>CM057338.1:180942937-183342937 GCA_030015575.1 Agapanthus africanus | reverse complement strand
GCGTTCTTTGCATAAAATTTTCAGGGTAGTTTGGTGCTGGCTTTAGGGATGTTTCCTGATGTCTGGAATCTTATAATTGTTTCTTGTTCACTGCCAGATTTCAAGTCTTGGACTTGGCGTATTTTTATCAGCACTTTTATGATTCCGGCTTTTTTACCTGGAGAATTTCCTGCAGGTGCCGATAGGATAGCGGGGGAATGAGATATAGTAAGCAGATTCATGAGATAAAAGGAGAGAACCGTAACTTTGCATGAGAAAGACCTACAAAATGCAAATTTGGATTGGATTTGTGGAATTGAGATTTGGATTAGAGTATCAAATTTGTAGAAGTTTGTTTTGGATTAGATTGAGTTATGAGGATACTATCCTATATTCCTATTCTCTTTCCAACCACTTATAGGAATGAAGTGATTTATAGGATATGGCACTATTTTCTGGATTTTTCTCTTTTCAACTTAAAAGGTTATTTATATGGGCCATACTTTTATATTTTAGGACGAGCAAGTCATGATCTTTGTTAGACACTTCATGTAGTTAGCAATATTTAGCATGCTATTGATCTAGAATGTGTGTAACAGATAACAATCTTTTTATATTCATCAATATTTTGCATACTATAGTTCAGATAAATATGTAAATATTAGAAACCTTTTCCCTTAAGAACATTGATATTCAACATGCAACTATTCACAAAGATTGGAAAATATAACGAGTTTTTTGTTCTCCCAACCTTTCGATAACTTGCATGCTATATTTAATGGTAAAAGTTACCAATTTTTGCCAATTATTCTTGTATGCATTAGTCCACGGTAAAATATGGACATTCGACACGCAATTACCTATGGAAGGTAAAAACGATCGAAATTTGATTTGTAGCATCCTCTAGTGCATGGTAAAATATGCCAGTTATTTTCTTTCACAAAATCGGTATTTGGAATGCTATAGGTCATGGAAGTCAGTCAAAAATCGGAAATTGTTTATTTCCCTAAATTCATTGATGTTTCTATGTTATAGCCTACAAATTAAAAAAAAAGAATTTTCTTTTCCAAAATTGCCGTAACTTTCATGTTATTATCCATTGAAACTAGAACATGAAGTGTAAGTGTTTTTTTTCAAAGTCATTTCTTATATGCTATATAGTCGGCCATAAAATTTTGATTAGTCCTCCATAAATGGCATGATATAACCTAGAGAAATTAGAAAAAATTAACAAGTATTTAGTTTACTGCAATCACCGATCAATAGAATGTTATAGCCCATGGATGTCTGTAAAAAAAAAAAAAAAAAAATTTCTCGAAAGTTAACGATATTTAGTGTTTAATAGCTCACAAAGTCCACAAACATTTGCAATTTGTAGTTTTTCGAAAACATTGATGTTTGAAATGGTATCCCCCCTGGAAAGCAGGATGTGATAAATGATCTGTTCCTTACAGCCGTCAATTTCTTGCATGCTATACTCCATGCGAACGTGCAAAGCAATGCTAATTTTTGGTTCATCAAATATATATAATCAATAGCCAGCTTATTATTATCCACAATAGCAGATATAAATTGGTAGTTGTTAGTCGTGGAACTCATTGATTTTTATAATGCCATAAAATCCATAGTAATAGATTTAGGAAATGGAAAGTTTTCTTATGTCCTAAAGTCATTGATGTTGTCATGTTATATACCATCACAATTGTTAAATGGAAAGTTTCTTTCTGAAATCCATTTATGTTTTGAATTTTATAACCTTAAATATTGGTTACATTTAGTACTGAAAATAGGAAAAATGTCCCAAAATTTTCATTTATAGTCCCAAAATAGGAAATATTAATGTTTGACCCATGATTATCAACAAAAAAATGATAATTTATTTTTCACCAGTCCTAATTACCATGATATAGAAAACAAAAGTTGGTTAAAAATGATATTTTCTTAGAATTAGTTATCTGGCATGCAACGGACTGTATGTTTCCCTTATTCATGCTATGAAATTTATGTTCCCCTAATCCACTGGCAATGTTCCCCTAATCCACTGGCATGCGGCATGCTTTTACTAATGAAAAACAAAATAAAAGTGTCTTGTTTTCTATAATCCGTAAACATAGGTTTAATGCATGCTATAGTCCAGAAATAAATAAAAATCATCAATTTTTAACAATTAACATGCCACGTCCACAAATATTTGGAAGTTTTTTTATTAAAAGGCATTGATAGATAGCATGAAAAAGGTCCTGAATGTAAGTAAAATGTGGGAAGCTCTTATCTTGTTGAAGTTATTGATATTTTGCATATTATAATCCATGAAAACCATTAATGATTTGCAAATCCTCCCCCTCCCCCCCCCCCCCCCCACACACACACACAGAAAACCAAAAAAAAGAAAGAAAGAAGAATTAATGACATTTAGCATGCTGTTGCCACGGAAATAGGAAAAGTGGCAAGTTTTCAGTTTCCTTGGGTCGTCGATTCCTTGCATTTTATATTTCATAGTAATCGGTTAAAAATGGCAAATATTTATCAGAAAATCGCTGATACCTGGTTTCCTGAGCCAAGAGAGCAATAAGATAGTTCACTAGGAGAATCATGCTCATTTTGAATGCCTTGGACTCAATTATATCCAGTATTCAGTTCAAAAGTGTTTGAGGACTATGTATGTACATAATATCACACATATTTCACTTGTAGTGACTGTATGGGGTTTAACTTGCAGTGGAAGAAATGGGTATACGGTGGCAACGGCTTGTCTCAGGGTGAAGTTTGTAGTTTTTATGTTCTTTGCTATGATATTTAACTCTTGTATAATTTAATCCGTACTTATTTTAATCCATTTGCTATTCTATTCCTGTTTGTGATTAGCGATCACAGGCTTGTGTCGATACGGTCCAAGGATTATAGTCCGGAGTATTAAGAACATTAAGAAGGGAGAGGAAGTCTGCATAACTTATACAGACCTGTTCCAACCTAAGGTATACTGTTCTTCCTTTTCTTTTCTTTTGTTTTTTTTGGGGGGGAGGGGGGAGGTTGGAGCCATCATTTTGGCATAAGCAACTTTATTTAACAAGGCCTTTATGTTCCCTATTTTCCTCCTCAAATTAGAACATTTATATTTTCAGGTAGTGAGGCATATTGATTTATGGTCCAAGTATCAATTCATTTGCTGCTGTGAGCGCTGTAGTGCATCACCGGAGATATATGCTGACTATGTTTTGAATGTAAGAAATTGAACTCTTCAACATCTATTTTCATCTTCATTGGGTCGTTCCCCTTGATTTGGGGTCGGCTACTTGAGCACCCAAAAATCATGAAATTTCATAAGCAACCGATCAGATTTTTACTGTTGTTTGTCAACGACGTGAAGCCAAAATGTTGGCCAAGCGAACTATTATCAAGTGACGGTTGTCACATAAGTCTTGCTTAGCCCTTGGTATGCAGTAAGAACTATGTACTCTTGGGGACATAGCCTATGAGTTTTAGCTCATGCAAAAGCAATACAATCAACTAATTGAAAGTTATCTTTCCTTATTTCCCTTTGAAGTTTTCTCCGTAGTGCTACATTTATTTAAGTTATGAAGAAGTAAATTGTTCTTGTTTATTTATGACATGTGCTTTGGCATTTAATGATCAGTGCCTTCTCATTTTATAAAAGGTTATTTTCATCTATATTTTATTTATAACGCTTCATTCTAAGTGTGCTATGAGTCTATGACCACAAATTCTCTTCTTCTTCTTCTTCTTTTTGTGGATAAAATGATATATTTACCATTCTTAAATTTAATGAAAATTTGTCATTCTAGGATGCTATAACTCGCAAATTGTCTTCTTTCTTGATGAATCAACCAGTCCATCCTTTTGTATTGACATTTACTGATTTTAGTAGGCCATGACCTGTTATTATTTTTCTGATGAATGATGAGACATCATTTTACCTAATTTTATAAAGTATATTTTTTCCATTAAGTTGGTGTGCTATCTCCCCATATATTTTCTTCTTTTTGATGAAAGGGCTTATCACCGACCATTATACAAATTGCTTAACAAAATTAATCATTTGGTATGTTATGTGCATTGATATTCTTTTTCTCTTTTTCTTTTTGATAAAATGATGTATTATTATTTTTCCCAGAATCTTATAAATGTATTTGTTCTCAATGTGTTATTATCGACAATTTTCATCTGTTTAAGTAATTATTCAATATTCTTTAATCTTATTCTCCATGTGCTATAATAAGCCTATAACCCATAATTTTTTCTCCTTTCTCGATAAATGAGTACTTCATCGTTTTACATATTTCGTATCAAATTACTTATTTATGTATAACCATGAATGTTCCTTTCTTTTTCAATGTGCTACCCTAATTTTTCTCGTTTCTCGATAAAATGAGTATTTCGTCTTTTTACATGTCCTATAACATACTTATTACAACAAATCATAGAATAATATGTGCTTCCCTAATATACTTTTTCTTATTTTTGATGAAATGACTTATTGACCATATTATGAGTTTCTTATTAAAATTAGTCGCCTCGGTGCGCTATAACGTATGAATTTTCTTCTTCCTTTTTTAATAAAAAATATCACATCCATCATATTATAGAATTAATGATTATCTGTATTACTATAACCGACAAACTTTCTTCTTTTGTGATAGAATGAATGTTCACCTTTTTTAAAATTATATGAAAATTTGTCATTCTAAAGATAATTCCATGGTCTTCTTACTCGATAAAATTACTAGTATACTATTAAAAAGCAAAACTAGTTGACAGGAAGAGAGTCATTGCCTATCACCGTGGATTTACATCAACAAATGTTATTTTCTTTAGTTACCGATGACTTTACATTTGAAGCATTTTCGTTACTACTATTCATCAGAAAAACGATACTGTTTATTAGTCAAATTCGATAACTTAAACCTTAATTACTATTCAGTGTGATGCTAGGAGCTTGGTGGCCAATCATAACTCCAAGGATACAGACTGCGATGAGTTGGCTCAATTCTTCGATCAAACTATATCAGAATACATGCTTGATGAAAATCCCGAAACATGCTGCCAAAAGCTCAAGAACATGCTCTCTGGAACCTTTGAAAATTCCAAATCACCTTTCAACTTGCATCCCCTTCATCACCTCTCCCTCAAAGCGTACATAGCACTTTCATCTGCCTACAAAATATCATCGGCTAATTTACAAGCTATCGATTTAGATGAAGAAGTCACATTCAAAGTTTTGGACATGAACAGAGCTGCTTTAGCCTACTCTTTGCTTCTTGCAGGTGCAACACATCATTTGTTTATGTCTGAGCCCTCCTTGATAGCAAATGCTGCAATTTTCTGGGTAAATGCTGGGGAATCTATAATGGTCTTTCTTAGAAATTCTCATGTACATTTTTCTGAGTCGACCATCGGGGATTTTTCTCATGTGCCGATGGACGGGTTAAAAAAATTATCTATGGGGTTCCTCGAATGCCTCTTGAAGAATTTAACCAAATCGTGGCCATATTTGGTTCGAGGTTTAGCTTACTTGGAAAATATTTGGAGTCCTATAGATTTCAGATGGCTGGGTATTAAAATCATTTGGCATTTCGAAGAAAGTGCCGGAAATTTTTGTTTCTGCTGTGAATTAAAGATTGACATTGAGACAAACAATGCAGAATATAGGAGTCTTGCGCGGCTTGCTGCTTGTTGTCTGAATTATGGTAGGTTTCTTTCCATTGTTTGCTGGGGCAACCAAAATTATTTGGTCGACAAAGTCGAAAATTTATTGATGCGTATGAAGTAAGAAGCGATTTATTGAGGCTGGTATTCTATTTAGTTGAAATGTTAAACTTATGCTATTAAATGATTCTACTCAGTTAGTGGTAGCTGAAGAAGCTAATATGCATCAGTTTTTGTTGATTATCAATTTGGGGACCTGAAGAGCCATAAGCAGCATCAATTACAGCAAAAAATTTGATGAGAAGACTGTTAAAATATTTCATGAGCAGGAATTTGATGAGAGAACTCATGCTGCTACCTATGTTTATTAAACCATACCCTTCACTCCTTTTGTTGTGTTGCTGTGACAGTTTTTAGAATCTTCTGCTAACTAAATATTGTAACTGATGTCCGTAGATATATATGAAGAAGCAATGTTTGTCATGATAAAATTTCTTTTTAAGAATTAATGCTGATCAAATGGTTCTTTTTGTTAGGATCCATTTATTTTGAAATTTATTAATTGACTACGAGCTTTACATGTGAGTTTGGATTCATCTGCCAACATTTTTGATTGATGGTTGGGTGTGATTCACAGGCATTTCCAATTTTATGAGGCATGAGGCCCATCGAATTAGACGGCTATGGATAATTTCTCAAGCGCATTATTTGTAGTCCTTGATTTCATTAATGATCGTAGAAAAACCATCATTGATTTATAGAAAGTAAAACATAGAAGTTGGATGTTTATGTATAAGATGCTCTGAATAATAAAGGCTCCACAGGTTTGTTACTTTTTGTTCTTTTCAATTGCATCAATCTTCTTTGTAGATATTTCTGGGGGCAAACATTGAAGTGGATTGTGGCGGGCATAATGTCATCATCATGTGAATGCCTCAATACCAAATAAAGATATCCAATTTCATGGAATGATGCCTTTAGCATCGCTCTGTCTACTTAATTAATCAATCCACAAATTGTTTGGACTTTGTAAAAATTTATTTTGTAGTGGTATTGTTGTGGATATATGCTAGTTTTTTGTTGTGGACTTTAAGATAGAGCTATGCTTTTTGTCGGCAATTGAAAAATTAATATTTAAATAGGTGTAAGAACAGAATGATTTTCTAGAAAGTAATAATGTCATAAAAACTCGATATAATAGACTAATAGTAATATCTACTCTATTAGTGTCAAAAATATAAAATATCCTAAGAGTCAGCTGAGATAATTTGCTAACATATTTAATAGCGTTTCTTGGATGGATATCGTAATCAATTTATTTATTGGGGACTAATCGTGAACTTGTGTGACATTTGATTAAAGGACGAGATAGTTGTTGCATATTCATGGAAAGACTAGTTTACAAAGACTAGAATTCGAGAAATATGATGCAAGAGTTTCTTCTATTTTGCAAAACCGGCAAGCACCCGATGCTTGGTTGTCGGAACAACTTTTCAAATTGGATCATGTGTAGAGAGGTTAAAGGGTTTTCTCTCTCTCTCCCCGGACATTAATAGTAGAATAGGTAATCAAAATTTTATCAGATAAGCAAATGACTTATGCGTAATGACTTGCTTTTGTTCACAATATCTTGGTGGACCATAATGCTTTGACGACCATGATCTTGTAGAACTTTATTCCTTACCACTGAAACCCAAATGCAGAAGATTGAAATTAAGCCAATTGCATGTATGTTTCGTCATATGTATATATTTATACATTTTTCAGGCTCTCAGATATATCGAATGGTCAGATCGGATTCACCTAATTCTAGTTGGGTCATTTGTTTGGTGAAGTTTTTTATTAGGGTAAAGATACACAGGGAAGGCTTAATTAGCTTAATTAAGATAACAATTCCTTAGAGGGTTAGTCAATTGGAACAAATAGTCAAAATTCTGGGACAATATGTTAGTTAGTATTAATCAACTAGAACTGAAACTTAAAGTTTTAAATTTGGTGTTAGTCATGAATAGAACTGGAATTGGAACTGAGAGAAAAAATGTTTCAATTAGAACTTACACACACACATACACGAGTGTTCCACTCTTAAAAATTATCCCTTCTATTTAGATGGAACAAAAATTGAAAACCATAACTACCAAACCCTAGTCTCTCTTTTCTCCTCCCTCTCCTTCCATTTTGTTTTCATAGGCTTTCAAATCTTTTTTGTCTATCTCTTTTATCGACCAAATCCAATTGATTCAACACGAAGTTTTGATCTAGTTTAAATCCAATTATTTTAAAGACACCCAAAATTAAGCAGAATGTATAAAAATTATTTATACTTTTATGTAAGCCTTAATTTGATCACTAAAAGAAAGACAACTTTAATAATGTTTTACCAGTATATAGAAATTTCATTTTCTATAATTAAAACAGTAAAATAGTTTTTGATCTGACAAACCATTTAGAAAAAATTGAATATTTTATAATTAAGCCTCTATATATAGTTTTTACTGCAACAATAAAATAAAATAATCTAATATGGTTTTGATATTCAGTTCTGGTTTAGTTCTAATAGTTGTAAAATCCTATAAAAAAATCCTAGTTCTATATATAAAAGTTTTACGACATTGTTTTACTTTCAAAAGTTCTATTTTTATCGAACAGTACCAATTGACTAAATGACCATAAGTTTATTCCATCCAAGTTCAGATAAAGGCATCAAGTCTTGAAATTGTGGAGGATGCATCAAGCCATAATCTGTGGAAGATTAAGATGCCAACATCTTTTCACATGGGGTGGGGGTCGGGGTGGGGGTGGGGGTGGGGCTAGAATTAGTCCCTCATGCAACCACGTTGATATCTTCTTTGGATGCTTTACTTTTGTTGCCCTACATCAAAGAACACTATCAAAACCACATCCTTAATGACATTTCCATATCGCCTTAAATATTATGATAAGACATTATTTTCTGTTGAAATCATTAGTTTAAACAAATTGCTAGGTCCACATAATCTCCATAAGGGCCTGTTTGGTTGCAGGATTATGAGTTTGGATTTGGATTTTGGATTGTGGAATCCTAGGATTCCATAATTTTGTGTTTGGTTGCAGGATTTGGATTTCTAGGATTCCTTTGTTTTTTATGGGGGGCCCACCACATAATAAGGATTCTTGAATCCTAAAAGTTTCCAAGGATTTTCAAGGATTTGGCACTATTCATTGTACTTTTAGATGGGGCACATGTACTTTATTTATTTAATAATCCTCTCTCTATCTAACTCTCTCTAAAATCCTCAAATCCAAATCCCACCTTTTTTCACCAATCAAACAAAGATTACAAGGATCTACAAATCCAATACTAGAAATCCAAAACCAACCAAACAACAAATTACCAAATCTAGAAATTTCAACCGTACTATTTTAAAATCCAAATTCCATAATCCTGCAACCAAATAGGCCCTAAGCCACTCGGTTCGAGACTACTGGAGCCACGTGTCATTAAGACATGGTTGTGATAAGACTGATATTTTTCATACAGTCTGGTTGATCACACATGGACGATCCGATTGGTGATGGGTTACATGATAAAATAAAGATTGCATTGTAATTGAATTAATTTTCTTTTGTGTTTAGCCTTTTTTCTCTTTAAATAATAGATTTGGAACACGTGTCAGCTCCATGGTCTTGGACTCACCGGGGGTCGTTGTCGATTGGGCTCAGCGGGTGTGGGAGTGGGCCCCACAATTAATAGACAGATACCAGAGCATATCCATGTTTGAGGGAGCTGATGCTTGCCGACACACACATTGACGTTAATAAATTGGATTATATTTAATGCACATAATTTAAATACCCACCCTTTCACCCACTGCCGCGTCGCCTCTATTATGCAACTAGCTAAATATATATAGGGAAAATAGCATGTCTATTCTAATCCTTGGAATAAACCATAGAATAATTCTTTGCATGTTGCACTCTGTCAATTTAATTAGTAGTTGACAGGTAATATATTTTTTTTTCATTTTAGAAATAGTGTTGGTTTGCATGTTTCTTTGTAGATGCCTCGCATACAGATAGAGAAGATTGAGAACTTGGCCCACTTCAAAATGTTGGTGTCGCTGTTGATACGCACAAAAAGACATTTGTATAATATAAAAATATAAATAGCTGATATTGAAAAAAAAGAAGGAAAGTAGATAAAAAAACACATGCAGCTGTCGATACAAAACATAGGCTATGCACCTAAAGAAATATTCTACAAATCTTCAGTCGAGAGCTTATTCCTCCTGATTTGATCAATTATGAAGAAGGAAAAATAAAAATAAAAAAGATTCCCCTAAAAAAAAATGATTATCCAAAGTTTTATATCAATTAGTATAAAATAAAGATGAATTCATTGGAGTCGTTAAACGGATCACTAGTTGGGTCCCACAATAATCCAAAAATCAACCTACATTGTACACTTGGAAACATAATTGAAAAGAGTAGAGTAATTTTTTATTTATCATCATAGAATCCTACAACAATCTACCCAAGAGAAAAATGGTGGAATCCACAACACCTAAATATTGGTACCAAACAAGTGGACCCGTGGTGATGATGCTCAATATTGGCGATCTTCAGATAGGACACGTGGCAGATGACATGTTCCAAGACCTGGAAGAAAGGGCCCACAGAGACCGATCAGACCACCCTTGTACCCGACCTGCAATCACAAGCTGGCCCTCCTCGATCCCCCCTGCAAATTGGCCTCCTCGGCCCCCAGCTCGTCCCGAGCTGCCACAGGACCAAGACTCCTCGGCCCTCTTCCTCGTCTCCGAGCTCCCCAGTCGAGTCCGTCTTCCTCGGTCCTTCTGACCGACCAACTCCACCACTCACAGGCGTAACCGCCGCTCCGCAAATCTCGCCACGCGCAGATTCTCCGCCAGCAACATCCCACGTTCCACGTCATCACGATCCCCATTAACGGGCGATCCGCTTATTACGCGGGCGTGACGTCGGGAGCGTAACTGCCGACGAGATTCTCGCGCCTGCTACTGCGTGCTGCCGCCACTATATAAACCCCCATCACAGAGAGGTTAAGTAAGCCATTTTTTTATTCCACTTAGCCGTTACTCTGCTCAGATCTCGTACTAACTTGATCGTCGGAGGGTCCTCAGTGGTACCAAACCACCCCGGGACTTCTTTGCAGGTACTCGGCGCTAAACTCCTCAAATCACTAATCTCCTCAAAACCCAATGAGACCTACATGCAACAGGAGATCACCTCCAAGATCCACCGGAAGATCGACGGAAGACAACATCTGAAGGAGACCAGAAAAGGAGCTCCATCAGTTGGCGCCGTCTGTGGGAACACAAAACTCCACAAAAACAAAAGTTGGCCTTCCGATCTCCGTCCACATGGCATGCGATCACCCTGAAGATCTAGGTACCAGCCGCCGCCTCCCTCTCATCGGAGGCGCGGATGAACCTCCTCCGGTGACCGTCATCAACGCCCTCGCCGGCCGAATAGACCGACTAATGTCACGCCCCGCTTCCCAAAATACGGAATACGAGGGGTTGACAAGGCTAGCCATGCTTATACGGAAAAGAAAAAAACATCCTGCCGTAGTCACACTTCGGCTTCTAGCTTTACGTGGTAATCAGTAATCTATGCACAGGTAATGAGAAATGCAGTAACTAAATCAAAACAAATACAAAGAACTAACCAGATGGAGATCAAGAGAGTATAACTCTGGGTAGCTGATCAAGATGTCCGCGATGTCCCCGAGGTACGTCTGGTCCTGGTCCAAGCTAGATCCACTTCTCACTCTAAGCATGCATACTCAGATCGTCAGAGCGACATGATAGCAATATATATATGGATACAAATGGTAACTCGTGCATTAATAATGAATATGTAACAGTAATCAAAAGAGTAAAGACGTGAACAGGAAGTAGCAAATGCAGGTATCTAATAGAGCAGGCAAACAGTAAAGCAGTAAACAGTATGGCAGGGATGTTGAATCAGTAAGCAACGCATGTCAATGTCACTATCCCTATCAGTCTCTAAGTCTCACTGTACAGGTCACTAAGCCTATCGTCAGTCCAAGTATAAGAGTCAACCACTCGTGAGTATCCCCCACCCAAGGGTAGGACCCAAGGGCAGGGAACACGGGCCCGAAACACGCACGATAATAATCAGTAATATCCCTATATATCTCCATATATCTCCATATGTGCCGGCATGGGACTCCTGAGATTCTGTTGAACTCATACTCAAACTACCCCACACCCCGTGGTCTACATCAAACGCCAACCATAACTTCAAATACCGGTCGGTCCATGACAAGTCTGCACGAGAACTGGAGACAGGGTCTCCATCAAGCATGTCTCGACTGATACCAAAGATAAATGGACAGTGTTTGGTGCCTTACCTGTGACACCCGTACAAGTGCTTCCATAATTGTCCCATACCAATTATAGTCATACTTATACACGTCCCACAGACGTCGACAATGCAATGAATCAATAGGGTCCACTGATTGTGTACAAGTACGTGTCACTTTCACTTATCCGTTCATGCTCAACCACTAACGTACTTGCCACAATCACCACTACTACCTAACACTGGGTAATGCACATGATCACTAGGTTACCAATGCAATGACGTATACATAATGTGATGAGAAAACAGTATTTAAGGCATGATTAAGATGTCATCAAACGATATCCTTCTACTTGCATAATTCCTCATAAATCATATATGCACAATTTAGCGAAACAATGAACAGGGGATAAGTAGTACGTTTGATTATCTATCCATCAAATTCGGTTTCATGTCAATCGGGTTTCAGGATCACTAGATATGGCCGTTTCATTTTAAGCGTTCACTGCTGGGAATCCGGTTTCAGAATCGAAAGTCCGTTTCGTAACGCATTTTAATCCCAGTTGGGATCGTAATTAGGCAACGCTATAGTTGAACTATACTTAGGATTATCAGTTATGTTTCCACTGCAATTGGCGGATCTGCAATATATTATAGCGACAAGGAGTTATGGGTAGATTATGTTCGATGTGTAAAATCTGCTTCTGCAGAAATCAGCAAGACGTATCGACATTGTAAAATGGTTTAGGAATATCAAACGGTTGAGAAATCCGGTAAGACCAGTGGGGTAATAAAGCTAATCCAATTCCCTACGTAACAATATAGGGTTCCGCGTATTCTCTTATCTGAACAGTGATATACAGGGGTTTAGCATCAGGGGTTAACCTGGATTTCCATTCTGGACTGCAGTCCAGAATCGAAGTCCACCACAGTTATCTCTATCATAGTGTATTAAAATTCAGTGATCAACAATGTATTACAGTGGGTTAAACAGTTAGCTTCGATACGAGCCATCGAACGCTAAAATCCGGTTTATACACAATTTATTATAAGTTTTATAGTTTGGCATGTACGAAGGTTTTCGGGTTTTACGACAGAATCTGGGACATCATTTTATGTGAGCAAACGATATAGTATCGGTACCAAAGTCTCAAGGGAAATTCCTTATGACTCGGTCCATCACATTTCATATGTTGCCGTCAATTTAACGGGAGTTTCCAATCGGACCGTGCCTCGAACATTTGATTAATTAGAGCAGTGAAGGTAAATGTATAACAGTATACAGTATATTAGCATGTAAAGCAAGTGAGGGGGGTTCACCTGCCTTCGGTCGCTTGATATGGAAGCGACGCCGCTACAGGGTTTGTCCCGACACACGGGACAATGCGACGCTGGATACGGCGCGCGGCGTGAGCATGGTGCGCGGCGACCCGGTACTGGACGCGGTAGCGACGCGGGCGTGATACGGCAGTGGGCGTGGTCCTGGCTTGGTGCGTGGCACGGCGCGACACGGAACTGGGCCTGGTGATGACGCGGGCGCGACGCGGTGCTGGGCTTGGTGATGACACGGGCGCGACGCAGTGCCCAGTCCGGAGGTGAGCGAGACACGGTGCGGGGGCAGTAGCGGTTATGAAGCGGCACGGTGTGGCATGGGATGGGGGCACGGCTGTGGTGCTGATGGTGCTATGGTGGTGGAGCTCGACGGCGGTGGGTAGAGGAGATCTTGGCGAGGCGACTACGCTAGCGGCGTTGGTCGACTGCGATCCAGGGGAGCTCCGGTGAAGGGTGGCAACGAGGGCTCGGGTTCATGAGGATCTTGGGTTATGAGAGGAAGGAGGAGCTGGAGAGTTGTTGGTGATGGCGGTGGTGCTCCGGTCGACGAGGCAGTTCAGGGGCAGTGGGGAGCTCGTCGACGAGGAGGGTGCAGGGGAGGCTTCGAGCTCGGCGGTGGGGTTCGGTGTGTAGGCGAGGGGGTGAGGCAGTGGGTGAAGAGGAGAGAGACGTGAGGGAGGACGACGAGATGACTAAGGTGGTGGTGGTGGTCGTCGTCGTTGGGATGCAGGGATGAAGCAGGGGGGTTTGGTGGAAGGTGGAGTGAGGAGAGAAGGAGCGGGGTGTAGGGTTCCTAGGCACTCTAATGGAGTCTCACAAGGCATCAAACATGGCTATTTCAAATTTTATAAGTGCCGAGAAACCCTAATACGGATCGTTGACTAGATGTATAGATGATGCGATGCAAGTAAACGAATCTAATGCTAAAGGAAAGGGACTACAACCTTTGTAGATCCGGTCCACCACTTCCTAAGCTCCGCGACGATGTCCCTCCGCTGTCCAAGTCGGATCTCGAACTCTAGCATCGGCTTCATCGAAGAAATGGGCGGGCTTGATCGTCGGCTTCGATGCCGAAGATGATCTACGTCGAGGCATCACAAGATCAAACTCCGACTTCACCAAGTCATGAAACTTGTGAAGAAAACACCCTATACTATTTGGCAAGAGGTAGAGGATGAAGAAATAGGATGTGGGTTCACTTTAGAATTGGATTTCTCACTAGTTTTCATCACTTGCCATTGGAGTAGCAAGTTTTTCTTCATGGAAGAAGAAGATGAAGAAGGAATATGATAGAATAAAAAGGATTATTGCAAAAAGGAAAATCCAACTCATTCTTATCATAATCCAACCTTGGTTAGGTGTAGAGAATAGACTATGTTTTGGTTCAATGGTTAGGTTATGAAGAAGAAGACAAAATGGTTACTTTGGTAAAAAAAAGGCATGAAGCAACAAGAACCTTCTAGTATGAAAGCAACCATTTATCTTTTCTTTTCTTATTTAACCAAAAACAAATAGATAAAGAATTAAAAGAGAAATGAAACCCTAACCATTCACCAATCATGGTTTAAGTCTTTACACAAACCCAAGTTTGCATGTATCATCAAACATGATACAATCATGTGCACAAAAAATATATCACATATACAATGTGCATTTCAAGTGAGTAAATCCATTTAAAATGAACCAATACTAGTTAATGCAAAGTAATATATCAAATATAAAATTATACATTAAATCATTAAATCAACACTTGATTTAACGATCCGGTCATATCGCATATAACCGACTAGTATCCTATGTATCGGCTTATCGAAGCAATCCTTGATTCGATAACTAGGTTATATCGCATATAACCAATCGATACATTCATCGCGAGAATGGAATACGGTATCACATACACGAATTATTCTCGGTCCCGCACATATCTCATATGCGCTCCTATTTCGTTTCGCTTGAGCTAGGAAATCTCTGTGTAGGACTCTAAAGACTCGTCAATACGCCGGCAGCAGATGATGATCATATCAAACACCAACAAGCCGCAAGCGGTCTGCCAAACGTAACGGCCACCCGGGTATTGAGCGATCAGAAGATCGACGAGCAAGCCCGCTCACACTCCTGTGAATCCAACCAGTAACACTTACCGTACAGTCCGGTCTGTTCGTCTGATATGTCGCATATCTCGCCTAGAGGTGGTAAACGTCAGACCCCAGTAGCTCGATAAGTCATGCCGACGTGAAGTCCATGACATTCGTGAAACTACTGATAACTCTTACCAGTATATCACTACAACCCTGGCCAGGGATTTCCTGTTATGGCCAGTCGAGCATAGCGCAACATCAACCCCCAATACCGGGAGAGACGAATCCTCTCCTATCGCTCATTGCCTCCATGTGAATCGGGACTGTACCCAAAAACCACCTGTTTGTACGACTCAGTAGAGCCGTGGTAGGGTGGAAATCAAAGTACAGTGGGAGACACACAAGACTCTATGACGATCTCGGGTCAACAGACTAAGCTGCACCAGTGTCACCAGAGAACTGCCATCTGACGTGAGGTATAATACCATCTGGGAGTTCTCGGCGAGTCCGTTCAGTGTACCCAGTCTCTACTGAGCACCCGCATACCATCTCCAATGTCAAACACCAATGGATATGGGATCATCCATCGCCCATCACATGGGTCGAGAAGATATACGCTAGTCTACTCTGGAATATCGATGCCCCGTCTCGATATTCCCACGACTAGGAACAATGAAGGATGTACTCATTGACTACCCAGGCCCCACTAGTATGATCTTCATCATAGTCCTGGAAGTCGAGTACACATCCTAAGGGCTTTATCAACATGTAATCAGAGAGACATAAAGTATACATGTTAAGATAAAGAGCAACCAGATAACGTACTATCATGTCGAGCAAGAAAGTCCTACCTATATATGTCCTAGCATCCACTACAATATACATCCTATGTACAGTAATGGCCTCTAGGGCATACATATAACTAACAATCTCCCACTTGCACTAGGGCCATCTGTAGCAGTGGTTGCAGTATCTAATACTCAACCATCCCTTAAAAGTCTCTCTTTGGGAAAAGGCCTTTGTGAGTGGATCCGCCGTGTTGTCCTCTGAGTCTACTCTCCTAACCTCGATCAACCTGGAGATCAACTATCTCCATGATCAGGTGATGCTGCCTCAGAATTTGTCTGGGTCACTGATGGGACCAGGGTTCCAGGGCCGAAGCCACACTTCCATTGTCACACAATGGTAGGAACCTAGTTCATCTTATGAACCAATATACACCCAAGCTGCTTCTTTGGTAGTATCTTTAATAGCGATGTTACCAGCCTTTATCGTCTAGTTTGTCACGGTATCTAGCTTGGAAATCTTCCAACATACCGTCCCTTTACTGAGGGTAAAGACAATGCCTGTGACTGACATTCAGTCGTCTTTATCACTCTGGAACCCTTCCAGTGATTCTCCCCAGGATCGATTGATACCATTTCACTACAACTAGTGAGTATCCTAACATCCAATTAGATCTATCTCATAGATCCAAAGCTTAGGATTTAGTATGTATCACTTTGATCCTATATGGAAAATCATTGTGATAAGCGGAGATTGATCGAGCGCAGCATAGGAAACTCCTTCCCTAACAAGAGTATGTCATCCACGTACTCTACGAGGATCGTCACCATACTCCCTACTACCCTTATGTTTATACAAGGTTCATCTACCATTTTGATGATGTCAACTTCTTTGACTAATCCATCAAAACAGATGTTCCAACTCCGCGATACCTGGTTTATCCTATAAAGCATCTTGCATAAGTTTCCGCTGCTCCCACTGTCTACGAGGCCCTCTGGCTGTGTACTTATAGACGCACTCTTCTAAAACATCGTTTAGAAAAGTAGTCATGGCACCCAACCACCAGATATCGTAGTCATGGTATGTAGCCGTGGCAAGTAGGATCTGGATGGACTCAAGCATAGTCCCTAGAAAAGGTTTCATCATTATCCACACCTGGTTGATGACTAAAACCTTTAACAAGTCTAGCTTTGAAAGTCTCAACTTTTCCATCTACACCAAGTAATCTTCTCAAGATATACTTGCTCCTGATGGGGATTTAACCCTTCAGATATAGCAACCAAAGTCCATACTTTGTTGGTGTATATGGATTCCATCTCAGACCGCCAAGCATCCAGCCATTCTTACAGAGTCCCTACTCTTGATGGCCTGCTCGAATCTAGTTGGGTCATCATCTCATGATGCATTCCATGCTCCCACTGTCATCGAGAAACCAAGGTATCTCTCAGGTGGGTAAGGAACCCTACTAGATTGGCGGAGAGGCTGAGGTTCGTTGGAATCTACTGAATCCTTTGGTTCTACCAAATTATCTGCTGTAGTTCGTATAGCTGGAACCTTTCCAGTTCTACATTACAGACCTTGCCTCGAGCCTGTCCGGATTTTGCTTTTAGACATAGGCCGGACAATCCCAAATCTTAACTAAATTAAGATATGGGCTCTTCCCTTTCCATATCACATATGAAGTGGTAGGCAACTGATTTGATTGGAACCCTATTCAATAGGTATGCAGCTTCTCAAGCGCATAACTCCCAAAAAGGAAATAGGTAACTCAGTAGTACTCATCATAGAGCACACCTTATCATATAGGGTGTGATTGCTCCGCCCCGATATACCATCGTGCTATGGTTTATACGGAGGAGTAATGCTGAGAGAGAATCTCATTTTCTTTTAGAATAGTCCAGGAATGCCATGCACAAGTATTCTTCTCCCTGATCTTATCATAGGACATAATACTTATACCCGTATTTTGGTTCTCTACTTCTAACTTATATTCTGTGAATACCTCAAAAGCTTCAGACTTATGTTTCAACAGGAACATATGACTGAATCTTGAGAAATTATCAAAGAATATAATGAAGTATAAAGAACCAGTCCCGGCATGTGTAGACAGGAGACTTTACATACATCATCATGTATCAGTCCCAAGAGTTCATTAACTCTTTCTCTGCTTCCAGTAAACAGAGCTGGTGTCATTATATCTTTGTGACATGACTGGCAAGTTTCACAAGATGTAAATTCAAACTGATTTAAATATACATCTAAATGTAACTTCAGCTAGTCGGGTCGCATTGATATGACCTAGTCTACAATACCTCAAGAAGAATTTGTTCATTTCTGAACTCTTCCTCTTGTGTGTGTTCAGTATACAAGGAACTGTAGTTTGATTTAGAACGTCAATGCTTTTAGATAACGTGCCTGAACCGATCAACTTTTGATATAGGAAATGTTCAAAACATTATCCAACAATACAAAATTATATCATTTCTTTACTAATAAAGAGACTGATATGATTTTGTATATCAGGTTCGGTATCTAATAGTATTTGTTCAGAATCAATGTATTGGTAATACAGGGTGACAGTGACCAACAGACTTGGCTGCAACACTTGCCCCGTTTTCTGCCTCATGAAACTTATCACCCGTTCTCAGTTTTTCTACCTTTTTGTAGCCCTCTGTAACAGATTACATATCTGGGATCCTGATCCGGTATCATATACCCAGGATGCAGAGGATACTGAGAAACAGTTCTTTGTAATGAACACACCCGAAGGAGATGCATCATATGCACTTTCTTCGTTTGGGCGGCATAGGAATTCTGGTATTCCCCAATTTCCTGCTCTGTCTTATAACAATTATAAGTTGGAGCGGGACCAACGTTCCTCAGCTCAGTATAACAAGCGGGTTCGGTCAATACATCCATTTTATTATCTTGATTAAGGCGTGATATGGTCGCTACCAGGAGAGAGAGAGAAGAAAACACTCTGCGTGCGCTCTTGCAAGATCAGATTGGTTATATATTTTATCTAATCAGGATGGCTCCCACTGTTTTTATCAAATCTTCCTTCAAACCTTAAAAGGAAAGACTAGCCGGGATTAATTACACTCTACAAGTTCGCCAATCTTTCAGCCAGGCCAGTGTCGGTACTTTGAGGGAGGTTCCCCGTGCTTTCGCACGGACCTAATTACATTAAACCTCGTTTTCCCAGAGGCGTAACCCCGTTGACACCTTTCTAGACACCTACTTGATCGGTTAATTGTAAAGTGCAAAACTCTCCCAGGAGTAACAATTACTCGCAGTGGGTATCGGGATCCAACTATCATATAGAAGGTATGCAATCTCATTGCAAGTTTCAACACTTGAAACTCCCGATAATGGTTTTTACCCCTAGCACTTATGACCTTAACTAAAGTCAACAAATCATAAGTACTAGTCAAGTTCTACCCGTCATTTCGTGATTAATTAGACCCACCCACATGACCCTTAACTAAGGTCAACAAAGTCACGCGACTGTCCTAACTAATCGCATCATATGCGGTGTAGGAAGACATCACTTAGCTACCGTACACTGGGCCTTGACTATGGTCAACAAACACAGCACGAATACTAAGTACTCTACTTCCTAAAATGACGGAGGGTGGCGAATGGTTTTTGTGAAAACCTTTAACGCTTTGAACTTGATCTCGTTGCGGAATCAAATGGTTTTTAAATGGAATGTTTTTGAGGCTTTTCTAGTTTTGCTAAAGGGGTCACTCCCGGTGAAGGGATCGTCGGCCCTTTCTTCGTCGAATGAGGTGCGGGATATATCATATATATCACTGTGCAAAGCGGAAACTATAGAAGCGATCAAAGACAAACCGAGGGTTGTAGCATCTGCCAGTTATTGCTAAAGGAGTCACTCCCGGTGAAGGGATCTCGGTCCTTTCCTCATCGAATAAGGTGCAGGATGTTCTAATGAACACCACGATGCAAAGCAAGAACTGTAGCTACCTGTTTTTATTTTGAAATTCGATTCCACAACATCAATTAGGTTTATTTTCTTTCATTAATCTCATTAATGAATATCCCATCATTTAAGTCCACCTAAACATCACAGATAAATATAACGTACGCTTATGCCATCCGCATTTGCCTCGATGTCCCGTCTGCACCGTTAGGTCAGGTAACTAACGGCAGAGCGGGGCAGGGCTAGCGCGGGTGTAAAACATAAGCAACATCTATATAATATATCATATATACTATATATAATATCTGTCACAGAACATCACATGATTACATCACAGATAAATCACAGCAGAAGAAACATATGAAATATTGGATATACTAGGACGTCCGTGTTTTCAATACGAGCCAGTATAAAACACGGATTCCACGGTCGTGATGAATAGCCTATCCCACACCCCTAGACCCCTACGAGAGCGGCAAGCAACCCTACCAATTCTAGGGTTAGGAGACCCGGACTCGACTCCTCGAGTTGGTCTCCCACTGGACCCCAGAACCCGGTTACCTGTGCTCCCCTCCTTGGGTCTATCCTAATGCGGAAAAATAAATAATATACATCAACGGTGACAACTTCCGCAACCTGGAAGTGCCCCAATAAAAGAATATTACATACAAGTTTTTACATGAATGAAAATGAAAAACACTCATCTCACATAAAACCCCCCGGCTATTTAAACACGACGATCCGATATAACATATCCAGCAACACATAACATCACATGTCATCAACGTAAGTAAACATGCGTATCCCAATTGTCGTTGACATATAGCAACGAAACCGGCGATATCACATATTACACTTACGGTCACAGAAAAGAAAGTGTAAAACTACAACAGTTGGAATCCGCAATCTCATTAGACATCGCATGCCTAACCAAATGAATTCTTTAGACATCGCATGCCTAACAATTATAAACCCTGCATTTTAGTCTCAAAATCGAAAACACTTTTCAATATCAAGTCGGGCAATTCAACATGATTCCCGACATTCTGATCGAATGCTCGTCGCAAACTTTAGTAGGCGGCCGCACCCCCGACGCCGTCGACAAAGTGCACCAAGGCGGAACACCGCTGCCGTGAGCACCAGAACGGATGCTTTCGGCGATGGGGTTCTCCTACAGTCACTTGGTCGGGGCTATGGAGTGAGGCTGTCTATTAAGTTTACCCGGCGAGTATCCACGTACGCTACGTGATTGCGACGGACTTTTGATCACATCAAAACTCCGTGGCAACCGATCAAATGAGACTAAAGTGCTATGTTTATAACATTCATTCAGTTATCACATAACTTTTGTGAATTCCAATTGTTGTATCACATTCCGGATAAACAAAAAATGTTAAACTTTCCGATTGAACATTCGAACACCCAAGTTTTCCCGAAACAGCTCAACACATGAAATAAGTCTAACAACATTCAGTTCGTGCCTCAGTACCAACGGTCCAGCCGTAGAAAGGTTAAGCCAACGCCTCACATGTGGCACGCCGTACTGCCCCAAACCCGAAGGTTCAAAGGGCAGTTCAAGACGGTCACATAATCGAGTTAAGGTTTGTTGTCTTCTAGAGGGTCCATCGCGTTACTTGCACTACTTAGAACGTCGTTAAACTACGGAAAAATCCAATACTTGGAAATTTCCCGACAGGGGAAAAATTGGGTATTTATATCCGGTCGAACTTTTTAACATATTCTAAAATACCCGGAAAAACACACTGACAAAATTAGACAATCCGATCGATACACTGAGTTCCCAATACAACCCAGAAAATAAAACTCTGGAATAAATATTAAAATATTCTCAGGAAAACCAGCACTGCTTACTAAGAATTACAGTGCAAACTTCGATGCACAACAAGAAAAAACTGCCGCAGAACCGCCGTATGAGCATGCTCATGCCGCGGATCCGTGGCGCCTTTAAGGAATTAGGCCATCGAATTTTGCAGTAACCCTTACAATCACCTGCTGATTTTTCTGCATATTTTTAATCAACAAAAATCCACATTTTACAGAATTGTCCAGAGAGCATTTTAAAGTCGGGGTTTTGGGTCGATCGGACTTCTAACTCCGTCTACGCATCGCCTAAGGCTCTAGCTAGGCTCTGATACCACTGTAGGGTTCCTAGGCACTCTAATGGAGTCTCACAAGGCATCAAACATGGCTATTTCAAATTTTATAAGTGCCGAGAAACCCTAATACGGATCGTTGACTAGATGTATAGATGATGCGATGCAAGTAAACGAATCTAATGCTAAAGGAAAGGGACTACAACCTTTGTAGATCCGGTCCACCACTTCCTAAGCTCCGCGACGATGTCCCTCCGCTGTCCAAGTCGGATCTCGAACTCTAGTATCGGCTTCATCGAAGAAATGGGCGGGCTTGATCGTCGGCTTCGATGCCGAAGATGATCTACGTCGAGGCATCACAAGATCAAACTCCGACTTCACCAAGTCATGAAACTTGTGAAGAAAACACCCTATACTACTTGGCAAGAGGTAGAGGATGGAGAAATAGGATGTGGGTTCACTTTAGAATTGGATTTCTCACTAGTTTTCATCACTTGCCATTGGAGTAGCAAGTTTTTCTTCATGGAAGAAGAAGATGAAGAAGGAATATGATAGAATAAAAAGGATTATTGCAAAAAGGAAAATCCAACTCATTCTTATCATAATCCAACCTTGGTTAGGTGTAGAGAATAGACTATGTTTTGGTTCAATGGTTAGGTTATGAAGAAGAAGACAAAATGGTTACTTTGGTCAAAAAAAGGCATGAAGCAACAAGAACCTTCTAGTATGAAAGCAATCATTTATCTTTTCTTTTCTTATTTAACCAAAAACAAATAGATAAAGAATTAAAAGAGAAATGAAACCCTAACCATTCACCAATCATGGTTTAAGTCTTTACACAAACCCAAGTTTGCATGTATCATCAAACATGATACAATCATGTGCACAAAAAATATATCACATATACAATGTGCATTTCAAGTGAGTAAATCCATTTAAAGTGAACCAATACTAGTTAATGCAAAGTAATATATCAAATATAAAATTATACATTAAATCATTAAATCAACACTTGATTTAACGACCCGGTCATATCGTATATAACCGACTAGTATCCTATGTATCGGCTTATCGAATCAATCCTTGATTCGATAACTAGGTTATATCGCATATAACCAATCGATACATTCATCGCGAGAATGGAATACGGTATCACATACACGAATTATTCTCGGTCCCGCACATATCTCATATGCGCTCCTATTTCGTTTCGCTTGAGCTAGGAAACCTCTGTGTAGGACTCTAAAGACTCGTCAATACGCCGGCAGCAGATAATGATCATATCAAACACCCACAAGCCGCAAGCGGTCTGCCAAACGTAACGGCCACCCGGGTATTGAGCGATCAGAAGATCGACGAGCAAGCCCGCTCACACTCCTGTGAATCCAACCAGTAACACTTACCGTACAGTCCGGTCTGTTCGTCTGATATGTCGCATATCTCGCCTAGGGGTGGTAAACGTCAGACCCCAGTAGCTCGATAAGTCATGCCGACGTGAAGTCCATGACATTCGTGAAACTACTGATAACTCTTACCAGTATATCACTGCAACTCTGGCCAAGGATTTCCTGTTATGGCCAGTCGAGCATAGCGCAACATCAACCCCCAATACCGGGAGAGACGAATCCCCTCCTATCGCTCATTGCCTCCATGTGAATCGGGACTGTACCCAAAAACCACCTGTTTGCATGACTCAGTAGAGCCGTGGTAGGGTGGAAATCAAAGCACAGTGGGAGACACACAAGACTCTATGACGATCTCGGGTCAACAGACTAAGCTGCACCAGTGTCACCAGAGAACTGCCATCTGACGTGAGGTATAATACCATCTGGGAGTTCTCGGCGAGTCCGTTCAGTGTACCCAGTCTCCACTGAGCACCCGCATACCATCTCCGATGTCAAACACCAATGGATATGGGATCATCCATCGCCCATCACATGGGTCGAGAAGATATATGCTAATCTACTCTGGAATATCGATGCCCCGTCTCGATATTCCCACGACTAGGAACAATGAAGGATGTACTCATTGACTACCCAGGCCCCACTAGTATGATCTTCATCATAGTCCTGGAAGTCGAGTACACATCCTAAGGGCTTTATCAACATGTAATCAGAGAGACATAAAGTATATATGTTAAGATAAAGAGCAACCAGATAGCGTACTATCATGTCGAGCAAGAAAGTCCTACCTATATATGTCCTAGCATCCACTACAATATACATCCTATGTACAGTAATGGCCTCTAGGGCATACATATAACTAACACGGGGAAAAGAGAGAGGGAGCGAAAGAGAATGGCGAGGTCGATGGGGAAGGTGGGTATGCGTTCACGGTCGTGGGTGAGGGAGTGGCGACGTGGTCGCGACGGGGAGTGGCAACGTGGGGGCGACGCATGGAGCGGGAAAAATTTTCACGTGGGGAAGAAGGGGAGATACGGGTCGGGTCGGGTTGGAGGGGCATGGGCCGGGCTGGTGAGGGAAGGGAAATTAATTGGAAAAAGGGGGGAAAGGAGTGGGCCGGGGAAAGGAAAATGCTTAATTGATTTTAAAAATAGGAAAGAGGTAGGGAAAAGAGAGGGGCCGGGCCGGGCATGGAATTTGGGAATTAAGTGGAATTATAGAACTAAATGAAATTGGAAAATTGGACCGGGCTTGGGAATTAAAATTAAAGAATAAGGAAAAATGGGGAAAGGGAGGTAGGCCGGAATAATTTAGATTTGAATGGGAAATAGAGAGAACGGGCTGGGAAAATATAAAAGAAATTGGAAAGGGAGTTAGGATTTTTAAAAATAAAATAAAATAAAATAACCATAAATATAAATAATTAAATTGGTAAGTAGCACTTTATAAAAATACGTATATTGGAACGCAAAAGAACTGGGTATTACATCATACAACCCTTACAAAAATTTCGTCCTCGAAATTTAAAGTAAACGATAAGCTATATAAAATATCACGCGAAAAGCCACGACCTCAAACACTCTCATATAATGGTTTACTCAAAGCATTTAAACAGGAAATAAAAATCGAAGGTCAAAATAAGTATAAGGCAGAATCAACCGTAAGGGCAAACTATATATATAAGAGAATAAAATAGCAATAACGAACAATAACATTCTAGGCATGCTAGATAAAAATCGAAATCCTGAATGTGCATGCATACGTATCTCAAAATAGCGCAGCTAAAAAAATATTAGCATCGGACATAACCATTTATAATAGCAAACTATAAGCACAATACCCGGAGAAATAAAGTAATCGTAATAGAATAATGAAGGATTTGTCGATGGGCCAAAGTAATTTAGAATAACAGTATCGGTCAAACGACTTTAAAATAGCTTAGAAATCCACGTGGTGAAACTAAGAGACATAGAGCAAGTAAAACTGCGCGATATATGGTTGCGCTACCGATAAATGGGAAGAATAGTAGTGTACTTAAAAGGCATAAAACGGAAGTAGTTAATAACACGCACTTTTCGATACATAAAAAAAATAATGAAGGCTAAATTTTCGAATAACGATGTCCCTAAATATAGTTAGGGTAATAGGAGATAGCACAAAGATGTATAGGGGCTAGCCAGGGTAGGGATTACGATGGAGTATGGCTCACTCAAAAGGTCGGAGTGTGACACTTTTTAATTTAAGCGAGGGTCAAAACGGTACAAGGCGCAGGAGTGAAGGACAATAATGAATCTCACGGGAAAAAGAAATGTATAGGGGAAACAGTCAAAGCATCAGGTGAACTAACAATCAAAAGATTAGCGAACTCAGAAATTTAATTTCATTCCAGAAAATTCTAAACAAGGCATTCTCGAAAAGTAAAAGATGGCCCTAAACTATACATAGATTTTATTTGGCCAGAGGAGACGGAAGCTAAATCACGTCAGTCGCGGTTGTGGAGGTTCAGCAGGTTACGGTAGGCTCGCGCGCTCAGATAGGGGCGTCCATTCCCATATCATCTCGCAGGGATCGCCACTGGAGGTTCTTCTGCCATAGGGTCTTCTTCTTCTGGCCCTTCTTCCTCGGCTGGAACTTCTTCATCGAGGTCTGATTCTACGTGATCCTCTTCTGCTGGATCTTCCTCAATGGGATTTTCCTCCACTGGATTTCCTTCTATCGGGTCCTCCTCGGGATCTTCCTCTGTCGGGTTCTCTTCGGGGTCCTCCTCGTTGTCGTCAAAGTCGCTGATTATGTTGACTTCTGGGGCTGTGAATCCCTCAGCATCGGAATTGCTGTTTTCGAAAATAACCTGTGGGCCGTTGATCTCGTCGTCTGATCTTACCAGCGTGTGGTCCGAGTAAACGCACGACCGTGTGTCCTCATCTAGAGGTGGCGCTTCTCCAAGGTAGGCCATGACCTGAAAAGAGAGAGTCATGATTAGACAGTGGGACACATTAAGAAGATAACCAAGGATACGGTAGCACAGGGAGGATATGCTGTAGACAAGGACTGAAAAATTAAAATTTAAAAATGCTGATGTAATGGATAGTATAAGTAAAGTGAGAAGCAAGAGAACGATACATACATCACAACTCAAAGTTTTATTGCATTCAGCTAAAAGTTCGACGGATACAAGATTTCAAACGAAAAGAAATATTTACAAAGGAGTGACAACGTTTTTTTTTGAAAGCAGAAAACGCGATAACTCTTTTTGGATTTCTAGACCGCTGTAATCTCGTCACGCGAGTTGAATCCTGTGCTGGGTCCGTACTGCTCCTCGACGCTCGAACTACGAAATAGCCATCACTTAGCAGAAGTGGAGAGTGTGGACGAACTGCCTCCTTGTAGCTCCTTCCTTTTAGGGCAATCATTGATAAAGTGTTTGCTGGATCCGCAAATCAGGCATTTCCCTTTGGCGTAGCTCCTTCCTTTTAGGGCAATCATTGATAAAGTGTTTGCAGTACCCACAACATTGGGTCTTCTGCTTCTTCTGTCGTGGGGGAACAAGTGGGCGCTTCATCTTCACCTCTTTTCCTCGCCTAATAGGGACCCCTTTACGATTGGAGACTTCCGCTGGTGCCTGAGTCGCCTGCTTTCTCAATCCTTCAGCTAATAGGTCGTTTGTTCGCTCCTGGGCTTCCTTCAGACTTTGCAGTGCATTCAGAATCTCTACGGTCTGATTCTGCGGAGTGGAGATAGAAGAAGAGTCGTTGGAAGACATGGTCCTGAAACAACAATTTTGAGGACGATATAAGGCACAAGCTATAAGAATTAAAATACAATATGGATTAGGCAAAGAATCAAGAATATCGGGTGCGGTGAAGTTCAAACAAGTGGAAGTCAACTGTAGAACTCCAAGTCACTCAAACAGAGTACAGTATTGTAACTATGCTGCAGTTCACAATTACAACCACGTAACTCTATTAAGTCACCCGAAACTCTAGCGGATGGATAGCAAAATACACTATGTGAATCAAGATTAAGAATAACAAGTTTACAATCTAGACCGAAGGATGTCTTAGATTGTCAAGCACTACACGGAAACTGCAATCCCAATCGAAACAAAACCTGGCTCTGATACCAACAAAACCATGTCACGCCCCGCTTCCCAAAATACGGAATACGAGGGGTTGACAAGGCCAGCCATGCTCCTACGGACAAGAAAAAAACATCCTGCCGTAGTCACACTTCGGGTTCTAGCTTTACGTGGTAATCAGTAATCTATGCACAGGTAATGAGAAATGCAGTAACTAAATCAAAACAAATACAAAGAACTAACCAGATGGAGATCAAGAGAGTATAACTCTGGGTAGCTGATCAAGATGTCCGCGATGTCCTCGAGGTACTGTTCCCCTCCGAATGGCGGCTCGACGACAGAGAGACGTTTTGCCTGAGATTTGGGGCATATGCTATTTGGTTTTATCCGTCTACCTCTCCGAAGATGCCAAATTGATTTATGGCACCATGTATCGAAGGTTTAAACGGATGCGGCCGATATAACAGACTTCGTCAGATTCCCCCTCATTCAAGGGGTTTTTGATTATGGGGACGCTCTTCCCTGCAGGCGCAAGCCCCTGCAGTTAATTACGCTACCGCATCGCGGTAACAATTTTCTCCTTCTCCAGCTGGTCACTTCGTGTCGTGGGTGTTTGTTTTGTTTGTGGTTGCCCGTGGATTGTATACGGAGACTAATTTATGTGGTCGCCCGTAGGACGCGGATTAGTCCAAATCCGTATTTTCTTAGATTTGGATTTGGGTTTTGGTTTAAGGATACGTTAGCCATATTTGAGGCTAAGATCAACTTAAACGTTTGTTAAGGATACGTTAGCCTAATATCCAGACTAAGATCAACTTAACGGGATCGTTTAGATCCAACAAGAGAGCGATTGGCTCTATTGTTTAGTTTAATAACATTGCGATCGATTGCCAGTTTAGGGACATGGTGGTCCATTGAATGTATGGCCATCGGGACCCGTCACCTCTCTGACGACGTTGAAGGATTACAACGACAAATGTCAGAGGAGTTCAGAGATGTACCCTTAAACCAAGGTTGGTTGGAAGATCTATAGTCCAATTTGGGACTAAAGTCTGTTTTGAAAGTTTTGGTTTAAGGATATGTTAGCCATATTTGAAGCTAAGATCAACTTAAACGTTTGTTAAGGATACGTTAGCCTAATTTGAGACTAAGATCGACTTAACAGGATCGTTTAGATCCAACAAGAGAGCAATTGGCTCTATTGTTCCAGTTTAGGGACATAGTGGTCCATCGCCAGTTTAGGAACATGGTGGTCCATTGGTTTAGGGACATGGTGGTCCATTGGTTTAAGGACGCATCAGTCCGTGAGTTTAAGGACGCATTAGTCCGTGAGTTTAAGGACGCATCAGTCCGTTAGTTTAAGGACGCATCAGTCCGTGAGTTTAAGGACGCATCAGTCCATGAGTTTAAGGACGCATCAGTCCGTGAGTTTAAGGACCCCACAGTCCGTTAGTTTAAGGACCCCACAGTCCGTTAGTTTAAGGACGCATCAGTCCGTTAGTTTAAGGACGCATCAGTCCGTTAGTTTAAGGACGCATCAGTCCGTTAGTTTAAGGACGCATTAGTTCGTGAGTTTAGGGACGCATTAGTCCGTGAGTTTAAGGACCCCACAGTCTATATCGATGTATGGTTGTCGGGACCCGTCACCTCTCTGACGACGTTGAAGGATTACAACGACATATATCAGAGGAGTTCGGAGATGCACCCTTGAACCGGGTGTAAATTGATTTAAGAGAGCAGTCGTACTCAGTCAATTTAATTTGAGGACTTACGGCCAGAATTGGGCTAAGTCCAGTTGAAAATGCTCAACATTTTATTTGCATTTGGCCTGTTAGGCCTTTACTAGGGGTCTGCCCCTGTTTAATAATGCAGTGCATTTATTCTGGCCTGTTAGGCCCTTTTAATTGGGCTCTGACCCCCTTTTTTATAATGCAGAGCATTTGTTTTGGTCTGACAGACCTTTATTTGGGCTCTGCCTCTTTTTTAAATAATGCATTGCATTTTATTAGGCCTGTTAGGCCCTTTTAATTGGGCTCTGCCCTTCTTTTTAATATTGCACTGCATTAATTAGTCTGACAGAGCGCCACGTGGCTTGTCAGGCGCTTTGCGCCAGCTCAAGGCGCAAGCGCATGTGGAGGTGACACGTGTCACGCTCTGGTGAGCGCAAGCGCAGTACGCTGCGACAGTGCGCTGCGCTGTTGCGCTGCTGATACGTGGCGCGCTCTGGTGACTTGCGCCAATTTTAAGAGAGCAGTGCTCTGTTTTTAAAGCGCAAGGCGCAGTTTGTTCTGGGACGGACACGTGGCTCTCTCTGGTGGCTTGCACCAACCCGAGAGCGCAACAGTGCAAATTTTACAAGTGCAGGGCACTGTTTAATTTCTTGATCAAATTTAGATCAAAGAAAATAAGTTTTTTCTTGTTTTCAAGAACCAGTTGTTCATAAAAAAGGCAATGCCTTTATACAGAAGTAAATTACTTCTTCTTTACTTTTATTATTATTTTTTTTATCCAAGATCTTGATCTTGTTCTTAGATCATTGATCTCTTTTAGAAGAAATTTCTTCTTTTATTCGAAGATTTTTACCTTTTCTTTCTCTAAGCTCTTCTCAAAAATTTTTAGAGGAGTTCTCAATATCTCTCTGTGTTAATAATGTCCTTTAGACTTGGAGTCTAGGGGCTTTTTTATAGTGCCATTTGATTTGTTAAATCAGTTAAAGAGATTTTTCTCTGAGTGATTTAGGGATTTTTCCCCACCGTTGGATCTTTGATCCAAGAGCTTCTGTTTTACAGAAGAGAATCTTATTGTTTTAATAAGATCAGAAAGATCTTTCTGGAATTTTAATTCTGTTTTCGTGCTGGCACAGCTGGCGCAAGCGCACCTGCGCTTGACACGTGTCGCGCAGCGCAGAGCGCAGCGCAACTGCGCTGCCAAATGTCGCGCAGCGCAGAGCGCAAATCATATGAAGCGTTGCTTCCTTTATTTTTATTTTAAATAGAGCCTTTCTCTGATTGGGTGCGCTGCCTTGGGCGCTGCGCTGGCGTGTCTGCTTTTGACACGTGGCGCATTGCGCGCAGCGCAAGGGATCTGAAGCGTTGCTTCAATTTTTTGAATTTTTGAAATTCAAACAGAGGTTTGCTCTGATTGGGGGAAACAAATGCCCCCCCACCGTTTCGCTCACGTGGCGCACACGTGAGTGCAACGGTGGCAAGATCCCAACCGTCGGATCAACTCAAGAGTTGAAGGGGCGCAAGTGCCTATAAATAGGACCCTTGGTCCTCAACATATGTTCACCATCTTCAAGCTTTCTAATTTTCAGAATCTCAGAGCCTTGCTCTTGCTTTCAAGAACTCCAAGAGTTAACTCTTAAAACTTTTTAGGTAAAATTTTTAATTTAAATTAAATTAAATTAAATTAATTTTAATTGACAGAGCCTTGCTGTCATAGATCTTTGATCTAAAGAAAACCCCTTTGGGGTTTCACCAACAGAGCCTTGCTCTCAAGAATTCATAGATCTAAAGAGATCTTGTTCCAGGGTTTTTAACCCATGAACAGAGTTTTGCTCATGGACAAAAAAAAAATAAAGATCTTTTGATCCAAAGATGATGAACTCTTAAGAGTTTTCTTGGATCTTCAAGATCCTAATTTTTTTTTAATTTTTTAAGAATTAATTTTCCTTTGATGGATTTTTCCATCATTATCACAGAGCTAGGCTCTTTTATTCTTTTGAGGAATTTTTTATTCCCCCTGAGACCAGAGTTTGACAAGTGTCACTCTGTGACAGAGCTTTGCTCTGAAAGAGGAGATTCTTCTTGTCTCTAGGGATTTCTCATTAATAAGAATATTCTTTTGGGGATCTCCTCATTAATTGACAGTCTCATCCAATGATGGGGCTGTCTTATCCACTGATGCATTGTCATCTAGATTTTGTGGGTCCCCCTTTGGTCCCCCCTACACTGCATTGCAGTGTAGTATCAAGCGTCAGGCTTTTAAAATTAAATTATGACACTGACGGTTGAATTTCGTTTTTCTTTGTAGGCAATCATGTCTGCTGATCTGTCTTTCCCATTCGTTCGCTCAGAGGAAGGATTTCCCGAGGCGCCGGTGGACCGGGTGGTGCTCGCTCTCATTAAGGATCATGACCCCGAGCACAAGAACCTTCACCTGTGGGGCAGGTGGTATAATGAGATCATCAAGGGTCGCCGAAGCTTCGGTTCCGCGACGCCGTCTGGGCCCATCTCGTTGATCCCATATGCGGATGAACCCCCAGTGAAGTATGCCGTGGAGGTCAAGAACTGGAATTCGGAGGATCTTCTCCAGCCTTCGATCGCTGCCATTCCCGTCCAACCGCCAACCGTAGACATCTTGGGGCGGCGTATATGTCAGGGTGAGGCACGCCCTTGGGGACAGGCATACAATATTGGATTGACCGCGCGACAACCGGCCGGATATCTGCAGTGGGCCAGATATATCCTATCAGTGAAGAGGACGCATCTGATGAAGATCGGTCTGTACTCTGCAGTCTACGTCTCACTGTTTGAGCACCCCGCTCCTCCAACGTGGTGGGTTAAGGCCTTCATAGAACAATGGAACATTCCCACCCACACCTTCCTTATGACGGACAGGGAATTCTCCATCTCCTTGAAAGAGTTCGCTGAGATCTCGGGCTTGCCGGTGAGGGGGGAGCATTACGAGGAGCTGCTTCCTCCTGACGAGTACGTCTTCGCCACCAAGCCGCTGGTATTTGATTTGACGCCGGAGAATGCTATTCAACACCAGTTTTCGGGCTTGGTGAAGGTGCTGAACATATACGAAGGTCTCTATTTGGAATCAGGAGTCCGGGGAGTTAGTTTTGCAGATTTTATCGCCCGCTTCCTTCGACCGGAGATTCTATCGGAGCGGAGTGAAAAGTTCGCCAAGCTTGACGACCCTTTCGGCTTCGGCTTAGATCGTCGACCAGTATCAGAAGACAATCAAAAGGATTTCTATCTCCCCGATGCCGCCATCATGCCCTTATCAGAAATCGCCGCCCCGGGCATTGATGAGAAGACCTTTTTTTAGGGTTTCTGGGATTGTGGCTGTGCAGCTTCGCGCTCCCCATGCACCCGCGCTACATGCGGCCGTCCGTTTTCTACCCAGCGCATCGGATGGTGGCTGGCCTACAGTTGTCAATAGGAATCGCCGGGTTGGCTCACCTATATAATGGACTCAGTGTGGCGGCAGACGCTAATGAACCTAGGGTGCAGCCTGCCAATTTCCCGATGCACTACTTCACTTCGTGGATAGAAATGCATATGCACGGGGTATTCGGCATCCATAAGAGCCCTTCGTTTTTTGAGAGGTGCAGACTCCCAAGAGTCATGCGGCTGATCGGCGCCTCGATCGTGAATCCGCCTCCGTGGGAGGCTAGGGGGTTGCTCCTTCGTCCACACCTGGTTGGAGCGAGGATTTCTTTTATGGATAAAGTCGTGACCATCAGCTTAGAAACCTCCAAGGCGGTGGTGGCACTTCATGAAGGCTTCAAGGACAGGGCCTCCGTACTGAAAGCCCGAGAGATTCTTCACCTCTACTCCATTCGGCCGGGCTACCTGGTGTTCAGGCAGAACGAGATGGCGCTTTTCATAAGGTACAACCCCCACCGGTTCGCCCAACAATCAAGCTATAACCAGGGGGTCCCGTTGGAGGCGTTCTTGGAAGAGCCCGCGGCCAGCATGGAGGGGATACGGAGCGCGATGCACCATTTTATGCGGCTGAATACGGACTCTCACTTTTTTATCAGCGAGCCAAGCTGCATCCCCCGGGTCCTCCACGCGTATGTGGCTTGGTTCGCGCACGCAATGGGTGCAGTTATCCGTGAGGAGAAGCGCATGTTGGTTGATCGCAAGGGTGCGCCTCTCGGCAGCGACCGCAAGGCTCCCTTGAAGCCAAGGACCCTGGTCGTTGCTCCGTTGAAAGATGCTGGAGCTGGACCACCACGTGTGCTGAGCCCTTCACGCGGATTGCCGCCTCGTGATACCGGGGACGCTCCCCCAGCGCCCCGTGCTCCAGTGAATATAGTTTCACCTGAGTCCGGAGTGGGTGCGGACATCGGGACCCGCCGTCCTAAGGTGCCTGCGAAGTGTAAAATGATTTTGGCGCCGACCGGGGCCCACGCGCAAAAGAAGAAGAAGTCGGTTCTCTCTTTCGATGCCATCCTCGGTTTAAAGCCTCAGGTCCCTCTCCCCGAAGGCCTGAGTGAGTATGGAAGCAACGAGGGCTTCTTTGTAGATCCGGCAGACACCGATGTGGCGGCCGCCATCGCGGCTTCTGAGCGAACGGCAAGGCTCGAAGCTTGGTTGGCTAAACTCGCTCAAGCAGGTAATCATTAGTTACATTCTTTGTTATTGCATCGTATTTTTATTATTGTCTTTAACTAATGCCTTTCCCCCCTTTTTTAACAAGAGTCACCACTGAAGAAGCTATCGCTGCTTCCCTCCAAACTTTCCAGGAGGAAGAAAGGAAACACGCTCTGTCGGGTGTTGGTACGTCTCGACTCACCGAGTTTTTTTATTCCATTTTATGGCCAATCTAATCTTTTCTTTGTCTCTTTGCAGGGGCCGTGCGAGCCGATGCGGGAACTCTTTCTGGGCCAGCTGCTGAAGTCCCGGCCTCTTCGGGGCTGCCGCGAGAGAGCCGACTCGAAAAGCCGATGAGGGATGCCTTGAAGGCTCTGGAGGCAACTCTAAACGAGGACGGAGGCAACTTGATGAAAGAAGCGTCGAAGAGGTCCTTCGTGATGGCCCGGGAAGAGAGGAAGCGCATGAGGCGCGAGGAGAAGGAGCACAGAGCTGCTTTGGCTGTAGGAGCGGGCCTAAGCACCACTATTCCCGCTGCTTCTCCTTCCGAGGAGCCCCCGGTCGCCTTGTCTACCGCTCATAGACAGGCGGCACGTGCAGTTCGGGATGCCAACGATCGATCCACCTCAGGTAATGTGTCTTTCGAGACTTTGTTGTAAGAATTGTACAACTATCGGTTCTCATACATCTTTTCCTGCAGGGCTAAGTCCAACTGAAGGAGCAGCGGAAACCGTCGAGCCTAAGGGGATAGTGGAGGAGGTACTGGCTGAACCCGAGCTGACGGTGGGCGACGTCACTGATTTGAGTGATTTTAGCGTGCTTGCGCTTTCTAAAAGATAGATCAAAAATATTTCTAACCGCAATCAAGAACGGCGTCGCATGAAGCTAGCCGGTGAGTACGGGTCGGTCCACAGGGATGTTGTGAATTTCCGATTCGTTCTTACGAGTTAATTCTGAAGGGTGTTCGGAGTTGTTATTAAATCTAAAAATCTAATTATTCTATACTAATTATCTAGATCTACTCTTGCTAGGGTTAGGTTTAGGGATAGTTTGGAAATGTAATTAAATCTCACCGCTTTCAATACCCGAATGAAGATCTGTGAGGAGTTATGGTAATTATCAATAAAGGGGATTAAATCCGTTCGGGAAGGTGTTCCTTCCTCTAGGTTCTTGTCCTTCCTTTAGAGATACTTACCCTAACCTCCATGGAAAACACGCACAACCGGTCCTTTACACTACGGTGTCATCGTTACCTCGAGGGGTAGGATGCCGTAGGGCGCGGTATGTGCGTGTATGCATGGAGTCCTATTGTAAATATTTGGTGGGTAACAAAGGGATGAGAGATCTCATCTCTCAAAATCCTTCCTCAAAGCTAAACCCTAAACAAGTTTCTAGGGCATGAAACTAAATCTACCTAGGGCAAGGAATTGAAATCTACACTAGGGCAAGAAATTAAATTACTTACAGATGACTCTCTCCAAACATCAACGCAGGGTTGTTGTTCACATCATAATATTGCAATTCATACACCCCACTTTTGTGCAATTTATAAGTAAACAGGTGCTTTTGACGATCGTTTGTTACATGATACAGGATACAGACTTTTGAAGCAAATACAGTGAAAAAGACAAAGATGATACAGGAAATGGACTTTTGACCAACCAGCACACTGATCCTATTCAAGCCGAGACGAACGTCAAGTGAAACGGTCAAAAAGATCCCTACGAGTTTCATTGAGAATCTGAAGAATAACAAAAAAGCCCTACAGAGAAAACAACAGTGAAAACAGAGAGCCCAACAGAAGAGAAACCAGGAACAGAAATTTGGTGGCCCAAGACCACCAAAGGGCCGCGGATCCGCGGCTATACAGAGCCCGTGTCGGTGAATTTCTTCTGTGCAGTTGCGTCGGTGGAGATGTTAGGATTCTCAGGGGTCAAATCTGTAATTTAACATGCGCGAGACTCTGAAACCCTAATTCTTCTGTTTGCTTATAAATTGTAATCTAGATCTAAAAAAATTGTATGCCTCTTTATATTCAATAAAAGTGAGATTTGTTGGAGAAATCAAGAGCATCATCTTCTTCGCGTAAGTCTTTAATTTTATTTAATTCCCGCATTAGTATAATTGTTCTACTTGCCCTAGTAATCATTTAATTGCTAGTTAGCTAATTTTAATCTGTCGTAAGGTAACTATTTAAAACATAAAACATAAAAATGATTCTTACTCATAATTCCCTAATGTGCGAGTAAAATTCTCGCTCGTTAGGGTTAGGAACAAGGGAGTGAGTGAGAGACGGATGTCTCTCACCTCCTTCAATGTCAACTTATTTTTAAACGAAACCTTCATGCACACATATACGATCCGTCCCCTGCGGCACCCTACGTACAAAGTAACGGTGTTCCGTAGTATAAAAGGCCGGACTTATATGACGTCCATGAAGATCACATCAATGAATAAGAAAAGACGGACAAGGATCTAGAGGAAGAAACTTTGTTTCTTCCCGATCATCCTAATCCCTTTTCCTATTGATTGTTGTGATTTTCCTAAAAGCGTAAATCACGGCATTGAAAGAGGCGAACACATTGATCTCAACACACCTACCTTCGACCTAACCCTAATGAGTTCTTTCTCATCACATAAATTCGTTTTAAACTCAATCGATAAAAAACCAACAACGATTTTAATCAACTCGTTATAACACAAAATCAGAAACTAACACATCCCTGCGGATCGACCCGTATTCACCGGCTAGCTGCGAAGCGACGCCCTTTCTGATTACGGTAAACTACAAATTTTTGGACTAATCAAATGGCGCCGTTGCCGGGGATGGCGTAATTTTCTCTTTTTGTATGATTTCGGGTTGATATAAACTTTGAAAAAAAAAATTATAAAAATCAGAAAATACAAAATACAAAAATTAGCTTTTCATTATTTTTATCTGTTTGAAGGGTTTCTCGTTTGAATCTTGCAGGAACGACAAGAACTTTTGGATCTGGAATTTTACAGAGGGTCAAAACAGAAAAGAGAACATCAAAACAGAGAGAAATTGCAAGCACAGAACAGCACAAAATTTTCCAGAGGCTGAATCCACCACAGTGCCGCGCTTCAGCCGCCAAAGTAGGCCATCTGCCGCGGTTCCGCTCTCCTTCTGCCACGTCAGCGCATCATTTTTGCACGGTTTGATCTCTTTTCTTCCCCTCTGCAACCTCCATATCTCCACTGTAAAACTTTCTGCAGGGTTTTTTGCGCTAAAAAAAAATTCTTCTTCCCCCTTCTAAATAACAGATTTGCTGCAGGTTTCTTTGCGCCGCGCTAAAATTGATTGCAAGTGAATTTTTGTTTTGCATAATTTAATCGGACTTAAGGGGCTATTTGACCAAACTCAGATTGGGTGGGGATTTCATCACCCTTCCCAGGACCCCAGAAAACACCTAAAACATTTTGCATCGACCACCTTTAATTAAAAAAGATTAGACTCAGACCTAAGGACAACGAGCTCAATAGGAAAAGGACTAGGGTAGGCATCGGCCGTTTTTCCGAACCGACATTGCGGTGTCTAGGCTAGTGGTTATTAATTAGGCCCACTGTAGTGGTGGTTCCTTCCCACTTACCTGGCCGTATTTGTCCGTGAAGAGGCGGTTTGAGGTCTATTTCTAGCCCTAGTTAGGAGCTGTCTAGTAGACCTAGGCGACCCTAGATCTAGGCCTGATTGTGCATGTGTGGTTGATACAGTTGTGTCACGAGTCCGTTTTCAAAAACCTCTTTGCAAAACTTCCATATAAAATATATAAAAAAGAAACAAATAAAACTTTTCAAAAACTTGCAACTTGTCGCAAAAAGAAAACCTGCAAATTCACCTCACCACTTCCCCTCACTGACGTTATCTTACCCCCACATTCTGTTTTTCTTTTTTTTTCTGACTGCACTATCCCTTTTAGTGTATGTCACGTTGGACTAGGGATACAGACGCCCGATTAGTCCGCGTTTCGTTGGTACCGACCAACGAACCCTTCGACACCCAAGTCGAAAATCCGTCCACTTTCTTAACTTCCCCTTCAATTTCTTCCACCGAAGGTATGTCGGGATTCAACCCCAATAATACCTTGCCGACGGGAATGATTCCACCTCCACCAGGTGCGAATAACCCGAACCAACCGCCTGTTGAAGCGCCCGCACGAGTTGCGCTCCAGGACCTTTTCTACCCCATCCGCACGTCTTTACCCACTTGTCTTTCACCCCCACCAGCAAATGGGGACAATTTTGAGATTAAACCACATTTCATCAATATGCTGCCGAAATTTCACGGTTTGGAAACTGAAGACGCATATATCTTTATTAATAAATTCCAAAATGTGTGCGCAATGATGAAAACGACCCAATTGAGTGATGACGCTATAAGGCTAAGGGTCATTCCCTTCACCTTATGTGACCTAGCCGAGAAGTGGCTATATAGCACCGCATCACATTCTATAAGAAATTGGGATGAGTTTGTGAAAGCTTTTCTAAAAAAGTTTTATCCTCACCATAAAACTGCCAGAATCCGTAATGAAATAATTCAATTCTCACAACTTCCGTCTGAACCATTTTGGAAGTGCTTCGAGAGATTCAAGGACCTATTAGTTCAATGCCCTCATCATGGGATAGAGAGTTGGCAACTTTGCCAAATATTATACGAGGGATTGAACTCGGCAACGAAGCAGTTGCTAGAAACTATCTGTCAAGGTCATTTTCTCTCTAAGTCTAGTGATGAAGCGTGGCAGTTTCTCGAGGATCTTAGTGAGCAGACAATACAGTGGGAGAGTACCAAGACCACATCATCTTCTAGTGGTCAATCTAGGGCAGGCATACATCAAGTAGAGATGTCGATTGCCATGAAGGCCGAGATGGCCGCTCTTACGAAAAAGCTAGAAGCGATCGAGACCAAAATCTCATCGTCTTCTCCTGCCCCTGCTATGCCCCCACGTACTGTCTGTGCTTGTTGTGCGGATCCATCGCACCTGACCGAAGAGTGTCCTTATAATGCATCTACACAAGGACAGGATCAAGTCAATGCTGCATTTCAGCAACGACAAAGAAACGATCCGTACTCTTCAACATATAATCCTGGGTGGAGGAGTCACCCAAATTTCGCTTGGAACCAAAATCAACAATTCCAAGGAAATAATAATAATTTTCAAAGACCTCCTCCTCCACAACAACAACAACAAGCACCCTCGCAAACTCAATATCAACCGCAACAATTTCAACAACAACCTTACCCTAATCAGGTGAACAATTTTGTGCCGAACAATGCTTACCAGCCAAACAATTATGTTCAACCTAATAATGATAAGGTTAGCTCGCTCGAAAGAAGTCTAGATGCATTCCTTAAGCAATCTACACAGTCTACAGCAAGACTTGAGACTTCTATTCAATCTTTAGTGCAAAATAGTGCCTCCCACGATCAGAGTATCAAATCAATTGAGGCACAAATTGCACAACTTAATGCAGCTTTGAGCGAGCGCGAAAAAGGAAAACTCCCGTCTCAACCGTTGCCCAACCCCGGTCACGCACATGCTGCACACAATCAGCAAAATCATAATGTGAATGCTGTGACCACGTTGAGATCGGGAAAAGTGTTGCGGAACAATGTGGGCATTAACAATGACACCCCTGCCGGTGGGTTTTCTTCTTCTTCTTCTTCTTCACCATCTTCTTCTTCTTTAGAGCCTATTCTCCACCCTTAACATGGCTCTACCTTTTCTAGCTTGAACGGACCTAATTCTCACGACACGAACACATCTACACGAGGTACCGTTCCAACTCGACAATCTGATCCACAAAAGTTGGACTCAACCACTTTTCAAAATGTTCCTTTTCCTAATAGGTTGAGATCCAATAAACCAACTCCTCAAATGGAGAAGATTGTCGAGCTGTTTAAACAGGTTAGCATAAACATCCCTCTTTTGGATGCAATTCAGCAAGTTCCTTCATATGCCAAAATTTTAAAGGACTTGTGCACCAAAAAGAGGAAGTCGCAAGTGCCAAAGAAAGTTTTTGTGGCAAGTGCTATTAGCGATACTCTTGTAAATTCCTTACCCCCAAAGCAAAAGGACCCCGGGTGTCCTACCATTTCAATAACAATCGGGGACAAGAACATCAATAGAGCACTATTAGATCTTGGTGCTAGCGTCAATTTGCTACCCTATTCTGTGTACGAGCAATTGGGCGTTGGAGAGCTTAAGCCCACTCACTGTACTCTCCAAATGGCCGACCGGTCAATAACCCATCCTAGGGGAGAGCTGGAGGATGTGTTAATAAGAGTAGGGGATTTCATTTTCCCCGTTGACTTTATTGTAATGGATACACAACCTGTCGCTAACCCCCGGAACCAAATTCCGGTAATACTAGGTCGACCATTTTTGGCAACTTCCAACGCCGTGATCAATTGTCGTAACGGTTCAATGAACCTATCTTTCGGCAATATGACAATTGAGCTAAATATTTTCAAGTTGGGAAGTCAGCCTGCCGAGCCCAATGCTAGCGTACTCGACGTTTGCTAGATCAATGAGATCGCGGAGGAGGACTGTGAGTTCGAGAATTTTTTATTCGACCGCACCAATGTTAACGCCACTAGTGCGTTCCTCCTAGAATCCGACTCAGTTTTCGCGGCGGATAACGATTTTGAATGTTTTACATTCGTCGACGACTTCGAAGACTCATCACCTGATTTGGAGTCTTTTGCTTTTGCGGATGAGTTAGTAGAACCATCCGACACTGTTGCGTACACTCGGTACGAACCTTTGATGGAATCATTCGAGTTTGAAACAACTACCCCTTTGCTACCATCTATTGTTTCACCTCCTAAACTCGAATTAAAGCTTTTGCCGACACACCTAAAATATGCATATCTAGGTGATAATGAGACCTTACCCGTCATTATATCAGCCTCTCTAGCTCTTGAGCAAGAGACGGCTCTCTTGATGGTCTTACATAACAATCGGCAAGCTTTCGGCTGGTCTATGGCGGACATTAAGGGGATTAGTCCCCTCATAGTCGAGCATCATATACACTTAATGGATGATGCCAAGCCAGCACGAGATCCACAAAGGCGCCTCAACCCCATCCTGAAAGAGGCTGTTAAGAAGGAAATTGTCAAATGTCTGGATAGCAGTATCATTTACCCTATCTCGGATAGCCAATGGGTTAGCCCAATCCACGTCGTGCCAAAGAAATCGGGCATTACGGTCATTACAAACGAGGTAAATGAGTTGATTCCCACTCGCACCCAAACTGGGTGGCGAGTCTGCATAGACTATAGGAAACTCAATGCCGCTACAAGGAAAGACCACTTTCCTTTACCTTTCATTGACCAAATGCTCGAGCGATTGGCAGGGCACGAATTCTATTGCTTTCTCGATGGCTATTCCGGTTACAATCAAGTCCCCATCGCCAAAGAGGACCAAGACAAGACAACATTTACTTGTCCCTTTGGCACCTTTGCTTATCGTCGCATGCCCTTCGGGTTATGCAACGCGCCCGCTACATTTCAGCGGTGTATGATGGGGATCTTTTCAGACATGGTTGAAAAGTTCTTGGAGATTTTTATGGACGATTTCTCCATCTTTGGCGACTCCTTCGACGAGTGTTTACGCCATCTTGACGCTGTTCTTACCCGCTGCAGGGATAAGAACCTAACATTAAATTGGGAGAAGTGCCATTTCATGGTACGAGAGGGCATTGTTTTAGGACATGTCATCTCGCAAAACGGCATCGAGGTAGATAGGGCTAAAATCGAAGTGATTTCTAACCTACCTCCCCCAAAATGCGTCAAAGATATTAGAGCCTTCCTTGGCCACGCCGGTTTTTACAGACGGTTTATCAAGGACTTTAACAAGATTGCTAGACCCTTGACTCTCTTACTAGCCAAGGACACGACCTTCGCTTTTGACTCTACATGCACTGAAGCATTTGAGTCTTTAAAACATTCACTCATCACTGCGCCCATCCTCTCATCTCCCGACTGGACGCACCCTTTTGAAATCATGTGCGACGCATCAGACTTTGCAATTGGCGCTGTTCTTGGATAGCACATTAATAAGATGCCGCACGTGATTTATTATGCTAGCCGAACACTAAATGAGGCCCAACTTAATTACACAACAACAGAGAAAGAATTTTTAGCTGTTGTGTTCGCACTCGAAAAATTTCGGCCTTATTTAATCGGCTCTCCAGTCGTTGTTTATACTGATCATTCGGCTCTTCGCCACCTCTTTGCGAAGAAGGATGCTAAGTCTAGGTTAATACGTTGGATCCTTTTATTGCAAGAATTTGACCTTGTCATTAAGGACAAAAAGGGATGTGAAAACGTAGTAGCTGATCACCTATCACGACTTCCTTCTTCGCCCACGCTCGATATACCAATGTCTGACGTTTTTCCCGACGAACAGCTCTTGACTGTTTCTTGCGAACCATGGTTCGCCGATATTGTAAATTATTTAGCCACCGGCCTGATTCCTAATGATTGGTCGAAACAGGATAAGCTTCGATTTTTGTCCCAAGTAAAGCATTTTTACTGGGATGAACCCTATCTTTTTAAATACTGTTCCGACCAAATCATCCGTCGGTGTGTGCCCGAGAGTGAGGTCAAGAGCGTGCTGTCTTTCTGCCACGATCAAGCATGTGGCGGGCACTTTGGCCCAAAGAAGACAGCCGAAAAAGTTTTGCAGTGTGGTTTCTATTGGCCACGACTCTTCAAGGATGCATTTGAATACTGCAAAACTTGCTCCCGGTGCCAACATTTGGGCCGGATTTCGTGGAGAAACGAAATGCCCCTCCAACCCATTTTGGTAGTGGACATTTTTGATGTTTGGGGTATAGATTTCATGGGACCATTTCCTAACTCTTTTGGAAATGTGTATATTCTGTTGGCGGTTGATTACGTTTCTAAGTGGGTGGAGGCTGTGCCCAGCCGAACGAACGATAATAAAGTTGTCGTTCGATTCCTTAAAGAACACATATTTTCTCGATTCGGGCACCCTCGGGCGATTATAAGTGATAATGGTTCTCACTTCTGGAATAGGACTTTCGAGTCCTTAATGCGTAAATACGCTATCACCCACAAATTGTCAACGCCATATCGCCCCCAAACATGTGGGCAAGCCGAGGTTTTGAATCGGCAAATAAAGCAAATTTTGGAGAAAACGGTTTCTAAAAACCGTAAGGATTGGTCGCTTAAATTGATAGATGCACTATGGGCTTTTCGTACTGCATATAAGACCGACCTTGGTATGTCTCCATATCGGCTTGTGTATAGGAAGGCCTGCCACCTCCCAGTGGAGATCGAGCACAAAGCTTTCTGGGCTATCAAAGAGCTAAATTTGTCTTTAGGAGATGCGGGCAGCAACAGAAAGCTGCAAATGAATGAGTTGGAGGAGCTAAGGGATGAGGCATATAGCAATGCCATAATTGCTAAAAACCGAGCCAAGGTGTTCCACGATAAACACCTTTTACGAAAAACCTTTGAACCTGGTCAACAGGTTCTACTTTATGACACTCGGTTACACTTGCATCCTGGTAAGCTCAGGTCCAGATGGAGAGGACCTTTTGTAGTCCGCACCGTTTATCCGCACGGTGCGGTTGATCTTGAGAACCCCGAAGACGGTACCTTATTTAAGGTAAATGGGCATCGACTAAAACCGTTCTTCACTGCGGATCCTTCGGAGGAGCTCCTGTTCTTGCAGGAGCCGAGTTACACTGATTGATCTTCCTTCGCTTTCACCCCTAAACTTTGTTTCCCAATTACACTATTTCAAACAAGTTTGGGGGTGTGTATATCTTTTGTATGTATATTTCCAAAATACCACAAAAAAAAAACAAAATTAAAAAAAAAAAAATAATAATAATAATTTTTTTGGACCAAATTCCAAAATTGCAGATTACTAGTTGTTTTTACAAATAAAATCCTTGTCTTATAGGGTGTTTTGTGTAAATATCACTCTCAACCCCTATTTAAATGATCTAACCCTCCTCTGTTGTTCACCCTGAAACATTTTCTCCTCATAAACACCCTAGGCGCCGCCCCTGCCCTCTGCAGAAATCTCGAGAGCACGACCGTCAGTTGACGGAGATTGAGAGAGGGATACAAACACTGTTGGCTAGGGGGGGAGAGATCACGGTCACGCTCACGAGCGCGACGTGGGGCCGGGCAGTGAGGGCACTGCTTTGCTCAAGTTTGGGGGTATTAGAGGGTGATGTATATAGTTATCCTTCGCATTGCATATTGTATATATTTCTGTTTTCCTTTTGCATATTTAATTTCTGCATTGCATCTTTATATAAAAATCATAAAAATTTGAAAAATTTGAAAAATACAAAAAAAAAAAAAATTCCCTAAAACGAAAAACCCATAAAAATTGAGAAAATTTCAAAAAGTATAAAAATTTATTCAATTTTGGTTAATTGACTTGAGTTGATAAAAAGGTTAACTAGCTAGGAAAAACTATATCTTAGACTTAGTAAATTAAAAACCCTAAAAATAGCCTTGCTTAAAGTTTAACTGTAGAAAGTGTATGACTTTGTAGGTTATTTAGGAATAGGCAAATTTTGGGTTCACTTCGTGGGTTAAGCCAAAACGAGGGAAGAGTATTAATGCTATTATTAAAGTATAAGTTCGAAAGATAGTTCCTAACTTGAGTTTAAATTCTGAAAACATGTACCCTACAAAATGCACAATCACGCATCTTGAAACTTGGATTAGTAGAAGAGACCTTGAACTACTCCTGTCTAAAGTCCTTAGCACAATGAAAAAAAAAGGGGGGTGAATAAAAAAATAGACACTGGTTTTTGTGATTACTTAGGGCTAGAAAATTAATTAGCAAGGGTGCTTCATCACCTAGTGCCTTAGACCAACTGGTCTGGGAGTCACTGCTAAAAAGCCTTGAGTGTTGCAAAACTAGGAAATACGCTTTAAAGGCCTAATGCATCTTGTAATCGGCTGTTGGTACCTCAAGAAGTATTAACGGTCGCATGAAGGATGTGTAAGCGAAAATTAAGTGCTTTGGACAATGGACGAGAGTACGATTGCTTGATTTGAATTTCCAAGTGTAGAGGTGACAATTACACACACGTGGGGATATGTGATTAGAGTTTAGATAAGAGAGAGGAATGAAAAATAAAACTTGTATCTTTAATAGAGTTGATAGAAATTCCTAAGTGGAGATGAAACTCTAGAAGAAAAACTTAAGAAATGCTGAATTCTAAGTAATTCTATAGAACATGTACAATCTTAAGTTACATAATAAGGAAGTGTGAAGAATATGCGTGGATAATTTACGGGGCGACGATAATAGAATTCCTTATTAGAAAACCTGATTGGAAAACAAAAGTCGAAAAACCAAGTTGATAGGATTTTGTGGGTGTAATCCGCTGAAAACCCTCAGGAGACAACACTCCTCCTACTAGGGACACCTAGAGGTTTAACGGCTTGTTGCACGTGCTCAGTGCAATCGCGTTTCCCTGCGAAAGTGTGGCTAGGTTAGAATAAAATAATAAGTTTGCTCGAGGACGAGCAAAAGGTAAGTTTGGGGGTATTTGTTCACATCATAATATTGCAATTCATACACCCCACTTTTGTGCAATTTATAAGTAAACAGGTGCTTTTGACGATCGTTTGTTACATGATACAGGATACAGACTTTTGAAGCAAATACAGTGAAAAAGACAAAGATGATACAGGAAATGGACTTTTGACCAACCAGCACACTGATCCTATTCAAGCCGAGACGAACGTCAAGTGAAACGGTCAAAAAGATCCCTACGAGTTTCATTGAGAATCTGAAGAATAACAAAAAAGCCCTACAGAGAAAACAACAGTGAAAACAGAGAGCCCAACAGAAGAGAAACCAGGAACAGAAATTTGGTGGCCCAAGACCACCAAAGGGCCGTGGATCCGCGGCCCAAGCCAACAAATGCCGCGGATCCGCGGCCATACAGAGCCCGTGTCGGTGGATTTCTTCTGTGCAGTTGCGTCGGTGGAGATGTTAGGATTCTCAGGGGTCAAATCTGTAATTTAACATGCGCGAGACTCTGAAACCCTAATTCTTCTGTTTGCTTATAAATTGTAATCTAGATCTAAAAAAATTGTATGCCTCTTTATATTCAATAAAAGTGAGATTTGTTGGAGAAATCAAGAGCATCATCTTCTTCGCGTAAGTCTTTAATTTTATTTAATTCCCGCATTAGTATAATTGTTCTACTTGCCCTAGTAATCATTTAATTGCTAGTTAGCTAATTTTAATCTGTCGTAAGGTAACTATTTAAAACATAAAACATAAAAATGATTCTTACTCATAATTCCCTAATGTGCGAGTAAAATTCTCGCTCGTTAGGGTTAGGAACAAGGGAGTGAGTGAGAGACGGATGTCTCTCACCTCCTTCAATGTCAACTTATTTTTAAACGAAACCTTCATGCACACATATACGATCCGCCCCGTACGGCACCCTACCTATAAGGTAATGGTGTTCCGTAGTATAAAAGGCCGGAGTTATATGACGTCCATGAAGATCACATCAATGAATAAGAAAAGACGGACAAGGATCTAGAGGAAGAAACTTTGTTTCTTTCCGATCATCCTAATCCCTTTTCCTATTGATTGTTGTGATTTTCCTAAAAGCGTAAATCACGGCATTGAAAGAGGCGAACACATTGATCTCAACACACCTACCTTCGACCTAACCCTAATGAGTTCTTTCTCATCACATAAATTCGTTTTAAACTCAATCGATAAAAAACCAACAACGATTTTAATCAACTCGTTATAACACAAAATTAGAAACTAACACATCCCTGCGGATCGACCCGTATTCACCGGCTAGCTGCGAAGCGACGCCGTTTCTGATTACGGTAAACTACAAATTTTTGGACTAATCAGTTGTCAGATCTGAATTCATGAAGTGAAAAGAGGCACCGATGCTCTCCATAAAGAATTTCTGAATTTTTATTAAAAGGAGGCATAAAGTTTACAATTTTTAGAGTTCCTATTTATAAAGAATAGGAAACCCTAGGGTTACATTTGTTTCGCATGTCCACAATTACAAAAATAGCCCTTAGGTTGACTAGTCAGCACCGCCAATAAATTATGGTAAAAAGTTTAGCTTCTAATTGCTCTGTATGGCCGCGGAACCGCGGCCCAAGGCCCTGTTTGGCCATGGTTCCGTGGCCCAATAGTGGCTTTAGAATATCATTTTTCTTGGGCTAGCTCTTATTGACTTGTTATTCCTGTTTCCATATGTCCTTTTCCATTTGGGCTTCTAGATTGGTTCCAGATTTCCAGTGAACAATTTGCAATGGCTTTTTAACCGTTCGCTTGTAATTTTGGACCTTGCGTTGCCTTGTACTTTGTGAATTTTATCTTTGATGTAGGCTTGATCAAGATCTTCTGTTCATTGGTTAAAGTCCACTTTTTCATCATCTTTATATCGTTTTCACTGTTTTCTGTCCAAGAACCTGTAACCTGTAACATGTAGCAGACATGCGTCAAAAGCACCCGTTTATTTATAAAAAGAATAAGAATGGGGAATTTAATAATGCAATATTATGGTGTGAACAGTCACCGAGGTCGCTGGACCCGGGCTAGGGGCTGAGGAAACTGTGCCAGAGAAGGCTGTCGATGCCGAGCCCGAGGTAGCGAAAAATGAGACGGCTGCTATAATCGAACTTGGGGCAGCAGCGGACGGAGCACCTGAGACCGGCGACCCCATGGCGACGGCGGACAAGACAGCAGCGACCGCTGAGCCCGAGGGAATAGTGGGTGAGACGGGCATGACTCCCGAGGACAAGCTAGCCGCTCTTTCTCAAGAGTCTGGCAATGCTCCAATCATTGCTCTCCCCGTCTACGGTCCTCCGCCATGTCCTGGTCTCGCGAGCACGATGACGGCTCCCGTAGAGTCGGGCGATGAGGCGTCGGGAGGTGGTCTCATGTCAATGGAGGGAGACGCTGCCTTTTCGGCCGGCTCATCATCAGGTAAATTTCGGGTTACCGTCTTTCTTTTATTCTGCAACCTTTCCTGACAGGGTTTATCTTGTTTCTAACGCAGGTGCGGCCAGTGCTGATGCTCCACTGCTCGAGGGAGTGCCGTCAACTACTGCCTTGACGATGGCTCGCGCCATCGCAAATGTTGGAAGGTATGAATTTATAACCCATTAGTTTTATCTTTTGGCCGCATAATTTATGTACTAATGTCGCACTATTACGTCTTTGCAGGAGTGCTTTTTGATCACCTTTATCAGGTGCTGCGCCCACACTTCTCCTTTCCGTTGGAGCTTGCTTCCTCTAGTGGCGCTGGTGAGTATAATTTTCAATTAATACTCTTTCTTTTTCCAACAATGGACTTGTTTCTGATTTTTCCTTGCCCTGATTACAGTGCTACAAATCGAAGGAGGAGATGCAAGATCGGTCGCGCCACCGGCCCTCCCGACTTCGTCGCTTGCTGCAGCTGGTATAGTAAACTCTCCTATTGATGACTTTCTATTTTTCTTGAACCGTCATTTGACTGTGTTTTGTTTTGCAGCTATCGTTCCGGTTCCGGTCTTTCTTGAGTCCCGCATCATAATGCCGGCAGGCCCCTTCTTGAGACGTCCGCCTTCAAAGAATGCTGCGATGAGTTTGGGAATGCTGAGCGGATATGTTGAAGAGCTTGACGCGGACGTTCCCCCATCTGCCGCAGATTTCGCTGCGGAGGTTAATCCGATGATGGCGACGCTTGTAAATTTTCATAATGAAGGCGTCGTCGAGTCTTGAGTTAATCACTGCAGGGAGATCGAGGCCTGCCTGCATCAGCAGAAGTCGATGCATCCTGCCTCTGAGATTTTGGCCGCGAGTACTCAACGGGCGGCATGGATCGAGCAAAGCGCTTCTTACTTCCGCCATTTGGAACAAGAAGCAGCTTTAAGGCTGAGGGAATGCCAAGAGTCTTCAAGCGAGACTGCTCGCCTATGTACTGAAGTTGATGCGAACGCTGCCCGGGTGAAGGCTATCTTCGAGGGCCTTTTGCAAAGTATTTCTGATGGGCTAGCACTGAAGCAGAAGCTCGATGTCGCTGAGCATGATGCCCAAGGTCGCAACGCAGCTCAGCAAGCAGTTGAGGAGCAGCTCTCAACCTTTCTACAGCAGCGGGCTCAAGTGGAAGCCGAATTGGCGGTGGCGGCCGATCAGGAGAAGGCATTAAAGGAAGTGCGCGAGCAATTGATGGAGCTATTTAAGATGCTTCCTTCTCCTTAGCTGCTTTTTGTATCAATTATACACTTGTATTCTTTGAATAAAATGTATCCATTCTTTATTCTTTTATACGATTCACCTTGTACTTGATTGAATTCATGAATAAAGATACACACATTTTTTTTTCGATGTCTCGTGTCATCTCTGCGCTTTATTCCTTCTTTTATTATCAGTATGTTGCCTTAGTAAACATGGTTGACAGATGATAGAGCGACCATCCTGTCTTGTCTTCTTCAAGAGGTAGAGATGGCTTAGGCCGCAGGTTCAAGTCTGCTGCCTAAGACTTTTCAACTCTATGAGCCGTGAGGGTCTCATAAAGACTTTTCTCCCTACGAGTCGAGAGGATCTCGTAAGTGTGTTTTCTCCTTAGGAATCATTAGGATTCCTAAGTGCGTTTTCTCTTATAAGTCGTAAGGATCTTATAAGAGAATTTTCCTCCCTTACGAGTCGAGAGGACCTGTAAGCGGTTATTTCCCTCCTTGTCGAGATTCGACTTTGGAGAGTGTGACCCATGAATAGTATGCAAGAGTCCATTTTGGACCGACTTGCAGCGTCCCGGTGCTTAGGAAACATGTTTTTTAATCCCCGCTGCCTAAGGCTTTTCCTCACGAGTCGAGCCGAATCGAGCACTCCTCGCAAGAATGTCCTAACGTCACAGTTAACCTCTGCTCTTTGCGACAGAGGTCCGTTAGGGTCTGTGGTACTTAGGTTTTGGCCGTCATACCGTCGCGTCAGCTGATATATTCCTCGATATACAATCTTGCTGTTTGAGTAGCCTTGCGATTGTCGTGTTTCTGATCCCTTCGAGGGCTGGACAAGACGTCTTCAAGTAATCTTCCAGGTAGTATTACCGTCGAAAGAGAAAGCATAGGGATATTCCATGTCACTTTTTACGTGAGGTTAGGCTCATTTTGGAGAGCCCCGATGAGTCATAACCACTCCGCGCTGGTGTGGGATGATCTCCGATAGTCTTTCAGGCTTTATATGACTTGCTGTCAAGACCCTGAAGCTAAGAATTTGGCCTTTGCTTCGTTTGCTGGCATTGCGTCCTCTATATCGAGATGAATGTCGTGGTTGTCTCTAGGTTGTTGGTGAACCGTCGAGGTTTGGAACTAGGGACTTTGCCGTGGCTCCGCCGTTTGATTGTCGCGTCTGAATCCTGTTGGAGGAAGAACGCTGGGGTAACATCTCGTCTGCTGTATCGAGACGAACATCGAGGTGGTGACCATTCCGCACTGGTGCAAGATGATCTCTGATTGTCTTTCAGGCTTTATATGACTTGCCGTTAAGACCCTGAAGCTAGGAATTTGGCCTTCGCTTCGTTTGCTTTGTCACGTTCGAGTCCTATTGGAGGAAGAACGCTGTTGTGACATCTCGTCTGTTGTATTGAGACGGACGTCGAGGTGGTGACCACTCCGCGCTGGTGCAAGATGATCTCCGATCGTCTTTCAGGTTTTATATGAGTTACCGTCAAGACTTGGCTCCGTTTTCTGATGAAGCATGGGGAGGGAAGATGTGTTTCCTTCTTTGTTTGTGCCCCTGGATTGTATACAGGGATTGCTGTGATATCGCCTGCAGGGCATGAATTTGATTATATATATTTTACATTTTATTTCTTTCCGCGATGCTCTATCATTTCAGCTTTATATCGCGAAGGTCGCGATTGCCCAATCATTTCGGCTATTTTCACGGTGCCCAATCATTTCGGCTATTTATTTTATTTTTACTCGCTGCTTTTTATTGCGAGTTGCCCAATCATTTCGGCTATTTTGCATGCATACGTTTTTACTTGCTGATTTTTATTGCAAGTTGCCCCATCATTTCGGCTATTTCGTATGCATGTGTGGCTCGTTATTTTTTTTTATCGCGAGTGTGGAACTTAGAATCTAGTGCCAATCTCAGCATCGGCATCGCTACAACTGGAATATTGCCAGGAGCGAATCATCATTTACCATGAAAGGGCTTAGAATTTGATACCGGTTCAAGTATCAGCATCGCTACAACTGGGATATTGCCAGGAGCGAATTATCATTTTCCATGAAAGGACTTGGAATTTGATACCGATTTAGGCATCAGCATCGCTACAACTGGGATATTTCCAGGAGCGAATCATCATTTGCCTTTGTCGATGTCGAACAAAGGTGGCTTAGCGAACAGGGTTAGAATCCCGGCGACTAAGGCTTTTGACTTCATGAGCCGTAAGGGTCTCACAAAGGTATTTCTCCCTACAAGTCGTGAGGATCTCGTTGGTGCGTTTTCTCCTTAGGGATCGTGGGGATTCCTAAGTGTATGATCTCTTATAAGTCGTAAGGATTTTACAAGAGTGCTTTCTCCTTATAAGTCGAGAGGACTCACAAGGGTTGTTCACCATATGGACATATCCCTAGTCACGGGTGGGACTTTGTTAGGGAAATATTTATCCGCGCCCGTGGACTGTATACAAGGGTCAGTATTGAGCCGCTTGTAGGGCATTAATGGAGGTTGTGGGGGTTGCTTAAGAACAGGTTAAGGTTTCTGTTACTTAAGACTTTCAAATCTTATGAGCCGTGAGGGTCCCATAAGAGAATTCTCCTTACGAGTCGTGAGGATCTCGCAAGTGTAATTTCTCGTTAGGAATCGTGAGGATCCCTAAGTGTGTTACTTCCCTGTGAGTCGTAAGGATCTCACGTGGGTGGTTTCTTCTTACAAGGTCGAGAGGATCTTGCGAGTGTCTTTTAACGAGATTGCGCCCTTTCGGGTTTTCACAAACACTCGCCGGTAGCCCTGCTGTTTTTACTCACGGAGCCCTTTCGGATTTTCATCCGTACCCATTTTGCTTATGGACATACCGTTTTTTTTATTTTATACTTTTTTATTCTTTTTTTTTTCTAACGAGGTTGCGCCCTTTCAGGTTTTCACAAACACTCGCCGGTAGCCCTGCTGTTTTTACTCACGGAGCCCTTTCGGGTTTTCATCCGTGCCCATTTTTCTTATGGACATACCGTTTTTTTTATTTTATTCTTTTTTTTATCGGCTTTAGGATGTTGCAATCCACCGTAGTTTATCGACATCTCAGTCAACAGCTAGTTTTAGTACATAGTGGTCCGTTGTTAGTTTAAGGACGTTTCGGTCCGTTGTTGAAGAAGGCCGGTTACTACTTATAGAGTTTGGGCTTAGGAAGATAGCGAGCGGACATAGTCGTCGTCATCTATCATTGACCTAGGCCGTAACTCATTAGGTATAGTATTTCTTCAGGAAGCGGCCATTTATTGGCCTGAAAGGCCTTTTCCATGCATGTCCATGAGTAGATAGGCTCCACCCTGGTAGACATTGTCTATGATGTACGGGCCTTCATAATTCGGCTAGAATTTTCCCCGCTTGGGGCGATTGGGGATCATAGGTCTTTTGACCACTAGCACGAGTTCGCCTTGGCGGAATGTCCTCGGCCTGGTCAATCTTTCATATGAGCGCGTCATCTTTGCTTTATAAGCCTCCAGATTTTGTTGCGCTAGGAGCCGGGTTTCATCAAGGGCATCGAGCTCCTCGAGGCGAAGGTGAGCATTCTCTTCGTCCGTTAGCTCATAATGGACTGCCACTCGTAGAGAGGGTAACTCTATCTCGAGGGGGAGTACCGCTTCTGTACCGAATACCAACGCGTATGGCGTAGTGTTCGTGGCTGTCTTGAACGTGGTTCGATACGCCCAGAGAGCTTCTTGTAGTCTCTCGTGCCAGTCCTTCTTATTTCGGGACACCGTCTTCTTCACGATCTTCGTCAAAGTCTTGTTGAAGGCCTCAGCTAGACCGTTAGCTCGGGGATTATAAACTGAGGAATATCTCCAGTCTATGTTGTGTTGTTGCGCGAAGCGGCTGATCTTGTGGCTTCTGTAGGCTGGCCCGTTATCGGAGATGATCCGTCGCGGAGTTCCAAACCGATAGATGACGTGCGTCTTGAAGAAGTGAAGGATATTCTCCGTCTTCGCTTCCCTCAGCGGTACTGCTTCTGCCCATTTGGAGAAGTAATCAGTCGTCGCCAAGATGAATCGATGTCCCCTGGACGATGCTGGTTCGATGGGGCCGATTATGTCAGTTCCCCACATCTCGAACGACCAGCTAGCCACCGTTGGATGTAGTGGATTTGGATGTTGATGGATGAAGTCCCCATGGATCTGGCATGAGTGGCATTGCTTCGCATACTCGAGGCAGTCCTGAATCATCGTGGGCCAATAATAACCCATCCGTTTAATCTTTAACTTCATTTTCGGGCCTGCTTGGTGAGAACCGCAGAGTCTGTCATGAATTTCTTGGACGACTCTTTTTGCCTCTTCAGGTCCCAGACATCTCAATCACAGGGAATCAAACGATCTCTTATACAAGGTATCGTTGATGAAGGTGAAAGACAGAGCTTGTTTCATAAGCTGATGTCTCGAGGACGCATCTTCAGGCGTCCGACGAGATTTGAAGTAGTCTATAAAGACTTCTCTCCAATCTTCCGCCTTTTCCTGGTCCTTTATTTGCAAGGCCATCTTCTCGGTCACTCCCTTTTCCTCGGATGATTCCGGAGATATTTCCGCTGGGGCAAGCACCGACGGCTTTGTACCACGATCCTTACGTCGTCAAGGTTCTCGTCGGCCAGTTCTTTAGCGAGCTTAGCTAGTGCATCTGCTTTGCTATTTTCTGCGCGCGGTATGCTTTCCAAAGTGTAGGAAGGAATTTGAGTCAGCAATTGCTGTACTCTCTCGCCATACTTCACCAGTTCGGGTTTGCACGTTTGGTAGTCGGCGTTTACTTGACTGGCGACCAGTTGGGAGTCTCCGTATATGAGAAGGTTTTCAATCCCCATGTCGATGGCGATCTCGAGGCCTGCTATCAAAGCTTCGTATTCGGCTTCATTGTTTGTCCTCGGCTCTGTTAAAGAGAAAGCAAAGCGCATTATCCCTCCTTGTGGAGTTACGAAGATGAGGCCCACCCCCGATTTGATTATAGGGGTGCTTTGTTTGCGCTTCTTCATGGAAGATGCTCCATCAAAATAGAGTTCCCATCGGGTATCGTTACCGTCGATCGCATCAAACGCATGTTCGTCTGGCAGCTCGCAATTCAGAGGGGAATCGGCCGGTATCGGATGTTCAGCGAGGAAGTCGGCGATGGCCTGACCTTTCACCGCCTTAAGAGGTTGATAAGTTATCGAGAACTCCATTAAGAGCAGGGCCCATTTACCGAGTCGCCCTGTCAATATAGCCTTTGACATCAAATATTTGAGGGGGTCCACCTTCGATATAAGACGGACTTCATGCGCCAAAGCGCAGTGCCTGAGCTTTGTTATCGCGAAGATCAACGCCAAGCAGTGTTTTTCGACAGGAGAATAATTGCTTTCTGCTCCCAGGAGAACTCGACTCAAGTAATAGAGAGCCCTTTCCTTCCCTTGGTCGTTCTCTTGTGCCCATAATGCGCCTAAAGAACCTTCAAGGGCTGTTGTATAAAGAATGAGAGGCTTTCCCTTGACTGGAGTGGCCAACACTGGCGGGTTCTGCAGGTATTGCTTGATTTCGTCCAGCACGCTTTGGCATTTGTGATCCCAGACGAAAGGGGTTCCCTTCTTCATCAGGTGACTGTAAGGGCGGCACTTACCTGAAAGGTTGGCTATAAATCACCGAATGTAGGCGAGCTTCCCTTAGAGAGACCGCAATTGCTTGAGAGTCCTTGGCGGAGGCATTTCCATGATCGCCTTGATTTTTGACGGATCTATCTCGATACCTCGGTGTCGGACGATGAATCCTAGGAATTTGCCCGAGGAAACTCCGAATGCGCACTAGAGAGGGTTCATCTTCAAGTTGTATTGTCGAAGGCGTTGAAATACGGTCTTCAGATGCTCTAAATGCTCCTCATATGATTTGCTCTTAACCACGAGGTCGTCGATATAGCATTCGACGATTTCATGTATAAGGTCATCGAAGATCTTTGTCATGGCCCTTTGATAGGTGGCACCAGCATTCTTTAGACCGAAGGGCATCACCTTGTAGCAGAATATACCCAAAGGGGTCCGGAAAGCGGTGTGCTTCTGGTCCTCGGGATGCATCTTTATCTGATTATATCCCGATGAGCCGTCCATGAATGAGAAAACTTCATGAGTGGACGTATTGTCTATCATCATCTCGGTTACCGGTACTGGGAAATCGTCCTTTGGGCACGCTTTATTGAGATCCCGGAAGTCCACGCATATGCGCACCGTCCCTTTTTTCTTCATCACCGGGACGATGTTGGCGATCCAATCAGGATACTGGACCTCTTGGATGAAGCCAGAGTCGATCAGCTTCTTGACCTCGGCGTTGATGCTCACCTCAAGCTCGAGCCGCATTCTTCTCGGTGCTTGTTTGATTGGCTTAACGTCGGGGGATATCGCCAATTTATGCACAGCAATTTCTGGATCTAGTCCTGGCATTTCGGAATAGTTTCATGCGAAGCAATCTTTATGCTGCATAAGCACGACTTTTAATGAAGCCACCCTTCCTTCAGACAACAGTTCACTAACGAATGTCAGTCGCGGGTCGTTCGCCGTCCCCAACTTAATTTTCTTGAGGTTATCCGCAGTGGTGTGTATTCCATCTTCCAGCTCTTTCGGCGCTGGTGGAAATCCTGAGATCACCTCACCATCGCTGTTTTCGAAACACCAAGGAAGGTCATCCATATTCTCGGGCTCTTCTTTTGATATCGTTATCATATGACAAGTACGAGCTCGCTTCGAAAACCGATGTGGATCTGGTTCTACTCTCGCAGCTTTGGGTTCATGCTTCTGCGGCGGCGTTACCCTCCAACTTTCGGATAGAGCGAACTTGCCGAGCTGATATTGATCTTCGACCCAGTTCTTGAAGGTGAAGCAATTTTCGAGAGGATGGCCTATTACTCGGTGATAAGAGCAATAGTTCGGGTGAGAGACTTCGCCTGCTTGCTCAGGGTGTTTAGACTCCGGCAGTGTAACCATTTGATGTTTTATAGCGACGTCAAGTATCTTCTTTGTCTTGTCTTGAGGAAAAGAGTATGCTCGACTCATCTTCTTTATAAGAGATAGATCCGGACCGCTCAATTTCCGATCGCGTGACTTCTTGGTCCCGCTTTGTCGTTGCTGAACGCCTTTTTCGCTCTTCAACTTGTTTCTGCCTTCCCGTCGGGCCTTTTTTACAACAGGTTGACAGGGAGGGGCATTTTCATTTTCCACAGCTTGTTGAAGAAGGCGCTGCGTCCTGGCTTTCTCGTAAAGGGCCATTTCGCGATTATGCTCGTCTCTAACTTTTTGACCAGCTTTCCTTATAAACTTATCCATTTGTTCTTCGAACGACGGTCCGGGAAATTTTACGTCGGGGACTTTTTCCGGCTTAGGGTCAGCATCCTCCCATTGAGCGTCCCCTTCTTCATTGAAGTCATGCACGACGTAGCAGTTGCGGAGTAGCTCCCGTTTCTTAGACCGAACAAATCCAAGCCCGATTGCTTCCATTTTACCATTGGGCAACTTGCGCTGAGTTCCGGGAACATTCCAAATCCTGTCATAGAACTTAGCTTTTCAAGCAGTTTGTTTAAGGGGTACACTTTGGCGCCTCAAAAGTCACTTTAGTCCGTCCGTATAATATCTGGGTAGACGGATGGGCTGGAGCCTGTCAAGTGTAGAATCTGCACCGTGCCAGATTTCTTTCTCCACTTTGGTTTCTCCGGAACGATAGAATAGGATCGCCTTTTCGCCTTCTCGCCTGGGAGGGACGTAGAACATCTGCAGTTCTTCGACACTGTAGGTAGCGAGTGCGTCCAGTTCTTTATGATGTTTAAGCGGAACCATGGTGACTTGCAGACTTTGCCCTTCGTCGGCGAATGTTCGCATTGGAGGCCGAGTAGAGAATATGGCATGGACTTCGTCTTCTGAGTCACTGCCGAAGATCAACATGGGAGCAGACGGTCCTGGCCTGTTGTGCTGGGGTGGACCCGAATAAACCATCTCTTCCTCTTCCTCAGTATCACTCCCGAAGACAGGGATGGTGGCGATAGCTTTGTTCTCCGGTTTGTGACACCTTTCCGTGTCTTCGAAATCCGGTAAGAAGTATTTTGCATCTTCGTACTTGCGGACTTCGTTCACGGAGAACGAGTTTAGCTCTCCTGTCACGGTATACTCGAGACCGTCCTTAAAGTACTTCATACACTGATGTTGTGTAGAAGGGATGATGTTGTACTCGTGCAACCACGGTCGACCGAGCAAAGCATTATAGCATGTCTTGGCGTCTATGACGTGGAATTTAATGTCCGTGATGAGTAGCCCAAAGCGCAGCGTCAATATCACTGACCCGAGAGTCCGTGATGATTGAGAGTCGAACCCGAAGATGGTGATCTTGTCCCGAGCGAGGTGCTGTACGCTCATGCAGATTTCTTTCAATACCCGTACATTGAGGAGATTGACGGAGGACCCATTGTCGACCAGGATCTTGCCTATCTTTATATCGTGGCAGTATCCTGAGACATAGAGGGGGCGGTTGTACTCACACGTCCCAAAGAGAAGGTCTTCATCACCGAAAGTGACATCGGCTGTGTGCACTTCTTCCAACTCGTTCTTCATCTTTTCTTCGGCGAGAAAAGCTTGGAATTGCTACGGCTCTTGTAGCGCCTTGATCAATGAATCCCTCGCTTCTTTAGATAGCAGAAGGGCGTCAAGAATGCTGAGTTATGAGGGTATCTTCCTCAAGTGTGCCAGGATGTTGTAGTCCACCTTATTTTTCTTTGGCGGGTCCTTGGCAGTGATCAGCTCTTTCATGACTTGGTCATCTAGGGCGATATCCTCAGAGACCTTTTCTTTTCCCTTATCCTTTCTGCTCGTGGATCCGAGATTCTTTTTGGGTAGCGTACGATTACGCAACTGGATATTCTCGCAGGCCTTTGGCTCTTCCTCTTTTCCCGAGGTGGACTCTTTAAAGAGAGGGCTAAGAGCCATCTCCTCGTCAGAGTCGCTCCCGAATGTGAGAATTTGCGCTTCCCCAGCGTTAACCACGCGACAATCGCCGGTAGTTCTTCTAAGCTCCTCGGTCGTACTTTTCCGCTCCCGACGAGTTTTGCGCTTCTCCCGCTTAACATGTTGCCGGTGAGCGACATACCCCTGCCACCATCTATTGAAAGCTTTGCACTCTTCGGTGGGGTGCAAAATCTTTCGATGATATAAGCAATAGGAAGGGTGCATCTCTGCTTCACTGGAAGTGTTTCCTTTAGAGAGTGGTAGCTTCATCCCCATTGATATGGCTTTAGCAAACCTTTTCCTCGTCTTAAATTTGTTTTTATCTGCAACCTATGTCTTTTGATTTGACGGGAGTGTCTCAACTCTTTCGTCCGGTCGCCGGCGCTTGGCCTTTTCAAATATGACCGTCTCGCGTTCCTGATCAGCTTTATTCTTCAACAGAACTTCGTTGAGGAATGCATCAATTGCTTCATCCGATGGCCCCAGAAGTTCCGGTTTAGGATCTGCCCCCAGCTTCTCAGTGCAAGGAGTTTTCTCATCATCTGTAAACGAATGGGAGATCATATGACAACTTGCCACGTAACCCTCAGATTCATCCGTCGAGCTTTCTCCATCATCTTCCTCTTGAAAGACGTGGTTGAGGAACTCTTGGAGCGTGATGGGAGTCCGTGCCTTCTGATTATACTCCTCTAGCGCGTCAATCTGTTTCTGTAAGTCCGTGCGCTTGTCGCCAGGCTTCACGGGCTTTTTGGATCTTTTCTTCTTCTTCTTCGAAGATTTTAACGGCTGGGTATGAGTGCTTGGGCCATCACCACCGATCTTTGGAGTTGGGCGTGGCTTCAGCATCTATTCGATGATCTGGGGTTCTAGCGGGTTCTTCCACGTGATCGCCGGGCATGTCTTGAGATCATTCAGCATCCTTTTGGTCTTGGCTGATAGCACAACCTCCCATGGAGCTTCTTCGACAAGGGAGCACGTTGCCCCTGGCGTATTCACCTTTTTAGAGGTATGAGGTTGCGGCGGGTTCACCTTCCATTTTTCAGAAAACGCAAACTTGCCTTGTTGATATTGATCTTCAATCCAGTTTTTGAAGACATATCAATCTTCGATCGGATGACCCAATACTCGGTGATAGGGACAGTAATTGGGATCATTGACGTCGTTTGGCTGCTGTGGATGTCTTGGCTCCGGCAGATTAATGAGTCTGTTACGCAATGCCAGCTCAAACAGTCTTCTCGTTTTATTTTGAGGGAACGAGTAAGGACGTCCTAGCCTCTCCTCGAGGGGTACACGTGGACGCATATTGTTTTGACGGACAACCGGCTTCAAGTTGCTCGGCTGTTGTTGAGCATTGGCGATGACAATCGCTTTTCCTTTCCCCTTCTCATTTCGAGAGTCCGGCTTTGGAGGAGACGGTCTGTGGCCCATCTGATCCATTTGGGCTAACTTATCGATTAGGGCCTGGAACGTGGTTGGTTTAAAGAATATCATGAACTGTGAAATAGTTGCATGAGGATCTAGGGTGCCCACGAACATGCCCACCGCTGGCGCTTCCTCGATGCGCTGTTCGCACTTCGACCACAGATTCCGCCATCGGATTGCATATTGAACCCACGTTTCGCCCGGCTTTACTCTTGTATTGATCAAAGCTGTTATTGGGGTATGCTCGCTGGCGCTCGCGAACCGCTGAGTAAATAACAACTCCATTTCAGCGAAAGTTTTGACATAGTCGTTCGGAAGCTCGGAGTACCATTCAAACGCCGTCTCCGACAAGCTGCCGACGAACTAGCGAAGAAACAATTTATCATCACCGCCGGTATTTCCACAAAGAGCCCTGAACTGGGCAACATGTTGATGGGGATTGCCAATCCCCTTATAGACATGAAATTTCGGTATTGTATAGCTCGGCGGGTACTTGATCTGATCATACCAACTCGGATATGGTCGCCCCGTTTTGACAACTTGATCGGCCGCCTCAGTTGCCTGGTGAACCCTTATCTGCTGAGCTATATATTCATCTAGGGCAGCTTTAGAAATTTTCTCCTCCTTGGCTATTGACAGAGCCGGTGGAGGATTTGACGTTTCTCCTCTGTCATCTTCAAGGACGATCGGAGGATCTTCAGCAGGAGGATCTTGCTGGATTATCATACCTACCATGTCTTGGAACAGAAGGGCCATTCGTTTTATATTGGCTGCTTGTTCTGCAGCCTCTTTGTCCTTCTTTTCCAGTATTCTCCGAAGGAACTCGGCGTCGGTTTCTTGCTCCTGGAGTTAGTCCGAGGATGCTTCTGGGTTTTCTTTTGGCCCTGTGAGTGCGGCCATCACAGTCATCATTTCTTGGAGCTTCTGCTGCTGCTCCTGAGCTTTAGTCACCGATCGCGTAAGCGGTCTATGACCTGTGGATATACAGCTGTCCTTTTTCCCAGACGCCATGTAGACGGTGTGTACCACAATACCCCCAGACTTAGGGCGTTTGGGCTCACTACCTTTGACATTCGTCATAGGCATGGGGATTTTCTCCGGCTTTCTTCTTTTATGGGCCGTCGAAGTTGAGGGGGTCGTTGCTTTGGGCACCCAGGTGGCCGTCGTTTTTCGTTGCTTAACGGGGCGGTCTTCCTCCTGTCGGACCTTCAACTTCTTATGCTGGTGAGAGAAATTCGGATCAATCACCGATTCTCGGACTTGTCGCCAAGTCTTGTAGATTCTGGAAGACAGCCGTTGAGGAGACTGCTCCGCCTTTTCTGGTCCTGCTTCCACGACGGTCTCTACCGGTGGAAGATATTTTTTGAGCACCGCTGTTGGCGAATTCCTGCGTACCCTGTTCAGCAGCTCAAAGCTGTTCCCAGTTGGAACAACAACATTAACTTCCACCGTTGGAGCTGGTGGCGTTAGCCCAGAGGGGGAGTTTCCCCCAGTCTTCCTTATCCGGCGCCAGTGGCGACGTCGGGCGTGATGGGTTGTTGGGATTGGTTCAGCGACGGCTTCATCTTTCCCCCTGTTCTGGGGAGGGGCTGCTGCCGATGTCAGCCTCTTGAAGACTGACGTTCGTTGAGAAGCTACGTCCAACCGGTCAAAGACAGATTTCTGAGCGGGAGCGGGACTGGGAGCAGTCAGTCTCGCAAAGACCGACCCTCTGGGAGGAGAAGCCGCCTTGACGACTTCAGGAGCAGCTATCTTTTCTGGGATGGCCACTTCAGGTATTATGGGCTTCTTTGTAGGCCCTTTGGAGCTCGAGCTCAGCCTGGTGAAGAATGAAGAATTGGACGACCCGTTGAGAGGGGCCGTAGGAGTAGCAAGTCGATTGAAGACTGATTTCTTTGAAGCTTCCGGTACGGGCACTGGGATGTTAATGCTCACTGGCGGGAGCATGGTCCCAAAGAACAGACCGGTGGTAGCCTGAGTCACTTGTTCCACAGGCATAGTGAACAGGAAAGCAGCCTGCGGTCCATAGGCCACACCTCCGGGTGAGGCGGAGCGTCGGTTGCACCTGCAGTTGGAGCAGTTTGAGCCGTTGAACGCCATTGCTGTTTGATTTCTGTGCCAAGCAAGAGACCAAATCTTAGTAACTCGAAACCGGCAACCATTAACAAACCGCGATTCGTTCGTGAAGACGACACATGAAGTGTGGAGTGGAAAGAGGAAAAGGTCCCACCGGGCGTTCCAGAATCTGTTCCCCTGCTCGACGACAGAGAGACGTCTTGCCTGAGATTCGGGCAGATGCTATTTGGTTTTATCCGTCTACCTCTCCGAAGATGCCAAGTTGATTTATGGCACCATGTATCGAAGGTTTAAACGGATGCGGCCGATGTAGCAGACTTTGTCAGATTCCCCCTCATTCGAGGGGTTTTTGATTGTGGGGACGCTCTTCCCTGCAGGCGCAAGCCCCTGCAGTTAATTACGTTACTGCATCGCGGTAACAACTTTCTCCTTCTCCAGCTGGTCACTTCGTGTCGTGGGTGTTTGTTTTGTTTGTGGTTGCCCGTGGATTGTATACGGAGACTAATTTATGTGGTCGCCCGTAGGATGTGGATTAGTCCAAATCCGTATTTTCTTAGATTTGGATTTGGGTTTTGGTTTAAGGATACGTTAGCCGTATTTGAGGCTAAGATCAACTTAAACGTTTGTTAAGGATACGTTAGCCTAATTTCCAGACTAAGATCAACTTAACGGGATCGTTTAGATCCAACAAGAGAGCGATTGGCTCTATTGTTTAGTTTAATGATATTACGGTCGATTGCCAGTTTAGGGACATGGTGGTCCATTGAATGTATGGCCATCGGGACCCGTCACCTCTCTGACGACGTTGAAGGATTACAACGACAAATGTCAGAGGAGTTCAGAGATGTACCCTTGAACCAAGGTTGGTTGGGAGATCTATAGTCCAATTTGGGACTAAAATCTATTTTGAAAGTTTTGGTTTAAGGATATGTTAGCCATATTTGAGTCTAAGATCAACTTAAACGTTTGTTAAGGATACGTTAGCCTAATTTGAGACTAAGATCGACTTAACATGATCGTTTAGATCCAACAAGAGAGCAATTGGCTCTATTGTTCCAGTTTAGGGACATAGTGGTCCATCGCCAGTTTAGGGACATGGTGGTCCATTGGTTTAAGGACGCATCGGTCCGTGAGTTTAAGGACACATCAGTCCGTGAGTTTAAGGACGCATCAGTTCGTGAGTTTAAGGACGCATCAGTCCGTGAGTTCAAGGACCCCACAATCCGTGAGTTTAAGGACGCCTTAGTCCGTGAGTTTAAGGACGCATCAGTCCGTTAGTTTAAGGACGCATCAGTCCATGAGTTTAAGGACGCATTAGTCCGAGAGTTTAAGGACGCATTAGTCCGTGAGTTTAAGGACCCCACAGTCCGTATCGATGTATGGTTGTCAGGACCCGTCACCTCTCTGACGACGTTGAAGGATTACAACGACAGATATCAGAGAAGTTCGGAGATGTACCCTTGAACCGGGTGTAAATTGATTTAAGAGAGCAGTCGTGCTCAATCAATTTAATTTGAGGACTTACGGCCAGAATTGGGCTAAGTCTAGTTGAAAATGTTCAACATTTTATTTGCATTTGGCCTATTAGGCCTTTACTAGGGCTCTGCCCCTGTTTAATAATGCAGTGCATTTATTCTGGCCTGTTAGGCCCTTTTAATTGGGCTCTGTCCCCCTTTTTTTATAATGCAGAGCATTTGTTTTGGTCTGACAGACCTTTATTTGGGCTCTGCCCCTTTTTAAAATAATGCATTGCATTTTATTAGGCCTGTTAGGCCTTTTTAATTGGGCCATGCCCTTCTTTTTAATAATGCACTGCATTAATTAGTCTGACAGAGCGCCACGTGGCTTGTCAGGCGCTTTGCGCCAGCGCAAGGCGCAAGCGCATGTGGAGGTGACACGTGTCACGCTTTGGTGAGCACAAGCGCAAGACGCTGCGACAGTGCGCTGCACTGTTGCGCTGCTGACACGTGGCGCGCTCTGGTGACTTGCGCCAATTTTAAGAGAGCAGTGCTATGTTTTTAAAGCGCAAGGCGCAGTTTGTTCTGGGGCTGACACGTGGCGCTCTCTGGTGGCTTGCGCCAACCCGAGAGCGCAACAGTGCAAATTTTACAAGTGCAGGGCACTGTTTAATTTCTTGATCAAATTTAGATCAAAGAAAATAAGTTTTTTCTTGTTTTCAAGAACCAGTGGTTCATCAAAAAGGCAATGCCTTTATACAGAAGTAAATTACTTCTTCTTTACTTTTATTATTATTATTTTTATCCAAGATCTTGATTTTGTTCTTAGATCATTGATCTCTTTTAGAAGAAATTTCTTCTTTTATTCGAAGGTTTTTACCTTTTCTTTCTCTAAGCTCTTCTCAAAAATTTTTAGAGGAGTTCTCAATATTTCTCTGTGTTAATAATGTCCTTTAGACTTGGAGTCTAGGGGCCTTTTTAAAGTGCCATTTGATTTGTTAAATCAGTTAAAAAGATCTTTCTCTGAGTGATTTAGGGATTTTTCCCCACCGTTGGATTTTTGATCCAAGGGCTTCTGTTTTACAGAAGAGAATCTTATTGTTTTAATAAGATCAGAAAGATATTTCTGGAATTTTAATTCTATTTTAGTGCTGGCACAGCTGGCGCAAACGCACCTACGCTTGACACGTGTCACGCAGCGCAGAGCGTAGCGCAGAGCGCAGCGCAACCGCGCTGCCACGTGTCGCGCAGCGCAGAGCGCAGCGCAACCGCGCTGCCACGTGTCGCGCAGCGCAGAGCGCAGCGCAACTGTGCTAGCACAACTGCGCTGCCACGTGTCGCGCAGCGCAGACCGCAAATCATCTGAAGCGTTGCTTCCTTTATTTTTATTTTAAATAGAGCTTTTCTCTAATTGGGTGCGCTGCCTTGGGCGCTGCGCTGACGTGTCTGCTTTTGACACGTGGCGCGTTTCGCGCAGCGCAAGCGATCTGAAGCGTTACTTCAATTTTTTGAAATTTTGAAATTCAAACAGAGCTTTGCTCTGATTGGGGGAAACATGTACGTCTAGTCCTGGTCCAAGCTAGATCCACTTCTCACTCTGAGCATGCATACCCAGGTCGTCAGAGCGACACGATAGCAATATATATATGGATACAAATGGTAACTCGTGCATTAATAATGAATATGTAACAATAATCAAAAGAGTAAAGACGTGAACAGGAAGTAGCAAATGCAGGTATCTAATAGAGCAGGCAAACAGTAAAGCAGTAAATAGCATGGCAGGGATGTTGAATCAGTAAGCAACGCATGTCAATGTCACTATCCCTATCAATCTCTAAGTCTCACTGTACAGGTCACTAAGCTTATCGTCAGTCCAAGTGTGAGAGTCAACCACTCGTGAGTATCCCCATCCAAGGGTAGGACCCAAGGGCAAGGGAACACGGGCCCGAACACGCACGGTAATAATCAGTAATATCCCTATATATCTCTATATATCACCATATGTGCCGGCATGGGACTCCCGAGATTCTGTTGAACTCACACTCAAACTACCCCACACCCCGTGGTCTATATCAAACGCCAACCATAATCTTAAAAACCGGTCGGTCCATGACAAGTCTGCGTGAGAACTGGAGACAAGGTCTCCATCAAGCATGTCTCGACTGATATCCAAGATAAATGGATAGTGTTTGGTGCCTTACCTGTGACACCCGTACAAGTGCTTTCATAATTGTCCCATACCAATTATAGTCACACTTATACACGTCCCACAGACGTCGACAATGCAATGAATCAATAGGGTCCACTGATTGTGTACAAGTACGTGTCACTTTCACTTATCCGTTCATGCTCAACCACTAACGTACTTGCCACAATCACCACTACTACCTAACACTGGGTAATGCACATGATCACTAGATTACCAATGCAATGACGTATACATAATGTGATGAGAAAACAGTATTTAAGGCATGATTAAGATGTCATCAAACGATATCCTTCTACTTGCATAATTCCTCATAAATCATAATGCATAATTTAGCAAAACAATGAATAGGGGATAAGTAGTACGTTTGATTATCTATCCAGCAAATTCGGTTTCATGTCAATCGGGTTTCAGGATCACTAGATATGGCCGTTTCATTTTAAGCGTTCACTGCTGGAAATCCGGTTTCAGAATCGAAAGTCCGTTTCGTAACGCATTTTAATCCCAGTTGGGATCGTAATTAGGCGACGTTATAGTTGAACTATACTTAGGATTATCAGTTATGTTTCCACTTCAATTGGCGGATATGCAATATATTATAGCGACAGGGATTTATGGGTAGATTATGTTCGATGTGTAAAATCTGCTTCTGCAGAAATCAGCAAGACGTATCGACATTGTAAAATGGTTTAAGAATATCAAACGGTTGAGGAATCCGGTAAGACAAGTGGGGTAATAAAGCTAATACAATTCCCTACGTAACGATATAGGGTTCCGTGCATTCTCTTATCTTAACAGTGATATACAGGGGTTTAGCATCAGGGGTTAACCTGGATTTCCATTCTGGACTGCAGTCCAGAATCGAAGTCCACCGCAGTTATCTATATCATAGTGTATTAAAATTCAGTGATTAACAATATATTACAGTGGGTTAAATAGTTAGCTTCGATACGAGCCATCGAACGCTAAAATCCGGTTTATACACAATTTATTATAAATTTTATAGTTTGGCATGTACGAAGGTTTTCGGGTTTTACGACAGAATCTGGGACATCATTTTATGTGAGCAAACGATATAGTATTGGTACTAAAGTATCAAGGGACATTCCTTACGACTCGGGCCATCACATTTCATATGTTGCCTTCAATTTAACGGGAGTTTCCAATCGGACCGTGCCTCGAACATTTGATTAATTAGAGCAGTGGAGGTAAATGTATAACAGTATACTGTATATTAGTATGTAAAGCAAGTGAGGGGGGTTCACTTGCCTTCTGTCGCTTGATATGAAAGCGACGCCGCTGCAGGGTTTGTCCCGACACATGGGACGGCACGACGCTGGATACGGCGCGCGGCGTGAGCGCGGTGCGCGGCGACCCGGTACTGGACGCGGTGGCGACGCGGGCGTGATACGGCAGTGGGCGTGGTCCTGGCTTGGTGCGTGGCACGTCGCGACACGGAACTGGGCTTGGTGACAATGCGGGCGCGACGCGGTGCTGGGCCTGGTGATGACACGGGCGCCACGCGGTGCCCGGTCCGGAGGTGAGCACGACACGACACAGGCGTGGCACGGCAACTGGGCACGGGGCGCAACACGCGAGTGGGTCTGCGGTGGCACGGTGCGGGGGCGGTAGCGGTTACGAAGTGGCACGGTGTGGCATGGGGCGGGGGCACGGCTGCGGCGCTGATGGTGCTATGGTGGTGGAGCTCGACGGCGGTGGGTAGAGGAGATCTTGGCGAGGCGACTACGCTCGACTGCGATCCAGGGGAGCTCCGGTGAAGGGTGGCAGCGAGGGCTCGGGTTCGTGAGGATCTTGGGTTATGAGAGGAAGGAGGAGCTGGAGGGTTGTTGGTGATGGCGGTGGTGCTCGGGTCGACGAGGCGGTTCAGGGGCAGTAGGGAGCTCGTCGGCGAGGAGGGTGCAGGGGAGGCTTCGAGCTCGGTGGTGGGGTTCGGTGTGTAGGCAAGGGGTGAGGCAGTGGGTGAAGGGGAGAGGGATGTGAGGGAGGACGACGAGATGACTGAGGTGGTTGTGGTGGTGGTCGTCGTCGTCGTCGGGATGCAGGGATGAAGCAGGGGGGTTTGGTGGAAGGTGGAGTGAGGAGAGAAGGAGCGGAGAAAAGAGAGAGGGAGCGAAAGAGAGTGGCGAGGTCGATGGGGAAGGTGGGTATGCGTTCGCGGTCGTGGGTGAGGGAGCGGTGACGTGGTCGCGACGGGGAGTGGCAACGTGGGGGAGACGCATGGAATCGAGCGGGAAAAATTTTCACGTAGGGAAGAAGGGGAGATACGGGTCGGGTCGGGTTGGAGGGGCATGGGCCGGGCTGGTGAGGGAAGGGAAATTAATTGGAAAAAGGGGGGAAAGGAGTGGGCCGGGCTCGGGATGCAGTGGGCCGGGGAAAGGAAAATGCTTAATTGATTTTAAAAATAGGAAAGAGGTAGGGAAAAGAGAGGGGCCGGGCCGGGCATGGAATTTGGGAATTAAGTGGAATTATAGAACTAAATGAAATTGGAAAATTGGACTAGGCTTGGGAATTAGAATTAAAGAATAAGGGAAAATGGGGAAAGGGAGGTGGGCCGGAATAATTTAGATTTGAATGGGAAATAGAGAGAACGGGATGGGAAAATATAAAAGAAATTGGAAAGGGAGTTAGGATTTTTAAAAATAAAATAAAATAAAATAACCATAAATATAAATAATTAAATTGGTAAGTAGCACTTTATAAAAATACGTATATTGGAGCGCAAAAGAACTGGGTATTACAACTAAAGTCCAAACGGCCAGGCCAGGGCCCCAGATCGCCGCTCCTCCGCCTCAAGAAGACTCTGCCCTCGTCGGCACGGCTGACCACCGGTAGGCTACGTCCCATGGCCACAGATCTCATGGGCCGATACTCGTCCGCTGGGCGATCATTGAGCCTCCTCTGGCGGAATCGAAACGACGCGACTCTGGCGCTTCGCCTGCCTGCACAATCGATGCGCGTGCTGCACGCACGTTCACCGCAACCGTTCCTGTTCCCCATACCTGCAAATGGATGGTCGGGCGAAACCTCATTTAGAATCAGCCGAGAAGCTACCCTGCTCGGTTATCCCTGGCCGGTAGCTTCCTTACTCGCAACGCCAGGGATGAAAGCCCTCGCTAAGAGGCAACCCAGCAGCTACCCTGCTCGATTATCCCTGGCGGGTAGCTTCCCTACTGCAACGCCAGGGATGAAAGCCCTCGCTAAGAGGTAACCCAGCAGCTACCCTGCTCGGTTATCCCTGGCGGGTAGCTTCCCTACAGCAACCCCAGGGATCAGAAAGTCCTCCCAGAGGCAGTCGAGCCCAACCCTCGCTCGGCTATCCCTGGCGGGTAGCTTCCCTACCGCAACGCCAGGGATCAGAAAGCCCTCCCAGAGGCAGTCGAGCCCGAGGATCTCTCGCTCGGCTATCCTTCAGGACAAAAGCCCTCGCCAAGAGGCACCGGGCAGTAACCCTGCCCGGCCAAGGGTCCTTGGTAGGCTTCTTACAGCCCCTCCCGCACCAAGGATCAAAGTCCTCCCAGAGACGGTCGAGTCCTTGCTCGGCTATCCCCGGCTGGTAGCTTCCTACCACAACCAATAGGGATCAAAGTCCTCGCCAAGAGGCACTGGGCAGTAACCCTGCTCGGTCCCCGTCCTGAAGGATCAAAGCCCTCGCAAGAGGCAACCGAGCAGCAACCCTGCTCGGTCATCTCCGACTGGTAGCTCCCTACCCATGACGCCAGGGATCGAAGCCTTCACAAGAGGCATCAGAGGGGATACCCCGCTCGGTCATCCCAGGCTGGTAGTTGCCTACCCAAGACACCAGAGATCAAAGCCCTCGCCAAGAGGCAACCGCGCAGCTTCACTGCCCGGTCATCCTTAGTGGGCTTCTTACAGCCCCTCCAATGCTAAGGATCCAAGCCCTCGCCAAGAGGCACCGAGCAGCTATCCTGTTCGGCCATCCTCAGCAGGCCTCTCACGACCCCTCTCACGCTGAGGATCGAAGCCCTCATCTGAGGCCGCCGAGATCCTTCTCGCTCGGCGCATCCCCAGCGGGCATCCTCCTGCCCACCAGACGCTGAGGGTCTGAAGCCCTCATCGCGAGGCCGCCGAAATCCTTCTCGCTCGGCGCATCCCCGGCGGGCATCCTCTTGCCCACCAGACGCTGAGGGTCTGAATCCCTCATCGCGAGGCCGCTGAGATCCTTCTTGCTCGGCGCATCCCCAGCGGGTATCCTCCTGCCCATTAGACGCTGAGGATCTCAAGCCCTCACCGCGAGGCCGTCGAGTTCCTTCTGCTCGGCGCATCCCCGGCGAGCGTCCTTCTGCCCATCAGACGCTGAGGATCTCAAGCCCTCACCGCGAGGCCGCTGAGATCCTTCTTGCTCGGCGCATCCCCAGCGGGCATCTTCCTGCCCATCAGACACTGAGGATCTCAAGCCCTCACCGCGAGGCCGCTGAGTTCCTTCTGCTCGGCGCATCCCCGGCGGGCGTCCTCCTGCCCATCAGACGCTGAGGATCTGAAGCCCTCTTTACGAGGCCGCTGAGCCCCTTCCTGCTCGGCGCATCCCAGCGGGTAGCTTCCTACCCAACTAAGACAACGATCAAAGTCCTCCTTAGAGGCAGCCGAGCGGCTTCCCTGCTCGGCTATCCCTGGCTGGTAGCTTCCCTACTCGCAACGCCAGGGATCAAAGCCCTCGCCAAGAGGCAACCGTGCAACTTCACTGCCCGGTTATCCTTAGCGGGCCTCCTACGGCCCCTCCAACGCTAAGAATCGAAGTCCTCCTTAGAGGCAGCCGAGCGGCTTCCCTGCTCGGCTATCTCTGGCCAGTAGCTTCCCTACTCGCAACGCCAGAGATCAAAGCCCTCGCCAAGAGGCGACTGCGCTGCTTCACTGTCTGGTTATCCTTAGCAGGCCTCCTACGGCCCCTCCAACACTAAGGATCGAAGTCCTCCTTAGAGGCAGCCGAGCGGCTTCCCTGCTCGGCTATCCCTGACCGGTAGCTTCCCTACCCGCGATGCCAGGGATCAAATCCCTCGCAAGAGGCATCTGAGCGGCTACCCCGCTCGGTCATCCCAGGCTGGCGGTCGCCTACCCACGACGCCAGAGATCAAAGCCCCCGCCAAGAGGCAACCGCGCAGCTTCACTGTCCGGTTATCCTTGGTAGGTTTCTTACAGCCCCTCCAACGCTAAGGATCAAAGTCCTCCCAGAGGCAGCCGAGCGGCTTCCCTGCTCGGCTATCCCTGGCCGGTAGCTTCCCTACTCACAACGCCAGGGATCAAGGCCCTCGCCAAGATCAACCGAGCAGCTTCCCTGCTCGGTCATCCCCAACAGGCATCCTCCTGCCCAACCGACGCTGCAGGTTTGTAGCCCTCATAACGAGGACACTGAGCCCATCACATGCGGCGAACCCGAAGCCCCAACAAAAGACATCAGGTCTATCCAAGTCTGAGTAATCCCCCCTCGACTTCGGGGCCATGGAGATGCCTCCTTCTCAGCAGCGCTTGGCACACTTGGCAGGTGATCGAAGTCAACTCGACGACCGATCGCTCTGTTTGTTGTTCCCACACTGGGCCGCATCCCATCAGACGCCGCAGGTCTGCACACGTCGCGTCGGCCAACCGATGCTTGACACGCGGACTGTCGCTTCAGTGACAGGATGCACGAACCGGTGCACCTTCCTTAAATGCAGAGATCTCGCCCTAATTCGCTGGCAGAAAAGACAGCTGACAGCCTGAGCATGCGTCCTAACGAAACCTTAGGAGGGAGCTTACCCCGGACGGTCCGGTAGTCCACTCCTGACCCAACCCGCTAGCTGGTCGGGACAAGAGTGGGGGGCTAATGATAATGCTCAATATTGGCGATTTTCAGATATGACATGTGGCAGATGACATGTTCCAAGACCCGGAAGAAAGGGCCCACAGAGCCCGACCAGGCCACCCTTGTATCCGACCTGCAAGCACAAGTTGGCCCTCCTCGGCCCCCCTGCAAATTGGCCTCCTCGACCCCTCAGCTCACCCCGAGCTGCCACAGGACCAAGACTCCTCGGCCCTCTTGCTCGTCTCCGAGTTCCCCAGCCGAGGTCGTCTTCCTCGGTCCCTCTGACTGACCAACTCCACCACTCACAGGCGTAACCGCCGCTTCGCAAATTTCGCCACGCGCAGATTCTCCGCTGGCAACATCCCACGTTCCACGCCATCACGATCCCCATTAACAGGCGATTCGCTTATTACGCGGGCGTGACGTCGGGAGCGTAATTGCCGCCGAGATTCTCGCGCCTGCTACCGCGTGCTGCCGCCACTATATAAACCCCCATCACAGAGAGGTCAAGTAAGCCATTTTTTATTCCTCTTAGCCGTTACTCTACTCGGATCTCGTACTAACTTAATCGTCGGAGGGTCCTCGGTGGTACCAAACCATCCCGGGACTTCTTTGCAGACACTTGGCGCTAAACTCCTCAAATCGCTAATCTCCTCAAAACTCATTAAGACCTACACGCAACATGAGATCACCTCCAAGATCCACCGGGAGATCGACGGAAGACAACATCTGAAGGAGACCAGAAAAGGAGCTCCATCACGTGGTGTTTGTCTCTTGAGTAAATTGTGGTATGATTCGGAAAAATCTTCTCTACAACCCCATTGCAAGCTCTTGGATAGGCTTTGAGATTCGTGCAAATATTTTTTGCACACTCTCTCTTTCCTTACACGAATTTCAAAGCCTAGCTTACAAGGGGCCTGTAGAGAAATTTTTTCTGCAATCCCTTATAGAGAAGTTTTTTCCTATGATTCCAAGCATGATGTTAGTATGTTACATTGGACAGAGACAAGATAGGGGCTCCGCTATCGTTGTAATTTATGGCTATTAATATTGATTATATAAATTCTTTATGGAAAAATATATTTTTTCGATATGAAGCATCATCCTAAGTTTCACAACCAAGGAAGTAATGGGAATATACGCCTTTTTGGAAGAGTTTATTTCAAGCTAATTGGATATTTCTTCCACATGTATAAAATAATACAGATTGTTGGGAATAGTTCGTGTGGCATATTGGATTCGGATTCTTCTTCTATAGTTGTCAAATGTTTACTCTTTTTATTACCTTTTGAGAATCTGCAATATCGATGAAGATGACATAAAATATATACACACCGTATTTCATATTTTCTCCCTACATTTTCCACCCATCAATTTAATTTTAAGGACAAAACTGTTTCGGAAACAAACATATATTTTGCACCATTTTGATATGACAACAAAAAGCATGGAAATTTTATAAACATTTATATTCCCAGTCATCCGAAAAAGATATGTTAGAAAATGTAATTTCTCCAATAACATCTCACACCCATTAAATTCTAGCTGATAATCAAAAGATGGGGATTTAACTCACTATATGCATAGTTTTAGGGGACCATAATCCAATCTCTTTAATCTTTCATGATCGGGAGTGTTTGCTATTACCATTCCCTTGCTATAAGAAATCATTAGATCGATCGGTAAAGACAAATACAATAGGAAGGGCATATAGGTCTATGATGTACGGACAAGATATGAAACCCAAAGGAAAAATAGCATGATCCAGCATGTAAACATGGTATGTAGGAAAATTTTTGTGCCATCCATTCTGGATTTGGGATGGATGCTATTGATTTCATGTTATTTTGATGCTATTTATGAATCATAACCCCACATCAAAATCACAATACCTGAGCCTCCTATTTGATTATATTGGGAAGAGCTTCAATAATATCCGCTTAAATTAGCAGCCACACCCGAATCAATCACGTGACCAGTAGAAAAACGCAAGAGGATCCCACAAGGATAGCGGTATGTTCACCGCATCCAACACCCCAGAGCCGAACCCCCCCTATAAATCCTCCACAAAATCTCAAAGAAACCAATCACCCAACTGCAAACTGCAAACTGCAACTAAATCCCAACCGTTCATTATTTTGATCCAATGGCCGAAGAGAAACGTCACCACCACCTGTTCCACCACCACAAGGAGGAGGACAAACCAACCGAGGAAGTCACTTACTCGGAAAACACTTACTCCACTGGCGGCGGCGATGCAGCGTACGGCTACTCTGACACTACTTACTCAAGCGGAGGCGTCGGCGCCGGCGCCGGCGCAGGCGCAGATGCAGCGTACGGCTACTCTGAGGATGCTTACTCAAGCGGCGGCGGCGGCGGATCGTACGGCTACGCAGAGACCACGCAGGCGGTCTCAGAGTCGTACACAGACGATTACGAGAAGCTAAAGAAAGAGGAGAAGCATCACAAGCACAAGGAGCACCTTGGGGAGATGGGCGCCATGGCTACCGGGGCTTTCGCTCTGGTTCGTGTTTTAACTTCCACCACAAAATTTATTTTTCTTTAGGACGACGACGAAAACATAGCATACCGAAACGTGCAATTTAATAATATATACGGATGTCTGAATTTAACTCACCACCTTGTATATTGGTCTTCATGTCATTAAATATAGATGCACTAAGTGCTTTGATATTTCGGAATTTATCTTAAATTTGGAAAATTTGATGCACATCTTTTTTAATTGTAAAGTTAATGTTATCTTTATGTCTGTTGGTTACCGTGGTTAAAATTAAGATCAATAATTAGGAAATTAGCTTCCATCAGTAAATTGTTAAGAGTAATTACAGAAAAAGATTTTACTAGGGTAAAGATGTGCTGTTTTTTCCCCCAATATACCCAACCCTTTTAACTCAATTGCCTGCTCTTATTAACTAACTATTGAGATGGTTTATTAGTTTCGAATTTAATAAGAACTTTATTAATATCCGATGAATTATTTATATAAATCAATAAATATATATGGTGAATAAATAATATTGGATTCGATAATTGAACAGTATGAGAAGCATGAGGCAAAGAAAGACCCAGAGCATGCTCACAGGCACAAGATCGAGGAGGAGGTGGCGGCCGCGGCCGCAGTCGGCGGTGTAGGCTACACTTTTCATGAGAAGCATGAGAAGAAAGAGGCCAAGGAGGAGGCTGAGGAGACTCATGGCAAAAAGCATCACTTCTTTGGAAACTAATTTACTTTAATTACATCGTAGAATATGGGTGCTTAATTAATTACTTTGTTGTGTTAATAAGAGCCCGTTTATACTTTTGGCTCTCTTGTGTATTTACCATTTTGTAATGAGTGTACCCTTTCTTCTCTCTTTTTTAAATATTCCTTGTATTGTATGATCCTATGTATTCCTTGAATACAAATCTTATTGTAAGAAATGTTTTATTATCGAAATTTACTTGTTAAAAACATTATGTAGATCAGAATAGATAGAACCAATCATCTCAAAAAATGACGAAAATCGGCTTTATATCATTATTTTGTATGATCTTCATGATGGATATATATAAAAGATATGTATTATACGTTATGAAAATTACAATACCTATGATCTTGTATCAAATGGTTGCAAAGATAGTGTCCCATTAACAGATTGTTTTCACCCCTAACTTATGGATAGTAGTATGGACATCAATTAGAATGGAATTTCCGTCATCCAGGGAAAATGGTAAGATTTGGTTTTTAACCATGATAGAAGGGATAATACTTCTTATGAAGCATGACACCCATTTTTACCCTCTATAGTTATCTTTATACCATCTCATTTAAGGGTTAGATTAATTTAAAGGGCAGCGATATTATCAAACTTTAAATTGATAAAGCCACATAAAAAATTGTGTATGGACAAAACCACTCTCAACCACAACAAACTTTAATTATGTTGTTTGTTTAATTTACTAAAATACCCCATTGATAACTTAAAAAACACTTCTCCCTTGCAAGCACTAATGACATTAATACATTTTTTTGTGGACAATTAATTCATTTTTTAAATGATCAAAATTGCAATTTTTTTTCCAATGCTAGGAATATTTTTTATTGATCATAATGTTTTGAAAGCGGATGGGTTTGAGTCGATGAGAAGCTTTTTTGATATTAAGTCATCGGTGTAGTAGAAAAAATAATTTTTAAGTGATTAATTTCATCCGTGGATAGTAGAGAGAATATCAATGAGGGTATTTTAGTAAATGAAGCCAACGGTATAATTAAAGGTTGTTGTGGTTGGGGTAATTTTGTTCATATATAATTTTTGTTGGTGAGTGATTTTCATCTTTGATTATGAAAGGAAATCAGGACTAAGCTTCAATTGCTCCTCTTTTGTCTCTGTAGGCATTGAACAGTAGTGTACCAAAAGAGCTATTCACGGAGCGGGCAAACGGTTACAACGTAGAGTGAGCAAACTTGAGGACATTCCCATACAAAAGGAGATGACGCTTTGCTTCGTTTTCCCCTTCTATTGTTACGCGGGGAGCAGAATCCCCCTTTGACAGGGCTTGAAAGAAGAGATTGAAAAGGAGTCAGACGATCCAGGTGATTCACGAATGGCTTGCTTGCACCCTCCTGTGCGTAGATTGAAGTGCCCATTCTTTTCCGAGAAACCAACTAAACCGGAGAAGCTGAAGCGGAAATGAAATTGTAGGGTGTGGGAAGCTCAAGGAAGGCTTCGCTCACTCAATTCGCTCTAACGCTCATTTAGTAGACAGTGAGTGGAGGGTGTAGCAACAACGCCTTACTACACGAGCTCGTAAGTTAGGAACGAGCCTTGTCTACGAAGCTTCGCTTCAACAGTATTGCTCCACAATTCAAATTATGATTAAATAACAAAAAACATTAGAACATTCAATAAGAGGATCTTTATATATACAACTAGCATAGTTATAGATGAAGTAAAAGGAACAAAGAAAAGGCATTTATAAAAGGACAATCTTAATATCTAGAAGGGCAAACTATTGTTACATGTCCCGTATAATTTTGTCAGGTCATGTAAGCAGCTAGCCTAACTGTGTGAAATGTCTCTTCCACTGTATCAAAACTCTAAAGTTATGATGTAGTGATAAATATTCTTTGCGGTTAAGCAACAAATATGAGGTTAATTCCTGCTTGCCTGAGGCGATGGCCTTTTATTTCTGAAAAACAAAAAAATTATTTCCCAGATATATATTGTGATTGATATAGTTACACATATCAGCACAATATTTACTAAGTTTTATCTAAAAATAATAAAAATAATAATAATAATAATAATAATAATAAAATTAAAAGAACACGGGCTAATTAGTTATTAAAATTAGATGGTTCTAAATCTCCGGCTTTAGCAGGCACATCATTATATCTTCACTTTTGATTCAGATATGAATTAGACATTGAGCTGTATAGAAAGGCATATGAGAGAATATTCCTAAAAATATTCTCTCCTCTTTGTTAGACATATATGGATGCAAAACCACCCATAGCCTTTTGGTTTTCTTGCAATTACAACTTGCACAAAAAAATATTCATAGCTTTACTTTATTGTCCTTTGCTAGCACAATTTGCACCTAAGAAAAATCAATTTTAGATTAAAAAGATTGATATTTTATCAACTGGATGAAGTTATATTCTTATATATATTAATTCACGACTTGGGAAATGTTGTACAATAGAGAGCAATACATTGGAAGACCGATAAAGGAAACAGAAAATATTGACATTTTTGAGATTTCACAATTTTCTTGAGCTATATAGCAAGCGCAAAAAATTTGGAGATTTTTAAAATTTTTATGATTTTCTTGTACTTCGATATACAAAATATTGAAAAACAGCAAAAAAATAATTTTTTTAAAGATTTTATAAAATTTCCTTTTCTAGCATACATATAATGAAAATTTTGAAGTACACATAATACTTTGGGATGTTTGAAACTAATGCAGTTTTCATGTGCCATATCAAATAAAATATTAAAAACGGAAGAATAAAATATATTCTTTGAGATTTTTGAAAATTTCACGATTTTCCTGAACTAGAATAAAAAATACTAAACTTTAAAACATTTGAGTTTTTTTTGAGAATTTCATGATTTTCATGTACTACAACATGCAAAATATTAAAATGGAAGAAAACGAATAATCATGAATTTTTGAAAATTTTGCGATTTTCGTGTGAAAAGAGAAAAAAATCGCGATTTTCATGTACTCCCATGTAAAATATTGAAAAACAAAAGAAAAATAGAAAATCTTTGAAAATTTTGAAAATTTCAAAATTTCGTGTGCTATGCAAGAAAAATATCAAATAACCAAATAAAACAATAAATTTTGAGATTTCTGAAAATTACGCGATATCAAACTATTGAAAAACCCAAGGAAAAACCTATAAATTTGAGATATTAAATTTCGTTGTCTTGTATTTGTTATATCTGTCACGCCCCGCTTTCCAATAGACGGAAACGGTGACGTGGCAGGCCCGCGACGATTTATTCGAGAAAGTCATTTCTCGGAATAAATACGCTAAGCGTAAAATGAGCAATATAAGATGACAAGAAATAAACATGAGATTTAAACTTCAACAACTTTATTTACATTCAACTTGATACATTTACAATACACGAGTTCAATTGAAAAAAATACAAGAGAAATGCCTAAACAGAAAGAGAGGATAACTAGTCTAGTCCTGAGTCCTGATCTGATCGTGCTCCTCCTTAGTGGTGTCCACCTCCTCAGTATCTGACGAACATTCCAAGAAACAAAGATGGGTGGAATGTCTGTCAGCGAACTTTCGCTCAGTAAGTCCCCAAGAATTGGGTGTGAATATAAAAATATACTGATAAAGAAAATGTATATCATGAAGCAATGGACTAGGAGATATGGTGTTGAAACATGTTATTTAATATGAGCATGACAATTCTATATACATGCAGTTCTATCTATATATCATGGCAAAATAACATGAGCATAGTATAGCATGTCCGTGTAGGGGACATGAGGTGAATGCAAGTGTCCTAAAAGGTCTTTACATGGGTAAACTAATATAACGTAAGTTCAAGGATGAATGTCAACCAATTTAAAGAGTGTTCTTAAACCCAACAGGCTGTAATCCAGAGGTATGCAACCACGGGCCCGAATCAAGCGTTAGTAACGGAACTTCAATCTAGTATTGAAGTATTCCAAACTCAACAGGATATAATTCAGAAGTAAGGAAACACGGGCCCTCATGATTGCTTGTTTGTGTTAGTAGACATGGACCATGATCTAGGGGGACTCCTGAGATTTCGTTGGATTCACACATGAACTACCCCAACACGCCGTGTGTTCTAGGTTACAGTTAAAATTACCAGTCTTACTTGAATTCATGAATACATCAAGTTGCAAGATTGAGTTCATGTCAATATCAAGTATTCGTGTCAAGTGTTCATGTATTCATGTCAAGTTGTATTCATGGTTCGAGTCGAGTCAGTTTCAATAGCAACCATTGTTTTCTGGTATTCATGTTAAGTTCATGTCAAATTATAACCATGGTTCGGTTAAGCCAAGTCAAGTATACATATTTGGATTTGATATTTGAATTCAAGTATTCATATTCATGATCAAGTATTCGTGTTTGATTTTTGATTCAGGTTTGAGGTTGGACTCAGACTGAGTCAGACACCTGTACTGATTTAACTCTGAAATTCTTAGGTTCGGGAGTCATCGACAACTGCTGCACATGGACGGTAGAATTTATGTCTTTTTCCAAGACAATTGCCATTGGTAACTCCTGTTAAGTTTTCTATCCTGAATAGGCAAGCACTCACTTTCTCCGGCTCTCTGGGGCTCAAGAGAATTGATCCTGCTTAAACCTATATTTACTAAAATCCTTAAAATATTGTTTTATATATCTCGAGGGGGTTTTATGAAAAATATTTTTATATAGTTAAAAGTAAAATCTCGAGGGGATTTTATATTAATTAGGGTTTTCATGAGCATGTGTTTTAAGTATTGAGATATTTTAATGATAAATACTTAGCTTTTGAAAGTTTATGGTACTTTATTGAAAACTAGTCTTTTTATTAACTTGATGGTATTTTATTGACATCTTTTAATCTTTCATTTTTATAAGAAAAATAGTTTCATAATATAATGAAAATATGAATTTATAATTTTTATATAATTTTCATTTTTTAAAAAATTTAGTTTTATTTAGAAAATTCGTTTTTCTTAAAAACCGTATTTATATCCTTTCGAGATCGAATGCTCTGTGAGGAGCTCTGCATCTCGTTCTACTATCCCCAAAATGTGCGATAATTCGCACCATCCATTAGCGGGTCCCCTAAAGAGGGTTGTAGATGCATAATTGAAAAGAAATACGAAATATTGTTTAAAAGAAATCCGGTTTTAAAGTATGTGGTATTTTATTGTAAAGCTTATATTCTTCGAACAAAAATACATACAAATAGGTATCGTGCTATGAAACCAAAGTGTACATGTGAGGTAGGTCGTTACCCCGTGAAGTTTTTCCTAAAGTTATATTTTTAACAAAAAAGAAAAGAGTGATATTAAAGTTCAAGGCATTTTAATGAAAAAGTTTAATTATGGATGTTTCACATGAGATTCTTGGTTAAACTTGATTCTAAACATTTATATTTAAAATTACAAGTATTGTGTAAAAATTAGGTTGACCAAAGTATAAAGAAAAATAAGTTTCTAGTGTTTAGAAAAAGAATATCGGTAATAACTCCACTTACCGATATAGGTTTTAAAGTGGAATTTCAAGAAAGAGAAATAGAGTTTGGGAGGGACTTGCGGTTTAGAAATTTCAAGGAGAGGTTGAAGAAGAGGGGATAAGCTTCGTGGCGTTGTGGGAGCTCTGAAATAGGCTTCGATCTTCGACGGAAGAAGCTTGTTCGCTAACTCCATTTTACTCCACTTGCATTTAGGAACATTTTAGAGAGTTTTGGCTAAAATTTTCAGAATGGTGCTGAGCCAAAGTGTGAGGTGGTATTTATTGTGGAGAATTAGGGTTTGAGAATTAAAAATGTGGATTAAAAAGCATTAAAATGATGTTAAATTGTGAAATGAAAGGTCTATGTTTGATTGCAGGGAAATCAAACAATACAGAGAAGTTAATATGAGCTGAAGAGTCAAGTGTGCAAGGCACAGATCGATTTGGGCTCGATCTGACCGTCCCTACCGGCCGAAATGGCATATTCGCCGGTCGAACTTGAGGCAATTACCTTGAGATTCATGCCATCTGATAAATTCTTTATTTACACCATTTTCCACATGTTTGATTTTCCTGAACTTTTCATTTCCTCGTGTATTGCACGTGCAATCTTTTGGGCTTCGAAAAAGTTAAAAAGAAAAATCAGAAAAAAATAATTGTGTCTGATTGGAATCGAACACATGGCTACATCACAGCAATGCTAAGGCTTTACCAGTGAGTTACAAGTTACTTCTTATTTTTATTTAATAAAAATAACTTATAAGTCAAACTCAGACTGTAATACTCTTTTCTTGTACATTAACAGGAAAATTTCCGTACAGATATTTCAGAGTCGTTACAATATCATACAAAATACTAAAATGTTTGAGATTTTTGAAAATTTTGTAATCTTCCTATGCAATAACATGGAAAATATTAAAATGGAAGAAAATTGAATATTTAAAGATTTTTTAAAATTTTGCGATTTTCGTGTATAAAAAGCATTCAAAACATTGAAAACCAAAAGAAAAAAAAGTTTAATTTTAAAAATTTGTAAGCGTGCAATATAGCTTGTAACATATTGAAAAATTAAAGAAAAACCGATAATTTTTTAAAATTTCAAGATTAATTATGTGTCATATATAACAAGCAAAATATTGAAAAACTGAAGAAAATAATAAATTTTGAGATTTTTAAAATTTTCACGATTTCCATGTGCTCCAAACAAACTAACGAAGAGTCAAAGGAAAAGCCTAAAAATTGGAGTTTTGGAAGTTTGGGGATTATCCTATGCTAAACATATAATGAAAAAGGAAAGAAAACAAAAAGAATCTGAAATTTCTTGAAATTTCTGGATTTTCGTGTTCCTAGCAAGAAAAATATTGTAAATCCGTAGAAAGTAATTTTTTTTTTGAGATTTCTTGAACTTTCACGATTTTTGTTTTCAATGTACTAAGCAAAATTTTGAAAAACAAAAAACAACAAAAAAAGTTTGAGATTTTTAATAAATTTAGAGAATTTTGTGTGTGCATACAGAATGTTAAAAAGTTTGAAGAAAAAAAAATTAATTTTAGGTTCGAAAATAAGGTAATTTTGGTGTAACAAGCAAAATATAGAAAATAGAAAAAATTGAAAAATTTCAAGAATTTTTATAATTTTTCCATTTTTGTGTGCTATAGCATGTAAAATATTAAAAAAGAAGAAAGTAGAAAATTTTTCGAATTTTAAAAAAATTTCGTGTGATACAACATGCAAAATATTGAAAAGATAGAAAGTAGAAAATTTTGAGATTTTTTGAAAAGTATGAACGCTATATCATTCGAAATATCTAAAAAGAGAAGGGGTAAAACATTTTTTTAGATTTTTTGAAAATTTCATAATTTTTGTGTTCTACAAAATAGTGAAAACACAATAAAATAAGAAATTTTAAGATTTTTGAATATTTTATGATTTTTTTTGGTACAAACAAGCAGAAAAAGGAAAAAATAGAAAATTTTGAGATTTTGGAAAATATATCGATTTAGTGTGCTATATATAACAAGTAAAATAAAAAATTATTAGAAAAACCAAAATTTTTGGGATTCAAAAAAATATTGCATCGTGTGTTATATAGCAAGAAAAATATTAAAAAAACCAAAAGATTAAGGCAAACTTGAGATTTTTCAAAATTCCGATTATCATGTGCTATATTATGCAAAATATTAAAAAATGCAAGTAAATAAAATAATTTAAAGAATTTAAAAAAAATTCACGATTTTCATGTTGTGTAGCATGCAAAATATTTTAAACCGGAGTAAACAAGAAATTTTTGAGATATTTGAAAATTTTGCGTTTTCATTGGCTATAACAATTAGCACATTGAAAAATAGAAGAAAAAAGAAAATTTTACGATCTTAGAAATTTTTGCTATATTTTTATACTATAGAGTGCAAAATATTAAATTTATAAGAGAATTTTTCTTCTGAAATTCTGTAAATTTTGCGATTTTCTTATGATGTATGAAGCAAAATATTGAAAATAAAAAAAAAAGAGAGGAAATTTTCAAGTTTTTTCAAAATTTCTGTATCTTCCTTTGTTATCACAAACAAAATATCGAAAATTCGAGAAAAACAGAAAATATTGTTTTGCAGGTAATATTGAAAAGAGGAAATGGGGCATGCAGGCGGGCCCAAACTGCAGTGGGCTCTCATTTGGGCCAGTGGAGGCCGTTGGCTATTTTACAGTCAGACCCATGGACCCTACTGGCTAATGTGAGAGCTCACTGTAGTTTGAGCCTGCAGAATCCCTACATACCCTGTTTTCTCTATTGAAAAACTGAAGAAAGTAGAGACTTTGAGATTTTGGAAACATAGCTATTCATATTCTCGTGCGATATAGGTAAAATATTAAAATTTCAAAGGGAAATTTTTTTTTGGTGATTTTAGGAAATATATTTCTTTTTTTTGTGCTATGGAACAATATATTGAAAAGAAGAAAATTTAAAGATTTATTGATATATATATCATGCTAAATATCCAAAAACTAAAAAAAAACAGAAAAGTTAAGAGGTTTCTGAGAATTTCAAGATTTTTATATGGTATAGTACGCAAAATATTGAAAAACGTAATAAAACAATTTTTTTTTGATTTTTGAAAATTTTGATTTTTATAGCATGTAAAAGATTGAAAAACCAAAAGAAATAGAAAATTTTGGGATTTTCGAAAAATTTCATGCTTTTCATGCGCGACATGCAAAATATTAGAATTTTGAAGAAACAAAAATTTTGGCATTTATGAAATATCATATTATTACGTGCTTAATAAGCAAAATATTGAAAACCCGAATATATGCGATAGTTTTGTGATCTTTGTAAATTTCACGGTTTTCATTGACTTTTACCATCCAAAAAACAGAAAAAAACATAAATTTTTGAGATTTTGATAATTTCATGATTTTCATATACTATCAGAAAGGAAAAAATTGAAATCCTAAAGATAAATGCTGAAGTATTTTGCAAGTTAATTCTTTATATAGTTTTACATATGAAGTTCATATATATGAGATATTACAAGCTACATGTTATATCACAATAATCTTTTAAGTTGGTTTGATCTTTTGAACTTTTTGATTTCGTACGTGCTTTGTACCTGCGCATTGCACGATGATCCTTGCCAGTGATCAATAAAGTTCCTTGCAGCGAATACATTAATCAAGTTTATTCTTTAATTGATATTAGATCAAAACCCACTGCCTAGTATTTTCTTTTAGAATGTTGTATTCGTTACACTGGCTATTATCAGGTTAAGGTATATGTGCAATAAGACAATACCGGATTGAATACGCAGCTAAGAGAAATTTTTGTGCTAATGTTAGGGGAGGCACAAATTTTTTATGCATGGCGCCCCACCTATTATCCTTCAACTAAACTGTTGCTGGTTTTTGACACGTGTGATGCATCTGGTCTTAATCAAAGGGTAGTTATTTAAACTACAATATTCCTATGGCTAATATAAATATGGTCATGACGATCTGTAACGTCTTAGAATTAGAGAATTTTTGTCTTCCTCTAATATCTCTTTTGAATTGAAATCGGAAGTGTTCAGGACAAAGTCTTAAGGTCTTGGGGAGGTCTAAATTAATAAAGACTTCAAATTTTTACACCAGGCATGAACCACGGGGAATTATAGCATCTTGCAATGCATCTAAGTTTTTATTTTATTTTATTTTATAAATTCAGAATTTTCTTCTCCGGAGATTCTCCTTTCTCTCTCCAAGAGTTTAACAAGTACTAAACAATGGTTCTAACTTGACTTGAGATGAAAATCTTTAAGATTTTACTTGCATGAAATAACGTGCATTTCCCGATAGGAAAAATTTGAAAGAGTCAAAATCACATGGAAATCAATGTACTTATGCTTTAGATCACAAAAATCAAGATTGACGATGCCATCATCTAAAACGCCGTGGAGAGTTAACTTTTAACTAATTTAGAAGAGAGATTGTTGCTAATTTGAATCTATTGATAGCATTTATATGTGGAAAATAGTCTCATATTGAATGGAGAGACGAATGTACAAGTCTTTATAATAAATCCCAATATTTAAATAATATTTTGAATAAAGTGGGTTATGAACCAAGTGAGCCTAATTTCTAGTGGGCTTATATATTTATTTATTATTGTCTTTGATGTGGCACTTGGGCACTTGGGTTTGACCTGATAACAGAGTTTGCCTTTTTTGAATTTCGAATTCAAAAGTTGTCTGAAAACTGTCTACTGCAGTTTTGTTATCTGAAGAATCACAACCGTCCAAACAGTTGTGTCTGTTTAACTCTATAAATTAAGTTTTTCTCTTCACAGATTTTGCATTTTCTTCTAAGAGAGTTTCAGAGGCTTTGTTGTATCTTGAGGATGATTGCCTTCTGCTGTACTCCCAAAGCGGAAGCAATATCACCTTTCGGAAAGTGTATCATACACGCCTGAAACCTTTTAATTTTGTCTTAACCAAACTACAAAATTAATGGAGATTCTGTCTATGCCATTGATACCCACATTTCTCGAAAAGAAGTAAAAGAGAAATACATGGATTTATTTTTAATTAGGCTCAAGCTAGCAGTCCATATCGAAGAATAAAGATGGTATGCATTGTCCATTCTACAAATATTTAACGATTCAATAAGTATAAATAAGGAAGAAAATAGACTATTACCAAACCCAAGTTTCCCAATTATAAAAAGAAATTGATAAGTGAATTAATTGGAGTCATTATTTCGTGATGAGGAACAGATCACGAGTTTGGTCCCACAGATCACAAATGGATGGAAAAATCAACATAGCTTTTACTCTTTGTAAAGATGCGCACACACGCGGCGTGGGCTCTTGATTTTTACATTGGATAGAGACATTACAGCCACTCTCATATGCTCTTCTGATTGCTCCTAAATCATTACATTATCCTTTAATCACGGATTTTGATCTAAATTCGAGGATATGGAACGCGATATGTGCACCCTACGGTTGAATGATGCACGCTACATATCTCTCGTTTAGAGTTTTTTGATATTGAATTTCTTAATAAGCCTCGTTAATGTTCATATTTTAGAAGCTTAATTTCCGGTTTCTTGCCGTTAACTAAATTAACCTCCAGTTCAAGCTTTAGGTTATTGGATTAAGTAATTAAGGGATCCCCCCGCCACCCCCCCTTTTTCCACCTTACCCATTCTTATTCTCCTAGTTACTCTGTCATCTCCTACTCTGTTTTCTTTTTTTTTAAATGTTGTTGTATGTTGTCGATGTTGTCGCCTCCCACCTCCTTTTTCTTTTTAGTGCTTGGAGTGAATTATTGAATTGAGGCGATCGAGAAGTGGATTGTTGTAGACCAAAACTAAATGAAAGAGAAATGATGTTATTGATGATGCTCACAAGTGGTATCTCCCCAGATTACGACATGTGGCGGATGACGTGTCCCGAAAGCTACGGGGATGGAATAAATGAGTTGCATCAGGGACACTTCTCGGGATCCCCTTCTCAGGAACGTATCCGATCTTTCGGTAGACCTCCTTGAATACATTTCACCTTCACCTAGGAAACTACCAACAACTCGTCTCCGAGCTTCCTCAGTCTCCTTGCTCGTCTCCGAGCCGTCTGACAGGCCGAGCTTCCTCGGCCACCCGGCTCGTCTCCGAGCTCCTGACATGCCGAACTTCTTCGGTTTCCCCCCGATCAATCAAGAACGCGGATCCCATGCGTCCCACAACGGCTCCGTGTATATCGTTAGGGCGAGATATCCGCCTCCCTACGATCCGCGTCCCATGTTAGCGCATCCCCCCATTAATGGACGCATCCCGCCATTCAAGACGAGAATAACGCTGGGGCGCAACCGACGACGAAGTTCTCGCGCCTGCTCGCTCCACGCGACCCCTATATTAACCCCTCTATCAGACGACTCAGGTAATTCGAACTCATTCCAATATGCCGCTACTCTGCACTTATACCTCAGCACTAACTTGATCGTCGGAGGGTCCTATGGTGGTCACCCACCCTAGGACTTCTTTGCAGGTAGCTCGGCGTCAAATACCAATCCATTGAGATCCATACTTAACAACTTCCAAAACAAATCGAAGTCGTCAAAGACTGCCATCACAGGATCGACGGAGGACAACAACTGAAGGAGATCTCAGCCTCTATTAGTTGGCGCCGTCTGTGGGAATCGCTTCAGAAGCTTCCACCCATAAGTTGATCTTCCGCCCTCGACCCGATGGCGAGTGACAACCGCGACAGTCCGAACACGAGTCGCCACAATGGATGTGGAAACGGCTCGTCTCCCCCTCCTAACGCCATCAACGCCTTATCCGCTCGGATAGACAGGCTCATATCACTGGTGGATGCCCTCGTTCGCGTTCAAGTGGCGGGACCCACCCACTAGACCGTGGCTCCCCCTCCTCGGGATAACGACGTCCATAAGAAGATGGAGGGGCACGCTCAAGCCCTCGAGCTCGCTCACCCTTATCTCAGTGCCACCGAGCGCCGGCGGGCCGACTCCGGCTACCTTGACCCGCATATGACGATTGATTCCATGACCTGCTGGGCACCGGACAGTTCCACGCCATGATCCCAGGGAAGACTGGGTTGTCGCTCCAATGCCCACCGTGCGCTCCCCCAGAGGATGTGTCGGTTAGCTCGCCTGCTTCCAGGCATGACCGATGCCCCCACTCTCACCGGGGTCGCATGAACGACGAGCGCAGGGACTACTTGAGAAGGGCCTCGCCTAAGAATTTGAGACACTTGATGGAGCGAAATCGAAGCCGCACCATCACGCAGACCCGGAGCGGGGGCAGCCACCACTCCGACTGTGCAGAATCCTCGGGGTACCACCATCGGCTTGAAGTCCTCGAAAAGAAGATCGAAGGCATACGAAGGGATGGCCACACGTCCGGCGAAGGGCCAGGTACTCCACCGACTCGCTAACAAAGCCTTTCACAGAAAAGCTGCTTGCCGAGCACGTCTCATCCAGGATCAAGCCGCCAAAAGTGACCATCTTCGACGGGAAATTTGACCCGAAGGACCACCTAGACGCATTTATGGCGAGCATGAGCTTCCAGGATAACTCCAACGCGGCTTAATGCCGAGATTTCCCCACCACCTTCATCCGGGCTGGCCGGGACTGGTTCCGAGGGCTTACGCCACGCTCCATCTCGACCTTCGATGAACTGGATACCCAATTCCTCGGTCATTTCGTCGGGAATCGATGATAAAAACGGACGGTCGACTACCTGTTCACCATCAAGAGTGGAGACAAAGAATCCTTCAAAGGATATGCCATCCACTTCTATAACGCCCTCTCGAGGTCCCTAAGCACCGTGAGGAAACAATCATCACTGCACTGTGGTCGGGTCTTAGGCACAAAGAGTGGCTCCACTCTTTTTGCATTAGCGTAACTTAAGACCATGGCCGAAGTAAAAGCCTGGACAGAGCGGGAAATCCAACTCGAGTCCGAGGTAAACTCAAACCTGCCTCGAGCTGATCAGGCGGACAGAAAGAAAAGAGACAGGGAGGAGAAGAAGAAGGTCGACCATCCGAAACCTTACCCCCCGAGGTTTCAGGAGTACACTCCCCTGAACATCTCTCAGACCGAGCTGTTGGAGGAAGCTACGGGTGAGAGGTTCTTCAAGCTACCTCCCGTCACCCGAAAGGCAGGAAAGCGACTCCACGGTCCATATTGCGCCTTCCACAGGTCGCAGGGTCACCCGACAGAGAACTGCAAACAACTCCGTGACTACATCGAGGAGTTGATCCGCTCAGGCCACCTGGCAAAGCACCTGCGGGAAAAGCGGCAGGCGGAGCGGGAGAAAAATGACCAAACCCCTCCCGGGGAATTATTGATCGGGCAGATCATGGTCGTTACCTTGGATCCAGCTCGAGAAAGCGAGGGGATCCGCCACAACCTCCTAATCGAGGGTACAAGCGGTATGCCACACAAAAGGTGCAGGAGAGATGAGCCGATCACTTTCACAGATGAAGACCTCCACGGCATATCGCTCCCCCACAATGACCCTCTCGTGATAACGGTCAGGATCCACCGTTACGAAGTCCAGAGGATATTGGTCGACTCAGGGAGCTCAGCGGATATCCTGTTCCACGACTGTTTCCAGCGTATGGGGCTAGGACCATCCGACTTCCAACCTATCTCTCATGTCCTCTCTGGGTTCACCAATCATTCTGTCCCTGCCGAGGGATTGGTCACCCTCCTCCTCAACATCGGAGAAGCAGGCAATACGCGAACCCTATCAGTGGACTTCCTCGTCGCCAAGGTCCCTTCGTCCTACAACATTCTCTTAGGGCGTCCTACCTTAAACGCTCTTTGGGCCCATATATCGACTTATCACCTTGCACTCAAATTCCTTTGGATAAAGAGGGAATAGACCGGGCCTATGGAGACCAGCAAACCGCTAAGGTTTGCCTCATCTCGACGACCACCGCCGGAGAACAGGGCGACGATTTTGAGGGCATGCCTGACTTCCAAAGGTCTTTAGACACCCGCGACGATCAAAGGGAGGTTAGAGGTGCTCCGGTGGAAGCATTGACAGAAGTCCCCCTCGAAGAAGGGGTCGATGGCTGGACAGTTAAGATCGGCTCACTCCTGACTGGGGATCACCACGAGAACCTGGTCCGGTTCCTCCAAGATAACTCGGACGTATTCAGTTGAGCGCCGGCGGACATGCCCGGGATCGACCCTAGAGTGATCCCCCACAAGCTTAGGGTCGATCCGAAAGCAAAGCCTGTCCGACAAAAGAAGAGAAGCTTTACGCCGGCCAAGAAAAAGACAATAGAAGACGAAGTGGATCGACTGCTCGCTGCTAAGTTTATCAGAAATCTGGACTACTCAGATTGGTTGGCGAACGTGGTCATGGTCAAGAAGGAAAACGGAATATGGCGCATGTGCATCGATTTCACGGATTTGAACAAGGCCTGCCCCAAAGATAACTATCCCCTCTCTCGGATAGATCAGCTAGTAGACAGCTCGGCCGACCATGAATTATTGAGCTTCATGGACGCTTTCTCCGGTTACAATCAAATCAGGATGAACCCGGCTGACGAAAAACTTACCGCTTTCACCACTGATCGGGGGATATACTGCTACAAAGTGATGCCTTTCGGACTCAAGAACACCGGGGCCACGTATCAGCGCCTGGTCAATAAGCTGTTCAAACCCCAGATTGGCAGAAACATGGAAGTCTGCGTCGACGACATGCTCGTAAAATCCACCTCGACAGCTGGGCACACTAAAGACCTTGGCGAAACATTCGACGTCCCGCGCAAGTACAAAATGAAACTAAATCCAGCTAAGTGCACATTCGGAGTCACCAGTGGGAAGTTCCTCAGGTTCATGGTTACCTACCGAGGAATCGAAGCAAACCCTGAAAAGATCAGCGCCATCCTCAACATGGCAACGCCTAAGAACAATATTGACATCATGCGACTCATGGGAAGGGTCGCTGCCCTGAGTCGCTTTATGTCCAGATTCCCATTTTTCAGGGCCCTAAGGAAAATCCCCAAGTTCGAATGGTCTGAGGAGTGTCAGAGCACTTTTAAACAACTCAAGGCACATCTAGCGACCCCACCATTACTCACCCGACCGGTCGAAGGTGACGAACTATTGCTATATCTTGCCATCTCCGACCAAGATGCAGGCTCGGTGCTTGTCAGAGAAAGCGAAGGCATACAGAGGCCGGTCTATTACACGAGCCATGTCTTCAAGGATGCAGAGACCAGATACCCAGCCACAGAGAAAATAGTCCTGGCACTTGTCATCACCTCCAGGAAGCTTCGGCACTATTTTCAAGCGCACACGATTCTCGTCCTCACCGAGCGACCTTTAGGGTCGATCCTCGCCTCCCTCGAGTCATCAGGGTGACTGGAGAAGTAGAGGTGTGCACTATCCCAATTCGATATCAAATACCGCCCCGAAAAGCCATCAAAGCACAAGTCTTGACGGATTTTGTTGTCGAATGCACCATCCCCACTAAAGAAGAAGCGCCGACCCGGGGCCCCGAATCACGACCCTCGGTCGAAGAGGTGCCCGACCCCATCCAAGATTGGGTGCTCTACATGGACGGATCCTCTACCGAGGAAGGGAGCGGGGCTAGCCTAATCATGTATGGCCCGGATGAAGTTGTAATCGAATACTCCTTAAAGCTCGGGTTTAGAGCATCAAACAACGCCGCGGAATATGAAGCGTTGCTGGAAGGACTGCGAATCGCCTCCGGGGTAGGACTGAAGACCATCAGAATTCGCAGCGACTCTGCATTGGTCGTCGGCCAGGTAACCGGGCAATTTGAAGCCTGGGAACCACTCATGATAAAATACCCAGCTGAGGTAAAAAGGCTTCGGAGAAATTTTGACCAAGTCCAAGTGGAACAGATCCCCAGGAACTTGAACACCCGGGAAGATGCTTTGAGCAAGCTTGCTTCTTCCTACTTGGCCACCCGTAAAAGAAACATCCTCTTTGAAGTCTTGCCATGACCCAGCGGGGAAAAAGGAGAGGTAACGCTCCAGATCTACGCAACCCACGAAGAAGGCCAAGATTGGAGGAAACCCCTCGTGGAGTTCCTGAAAGACGGTGTACTCCCCGAAGACCGAGGAGAAGCTCGCCGGCTACGGCCAAAGCACGCCACTTCGTCTGGAGCAACGGAAACTTGTACAAGAAGTCGTACACTCAGCCTCTGCTACGATGCATCGATCCCAATGAGGCTGACTATATTCTGCGAGAAATTCATGAAGGGGTCGGGAGAGCGCACCAAGGAGCACGCACCTTGGTCCAGAAGACGCTGCTCTAAGGGTACTACTGGCCGAAGTTACACCAGGACACCGAGAAGATGGTCAGAAGGTGTAAGAACTGCCAACTCTTCGGCAGTATGTCTCGTCTTCTTGCAACCGAGCTAACGCCACTTACCTCCCCTTGGCCGTTTATGCAATGGGGGATGGATATGGTCGGTCAACTCCCTACCGGTATGGGTGGACACTGATACATCCTTGTCGCCGTGGATTACTTCACAAAATGGATAGAGGCCGTACCCATCAGAAAAACGGACGCCGCCTCTACAATAAAGTTCCTGCAGAACAACATAATTTCTCGATTCGGAATCCCTAGGTGTATAGTTACCGACCATGGGACTAACTTCGAAAACGATAAAGTCAAAGAGTTTTGCCGTGACTACTACATATTGATGAAGTTTGCTGCGGTTGTCCATCCTCAATATAACGGGCAGGTCGAGGTAGCGAACCGAGGCGTCATCCGCCGTCTCAGAGCCCGTTTGGAAAGAAGGCGAGGCGGCTGGGTCGAGGAACTGCCGCGGGTGCTGTGGGCATTACGAACATCAAAGAAGACACCTACGGGAGAAACCCCATTCAGCCTCTGCTACGGTACCGAGGCAATGGTCCCCATGAAGATCGGACTGCCCAGTTAAAGGGTAGAAAATTTCGACGATGAAGACAACACCTCGGCGCTCCGAAGCAAGTTGGACATCTTGTTGGAAAAATGGGATCGAGTGCAAATCAGAGCGGCCGCCTACCAGCAGCAAACCACACGCTACTATAACTCCCGAGTTAAACATCGGGCCTTCAAGAGGGGAGACTTGGTCTTACGAAGAAATGAGTTCGTGGACCAAGGGAGGTTGCAAAAATTCTCCCTAAAATAGGACGGACCATTCCTCGTAATGGAAACATTGCTCGGTAGAGCGTACCGCCTGCAAGACGCCAGGAGGCATAATTTTCCCCGGTCTTATAACGCAGAAAAGCTCAAATTGTATAAGTAAATATGTATCCTCTTTTTGAAATAATGTAATTCCTTTCTGCATTTAACTAAGTCTTTCGGGCTAGGTCCACCCTAGGACTCCAGCCCTTTGTCTCTTTTCTTGGTTCTGAGACTCCAAGGTTGGTTCTAAGAAAAAGTATAAAATGTACTGAAGAGATAAAAAGAGACAACATACTTCGGCGAAGGATAACTTTATTTGTTAAGAGGTATTGTGGGCTCCCCAGCCTTACAAAAAAATTACAACAGAGGGGGGCGGGGGTTAAGGAGACAATGTCGGTGGTACACCAAGGAAAGCTCCTCCAGCCGATCCCGAGTGGCTTCGACCCGCTCCCACCGACGGTACCCGTGGATCCTAGAAGCCACGGATTCCTCAGGACCCCCTTCCGCCGAGCATGAAGCGGTGACCGACCTTTGCTGGAAACTCTCAAGAAGTAGGTCCACCGAGCGGTCCCGCCTACTCTTTGAGATCAAACCGAGACCATGGACCATATGCATTTTGTCGAACGTCTCGTCCATCAACTGCGGAGATAGTGTATTGTGCAGACCCGGCGACGTCCTCCATATCGCATATGTTCCTGCCAAAATTTTCAGCTAAGAGCTACTTGTTCTTTTACAAAAAAAGGGAGGATCCTCAAAAAAAAGGTATCACGTGTAAAACACATGAGCGCTCATATGCAAAGCATATGAGCGCTGAACATAAATAACCAAGGGCTAAACTGGCCTCACGTGCAAACACATGACCTTTTTATGGGCAGATTCTATCTACGTCTGAGTGCCTAAATGATAAAATCACGTGCCCACACGTGATGGGCTCTTGAACCCACTGAATTAATAGAATTAAATTCTAATTAAAAAGAATTAACAGTATTTGTTCCCTCATGGGAACTGAATAAAATATATAAATAAAGTAGCAAGGAAAACCTCCAAAAGGGGCATCACGTGCCCACATGTGACCGGGTCTTACGTGCAGACACGTGACCTTTTACAGGTAAAGCCTATATGTGCCGAATAAAATAAACAATTGGAAATGCTTAATCAGTGGGTCACGTGCCAACACGTGATGGGTTCCTGAGCCCTCTGAACCAATAGAATTAAATTCTAATTAAATGCTGTATCAGTGGGGTCACGTGCCAACACGTGATGGGTTTCTGAGCCATCTGAACTAATAGAATTAAATTCTAATTAAATGATTAATCAGTGGGGTCACGTGCCAACACGTGATGGGTTCCTGAGCTCTCTGAACTAATAGAATTAAATTCTAATTAATTGCTTAATCAGTGAGGTCACGTGCCAATACGTGATAGACTCCTAAACTCTCTGAACTAATAGAATTAAATTCTAATTAAATACTTAATCACTGGGGTCACGTGCCAACACGTGATAGACTCTTAAACCTTCTGAACTAATAGAATTAAATTCTGATTAAAAGGAATCAAAAACTCTAATTGGAAAAATATTTCCTTAGATCTTTCCAAACAAAAAAGATTGCACTCTGTAAAAAGGAGTACCGTTGGATTAAAAATCTAATAGTGATTAAAAAAATCACCAATTTATAGAAAGATTCTATATAAGGAAATATTTTCCTAAAATTTTCCAGAAACAACAAATAAAATATCTTTTGGATTAAAAATCCAATGGTGAATAAAATTCACCGAGTGATCTAAAAGATCATGTTGGTTATAAAATCAATCAAAATCTCTTAAATGAGAGATTGGCTGAACAAACTGATTCTTTTCTTTCTCCTATAAATAGGAGCCAAGAAGAGAAGAGAAAGAGGATATACAACAACAGAGAGAGAATACAGAAGAAAAAAAAAGAAGACAATTTAATTCTCCAAAGAGAAAAGAAGAGCTCTTAAAAGAAAGAAAACTCTAGGTAAGAGAAGGAAGGAGTTCATTCTATAAGCTTCTACAAAACAAAAGAGAATTTAATTCTCAAACTAAGAGTTTAACTTTTCTAAAAAGAACTTAGTTTTTCCTCTGGTTGAAGATCTACAGAAGCAGATCACCCCACAAGTTGAGAATTTAATTCTCATCGGGAAGATTCTGCCATGCAGATCCAAAATTTTGAGGGAGAATTGGATTTAAAGAATTTAATTCTTTCAAACACATAGGAATTTCATTCCTCTAAATAAAATTAGGGTTTAACCTTATAAAAGAATTTAATTCTTAAACAAGAGATTTAACTCTCCATGCACGTAAAAGAGATCAGTACCCAACATGATCACGTGTGTCCACATGAGTCCCCCCCTCAATGATTAAAAGAGAATGAATGAAATTAGGTCACGTGTTCCCACGTGACCCTTGAACAAACTTATCAAAATCAAAAGGGAGTAAAGCCAAGGCAGAACAGATTTTGGGCGTCTCACGTGATCCCACGTGACCCTTGGCAATTATCAAACAAAAGAGCATTCTACCCAAAGGCAATGCCCGCCTAAAGGATGCCTCACGTGTCCCCACGTGACCCCTGACAAACACCATTTTAAAGAGAAAATGGGGTAAAACTGAAGGATTAATATCCAACGCATGGATACCCATCACGTGCCCACACGTGATGGTCATATGCATATTCTGAGAATAAAATAAAAGGAAGCAAGGCCCAATCTTCAGGCGCCTCACGTGACCCCACGTGAGTGTTTCAGTTTTAGTGTTTAACACTATTTTACGCGCCTCACGTGGGAGCACGTGAGCGCCGAATGTACTCTAGTGTTTAACACTATATACGAGCCAATCTTAGCCCAAATTAGCTAAGTCTTCCAGAGGCAAGATCCCCTGAAACTGAACCCCAATTATACTCTTGTCTTCTAAAACTGATCATCTCATATGGCATTCAAGTGATTCGCAGAGCCTTCCAACCAACATTGGTTCAAGGATACATCTCTTCATACCTCTGATATATGTCGTTGTAATTCTTTAACGTCTTCAGAGAGGTGACGGGTCCCAACAACCAGACATTCCACGGACTGTGGGGTCCTTAAACTCATGGACTATGAGGTCCTTAAACTTTATAGACTACGATATCTCTAAACTCATGGACTATAATGTCCTTAAACTTTACAGACTATGATGTCTCTAAACTGCCATGGACTGTGGGGTCCTTAAACTCATAGACTATGATGTCTTTAAACTTTATAGACTATGATGTCTTTAAACTTCATGGACTATGATGTCCTTAAACCCACTGGACAACAAAGTCCCTAAACTAAAACAATAGAGCCCAAATGCCCTTTTGTTAGATCTAAATGATCCTGTTAAGTAGATCTTAGTCTAAAATTAGACTAACGTATCTTTAACAACGTTAAGTTGATCTTAGTCTAAAATTAGACTAACGCATCCTTAACAAATGTTTAAGTTGATCTTAGTCTCAAATGAGACTAACGCATCCTTAAACTCAACCCCAAACCCAAATCTAAGAAGATACGGATTTGGACTAATCCACGCCCTACGAGCGACAACATAAATTAGTCTCCGTATACAATCCACAGGAAACCAAAAACAAAACAAACACACACGATACGAAGTGACCATCTGGAGAAGGAGAAAGTGGTTACCGCGATGCGGTAGCGTAATTAACTGCAGGGGCTTTCGCCTGCAGGGAAGAGCGTCCCCACAATCAAAAACCCCTCAAACGAGGGGGAATCTGATGAAGTCTGCTACAACGGCCGCATCTGTCTAAACCTCCGATATACGGTGCCATAAATCAACTTGGCATCTTCGGAGAGGTGGACGGATAAAACCAAATAGCATCTGCCCCCAGATTCAGACAAGACGTTTGTCTTCCCGGTCTTTCGGCGGAGAACAGATTCTGGCGCGTCCGGTGGGACCTTTTCCTCTTTCCACTCCACACTTCGTGTGTCGTGTTTTTCCCGTGATCAGATAATCACGGTGTGTATGTTTTTGGTTGATCTTAGGGGAGTGGATACTGAAGTCGGCGCTTCGTCTCTATGAAGAATGGCGTTTGTTCCCATCTTATCAACACAGGCTCTGTCATATCTGGTGGAGTTAAGTACGGGCCACTTGCAGGCTCAAATCTCCACAATCCGGCTCTTCAAGAAATCAACGGGCTTCTCTTTGGGTCGATGTTCCCACCTCCCACCCTCTGTGCCTCAACGCCGATGGAGGAAGACTAGAGGAAGTCTGTCTTCCACAGGCGGGCTCCCCAAGCAGTTGCTTTGCCGATGGAATCATTCCTCAAACAACTGGCACATGCCAAAGACAAAGGTCGACGCAGAGGGCAGAATATTCACGCTCTCAAAGGCAACAGGGAGCAGGCTCGGCAAAATCCTGAAGCTAATCAAATCCCGGCCGTAAGAAATGGTCGACGTCGATATCAGCGTCATACAAAATGAGCTGGGAGCAGTTCTCCGTATGGTCCTATTTCAACCCCAGCGGTGAATGTTGTTTCAACTGGGAACAACTTCAAATTATTATGAAGAGTCAGACAAAATTCTCTTACTGCAATATTAAAAAAGTCTCCGCAGCCCATGGAGATCCCACGAGAGCAGAAACGAGTTCACTTCCTGAGACAACTTTCCTCATCTATATATAAGGTGTGGAAGCAGGTAAAGGGGAATCACCCTAAGACGGGTCTTGATACAGCGGTTCCTCTCAAATCCAAAGCGGCTTTTCACAAAAAAGAGAAGCCTAATAAAGCTCAAGTACCCGAAGCGAACTCCAAAGGCCAAGACTCCAAACACCCCAAGCCTGGGGGCATGGTAGTTTACATAATCTATGTGTTGAATTCAAAAGATGAAGTTCGAGTTTATACTAGTCAACGACTTCAAACTCGGTCCGTGACAAAAGTTCAACTGCAACGTCAAAAGCTACAAGAGATGCTCGCTCAGGCGGCAGTAAACGAGAATCCATCACCTAAGGAAAATCGACTTGGGAACGGCAAACGACCCACGGCCGACGTTCGTCAGTGAGCTGCTGTCTGAAGAAAAGGTGGATACGCTCAAATATGTGCTCATGCAGTATAAAGACTGCTTCACATGGAACTACTCCGAGATGCCGGTGCTAGATCCGGAAATAGCGGTGCATAAATTGGCGATATCTCCGGACGTTAAGCCAGTCAAGCGAGCACCAAGAAAAATGTGGCTCGAACTTGAAATGAGCATCAACGCCGAATTCAAGAAGCTAATCGATTCCGGCTTCATCTAAGAGGTTCAGTACCCTGACTAGATTGCCAACATCGTCCCAGTGATGAAGAAAAATGGGACAGTACGCATCTGTGTAGACTTTCGGGACCTCAACAAAGCATGTCCGAAGGATGACTTTCCCGTACCGGTCACCGAGCTGATGATAGACAACACGCCCACTCACGAAGTCTTCTCATTCATGGACGGCTCATCAGGATATAATCAAATAAAAATGCATCCCGAATACCAGAAGCATACCGCTTTCTGGACTTCCCTGGGCATATTCTGCTACAAAGTGATACCTTTCGGCTTGAAGAATGCCGGCGCTACCTATCAGAGGGCCATGACGAAGATTTTCGATGACCTCATACATGAAATCGTCGAATGCTATATCGATGACCTTGTGGTGAAAAGCAAATCGCACGAGGAGCATTGGGAGCATTTGAAGATAGTGTTCCAACGTCTTCGGAAATACAATCTGAAGATGAACCCTCTGAAATATGCGTTCGGAGTTTCCTTAGGTAAATTCCTGGGATTCATTGTACGACACCGGGGCATCGAAATAGACCCATCAAAGATCAAGGCGATCATGGAAATACCTTCACCAAGAACTCTCAAACAACTGCGGTCTCTCCAAGGAAAGCTCGTGTATATCCGACGGTTCATAGCTAACCTCTCCGGCAAGTGTCGCCCCTACAGTCATCTAATGAAGAAGGGGACTCCGTTCGTTTGGGATCGCAAATGCCAGAGCGCACTGGACGAAATCAAGCAATACCTGCAGAATCCGCCAGTACTGACCGCTCCGGTCATGGAAAAACCTCTCATCCTGTATACAACTACCCTTGAAGGTTCCTTAGACGCGCTATGGGCACAAGAGAATGATCAAGGGAAGGAAAGAGCCCTCTACTACTTGAGTCGAGTTCTCCTGGGGGCAGAAAACAATTACTCCCCCATTGAAAAACACCGTCTGGCGTTAATCTTTGCGATAACGAAACTCCGGCATTATCCTTTGTCGCATGAGGTCCACTTCATATCAAAAGTGGATACTCTCAAATATTTGATGTCAAGAGCCATACTAACGGGACGACTTGCTAAGTGGGCCCTCTTCCTAATGGAGTTCTCGATAACATATCGTCCTCTCAAGGCAGTGAAAGGACAGGCCATCGCCGACTTCCTCGCTGAGCATCCGATACTTGCCGATTCACCTTTAAATTGTGAGCTGCCAGACTTGCACGTGTATGACACGATCGACAGGGAGAAAGAAAGGAGTGATACCCGATGGGAACTCTACTTTGATGTGGCATCTTCTATGAAGAAGCAACAACACAGCACCCCTATAATCAAAACGGGGGTAGGCCTTATCTTCGTGACTCCACAAGGATGGATAATGCGCTTTTCCTTTTCCCTAACAGAGCCGAAGACAAACAATGAAGCCGAATATGAAGCTTTGATAGCAGGACTTGAGATCGCTGTCGACATGGGGATCGAAAACCTCCTCATATACGGAGACTCCCAGCTGGTCGTTAGCCAAGTAAACGATGATTATAAAACGTGTAAACCAGAGTTGGTGAAGTACGGCGAGAGAGTGCAACAATTGCTGATTCAAATCCCTGCCTACGCCCTGGAAAGCATATCGTGAGCGGAAAATAACAAAGCGGATGCGTTAGCCAAACTTGCTAAAGAACTGGCTGACGAAAACCTCGATGACGTGAGGATCGTTGTGCAAAGTCGTCGGGTTCTCGCTCCGGTAGAAATATCTCCGGAGTCGTTTGAAGAAAAGGAAGCGACCAAGCAAGTGGCCCTACAGATAGAGGACCAAGAAAAGGTCAAGGATTGCAAAGAAGTCTCTATAGACTACTTCAAATCCCATCGAACACCTGAAAATACGTCCTCAAGACATTAGCTCATGAAACGAGCTCTATCCTTCGCCTTCGTTAATGACACTCTATATAAGAGATCATTTTATTCTCTATGGCTAAGATGCGTAGGACCTGAAGAAGCAAGGAGAGTCGTCCAAGAAACTCACGACGGACTCTGCGGTTTTCATCAAGCCGGGCCGAAGATGAAGCTGAAGATCAAAAGGATAGGCTACCATTGGCCCACGATGATCCAAGACTGTCTCGAATACGCGAAGCAGTGCCACTCGTGCCAGATTCATGGGGACTTTATCCACCAGCATCCAAACCCGTTACATCCAACGGTGGCTAGCTGGCCGTTCGAAATGTGGGGAACTGACATAATCAGGCCCATTGAACCAGCATCGTCCAGAGGCCATCGGTTCATACTGGCGACAACTGATTACTTCTCCAAGTGGGCAGAAGCAGTACCATTAAGAGAAGTGAAGACGGAGAATATCCTCCATTTCTTCAAGGCACACGTCATCTATCGGTTCGGCACTCCGTGACGGATTATCTCCAATAGCGGGCCGGCCTACAGAAGCCATAAAATCAGCCGCTTCGCACAGCAGCATAATATAGACTGGAGATACTCTTCGGTCTATAATCCCTGAGCCAACGGTCTGGCTGAGGCTTTCAACAAGACCTTGACGAAGATCGTGAAAAAGACGGTGTCTCGAAATAGGAAGGACTGGCACGAGAGACTGCATGAAGCTCTTTGGGCGTATCGAACCACGTTCAAAATGTCCACAAACACAACGCCGTATGCATTGGTATTCGGCGCTGAAGCAGTACTCGCCTTGGAGATAGAGCTACCCTCCTTACGAGTGGCAGTTCATTACGAACTAACGGACGAAGATAATGCTCATCTTCGGCTTGAGGAGCTCGACGCCCTTGACGAAACCCGGCTCATGGCGCAGCAAAACTTGGAAGTTTACAAAGTAAAAATGACGCGCTCATATGAGAGATTGACTAGGCCGAGAACATTCAGCCAAGGTGAACTTGTGTTAGTGGTCAAGAGACCTATGATCTCCAATCGTGCCAAATGGGAGAAATTCGAGTCGAACTATGAAGGCCCGTACATCATAGACAAAGTCTACCAGGGTGGGGCTTACTTGCTCATGGATATGCATGGTGAAAGACCCTTCAGGCCAATAAACGACCGTTTCTTGAAGAAATACCACACCTGAACGAGACGTCTATAAACTACTACGGACCGTAGCATCCCAAGACTGACACAAAAAACGGTATGTCCACAAGAGAGATGGGCACGGATGAAAACCCGAAAGGGCTCCGTGAGTAAAAATAGCAGGACTACCGGCGAGTTTGTGAAAACCCGAAAGGGTGCAATCTCGTTAAAAGACACTTGCAAGGTCCTCTCGACCCTGTAAGGAGGAAATACCTGCGTGAGATCCTTACGACTCACAATGGAGCAACACACTTAGGAATCCCCACGATTCCTAAGGAGAAAACACACTTACGAGATCCTCACGACTCGTAAGGAGATTTCTCCTTTAAGACCCTCATGGCTCATAGGATTCAAAAGCCTTAAGCTATAGAGATCTGAACCTGTTCTTAAACTGTCATACACCCCGATTTTGCCCTACAAGCGTTTCAATATTGACCCTTGTATACAATCCACGGGCATGAATAAACCTTTCCCTAATAAAGTCCTACCAGCGACTAGAGATATGCTCACACGGTGAACGACTCTTGCAAGTCCTCTAGACTTATAAGGAGAAAACACTCTTGTAAGATCCTTACGACTTATAAGAGAACATACACTTAAGAATCCTCATGATTTTTAAGAAGAAAACACACTTACGAGATCCTCACGACTCGTAAGGAGAAACATTTTTATGAGACCCTTACGGCTCATGAAGTCAAAAGCCTTAGTCGAAAGGATCCTAACCCTGTTTGCTAAGCCATATTTGTTCGAATCGACAGAGGCAAATGATGATTCGCTCTTGGCAACGTTCTAGTAATAGTGATGCTGATGCCTAAGATTGGTATCAGATCTTGAGTTCCATACTCGCAAAAAAAAAGGTACGTCCATACGCAAAATGGGCATAGATGAAAACCCGAAAGGGCTCCGTGAGTAATAACAGCAGGGATACCGGCGAGCTTATGAAAACCCGAAAGGGAGCAATCTCGTTAAAAGTCACTTATAAGGTCCTCACGACCTTACAAGGAGAAAACTACCTACGTGAGATCCTTACGACTCACAAAGGAGCAACACATTTAGGGATCCCCACGATTCCTAAGGAGAAATTACACTTACGAGATCCTCATGACTTGTAGGGAGAACCCTATTATGAGACCCTCATGGCTTATAAGATTCAAAAGTCTTAAGCTACAGGGATCTGAATCTGTTCTTAAGCCATCACCTTTTTCCAGATTGCCCTACAAACGGTTCAATATTGACCCTTGTATACAATCCACGGGAACAAATAAACGTCTCCCCCATCAAGTCCCACCAACGACGATGGATTTCCTCATTTGGTGAACAAACACTTGTAGGTCCTCTCGACTTGCAAGAAGAAAACACTTTTGCAAGATCCTTACGACTTACAAGAGAACATACACTTAGGAATCCTCATGATTCCTAAGGAGAAAAGACACCTACGAGATCCTTACGACTCGTAGGGAGAAACAACTTTATGAGTCCTTTACGGTTCATTAAGTCAAAAGCCTTAGTCGACAGGATCCTAACCTTGATTGCTAAGCGACCTTTGTTCGAACTGATAAAGGCAAATGATGATTCGCTCCTGGCAATATTCCAGTCGTAGCGATGCTGATGCTGAGATTGGCAGCAGATTCCAAGTTCCACACTTGCGATAAAAATCAGCGAGCCAAAATGCATATGAAATTCCCGAAATGATGGGGCAACTTGCAACAAAATCAGCAAGTAAAAATATATGCATACAAAATAGCCGAAATGGTTGAGTAACTCGCAATAAAAAACAGCGAGTAAAAAGAAAAAATATCCGAAATGATTGGGCACCGCGAAAAATAGCCGAAATGATTAGGCAATCGCGACTTTCGCGATACAAAAAGCTGAAATGATAGAGCATCGAGGAAAGAAAAAAAATATAATACATATAAAATGAAACTTTTGCCCTACAGGTGAGATCACATCGATCCCTGTATACAATCCAGGGGCACAAACAAAGAGAGAACCATATCATCCCAGCAGGCTCTATTAGAAAGAGAGCCAAGTCTCGATGGCAACATCTGCATCTCAAGAGATCAACAACGACGTTCCTTCTCGTTCCAACCGGAAGCAGATTCGACGTCAACAAACGGAGCCATAGCAAAGTCCACTAGTTCCAAATCTCGAAGGTTCACAGACAGCCTAGAGACTATCTCGGAGCCACGGCAGAGTCCCTAGTTCCAAGACTCGATGGCCACATCTACAGCCTGGAGACCCACAACAGTGTTCCTCCTCATTCCAGCAGACGCGACAATCAAGCGGAGCCATGGAAAAGTACCTAGATCCAAATCTCGACGGTTCACAGACAACCTAGAGATCGCCTCGTCATTCGTCTCGTTACAGCAGACGCAACATGAACAAATGATCCCGTATCGGAAATACGTCAGCAAATGAACCCGTTTCGGAAAATACGTCATCCAATGACCCCGTCGCGAAAATACGTCAGCAAATGACCCTGCCGCGGAAATACGTCAGCAAATGACCCCGCCGCGGAAATACGTCATCCAATGACCCCGTCGCGGAAATACGTCATCCAATGACCCCGTCGCGGAAATACGTCATCAAATGATCCCGTCACGGAAATACGCCAGCCAATGACCCCGTCGTGGAAATACGTTATCCAATGACCCCGTCACGGAAATGCGTCATCCAATGATCCCGTCTCAGAAATACGTCAGCAAATGACCCCGTCGCGGAAATACGTCGGCAAACGACCCCGTCGCGGAAATACATCATCTAATGACCCCGTCTCGGAAATACGTCAGCATATGACCCCGTCGCGGAAACACGTCGGCAAATGACCCCGTCGCAGAAACACGTCATCTAATGACCCCGTCGCGGAAATACGTCATCCAATGACCCCGTCACGGAAATACGTCATCCAATGACCCCGTTTCAAAAATACGTCAGCTAATGACCCCGTCGCGGAAATACGTCATCTAATAACCCCGTCGTGGAAATAAGTCATCAACTGACCCCGTATGACTAAAGTCAATCCTGACCCCATATAGCTAAAGTCAATCCTGACCCCGTATGGCTAAAGTCAATCCTAACCCCGTATGGCTAAAGTCAATTCTGACCCGGTGGAACACGGCCAAAGTCAATCCCGACCCCGTGAAACGCGGCCAAAGTTAACCCTCTACTTCCCCGTTGAAGCAATGCTTTGACTCGGGAGTAGGTCAACTCATCAATCACTTACGAGTCATCTCGACTTGTAAGGAAGAAAATTCTCTTGTGAGATCCTTACGACTCTCAAGAGAAAGCACACTTAGGAATCCTCACGATTCCTAAGAAGAAAATACCCTTACGAGATCCTCATGACTCGTAGAGAGAAAAGTCTTTATGAGACCCTTACGGTTCATAAAGTTGAAAAGTCTTAGGCGGTAGATCCAAACCTGTTTCCTAAACCATCGCTGCCCTACAAGGAGGTCAAGATGGACTATCTATGGGCCACATTTGCCAAAATTACATACCACTGAAATAAAGAATCTACTTACAGGTCCTCACGATTCGTAAGGAAAAATACTCGAGTGAGATCCTTACGACTCATGGAGGCGATGAACACTTAGAGATCCTCACGATTTCTATGGAGAATTTACACCTACGAGATCCTCTCAACTTGAAGGGAGAAAACACCTTATTGAGACCCTTACGGCTCATGAAGATGAAAAAAGTCTTAGGATACAAGGACTCTAAACTTGTCCCCTAAGCCGTCAATTCTATTGCCATGCATAACTCTGCACTACTTCATCCATGTACATGCTTACGTGGGCAAAGTAGTGGGGGGCATTTGTTCCCGCCAAAATTTTTGGCCAAGAGCTTCTTGTTCTCTTACAAAAAAAGGGGAGGATCCTCAAAAAACAGGCATCTCGTGTAAAACACGCGGGCGCTCATATGCAAAGTATATGAGTGCTGAACATAAATAACTAAGGGCCAAACAGGCCTCACGTGCAAACACATGACCTTTTTATGGGTAGATTCTATTTACGCCTGAATGCCTAATTGATAAAGTCACGTGCCCACACGTGATGGGCTCTTGAACCCACTGAGTTAATAGAATTAAATTCTAATTAAAAAGAATTAAAAGCATTTGTTCCCTCATGGGAACTGAATAAAATATATAAATAAAGCAGCAAGGAAAACCTCCAAAGGGGGCATCACGTGCCCATACGTGACCGAGTCTCACGTGCAGACACGCGACCATTTACAGGTAAAGCCTATATGCGCTGAATAAAATAAACAATTGGAAATGCTTAATCAGTGGGGTCACGTGCCAACACGTGATGGGTTTCTGAGCCCTTTGAACTAATAGAATTAAATTCTAATTAAATGCTGTATCAGTGGGGTTACGCACCAACACGTGATGGGTTTCTGAGCCCTCTGAACTAATAGAATTAAATTCTAATTAAATGATTAATCAGTGGGGTCATGTGCCAACACTGATTGTAGAATTAAATTGTAATTCTTCAACGTCTTCAGAGAGGTGACGGGTCCCAACAACCAGACATTCCACGGACTGTGGGGTTCTTAAACTCATGGACTATGATGTCCTTAAATTTTATAGACTACGATGTCTCTAAACTCATGGACTATGATGTCCTTAAACTTTACAGACTATGATGTCTCTAAACTACCATGGACTGTTGTTTCCCCCAACCAGAGCAAAGCTCTGTTCAAATTCCAAGAATGGAAATGAAGCGGCGCTTCTGCTCCCCCCAATCAGAGCAAAGCTCTGTTTAGAAATTTAAGAGTCAAAATTGAAGCAACGCTTCAAATTCTGCGCCATGCGCTGCACGCCACGTGTCTAACACAGGCGCGCTGAAGCAGTTGCGCTACGCGTTGCGCTGCTTGCCACGTGTCTGACGCTGGTGCGCTAGCGTAGTTGCGCTGCGCGCCACGTGTTGAGCTTGAGTGCGCTAGCGCAAGGCGCGCTGCGTGCCACGTGTAAAAACACGAATGCGCTAGTGCTAGCGCAGTTGCACTACGCACCCCAAGTTAGAGCAAAGCTCTGTTTCCAAGATTGAAAAGCGAAGCAACGCTTCATGATTATGCAGCGCATAAATATCTCACAAAGGAATAACAAAGAATTAAAAAATAAGAGAACACTTAACAGATAATAAAATACTAAATTAAAACATCTTATTATTATTATTATTGTTATTACATTTAAAAAAGATCACCAAATATGGGATCAGAAGGACAGGAGTTCACAAAGCTAAAGAGAAGATTATCCAGTTCCCTTTCCGTCTTCTCCACCATGTCGAAATGGCGATCCTCCCGAGGGATAGCCATCCAACGGTCGACGCCGCACTCCTCAGAAAAGGTGGTGATGATAACCCGACGAGCCCGTATCTGGCTCAGCAAATGGATGGAGCAATCCCTCAGGGCTTGAGTGATTAAGTGCGCCTCCAAGAAGCACTTGATCTTGTCTTCGGCAGTATCCAGCATTGCCGAGGACATCTCCGCTGGAGGAGGGGGAAGATCGGCGAGCACAGACGCAAGGATCATCTGAAGCCAAATAGAGTGTGGGGGAAGAGAGGACCCCACACGAGTCAAAAGATCGTGCAGCACAGCGTCACATTGCTCATCCGTGAAAGAAGGATCCACCAAGCGCGCAGCAAAGCGAGGAACAAGGTCCTGAATGGGCACTTTCCATGGTTGTCTACGGGCATGAGGGCGGTTACAAGCCATAGTTGAGAAAGTTCTTTGGGGATGAGAAAAGGAAGACGCTTTGCTTCGAATTATAAAGACGAAGCACATAAAATTTTGTGCACAATGGAACTATTTCCAAAATTGGGAAATGAAGGATTCTCGGGAATATAAGTTTGACTTAAAAGGAAGGTGAAAAGACACCTCTGTTGAAGCAACGCTTCAGCTCCAGCGCTCTGCTGAAGCAACGCTTCAGATCCAGCGTTCTGCGCGCTACGTGCCAAGTATGGGTGCGCTAGTGCAGTTGTGCTGCGCGCCACATGTCCAACGTGGGTGCGCCAGCGCTGGAATTAAAATTCCCACCGTTAGATCAAAGGATCCAATAATAATAAATCATTTATTAACCAGAATTAAATTCTGTTAAGGAAAGATTTCTCAAAATTTTTCCAAACAACAAGATTGTGCTTTAAGCACCGCTGGATCAATGATCCAATGGTAAATAATGATTACCAAAAACAGAACAAATTCTGCATAGAAAGATTTTTCCAATCTTATTAAACCAAGAAGATTACCTTCTTTCAAACAGGAGCCTTAGGATCAAAGATCCAACGGTGGGAAATATTCCCCAATCAATCAAGAGAAAGATCTCTTAAACCTATTTAACAAATCGATTGGCCCTATATAAAGACCCCAAGACATCAAGTCAAAAAAAAGAAAAGAAAGAGAAAAAACTCTCTGCAAACTTTGAGAAAAACTCAAAGAGAAAGAAAGGCAAGCCTTTGAAGAAAGAAGATCATTTCTTCATCTTTAAAGGTAAAGAATTATGTTCTTGAATAACAGAGATGAAATCATCTCATTAAAAAATAAGAACCCTCTTCTAAAAAGATCAGAGATCTAAGAACAAGATCAAGGTCTTTAATAAAAAAGAAAAGATCAAAAAGATCTAATCATAAAAAGACTAAAAGAAGTACTTTACTTCTTTCACAGGTCTTCTGATCTACAAAGGCAGAGCCTTTTAATAAAGAATAAGAACTTTGTTCTTGAATCTTGAGGCAAAGCCTCCTTTGAAGAACATAAGTTTGTTTTTTGATCTTAAAATTGATCAAAATGCGTTTGCACTATTGGACAGTGCTTTGCACTCATGAACTGCGTCCTTGCGCTCCTTGGACTTGTGCTCAGCGCCATAACATGCCACGTGTCAACCATGGACATGAACTGCGCTTTGCGCTCCTGAAAACAGCGCACTGTGCTCTTGAGTTGGTGCTCAGCGCCAAGCGCGCTACGTGTCACTCACTGGCGCACCCATAAACTAGCGCATCGCGCCCATAAATTAAAAGTGCAGTACGCTAACAAACTAGCGCTTAGCGCTAAGTGACACGTGTCTTCCTCGTGTGCGCTAACCAACAGAAGCGCAATGCGCTCTTTGACTGGCGCAAAGCACCTAGTGCACCATGTGGCGCGCTGTCAGAACATACTTTGTTCTGATAAATACTATGCATTTAATTCCAGACGAAATGTCAAAGCCTAATGCTTGGCATTATTAAGAGGGTAAAGTCCAAACAAAGGCCTAACAGGCAGAACAAAAATGAAATGTTTTTTAACTGGACTTAGCCCAATTCTGGCCATAAGTCCTCAATTTAAATTGAACTGAGCTCATCTGCTCTTCCAATCAATTTACACCCGGTTCGAGGGTACATCTCTTCACTCCTCTGATATCTGTCGTTGTAATCCTTCAACGTCGTCAGAGAGGTGACGGGTCCCGACAACCATACATTCTACGGACTGTGGGGTCCTTAAACTCATGGACTATGATGTTCTTAACCTCGACCGTGATGTCTTAAAACTAACATCGGACCGTGAGGTCCTTAAACTCACGGACTATGATGTCCTTAACCTCGACCGTGATGTTTTAAAACTAACATCGGACTTTGAGGTCCTTAAATCCACGGACTATGATGTCCTTAATCTCGACCGTGATGTCTTCAAACTAACACCGGACTGTGGAGTCCTTAAATCCATGGACTATGATGTCCTTAACCTCGACCGTGATGTCTTAAAACTAACACCGGACTGTGAGGTCCCTAAACTCACGGACTATGATGTCTTTAACCTCGACCACAATGTCTTAAAACTAACAATGGACCGTAATGTCCTTAAACTAATTATCGACCGCAATGTCAATAAACTAAACAACAGAGCCCAATTGCTCTTTTGTTGGATCTAAACGATCCCGTTAAGTTGATCTTAGTCTAGAATTAGACTAACGTGTCCTTAACAAACGTTTAAGTTGATCTTAGCCTCAGATAAGGCTAACGTATCCTTAAACATAACCCCAAACCCCTAAACCCAAATCTAAGAAAGATACGGATTTGGACTAGTCCACGCCCTACGGGCGACAACATAACTTAGTCTCCGTATACAATCCACGGGCAACCAAACACAAAACAAACACCCACGACACGAAATGACCATATGGAGAAGGAGAAAGTTGTTATCGCGATGCGGTAGCGTAATTAACTGCAGGGGCTTGCGCCTGCAGGGAAGAGCGTCCCCACAATCAAAAACCTCTCAAACGAAGGGGAATCTGACGAAATCTGCTATATCGGCCGCATCCGTTTAAACCTTCGATACATGGTGCCATAAATCAACTTGGCATCTTCGGAGAGGTGGACGGATAGCACTAATTAGCATCTGCCCCCAGATTCAGGCAAGACGTCCAGTCTTCCCGGCTTCCGGCGGTAAACAACTGTGGGGTCCTTAAACTTATAGACTATGATGTCTTTAAACTTTACAGACTATGATGTCTCTAAACTCCATGGACTATGATGTCCTTAAACCCACTGGACCGCAAAGTCCCTAAACTAAAATAATAGAGCTCAAATGCTCTTTTGTTGGATCTAAATGATCATGTTAAGTAGATCTTAGTCTAAAATTAGACTAACGTATCCTTAACAAACGTTAAGTTGATCTTAGTCTAAAATTAGACTAACGCATCCTTAACAAATGTTTAAGTTGATCTTAGTCTCAAATGAGACTAACGCATCCTTAAACCCAACCCCAAACCCAAATCTAAGAAAATACGGATTTGGACTAATTCACGCCCTACGGACGACAACATAAATTAGTCTCCGTATACAATCCACGGGCAACCAAAAACAAAACAAACATACATGACACGAAGTGACCATCTGGAGAAGGAGAAAGTGGTTACCGTGATGCGGTAGCATAATTAACTGTAGGGGCTTGCGCCTGCAGAGAAGAGCGTCCCCACAATCAAAAACCTCTCAAACGAGGGGGAATATGACGAAGTCTGCTACAACAGCCGCATCTGTCTAAACCTCCGATATACGGTGCCATAAATCAACTTGGCATCTTCGGAGAGGTGGACGGATAAAACCAAATAGCATCTGCCCTCAAATTCAGGCAAGATGTTTGTCTTCCCTATTTTCGGCGGACAACAACATAGATCAACACCTGAAGAAGAGGAGATCTCCGGGGGAGTAAGCGCCCATAGTGGCCCTTCATGCGGCTTATCACCGCCTCGTACGTTTTCTCAGAACGATCAAGGTTGTAAAGGTATACGTCATCACCAGAAATGATCTCCCTAATGGTATACACGAGGCCGACCATCTTCAGGGAATGGGAGAATAGAAAGAGATCAACATGCCTTCGCTATTTATAGCCTAACAAAAAAATCTTCCAACGGCCGAGATTTACTCGCGCTACGATGCAAATCTCGGAATATCGCACTTTCATGATATGGCACCGCCACGTGTCGCCCGCGACAGTCACCATTCCCGCCTTTCATGGGTCAAGGAAGATTGAACGACGCCCCAAGAAGACACTAGAGAGTCAACTAAAGCCCTCCTCATGAGGCCGCCGAGCAGCTTCCTGTTCGGTCCATCCGCAGTAGGTAACTTCCTGCCCGCCAACGTTGTGGATCAAAATCCCTCCTCATGAGGCCATCGAGTAGATTCCTACTCGGTCCATCCGCAGCGGGTAGGTTCCAGCCCAACAACGCTAAGGATCAAAAGCCTTCCTCATGAGGCCACCGAGCAGCAACCTGCCCGGTCCATCCCTAGCGGGTAGCGTTCTGCCCAACAACGCTATGGATCAAAAGCCCTCCCCATGAGGCTACCGGGAATCTTCTTGCTCGGTCCATCCATAGCGGGTAGTTTCCTGCCCAACAACGCTATGGATCAAAAGCCCTCCTCACGAGCCACCGGGCAGCAACCTGCCCGGTCCATCCCTAGCGGGTAGCTTCCTTCCCATCAACGCTAAGGATCAAAAGCCATCTTCACGAGGCCACCGAGTAGCTTCCTGTTTGGTCCATCCGCAGCGGGTATCTTTCTGCCTAACAACGCTATGGATCAAAAGCCCTCCTCACGAGGCCACCGGGCAACAACATACCCAGTCCATCCCTAGCGGATAGCTTCTTACCCGACAACGCTAAGGATCTAAAGCCCTCATCGCGAGGCCAACGAGCATCCTCGTGCTCGGTCTATCCCTAGCGGGTAGCTTCCTACCCAACAACGCTAAGGATCTAAAGCCCTCCTCGTAAGGCCACCAAGCAGTTTCCTTCTTGGTCCATCCGCAGTGGGTAGCTTCCTGCCCGTCAACGCTGTGGATCAAAAGCCCTCCTTACGAGGCTACCGAGTAGCTTCCTGCTCGGTCCATTTGCAGCGGGTAGCTTCCTGCTCATCAACTCCGTGGATCAAAACCCTCCTCACGAGGCCACCGAGTGGTTTCCTGCTTGGTCCATCCGCAGCGGGTAGCTTCCTGCCTAATAATGTTGTGGATCAAAACCCTCACCATGAGGCAGCTGTGTAGAAAGAAAGATAACGACCTTCCTACACTTGACCATCAATCGACTCATACTCAATGCGCGATCACCGCCTCAACCCTGGGTCGAGGAGGACACCGACCTTCCTACACTTGGCGCTATCGTTCGTCACTACTCGATGAACGGTCAGCAAGTGCGGAGGGGTGGACACCGGCCTAACGCTTGCAAGATAAAAAGACCTACGAGCTAAAAATACTTGTAGAATGAAGATTCGAACAAAAGTATACGAGCTAAAGGTACTTGCACAGTGAGCAGACATTTGGGCAAAGAAAAAGAGTACCTAAGGTTGAGCACAAGTTATAAATTTGATTTGCTTTTGAACAGTAAGATAGCACTTGTAGCTCATTGGTAAGGCCTTGCACTGCTGTGACATAGCCCCTGTGTTCGATTTTCCCCAGCCACATATATTTTTAATCGATTTTTCTTTTAATATTTTAGAAGCCTAAAGGTTTACACGTGCACTACACGTAAAATGAAAAGTCACAAAGTAATCAAACACGTGCACTGGGTTATACCAACAGACACTAACACGTGGCGAGCATCCAAGCCCATTCCACAAGACTTGGACCGACGAGATGCTTGATGAGACCGGTGCCACCAGCCCCCCCGTTGAAAAAGCTCCCAAAATTTCACCTAGCACCTCTTCGCCTACCCCACTACCCTCATGTTGTTTGTTTACTCTGAAAACATCCAGAGAGTGATAATTACTCTCTTTAATTCATTTTTAATACAAATTTTAATTCCATTCTTCATTATCCTAAACCCTAATTCTCCCTATAAATACCACACCACATTTCACCCCTCCTCATTCAGAATTTCATTATAAAAAAAACTCTTTAAAATTTCCAAATCCCATGTTGTACAAGTGGAGTTAGCAAGAGGCGAAGTTCCGACGACTTTTCGGGAAGATTCTGGCGGTGAAACGACGTCCCGACGGTTCCGAAAGCTTCCTCCATCTCCCCTATTTCTTTATAACCTGTAAGTCCCATTTCCCCTCCTCTTTTGCTACTCTAAAACTTCTCCTTTTCAAAACTCGTCGGAAGCGGAGTTATTCCGACTTCCGATTCTCTTTTTTTTTAAAAATCTAATTTTTTCTTAATAACAAACCTACAAAGTTTTAATAGATTGTTTAGTAATCATTAAAAAACCCATTAGAATAAGTTTCGTCTCAAAAGAATCTATTATGCAACTTTTATCGCATTTTTACGTTTAAATAGCATATACTTTACTTTTGACACAATTCAACATATTCCCTTGTATTACCTTTAGAAAACTCATGAGATAATGACCTAGCTCATCACAACACACATTTTTGACATAGCACGATAACTCTTGGGACATTAGTTTATGGAAAAATACCAGTTTACGATTAAATACCTTAAATATTCAAAAAACGTTTTCTTTAAAACGTGTATTATTTAATTCCGTGCAATTGCACCTCTACAACCCATTTTGGGGAACCCCGATCGGGATGGTGCGGGTTATCACACATCCTCGAGCCTAGTAGAGCGAGATGCAGACCTCCGCAAGGAGCATTCGATCTCGATGGAATTTTTAATGCAATTTTTAAGAAAAATGTGATTTCTATTTAATAAATAAATTCTATATTATTTTTAAATATTATATATATATATAAATACTATCAAAATATCTACTTTAAGTATACAATATATGTATTCCATGTTTTCTAAATCAAAAGAATTACAAATTTCATGAAACTACCTTTACAATTCAATACCATTCCAAGATTACACTAAAATACCATATACATTGAAACTAGGTTATATTCACTAGAATATTTCACTTTATAAAAATTACAATTATGAAAACCCTAAAGACGATAATTAAATACTTGAGGTGTATTTTGAAAATATATCAAAACTTTTTTTCATAAAACCCTATCAAGTTATATTAATTTACAATAAGGACCCTAGTAAACATAGGTTTAAGCGGGACCAGTTTTCTTGAGCCTCAGAGAGCCGGAGAATATGGGTGCTTGCCTATCTAAGGTATACAATCTATCAACGGTTTTATCAACACGGCAATTGTCTTGGAAAAAGACACGAATCCTGCCGTCAATGTGCAACAGTTACCGATAACTCCAAAACAATCAGGACTTCAATTCTGTTTAAAAGTCTGACTCAATTCGAGTCATGGTCAAATCTGAATTAATCTGACTTGAATTCAATTCAAGTATAACTACAGTACAGCATGAATCCATTTATACCAGAATTCAATCTATATCAACAGGACATGACTCAACCGAACCATGGATATACTCTGATTACATGACTATCTATTTATATCCATTCCGTTTACTGATATCATGGTTTCGACAAGTCTTCCATTTACTACAAGACAATACAATACAATCAGTACAATCAATACAATCAACACAAAAGACATTACGGGGTTTTATAAAGGGGTAGACTGGTATGGAACATGTTAAAGGTGGCACGGGGTGGTCACTAAAGACGTAATTAAATCCATGCCGTTGTTCCGTGGTATTATCTGTAACATTTTAGAGAACTAAAATATTATTTTTGGGAATTTTTATAATTAAATAATGAATATATTGAATATCTTAATATTTAGGTATAATTAAATACCGATAAATCGGGAAAAATTTGGAAAATTATTGAAATTACTGAAATGAGGGTGCTTTATGTGATTTATGCAAATTATAAGTTTTATGATTTATTATACACTATTTTAATACTAATCGCAATTAAATATCGCTAATCGTGTTTCAAGCCGGATTTGTGCACATGACATGCACCATGCCATTTTTCACATGTGTTACATTGTTTTTCTATCATGGTTTCTCTTTATTTTCATTTGGGTTTGGTTTTAATTGAAAAGAGAAAAGAAATGAAAACAAAACAAAAGAAAAGGAAAAGAATAGAAAAAGAGGGATGAGCATGAGAGAGAGAGAGAGAGAGAGAGGGTGAGGGGTCAAACTTGACCATGGCTTGTCTCCCTTCATCATTTTTCCTTCATCTTTTCCTCCCCTCTCCTTTCATGGCTGCCTCCTTCATCCCCCTCCACATCAACACTTCAAAACAACACCAAAACAACCTCAAAATCTCATCCTCACTTCATTAAAAACATGCACAATCCCACAAGCTTCACTTTGGACCAAGAAAGCAAGGATTTTGGAGACTTGGGGCAACTCAAGAAAATTCTTGAGTTGCCAAATGACGTAATTTCTGCACCATTAGCATTATATTTCCATTACTTTAGCACCTATACAAGATTAGAAGTGTTTTGATGCGGTTTAGTGAACTTTGAAAATTCATAGTTAGGGTTTTGTCGAATTCTTAAGTTGTGATGTGTAATTGAGCTTAGTAGAGGCCACACAAACCCCCTAGTGCTAGAATTCAGACCCAAACCTGAGACTTAATCCCGGATCGCGAACTTTGAATTTCTACCGACATTGAAATTGTGAGAATTGTGATAGGAAAACTGAATCTGCTAACACCCGGGTGACCTGAAAATTATTTAGCGATCATAAAGAGTCATGCAGGCCACCTAGAACCTAACCCCAAGACCCAAGACCAAACCCTTTCACCATGGCCGCAGAAAAATTCTATCTAGCCGCAATTTGCAGCCAGACCTGGGGCATTTTGCTTCGTGCTTCTCCTGTAGCTCTATCTCCAGTAAACTAGGCCCCTTTACATATGCAAAATTGGCTAATTTCACCTAGGGTAAAATCTGGAGTTGTTTTCTTGAGTTGCTGCATTGATTTGCGATTTTTTATGAATTTGGTTTTGGTATTTGATCTTGTGTTTCCGTCGTGTGGCTTTTGAATGTCAACGACTGGGGTTATCGGTCGTGTTTGCATGCGAGGCTATAGGTTTTGACCTATGAGCGAAACGTGTGCCGTTTTGGTTTTCCGACCTGATTTTAATACGCATTTGCGATTGTGTATATATGTAGGTACCTCCACGTGGTTTCGAGACGATAAAGAAGATGATGGCGACATCGATATCGGCAAGTAAGAGCAGGTGAATAGATATATATCTACGGGGGAAGTCGGGTGGATGGTGTATAGCACCCCCGCAGTTCGTAAAATAGAACGCGAATGCGTTAAGATATACATATATAGATATATACTTATATAGTATCCTTATGATGTGATTACTTATTTAGGAATGCTTTGGAGGACTTGATAGATAGTTTCGTTAGCTAGTTTTTAGTCGCGAACCCTAAAGTAGTTATTACACCCACACGCACACACACACACACTTGCATACATTTATTTACATGTGCGTATATGGGGATATGTACACACACACACATGGGTATGAGACTATGTATATATATATATATATATATATATATGTACATATACATAGATTATGAGGATAGTACTTGGGATTGGAGATGAGTCGATTGAGATTAGGCTGGATGCTATGAGATCGGTGATCTGACATGGTTCGTATTTGAGATACGACATGATATTTTAGCGGGTCCTTTAGGCGTGGTGTTTTCATATACACGCATGCATATATATAGATGGTATCAGTATGTACTAGATGTAGATCAGTACCCCGAGATCATGAGGTAATGATATAGATACCAAGAGAATAAAGAGATAAATGTGATTTTGACCCATACCCAGATTGGGAGGCCGTACGATAGATTTACCGTACGGGCTATATTGATGATAGATCCGCACTCTTGACTCGAGGATGTCATATTGTGTATTGTATCGTATGTGATACTATTGAGGCGGGATCACCGACTATTATATATATATATATATATATCGACTCAGATTTAGGTGGTTTCTCTTACCCTTTTGGTTAGACTGCTCGTTTAGTCCTGTAGTTTAGACTAGACTCGAGTCATACCTACTTCAAAACTAACGAATCGTGAATATTTTAAAGACAGGCCAAGGGATTATACGGATATTTTCAAAAGACGCATCTTTTCTTAAAAACACCATTGTCCTTATTTTCTAAACACCACGATTCGTGTTATTTCAAATGGCAAAACTGTATGATATATATATTGATATAGATTCTTCATTGTTGTGTTTATTATTCAGCTCCCACATATTATTGCTGTTTGCATCGCATTTGCATGCTTATATTATGTTTTCATATGCCATTATTGAGACCATGCTGTCAGGACACCAGCACCATTACCGATGATGCGTATGCTCCACGTACACTTGCTTGCCGGCTCACACACATCATCATCGGTAATTTCCATGTCACGTACACTTTAGTGAATATTATTTCATTGACATAGCCTGTTAGCTGATAGTTGCAATATGTTATCGCTTTCATATGCTAGTTTAACTATTGCACTCATTGCATGATATTAGATGCATCATATACTCATTGGTTATGCAGTATTTTGGGGTTTTATGCCGATATTCACTGTTTACTTACTCTTGATTTTTGGATTTCGGATTTTCATGAGATTTCGGGATTTGGGAGAAAACCGCAAGAATATATATAAACTTCTCTCTCTCTCCTTTTAAAATGCAAGTTGCGGTTTTCTCGTGATGTATGAGTCGTCCACCATGAGTTATCATGATTACTGTTGGACTTCGAGACCCGATTCGATGAGTAGTAGGAACCGTTTTAGGTACATGGTGGACCCGGTATGGTACCCCGGGGCGAGAGTGATTTCATGGAGGATGATGAGCCTGGCAGGGGCAGACTGCCTACCGGTGATTGTTTGGAACGGTGGATATCCGGAAGATACCATCTGTGGTCGTGTGATTTGATGATATGGGCCGATCCGGACTGACGGAGCCCGAGGTTTTGGATATTGAGATTTGAGATATTGAGGTATTGAGATTTGATGATACAGGCCAGTCCGGATAGCCGGAGCCTGAGATATTGAGATATTGGGATTTATGTTTTGTGTCGATACTAGACACTGATTATGTTGATTTCATTGATGATACCTCGTGTTATATAAACAGAAATCTCACTAAAACATGAAAACAATTTCTTCATTTACATGTATTCTATTTTCATTACATTACATTCATACCTCATACATATGATATATTGCTACCTGAGACACTGACACGAGCACATGGGATTACACTTATGTATAGATGTTTACCCTTGCCACCTTTTCATGCTTCAGACTTTATCATTTGAGGTTTATATATATTTGATCGTATTGACCTAGGATGAGTCATACATACGATTTCTGCTCGGTGATGTTTTTCGAGTTGGCAACTCACCCCCGTTGTGCAACAGTTTCTTGCAGGTTTTGCCATACAGGTTTCATTACGGCTTTGCTGGCACACTGCTTCCATTCCGGGTGATTTGCTTTGGTAGGTGGGTTCACTCATATCGTGACCACCATTGTATTTTATTTACATTCAGTTGTATCTAGTAACTCCATCAACCAGACATGTATATTTTTTATTTCAGACTTGGAGACCAGTTGTATATTATTTCGACCTTAGAGTCGCGCGTTGTATTATTATGGGTTTCATGTTGTCTTTGAGTTTTCTTTTTTAGTTTGATCCTCGCCCTTCGGCGTTGTATATTATATTGCTTGCATGGTTGTGGCCGTCGATTGACGAAGAGCTAGCTCCCGTTTGGGGATGCCTTTTATATATTATGCATGTTGTACCCCTTTTGGGGCCAGTATTTACAAAGGAAACTCTGCCGAAATTTTCAGAAAAGACTTGATGTTTTAAAAATGCATAATTCGGCTTATGCTATTAAAATCACTTTCTTTAAAACGAGATTTCCATCATTTATTATTTAAAATGGTTTTAGATTTTTAGGCTTTTGGTTTACTTGAATTAGATGGAGCCCTATAGACTTCATATGATTCAAGTGCCAGTCACGTGCCATTTCCGGGTCGTGACAAAGTTGGTATCAGAGCGCAAGGTTAACCTTGGTTCGAGTCTATGTTTGACTATGCGAAGCTTAGGGCGTTTGTATACGGGATCTAGGCTTGACCTAGCGGAACTTAGACTTAGTAGAGGGGGTATTAGACCCGAACTTTCGTCGCATAGGTTGACCTTGGTTGATAGAGTAGGTGACTTAGGGAGAGTGACGTACCGTGTGTATATTCTGCGACATACTTACGATACGCTACTCCGTTTAAGAAACCTTAGGATGTACATTTCCTTGCACAACATTATATTCATTCATGATCTATCCTTATCGATATTGGTTTATGGTTTTGCTGCCACGATTATACGGGCAGAGAGAGCTACGGCTAGAGTTGCGGTCATCACGAGCTCGTCACGGACGAGGACTGACCAGAGCGTGATTCCAGGGACATACGATTTGCATAGAGCAGCGTCGTTTTATTGTGTTTTCGCGCCATGAGCGTTTGATGGATCGTTGTTATGAGATTTCTCGGACGTGCAGATTTGCACCAGAGGATTGAGCAACTGATAGAGGCCAGCCAGAATGTTATGACCATTGATGTATCGCTTATTCATGATGATTAAGACACTATTCAGCGTGCAGACGAATGAGCCAGTTGTTGCTGCGAATGGCGAGATATCGCCTCAGATGTTGAAGCTATTGCAGTATAAGTTGTACTTAGAGATATGATAGCAGGTCACTAGTCACCCGAGGATGAATGACTAGGACATGTGGTTCGTTCGCTTACCTTGATACGAGGACATCAGATATATTGATTCCAGCTAGAGACGACATCACGCAGGTACGTTGAGTATCGATAGAGGCGATCGAATGTCAGAAACCCATATTCCAAGTTTAAAGTATTCGGAAAGACATGCAAGAAATTCTATGGACCCTCTAGAAGAATGAAAACCCTAACTCGACATAATGACCATGTGAAAACCTTTGAACCTTAGGGTTTGTGGCAGTTCCGCGGTGCCATTTGTGAGGCTTGGGTTTGCCCTTCTACGGCTGGTCTACCGGTGCTGTGGTATGTACTCGATACTATTAAATCGTACCCAAGATATTGAGTTCTTGGGAGATTATGAGGTTTTTGACGAATCGATTGAATGGTTCGACTTCATTCGGATGCTATGCGATGGGATCCATTTCTTGGGAGACTCCAGATACGAGTATAGCCGTTGGAGCACGGTCCATGCAGCCATGAGACGAGTCCGAAGCAGTCGACAGTAGAGAAAAGTGGAGTAAGAGGTTCGTACGAGATCTTGATGAGATAACGTTCCACTCCGCCGACATCAGAGATGTGACACGTATACAGAGGCGTTATATATGGACATATCTTCCAGAAGGAGTCATGATGAGTATGCAGCCGTTTTGGAATAAGAAATAGATTTAGTAAAGGACGATGACTTCCGGGCAGTTCGACAGAAACGAGATTGGGAGAGACTTCGACAGGACCTTTCTGGAATATTATACGAGGAGACTTAGACCCAGGAGTGGTCATATTACGCACACCCAGCAGGCCAGAGTTCGGCACCGTCGACGAGACATGTTATGAGTGATCACGACAGTTAGCCAGAGATTCTTTAGAGGATGTGCTTGAGCAGGACTATTCCGCCATACTTGATTTCGGTATTTGGGCAATCTATTCGCATGATTGAGTTTTGATGTCATTTGAGATATTGGTTGTGATTTCATGCCTAGGGCATGCTTATGATTTGACTTATGCTTTCGGCATAGTTTTTATGCATTTTTAGTATTTTTATTTGCTTTTATGCACGTTGATGCACATGGTTGTGAGATTATATACTACGGTATACCTGATTTGGATTTGGATTGAAATGTGCTGTATACCGTTGATTTCGATTGTGATACTTGATATTTGTTTTATGCACTTTGTGCACATGATTGGATTCTTGCGCATATTTGACGCGCTTGGATTGGATTTTGCGCATGTTCGGCGTTTGATATTGGATTTCGTGATTTCGTGCATGATGGATGCACCTGATTTAGATTTTCGCGCATGTTGGGCGCACGATATGAGATGCGATTTTGGTGCACGCCAGATGCACTAAATCGAGATTCTTTGTGCATATCAGATGCACCTGATATTGCTGTCAGGCACACCGTTGCCTCCGACAGGTGTTTCGTGCACACCCGTTGTACTTAGATTTTGTTTCTGTGCACATGTATGGCACATTCATGGATTTCGATTTCCATGCACACCAGATGCACAGGGTATTCTATATACATTTTTGGATTGATTTCTTATGGATCAGTACGTTTTTTTGATAATTACGATTTATTTTCGTACTAAGCAGGACTAGTCAGAGGACAGTACCTGAATATATTTTGCATGCATTGATAGTTATCGGAGGGATTTCCAAAAAGAGAGCTATAGTCTCAGTATTTACCTACGTGTCTGATATGACATGAAACGTTTAAAACAAGAAAACCCTTCTAAATTGTTTTCAAAAAAACGGCGGGACGTGCATATTAAACAATATATATATATATATATATATATATATATGATTATTTTCTTACAATAGACGTCCGCCACTGTGTAGTATTATGCGCATCGCACAGCAAAATGAAAGGTTTGGCATGCATTTCATTCAGAAGTTTACATGTATAGATTTGATATTTACATATATAGTTTTGATATATATCATATTGGTTTCGTTTTGGATTTGACATTTGTGTCTTCACCATGACTCCGATGATTGCGGGATGCTTGATGGAGTTTTGTTTTTGAGTTATCTGCTCATTGTTCATACGCATGCATTGCGCTACGATGCGTTTTATGTATTGATGATTTCGGAGCTCCGACGATTTGATCATTTTACTGAAATGTTTTAGAAATTGGGGGAGTTTAAATTTAAATTTGGGGACCGAATTTCTTTAAGGGGGAAGACTGTAACATTTTAGAAAAATAAAATATTATTTTTGGGAATTTTTATAATTAAATAATGAATACATTGAATATATTAATATTTCGGTATAATTAAATACCGATAAATTGGGAAAAATTTGGAAAATTATAGAAATTACTGAAATGAGGGTGCTTTAAGTGATTTATGCAAATTATAAGTTTTTATGATTTATTATACACTATTTTAATGCTAATCGCGATTAAATATCGCTAATCGTGTTTCAAGCCGGATTTGTGCACTCGACATACACCATGTCATTTTTCACATGTATTACATTGTTTTTCTATCATGGTTTCTCTTTATTTTCATTTGGGTTTAGTTTTAATTGAAAAGAGAAAAGAAATGAAAAGAAAACAAAAGAAAAGGAAAAGAATAGAAAAAGAGGGATGGGCATGAGAGAGAGAGAGGGTGAGGGGTCAAACTTGACCATGGCTTGTCTCCCTTTCATCATTTTTCCTTCATCTTTTCCTCCCCTCTCCTTTCATGGCTTCCTCCTTCATCCCCCTCCACTTCAACACTTCAAAACAACACTAAAACAACCTCAAAAACTCATCATCACTTCATTAAAAATATGCACAATCCCACAAGCTTCACCTTGGACCAAGAAAGCAAGGATTTTGGAGACTTGGGACAACTCAAGAAAATTCTTAAGTTGCCAAATGAGGTAATTTCTGCATCATTAGTATTGTATTTCCATTACTTTAGCACCTATGCAAGATTAGAAGTGTTTTGATGCGGTTTAGTAAACTTTGAAAATTCCTAGTTAGGGTTTTGTGGAATTTTTGAGTTGTGATGTGTAATTGAGCTTAGTAGAGGCCACACAAACCCCCTAGTGCTAGAATTCAGACCCAAACCTGAGACCTAACCCCGGATCACGAACTTTGAATTTCCGCCGACATTGAAATTGTGAGAATGGTGATAGGAAAACTGAATCTGCTAACACCCGGGTGACCTGAAAATTATTTAGCGATCACAGAGAGTCATGCAGGCCACCTGGAAGCTAACCCCAAGACCCGAGACCAAACCCTTTCACCATGGCCGTAGAAAAATCCCATCTGGCCGCAATTTGCGGCCAAACCTGGGGCATTTTGCTTCGTGCATCTCCTGTAGCCCCATCTCCAGTAAACTAGGCCCCTTTACATATTCAAAATTGGCTAATTTCATCTAGGGTAAAATCTGGAGTTGTTTTCTTGAGTTGCTGCATTGATTTGCGACATTTTATGAATTTGGTTTTGGTATTTGATCTTGTGTTTCCGTCGTGTGGCGTTTGAACGTCAACGACTGGGATTATCGGTCGTGTTTGCACGCGAGGCTATAGATTTTGACCTATGAGCGAAACGTTTTCCGTTTTGGTTTTCCGACTTGATTTTAATACACATTTGTGATTGTGTATAAATGTAGGTACCCCCACGTGGTTTCGAGACGATAAAGAAGATGATGGCGACATCGACATTGGCAAGCAAGAGCAGGTGAGTAGATATATATCTACGGGGAAAGTCAGGTGGATGGCGTATAGCACCCCCGCAGTTCGTAAAATAGAACGTGAATGCGTTAAGATATACATATATACATACATATATACATACATATATATATATATATATATATAATTTTATAGTATCCTTATGATGTGATTACTTCGCTAGGAATGCTTTAGCTGACTTGATGGATAGTGTTGTTAGCTAGTTTTTAGTCGCGAACCCTAAAGTAGTTATTACATCCACACGCACACACACACTTGCATACATTTATTTACATGTGCGTATATGGGGATATGTATACACACACACACGGGTATGTGACTTGTTCATATCAGATTTTTGCATTTTCATACCGCCCAATTTTTATCACATTGCTTATCGGTAGATACTCTTGAGCCGTGTTTGCTAGTAAAATGCAGGATACAGGTTCTCGGTTCTAAAACGGTGAAATTCATGGAAAACACGACAAAATCCGGGTTCCTGCCAACCACTGAGAAAACACGGTCTCCGCTCTTCATCCGTATGTTGCCAGATACCAGTTTAAGAGACAAAATGTCAAATCAATGTCGTTTTCATGCAGAAGGCTCAATGGCAGCACAAGATCCAAGAAATCTACGCGGAGCTCGAGGCAATCATGACAAAAACATCCACAAAAAGTCCACCTTTCCCTCAACAGAAATTCTGGAAAAATCGTGAAGACAATTTGAGAAAATACATATACCAGAATAAAGTACACAGCAAACCAGGGAAGCACCAAAAATCCCATGCCCTAACTCCACCAGAGTGCGGCGGATCCGCGGCATAGGGAGGCTTAGGCCGCGGATCCGCGGCCACTCTGTGGAGTCAGAGCATGGGCTTTGGGGGGTATTTGGGTCTTTTCATATGTGTTCTGGTGGTTGCCCTAGATTTCCATTCTCCAGCCTATAAATAGCCCAGAACTTGGAGAAGGAAAGGGTCCATAATCTTGTATTCTTTTTCTAGGTTTTTAGAATACATGTTCTTCTTCTTCTCATCTCTTCTCCATTAAAACTTGTAGTGAGCTTTGTGAGTGAAGAATGGTGAATAAAGAAGTTCATTTTATTATCATGCTTGTCTTATTCTTTCTATAATTGTTGTAATTTTCATTTGTTAACTAGTTGTTATTATTTCGTGTTGTTTCTTTCTTCTCTCTTTTTCTTTATCCTTAAAACGACTATGATGCTTACGCTCGATTCTCGCCAAGGTGAGGTCGCAAATAGCTAGTTGTTATCTTCTAATCTCTTTCTTTCTATCTTCCTCTTTTGTTTTGTTTTATTTTTCCGTATCATGATGTGTGAGTAGTTTAATACTTGTTAGGGTAGGATAAGGGAAGTTTGAGAGAAGGAAATCTCTCTTACTCTTTCCTTGCCCAACAGCTTAATTCGACTCCCGTTAATTGAACCACAATCCGCTCCTTACGGCACCCTATCCTACATGATAGCGGTGATTCCGTAGTGAGACCGGTTGTGGTTGAATTAACCGGAGGTTATGGCTAAGAGCCAAGAATAGACGGACAAGCACCAAAAGGAAGAACTTATGCGTTGGAAACCCTAGCTTATACTCGCAAGTTCCTTCCTAGTCGTGCTAATCCCCGTTGTTGCCGATTACCGTAACACCGATATTAAGAGGGGCAACGAAAGATGTGGAGACTCCTAACTCAAACTAACCTAATCCTAACCCTAACAAGCTCTCTTTACATATCATTTTACCGCTTAACTAATCACAACAAAATCTGAAAAACTGGACTTAACTTGTTAAAGCACATAGAAAAAGATTCCCATCTCCCTGCGGACGACCCGTACTCAACCGGCTAGCTACGAGCGAAATCGTCTTGATTGCGGTATTTAACTAAAACTTGAATACGCAGAACCCATAACAATCAAATGGCGCCGTTGCCGGGGAGACGGTAGTTTATTTCTTTGTGTAATTTCGGGTTAACTTGTGAATATAAATATAACCAAAACAAAAAAAAACATATACATTGTAAAAAAATCATTTTGTTATTTTTTGATTAGTTTTTGTGCAAGTGTGCAGGAAAATACGAAGTTCGAGTTCAGTGGCCAAGACGTCGGATAATACGGAGTTCAAGATCAGTGCCAAAGACGTGGGAAGATAGACCCACATTTCGCGGCTACACCGCGACGGACAAAACGAAGCAAACGGTCTACTTTAAGATTCTGGAGCAGTTCCAGTGAGCAAATCCAGATTCAGGGTCTTAAAAACAGCAGGGGACACCCAAAACAGCCCACACCAAAATTTCAGAGCCCCAATTCCCCAGAACCGCTGCGGAACCGCGGCATAAGCAAGCTTAGGCCGTGGAACCGCGGCCACTTGGTGCCTTTGGGCTGCCAAATTCTCTCTGTAAGTCTCTCTCCTCTCTCCCACTCCTCTGGACTCCAATAAATTGTGTTTTCTGCAGATTTCTTTGCGCAAACTCTTCTCCCCTTCCAATAAACTGTTCTTGTGCAGGATTCTTTGCGCCGCGCTAAAAATAAAAAAATTGTTTGCAGTTGCTTTGTTACTGCTTTGCATTTCTTTAATACGGACTGAAGGGGCTTGAAACCAATCCAGATTGGGTGGGGATTTCATCACCCTTCCCAGGACCCCAAAAATCACAAAAGCATATGCATTGTCCATTGTAAATTAAAAAAATACTAGACTTCAGCCCTAAGGACTTCGCGCTCATTAGGAGAAGATAAACCGTGTTTAGAACCTCGCTTAACGGTATATTGTTTATGGGGTGTCTAGGAAAGTGTTAAAAGCGCAACCGCCGAAAGAGAAAGGGTTATTTAATTAAGGAACTTCACGAAAGCGTTGGACAACCTCCCCTTATCTCTGCACTTACCTGGCCCCGTGATCAGTGTATTTTAAGCCCGTTTCTCGACACTGTTTAACTTCGACAATCAAGTTCAGGAGCAGGTCTAGTAGACCTAGGTTACCCTAGATCTAGGTGTGATTGTGCATATCTTGTTTGTGATTACTTAGGCCGTATTTCCGTACATATTTATGTAAATCTCTTTCTAAAAACAAAACAAAAAAAAAGAAGAAAAATCAAAAACTTTTATAAAAACTTGCCCTTTGTCGGCTTTCTCCATTGACGTTTTCTTACCCTCACCTTCTCCGCTTTGACTATACTAAACTCGTTTAGTGTATGTCCGCTTGGACTCGGGACACTAGCGCCCGTCTAGTCCGCGTTACGTTAGTCGCTACCGACTACGCGATCGACTCCGAAGTCGATACTCCGTCCACTCCTCTTTCACCCCTTCCTTTGCCGGCCAACTCCGACGTTGACCGGAATTCTGTTCATACATCTTCACCTTCACCTTCACCAACCTCTTCTTCCGCGATGTCAGGATTTAATCCGAGCATCTCTTATACGAGGGCCTGAACCCAGCAACGAAGCAGTTGTTGGAAACCATCTGTCAGGGCCACTTCCTATCGAAATCTGACGAGGAAGCGTGGCAGTTCTTTGACGACCTTGCAGAGCAAACGTTACAATGGGAGAGCACCAGACCGACGTCTTCTTCTTCTACCTCCACTTCTACCGGTCAGTCTAGGGTAGGAATTCACCAACTTGATGTCTCTATTGCGATGAAAGCTGAAATGGCTGCAATGACAAGAAAGCTTGAAGCGATAGAGAGCAAATTTTCTTCTCCTGCTCCTGCTCCTGCCCCTGTTCTCCCCCTTCGTACCATTTGCGCTTGTTGTTCCGATCCTTCCCACTTGACCGAAGAGTGTCCTTACAATCCACCCTCGCAAGGACAGGATCAGGTTAATGCTGCATTCCAGCAAAGACCGAGGAATGATCCATACTCTTCCACCTACAATCCCGGTTGGAGGAACCACCCCAATTTCGCCTGGAATCAGAATCAGAATCAGAATCAATTCCAGGGCAACAATTTCCAAAGGGCCCCTCCGCCGCAACAACAAGTGCAACAACAAACTCAGTATCAGCAGCCCTTCCAACCCCAACCCTTTCAAAATCAGACGAACAACTTTGCACCCAACAATTCTTTTTCACCAAACAACTTTGTTCCGTCAAACAACGATAAGGTTTCCTCGCTCGAACGAAGTCTGGAGGCGTTCGTTAAACAATCGACTCAATCCACCGCCAACATCCAGTCTTCCATTCAATCCTTAGTGCAACACACTGCCGCACACGGGCAAAGCATCAAGACCATCGAGGCCCAGATTGCACAGCTGAACGCGGTCTTAAGCGAGCGAGAGAAGGGGAAGCTCCCGTCCCAGCCACTCCCAAATCCCGGTCACCCACATAATGCACATGTTTCTCTTGAACAACAGAACCATAATGTGAGTGCCGTGACCACACTGAGATCGAGAAGGATGCTGCAAAACAACATTGGCAGACGAATCAACGATGACACCCCGGCCGCTTCGTCTTCTTTTTCTTCTTCTTCTTCTTCGTCTTCTGAGCCTATTCTCCGTTCTTCACAAGGCTCTCCTTCCTCTTCTTCTGCTCTGAACGGACCCACTTCTCACTCCACGAAAACACCTGTTCTGGAATCCGTTCCAACTCCACAATCTCCTCCTCCAGCATTAGACTCAAACAATTTTCAAAATGTTCCATTTCCAAACCGGTTGAGGTCTAATAAACAAAATCCTCAAATGGAGAAGATTCTGGAGTTCTTTAAGCAGGTTAACATTAACATTCCTCTTTTAGATGCTGTCCAACAAGTCCCGTCCTACGCGAAAATTTTAAAGGACTTGTGCACGAAAAAGAGGAAGTCTAAGGTACCCAAGAAAGTTTTCTTGGCTAGTGCTGTGAGTGATGCCCTTACCCAATCTTTACCACAAAAACGGAAGTACCCTGGCTGTCCTACGATTTCAATTACTATTGGGGATAAGAACATCAACCGCGCACTATTATATCTTGGTGCCAGTGTTAACCTGCTTCCGTATTCAGTATACGAGCAATTAGGCGTCGGAGAGCTGAAACCCACGCACTGCACTCTCCAAATGGCCGACCGATCGATCACCCATCCTAGGGGTGAGCTAGAGGATGTGTTAATAAAAGTCGGGGACTTCATATTCCCCGTTGACTTCATTGTATTAGATACACAGCCTGTAGCTAACCCCCGGAATCAAATTCCGGTGATACTCGATCGCCCATTTCTTGCAACCTCAAATACTGTGATCAATTGTCGCAATGGTTCGATGAACCTCTCTTTTGGAAACATGACGATTGAGCTCAACATTTTTAAGTTGGGGAATCAGCCCGCCGAACCAAATGCTCATATACTGGACGTCTGCTCGATCCAGGAGATCACCTCAGAAGAGTGTGAATTCGAGGAGTTTCTGTTTGATCACGACGCCACTAGTGCGTTTCTCTTCGAACCTGCTGCTGTTTCTGCGCCCGACAACGACTACGAGTGTTTCACGTTCTCGAACGATCTTAGCCGCGCACAACCCGAGTTTGAATCCTTCGACTTTCCGGATGAGTTACCTGAACCATCCAGCTCGGTTGCCTACACTCGCTTTGAACCTTTGCTGGAGTCCTTTGAGTTCGAGACCTTTGCACCAATCTTGCCTTCCATCGTTTCACCTCCAACGCTCGAACTCAAGCCTTTGCCGTCTCACCTTAAGTACGCTTACTTAGGTGAGAACGAGACCCTCCCTGTCATCATCTCGGCTTCTCTAGCTCCCGAGCAAGAGAAAGCCCTTCTCGCGGTCTTGCACAGCAACAGGCAAGCTTTTGGCTGGTCCATGGCGGACATCAAGGGGATTAGTCCCCTGATCGTTGAGCATCACATTCATCTGATGGATGATGCCAAACCAGCCCGGGATCTACAAAGACGGCTCAATCCAGTCATGAAAGAGGCTGTGAAGAAGGAGATCGTAAAATGTCTAGATAGTGGTATCATTTACCCTATCTCTGATAGCCAGTGGGTTAGCCCCATTCATGTTGTCCCCAAGAAGTCGGGCATCACGGTCATAACCAACGAGGCGAACGAGTTAATCCCTACTCGCACCCAAACTGGGTGGCGAGTATGCATTGATTACAGAAAACTCAATGCCGCAACGCGGAAAGACCACTTTCCGCTACCTTTCATTGACCAAATGTTTGAACGATTGGCCGGAAATGAGTACTACTGCTTTCTTGATGGCTACTCTGGCTATAATCAAATTCCCATCGCCGAAAAAGACCAGGACAAAACCACTTTCACTTGTCCTTTCGGCACGTTTGCATATCGTCGCATGCCCTTTGGGTTATGCAATGCGCCCGCTACCTTCCAGCGGTGTATGAAGGGTATCTTCTCGGACATGGTGGAAAAATTTCTGGAGATTTTCATGGATGACTTCTCCATCTTCGGCGATTCCTTCAACGAGTGTTTGCTGCATCTTGACGCTGTCCTTACCCGATGTAAGGACAAGAATCTCATTTTGAATTGGGAGAAATGCCACTTCATGGTGCGCGAAGGTATTGTCTTAGGACATATCATCTCGCAAAATAGCATAGAGGTTGACAAAGCAAAGATTGAGGTCATCTCCAATCTGCCTCCTCCCCGATGCGTCAGAGATATCCGAGCCTTCCTTGTCCATGCCGGTTTCTATAGACGGTTCATCAAGGACTTTAGCAAGATTGCTAGGCCCTTGACTCTTTTGCTGGCCAAGAACACGCCATTCGACTTCAACTCGAGCTGTGTGACTGCCTTCGAGTCATTGAAAAGATCACTCACTTTTGCGCCCGTTCTTTCTTCACCTGACTGGACGCACCCATTCGAGATTATATGCGATGCATCCGACTTTGCCATTGGTGCTGTCCTTGGACAACACATCAACAAGATGCCACACGTAATCTATTACGCGAGCCGAACCCTGAACGATGCCCAACTCAACTATACAACAACTGAGAAGGAATTCTTGGCTGTTGTATTTGCTTTAGAAAAGTTCAGGCCCTACCTCATCGGCTCTCCAGTCATTGTCTACACTGACCATTCTGCTCTGCGCCATCTTTTTGCGAAGAAAGATGTAAAATCTCGGTTAATACGTTGGATCCTCTTGCTTCAAGAGTTTGACCTTGTCATTAAGGACAAACGAGGATGTGAAAACGTAGTTGTCGACCATCTCTCACGACTTCCTTCTTCGCCTTCGCTTCCAATTCCAATCAACGACGTTTTCCCGGATGAACAGCTCTTGACAGTATCTTGCGAACCCTGGTTCACAGATATTGTGAACTATTTGGCCACAGGATTACTACCGACTAAATGGTCAAGTCAGGACAGACTTCGCTTCTTATCCCAAGTAAAGCACTTTTACTTGGACGAACCCTATTTGTTCAAGTACTGTCCTGACCAGATTATTCGTCGGTGTGTCCCTGATGAGGAATTCAAGAGTGTGCTGTCGTTTTGCCACGATCAAGCGTGTGGCGGGCATTTTGGGCCCAGAAAGACAGCTGAGAAGATCTTGCAATGTGGTTTCTACTGGCCACAACTCTTCAAAGACGCTCATGACTACTGCAAGACTTGCTCCCGGTGCCAACACATGGGCCGGATATCCCGGAGGAACGAGATGCCGCTCCAACCGATCTTGGTTGTGGAGATTTTCGATGTTTGGGGGATAGATTTCATGGGGCCGTTTCCCAGCTCTTTCGGGAACTTGTACATCCTTCTCGCTGTTGATTACGTCTCTAAATGGGTCGAGGCTATGCCCAGCCGGACTAACAACAACAAGGTTTTCGTTAGGTTCCTTAAAGAAAACATTTTCTCCCGGTTTGGGCACCCCAGAGCGATCATTAGCGACAATGGAAGTCATTTCTGCAACAAGACTTTCGAGGCCTTGATGCGGAAATACTCCATTAATTATAAGCTCTCTACGCCCTACCACCCCCAAACCTACGGGCATGCCGAAGTTTCAAATCGGCAAATCAAGCAGATACTGGAGAAGACGGTTTCCAAGAACTGTAAGGATTGGTCGCTGAAACTCACTGATGCCCTTTGGGCCTTTCGAACCGCTTATAAGACCGACCTTGGCATGTCTCCCTATCGGCTTGTGTACGGAAAAGCCTGCCACCTACCTGTTGAAATAGAGAATCGCGCATTTTGGGCGATAAAGGAGCTGAATCTGTCTCTCGAGGATGCGGGCAGCCATCGGAAGCTGCAGTTGAACGAACTGAGCGAGCTTAGGGATGAGGCTTACGATAACGCGGTTGTCGTTAAAAATCGAACGAAGGTGTTTCACGATAAACACCTTTTGCGCAAAACCTTCGTACCTGGTCAGCAGGTACTGCTTTACGACACCCGACTTCACTTCCATCCTGGAAAGCTCAGATCTCGCTGGAAAGGGCCGTATTTTGTGCGGAATGTATATCCGCAAGGCGCTGTGGATTTGGAAAATCCAAAGGACGGTTCACTTTTCAAAGTAAACGGACACCGATGCAAACCGTACCTTAGCGCCGAACCAACAGAGGAGCTCCTGTTCTTACAGGAGCCGGTTTACCCTGCCTAATCTTCCTCTGCCTACCTCCAAACTTCGGTTATCCAGCCAAGAACAGTGGACACTGTTCCAAATAAGTTTGGGGGTCTGTATAAACCATTTTGTATATACTTGTGTATATTCTTTTTCTTTTCTTTAAAAACAAAAACAAAAAAAAAAATTGTGTATCGCTAACCGACAATTTTGCCCCTTCAAATGATCTCTTCATGCACTGACAGTGAGGACACTGTCCAGTTTAAGTTTGGGGGTACGCTCGGTACGCATTACTTACCTTCGCATTCATATGTATATTTTGCATCTGCATATTAAAATCCATAAAATCCATAAAAATCTGAAAATTTTCTAAAAACATAAAAACTTTTCTGTCAAGTTAGCTTGTGGAAGAACTCTGATTCAACATTTCGATGGTTTTTGTTGGAAAAAATAGGAATAACTAAATCTTATGTTTAGATTTTGAAAACCTGAAAGATAACTCTGCTTTGAAGTTAACTATAGCTGATATACGTCTTTACATCACACTACACGTGTCGTGAGTTTTTGGGAATTAGATGACAAGTCTTTTATGTTTAAAAACTTTTAAACAGATAAATGATTTTCTGAGGATCAAATAGGTTTGTTCTGAAATAAGTAATGTCAAGAATAGTTTATGAAGGAAAGCAAATATGAAGGAATGTTATTGATGCCGTAATTGGAACTAAGTCTGAAAAATAATCCATCCAAAACTTGATTGGAATGATTACACACCAAAACCCACTAAACACGTCTTTTATCCAAAAAAATAATTGAACTGCCGGTTATATCTCCGTTCGTATTAAATCATCTGATTTTCACGCCAAACTGTCTTTTGTTTTTGGACCTAGGTAACTTGAGTAATTAAGTCCGCTGGGGTGTTTTTACACCTAATGCCCTAAAACCAACTGGTTTGGGTCCATTGGCCCAAAACTCGCTAAGAAGCCTAGAAAGTCCAGATTAAAACAAAGTCAAGCAAGCGTTCTCTCCGAGTTAAAATTCCTAACGGTTCTTTGTGTGAGAATAATCTTGATAAAAGACAGACTTTCATAAAAATTTTTTTAGCGGAGATATGAAGGTTTTACTCTATGATAAAGACTATTGCACGTTCACAGAGGTGTGTATGAAATAAAAACAAGAAAAAGATGGAGTGAAGAATAAGACCTAGTTTCCTGTTAGGGAAGATAGAAATTCTGAAGTTGAAACTTTACTGGAAAACGAAACTTGAAAAATGCTTAACTCTTTATAAAACTTATGTGATCCTTTTAAAATTGTTATCTAGGCTTTAGTGTGCGACATGATGACTTTAATCGATCCTTCTGGAACTTAGCGACACTATTTGCACTGCACGTAAAGACATATAAAATCTGTAGCTAAATAAGAAGTGAGGTATGAAAAATAAAGGTTCGATGATCTAGACTTAGGATTATAGAATTGTTATTTTCTAAAACACAACTTTAGAGTTTGAATCTTAGTTATTTTACAAAACCAACTTGACCGGATTTTGTGGGTAGTATCCGCTGAAAACCCTCAGGAGACAACACTCCTCCTACTAGTGACACCTAGAGGTTTAACGGCTTGTTGCACATGTTCAGTGCAATCGCGTTCCCTGCGAAAGTGAGGTTAGGAAATTTTTTGTGAATAAATTGGCTTTGCTCGGGACGAGCAATTGATAAGTTTGGGGGTATTTGTTCATATCAGATTTTTGCATTTTCATACCGCCCAATTTTTATCACATTGCTTATCGGTAGATACTCTTGAGCCGTGTTTGCTAGTAAAATGCAGGATACAGGTTCTCGGTTCTAAAACGGTGAAATTCATGGAAAACACGACAAAATCCGGGTTCCTGCCAACCACTGAGAAAACACGGTCTCCGCTCTTCATCCGTATGTTGCCAGATACCAGTTTAAGAGACAAAATGTCAAATCAATGTCGTTTTCATGCAGAAGGCTCAATGGCAGCACAAGATCCAAGAAATCTACGCGGAGCTCGAGGCAATCATGACAAAAACATCCACAAAAAGTCCACCTTTCCCTCAACAGAAATTCTGGAAAAATCGTGAAGACAATTTGAGAAAATACATATACCAGAATAAAGTACACAGCAAACCAGGGAAGCACCAAAAATCCCATGCCCTAACTCCACCAGAGTGCGGCGGATCCGCGGCATAGGGAGGCTTAGGCCGCGGATCCGCGGCCACTCTGTGGAGTCAGAGCATGGGCTTTGGGGGGTATTTGGGTCTTTTCATATGTGTTCTGGTGGTTGCCCTAGATTTCCATTCTCCAGCCTATAAATAGCCCAGAACTTGGAGAAGGAAAGGGTCCATAATCTTGTATTCTTTTTCTAGGTTTTTAGAATACATGTTCTTCTTCTTCTCATCTCTTCTCCATTAAAACTTGTAGTGAGCTTTGTGAGTGAAGAATGGTGAATAAAGAAGTTCATTTTATTATCATGCTTGTCTTGTTCTTTTTATAATTGTTGTAATTTTCATTTGTTAACTAGTTGTTATTATTTCGTGTTGTTTCTTTCTTCTCTCTTTTTCTTTATCCTTAAAACGACTATGATGCTTACGCTCGATCCTCGCCAAGGTGAGGTCGCAAATAGCTAGTTGTTATCTTCTAATCTCTTTCTTTCTATCTTCCTCTTTTGTTTTGTTTTATTTTTCCGTATCATGATGTGTGAGTAGTTTAATACTTGTTAGGGTAGGATAAGGGAAGTTTGAGAGAAGGAAATCTCTCTCACTCTTTCCTTGCCCAACAGCTTAATTCGACTCCTTTTAATTGAACCACAATCCGCTCCTTACGGCACCCTATCCTACATGATAGCGGTGATTCCGTAGTGAGACCGGTTGTGGTTGAATTAACCGGAGGTTATGGCTAAGAGCCAAGAACGGACGGACAAGCACCAAAAGGAAGAACTTATGCGTTGGAAAGCCTAGCTTATACTCGCAAGTTCCTTCCTAGTCGTGCTAATCCCCGTTGTTGCCGATTACCGTAACACCGATATTAAGAGGGGCAACGAAAGATGTGGAGGCTCCTAACTCAAACTAACCTAATCCTAACCCTAACAAGCTCTCTTTACATATCATTTTACCGCTTAACTAATCACAACAAAATCTGAAAAACTGGACTTAACTCGTTAAAGCACATAGAAAAAGATTCCCATCTCCCTGCGGACGACCCGTACTCAACCGGCTAGCTACGAGCGAAACCGTCTTGATTGCGGTATTTAATTAAAACTTGAACACGCAGAACCTATAACAATCAGGACTATGTATATATATATATATATATATATATATGTATATACATATATATATATACGTATACATATACATGGATTATGAGGATAGTACTTGGGATTAGAGATGAGTCGATTGAGATTGGGCTGGATGCCATGAGATCAGTGATATGACATGGTTCGTATTTGAGATATGACATGATATTTTAGCGGGTCCTTTAGGCGTGGTGTTTTCATACACACGCATGCATATATATAGATGGTATCAGTATGTACTAGATGTAGATCAGTACCCCTAGATCATGAGGTAATGATAAGGATACCAAGAGAATTAAGAGATAAATATGATTTTGACCCGTACCCAGATTGGGAGGCCGTACGATGGATTTACTGTACGAGCTATATTGATGATAGATCCTTACTCTTGACTCGAGGATATCATATTGTGTATTGTATCGTATGTAATACTATTGAGGCGGGACCACCGACTATTATATATATATATCGACTCAGATTTAGGTGGTTTCCTTTACCCTTTCGGTTAGACTGCTTGTTTAGTCCTGTAGTTTAGACTAGACTCGAGTCATACCTACTTCAAAACTAACGAATTGTATATATTTTAAAGGCAGGCCAAGGGATTATTCGGATATTTTCAAAAGACGCATCTTTTCTTAAAAACACCACAGTCCTTATTTTCTAAACACCACGATTCGCGTTATTTCAAATGGCAAAACTGTACAATATATATATATATATATATATATATATATATTGATGTAGATTCTTCATTGTTGTTTTTTATTATTTAGCTCCCGTATATTATTGCTGTTCGCATCGCATTTGCATGCTTATATTGTGTTTTCATATGCCATTATTGAGATCATGCTGTCAGAACACCAGCACCATTACCGATGATACGTATGCTCTACGTACACTTGCTTGCCGGCTCACACACATCATCATCGGTAATTGTCATGTCACATACACTTAGTGAATATTATTTCATTGACATAGCCTGTTAGCTGATAGTTGCAATATGTTATCGGTTTCATATGCTAGTTTAACTATTGCACTCATTTTATGACATTAGATGCATTCATACACTCATTGGTTATGCAGTATTTTTGGGTTTTATGCCGATATTCACTGTTTACTTACTCTTGATTTTTGGATTTCGGATTTTCATAAGATTTCGGGATTTGGGGAGAAAACCGCAAGAATATATATAAACTTCTCTCTCTCTCTCTCCTTTTAAAATGCAAGTTGCGGTTTTCTCGTGATGTATGAGTCGTCCACCATGAGTTTTCATGATTGCTGTTGGACTTCGAGACCCGATTCGAGGAGTAGTAGGAACCGTTTCGGGTACATGGTGGACCCGGTATGGTACCCTAAGGCGAGAGTGATTTCATGGAGGATGATGAGCCTGGTAGGGGCAGACTGCCTACCGGTGATTGTTTGGCGCGGTGGATATCCGGAAGATACCGTCCTTGGTCGTATGATTTGATGATATGGGCCGATCCGGACTGATGGAGCCTGAGCTATTGGATATTGAGATTTGAGATATTGAGGTATTGAGATTTGATGATACAGGCCGGTCCGGATAGCCGGAGCCTGAGATATTGAGATATTGGGATTTATGTTTTGTGTCGTTGCTAGACACTTATTATGTTGATTTCATTGATGATATCTCTTGTTATATAAACAGAAATCTCACTAAAACATGGAAACGGTTTCTTCATTTACATGTATTCTGTTTTCATTATATTACATTCATACCTCATACATATGATATATTGCTACATGAGGCACTGACACGAGCACATGGGATTATACTTATGTATAGATGTTTACCCTTGCCACCTTTTCATGATTCAGACTTTATCATTTGAGGTTTATATATATTTGATCGTATTGACCTAGGATGAGTCATACATACGATTTCTTCTCGGTGATGTTTTTCTACTCACGAGTTGGCAACTCACCTCCGTTGTGCCACAGTTTCTTTCAGGTTTTGCCGTACAGGTTTCGTTACGGCTTTACTGGCACACTGCTTCCATTCCGAATGATTTGCTTTGGTAGGTGGGTTCACTCGCATCGTATTCATCACCATTGTATTTTATTTACATTCAGTTGTATCTAGTAACTCCATCAACCAGACATGTATATTTTTATTTCAGACTTAGAGACCAGCTGTATATTATTTCGACTTTAGAGTTGCGCGTTGTATTATTATGGGTTTCATGTTGTTTTTGAGTTTCCTTTTTTAGTTTGATCCTCGCCCTTTGGCGTTGTATATTATATTGCTTGCGTGGTTGTGGCCGTCGATTGATGATCAGTCGAAAATATTGCATTTTAACACATCAATTTCCCTACCATTTGCATTCATCTAAAGGTGTTCGGTATGATTATAGCACATATTAGCAATTTGTCCGTAAAATACCAAATAACATGTGTTATATATTATAACCGACATTTTTGAGGGAAATTGAGTGTTTATCATTGCATCGCATAATCTTTGTATAGCGCACTTGTCTCGAGAATCTGTGCAGGAGATTCCAGGAAAAGAGCCGAAATTGTCAAAAGTGCTGAGAAAAATACGCCAAGTCCAAGACTTGTGATCTGGCAGTGATATAGAAATAAATATGAGATTCCACATATCAGAAATATACTAAAAGGCCAACACAAGGCAGCACAAGAAATTGGAAGCACAGAGGCCTCTAAAGCGCCGCGGATCTGCGGCCGTAGGGCCCTATTGGCGGCGGATCCGCAGCGAAATGGTGATGTCAGCGTTGCAGATTTCTCCAGTTGGCTTATCATAACGGCCAATGCTTCCAGAAGACTCCAGATTACCACGTGGCTTTATCCAGAAGGCTCGGCCTAACAACCTAGCCCTAGAATATACCTTATTCTAGTATATTCCCTCCAACAAACTTCTTCTAGAAGCCTCTCTCTAACAACCTTTTTGAGGGAAATTTGAATTTGAATTCTAGATCTAGGGTTGAGGTGGTTATAAAAGGAGAGCTAGATCTAAGGTTTTGGGGTTGTTCATGGGTTGTTGAAAATTGAGCCAAACACCCATAAGTTGAGTGACACAATTTGTGCATTCAAACCCTAACCCTAATCCAAAATCCAAAGCCAAAATTCAAGATCTCCGAGTACAATTCAAGCAAGAAGCCATCAACCTTTTAGAAGCGAAGCCGATCTTCAACCGAGCAAGTGATCCATGACGATCCGCGACTCACGGAGACGGTGCGGAGCGAAATCGACGATCTAGTTCTTTCCTCGAATCTTGTAGATCTTGAGAGAATTGTAATGAAATTGTTGATAAATAAAAGGTGAAATTTCTTTCTCTTGCTTACTTTTACATTCTTGCATTTGTGATGAGATCTCAATTCTTGATTGTGTTTCTTGTTATGATGCTTGAGTAAAAACTCCGCTCGTGGAGGAATCGAGAAAATTGATAAGTTAATGATGATTAGATTCTTGTGCGATTCTTAAGTCCTATGAGTTTTGTAAACTCTAGTAAATTGAAGTATCGATAACCTAGTTTCTAGTGATGTTTTCTTGAATATTTTCGCTCTTAATTAGCGATCCACGATCGATGCTTGAATTTATTAGAGGCTAGAATGCGAATGAAATCAAAGAAAGGACAAGGGATAGATGATGAAACCCTAGTTTCCGCAAGAAATCCCTAATTCTCGTTGATCATCATCTATCTAGCATCAAATCATCAATGGATAATAAAACGTAATCACAAGTTTTGATCACTACTATCGATTCGATCGATTCCTACGAGCCTCATTATAAATCTTGATTACTAATTCAATTTGGATAATTCTTGATTCTCGATTCTTGATTTTTAGTATTTCTTTAAAATTCTTGAAACTAAATTTAAAAATTCATGAATCATTTTCTTTTCTTCTTTTCATTTCGACTCATCTAAAACAATAGCGAGCAAAACACACATATCTGTGGACGATCCGCACTCACTAACGCGCTACATCGACACCGTTATTGATTGCGGTTTACAAATTTCTTTGATTGTGATGTTTACACATTTTCAAAACACGACACATCGAGAAAAGAATTCAATCAAATGGCTCCGTTGCCGGGGATGTGTGCTATTTTGTTCGTTTTTGTTATTTGAGTTGAAAAATTATTATTCCATCAAATTTTCATCCAAGATTCGCTTCAATTGCTTAACGATTAGTGTTTGAATTTTTGCGAGGGAATCTAGAATCATTTCAGCAGTGAGATCAAGATTCAGAGAAGATCTGAAGAATCCAGAGAAGCATAGGGACCTACAGGAAAATTTCCAAACCCTAATTCCTCCTCATCACCACTGATCCGCGGCCGTTAGAAGGTTTTTGCGGCGGTTCCGCCGCCGTTTAGGGCTTGCACTATTCCAAAATTCTCAGGTCTGCTCTCTGTGTTCCTTTCTTCTCTCTTATCTTTTCCAATAATCAATTTCTTGCAGGATTCTTTGCAAAAATTTAGCGTCGCTAAAAAATAAATTTGTGGCGATTCTTGAAATTGGTTGTTTGCATATATTAGTATGGAAATTAAGGGGCACGACCAAATTCAGATTAGGTGGGGAGTTCATTACCCTTCCTAAGCCCCGGAAATCACAAACTTGCATCCGCATCACCCTCATTAATTAAAAAAATATCTTGACATGACTTTAAGGACCGCCGCGCTCACTTAGGACAGAAGGAGGTCATGGGTAATCTATTGCTTATCCTCGTTTCTTTTGTGGTGTGTAAGGCAAGTGTGTCTAAGGCAAGTAGTTACTTAATTAGGCCCACTACTTACGTAGTGGAGAACCTCTCACTTACCTGACACTTACCTGGCCACAGGAGGGACAAAGAGACAGTAGAGGATTTATCCTGCGATTTGTCTTCTGAAAGTCTAGGAGTGGTCTAGAAACTTGACCTAGGTGACCATTAGATAATAGGGTTGCTTGTGCATGTTTTTGTGAATTTTCATAAATCCGTCCTTTTTCAAAACAAACCAATTATTTCCCCCTCCCCCCTTTTTACCCTTCCCCCCTCTTCTCTTCTTACAACGAGTGACCCAAATAGAAAAACTCTTGCCGAACTTTGTTGTCTACAACCAGATATTTCTTGTTTTCGTAATCCCTTCGGTATACCGTCCGGCTCTTCCATGTCCTTAAGAGATCGGATAGAACAAGCGGGTAGGAACAGTTGGCCACATCAGTCTAGGTCCTATCAACCGTACCCTAATTCTACATCCATTTCAGTTGATACTCCGAGTGAGGAAGCCCCTAGAAGAATGTCCATTGCCGAGCATATAGCTAGGGCTAGAAACCAAAGTTTCAATCCGAACCAATATCAACCGTACCCTAGTTCTCCATCTGTTTCAGTTGATACCCCGAGTGAGAAAGCCCCGAGACGAATTTCCATTGCTGAGCATATAGTTAGGGCTAGAAGCCAAAGTTTCAACCCGGACCAATATCAAACATCACCTCCACTTTCCAAAGAAGAATTTCATAATCGGTTTATGGCATGGATGATGTCTAATAACCAACCGAAGAACCAATATCAAAATTCTTCTTCTCACAACATTGACCCTACTCCTGCCCAATTTTCACAACCATTCTTTTCCTATCAATCCAATCCGACTTTTTCACCTTCTCTGAACGGTCCTTCTAATCAGCCATTTGGGAGTTTTAATTGTCCACCAGAATTTCAATCTTATACTGGAACTCCTTATCGACCCGAGTCCAGTCTTGAGCAGACATTAGAAAAATATATGGAATTGACGAACCAATTTAGGAAGGTAACAACAGAGTGGATGCAAGCAAATAATTTCGACCGGCCAATTTTTTTTCAGTATATAATTCGGGCATGGGACAAAATGAGAATTTGGGTAGTGAGAGAGAGCTGTACACCTTTCCTAATCAAACATTCCCTTTACAAACTGAAATCCACAACTCCAGTTTCACAGATTCATCGAGTGCACCAAATGATTCACCAATTGACGATAGAATGTATGACAAGTTGTGTAATAATGCGATGTTTGATCTACCCGACTGCGAAGGGTCCATTCCAAGTGAAACCATGCCAAAACCTTATGATCTCTACACCTCCACTCTTGAACCAAAACTGATTGAAAACCATACTTTTGATGAGGTTTTTGAGAATTTTAACCTTCACTTGAATGATGTGATTGACGTTGGGGATATATTGATTGATGAACCCGAAATTTTGGATGAGGTTGTCCTACTAATTCATCAGATCCTTTCACTTCCGTGTGGTCATCATCTTGAGCTTTTAATTCTTCCCGAACCCCAAATACGTCTCGAAGTTGTTGATATTTGTATACCCGAGGATCAGACCGAAATTCAGCCTTCATCTCCCACATCTGGTTTAGCAATACTCAACACATCGATACGTTTACCCATTTCATCTTCCACTCTCTCTGGTTCTTCTTCTGTTCCTGAAACGATAGTAAGTGTTGATGAATCACAATCCGTTAGTACAAGTTCGACAATTCCAGAAAGCCAACTTGATTTTGATATTTTTGAAAATGAGGTAGATGAATTTTTCACCTCCACATATTTTGACAAATCAAGTAGGAGAAATTCTGGCATAAAACTTTTTGACAGCAAAATGTTCGATTACACCATTGATAAAAGTTTTGAAAAACTTTTTGCTGACGAACTTGAATTTCTAAACAATACAGATTTTGTGATTGATCAACCTCATCCTATAGAAGTTGAACCACCACCATTCCTTCTTTCTAATCATTCACATTCATCCTCATTCTTTCTTTTCTCTAATTTAAAATTCAAACCCTTTTCAGACCACCTCTTATCCCTTCCCCACTTTTTTCTGACTCGATACAACACATTCTTCTACCAATCTATACGCTTTACTGATAAAATCTTTGAATGGTTGGTATTAACTTTTGGTCTTTGTAAAGTCTTACTTTGACCAAATGACCCACCCCTTCTTAAAATGCTTCAAATTGTCTAACTTATGTTTGAGGGGAGGGGTGTAATGGCTCTTGAAATAACTGTTGTCCTCAATATTTACATCACATTCTTTACATTTCATATTTCTTGAATCTTGCAATTTCATAAACTTTGAATCTATCATAACCCTATTTTTCTTTCAAGATTATGGATTCTCCAAACAATACCAGCACCAACTTCAACAACACACTACCACCTCTACCGCTTACGCCTACCGTTGCTACTCCGATCAATGAGCAGACGATACTGCTTGAGGCAATCCGAAGCCTCTTGGAAGGACAGCAGCAACAGACTGCTATATAATTGAACCATCCAGAAGCGGAAGCGTTCGGAGTAAAACAATTCCGGGCATTGCACCCAAAGTAATTTTCGGGGAAAGAGAGCCCTTTAGAAGTGGAAGAATGGGCTCAGAGTATCGAGGATGATCTGGCAGCAGCACAAGTACCAGAGACCGCTTGGGTATGAGTTGCGAAGCTGCAACTCACCGACAACGCCCGGGTTTGGTGGAAGGCAGAAGAAAGCCGTCTTGACCAACCGATCGAATGGAAAACCTTTCGCGACATGTTCGACGTGAAGTACTTTCCAGAGACTGCCCGATTTGATATGGAGTAGCAATACATCCATCTACAATAGGGTTCGATGTGGACCAAATCTGTGGATGAATATGTTGTTGAGTTTACCATGCTCAGTAGGTAAGATATGTCTCAATATTCGATTTTCAAATACACATACTACACAGCTAACACAAGACCTTAAGAGGTTCGTGGCACACTTGATACCGACTGCTGAGATCAGGTCCAGACGATTTTATCAAGGGTTAGATCCGGAGATCCATGCTGCCTTAGCTACAGGGGATTTCCCAACCCATGACCTGGCCCTGAAATCTGCCCGTCGATATGAGGCAGTGGTGAAGAAGAAGGGCAGACCTCAATCTACCAGAGTGAAGCGCACTGCCTCTCAGATGGCAGGAGGAGCCTCTTCAAGGCTAACTTTTGAACCCAGGAGACCGGAAGAAACAAATAACCGGGAGTCCAGATTTTTGCTTCTACTGCAAGAGAGATGGACACCTGTGGAACGACTGTAGATGCGCAAAAGGCCTATGCTTAGTTTGTGGCGCATCTAATCATGGAATTGGAACATGTCCTTATAAGCGCAACACAGTTTCAACTCACAACACTTATCCGCAGTGGCCAGCTATCCAGGCTCCTGCACCTCGTCTTGCTCTTCCAGCTCCACCTCTACATGGACCTCCTGCATAGCCTAATCTCTAATTCCATCAGGCACTGAGGAACATGCCTCGAAAGCAGAGAAACATGCCCTAAGGACAGAGGAATGTGCCTCCATCTAGGAGGAATGTACCGCGTCGTCAGGCTTTCACATTAGCAGCCGTAGAAGCCGAGATTATAGACCTTGGTACCATGGTAATTCCCTCACATCTTTTTCAATCCTACTAAAACTTTTGCATTCTTTCATTCTTTCATATATTTTTCATGCACTATCAATAGTTCTATCACCAAACTTATCTTAAATCTGTTACACTTTCCTTCTACAAATTTCGAGAACGAAATTTTTATAAGCAGGATAGAATGTAACAACCCTAAACTTTTTGTACAGAATTTTTTCAAAACTACAGAAAGGAGTACCTAAGCCTGAGCACAAGTTATAAATTTGAATTGCTTTTGAACAGCAAGAAAGCATTTGTAGCTCATTGGTAAGGCCTTGCACTGCTGTGACATAACCCCTGTGTTCGAATCCCCCCAGCTACATATATTTTTAATTGATTTTTCTTTTAATCTTTTAGAAGCCCAAAGCTTTACACATGCACTACACGTAAAATGAAAAGTCACAAAGTAATCAAACACGTGCACTGAGTTATACAACCAGACACCAACACGTGGCGAGCATCCAAGCCCATTCTACCGGACTTGGTGTTGGCTATAGTGCCCTCAAGGCAATTATCATAGTCACAGGTAGGTGATTATGATGATTGAGTGAGGACATATACTGGTTGAACAGTCTTAATCAAGATGATAGCATGTTATCTGGTTTGTCTTTATAATCACTATTACATGTTGATAGAGCTCATAGGATTCTTGCTTGACTACCAGTATTATGATGGCGATCATATACGTGGGAGCTGGGGGTTTATAAGCACATCCTTAAATGTCTCTAGTCGTGGGAGTGTCGAGACTGGGCATCGATACTCCAATGTAGACTAGTGTATACTGATCGAGACCCCGATGAGGGGCGATGGCTAGGTCTCACAAGCCAATGGTGTTAGTTTGTTCACCTAATATAGTATACATGTGCTCATTGGGTTATGAGTACACTGGACGGATTCGCCGGGAACCTGCTAGTTGGTATTATACCTATTGTCAGATAGCAGTTCCCAGGTGACATGTGTATAGGTTAGTCTGTTGACCTGAGATTATCATTTGTTTCATGTGAGTTTCCACTGTGCTTTGATTACTATCCTCCCACGGCTCAAAGGAGTCATGCAAACAGGTTTTAGTTGGGTACAGTCCCGAGCCACGTGGAGGCAGTGATCGGATCGTCGGGGATTCGTCTCTTCCGGTATTGTGGGTTGATGTCGCGTTGTGCACGGGTGGCCATCACCAGAAATCCATGGCCACGGTGGACGAGAATTACCGATCCAGGATCGATAGTTTCTCAAGTGGTGATGGGTTTCATGCCGACACTAAATATCGCATTGTTAGGGGTCTGACTTTATCCACCCCCTAAACTCGATATGCGATACTCTTTGACGAACAGACCGGACCGTACACATATTGTCACTGTCAGGCTCAGTAGGGGTTCAGGATAAGTTTGCTCATCGGCTTCCCTTTCGCTCAATACCTGAGTAGCCGTTACGTACAGCTAGTGCGGCTGACGTGCTTGTGGTTAAACCCACTGCCAGCGTATTGACGAGTCTTTAGAATCCTACACAGAGGGTTTTCACAGTTCAGGCGATATGATGTAGATGACGTATGTTGGTACATACAGGTGTCCGATTAAATATACGCACATGCTGCACAGATTTTAATAGGACGGTTAATAATACAAGCGGCTTAGGATTGGGCCGGATTATTAAATTAGGTTTTGATTTAATAATTTATATATGTATTTATATATATGTATTCTAGTATTATTGTTCACTATTCATTTTCTCTCTTGGCTATTCGTATTTTTGTACGAATACGCGTATATGTATTTTGATACATGTACCGGGTTGTATTCCGTATTTATACGGAATAGTTTCTAGAAGTGGACACCTCATTTGTATGATTTTCCTTTTTTAGAAATTCATTTGTTTCATAAATGAGGTGGAGGAGTGAGGTGGCATGAGCATGGGTCATGGTATGTAGAGAGGTATGGTTTGGAATTGTTTATTGGAAATTGAGATGAGATATTTTTGTGCATGAGAGAGAGAGGCAGCCACTTCTTGAGCTCCTTGGCTCATTTGTTTTCCTCACTTGATTTTTCACTTTCACTCACTCATTTCTCACTTGGAGAAAACACTTAGCACTTTCTTGAGTTGCTCATGCCACATGTTTTTCTCACCTCCTTCATCTTCTTGAGTTGCTCTTTTGAGCATTGTGATGAGAGAAATTATAGTTACACATCCCTACACCTCCACTCTCCATTGCTAGCAACCTTGAAGCATTGGTTGCCTTGTTAGGCTAGGCTAAAGCTTGCGCCGTTTCCCTTAGGTGGATCATCGTAGATGGAGGAAGACCGGCAACCAAACTCGATCAATGAGCCACTAGAAGCTTGGAGATGATGGTTGAAGACCGAAGGACACGATCAACTCAGTATAACCATTCCTATCTCTTTTATTAGCTTTCTAGTTTAGGGTTTAGGGAAGATCCGGGCATCGGGTAATGGTAGCGCCAGTTTAGAAAATTTTTGTTCCGCATTTGGCCACGGTTTGATGGCCGGGGTGCTGCCGTAACCCAACATGGTATCAGAGCCAGCCTTTACACCCTATGCTAGCTTGTTTAGATGATGTTAAAGTATCAAAATCGAAACAACCCTAAAACAGTGCACTGCACATTCCAGTTTCTGTCGATTTTTAAAGTCTTCAAATATTTTTAAGCAACTGCAAAAGACTATTTGAGTGACAACTAGACTGCGCCCCAAATACAAGCCCATTCCAACAAAATTGACCCGAGCACATTGCTTGAATATCCGAGCTGGCCGGCCAGATCATGGATTTAGAACTTCATATTTTGGGTGTGGTCTGATCTATGGAATATTGGTTCAGTGGTATTGCTTGTTTTTCCCATTTTGGATATAGTGTTGTCTTTTGTTTAGAGGCAATTCGGGGTGTTTCGAAGTCGATAATTTAACATTGTTTAAATGTTTACAGTACTTACATTACTATCTGCGACCGTGAATGTCATTAGATCGGTACAACTTGTCTAATGTCTATAGTTCTTTTAGACGGGTTTGCGAACGTGACATTCATGTTGATGTTCTGTGTTGTGCTGTGTTGTGGTTGGATCGTTGTGGTGGATAGCTTGGGTGCAATGTTAGTACAATTTAGTTTCATTTGTACATTTGATATTGCGGGGCGAGCGTCCGATATATGGACTGCCGTCACTGCCAGTTTGTATATTATTAGTTTGGGGAACGATCGGGTTGAGGTCGATGTCACCCTTGTATATTATTTTCTTTTCTGTACTAGGATTACCCCGCGGTGGAGTGCACGAATAGCCGGGGTCTAGAGGGCAACGGGTCCACATCTCATGGCATTGAGACGGAGGGGATCTTACTCTAGAATTGACGGGTTATTCGCCGCACTCGTAGGGGGTATAGGTTGACCCACGGAGGGATGCTCAAGTTACCGGATTCCGTGAAGTGCTGGGTGGCTCATTCACGTTGTTTAAGGGGGTTGCCTCACTTTTGGTTTTGGCGGGTAACTTTTCACGCTCGTAAGGGTCTAGGTTATCATTGCACAGGTTATCCACACGACAGGGAACATTGGGTCTCATTTACGGCTCAAGTGAAACCCGGGGCTCCAAGATTATCCACCATTCTGTGTTACTTCTGTGATGCTTCTGTGATGTTACTTTATATCATGTCTGGGACGATTGTTATAAACACACACACACACTAGTAGATGTTGTATATGTTTTGCACCCGCGCTAGTCCAGTCCCCGCTATGTCGTTAGTTAAGTAACTTAACTAGTGATGACGGGACCCAGTGGTGAATGCGGATGGTATATACGTACATCATATATTTTCGTTCTTTTCTGGTATGATTAATTGATGGGACTGCATTGAATCTTATCAATGCAAGGATAAAACAAACCTATATGATGTTGTTGGAACCAAGTTTTTAAAAACTGACATTACAGACGTTCTCTTTTGCTTTGCACAGTGGTATTCGGTTATGAATATCCAGCACCTCATTCCACGAGGCAAGGGCCGAGATCCCTTCATCGGGAGTGACCCCTTGGGCAGAAGTTTGCATCAATTTAATAACTTCACTATAGTCGATTCTTTTTCTTTGCATCGTGGTATTCAGTTTGGAATATCCTGCACCTCATTCGACGAGGAAAGAGCCGAGATCCCTTCACCGGGAGTGACCTCTTTAGCAAAAGTTTTCGCCACTATAAATTTGTAAAACCACTCAGTTCCTTCAACGATATCAAGTTCATTACGTTAAAGGTTTTTCGCCAAAAACCAGCCGCAGCCCTCCGTCATTTCTTTCAGGTGGTACTTAGTATTCTTGCTGCGTTTGTTGCCCTTTGTCAAGGCGTGGTGTACAGTAGCTAGATATTGCTTGTCTGTTGCATTGAGTTGCGATTATCTAGGACAGTTGTATAATCTTGTTGGCCTTTGTCAAGGGTTCGTACGGGTGGGTCTAGAGTAATCCAGGAAAATGACGGGTTGAACTTGACTTGTGGTTTATAATTTGTTGGCCTTTGTCAAGGTCATAAACCGCTTGGGGTAAAAATCATATCGGGAGTTTCAAACATACAGGAAACTTGCCAGGCTTACGCATACCTTCTGGAGTGTAGTAACTTGAGTGGATTCTGTCAAGTTATCATGCGATGATAGTTGGATCCCGATTCGCACTGATGAGTAGCATTACTCCTCGGGTGATTCCGACTAATTCTCCTTTTGTGTTTGGAGGAGAATTCGAGGAAACAGTGGGAGCCATCCTGATTAGATAAAGTGATTAACCATTTTGATCTAGGTTAGAGTGCATGCTGAGTGTTTCTTTTCTCTCTCTCTTTGGTAGCGACCATAACCTGACCCTAAACTAAAACTCATGAACCAAGTTAACCGAACCTTCTTAAAACACTTTGGCTTTTGGAATGTCACGGTGTCGCATATATCATTGCCACTTCTATATCACATTTGCATTTCTCCAGAACACCCCGTATCACTACGAACATCCACTTCTATAGGATATATCCATCGTATAGTTACATACGAGCTCGAAGGAACTTGTTCCATATTCGAGGATGGATTCTGGTTCTGGAGAGATTGAATAGGATTATTCGGTTGTCTTTTCTATTTACCTTCTCTCAGGTTGTGAGGGCTCCTAGGATTAGGAGAGGGTACACCTATTGAGCTTATTGGATAGTCTTCCTCCAGACCATAGGCAGGTGCCGAAGGGTAAGGAAGGAAGAAAACCAATTAAGCCTAAGTGTGGTGTATAGAAGGTAATAAGTAAAGACATATAAAGGGATTAGAATAACAGCAAAGAAAATTGCGACTGCTATCATCCACGAAAAAAACCGTGTATACCCCTGCCACTCCTACATCCACTTTACATTTCTCCAAAATACTTCGTATCACTATGGATATCCACTCCTATTGGATATGCCATCGTATAGTTACATACGAACTCGAAGGAACTTGTTCCAAATTCGAGGATGGTTTCCGGTTCAGGAGAAATAGAATAGGATTATTCAGATGTCTTTTCTCTTTACCTTCTCTCAGGTTGCGAGGGCTCCTAGGATTAGGAGAGTACACCTATTACGCTTATTGGATAGTCTTCTTCCAAACCTTAGGCTGGTGCCGAAGGGTAGGGAAGGAAGAAAACCAATTAGCCTAAAGAAAGTGTACAGAAGGTAATAAGTAAAGACATAATAAAGGGATTGGAGTGAGGGCAGGTAAGTATATGGTTACTGTCATGAATCAGGATAGTGGAAGAGGCATTACTAGAAATACCCGGTTACCCATTCGAAACATTTTCATGTTTCAGTTTCACTGTGCGATGTTAATTAAAAACTGTTTTCCCAATTGGAATCTAACTCCAGGGTATGTGTTTACCAGATCAGTTTCTCACATCTGTATGCTATTACGGATGGTGAGTGGGAGTAAAATATTGGGAATTGGGTGATTGGATCCTCATTATATCAGAATTCGTTGTAATTGGTGATATTTGAGGAAATCATCTGGATTTTGCCGGATTGCAAATATTTGGTTTTGAATATCCGTTATTAGACACCAATTTCAAACTGATATATCTGTATGTTTATTTTATAAAGTGAGATATAAATTTTTGATATTATGTCTGTGACATCTATCTATATCAGTTGGTGATTAGGTAAGGTGCATTCAACAACGGTGTAATTCTTCTTAACCATAGTACCGTTTTTCAATCTACGACGCACAGGGTTGGAGTTATTGAACTCAGGGGATTTATACAAAGTATTGTATGTTGTCCATTGTCTATTAGGACAATGGGGTTGGTACTCGTACTATATTCTGTTTACTCATAACTTCTCTAGTTCTAGACAAGTATTTTGTTGAAATACAAGATTCAGATTTTGAGAAGTTATAGATATAAGAATAAAGTAGAGAACCATTTGTTGGAAGTATCAGGATTCTTCGAGGAAGTCGAAGATGTAGATACTTGTGTTTGGTATTCCATTGATAATAATGGTTTTGAGAACTTGTTTCTCTTTCAGGTTACTCATATATGGATGCACTCCTAGATGAGTAATGCTGATTGGCCTCTTTCCATTTGGTTGATATGCACTGGAGACAGCTGCATGATTTTGAATATGGTTGCAATTAAATTAGTGCTTTTGTTTCTATATTAGATATATATAGAATCAATTTATATCTTAACGATGTTAAGGTATAGGGAGTTGTCCGGCTGATGCTTAAAACCAGAATCCGGATAAACTCGAGGCACGTTTCAGTAATGGCTGTTTGTGGGTTATCCCGGGTTTTGATGAGGGTTAACTTTCTACCATCAGGAAGATCAATATTGTTCTTGACCCGCCACAGTTTTAGTAAAATGGATTTTTTCAGAAAAACAGAAGTGGGAGTATGGTAGAACTGGAAGTGATTCCAGAACCACAAACGATCACTGAAGATTTAATAGAACCTAAGGATTCAATTAGTTTCGACATTCTATTAGCCACTCCGCAGATTTGGTGGGTAACCTTAGGTATCCGAGAGGTACTTCGGTCTTCTCAGAGATGGTGACAGGGAGGTTCTTGTTTACCCAGACTTACTATTGCTGTTGTTCTAGACTATAAGACCCGGCAGGAGGATGAGTATAGCGTCGTTCTAAACTAGCTTTGGAAGTGCATGTGTATATGACTCTGCCAGAGGGTTGTTGTAGTCAGTGGTAGCAGCGGAAGCATAGCGGGAAAGTAGTTTATGTCTATTTATAAACTAAAGCAGCTATAGCGAAAATAGATCATCTATTTTTGATGTGACAGTCATAAGCTTTGACTTCATCAGAATAGGAGATGGATCTGCTAAGAAGGTAGTAGAGAGTGATGTCCAGGTATTAGGATGACATGCACTTGATAGGAAAAGATATTCCTATACTACGATCGGTTATACTGTGGTTGTCACAAAGTTGTTTCTCCACATAGGATATGGATATAATATTAGGGTTTCTGGTTACTTCATCTATGGTTTTAGATCTAGATTTGGGAAGTATCCTAATCTGGGTACTTTGACATTATTCTAAAGGTATTTTAGAATGTACGACTCCTGGCATGGTGGTGTACCTGCAGGTGATGGAGTCACCCTCTCTAAAGGTGTCTTACAGACTAAAGGGGAGAGGGATCTGCATGATTAGCATATCACTTGCTTAGGCAATTGAGTTAATCATGAAATGTCAAGTACCACACCAGATGTTGTTTTTGCACTAGCTGCAATAAGCAGATATATTAATCCAATCCTGGAGAAACGTTGGGGAGTAGTTTATGAACATAGATGGATGTTCTAGGGATATAGTAATGGCAGCCTCTTTCGGGAGATAGTTATCATTTTAGGATTTCAAGGTGATCTGGATGATAGAGTGACTGTCAAAGTTATAGTTTTCTCTCTTTTGAGGGACAGTATGTTGGACATGTGGTCCAAGCGGATACCGAGGAAATGCATGGCACAGGATACTGATTAAATTCAGTGGATGATACAGTCTAAGAAGTTTGTTGGATTTGGAGTTCATTTGTGAACTGGGTCCCATTAGATATCCAGACAAATTTTAAGACAGGTATTGCTCATTTCAAGAGATAGCTTTTTCCTTGAAATTGAGATTTAGTATAGATACAGAAAGAAACATTGGAGCGGATCCACTCACTGAGGCTATTTCTCGAATACAATAGTTTCTCAAACAGGCTTTGCGAAACTGATTAGTAGATAATTTGGGTGTTCGGTATCACACGAGCTATGAGTATGCGACACCGCAATAATTGGCCTTAAGTGCAAGTGGGAGATTGTTGGCTATAGTGCCCTCAAGGCAATTATCATAGTCGCAGGCAGGTGATTATGATGATTGAGTGAGGACCTATACCGGTAGAACAGTCTTACTCGAGATGATAGCATGCTATCTGGTTTGTCTTTATCATCACTATTACATGTTGATAGAGCCCATAGGATTCTTGCTTGACTACCAGCATTATGATGGTGATCATATACGTGGGAGCTGGGGGTCTATAAGCACATCTTTAAATGTCCCTAGCCATGGGAGTATCGAGACTGGGCATCGATACTCCAATGTAGACTAGTGTATACTGACCGAGACCCGACGAGGGGCGGTGGCCAGGTCTCACAAGCCATTGGTGTTAGTTTGTTCACCTAAGATAGTATACATGTGCTTATTGGGTTATGAGTACACTGGACAGACTCGCCGGGAACCTGCTAGTTGGTATTATACCTATTGTCAGATAGCAGTTCCCAGGTGACATGTGTATAGGTTAGTTTGTCGACCTGAGATCGTCATTTGTCTCATGTGGGTTCCCACTGTGCTTTGATTACTACCCTACCATGGCTCAAAGGAGTTGTGCAAACAGGTTTTAGTTGAGTACAGTCCTGAGCCACATGGAGGCAGTGATCGGATCGTCGGGGATTCGTCTCTCCCGGTATTGGGGGTTGATGTTGCGTTGTGCACGGGTGGCCATCACTAGAAATCATGGCCACGGTGGACGAGAATTACCGATCCAGGATCGATAGTTTTTCAGGTGATGATGGGTTTCATGCTGACATTAAATGTCGCGTTGTTAGGAGTCTGACTTTATCCATCCCCCTAGACTAGATATGCGATACTCTTCGATGAAAAGACCGGACTGTACGGATATTGTCACTGTCAGGCTCAGTAGGGGTTCAGGATGAGTTTGCTCGTCGGCCTCCCTTTCGCTCAATACCTGGGTACCCATTACGTACAGCTAGTGCCGCTGACGTGCTTGTGGTTAAACCCATTACCAGCGTATTGACGAGTCTTTAGAGTCTCACACAGAGGGTTTTCACGGTTCAGGCGATATGGTGTAGATGACGTATGTTGGTACATACAGGTGTCCGATTAAATATGTGCACATGCTGCACAGACTTTAATCAGACGGTTGATAATACTAGCGGCTTAGAATTGAGCCGGATTATTAAATCTTGTTTTGATTTAATAATTTATATATGTATTTATATATATATGTATTCTAGTATTATTGTTCACTATTCATTTTCTCTCTTGGTTATTCATATTTTTGTACGAATACGCGTATACGTATTTTGATACATGTACCGGATTGTATTCCGTATTTATACGGAATAGCTTCTAGAAGCGGACACATCATTTGTATGATTTTCCTTTTTTGGAAATTCATTTGTTTCACAAATGAGGTGGAGGAGTGAGGTGGTATGAGCATGGGTCATGGCATGTAGAGAGGTATGGTTTGGAATTGTTTATTTGGAAATTGAGATGAGATATTTTTGTGTATGAGAGAGAGAGAGAGAGAGGCAGCCACTTCTTGAGCTCCTTGGCTCATTTGTTTTCCTCACTTGATTCTTCACTTTCTCTCTTCACTCACTCATTTCTCACTTGGAGAAAACACTTAGCACTTTCTTGAGTTGCTCATACCACATGTTTTCCTCACCTCCTTCATCTTCTTGAGTTGCTCTTTTGAGCATTGTGATGAGAGAAAATTATAGTGACACATTCCTACACCTTCACTCTCCATTGCTAGCAACCTTGGAGCGTCGGTTGCCTCGCTAGGAGAGGCTGAAACTTCGTTGTTTCCCTCAGGTGGATCATCGTAGATGGAGGAAGACCGGCAACCAAACTCGATCAATAAGCCACTAGAAGCTTGGAGATGATGGTTGAAGACCGAAGGATACGGATCAACTCGGTATAACCATTCTATCTCTTTTATTAGCTTTCTAGTTTAGGGTTTAGGGAAGATCCGGGCATCGGGTAATGGTAGCTCCTGTTTAGAAAATTTTGTTCCGCATTTGGCTACGGTTTGATAGCCGGGGCACTGCCGTAACCGAACATTTGGTCCGGCGAGATGCTTGATGAGACCGGTGCTGCCGGCCCCCCAAGTTGCAAATGCTCCCAAAATTTTACCCTAGCACCCTTTCGCCTACCCCACTACCCCCATATTGTTTGTTTACTCTGAAAACATTCAGAGAGTGATAATTCCTCACTTTAATTCATTTTTAATGCAAATTTTAATTCTATTCTTCATTATCCTAAACCCTAATTTTCCTTATAAATACCACACCGCATTTCACCCCTCCTCATTCAGAATTTCATTACAAAAAAAACTCTCTAAAATTTCCAATTCTCAAGTTGTACAAGTGGAGTTACCAAGAGGCGGTTCCGACGACGTTTCGGGAAGATTCCGGCGACGAAACGACGTCCCGATGGTTCCGAAAGCTTCCTCCATCTCCCCTCTTTCTTTATAACAAGTAAGTCCCCTCTCCCCTTCTCTTTTGCTACTCTAAAACTTCTCATTTTCAAAACTCGTCGGAAGCGGAGTTATTCCGACTTCCGATTCTCTTTTCTTTAAAAATCTAATTTTTTTAATAAAAAACCTACAAAATTTTAATAAATTGTTTAGTAATTATTAACAAACCCATTAGAATAAGTTTCATCTCGAAAGAATCTATTATGCAACTTTTATCGCATTTTTAAGGTTAAATACCATATACTTTACTTTCGACACAATTCAACATATTCTCTTGTATTACCTTTAGAAAACTCACGAGGTAATGACCTATCTCATCACAATACACATTTTGACATAGTACAATAACTCTTGGGACATTAGTTTATGGGAAAATACTAGTTTACGATTAAATACTTTAAACATTCAAAAACCGTCTTCTTTAAAAAGTATATTATTTTATTCCGTGTAATTGCGCCTCTACAACCATTTTGGGGAACCCTGATCGGGATGGTGTGGGTTTTCTCACATCCTCAGGCCTAGTAGAGAGAGATGCAGACCTCCGCAAGGAGCATTCAATCTCGATGGAAATTTTAATGCAATTTTTAAGAAAAATGTGATTTCTATTTAATAAATAAATTCTATATTTTTTTAAAATATTAGATATATATAAATAATATCAAAATATCTACTTTAAGCATACAATATATATATTCCATGTTTTCTAAATCAAAGAAATTATAAATTTCATGAAACTATCTTTACAATTCAATACCATTTCAAGATTATACTAAAATACCATATACATTAAAACTAGGTTATATTCACTAGAATATTTCACTTTATAAAAATTACAATTATGAAAACCCTAAAAACGATAATTAAATACTTGAGGTGTATTTTGAAAATATATCAAAACTATTTTTCATAAAACCCCTTCAAGTTATATTAATTTACAATAAGGACCCTAGTAAATATAGGTTTAAGCGGGACCCGTTCTTTTGAGCCTTAGGGAGCCGGAGAATATGGGTGTTAGTCTATCTAAGGTAGAAAACCTAACAACGGTGTTATCAACACGGTAATTGTCTTGGAAAAAGACACAAATCCTGCTGTCCATATGCAGCAGTTACCGATAACTCCAAAACAATCAGGACTTCAATTCTGTTTAAAAGTCTGACTCAGTTCGAGTCATGGTCAAATCTGAAATAATCTGACTTGAATTCAATTCAAGTATAACTACAGTACAACATGAATCCATTTATACCAGAATTCAATCTACATCAACAAGACATGACCGAACTGAACTATGGATATACTCTGTTTATATGACTATCCATTTATATCCATTCCGTTTACTGATATTATGGATTCGGCAAGTCTTCCATTTACTACAAGATAATACAATACAATCAGTACAATCAATACAAAAGAAATTACGGGGTTTATATAGGGGTAGACTGGTTCGGAACATGTTAAAGGTGGCACGGGGTGGTCACTAAAAGGCGTAATTACATCCATGCCGTTGTTCCGTAGTATTATCGATGGAGCCTTATACTACGGGTTACCAAAGTCCACGGTGTAAGTTGGAATCCTCTCGTATACACTGGCATATTCTGTACCAAGCTACAAAAACTTAGTATAACAAATATAACATTATCTACTTCACATGTTCTATTCTCTGTTTATTCTTCTCCTTCTTTCTTTGGAACTTACCGAGCGATTATTCGCTGACGACATTCCTATTTCTCTTCTTCTTTGGAATGTTGTCAGGAAGACCCGACTCTGAGGAGCTCGAGACCAGCCAGGAGTACTTGGAGCAGTTCACAAAAGACCCTGAGCATTAGATTTTACTTGTACACACTTTTCATTTCAGTTATGCCATTGTTTAGGCATTGCATTTCAGACTTGTATTTACTTTCAAGTTGTAATTGTAAAGAATTGTTGAATAAATAAAAGTTGTTGTTCATTTATGTCTCTTGTGTACATTTTACTTTATATTGCTTAAATACGCTTAACGTGTTTACTTCTGAGTAAATACGTAGCGGACCTCGCCGCGTCCCCTTCCCGTACACCGGGAACTGGGGCATGACACTAATCCAAACCCTCAGGCGGCGCGACGAATACAAATATCTCCTTCTACTCGTGGATGGAAGAAGGGACGACTACTACCCTTGACTCGGCCGTCCCACCCTTACGCTTCTTATACGAGAAACACACCCAACTCGGCTCATCCTTATTGTTGCCGGGGTGATTCTTATAGCAAAGGAAAGAGATAATGAGAGTCAAACTGAAGGGGATATTTTCAAGTTTTAACCGGACCAGAAACCCGAAGAGAATTCTCCACGAGTTTGGCTCTAGCTGGCCTGGGGCAAGGTGGAAACAACGAAGCACCCCACAAACCTCGGTGGGGAAGGGCAGACACATTCCTGCCCGGAATGCTTCCAGATACAGGGCAATCTCCTTGCCTCACACCTGATTCGCCCGCTCACCCTCTCTAGCTAAGCGAAGTGAATAGTTAGAGGGGATGTGGAATCGAGCCCGAATTTCGGAAAGCTCGTCCAGACTCTTCAAAATGGATGGCGCATCGTGGGTGTTCCCGATGCGCACCTTGGGGGCCCTTGTCGCTGCCCAATGGAGAGCGACAGGGGCAGCTCTGACTCTAAGGGGCGAACCTGACACACAGGACGAAGAAGAAGAAGAACCCTCTTGGCTATTTGAAGCCGAAGAGGAGGAAGACCTACTGGACTCGGCCCCAACAACGGGTGCCTCATCGTCCGACTTTACTCTTAATATCTCTACGGACTCCTCAGATGAAGACATCAAACCTGATTCAAAGGAAGGGACTCACCAAGGAAAAATCAACAGATGATCCGATCTAAAGGAAGGAGCGCCGGGCAATTTTCAGCAATGAAAGAGAATTTGAGCAAAGTGTCAGCCCTAAGATGGCCCCCTCCTATTTATACACCTCAGAAGAGAACATCCTACGGCCCAGATTGATTCCCGCTAAAACGAAACGTCGCACCCAGCGTCTGGCGGGGCTCCACATGGCGATCGGCTATTGGGGACGTCTTTTCGACTGCAGGAGTCAGAGACGGCCTGTCATCTTCTCCAACCAACGCCTGACACGTGGCCCGTACCTCAACTGACGAATCGACTGAAACGGCGCCCCCTCTTTAAAGCACAATCATTTCACTGATCCGTTGACGCCATCGGGGATACGGATGAAAATTCAGGCGAACGACGAGGCGACACGTTGGTCCAAAGATCGGAACGACGTTACCACCAAACTCCATGCCGTTCCCGGACAATCCACATTATGATTCTTGGCGCCAAAATGAGCAAAAGAAAAACCGAGCAGGCCACTCTCGACCCGATCCCTGAATAGGTCGGAACGAGAGTGAGAGGCTAATGATGATGCTCACAAGTGGTATCTCCCCAGATTGCGACACGTGGCGGATGACGTGTCCCGAAGGCTACAGGGGTAGAATAAATGAGTTGCATTTGAGATATTCCTCGGGATCCCCTTCTGGAGAAACGTATCCGACCTTTCGGGAGACCTCCCTAAATACATTCCACCTTCACCTAGGAAACTACCAACAGCTCGTCTTCGAGCTTCCTCAGTCTCCTTGCTCGTCTCCGAGCCGTCTGACATGCCGAGCTTTCTCGGCCACCCGGCTCGTCTCCGAGCTCCTGACATGCCGAGCTTCCTCGGCCACCCGGCTCGTCTATGAGCTCCTGACATGCCAAGCTTCCTCGGTTTCCCCCTGATCAATCAAGAACGCGGATCCCATGCGTCCCGCAACGGCTCCGCGTATATCGCCAGGTCGAGATATCCGCCGACCCACGATCCGCGTACCACACTAGCGCATCCCCCCATTAATGGGTGCATCCCGCCATTCAAGACGAGCATAACGCAGGGACGTAACCGACGGTGAAAATCTCGCGCCTGCTCGCTCCACGCGACCCCTATATAAACCCCTCTCTCAGACGGCTCAGGTAACTCGAACTCATTTCAATACGCCGCTACTCTGCACTTATACCTCGGCACTAACTTGATCGTCAAAGGGTCCTATGGTGGTTATCCACTCCGTAACTTCTTTGTAGGTAGCTCGGCGTCAAATATCAACCCATTGAGACCCACACTTAACAACTTTCAAAACAAATCTCAGCCGTCAAAAACTGTCATCACAAGATCGACGGAGGACAACAACTGAAGGAGATCTCAGCCTCCATCAGCTATTAAAAAAAGTCCATCTAATTTTTAATTGGTTGAGTAGCAGGTAGAATATGGCATGCTCCTAAAAGATAAGGACTTTAATTGCATAAAACAATGCCCCTGTAATTATTTCATTTAGCCTCGAAAATGAGCTTTCACCAGCATAATGATCCATGTGGTTCAATATCATCCATCACGAGGATGCACAATACATATACAGATGCATATGCACTGCATAAAATGTATTAACTACAACATTATATTAAATTATTATCTAATTCCAAACTCAACTTATATCATGACGGTTTCACCAAAGAAAGCTTTGGGAACATCTCCTTTCTTGTTGAAGATGATTCTATAATTACTTGGAGGTTGTTGACTTTCAATCATCATAAAACACAAATTTTATCCTATGACATCTTATTCCTAATAATTAACCTCGAGCTAATATAGAGAAATACTTTATTAACAAACTCTTATCCTCCAACCGAATGCACTCAAGAGATAGAAGGATGAGGCTCATATTTAGATATCGGTGTCGTACATAGGATTCATGATATTTATTTCTCGGATAACATGAGGATAAAAATAAAAGTAAGCAATAAATTATTTTTCCAACTAATATATAATACACGTTATTACCCTTCCGTGACCTTCCAAGAACTGGTAAATAAAACAAAACGAAGGGCCCCACATGCAAAATTCATACCATCTGTATGTTCAGCGAACCTGACCAACGCGGTATCTTCACCGCGTTCAGCCCGCCAAAATTTCCCCTTCTAAATAAATACCTCTTGACCCCAACCTCAGGGGAAGAACAAATTAATACTCACTCAACCCTCAAAGTGCCATCTACAATCAAATGACAACCCTTCAATTTTTAGATCCAATGGCTGAGGAGAAGTACCACCACTTGTTCCACCACAAAAAGGAGAGGACAGCCCAGCCGAGGAGGAGAAGAATCACAAGCACAAGGAGCACCCTGGAGAGATGGGCACTATTGCTGCTGGAGCTTTTGCTTTGGTTTGTATTCTTTATTCCCTTAAATTTTGCTTGATGCACGCGCGCGCACACTGCAGATACGCCAAAAAAATTATGTTGTTGTCATCTTTCGTGTATATCATTTATAGATCGACAGATAAATTCAAAGTTACGATGAAAACAACAGCGGTATTAAGAAATAATGCTATAAGAAAGAAACATATAAAACTAGCACGATTTACACAAAAAGAAATAAGAAATTTATATGTTTAGAATCTAAAAGGACATCACTGCAAGCTATTGTTATCTTGCCATGTGCCCGCTGTGTCTTGATCCGTGCATGTTTCCATGTGATGGAGGTCGTGGTCTCCTTCAGATGCCGTCCTCCGTCTATCCTGCGATGGCGGTCTTGGACAGCTGAGATTTGTTTTGGAAGTTGTTAAGTGTGGATCTCAATGGGTTGGTGTTGGACGTCGAGCTACCTACAAAAAAATCCTCGGATAGGTGACCACCGTAGGACCTTCCGACGATCAAGTTAGAGCTGAGGAATAGATACAGAGTAGCGGCGTATTGAGATAAAATTCAGATACCTGTGCCGTTTGAGAGAGAGGTTTATATAGGGGTCGCGTGGAGCGAGCAGGTACGAGATCACTGCCGTCAGTTACGCATCAGCGCTATCCTCGTCTTGAATGGCGAGATGCACTCATTAATGGGGGACGAGCCTGCGTGGGACGCAGAGCGTGGGGCGACGGATATCTCGCTCTGACGAGATGCGTGGAGCCGTTGCGGAGACGCTTGGGCTCCGCGTTCTCGGTTGATCGGAAGAGCCGAGGAGGCTTGGCATGTCAGGGACTCGAAGACGATCCGGGAGGCCGAGAAAGCTCGGCATGTTAAGGACTCGGAGACGAGCTGGAGGCTGTTCGCTAGGTGAATATGGAAGTACTCAGAGAGGTTTTCTGGAAGGTCGAATACGTCCCTCGAGACGAGGTCCCGAGGAACGCCCCTAATGTATCTCATTTATTCCTCCTCAGTAGTCTATGGGACACGTCACCTGCCACGTGTCGTAATCTGAGAAAATACCACTTTTGATCACCATCACCATGGTTCATTATAACTAAAGTATACAATTATATACCATGTCATCTTTGGATCACAATTGTGTTGGTTCAATCTATAAAAATGCTATAATTAAAATAGCCAATCGAATATAGACTCATGGTCGATTAATTAAATTTTGTTTATAAAATATAATAAATACATGTAATTGCACAGAAAACTAATCATGGACGATTTTCATGGAAAAGATGACAACATTTTCCGCTTACAAAACTTTTTCAATTTCTTTTTCCTTTTAGCCGATTTAATGGCTTAATGATATTTTATGATCGTAGTATGAGAAGCATCAGGCAAAGAATGACATGGAGCATGCCCACAAGCACAAGATTGAGGAGGAGATCGCGGTCGCAGTTGTAGTTGGCGGCGCAGGCTACACTTTGCATGAGAAGCATGAGAGGAAAGAGGCGAAAAAGGAGGATGAGGAGGCTCATGGAAAAAAGCATCACCACCTCTTCTAAGTACTATTTTCATGAAGTTAATTTCATGGGTTGCTTAATTACTTTGCTTATGTTAATAATAAGAGCCCGGCAATTTTATGGCTTATGATGAGTGCATCCTTTCTTCACCTTTTCTTTTAATTTTCCATGTGTTGTGTATTATCTTATTTATCTATGATCTTGGTTTAGCGTGTGATAATACTCGTAAGTGGGGATTCTTCTTATCACGGAACGTAGCAGACGACGTGTCATCTATGTATGCCAACTAGATTTCCGAGGGCTACTAAACTGAAATAAAGGAACATTCCTCGGTACCTCACCTCCGAGACTCCGTCGAATAGGCTTCGACCTTTCGGGGCCTCCCCCTAGGTGCATTCCTTTTCTGACCAACAACCGGTCAATTGCTCCTCTTCGAGCTATCCTAGAGCTGAACTTCCTCAGCATTTTTGTCGTCCTGTCCATCTCGAGACTGGTAGCACAAAGCCTGAGCTTTTTCAGGTTGAGCTTCCTCAACTTCCCTTTACCGAGCTTTCTTGTAACGGTTCCACATCTCCTGCCATGATGGAGTCAACCACCCCATGTCCCGCATCTCACGCGAGTATTTCTCGCCATTAATGCGAACGTGACGCGTGGGTGGAACTGACGGCGAGGATCTCGCAACGGCTCGTTCCATGCGATCCCTATACAAACTCCTCCTCCAGACGATTCACGTAACTCAATATAATCCAACACGCCATTACTCAGCCCAAATATTCCCTGGTTCTAACTTGATCGTCGGAGGGTGCTATGGTGGTTTCCCATCCCTGGACTTTTTTTGCAGGTAGCTCGGCGACAACACCGACCAACAACCCAATGAGATCCACATTCACTCTCTAAATCTTAGACCTTCATCTCGCTTCTCACCAGATCGACGGAGGACAATATCTGAGGGAGATTTCGACCTCTATCAGTTGACGCCGTCTGTGGGAAACAAAAAACTTTTCCACCAAAAGGTTGCTTTCCGTCTTCAACACAACGACGAGTGTGCACCGCAACGAATATCCCAACACGGGCCACCGTCGATCGACTCTGACGATGGGTAGGCGATCCTCCCATCGCGCACCTCACAACGGGGACAGGAGCGGTTCCGCTCCATCAGTTCCCGACGTTGTCGAAGCCCTAGACGCTCGATCGACCGATTAGCAGCGGTAGTGGACATGATCGCTCGTGTCAAGACCGCTAGCCTTCAATCCACCATTCCTGCACCCTAGAACGATGGCAGACAGGAGATAGCGGCGGCTTGTCACACACAACCCGGGGTAAATGCCCCACCGGTGCCTCGATCAATCTTAACATTGCGAAATATTGACATGCCGACTCTGGCAGTCAAGACACCGTACGAGGAAGGGCTCACGTGCCGTCGGGCGCATGGAGGAACCGAGATTCCCTGGCTCGATAGGCACCAAACAGTCTATTACCTTGGTCCTAAGATCAACCGAGCTACCACTTCAATGCTTACCGAGCTCCCTCCCACTCCGAGGTAATGTCAGTCAGGTCGCCTGATTCCAGGGAAGAACGACGTCGCCATGACCACCGAAACAGTGTGCATGGCACTCGTCGGGGGAGCCACGAAGGCTTCATAGCGAAGATCTGAGGAACGTCATAGAATGGAGCAGAAGCCGTTTCGTCACCCAAGCCCAAAGCGAATACAGAAGAGACTCCGACCAGGGAGAATTCTCGGGGTACAAACAGCGAATCGACATCGTCGAGAAGAAGATCGAGGACATGCATCTCGCCACCCGCCAACCTAGTGGACTAGTGAAGTATTTCTTGGACTCTCTCACGAATCCCTTCACTGAGCAGTTGCTGAGAGCACGCGTATCTTCCCGGAATAAGTCGCCTAAGGTAGGTTTGTTCGACGGTAAGTCCAACCCGAAGTATCACCTGGACGCGTTTACTGCGTCCATAAGCTATCGGGATAATTCGGACGTTGCTCAGTGTCGAGAATTCTCCACCACCCTCATCCGAACAGGACGAGACTGGTTCCCCGGCCTGACTCCGGGCTCGATTTCAACCTTCGACAAATTAGCCATGCAGTTCTTCAGCCATTTTGTCGGTAACGGATGACAGAAGAAGTCGGTTGACTACCTGTTCACCATCAAGAGTGACGACATAGAGTCTTTTAAGGGATATATACCAGGTTCTACAATATTCTCCTAGAAATACCTAAGCACCAGGACGGGACAGTCATAACCATTCTGAGGTCCGGTCTTAGGCACAAAGAGTGGCTCCGTTCTTTTGCATTGGCACAACCCAAGACCATGACTGAGGTGAAGGTTTGGACCAAGCGAGAGATCCAACTCGAGTCTGAGGTCAACGTTCATCTCCACCAAGGAGACCGGAGAGACCGAAGAAAAGGGACCGGGAATAAAAGAAAAAGCCTAATCGTTTGAAACCTTATTCTCCGAGGTTTCATGATTACACGTCTCTGAACGTTTCGCAAGCCAAGATGTTAGAAGAAATGAAGGGCGAAAGATTCTTCAAGCTGGCACCGATGAGGCAAAGGCTATGCAAACGACTTCGTGGACCATTTTATGCCTATCATCGGACGCAAGGGCATCCGACCGAGAATTGTAAATAGCTGCGTGATTATATCGAAGAGATGATCCACTCCGGTTACCCGGCGAAATACCTGTAAGACAAACATTAGGCGGATAGGGAGCAGGCCGAGCAACAACCTGCAGGAGAGCTGACGGTCGGACAGATCATGTTCGTTTCCGTTGGCTCGAGTCCGAGCAACGAGGACACCCATTGTATCCAACTAATCATGACCTTAGATGCTTCCCCCTCCAAGAAGAGCAAGAAGGTTACCTCAATCATTTTTACCGACGAGGACCTACATGGCATATCTGTCCCGCACAATGATCCCTTGATGATCGCGGCCCGGGTGAACAGGTACGAAGTCAGGAGAATTCTCATCAACTCAGGAAGTTTGGCGAATATCCTACTCTACGATTGTTTCTAGCGTATAAGATTAAACCCGTACAATCTTCAACCGACCTCGCATCTTCTCTTAGGGTTCACCAACCGCTCCATCCAAGCAGAGGGGACAATCACTCTCCTTTTCAATATTGGAGAGGCCGGGAGAACCCGAACAATGATGGGGAGCTTCCTCGTCGCATGGGTTCTTTCCTCATACAACATCCTTCTAGGTCGTCTGACCTTAAATGCCCTTCAAGCTCAGATCTCGACCTACCACCTCACGCTCAAGCTTCCTCTGAGCGAGGGAAGGATAGGCCGGGCTTACGGAGATTAGCAAATCACCAAAGTATGTCTCGCCACGGCAGTTCCCGAGGAAAAAGAAGTTGAACTGACCGATGGACCTTGTGATTCCCGAGAAGCGCTGGATACATGGGATGGCAAGAAAGAGATCTGGGGTTCCCCGGTAGAAGCCTTGACCAAGGTTTCCTTCAGCGAGGGGAACAACAGCCGGACCATCCAAATTGGGTCCCTCCTGACTGGGGAAACAAAAGACAATTTCGTACAATTCCTACGAGACAACTCCGATGTTGTCACGCCCTGCTTCCTAAAATACAAAAATTTCAGGACGTAACAAAACCAGCTATGCTATCTACGGTAAGAAAACATTCTTCCATAGTCACATTAAGCTTTTCAATCAGTAATCAAGAATAATAAATTACTAAATCTATCTATCACATGTCTAATAGCCACAAAAAACAATAATTGGAAAAAACAGCGGAAGCAATAAAAATCCAAGTAAAACCAAATAGCATAAGAGCTATATCAATAAGGTGATCCTCATTAATCGGCGATCCTGTCGAATACTCACGTGCTAAGTCAAGTAGCTGGGCTATGCAAAACCCAGACGTCAGTGCGTCATAAATATCAATAACAATAGTATAATCAGAACAGGATGCTATACATGATGATATGAGTATAAATCATAATCGCAGGTATAAAATAGTGGCTATAGGTGTGTCACATGTATCCTAAAATCCGTGCTTCTAGGTTATTTATTCTACACGTCTTTGAATTCTCATCGTAACTCAATAGTATATATCCCATTCATACCCCCATGGGACTATGTCACAATATATCCCATTCATTCCCCACGGGTCTACGGTATAATCAACAATGGTTATTCCGTCATGCCCGGAATCACGACAAATAATAATAATTTATTTTTGAGTTACGTTTCGGTTACATTCTTGATTTTCCCTTTCCCCCAGGTTTTGTGTTCAAGTTAGGTATTAGATGATATTTACCTAATACCAACACAGGATCAAGCAGGTACAGATTTTGTCTATCTAGACAACAAGTTATGTTCATCAGGACAATAAGTTAGAATTGTCGGCATTGGTAATACTCTAAGTAACAGGTCTAGTAACGGGTCATGAACATGTCAGACAGTGTGTTAACAGGATAAATACTTAATTATGTAACCAATCACAAAGAAGCAATAATATGACTGTCATGGTTATCTAGCTATAACAGGATAGAAATATTCCGTATTACTTGTTTAAACATAAATATCTAACCGTATTTATTTCACGCCTGTTAATTATTATAAGCTAAACGATATCTACTAGAATAGTTCGCATATCAGTTGCAACTACAAACATATCAGCATTACTAGATAATATAATACGAACTATTTTATAAAATTGTATATCGATAATAGTTTGCAAATTATAAATATATGTATAATAAATATATATGGTTTGGTATATAGTTTTATAGCATGTTGCAAGTTTAGAAACTTATCTCATATATGACGATGATCAAGACAGGGAAGGACGACACGATGACTGGAACAGTAGAAATTGCGACGTTTATAAATGCTTGACGAAATGCCAGGGCTCAATTTAGCGTCGATTGATGCAGTGGAGGGTGCGATTGTAGCAAAACTTGAATGCAATGAGCAGAGGAAAACTCATTGGTCACGAATACAGTATACACCGGTGATGGAAGAAGCAACGGCGTCACTAAAGATGAAGGTGTGTAGTGGCTCTGCATGATACTATACGACACGGTGCTGGGTATTGCGGTAACACGAGGCTGATGCGACGGTGGCACACAAATGTGCATGAGCTGAGCATGAAGCGGGCATGGCGTGGCACAGGAGCAGGGCATATGGCGTAATATGGTCTGGGTACGGAGATGACACTATGGTGGCATCGTTTGGGTATGGTGGTGGTCAGGTGGTGGTCTGGTCTGGGTATGGTGGTGGTTTGATAGGTGGTCTGGTCTGGTGATCGAGAGGAGAGAGAAAGAAAGGGAAAGAGATGGGGAGAGGGGGGGTTTATTTTAATATAAATTGTTTATAATATTATATATATATATATATATTATGATTTTACGGTTTTACAGATAATATCAAATGTTACCAAAGTTTACCCGAATCTTTCTAAAAAATATATTTTTGAGAATAATATACATGCGTGTGATAATCTAATTTTAAATACATATATCCCCTAAAAATATCTAAATAAAGATTTAATAAATATATAAAGATTAATAATTATTTGTTATCTTATATTTTAAGATTTGCACATAATAGATAAGAGCGAAATAAGATATGAGGTGATATGCCATGCAATATCAGTTAGCAAAAATATTATTTATTCATAACTTGTGGCTATAACTAGATATATCAAGATTTAAATATATATAATGTATATATAATATTATCTTCACGTAGATACATTTCACTAGCAAAAATCAGATATAATGTAGGACCATATTGGGTTCTAAACATGCGGGTTGGATAACGGCTATTACTATTCGAATCATTCACAACCCTAATAGATAAAATAAAAGAATTATAAAGCAAGACTTAAAATACCAAGTTATACTGTATAAATGTACTAGGGTGTTACATTATACCCAACTACAAAAGAATTTGCTCCTCGAAATCCACGGAACACGGAAAGACAAGAAAATACAGATCTAAGGAAAAAGATGTGGAAACTTTTGTTGAATCTCGTCTTCACATTCCCAAGTAAATTCTCTGTGCGAACGATTTCCCCACGAAACGAGTACTAGAGAGATTACTTTATTCTTCAGAACCTTTTTTCGTCGATCCACAATAGCCATTGGTTGCTCATCATAGGTTAAATCTTTTTTCACTGTCAGTTTCAAACAATCAAGGACGTGCTTCTCATCTCGAACATACTTGCGGAGTTGAGATACATGAAACATGTCATGAAAACCCGCCAAGGATGGTGGTAAATCCAATCGATAAGCTACCTCTCCAACACGCTCGATGATATCGAAAAGCCCCATGAATCGAGGACTAAGCTTACCTCGACTGCCAAATCGGATTACTCGCCTAGTCAGTGATATCTTCAAGAACACAAGATCACCAACAACAAACTACAAACGTCTTCTTCCAGTATCAGTCCAACTCTTCTGTCAATCTTGTGCTACCTTCATATGATCACGAATCAAGTTAAATTTTTTCACAGTTTGCATAATGAGTTTCGACCAACAATCTTCTTTCTTCAATATCGTCCCAACAAACAGGAAAGCGACACTTACGACCGTACAATGCTTTGAATGGAGCCATATGTATAGTTGCCTGATGATTGTTATTGTATGAAAACTCCACTAAATGTAAATGATCCTCCCAAGAACTCTTGAAGTCTAATATGCAAGCTTTCAATATATTTTCAAGAGTTTGGATTGTCCTCTCGGACTGTCCATCTATCTGAGGATTGTCGGTCGTACTAAACTTCTAGCGAGTTCCCAAACTTTCCTGTAGAATCCTCCAAAAGTATGATAGGAACCGAGTGTCACGATCAGAAATGATACTAACTGGTACTCCATGCAATCTCATAATCTTTTACATGTACCGCTCTGCCAAAACCTTCGTCGACTGACTAACTCAAAATGGTATGAAATGAGCTATCTTGGTCAATTGATCGACAATCACCCAAACTGTGTTATTGCCCTTCGGACTTCGTGGTAAGGCTGACACAAAATCCATGGCTATATATTCCCACTTCCATTGAGGAATCGAAAGTGGTTGCAACAAACCAGCAATCCATTGATATTCAGTCTTGACTTGCTGACACACCAAGCACTTTGATACGTAGCGAGCAATCTCCCTTTTCATGCCTTCCTACTAGAAATGTTGTCTCAAATCTCTATATATCTTCGTACCTCCCGGACGTACTGAATATGCGGAACTATGAGCCTCCTTCATGACTTCTTCACGAACATCTCCTTTAATCACACATAAACGGCTTCCATATCGTAATGAACTATCTTCATGAATCAACAAATCTGTTCGAAGTCCCGCTTCCACTTGTCCTCCAAATTTCTGTAATCTAGGATCGTGCGACTATGCCGCCTTAATACTATCGATCAAGGATGGCTGTACTTACAACGGCATCAACTGTCCCAAAGAATATGGTAGTACGATCTCCAACTCGAACCTTTGAAGATCAGCTATAATCTCCTTCCGTGCAGTCAACATCTGTATCGCTGGTAACTAACATAAAGCATCCGACATTACATTAACTCTCCCCGGATGATACTTTAGATCAAGATCATAGTCAGCCATCAACTCTAACCATCTACGCCGCCTCATATTGAGCTCTTTCTGTGTGAACATGTACTTTAGGCTCTTGTGATCAGTAAAAATTTTAACTCTTTCGTCCAATAGGTAGTGTCTCCAAATCTTCAGCACGAAAATCACTGCTGCTAGTTCCAAGTCATTTGTTGGATAGTTCTTCTCATAGGTCTTCAATTGCCTCGACGTATACGCTATAACCTTCCCATGTTGCATCAGAACACATCCCAAGCCTTTCCCAGATGCGTCGTTGTGTATAACTAGTCCTTTGGAACCATCTGGTATTGTCAGAATATGAGCGGTTGTCAATTTTTGCTTCAGCACTCCAAAAGCTGACACATACTTCTCAGTCCACATGAACAGTATTTCCTTCCGTGTTAGCTTGGTCAATAGTTCTGCTATTCGAGCGAAGTTCTCCACAAACCTTCTATAATATCCAGCAAGCCCAAGAAAACTTCTGATCTCCCCCACATTCTTTGGAATCGGCCAATTATGAATAGCTGCAATCTTTCGGGGTCAACTGCAATTCCATCTTCGGATACCGCATGACCCAAAAACTCCACTTCTTCAAATCAAAACTCGCACTTGCTCATCTTAGCATATAACTTTTCTTGCCTCTACATCTACAGTGCGATTCTCAAGTGTTCTGCATGCTCTTCTTTGCTCCTTGAATAGACTAAAATATCATTAATAAATACCACTACGAACTGATCCAAATATAGTAAAAAGATTCGGTTCATCAAGTCCATAAATATTGCTGGTATGTTAGTAACTCCAACTGGCATCACTAAATACTCGTAATGCCCATATCAAGTTCGAACGCCGTCTTGCAAATGTCTCCTTCTTTCACCCGAACTTGATGATACCCTGATTGTAAATCCAACTTCGAGAATACTCTCGCGCCACTGAGTTGGTCGAATAATTCGCCTATGAGAGAGATTTGGTACTTGTTTTTAATATTCACCCGATTTAACTATTGATAGTCGATGCACATCATCCACGTGTCATCTTTCTTTTTGACTAGAAGAACTAGAGCTCCCCACGACAAACCACTGCTGCGAATCCAACCCTTCTCTAATAACATAGAAATTTGTGACTTTACCTCTTCCAGTTCCACCGGTGACATCGAATAAAATCTTTAGAATTGGCGCTGCTATAGGAATAAGATTAATCGCGAACTCCACATCTCGTTTAGACGGTAAACTCGAGATGTCTTTGAACATATACATGAAATCCCGAACTGCTATCGGCGCTTCATCTGCAACTTGTTTATGAACTTCACCCTTCAGTAAACGATTTCCTTCATCATGAATTTTCAAGTTTGCTCTAAGACCTGTGGGTTATCAGCCTACCACTCTTCCGCTGCGCTACTCTGATAATTTGAGGCGGGTCTGTTAAAACTTTTTCAATTAAACATTTTACATTTGATCGTCCTTGAAGCGGTCTGTACCAGCTCCCGCTCGGGTTAATCTCGAACTACTGCAATCATCAAAAGCTTCTCCGGTATTTCTTCTTGTTCTTTGAAATGCAAATGGATTGGTCTTACGGGACGAGAGGAAAGATATAATGTGGTTGCTGGATTCAGGTTACCTAAATAGAGTACCGTATTGTAACCATGATGCGGTACATAGTTACAACTACATAACTTTATTCAAGTCATCCAAATCCTACTATCAGAATCGAGAGAATAAAATCGGAGAAACAATAAGGAAGCAAAAGGATTCCAAGCCGAGATGCAATATCATTTTCATATCGTCAAGATAACAGAGTTAAGGGAAAGATAAGATTCAAGAATTTGAATGACAAAACAATTATGTGGCAGGATATGTTCTTAAAATTCTGGGTTTGCTGGTTAGTGTATTGGGTCCAATACCCAACTACGAAAGAAACCAAACTCAGCTAACCTAAAACCTATGTGTTCTGATACCAACAAAATCTTGTCACACCCCGCTTTCCAAAGTACGAAAATTTCGGGACATAACAAAATCAACTGATTAGTCAAAAATATTGCACATTTGTATGAACATTTTCCCCACTATTCTATTATTAACTAATAAAAGGTGTTAAATATAAATAAAGAATATATGTGGGTTTATTTGTAAAAATATTTTATCATATGTTTCTTTATTTAAATTAATATAATTAGGGAAAATATATGCATATAATATTTAAATAAAATATTAGTAATTAAAATATGCATATTATATCAAATATCCCTGATCAATATTCTTAAAATATTATATCGTATAAATGGTTGGAATAATATCTCAAAAATACCAAATGCTACTAACAATTTAATTTGAGATATTGTGCAGGTATTAGTTCAGGTCTGAAATCTAAATAAGAGATCTAAGTCAAATCGAAATATCAAACCGAATTTGCCAAATATTAGAAGCAAATCAAAGAATCTAGCAATGGCAGAGATTAAGAGCAATATTTTCAGACTCGATGTATCAAGAGAATCTCTAAATATCAAGAGAAAAATCCAGAAAAAATCCCATGTCCCAATCCCACCAAAGGGCGGCGGATCCGTGGTCAAATGTGAGCAAGGGCGGCGGAACCGCGGTCTGTTGTGGGCCGTTGGATGTGCAATTTTGGGGGCATGATCGCAATATCACCGACTCCCATATAGCATCTAGGGTTTCTAGTTTTAGAGACTATATAAAGGACCGAGAGCCGTGCATTCAAAAATATCATCGAATCATCTATTCATCTACCTTTCAATATAGAGAGAGATCTATGAGCGAAACTAGGGTTTTTGTAATCTACCTTTTTAAGAAGAAAAGTTGTAATGCATTAGTTGATCAATAAAGGTAGTCTTTTGTTTTAATTCTTTTCTCATTTACTTTCCGCATTACTTTTTCACATTTACTTTCCGCATTACTTTTTTTGCATTTACTTTTTCGCATTACTTTTCTACATTACATTCAGCATTATTTTCTGATTTTAAATATGGTTTCATTCATCTTCCACCTCTATTTTACTACGCTAATATACATGAGCGAGTAAATTCTTGCTTGCTAGGGTTTGTAAGATTGGGTAGAATAATAGATGAAAAATATATTTTAAATCCTTTTTAAAGTTTTAATTTTTATAAACCTTAGCAAAATAAATGTTAACCCTCTTATCGGGCGCGTTATCCATTAATGATAGTCACGACCATGATTTGAGATTAGTTAATACATATTTTGTTAAGGGCTTAAGATAAATAGAAATCAATGAAAGGACAAGGGGTAGTAGTGGGAAACCCTGGTTTCTCCAAGAACTCTAATCCACATTCATTGCTATCTCTCGAGTTTTAAACAATTAAAATATAAAGAATCATTTATAAACCTTCATCCATTAACTACTAAGTCCTATAAACTTTACAAGCCTTTCTATTATAAAATTTTCTAAACATCTTAATTTAAAACAACAACAATCTCTCCTCTCTTTTATTAACTCGTCTAAAACAAGAAAAAAATTCACGTTTCCCTGTGGACGACTCGTACTCATAGCGGCTAGCTATTGCGACACCGTTATTGATTGCGGTTCTTTACAAAACACATACACTTACTTTTCGCAACAATCAAATGGCGCCGTTGCCGGGGAGACGATCGTAATTAATTTTCTTGTTAGTCGGGTTGATTTTGTATAAAAAACCAGAAATATTAAATAAAAGAGAACCAAAACCGCATCTTATGTTTTTAACGATTATCATGCGAGTTTTGTAGGGGAATCTGGAGTAATTGAAGCAAACCAACAAAGATTCAGAGGCTTTAAACTTGGAACAAAAGAGTGGTGGTGTGCCCTGAAGAAATTTGAACAGATGATCTTGCCAAACGGCGGCGGAACCGTAGCTTAGGGTTGTGTTAGGCTACGTAACCGCGGTCCTTTTGACGAGTTGGGCTCCCAAAAATCTCTCGTATTCTTCTGTTGCCTTCCTCTCTCCTCTAAAACTCCAATAAACTGATTTTACCTGCAGGATTCTTTGCAAACAGCGATGCTAAAAAATTTCTTTTTACGTGTTTTGATTTCGGTTTGTTTTGCATATTTAAACCGGACATTAAGGGGTAATAAACCCAAATTCAGATTATATGGGCATTTCATCACCCTTCTTAGGCCCCACAAATCACAAATGAGCATACTATCACTCTATATTAATAAAAAAATCTAGACTAAGCCTTTAAAGACATTCGCGCTCAATTAGGACAAAAGAGGGTCGTGGGTAATCTATTACTTATCCGCATTTCTCTTTTGGTGTCTAGGCAAGTGTGACTAAGAAAAGTGGTTACTTAATTAGGCTCGCTATTTCGGTGATTCGTATAGCGGATATCTCCCACTTACCTGGCACTTACCTGACCGCAAGATTGATAAGGAGGTGGTAGAGAATTGATCCCACATCTTGTCCTTTGGAAGTCTAGGAGCGGTCTAGTGACTTGATCTAGATGACCCTAACTCTAGGGATTGATTGTGCATTTTGTGATTGGTTGAGTCAAGCCTCACGTCCGGCATTTTTTCAAAACAAGCCTTCTTACAATCTTTCTCACACATATCACACGCTACCACGTGCACTAAACCCGCTTAGTGCATGATGGATTGGACACAGGATTCTAATGCCCGTCTAGTCTGCGTTTTTGCTGTCGACTCCGAAGTCGATACTTCTTCATTTTCTATTTCTCCTCCACCTACCACATCTCCCCAGATGGACAGATCTCCATCGGGTTTTAACAACACCACCTTGCCACCACCCGTAGGTGCACAAATTCAGAATCCACCACGCATCACTCTTGAAGACCGATACTACTCCTTACATGGACCCCTTCCTACGTGTCTGTCTCTTCCACCAGCCAATGGGGATAATTTCGAAATTAAATCTCACTTCATCAACTTATTGCCCGAATTTCACGGGCTTGAATCTGAAGATGCATACATTTTATAACCAAATTCGAAAATGTATGTGCAATGATGATCACCATCCAACTTGCAGGGGGTGCTATGCGATTACGTCTTTTCTCTTTTACTTTGTGCGATCTCATAGAAAAGTGGCTTTATAGCACCGCCTCCCATTCTATCGCTAAATGGGATGAATTCGTTAAAGTATTTCTTAAGAAATTTTATCCTCATCACAAGACTGCCCATATTTGGAGCGAGATTAACCAGTTTGTCCAACTTCCTAACAAACCCTTTTGGAAATGCTTTGAACGGTTTAAAAATCTCCTTGTCCAATGTCCTTATCACGGAATCGACAGATGGAAACTTTTCTAAATTATGTATAAGGGTATCAATCCAGCTACGAAACAAATGCTAGAAACCATTTGTCAATGTCATTTCATGTCAAAAGACGACGGCGAAGCGTGGCAATTTCTGGAAGATTTCACCGAACAGACATTACAGTGGGAGAGCACTAGACCAACAACATTGTCTAGGGCAGGTATCCATTAGATCGACGCTTCCATCGCAATGAAAGTCGAAATGGCTGTGATGCAAAAGAAACTCGAAGCTATAGAGAGCAAGTTCTCTTCAGCCTCCCTAAACACGCTCTCCAAAACCGTGTGTGGTTTCTATTTTGACTCATTACATTTAACGGAAGAATATCCTTTGAATCCTCTGTTTCAAGATCATGAACAAACCAATGCCGCTTTTCAGCAACAACCTAGAAACGATCCTTATTCATCCACATATAATTAGGGATAGCATCCTAATTTTTCTTGGAATTAAAACCAATCTCAAAATCAAAATCAGTTCCCAAGCCAAAATATCTATCAAAGGCTTCCCCCACAGCAACAACAGTCACCACAACAAATTTAGCATCCCTTTCAACCGCAATCTTTCCAAAATCCGGCCAACAACTTTTCCCCTTATAATAATTCTTTCCAACCACAGACTAATATTCTAATGGCTGGTACCGATAAAATCTCTGCACTCGAAAGAAGTTTGGAAACGTTTATTAAACAATCCACACAAACGACGGCTAATTTAATGTCTTCTATCCAAAGGCTAAAGCAAGACACTGCTTCCCACGGTGAAAGTATAAAATCTATTGAAGCACAAATTGTGCAGTTAACTGCCGCGATGAGTGAGAGTGAGAAAGGGAAACTTCCATCTCAAACTCAACAAAATCCCGACCACACACAAAGTGCTAACATCGTTCTTAACCAACAAAATCATAATGAGAGTGCCGTAACCACGTTAAGATCGGGAAGAGCGCTGAACAACTATGTTGGTGAACAAGTTGATGATTTAGATGATACCCGGCTACTACTTCTACTCATACCTTGTCTAATCCAACATCTTCTTCTGAGCTCATTCTCCGTTCTTCACTAGGCTCGACCCTCATTCCACTTGAATGAACTACTATCTCAGACTACGCCAAATCCAATTTTGGGATCCATTCCATCCATACAAACTTCTCCACTAGTGTTGGACCCAATCCCTGTTGATAAAGCTTATTTTCTAAACCGGTTGAGGCTCAATAAACCAAGTCCACAAATGGAGAAGATTGTGGAAATGTTTAAGCAAGTTAACATAAATATTCCTCTCTTAGATGCTATCCAACAAGTTCCATCCTATGCGAAAATTCTAAAGGACTTGTGCACTAAGAAAAGGAAAACTCAAGTGCTTAAAAAGGTTTTCTTAGCGAGCAATATGCACGATGCTCGTACCCGACATTTTCCCAAGAAACATAACAACCCCGGTTGTCCTATAATATCTATAACTATTGGGGGTAAAAACATCAATCGCGCTCTACTCGATCTAGGTGCTAGTATTAACTTGCTCCCGTATTCTGTTTATGAGCAATTAGGCATAGGAGAGCTGAAACCTACGCACTGCACTCTCCAGATGGCCGATCGATCTATCACCCACCCTATGGGTGATCTAGAGGACATGTTGATCAAAGTCAGGGAATTTATATTCTCTGCAGACTTTATAGTTCTAGATACACAGCCTTTGGCGAAACCACGTAACCAAATTCCGGTGATTCTTGGTTGACCTTCTCTTGCAATATCCAATGCAGTTATCAATTGTCGTAACGGTTCCATGAACCATCCTTTGGGAAGATGACAATTGATCTTAACATTTTCAGGGTAGGAAGTCAACCCTCCGAACTTTCTGCTCATATAATTGATATATGTTCTGTCGACAAGATAACTTCTGACAGTTGCAAATTTGAGGAGTTCTTGCTTTCCGATAATGATCTTAACGCCACTAGTTCATTATTATTTGATCTAGCTATTTATTATACAAGTGAGGCCCCTTCTGTCGACAATTCCACCCCCAAGCCCGAATACTTTAACTTGTCGAATGAGCTAGTCGAGATATCTGAGTCAATCTTTTACGCTAGATATGAACCTCTTATGGAGTCCGAGTATCATACTCTTCTTTCCGATGAGATTATCACTCGGATCATCGATGAAAGTTTCGAAGACATCTTCGCTAAAGAACTTACATTCCTTAAAGACTTAGATGTTGTGATGAATCAACCTCCACTCGAAGAAATTGAACCGCCACCCCTTCTTCTTAGCAAGTACGAGAATGCGACTATTCCACCTATTCATTATCTTTCACATTCTCATTTTCATTCACCATCACTTTTTTGCCTCTACCAACAAAGACGTAAAACTGTTCGATTACACCTCTTATCTCCTCCCCATTTCTTCACGTCCATCTGTAACATGATCTTCTACTAACCATGGTGTTACCTAAATAAAATATTTGAATGGTTGGTTTTGACTTTTGGTCTTTGTAAAGCTTTATGTAGACAAATAATATTTACCCCCTCTTATATTATATTTCAATGCTTAATAATGAAATTACTGTTTTACTCAAGTTTGGGGGGGGGGAGGGATTTTTTTTAAAAAATGGATCTTGAAAGAAACGAAAATTTTACACGATTATGAGCCAAAAACAAATTTGGGGGAAGATTTCACGGTTATTTATTTTTGACCCCTTATTTACCATCTTATTGAACCGTTCCTTCTAGTCTTCGGGTTTTGAGCTTATAAGATAGCATCGGTGAGGACACTGCTGCAAACAAGTTTGGGAGGATGGTTTGTATGGATAGTTTGTATATATCCACGCATCATATGTAAATATTGCATTGCATAATAATTTTTTTTAGAAAATAAAAGTTAGAAAGTGAAAAATACATATGAAAGAAAGGAAAAGATTTAAGAAATGTAAGAAAATTAGATGTTTTAAAACAACGCGAGTAATAGGTAGTCATAAGTTGTTGTCCCAAGAGTTAGTAAGATGAAAGAATCACTAATCTGCGAATAGGAATAAGTCTGAAAAATTATCTCTATTCTTGAGTCCAAACTTCTGAATGTTGATACCCTACTATACGCACTTACACACATCTTGAAACTTGGGATAGTAGAAGATACCTTGAAATGCTTTTGTCTAAAAGCCTTAGTAGGAAAAAAATATAAATCGACATAAAATATAAACGGTGAAGAAAAATGAACACTGGTTTTATAATTACTTAAGGCAATATAAAAGAAATATAGTGAGGGTGCCTTATCATCTAGTGCCTTAGACCAACTGGTTTGGGAGTCACTACTAAGCCTTAGGTGTTGCAAGATTAGAATATTGCTAATTACGCCTTAATAAGTGAGCACATTTGGTAATCGGTTGGTTAGTATCTCAAGAAATATTAACGGTCGCATGAAGAATGTGTGAGCAAAAATCCATCTAAAACATTCACCGACTAAAAAGTACTAAGAAAGATGGATAAAGAGTATGACTGCTTGAACTGAATTCTCCAAGCGTAGGGATGTCTTTTACACACACGTAGGGGGTATATGATTGATGTTTGGAAGAAAGGCATGGAGGAAGACTAAAAACGATATTTTATTGAGGGATGATGTGATTTCTGATATCTTTTCAAGACCATTAAGATATGGCTCATGACAACTAAAAAACTAATGTAGTTTGAAACACTTATTTTCAAGTTTTCTTTTATATGTTCCTTATCTTTGTATGTATTTTTCAACTTTTTTCTTAAATTTTGGGATTTTGTGGGTGTAATCCACTGAAAACTCTCAGAAGATAATACTCCTCCTACTAGGGACACCTAGAGATTTAAAGACTTGTTGCATGAGCTAAGTTCAATCGTGTTGCCTACGAAAATGTAATAGGTTTTTATTTTTATTTTTCTTTTTATAAATAGTTTGCTCGAGACGATCAAAGATAAGTTTGGGGGTATTTGATTAGTCAAAAGTATTGCATATTTATATGAAATTTTTCTTTACTATTATTAAATAATAAAAGGTGTTAATTGTAAATAAAGAACATATGTGAGTTTATTTGTAAAAGGATTATTATCATATGTTTCTTCATTTATAATATAATCAGGGAAAATATATGCATATAATATTTAAATGAAATATTAGTAATTAAAATATGCATATCATATCAAATATTCCTAATCAATATTTTTAAGATATTATATCATATAAATTGTTGGAATAATATCTCAAAAATACCAAATGCTATTAATAATTTGATTTATGATATTGTGCAGGTATCAGCTCAGGTCGGAAATTTAAGTAAGAGAACCAAGTCAAATCGGAATATCAAACCGAAACTGCCAAATATTAGAAGCAAATCAAAGAATTTAGCAACGACCGAGATTAAGAGAAATATTTTCAAAATCTATATATCAAGAGAATCTCCAAATATCGAGAGAAAAATCCAGAAAAAATCCCAAGTCCCAATCCCACCAAAGGGCGGCGGATCCGCGGTCAAACGTGGGCAAGGGCGGCAGAACCGCGGTCTGTTGTGGGCCGTTGGATATGGAATTTTGGGGTTTCTAGTTTCTGAAATTATATAAAGGACCGAGAGCCGTGCATTCAAAAATATCATCGAATCATCTATTCATCTACCCATCAATATATAGAGACATCTACGAGCGAAACTAGGGTTTTTGTAAGCTACCATTTTAAGGAGAAAAGTTGTAATGCAATAGTTGATCAATAAAGGTAGTCTTTTGTTTTAATTCTTTTCGCATTTACTCTCCACATTACTTTTTCACATTTACTTTCCGCATTACTTTTTTCGCATTTACTTTCCGCATTACTTTTTTGCATTATTTTTCTATATAATATTCAACATTACTTTCTGATTTTAAATATGGTTTCATTTATCTTCCACCTCTATTTTACTATGCTAATATCTATCACGCCCCGCTTCCCATAGTATGGTAAGGAGACGTGATGGGTCACGCGACGTATTTACTCAGAAGCAAACACGCTAAGCGTAAATAAGCAATATGATAAAGTACACAAGAAAATGACAAGAGATGTAAATGAACAAAAACTTTTATTGATTAAACATTTCTTTACAATACAACTGAAAATGTAAATAGAAGAATGGAAAGCAATGCCTAAACAATGGCATGAACTGAAAGAAAAGTGAGTACAAGTAAAGCCTAATAGTCGTGCTGCTCAGTGGTCTACTCCAAGTGCTCCTGGCTAGTCTCGAACTCTTCAGAGTCGGGTCCTCTTGACAAAATTCCAAAGAAAGAAGAGAAATAGGAATGTCATCAGCGAACTATCGCTCGGTAAGTCTTAAAGAGATAAAAATAGAATAGACATATAAGAGGATGTAACTGGTATAATATTTGATTGTTATGCGAACGCAGTTGTTTGTAGCTTGGCACAGAATATGCCGTGTATATGAGAGGAGTCCAACTTACACCGTGGACTATGGTAACCCGTAGTATAAGGATCCGTCGATAAAACCACGGAACAATGGCAATGGATGTATAGTTAAGTCTTTTAATGACCATCTCGTGCCACTTTTAGTACATTCCGTGCCAGTCTATCCCTTTAAAACCCCCATAATGTATTATGTATTGAAGTAAATTATAGATGTAAAACTTGCCGAAACCATGATATCAGTAGTTCATGTAAATGGAAAGGATATAGACGGATAGTAATGTAGACCAGTTAAATTTATATCCATGGTTCGGTCAAATTATGTTCATGTTGATATAAATTGAATTCTAGTATAAATGGATTCATGTTGAATTGGAGTTATACTTGAATTGTATTTAAGAATGGATCGATTAATTGATTTCAGATTAGACTGAGACTCTGTTTGATTCAGACACTTTAAAACGAATTGAAGTCCTGAATTAGTTTTGGAGTTATCGGTAACTGTATATGGACGACATGATTTGTGTCTTTTTCCAAGACAATTACCATATTGATAACACCGTTCTTAGGCTGTCTACCTTAGATAGGCAAGCACCCATATTCTCCGGCTCGCTGAGGCTCAAGAGAAACTGGTCCCGCTTAAATCTATGTATACTAGGGTCCTTATTGTAAATTAATATAACTTGAGGGGGTTTTATGAAAAATAGTTTTGATATATTTTCAAAATAAATCTCAAGTATTTATTTATCGTCTTTAGGTTTTCAAAGTTGTAATTTTTATAAAATGAAATATTTTAGTGGATATAAACCTAATTTTGAATAGTATATGGTTTTTTCTTGTAATTTGACTTGTATTGAAATGATGGTAATTTAATTATCTTTTGTGATTTTTTTCTTTTAATGAGAAAACACGGAATATATATTATATTTAAAATAGATATTTTGATAATATATATATATATATAATTATATAAAAAAATAGAATTTATTTATTAAATAGGAATCACATTTTCTTAAAAATTGTAATAAGAATTCCATCGAGATCGAATGCTCCGTGAGGAGCTCTGCATCTCGCTCTACTAGTCCCGAGAACGTGCGATAACCTGCACCATCCCGATCGGGTTCCCCAAAATGGGCTGTAGAGGTTTATTTACAAGGAATTAATTAAAACAATTTAAAGAATACGAGTTTTGATAGTTTAAGGTATTTTAATGTAAATTGTGTTTTGTCTCACAAAAATTATTACAAAAGCCATCGTGCTATGTCAAGATGAGTGTTGTGATAAGGTAGGTCATTACCTCGTGCAATTTCTAAAGGTAAAATGGGCAAAACGATAAAGTAATGCCGTATGTAAACTTGATGGTATTTTACCGAAAAAGTGAAATAGAATTTGTTTAACATTAAATTTTGAATTAAATCTTGGTCAAATTATTGTTTTATGGTTACTAAATAATATATGAATAGATGGTTAATTTGTTGTTTAAGAAAAGTTGAATTTTTAAAGAAAAGAGAATCGGAAGTCGGAATAATTTCACTTCCTACGAGTTTTGAAAAGAGCTTGTTTTAGATTAGAAATGGAGAAGGGAGGAGAGGACTTACAAGCTTAGGGTTTAGAGGAGAGGTAAAAGAAAATGTTTGTAGTCTTCGCGGAGTCGCGGGGTCGCCGGAAGTGCTTCAAATCCTCGCCGGAACTTTGACCATGGCTAACTCCACTTGTACATATTTTGGACTTGGAAAATTTAGAGAGTTTTGGCAAAAAAAATTCTGAATGAGGAGTGATATGGTGTAGTGTGGTATTTATAGGAGAAGATAGGGTTTAGGGTAATGAAGAATGAAATTAAAAATATGCTGTAAAATGGATTAAAGAGGTGAATTATCACTCTCTGGATAAATGGAGGAAAATCAAATAGTATGAGGGTAGTGGGGTAGACCAAGGGGTGCCAGGGTTAAAATTTTGGAGAATTTGGGACCGGGGGGAGGGCGGGGGGACTGACCGCGCGGTGAATCTCGCCGGCAATCTTGGTGTGGTGGGTGCTTGGATTTTGGACACGTGTCAGGGTCTGTATAAATACTATTTTGCACATGTTTGTTTTCAGTATGACTTTTCATTTTACGTGTAGTGCACATGCAAGCCTTTGGCCTTCTAACAGTTTAAAAGAAAAATCAATAAAAATAATATGTGGCTAGGGAGATTCGAACACAAGGGCTATGTCACAGCAGTGCATTGCTTTACCAATGAGTTACAAGTGCTTTCTTGCCGTTCGAAAGCAATTTATATTTATAACTCGTGCTCAGGCCAAGGTATTCCTTTCTGTACTTTACAAAAAAAAAATTTGTACAGAAGTTTAGGGTTGTTACAATATCCATGAGCGAGTAAATTCTTATTTGTTTGGGTTTGTAGGATAGAGTAGAATAATAGATGAAAAATATTTTTTAAATCCGTTTTAAAGTTTTAATTTTTATAAATCTTAGCAAAATAAATATTAACCGTCTTATTGGGCGCGCTATCTATTAATGATAGTCACGACCACGATTTGATATTAGTTAATACTTGTTTTGTTACGGGCTTGAGATAAATAGAAATCAATGGAAGGGCAAGGGGTAGAAGTGGGAAACCCTCGTTCCCTCCAAGAACCCTAATCCACATTCATCGCTATATCTCGAGTTTTAAACAATTAAAAGATGAAAAAAATCATTTATAAACTTTCATCCATTAACTACTAAGTCTTATAAACCTTACGAGACTTTCTATTATAAAATGTTCTAACCAACTTAGTTTAAAACGACAACAATCCCTCCTCTCTTTATCAACTCGTCTAATCAAGAAATGAAATTCACATTTCCCTGCGGACGACCCGTACTCATCGCGGCTAGCTATTGCGACACCGTTATTGATTGCGGTTATTTACAAAACACATACACACATTCGCAATAATCACCAGCCATGCTAGCTACAGTAAGGAAACATCTTTCCATAGTCACATTAAGGCTGTCAATCAGTAATCAAGAACAATAAATTACTAAATCTATCTATCACATGTCTAATAGCCACATAAAACAATAACTGAAAAAGATAGCGGAAGCAATAAAGATCCAAGTAAAACTAACCAGCTTAAGAGCTATATCAATAAGGTGATCCTCACCGATCGACGGTCCTGTCGAATACTCACGTGCTAAGTCAAGTAGCTGGGCCATGCAAAACCTAGATGTTAGTACGTTATAAATATCGATAATAATAGTATAACCAGAACATGATGCTATACAAGATGATATGAGTATAAATCATAATCACATGTATAAAACAGTGGCTATAGGTGTGCCACGCGTATCCTAAATTCTGTGCTTCAGGTTATTTATTCTACAAGTCTTTGAAGCTAATTAATGTAATTCTCATCGTAATTCAATAGTATATATCCCGTTCATACCCCTATGGGACCACGGCACAATATATAACGTTCATTCCCCATGGGACCATGGTACAATAAACAATGGTTATTCCGTCACGTCCGGAATCACGACAAACAATAATAATATTCTCTTGAGTTATGTTTCGATTACATTCTTGATTTTCCCTTTCCCCCAGGCTTCGTGTTCAAGTCAGGTATTAGATGATATCTACTTAATGCCAACACAGTATCAAGTAGGTACAAGTCTTGTCTATCTAGATAACAAGTCCCATCATCAGGACAACAAGTCAGGATTGTCGGCATTTGTAATACTCTAAGTAACAGGTCTAGTAACGGGTCATGAACATGTCAGGCAGTGTGTTAACAGGATAAATACTTAATTGCGTAACCAATTACAATAAAAGCAATAATATGACTATCATGGTTATCTAGCTATAACAGGATGGAAATACTCTGTATTACTTGTTTAAACATGAATATCTAACCGTATTTATTTCACGCCTGTTAATTATTATAAACTAAACGATATCTACTAGAATAGTTCGCGTCGGTAATATTAGTTGCAACTACAAACGTATTAGCATTACTAGATAATCTAATACGAACTATTTTATAAAATTATATATCGATAATAGTTTGCAAATTATAAATATATGTATAATAACTATATATGGTTTAGATATGGTTTTATAGCATATTGCAAGTCTAGAAACTTGCCTCATATATGACGATGATCAAGATAGAGGGAAGGATGGCACGATGACTGGAACAGTGAAGATTGCGACGTTTATAAATGCTTGGCGAAATACCAGAGCTCAATTTAGCGTCGATTGATGCTATGGAGGGTACGATTATGGCAGAACTTGATTGCAATGAGCATAGGAAAGCTTGTTGGTCACGAATACAGTATACATTTTTGATGGAAGAAGCAACGACGTCACTAAAGATGAAGGTATGTAGTGGCCCGACACGACACGACACAACAAGGTACTGGGCATTGCGGTGACACGGGGCTGATGCGACGGTGGCACACAAGTGGGCTTAAGTTGAGCACGAAGCGCATATGGCGTGGCAGCAGGGCACATGGTGTAACACGGTCTGGGTACAGAGATGGCACGGTGGTGGCATGGTGCTCAAGGGGAGAGAGAAAGAAAGGGAAAGAGACGGGGGAGTGAGGGGGTTTATTTTAATATAAAATGTTTATAATATTATATATAATATTATATATATATTATAGTTTTAGAGTTTCACAGATAATATCAAATGCTACCAAAGTTTACCTGAATCTTTCTAAAAAATATATTTTTGAGAATAATACACATACGTAAAATTTTTTAAATCATAATGTGATAATCTAATGTTAAATACATATACCCCCTAAAAAGATCTAATTAAAGATTTAATAAATATGTAAAGATAAATAATTATTTTTTATCTTATATTTTAAGATTTGCACATAATAGATTGTAAGGAATATGTATGCCCTAGAGGCCATTATTGTACATGTGATGTATATTATAGTGGATGCTTGGACATATATATAGAGGACTTTCTTTCTCGACATGATAGTATGCTATCTGGTTACTTTTTATTTTAACATGCTGACTGGTATTCTTTACTGTCTTACTCTCACATGTTGATAAAGCCCTTAGAATATGTACTTGACTACCAGGATTATGATGAGATCATACCAGTGGGCCAGGGTGGTCCAAAAATACATCCTTTAATCAGTTCCTAGTCGAGGGGATATCGAGACTAGGGCATCTGTATTTCAGAGTAGACTAGTGTGTACGTTTCTTGTCCCTTGGAGGGCGATGGTTGATCCCAAAATTATTGGTGTGTGACATTAAAGATTGTACACAGGTACTCGTTGGAGAATGGGTACACCGAATAGGACCCGCTGAGGACTCTTAGTTGGTAGTATACCTATCGTCAGATAGCAGTCCTCCGATGACACTGGTACATGTTAGTCTGTAGACCCGAGATCATCATAGAGACTTGTGTGGCTCTCACTGTGCTTTGATTTCCTCCCTACCACGCTCAAAGGAGACATGCAAACATGTGGAATTTGGATACAGTCCCGAGTCACATGGAGGCAATGAGCGATAGGAGGGGTTTCGTCTCTCCCGGTATTGGGGGTTGATGTTGCGCTATACTCGATTGGTTATAACTGGAAGTACCTGGCCAGGGCCGCCGCTGAGATTTACTGATAAGAGTTATTAGTAGTTCCTTGAACCTGTTAGGTCCACGTTACCTTTCCCGGTACTTTCGGGGTTGCGGAAACGGTAAAACAAAAATTTTTCTAAGGTTTGTAACATGGACCGTAAAAGCCGGATCTTTGCTAAACTATAAACTAGCAACCTAACAAGAGATGTATCTACTCGGTTAGGGGTTATACCTCAACTTGAACTCCTTCACTTCTAGTTGTTGTTCTTCTATGATGTTCTTCTCTTCTTGTTGTTCTTTTCATGGCTTGCTCAAAGGTTGATCCGGACTTCGGTCACCTCCGCGGCCTCCTTGAGTCGAAGACGATCCACCCGAGAGATGTACGCCGAGCTCCACCTCAAGCCGAGGTAACTAGGGCAAGGAGATTGCTAATCTAGAAGCCCTAGGTTGTGTAGAGAGGATGTATGGATGTGTTTGTCAAGTGAAAACCTTTTTCTCTCAACACATGAGATCAAAGGAGAAAACAAGAGGAGGAAGAAGAAGGAGGTTTTTAGCAACCATGGAGCTTCTCTTCTCAAGAGAGAGAAAGAGAATAAAATTATGATAAGCTTAACCAAGAGAAAAGCTAACCATGGTTGCAATAATGCAAAAACCACATCATTACTAATTCCATCAAGATAAAGTTGATGGCTACAATTGAAATGACCATTATCATAATCCAAAAGAAAATGGAAAAGAAAAGAAGAGTGTGGAATCCTCTTGAAAGTCAATGGTCAACTCGGTCAACCGGTCAACAAAGTCAAGAGGGGTCAACGGGGTCAAATGGTCAATGCAATTAGCCATCATAAGATTATCACTAATAGGATTAGTAAATGATGTCCGCTGCTCATAATGGTTTTGACCAAACGAACTGTCAAAACCCTAATGAGCCTGCCACATAATGGTTTTGGCCGAACCAACTGCCAAAACCCTAATGAGGCACCTCCTCCTTCATCGCTCCAGAAAACTGTACATACACACCTGCATCCGTATTCCGTAGAATGCGGATGCACAGAAGACAAAACAAATCCATCCATGCAATACTAGGATCCGGCTTAAACCAAAGCCCACTAGTATTGCCTGCCCGAACACCATACGCACACAAGTGTACGTAAGTGATCGCAGCCCTGCCGTAAAACCATACGGCCTCTACACGTTTCGCTCAGTGCAGGGAAACTCTCTGTGTGGGACTCTAAAGACTCGACACTACGCTGGCAGTGGGTTTAACCACAGACCGCAAGCGGCACTAGCTGTACGTAACGGTCCCCAGGTAGATGTCGATAAGAAGGCCGATGAGGTACACCCATCCGAACTCCTACTGAGCCTGTATGTGACAATCTCCGTACAGTCCGGTCTGTTCGTCTGATACATCGCATGGCGGGCCTAGGGGGGCGGTAAACGTCAGTCCCCTAATAGCGGTACAAGTCGTGTCGGAGTGAAGCCCAATACACCCTGAGATAACACTGGAAACCTACCAGTATATCTCGCTTGCCCTGGCCAGGGACTACTCGTGTAATGGCTCTCCTAGACACAGCGCGATGTCAACCCCCAATACCGGGAGAGACGAATCCTGTCTAACCGTCACTGCCTCCAAGTGCTTCGGGACTGCTCCCAACTACTACTTGTTTGCACGACTCAGTAGAGCCGTGGTAGGGTAGTAATCAAAGAACAGTGGGAACACACTCGAGGCGAAGTGACAGTGTCAAGTCAGCGGACTAAGCTGTACTCATGTCACCTGGGAACTGATAACTGACGATAGGTATAATACCAACCATCAGTTCCCGACGAGTCCTGTCCAGTGTACTCGTAACCTAACGAGCACCCGCATACTATCTCAAGTACGACGTACTGACGGCTGTGGGACAGACCGTCTCCCGTGCTGGGATGAGAAGCGCATACGCTAGTCTACTCTGGAGTATCGATGCCCTATCTCGATACTCCCACGACTAGGGACGTGTATAAGGATGTGCTTGTAGATTACCCAGCCCCCACGAGTGTGATCGCCATCACAACGCCGGTAATCAAGCAAAGATCCTAAGGGCTCTACTAATGCGTATAGGTGATATAATAAATAAACACACATGTACACATTAAAGCAGAGACAAACCAAGTAGCATACTACTATATTGAGCAAGATTGTCTGTACAACTGTGAATATCCCAAGCTTCCATCAAGTAATATACATACTAGTATGATACAGTAATGGCCTCTAGGGCATATACACCAACAGAACCGTTATAGGCCAGACATCGGCATGACTTATCACGTTACTGGGGTCTGACGTTTACCACCCCTAGACATGATATGCGGCATATCAGACGAAGAGACCGGACTGTACGGTAGTGTTACTGATAGGCTTCATGGAGAGTATGGACGAGTTTCCTTATTGATCTTCATATTGCTCAATACCCGGGTAGCCGTTACGTCCAAATAATACCGCTGACGGCTTGTAAGTGACTGATGTGATCATCACTTACTGCTGGTGTATTGACGAGTCTTTAGAGCCCCACACAGAAGTTTCCTGGTTCAAGCGAAACGAAATAGGGTACATATGTGATATGTGCGTGGCCCTGATTAAATACGTGTATGTGATACCGTATTATAATCTGGTGTTCCCTCATAAAATTTCGGGAAAGAAACCCCAATAGGGCATCATGTGCTCACACGTGACCAAGGGTCACGTGCTAACATGTGATGGTTTCCTGAGAATTCTGTTATAATTGAAATTGAATTCTAATCAACAGGAGTCACGTGCCTACACGTGATGTGCCTTTTAAACTCGCTGAAAGGGATTAAAAGGTATAACAAAACAGTAGGGAAAACCCCAATGGGGTATCATGTGCCCACAAGTGCCACAGGTCACGTGCAGACACGTGATGGGTTCCCAAGTTCTCTGGCTAATTGTCACGACCCGGAAGAGCATGTGACTGGCCCTTGAATCATATGAAGTCTATAGGACCTCATCTAATCCAAGTAAGCCAAAAACCCAGAAATCTAAAACCATTTTTAAGGAGTAAATAAGGAAAACTAGTTTTAAAACACAGTTTTTTAATAAGTAAGCCGAATGTGTATTTTTAAAATCTATAGTCTTTTCTAAAAATTTCGGCAGAGATTCCTTTGTAAATACTGGCCTTGAACGGGGTACAATATGAATAATATATATATGCACAATGAAAAGGCATCCCCAAGCGGGGGCTAGCTCTTCGTCAATCGACGGTCAAAACCATGCAAGCAATATAATATACAACGCCGAAAGGCGAGGATCAAAACTCAAAAAAAAGAACTCAAAATCAATATGAAAAGCATAATACTACAACGCGCGACTCTAAGGTCGAAATAATACATAACTGGTTTTCTAAGTCTGAAACAATATACAAGTTTTGGTTGATGGAATTACTAGATACAACTGAATAAAATAATACAAGGGTGGTCACGATGCAAGTGAACCCACCTATCAATGCAATCACCCAGAAAGGAAGCAGTGTGCCAGAAAAGCCGCAATGGAACCTGTACGGCAAAACCTACAAGAACTGTGGCACAATGGGGGTGAGTTGCCAACTCGTGACTAGAAAACATCACAGAGCAGAAATCGTATGTATGGCATAATCCTAGGTCAATATGATCAAAATAATATATCCTCAAATGAATAGGTCTGAAGCAAGATAAGGTGGCAATATAACATCTATACATGAGTGTAGTGCCAAGTGTCCGTGCCAGTGCCTCAGGTAATAACATATCATAAATACGAGGTATGATCAATGCAACCAATGTCAACTATATCAGGAAGTCTATGAGTATGTGGATATCATCCCACTATGTAATCAATGTCTGTATGTATGTGGATCCCGTCCACGTGTCACCCAATGACAATAAGCATCATGCATATAAATAACATAAAGCATATGCATAGGAGTCTGAGGATGTAAATCAACATGTGTCGCTCACGACATATCAAAATCATGGAATCTGAGTGTCTAGCATCGACACTTGAAAACATCATGAAACCTGTGCCTAGCATCGGCACGTAAATCCTCATCTATCAGGCGCTGTCACCAGGACTGGCCCTGATAGGTACGTATCATACGCTATCTCGAAAATCCGAGTGCCCAGCTTCGACCCTCGAATTTCGACGTATCTATACGTACATAACTCCGGTCGGTATCCCCAAGATAACCGCCGAGTCCAAATATTATCACCGGTAGGTAGTACTCCCACTGTCAGGCTCACCGTCTGTATACACAGCATCCCTTTCTTGCCCCGGAGTACCATACCGGGCCCCACCATATACCTGCACACGGTTCATGACTCCTCCTCGCGTGGGGTATATATATACATCAGAACCGATAAAACTCATGGTGAGCGCACTGAAATATCATATCAAGGGTAACCGGGTTTTTAAAATAATACATACTCACTTTTGAAATATCCACGGTTCCCAAATCCAGAAATATCATGGAAACATATCTCAATGCGTATAATCAAAAGCATGATGTATGCGACATGTAAAAGAAATGTAAGCATATCAGTATATCATGCAATATGGAATAGTAATATGCACATATTGAGGGAAACCGCTCTTTTAAAATGAATCAGTTTTAAAGAGTATCTTGCGGTTCCCAAATTTCTAATCAAGCCAGAATCATCTATGTATGTGTAAATACTTATGTATGTAAATATGGGTGTACAATGGGTATGCACATAAGTATGCCATGCAAGAAATCATATCCTGAATACAACAGTACTACAGTGTAGTGACATGGCAATTATCGATGATGAAGTGTGTGAGCCGACAAGCAGGTGTACGTGGAACATATGCATCATCGATAATGGTGCTGGTTTTCTAACAGCATGGTTTTGATATAACAATAAACATATTTATCATGTAATACGATGCAAACAGTAAGCATATGTAGCAAATGAATAATAAACACAACAGTGTAGAAGCTACATCAATGCATCCATATCATACTGTTTTGCCATTTGAAAGAAGACGAATCAGGGTTTTTAGGAAAATAAGGGCTACGGTGTTTTAAAGAAAAGACGCGTCTTTTGAAAATATCCGTAGAATCCCTTGCCTGTCTTTAAGTACTCCCGATTCGTTAGTTTTTGAAATAGGTATAATATCGGCCTAGCCTAACATCTACTAGCAATCTACGGCTCTAACTAGCAAGTCAATTAGGAGGGGTATGGAAACTACTTAAATCTGAGTCGATATAATATATATATATATATATATATATATATATATATATATATATAAGTATAATAGTCGGTGATCCCGCCTCAAAGGTACCGCGCACGATACAATATCATATGGCATTTTCGAGTCATGAGTGCGGATCTATCATCAATATAGGGCTCGTACGGTAAATCATCGTATGGCATCCCAAAAGCTGCGTACGGGTCAATATCACATTCCTTTCATCAATCATCAGGTATCCTTATCATCAAATCTCATGATCTGGGGTACTGATCTAAGTCTTGTACAAATCGATACCCTCTATATAAATATAAATGCGTGTGTGTGTGCAACACACGTCCCAAGGCCCGCTAAAATCATATGTCGTATCCCAAATACGAATCACATCATATCACCGATCTATGGAAGTATGCCCAATCTCATCGACTCATCTCCCAATATCATCCACTATCCTCGTCATCTAGGTATAAGTATAACAAATATGCATGTGTGTGCGTGTGGGTGTAAACTTATTCTAGAGTTCGCGATTAGGAACTACACTAGTTTACTTCTAACCCTAATCTATCCAATCACGCAATAAGCTATATATATATATATATATATATATATATATATATATATATATATACGAACTGCGGGGGTGCTATACACCATCCACCCGACTTCCTCCGTAGATATAATCTACTCATCTTGCATCCTGCGTGTCGGTGTCGATATTGCCACCATCATTTTCATCGCCTCGGATCACCGTGGGTGTACCTATATATCATACGTATCGCATCGCATTAAAACCAAATCAAAACCAAAACGACATACGAAAACCAACACGATACGCTTAAAAGCTTATAGGTCAGAACCTATACACTACGCTTCAAAACTATCAAACAATCCTGGATATCGTGGGATCACGTGCCAACACGTGATAGGCTTTTAAGCTTTCTGAACTAATAGAATTAAATTCTAATTAAGAGGGAATTAAGAACCCTAACTGGAAAAACATTTCCTTAGATCTTTCCCCCAAAAAAAAGATTATGCTCCGTATTGTGGAGTACCGTTGGATTAAAAATCCAATGGTGATTAAACATCACCAATTTACAGAAAGATTCTATACAAGGAAAGATTTCCCTGAAATTCACCAAGAATAAAAAACAGAATATCTTTTGGATTAAAAATCCAATGGTGTGTAAAATTCACTAAGTGATTTAAAAGATCATGTTGGTTATAAAATCAATTAAAATCTTTCAATGAAAGATTGACTAAACAAACTGATTCTTTTCTTTCTCCTATAAATAGGAGCCAAGAAGAGAAGAAAAAGGATCATGGGAATCTTTTTTGAGATATACAACAACAGAGAGAAAAAAGAAAGGAGAATTTAATTTTCAAGAGAGAAAAGAAGATTTCTTCAGAAGAGAAAGAAAACCTAGGTGAAAAAGGGGAAAGGGATCTAAGCTCCATAAAACAAAAAGAGAATTTAATTCTCAATTCAAGAGTTTAACTCTTCTGAAAAAGAACTTAGTTCATCCTTTGGTTGAAGATCTGCAGAAGCAGATCTCCCCACAAGCTAAGAATTTAATTCTCATCGGGGAGATTCTGCCATGCAGATCTAAAACTTAGAGGGAGAATTGAGTTTAGAGAATTTAATTCTCCCAAATTCACAGGAATTTAATTCCAGCAAATGAAACTAGGATTTAACCCTACATAAGAATTTAATTCTTCCAAATACATAAGAATTTAATTCCTCTAAACAGAACTAGGGTTTAATCCTATAAAAGAATTTAATTCTTAAAAAAACAAGAGACTTAAAGCTTTCCATGCACGTAAAGATTAAGTACCCAACATGATCACGTGGTAACACGTGACCCTTCATCCCAACGAAGAAAAAGAAATGAAAAAGGCATGCTCACGTGCTCCCACATGACCCTTTAACAGAATCCTTAAAATGAGAAAGAACAAGTCTGGAGGAAATACCTCACGTGCTCCCACATGACCCTCAAAATAAAGGGAACAAAGCCAAAGACAGTATCGATTTTGGCCGCCCTCATGTGTCCTCACGTGACCCCTAATAAACACTCTAATAATCAATGCATGGGTACCCATCACGTGCCCACACGTGATGGCCATTAAGATAAAGTGTTTAACATTTATTTGAATACTCTGACAATAAAATAAAGGAAGTCTGGCCCCATCTCTAGATGCCTCACGTGACCCCACGTGACCAATTCAATTTTAGTGCTTAACACTACTTTAAGCGCTTTGTCCTTAGTGTTTAACACTATTTTCAGCACATCACATGGGAGCACGTGATCGCCAAATATTCTCTAGTGTTTAACACTATTTTAAAGCCATGTTTAGTCCAAATTGGCTAAATTTTCCAGAGGCAAATCTCCCCTTCAAATGAACTTTAAAATCCAGAGCTATAATGGTTAGTGCTCAGCCAAAGAAAAAATGTTATCAGAGCCCCCCAAACTTTTGTTTAGCATTGCTAAATAATAAGGGACTGAACCCAGACAAATGTTCAACGGTCCAATAAAGGGCCAACATTTCAAACTTAAGTGAATTTAGCCCAAGTTGGCCCTAAGTCCTCAATTTAGATTTAACTGAGCCAATGTGCTCATAGTCTTAAGTAATTGATCTTAGTTCCAAATTGGACTATAGATTTCCCAATCAACTTTGGTTCAAGGGTACATCTCTTCACTCCTTTGATATTTGTCGTTGTAATCCTTCAACGTCTTCAAAGAGGTAACGGGTCCCGATAACCAATCATTCTATGGACTGTGGGGTCCTTAAACTCATGGACTATGATGTCCTTAAACTTTTTGGACTATGATGTCCTTAACCTCGGACTGTGGGGTCCCTTTAAACCCACGGACTATGATGTCCTTAACCTCGGACTGTGGGGTCCCTTCAACCCCACGGACTATGATGTTCTTAACCTTGGACCGAGATGTCCTTAAACTAACAATGGACCACCATGTCCTTAAACTGGTAATCAACCGAAATGTCCCTAAACTAAACAACAGAGGTCAAACACTCTCTTGTTAGATCTAAACGATCCCGTTAAGTTGATCTTAGTCTAAAACTAGACTAACGTATCCTTAACAAACGTTTAAGTTGATCTTAGTCTCAAATGTGACTAACGTATCCTTAAATCCAACCCAAACCCAAATCTAAGAAGATACGGATTTGTACTAATCCACGCCCTACGGGCGACATCATAAATTAGTCTCCGTATACAATCCACGGGCAACGAAAAACAAAACAAACACCTACGACACGAAGTGACCATCTGGTGAAGGAGAAAGTGGTTACCGCGATGCGGTAGCGTAATTAACTGCATGGGCTTGCGCCTGCAGGGAAGAGCGTCCCCACAATCAAAAACCCCTCAATGAGGGGGAATCTGAAGAAGTCTGCTATATCGGCCGCATCTGTCTAGATCTTCGATACACAGTGCCATAAATCAACTTGGCATCTTCGGAGAGGTGGACGGATAGCACCAATTAGCATTTTTCCCGAATTCAGGAAAGACGGACCTGCGCGGTCGTGTCTCCGTATTCGGAGGGGAACAAATTCTGGCACTCCCGGTGGGACCTCTTCCTCTTTCCACCCTACACTTCATGTGTCATGTTCGCGAACGAATCGCGGTTTAATATGGTTGCCTTTAGGTTCGAGTTACTAAGATTTGGTGTTTTGCTCCCGTGCAGAAAACAGAAGATCGAATGGCTTTCAACTGCAGAAGCTGCAACAATGGAAATAACTCTCACTCCGTCCCCACAGGAAGAGTGACCTACGGGCCTCAGGCGGCCTCTGTTTTTACAATACCGGTGGACCAGATGACTCAGGCCACCACTGGGCTGTTCTTCGGGACCATGCTCCCACCCATGAACTTCAGTGCCCCGCTGCTGTTGCAGGAAGCCCCAAAGAAGTCGGTCTTTGATCGACTTACCACTGCTGCAGCCCCTCTCAACAGGTCGCCCAACTCCACTGCCTCAGTTTTCAACAGACTGGGCCAGAATGCCAACAAGCCCGCGATACCTGAAGCATCCATCCCTAAGCGGATAGCCATCCCGGCCCAAACGGACGAAATTATCAGAGAGGCTTCTTCTGCCAAGAAGTCGGTCTTCACAAGACTGACTGTTTCAGCTCCTGTTTCCAGGAGAAATCTTCAAGGCTGCTTCTCCTGCTTAGAAGTCTGCCTTCGATAGGCTGGTTATCCCCACTCAGCGGATATCAGTCTTTAATAGGCTGACAACGATGATTTCTGACCAACACAGGGGGCATGAGGAAGTCACCCCTACAGCCGAGACAATCCCAATGGCTTGACACGCTCGACGTCGCCACTGGCGCCGAGTAAGGAAAGCTGGGGGCAACTCTCCTTCCAGACTGACTCCGCCGGCTCCAACGGTGGAAATCGATGCTGCTGTTCCAACTGGGAACAACTTTGAACCGCTAAGGAGGGTGCGCAAAAACTCTCTGACTGCCGTGCTGAGGAGATCTCCTCCATCTATGGAGAATGCCCTAAAGGTGAAGCCGGAGCAGCCCCCTCAGCGGTTGTCCTTTAAAATTTACAAAGTTTGGCGATAGGTTTAGGAATCGGTGATTGATTAAGATTACTCTCGCCGACAGAAAAAAGTGAAAGTTCAGCGAGAAGAGAAACATCCTGTCAAGCCACAAAAGGCAACAGCTGTTTGGGTGTCCACTGCAACGGCCCCCTCGACGTCAACCGCTCACAAGAGAATGAGGCCGGAGAAAGCCCCTGTGACCGCGATGAACTGCAAGGACGCTGAACCTAAACGCCCCAAGTCTGGGGGCATGGTAACACATACCGTTTATATGGCTTCTGGAAAAGAGGAAAGCCGTGCTTCTACAGGTCATCGACCGCTTACCCGATCGATAACAAAGGCTCAGGAGCAACAGCAACAAAAACTTCAGGAGATGCTGACTGCGATGGCCGCACTCACTAGGCCAAAAGAAAATCAAAAGACCTCAGAGCAGCGTCGGGAACAAGAAACTGATACTGAATTCCTCCGAAGAATGCTCGAGAGGAAAGAAAAAGAGGTCGCGGAACAGGCGGCCAACATAAAACGAATGGCTCTTTTGTTCCAACACATGGCCGGGATAATGTTACAGCCGGAACCTCCAGCTGAAAACCCCCTGATTATCATTGAAGACGACAAAGGGGAGACATCGAACCCTCCTCCGGCTCTTTCAGCAGCCAAGGAGGAGACCATCTCCAAGGCCGCTCTGGATGATTACATCGCTCAACAAATACGAGATCATCAGGTGAGCGAAACGGCCGAGCAGATCGTTAAGACTGGAAGACCCTATCCAGGCTGGTATGACCAAATAAGGTACCCGCCGGGATACACGATCCCTAAATTCCATGTATATAAGGGGACGAGGAATCCGCATCAGCACGTCGCTCAATTCAGAGCCTTGTGCGGCAACACCGGAGGTGATGATAAACTTCTGCTCCGCCAATTTGTTGGTAGCTTGTCGGAAACGGCGTTTGAGTGGTATTCGGAGCTTCCCAACGACTCCGTCAAAACTTTTGCAGAGATGGAGCTGCTAGTCACCCAGCGTTTCGCAAGTGCTAGTGAACGCACCCTGATCATAGCATTGATCAATGCCTGGGTGAAGTCGGGAGAAACTTGGGTCCAGTACGCGATACGATGGTGGAATTTATGGTCGAAGTGCGAGCAGCGCATCGAAGAAGCGCCTGCAGTGGGCATGTTTATGGGCACTCTTGACCCTCAAGCGACCATCTCACAATTTATGATGTTCTTCAAGCTGACCACTTTCCAGTTCTTGATTGATAAGCTGGCCCAAATGGACCAGATGGGTCACAAGCCTTCCTCTTCGAAGCCGGAGCCGTGAAATGAAAAAGGGAAAGGGAAAGCGACTTTCGTCACCATTGCTCAACAGCTGCCCAGTGGTCCAAAATTAACTGATCGTCTAGACGAGAGACGGCGATTCTATAATGAGAAAATAGAGCGCCCTTATTCGTTTTCCCGGGACAAAATGAGGAGATTGTTTGAGTTGGCGGTGCACAACAGGCTCATTAATTTGCCGAGTCCAAAATGCCCATTGCAACCCGGTGAGGTTAATAATCCTAATTATTACCCCTATCACCAAACGATAGGCTACCCGATTGAAGATTGCTTCGTCTTTAAAGGCTGGATCGAAGAATAATACAAACAAGGCAAGTTTGCACTGTCCGAGAATTGGAAAGTAAGCCCGCCACAGCCGTACGCTCTCAAGAAGACGGATACACCGGGGGCATCATGTTCTTTCATAGAAGAAGCTCCATGAGAGGCCGTTCTTTCAGCCAAGACTAAAAGAATGTTGAAGGATTTCCAAATATGCCCGGCAGTCAGGTGGAAGAATCCACTGGAATCCGAGATCATCGAGGGAATGCTGAAACCGCGCCCAACTCCAAAAATCGGTGGTGATAGTCAAAACGCTCGTACCCAGCCGTCAAAGTCTTCGAAGAAGAAGAAGAAGACCAAAAAGCCCGTGAAGCCTGGTGACAAGCGCACGGACCTGCAAAAACATATTGACGCGGTGAAAGAATATAACCAGAAGGCGTGAACTCCAGTCACACTTCAGGAATTTCTCAGCCACGTCCTTGAGGACGGAGATGATGACGATGGAGATGGCCCATCGGATGAGTCTGAAGATTATGTGGCAAGCTGCCATGTCATCTTTCACTCATTAATAGACGATGAGGGAGCTCTTGACGTGGAGAAACTGGGGGCAGATCCTGAGCCAGAACTTCTAGGGCCATCGGACGAAGTGATTGATGCGTTCCTAAACCAAGCTCTTTTGAAAAGCAAAACTGATCGAGAGCACGAGATGGCCATATTTGAGAAGGCCAAACGCCGGCGATTGGACGAAAAGGTTAAAATGCTCTCACCAGATCAAAGTACATCCGCTGCAAATAAAAGCAGGTTCAAGACGAGGAAAAGGTTCGCTAAAACCATATCGATGGGAATGAAGCTGCCACCCTTCGAAGGAAACACTCTTGATGAAGCGGATATACATCCTAGCTACTGCCTATATCATCGAAAGATTGCGCATCCCACCAAAGTGTGCAACGCTTTTAAAAACTGGTGGCAGGGATATGTTGCTCACCGACAACATTTCAAGCGGATGAAACGCAAAGCTCGTCGGGAGCAAAGAAATACGACCGAAAAGCGTAAAAGAACTACGAGCAACTGCCACACGGTCAACGCTGTGGGATCGCAAGTTCTCACCTTTGGGAGCGATTCTGATGAAGAAACAGCCCTTGGCCCTCTCTTCAAAGAACCCATATCTGAAACGGAAGAGATGAAGACCTATGCAAATATTCAGCTGCGTAATTGCACGCTTCCGGAAAAGTATCTCAGACCCGCCAACCAAGGTTCAAACAAAAAGGATAAGGGGACAGAAAAGGTCCCTGAGGATATCTCCCTTGATGATTGAGTCATCGAAGAGCTGACAGCCAAAGACCCGCCAATGAAAAGTAAGGTGGACTACAACGTTCTGGCACACATGAGGAAACTACCTTCGCAGCTAAGCATTCTCGATGCACTCTTGTTATCAAAAGAGGCGAGAGATTCTTTGATCAAGGCACTACAAGAGCCCGAGCAGTTCCAAGTTTTCCACGCCGAAGAAAAGATGAAGGACGAGCTGGAAAAAGTGCACACTGCCGATATCACTTTCGGCGATGAAGATCTCCTCCTTGCTACGTGCGAGGGCTTGTAATATTGACACTACGCTTTGGGATGCTTGTCACGGACATCAAGTTTCATGTCATTGATGCCAAGACATGCTATAATGCTTTGCTCAGCAGGCCTTGGTTACACGAGTACAACATTATCCCTTCTCCACAAAATCAGTGTATGAAGTACTTCAAAGATGGTCTCGAGTACATTGTGACGGGGGAGTTGAACCCATTCTCCGTGAATGAAGTCCGAAAGTACGAAGATGCAAAATACTTCTTATCAGATTTTGAGGATACAGAAAGATGTCACAAACTGAAGAACAAAGCTATCACCACTATTCCGGTCTTCGAGACTGATATCGAGGAGGAAGAAGAAATAGTTTATTCAGGGCCGCCCCAATGCAACAATCTGGGACCGTCCATCCCTATGTTGATCTTCGGCAGCGACTTGGAAGATGAGGTCAACGCTGTATTTTCCGCTCGGCCATCAATGCAAGCCCTTGCTAGCGATGATCAGAGTTTGCAAATTGCCATGGTTCCGCAAGAGCATGGCAAAGAGCTTGACGCGCTTGACACCTATAGTGTGCAAGAACTGCATACATTCTACGTCCCTCCCAGGTGAAGAGATGAAAAGACGATCCTCTTTTATCAATCCACGGAAACCAAAGTGGACAAAGAAATTTGGCATGGTGCTGATTCAACACTTGACAGACTCCAGCCCATCCGTCTGCCCAGATACTACACAGAAGGATTAAAAAGGCTGTTGAGGCGCCAAGGTGTACCCTTCAAACAGACTGCTCGACAAGCTCAGTTCTACAACAGGATCTGGAGCGTCCTTGGAACTCAACGAAAATTGCCCAACGGGAGAATGGAAACGATCGGGCTTGGATATGTTCAATCCAAGAAACGGGAACGATTCCATGGCTGCTACGTCATACATGACTTTGACGAAGAAGGAGATGTTCTGTTAAAAGACGCTGACCCTGAACCAAAACGAGGTCCCGCCATCAAAATGCCAAGTCTGTCGTTTGAAGAACAAATGGACAAGCTAATAAGGGAAGCGGGTCAGAAGGTCCGGGACGACCATAGCTGTGAAATGGCCATTTACGAGAAAGCTAGAACGCAGCGCCTCCTTCAGCAGGCCGCGGAGAATGACAAAGCTCCTCGTCACCAATCCGTCATACAAAAGATCCGGCGTAGAAGCAAAAATAAATCAAAGAACGAAAAAAGCGTTCGACAGTGGCCAAGCGGGTCTAAGAAGCCACGCGATCAAGAATCGAGCAGCCGAGATCCGTCTCTTATAAAGAAGATGGGTCGAGCATATTATTTTCCCCAAGACAAGATAAAACAGATATTCGATCTTGTCATGAAACATCATACGATAACACTCCCGGAGTCTGAGCACCCCGAGCAACTAGACAAGATCTCTCACCTAGACTATTGGACATCCTCTCGAAGACTGCTTCACTTTTAAGAACTGGGTTGAAGACCAGTATCAACTCGGTAGATTCGCTCTATCCAGCAGCTGGAGGGTAATCCCGCTGCAGAAGCATGAACCGAAAGCCACGTATACAGCGAGAGTAGAACCAGATCAACATCGGTCTTGGAAGCGATCTCGTACCTGTCACGTGATAACGTTATCAGAAGAAGAACCCGAGAATATGGATGACCTCTCTTGGTGCTTTGAAAACTATGAGGATGAATTGATCTCAGAATTTCCACTGGCGCCAAAAAAGCTGGAAGATGGGATACATACTACTGCAGATGACCTCAGGAAAATCGACTTGGGAACGGCAAACGACCCACGACCGATGTTCATCAGTTAGCTGTTGTCTGAAGAAAGGATGGCTACGCTTAAAGACGTGCTCATGCAGTATAAAGACTGCTTCGCATGGAACTATTCCGAGATGCCGGGACTAGATCCAGAAATAGCCGTCGATAAATTGGCGATTTCTCCGGACATCAAGCCGATCAAACAAGCACCGAGAAGAATGAGGCTTGAACTTGAGATGAGTATCAACGCCGAGGTCAAGAAGCTAATCGACTCCGGCTTCATCCAAAAGGTTCAATATCCTGACTGGATCGCCAATATTGTCCCGGTGATGACTAAAAATGGGACGGTGCGCATATGTGTGGACTTTCGGGATCTCAACAAAGCTTGCCCAAAGAACAACTTTCCAGTACCATTCACTGAGTTGATGATAGATAATACGTCCACTCATGAAGTTTTCTCCTTCATGGACGGCTCATCAAGATACAATCAGATAAAGATGCATCCTGAGGACCAGAAGCATATCGCTTTCCGGACACCTTTGGACATATTCTGCTACACGGTGATGACTTTCGGTTTAAAGAATGTTGGTGCCACCTATCAGAGGGCCATGACGAAGATCTTCGATGACCTCATACATGAAATCATCGAATACTATATCGACGACCTCGTAGTTAAAAGCAAATCATACGAGGAACATTTAGAGTATCTGAAGATCGTGTTTCAGCGCCTTCGGAAATACAACTTGAAAATGAACCCTCTCAAATGCGCGTTTGGAGTTTCCTCAGGCAAGTTCCTAGGATTCGTCATCCGAAACCGAGGCATCGAGATAGACCCATCGAAGATCAAGGCGATCATGGAAATGCCTCCGCCAAGGACTCTCAAGCAACTGCGGTCTCTCCAAGGAAAGTGCCGCCCCTACAGTCACTTGATGAAGAAGGGAACCCCGTTCGTCTGGGATCGCAAATGCCAAGGCGCACTGGACGAAATCAAGAAATACCTACAGAATCCTCCGGTGCTAACCGCTCCAGTCAAGGGAAAACCCCTCATTCTGTATACAACTGCCCTCGAAGGTTCTTTATGCGCGCTGTGGGCACAAGAAAACGACCAAGGGAAAGAGAGATCCCTTTACTACTTGATTCGAGTTCTACTGGGGGAAGAAAATAATTACTCCCTCATTGAAAAACACTGCCTGGCATTGATCTTCGCAATAACGAAGCTCAGACACTATGCATTTGCATATAAGGTCCATCTCATATCAAAGGTGGATCCTGTTAAATATTTGATGTCAAAGGCTATATTAACAGGGCGGCTCGCTAAATGGGCCCTTCTCTTGATGGATTTCTCGATAACTTATCGTCCCCTCAAGGCAGTGAAAGGCCAGGCCATCGCCGACTTCCTCGCTGAGCATCCGATACCCGCCGACCCTCCTTTGAACTGCGAATTACCCGACGAGCACGCGTTTGACACGATTGACGATGAGAAAAGATAGAATGATACCCAGTGGAACTCTATTTTGATGGAGCATCTTATATGAAGAAGCGCAAACAAAGCACCCCTATAATCAAATCCGGGGTAGGCCACATCTTCGTGATTCCACAAGGAGGGATAATGCGCTTTGACTTCTCCTTAACAGAGCCGAGGACGAACAATGAAGCCGAATACGAAGTTTTGATAGTAGGTCTTGAGATCGCCGTCGACATGGGAATTGAGAATCTCCTCATATACGGAGACTCCCAGCTGATCGTTAGCTAAGTAAACGGCGACTATCAAATGTGCAAACCAGAGTTGGTGAAGTACAGCGAGAGAGTGCAGCAACTGCAGACTCAAATTCCTTCCTATGCCCTTGAAAACATACCGTGCACGGAAAATAGCATGGCGGATGCATTATCTAAGCTCGCTAAAGAACTGGCCGACGAGAACCTCGATGACGTGAGGATCGTTGTACAAAGCCGTCGGGTTCTTGCTCCGGCAGAAATATCTCCGGAGTCGTCCGAAGAAAAGGGAGCTATCAAGCAAACGACCCTACAGATAAACGACCAGGAAAAAGCCAAGGATTGGAAAGAAGTCTTTATAGACTACTTCACATCCCGTCGAACACCTGAAGATGCGTCCTCAAGACATCAGATCATAAAACGAGCTCTGTCTTTCGCCTTCGTCAATGATACTCTGTATAAGAGATCATCTGATTCTCTGTGGCTAAGATGGTTGGGACCTGAAGAGGCAAAGAGAGTCATCCAAGAAACTCACGATGGACTCTGTGGTTCTCACAAAGCCAGCCCGAAAATGAAGCTGAAAATCAAAAGGATGGGCTATTATTGGCCCACGATGATCCGGGATTGCCTAGAATACGCGAAGTAATGCCACTTGTGCCAGATTCAAGGGGATTTTATCCATCAGCATCCGAATCCACTACATCCAACGATGGCTAGCTGGACGTTCGAAATGTGGTGAGCTGACATAATCGGACCTATCGAACCGGCATCGTCCAGAGGACATCGATTCATTTTGGCGACAACTGATTATTTCTCTAAATGGGCAGAAGCAGTACCGCTGAGAGAGGTGAAGACGGAGAATATTATCCATTTCTTCAAGACACACGTCATTTATCAGTTTGGCACTCCACAATGGATTATCTCCGATAACGGGCCAGCCTATAGAGGCCACAAAATCAGCCGCTTCGCACAACAGCATAACATAGACCGAAGATATTCTTCGGTCTATAACCCTCGAGCTAACGGTCTAGCTGAGTCTTTCAACAAGACCTTGACGAAGATCGTGAAAAAGACGGTGTCTCGAAATAAAAAGGACTGGCTCGAGAGACTGCATGAGGCTCTCTAGGCGTATCGAACTACATTTAAAACAGCCATGAACACAACGCCGTATGCATTGGTATTCGGCACAGAACCGGTACTTTCTCTCGAGATAGAGTTACCCTCTTTACGAGTGGCGGTTCACTGCGAGCCAACAGACGAAGAAAATGCTCACCTTCGGCTTGAGGAACTCGATGCCCTTGATGAAACTCGGCTCATGGCGAAACAAAATCTGGAGGCTTATAAAGCAAAGATGACGTGCTCATATAAGGACTGACTAGGCTGAGAACATTCCGCCAAGGCGAACTCATGCTAGTGGTCAAAAGACTTATGATCCCCAATCATGCCAAGCAGGGGAAATTCGAGCCGAACTATGAAGGCCTGTATATCATAGACAAAGTTTACCAGGGTGGAGCTTACCTACTCATGGACATGCATGGTGAAAGACCTTTTAGGCCAATAAATGGCCGCTTCCTGAAAAAAATACTATGCCTGACGAGTCACGGCCTAGGTCAACGATAGATGACGACGCCTATGTCCTCTCGCTATCTTTCTAAGCCCAAACTCTGTAAGTAGTAGCCGGCTACGGACCGAAACGTCCTTAAACTAACGATGGACCACTATGTCCTAAAACTGGAGACGGACCGAAACGTCCTTAAACTAACGATGGACCACTATGTCCTAAAACTGGCGACGGACCGAAACGTCTTTAAACTAACAATGGACCACTATGTCCTAAAACTGGCTGTTGACCGAGATGTCGATAAACTACTACGGACCGCAACATCCTAAGGCTGACACAAAAATATATATATATATATATATATATATATATATATATATATATATATATAAGTAAACGGTATGTCCTTAAGAAAAATGGGCACGGATGAAAACCCGAAAGGGCTCCATGAGTAAAAACAGCATGGCTACCGACGAGTTTTGTGAAAACCTGAAAGGGCGCAATCTCATTAAAAGACACTTGCAAGGTCCTCTCGATCCTGTAAGGAGAAAATACCTGCGTGAGATCCTTACGACTCACAAGGGAGCAATACACTTAGGGATCCCTATGATTCCTAAGGAGAAATTACACTTACGAGATCCTCACGACGCGTAAGGAGAACCCTCCTTTGAGACCCTCACGGCTCATAGGATTCAAAAGCCTTAAGCTACAGGGATCTGAACATGTTCTTAAGCCATCACAACCTCTAATGCTGCCCTACAAGCGGTTCAATATTGACCCCTTGTATACAATCCACGGGCGCGAATAAACATTTCCCTAATAAAGTCCTACCCGTGACTAGGGATATGTTTACACGGTGAACAACCCTTGTAAGTCCTCTCGATTTATAAGGAGAAAACACTCTTGTAAGATCCTTACGACTTACGAGAAGCTATACACTTGGGAATCCTCATGATTCCTAAGGAGAAAATGCACTTACGAGATCCTCACGACTCGTAGGGAGAAATACCTTTATGAGACCCTTACGGCTCGTAAAGTTAAAAGCCTTAGTCGACAGGATCCTAACCCTATTTACTAAGCCACCTTTGTTCGACATCGACAAAGGCAAATGATGATTTGCTCTCGGCAATATCCCAGTTGTAGCGATGCTGATGCCGAAATCGGTGTCAAATCCCAAACTCCCAGTGAAAAGTCAGTGAGCCATAAATGCATATGAAATAGCCGAAATGATTGGGCAACTTGCAAATCAGCAAGTAAAAATGTATGCATATGAAATAGCCAAAATGGTTGGACAACTCGCAATAAAAAGCAGCGAGTAAAAATAAAACAAATAGCCAAAATGATCGGGCATCGCGAAAAATAGCCGAAATGATTGGGCAATCGCGACTTTCGCGATATAAAAGCTGAAATGATAGAGCATCGCAGAAAGAAAAATATATAAAATAAAACTTTTGCCCTACAGGTGAGATCACATCGATCCCTGTATACAATTCAGGGGCACAAACAAAGAAGGAATCACCTTCTCCTACCAGGCTCCATCAGAAAAAGAAGCTACATCTCGATGGTTCAGAGACAGCCTTGAGATCATCTCAACATTCGTCTCATTACAACAGACGCAACATCAACAGATCGGAGCTACGGTGAAGTTCCCAATTCTATGACTCGATGACGCACAGACAACCGAGAGCCAACCCCTCCTGGTTTCGTAGAACATGGTCTATGTCAATCCTGACCCCGTGGAAAAAGTCCAGAGCAAATCTTGGTTTCGTGGAAAATGACCTATGTCAATCCTGGCCCCGTAGGAAGCGTCCAGAGTGGATTCTGGTCCTTGCGGAATATGGCTTATGTCAATCCTGACCCCGTGGGAAGCATCCAGAGCAAATCCTGGTTTCGTGGAACACGGTTTATGTCAATCCTGACCCCGTGGGAAGCATCCAGAGCAAATCTTGGTTTCGTGGAACACGGCCTATGTTAATTCTGACCCCGTAGGAAGCATCCAGAGTGGATCCTGGTCCTTGCGGAACACGGTTGTATCAATCCTGACCCCATGGGAATCATCCAGAGCAAATCCTGGTTTCGTGGAACACGGCTTATGTCAATCCTGACCCCGTAGGAAGCGTCCAGAGCGGAACCTGGTCCTTGTGGAACACGGCTTTTATCAATCCTGACCCCGTGGGAAGCGTCCAGAGCGGAATCTGGTCCTTGTGGAACACGGCTATGTCAATCCTGACCTCGTGGGAAGCATCCAGAGCAAATCCTGGTTTCGTGGAACACGATCTATGCTAATCCTGACCCCGTGGGAAGCGTCCAGAGCAGATCCTGGTCCTTATGGAACACGGCCTATGTCAATTCTGACCCCGTGGGAAGTATCCAGAGCAAATCCTAGTTTCGTGGAACACGGCCTATGTCAATCCTGACCCCGTGGAAAACGTCCAGAGCGGATCCTGGTCCTTACGGAACACGGCCTATGTCAATCCTGAACCCGTGGGATGCATCCAGAGAAAATCCTGGTTTCGTGGAATACGGCCTATGTCAATCCTGACCCCGTGGAAAACGTCCAGAGCGGATCCCGGTCCTTGCGGAACACGGCCTATGTCAATCCTGACCCCGTGGGAAGCATCCAGAGCAAATCCTGGTTTCGTGGAACACAGCCTATGTCAATTCTGACCCCGTGGGAAGCGTCTAGAGCGGATCCTGGTCCTTACGGAACACGGCTTATGTCAATCCTGACCCCGTGGGAAGCGTCCAGAGCAAATCCTGGTTTCGTGGAACACGACCTATGTCAATCCTGACCCCGTGGAAAACGTTTAGAGCGGATCCTGGTCCTCGCGGAACACAACCTATGTCAATCCTGACCCCGTGGAAAGTATCCAGAGAAAATCCTGGTTTTGTGGAACACGACCTATATCAATCCTGACCCCGTGGAAAATGTCCAGAGCGGATCCCGGTCCTTGCGGAACACGGCCTATGTCAATCCTGACCTCGTGAGAAGCATCCAGACCAAATCCTGGTTTCGTATAACACGGCCTATGTCAATCCTGACCCCGTGGAAAACGTCCAGAGCGGATCCTGGTCCTTACGGAATACGGCCTATGTCAATCCTGACCTCGTAGGAAGCATCCAGAGCAAATCTTGGTTTTGTGGAACACGGCCTATGTCAATTCTAACCCCGTGGGAAGCGTCAAGAGCAGATCCTGGTCCTTGCGAAACACGGCTTATGTCAATCCTGACCTTGTGGGAAGCGTCCAGAGCAAATCCTGGTTTCTTGGAACACGGCCTATGTCAATCCTGACCCCGTGAGAAGCATCCAGAGCGGATCCTGGTCCTTGCAGAACACGGCTTATATCAATCTTGACCTTGTGGGAAGCGTCCAGAGCAAATCCTGGTTTCGTGGAACACGGCCTATGTTAATCCTGACCCCGTGGAAAACATCCAGAGCAAATCCTGGTCCCATAGAACACGGCTAAAGTCGATCTTAACCCCGTGGGAAATGGCCAGAACAACCCCTGACTCCGTGAAATGTGGATAATATCAAACTTATCCATCACTTACGGGTCCTCACGACTCGTAAAGGAGAAAACTCTTTTGTGAGATCCTTACGACTCTCAAGAGGAAACGCACTTAGGAATTCTCACGATTCTTAAGGAGAAATTACACCTGCGGGATCCTCTCGACCTGTAGGGAGAAAATTCTATATGAGACCCTCACGGCTCATAAAGTTGAAAAGTCTTAGGAGGCAGATCCTAACCCTGACTCCTAAGCCATCGCTGTCTTATAAGGAGATCAAAATAGATTATCCAGAAAATGCTTGCTAAAAGGGACACACCATCATGAAACAAAATATGTCTTTTATTCACGAACCAAAATGAATACAAAGTACAATTTATGAAAGAATAAAAAATACTCTCATTCAGGAGTATGTACAAAAGAAAAATAAAAAAATATACAATTCTTCAAGCCGTCGGACGATTTAATAGGTTTTCCAGTTCATCCTTTTTTCGCTGGGCCTCGGCTTCATGATTTATTATCATTAAGAGACGGGCCTCCGCTTGAGCCTGTTGGGCCTGGTACGAGGCAAGCCAACTTTTAAGCTCTTTTTCGGTAACCTTATGAGCTTCGACCATTTCGCTAGTGAAAATGACGGCTTTATCAATGGCTACCACCTCTTCGCGAGTGAAAATGACGGCTTTATTAATGGCTACCACCTCCCTGATAGCTTCTTGAAGCACCCGCCAAAGATCATATGCCCGAGTGGTCTTGGCCGTAAGATTAGCTTGAAGTTCCCTCAGCGCTTTGGAAGCCATCTCCCTCTCCGAAAACTTTCGTCTGAGCCTCTTCTCGCATGATAGCATGTTCGCAGCGTACAGCTCAATCAGCCCCCGTAAGCTCGCCTTTGCAGCCATAACCTCTGAAGGAAGGCGTGCACATTCAAGACTATGCAAGCAAGCCTCTACCTGTCGACAAAACTCAACCTAGACTTGTACCAATGTTTCACTATGGTAAGTAGCAAGAAAGGGAAGAGAACCGTTGGCTTCAGCGGTAAATGCTTCGGCCGTGATCAGACTGCCAGCACGAAGGTCTTCAATCAAAGCTGACAAGGAGTGAAGGCTTAGCTTTGCCATCCGTTCCGAGACACGTAGAGCGTAGGGGCCGGGCGGCATGACGATGCGAGATTCCAGCATGGTAAGAACTGGAAAAGCTGTTAAGATTTATAAACAATCAGCGAGACTTGTAAGGAAAGAGCAGATGGAACAACGTTCAAACTTTACTTACCCACAGTCTGTTAGTTATATGTATGCCCTAGAGGCCATTACTGTACATACGATGTATATTGTAATGGATGCTTGGACATATATAGGGAGGACTTTCTTTCTCGACATGATAGTATGCTATCTAGTTGTACTTTATCTTAACATGTATTCTGATTGTCTCTGTGTTACATGTTGATAAAGCCCTTAGGATATGTACTCGACTACTGGGACTATGATGAGATCATACTAGTGGGGCCACGGTAGTCGATGAGTACATCCTATAACTGTTCCTAGTCGAGGGTGTATCGAGACAGGGCATCGATACTGTTCCCCTCCGAATGGCGGCGACGACGTGAGGACATCTTGCCTGAGATTCGGGGCAGATGTTATTTGGTTTTATCCATCCACGTCTCCGAAGATGCCAAGTTGATTTATGGCACCGTATATCGGAGGTTTGGACGGATGCGGCCGATATAGCAAACTTCGTCAGATTCCCCCTCGCTTGAGGGGTTTTTGATTGTGGGGACGCTCTTCCCTGCAGGCGCAAGCCCCTGTAGTTAATTACGCTACCGCATCGCGGTAACAACTTTCTCCTTCTCCAGAATTTCACTTCGTGTCGTGGGTGTTTGTTTTGTTTGTGGTTGCCCATGGATTGTATACGGAGACTATTTATTTCGTCGCCTATAGGACGTGGATTAGTCCTAATCCGTATTTACTTAGATTTGGGTTTGGTGTTTTTAGTTTAAGGATACGTTAGCCGTGTTGAGGATAAGATCAACTTAAACATCCGTTAAGGATACGTTAGTCCTGTTTGAGACTAAGATCAACTTAACGTGGTGATCCATTTATTATATGGCCGTCAGGACTCGTCACCTCTCTGACGTCGTTGAAGAATTACAACGATAGGTGTCAGAGGAGTTCAGAGATGTACTCTTGAACCAAAGTTGATTTGGAGTTTTATAGTCCATTTGAGTGTTTAAGGATATGTTAGCCGTATTTGGGGATAAGATCAACTTAAACGGGACCGTTTAGATCCAGCAAAAGAGCATTTGGAGGCTCTATTGTTCCAGTTTAGGGACGTAGTGGTCCATGTTCCAGTTTAGGGACGTGGTGGTCCATGTTCCAGTTTAGGGACGTGGTGGTCCATGTTCCAGTTTAGGGACGTGGTGGTCTATGTTCCAGTTTAGGGACGTGGTGGTCTATGTTCCAGTTTAGGGACGTGGTGGTCCATATTCCAGTTTAGGGACGTAGTGGTCCATATTCCAGTTTAGGGACGTGGTGGTCCGACATTAGTTTAAGAACGTTTTGATTCACGAGTTTGAGGACCCCGCAGTCCATGTTGATATGTGGTCGTCGGGACCCGTCACCTCTCTGACGTCGTTGAAGGATTACAACGATAAGAGTCAAAGGAGTTCGGAGATGTACCCTTGAACCGGTCGTAAATTGATTTAGGAGAGCAATCTCGCTCAGTCAATTTAGTTTGAGGACTTACGGCCATGATTGGGCTAAGTCCAGTTGAGAAAATATTCAACGCTTTTATTTGTTTTTGGTCTATTAGACCTGTAACACCTTAGGATATGTTTAGTGAATAATTATATTTAAATAATGGTTTTTAACAAAAAGTTTACCAAATTTTGTTTTAAATATTTTTCCTAATTTAATAAATATTTTTCTAAAATTTTCCTAAGCTTGCACACACATGTGCATGTAAACTAGGGTTTTTAAAATAAGATTTTACCATGCTTAGTGACCATGGTGGGTTAATCATGGGATTAAGTCTTTTGGGTTTAAATTAAGTTAATTAGTTGATTAGTAGTTGTTTTAATTTGAATTTGTGTTAGGTGTTGACTTGTGAGAGAGAGAGAGAGTGCATCATGGCTTTAAGCCATGCTTGCAATCATGAGGAGAGAGAGAGAGGAGGGTTGACAATTGGGTGATAATTGTTCCTCTCATTTCTTTGTTTCTCTCAAGTCTCACACACCCACACACTCACACAACACACCCACTTACCTCTTCCAACCCCCCCAGGAGCAGCAACATCAGCAAGCACAGCAACAGCACCAACTAAAGCCAGCAGCAGCAGCAGCAGCCAGAGGCAGTAGCAGCAGCACAGTGAGCAGCAGCAGCCCCAGCACCAAGTGCAGCCCTTCCTTGCACCTCTTCTTCTTCCTCCAGCTCCCTAGGGTTAAGTATGAGGTATATTTCCTAAACTTATTCCCTAGTTTGCTTGGTTAGAGTAGTTTTGCATCGGTTAGTGGTTTTTAGTGTGATTTAGTGCGATATGAGGTGTTTAGTGGGAACCTTGTGCTAATGTGGTGTGAATTAGTTTCAGTAGGTTGTTAGTGGGTTGTTGAGACCATATTAACCTAGTTTAAGCCCGATTGCACTAAAATACCACCAGTTTCCCTAATTGATGCAAATTCATCGTATTTGTGCAAATTTGAACTTTCTGGAAACTGCTTTTGACCCGATGAGTTCTGAGTGAAATTGGGAAGACTGCAGTATAGTGGAGATGTGCTGATGCCCCAGATTTAACCCGACCCCCTAACTGCTACAGTAGGCCGCCAATTAATTCGTTCTGGCCGCAATTTGCGGCCAGATGGGTAGGGTTTGGGTTAGGGTTTGGTCCTGTAGGTGTCTGCTAGTGTGTAGGGTGCTGTGATGTATATATTTTTGTAAGTTTAGCTCTGTATAGAAATCTGGGACCAAATACCTGTTTTGCCGTTTTTTTCTAAACCTTCGCGACACGCGTGATACGTGAGTGGGTTTGGGGTTTCTGCGTATCGCGATGCGTCGGGGTAGTTTCAGGCGCGTGATCACACGTTTTAGCGTATCGCGCACACGCGCGATTGGTTTGCGACACGGGTTTCTAGTTGGATCGTAATGTCGCGTTTCTGTGAAATTGAGCTTATGTGTGATATATGTTGTGTGATTCTAGGTTCGCAGGCCAGTGAGACCGACGCTGCGAAGAAGGGCAAGCAAGTCGTCGGCTACATTTAGCGCGAGACTCGGTGAGTAGATTTCACATCTACGGGGATATCGCCCGCATGGCGTTATGCGTCAGGGCTGATAGGACTTTATTATTATATGTTGCATGTACCCCATAGACTGTCATCGCATATTGTATTCCCTGCCACACACACACACACACACACACACACACACACACACATATATATATATATATATATATATATATATGCTTAGAACTGATAGAACACCGCACTATTACTAACGGTCTATGTTGCACGGGCACTATTTGCATGCTACACACACACCGTTAGTAATTGCCATGCCACACTCACTGTAGAACTGCCATGATTATATTGCTGTAGTTTATCTTACATATGATTGGTGGTGATTTTTTGGAAATTGGGACCCGCATGACATCTTTAAAAACGGAAACTATTTTTAAAAAGCGGTTTTCCCCTTATGCTCATACCATGGATTGATTTACATTGTACCTCGCATTGGATTTACTTATTGGTGTTGGATTTCATGCGATTTCTGGTTTTGAGGACCGTGGAAGTATTTAAGAAAAGATGCACTATTTTGAAAAACCCGGTACCTCGTGATATGATATTTTGGTGTGTCCACCACGCGTTTTCTCGGTGCTGAGACGTGTGCTTGAAAACCGATTCGAGGAGTGGATGATCCGTCTGCGGGTTCGTGGTGGGCCCGGTATGGTTCCCCTCGGCGAGATATCGATGGGTTTGCCGATTGAGCCTGGAGGCGGGCGAGTACCTTCCGGTGATTGGTTGGACCTGGCAGTTGTCCGGAGGATACTGACCAAAGTCGAGAGATGGATGCGGGATGATCCGTACTGCCGGGGCCGAGGGCCGATACCGCAGACGGACCCCGTGGGCCGATCCGGACTGACGGAGCCCGATATACGAGGATTTGCGTGTCAATGCTGGACACGAGTATTTTATGATATTTTGGGTGCCGATGTTGAGCACTCGTGATTTCTCAGAGATGTACAGGATTTGAGGGCCGATGGGTGTGCCGGCGCCCGAGTGTATTTGGGATTTGGGTGCAGTCTGAGGCACTGATTATTGCTTTCCATGTTGACATATCCATGTAGATGTTATTTATCCCATGCTCAGTATTGATTACTATATACCTCATCCTGTATCATTTACCTGATAGAGCACTTGCATTACTATTGCATCCACTGCTTGGCATGCATTGACATCATCTGCTGGCATTAGTAGAGCCGCGCTATATGTGCATGCTCGCGATCAACTTTATATGTTATCTCTATTCACGAGTTGGCAACTCACCCCCGTTGTGCCACAGTATTTGCAGGTTGCCCTTGGAGTAGTCACGGCTGGCTGTTTACCGCATCTTTTGGCACAGATACCTTTCTGAGGCGAGTTAGCCTTTTTGCTGATAGGTGGGTTTTTGTATGGTATCTGTTATCCTTCAGTTGTATATTGATGTATCTAGTATTCTCCATCTACCTTTCTGTATTGACTTAGAGACAGTTGTGAGGACGATGTGTATGATTTTGTATTCTGGTGTCGAGCTCGCATGTGAGCCGACTTTATGTTATGAAGTCTTACCTTTCGTGATATTTGTCCTTGCTTTACTGTGTATTCTTCGCTACGGCGTCGTATATCATATTGTTATGCTTTATTCTTTTTACTTGTTATTCCTGCTACACCTTGCTTTACCCGACTCACGGGACAAATGTTTTTAACGGAAATGTTGACAAGTTATAAAATTATAACTCTTGAACTAAAAGGGATTTCTACTAAATTAATAAAAGTTTTTCGGACATGTATGACTGTTTTACGGAAATGTTTTAAACCACTCTATATTTATTGGTTTTGATTTCTGGGTTCGGCTTACTTAGCCGCGTTACGTCTGTAGACGTTGCGTGGTTAAGTGCTGGTCACGAGTCGAAATTCTCGGGTCGTGACAAGACCTGTGCCAGGGCTTGGCCCATTTTTTAATAATGTATTGCATTATTTTCTATATATATATATTTTTTGTTTGGGCTCTGCCCATAAAAGTTGCAGAGCATCAATTTATTCTGGGCTTTGCTCATTTATGAATGATGCAAGGTATCTACTTTGTTTGGGCTCTGCCCCTTTTTAAAATGCATAGCATTTTTATAATTTTTTTTGGGCTCTGCCCATCTATAAATGATGCAGAGCATCAATTTAATTTGGCCTGCTTGGTCTTTTTGATTTGGGCCTGACCTTTTAAGAAATGTCTTGCATTTATCTGGCGCTTTGCGCCAATCAGAGAGCACAAGCGCTTGTAGTGTTGACACGTGTCGCGCAAGCGTAGTGCGCTGCGCTAATGCGCTGCGCCTGCGCTGCTGACATGTAGCGCGCTCTGGTGGCTTGCGCCAATCCAGGAGCACAACAGCGTAGTTTGCAAGTGCAAGGCACTATAATTTAAGAATCTTTTAGATTCGAGAACCAATGGTTCATAAAAGGAGTGCAAAGCACTATTCTTTATTTTGTTTTTCTTGTTTTAAAGAATCAGTGGTTCATAAGAAGTGCAAAGCACTGTTTATTATGTGAAGATCATTGATCTTGTTTTTAGATCAATGATCTATTAGAAGAAATTTCTTCTAGTTTGTGAAGGTTTTTACTTTTTTCTTGAAAACTTTTTTAGAGTTCTTTCTGTTTGAAGCTCTTGATTTTTTTCCAAGAATGTTGATGCCTTTGAATTGAGGTCTAGGGGCCTTTATATAGTGCCCATAAATTTGTTAAAGAGTTCTTTCTCTGAGTGATTTGGGAAATTTTCCCCACCGTTGGATCTTTGATCCAAGGGCTTCTGTTTTACAGAATAAAATCTTCTTATTTTAACAAGAACAGAAAAGATTTCTTTAGAATTTTAATTCTGTTTGGCGCAAATGCCCCAGCGCGTGACACGTGTCGCGCAGCGCACAGCGCAGCGCATCTGCGCTGACACGTGTCGCGCATCGCACAGCGCATCTGCGCTGACACGTGTCGCGCATCGCACAGCGCAGCGCATCTGCGCTGACACGTGTCGCGCAGCGCACAGCGTAGCGCAACTGAAGCGTTGCTTCCTTTAATTTTTCTTAAAATAGAGCTTTGCTCTGATTGGGCGCGCCTTCTTAGGTGCTGCGCTGACGTATCAGCGCCTGACACGTGGCGCGTTGCTCCCAAGATATGAAGCGCTGCTTTAAAATTTGAATTTTGAATTTCCAACAGAGGTTTGCTCTGATTGGGGGAAACAAATGCCCCCCCCGTTGCGCTCACGTGGCGCGCACGTGAGTGCAGCGGTGGCAAGCTCCTGACCGTTGGATCAAGGGGTGAGCTGAAGGGGCGCAAGCGCCTTATAAATAGGACCTCTGGCCCTTATAAAAATCTCACCATTTCAAGATTTTTGATTTTCTAGAGCTTTGCTCTTACTTAAGATCTTCAGAGCTTTGTTCATTTCCAAAGTTAGAAACTTTAGGTAAAAATTAATTTAAATCAAATTAATTTAAATTAATCTTAACCAAAGAGCTTTGCTCTCACAGATCTTTTGATCTAAAGGGATCCCCATTGGGGTTTCACCAACAGAGCTTTGCTCTCATGAATCCATAGATCTGGAGAGATCTTGTTCATGGGTTTTGATCCATGGTCAGAGCTTTGCTCATGGATCCAAAAATAGATCTTTTTTGATCTAAAAATGAAGAACTTCTAAGAGTCTTCAAAATGTTTTAATTTCTTTAGGAGTTTTAAATAAATTTTCTCATCATCACCACAGAGCTCAGCTCTTTTAAGGAATCTTATTTTCCTGAGACCAGAGTTTGACAAGTGTCACTCTGTGACAGAGCTTTACTCCGAAAGAGGAGATTTTCTCCTTGTCTCTGGGGATTCTTTATTATTATTATTAGTGGGAATGTTTTCCTGGGGACCAACTGACAATCTCATCCAATGATGAGGTTGTCTTATTAACTGACGTATTGTCATCCAGATTTTGTGGGTCCCCCTTCGGTCTCCTACCCACTGCACTGCTGTGTGGTGTAATTAATTAATTTTAATTTAATTAATTTTTAATTTAATTGATTAATTAATGCATTATTTTTTTTAAAACGCTAAGCGTTGGAATTGCAACACTAACGACTAATTTCTGTTCACTTGCAGCGATCATGTCTCTCGACACCTCATTCCCGTTTGCTCGTTCAGAGGAGGGATTTCCCGAAGCGCCCTTGGACCGTGAAGTCTTGTCCATGATCAAGGACCACGACCCGGAGTATAAGAGTCTCCACTTTTGGGGGTCGTGGTACAATCAGATCATTATGGGTCGACGCAGCTTCACCTGCGCAGTGCCGTCCGAACCCATCACAGCGATTCACTATGCCACCCCACCCTCGGTGCAGTATGCCGTGGAGATGGTTGATTGGACATCGAAGGGTTTTCTTCATCCGGCCATAGATGCAATCCCGGTTCAGCGTCCCATGGTTTTGGATATCCTAGGACGCCGTATCTGTCAAGGCGAGGCGCAACCTTGGAGGCAATCATATAATATCGGTCTGATCCCCCACCACCCAATCGGCTATCTGCCGTGGGCCCGGTATATCCTGTCGACGAAGAAGTCGCAGTTGATAAAGTTAGGATTGTACACCGCAGTGTACGTCTCTCTATTCCAATATCCTACGCTCCCCACCTGGTGGTTCAAGGCCTTCCTGGAGCAGTGGAACATTCCTACCCACACTTTCCTCGCCATGGATCGGGAAGTGTCAATCTCTTTGGAAGAGTTTACGGAGGTATCTGGTTTACTGGTCATGGGGGAATATTATGAGGAGTTGCTCCCGACGGATGAGTACGTCTTTGGTGCTAAGCCGGTGATAAGGGGGCTCACGCCGGAGAATGCTATTCAACACCAGTTCCCAAGCTTGATTAAAGTGTTGAACATATATGAGTCTCTTTTCATCGAACATGGGAGTCGAGGAGTTAACTTTGAGGATTTCATTGCTCGGTTTCTTCGCCTAAGCGTCTTCTCATCAGAGGCTGCTATGTTCGCTACCCTGGATGACCCTTTCGGTCTAGGTGTGGATAACCTGCCGGAAAAGGAGATAGATCAAAAGGGTTTTTTCCTTCCGGAATTCCCGACTATGTCTTTTGCAGAAATTGCGGCCCCTGGAATGGATGAGAAGGCCTTTTTCTTAGGATTTCTCGGGTTATGGTTGAGTTGGTTTGCTATTCCAATGCACTCTCACCGTATGCGGCCTTCTGTCTTTTGCCCAGCCTACCGGATGGCCATCGGGGTAAAGGTGGCCGTTGGGATCGCTGGCTTGGCACACCTATATTATGGCCTCAGCTGAGCAGCGGATGCTAACGAGCCCGGGGTATTGCATGTGGTCTTCCCGAAGCATTACTTTATGTCGTGGTTCGAGCTACATACATCGGGTGTTTTCGGCATGCATAAAAGGCCCTCGTTCTACGACAGGTGCAGCTTTCCTCGCATTATACAGCTGATGAGCGCATCAATTATAAATCCATCGCCACGAAATGCCAGGGGTTTACTCCTTCGCTCCCACACCGTTGGAGCCGGTGTGTCTTTCGTTGACAAGGTGTTGACTATTGGAAAAGCGCCTACCACTGCAGTGCGGCCATTGCAAGACACTTTCAAGGATGGAGCTTCAGTTTTAACGGCCCGGGAGACCCTTCAGTTATATTCCATCAGACCGGGCTTCTTGGTGTTTAGGCAGAATGGGGCAGCGATCTTCATGAGATATAACCCGCATCGTTTCGTCTAACAGCTGATCTATAATCAAGGGGTACCGCTGGAGGCTTTCTTATCGGAACCTGCTGCGACCGAAGAAGGGATGGAGAGAGCGCGGCATCATTTCATGCGTCTAAACACGGGCTCCCACTTCTTTATCAGTGAGCCGGCTTGCGCCCCACGACTCCTCAGGGTATACACAGAATGGTACAGTCATTCGACGGGAGCGGTCATAAAGGAGGAAAGGCGGTTGCTGATCGACCGTAAGGGTGCACCTCTAGGTAGCGATCGCAACGCTCCTTTGGTGCCAAGGACCCCGGTAATCCCCCCTTTAAAAGATGCCAGAGCCGGACCCTCGCGTGCGCAGAGTCCTCCACGCGGATTGCCGCTCCCTGATATTGCGGATGCACCCCCAGCGCCCTGTGCTCCAGTGGAGACAGTGGTTGTAGTTTCGCTAGAGTCTGGCATGGGTGCGGACATCGGGACCCGCCGTCCCAAGGTGGCTGCTAAGCGTAAGTCAATCCCACGTGAGCCTAGGGTCGGAGGGCAGAAGAAAAAGAAGTCGCTCTTCGCTGCAGATGTCGCGTTCGGTCAGGAACACCATGCTCTCTATGCCGAGGGCCTGATCGAATATGGGACTAACGAGGGATTAGTTATGCCGCCGCCGGATGATACAGACTTGGAAGCCGCTCTCGAAACTTCAGCATGGTTGGCAAAGCGTGACGCGTGGCTAGCTGAGCTTGCGCAATCAGGTAACTACTAGTCGCATTTTCTTTATTGTATCATATTCTTCTCATTGCCTTTGACTAACGTTTTTCTTTCTTTTCTTCCAACAGGCATCACCGATGAGGAAGCCATTGCCGCTTCACTCAAGACCTTCCAAGAGCAGGAACGCCTTAGAGCGTCTTTAGGCCTCAGTAAGTTTCGATTCATCAAGTTTTTATTCTCCTTGCGTTATGGTCAATCTAATCTCTCCCTTTTTATTGCAGAAACCTCAATGCCGTTCCCGCCAAGCAACGCAAATGTTCTGCCAGCTGCCGATGTTCCCGCTTCCTCTGGGCCACCACAGGAGGTTCGTCTTGAAGAGCCGATGAGAGATGCCTTAAAGGCTCTGGAGGCATCTTTAAATGAGGACGACGATGCTTCGATAAAGGAAGCGTCAAAGAGGTCCATCGTGATGGCCCGGGAGGAGAGGAAGCGGTCGAGGCGCGAAGCAAAGGCACGCGGGGCTGCTTTGGCCATTGGAGCGGGCCCCAGTACCGTCCCTCACGCCGACGCTCCGTCAGAAGAGTCCCCGGTCGCCCTGTCTACAGCTCATAGACAGGCGATCTGTGCCAATAGAGATGCTAACGACAATTCTACCTCAGGTAATACTTCTTTCAGAATTTCGTTATAAGACTCATAAAGCCGTCGGTTCTTATATATTTTATCTTGCAGGGCCAAGTCCGACCGAGGGGGAGGCGGAGACCGTTGAACCCAAGGAAACAGAGGAAGCGGCACCTGCCAAACCTGAGCCGATGGTGGGCAGCGTCGCTGAGGCTTCGGAGCCTGAGATGGAGGTTGGGGGGTCTGCAGCCGAGAAGGTCATTGATGCCGAGCCTGAAGTGGCGGCAGATGAAATGATCATTACAACTGAGCCCAGGGTGGTGGCGGACGAGGCGCTTGAGGCCGGCGACTTCGTGGTGACGGCGGATGAGCCGATGGAGACCACGAAGCCCGCAGAAGTAGCGGGTGATATGGGTACGACTCTTGGGGAAGAGTTAGCCGCTCTCTCCCAAGAGTCCGGCAACGCTCCAATCATTGCCCTCCCCGTGTACGATCTTCCGCCGTCTCCAGGTCTTGCGAGCACGACAACGGTCCCTATCGAGTCGGGTGATGAGGCCACGGGCGGTGGCCTCATGTCCATGGAGGAAGGAGTCGCCTCCGTTTCAGCCGGCAGCTCATCAGGTAAATCCTAAGTTGCTTTCTTTCTTTACCTTACAATCCTTTCTGACAAGTTCACCTTTTTTCGTAACGCAGGTGCAGCCAGCGCTGATACCCCACTGCTCGAGGGAGCGCCTTCAACGACTGTCTTGGCGGTGGTCACCTCTCAGACCTCTCTCATACCGTCGAAGATGTTGGAAGGTATGGGTTTGCAATTTATTAATCTTATCTTCCAAACGCATAATTTGTGTACTAAAGTCGCACTGTTATGTCTTTTCAGGAGTGCTATTTGATCATCTATATCAAGTGTTGCTCCCACACTTCTCCTTCCCATCTGAACTCACTTCTTCCTCTGGCGGTGCTGGTGAGTATAGTCCCCGACTGATACCTTTCTTTTTCGGTTATAGAATTATTTGTAACTCTCTCTTGTCCTGACTGCAGCGTTACAAATCGAAGGGGGAGAAGAAAGATTGGCCGCGCCACCTGCCCTTCCGGCCTTGCCATCTGTCTCAGCTGGTACGGCGACTATCACATTGATAACTCCTCCCTCTTTATTTTTTGTACTGTTATCTGATCACACCTTGTTTCTTTTCAGCTGTCGTTCCGGTCTCGGCGCCCTTCGAGCCTCGCATCACAATGCCGGCAGGTCCTTACCAGAGACGTCCATCTTCAAAAGGCGCCGCGAACAGCTTGTGTATGTTAAGTGACTACATTAAGGAGCTCGACGTCGAGACTCCTACGCCTGCTGCGGATTTCGCTACGGCGGTTAACCTGATGCTGGTGATACTCGTGAATTTCCATGACGAGGGCATCATCGCATCTTGGGTTAACCATTGTATGGAGATCGAGACTCGCCTGCATCAGCTGGAGTCGATGCGTCCCGCCCCTGAGACTTTAGCCGCGAGCAATGAAAGAGCAGCATGAATCGAGGGAAGCGCTTCTTACGTCCATCATTTGGAACAAGAAGCAGCTTTAAGGCTGAGGGAATGCCAAGAGACTTTGAGCGAGACGGCCCATCTGCGTGCTGAGGTTGAAGCGAATGCTGCCCAAGTGAAGGCTATCTTTGAGGGTCTCCTGGAGCGCATCTCCCAGGGGGTAAACTTGAAGCGAAAGCTTGATGTAGCCGAGCGCGATACCCCAGGCCAGGAAGCTTCTTATTAGGCCGTCAGGGAGCAGCTTGCATCTGTCTTGCAGCAATGGGCCCAAGTGGAGGCGGAGCTGGCGGTGGTAGCCGATCATGAGAAAGTGGGGAAGGAATTGCGCGAACAATTGCTAGAGCTATGCAAGACGCTGCCTTCTTAGTAACTCTCCTTGTATCGTTTGTACTTGTAAATAAATAAAGTATATATATATATATATTTTTATTTTTTAGCACAATGTATCCTGTACTCAATCAAGTTTTATGAATAAAAGAAACACATTTTCTGTAATGTCTTGTGTCATTTCTCCGCCTTTTCTTTCTTTTATTATCGGCATGCCGCCTTAGTAAACATGGTCAACAGATAATAGAGCATGCATCTTGTCTTTCTTAAGAAATAGCGATGGCTTAGGCCCCAGGTTCAGATCTGCTGCCTAAGACTTTTCAACTCTATGAGCTGTGAAGGTCTCATAGAGATTTTTCTCCCTACGGATCGAGAGGATCTCGTAGGTGGGTTTTTCTCCTTAGGAGTCGTGAGGATTGCTAAGTGTGTTGTCTCTTATAAGTCGTAAGGATCCTATAAAAGAATTTTTCCCTCTTACGAGTCGAGAGGACCCATAAGCGGTTGTTTCCCTCCTTGTCAAAACTCAACTTTGGAGAGTGAGACCCGTGAATAGTATGCAAGAGATCGTTTTAGATCGACTTGCAGGGTCCCATTGTTCAGGAAGCAAGTTTTTTAGTCCCTGCTGCCTGAGGCTTTATCTTGTAAGTTGAGACGAATCGGGAATTTCCCGCTGAGACACTGGTTTCTCTGCGAACCGACGCGAATCAGGAGGCTCTCGTCAAGGATTGTTTGTTTCCTTGAGTTGAGGTATTTGCTAAGGATTATTTGTTTCCCTAGCACCAAGGATTATTTGTTTCCTTGGTGTTGAAACGAGTCGAGAATTTCCCACGGAGGCACTGGTTGCTCTGCGAGTCGACGCGGATCAGGAGGCTCTCGTCAAGGATTGTTTGTTTCCCTGAGTTGAGGTATTTGCTAAGGATTATTTGTTTCCCTAGCGCCAAGGATTATTTGTTTCCTTGGTGTTGAAACGAGTCGAGAATTTCCCACGGAGGCACTGGTTGCTCTGCGAGTCGACGCGCATCAGGTGGCTCTCATCAAGGATTGTTTGTTTCCCTGAGTTGAGGTGTTTGCTAAGGATTATTTTCTTCCCTAGCGCCAAGGATTATTTGTTTCCTTGGTGTTGAAACGAGTCGAGAATTTCCCACGGAGATACTGGTTGCTCTGCGAGTCTACGCGCATCAGGAGGCTCACGTCAAGGATTGTTTGTCTCTCTGAGTTGAGGGGTTTGCCGAAGACGCTGGTTTCTTCGGAGTTAGGATGAATCGTTGGGGTCTGGCTTCGTTTTCTGGCGGAGCCTGTTGGGAAAGTCTGGTTCCCTCTTTGTTTGCGCCTTTGGATTGTATACAGGGATCGATATGATCTCAACTGTAGGGCCAAACTTTTATCATCATTTTTTTATATTTTATTTCCGCGATGCTCTATCATTTCAGCTTTTATATCGCGAAGGTCGCGATTGCCCAATCATTTCGGCTATTTTTCGCGGTGCCCAATCATTTCAGCTGTTTATTTCGTTTTTACTCGCTGCTTTTTATTGCGAGTTGCCCAATCATTTCGGCTATTTTGCATGCATACATTTTTACTTGCTGCTTTTTATTGCAAGTTGTCCCATCATTTCGGCTATTTCATATGCATGTGCAACCTACTGGCTTTTCGCCGTAAACCTGAAATTGGACACCGATTTCGGCGTCAGCACCGCTACAACTAGGATATTGCTAGGAGCGAATCATCATTTTCCTCTGTCGATGTCGAACAAGGGTGGCTTAGCGAGCAGGGTTAAGGTCCTGTCGACTAAGACTTTTAACTTCATGAGCCGTAAGGGTCTCACAAAGGTATTTCTCCCTGCAAGTTGTGAGGATCTTGTAGGTGTATTTTCTTCTTAGGAATCGTGAGGATTCCTAAGTGCTTTATTCCTCTGTAAGTCGTAAGGATCCTACGAGAGGGTTTTCTCTTTGTAAATCGAGAGGATTTATAAGGGTTGTTCACCATGCGAACATATCCCCAGTCTCGGATGGGACTTGGTTAGGGAAATGTTTATTCGCGCCCGTGGATTGTATACAAGAGCCAGTATTGGACCACTTATAGGGCAATATCGGAAGTTGTGGGGGGGTTTGCTTAAGCACAGGTTTAGGTCTCTGTAACTTAAGACTTCTAAATCTTATGAGCCGTGAGGGTTTCATAATAGAGTTCTCCTTACGAGTCATGAGGATCTCGCAAGTGTATTTTCTCCTTAGGAATCGTGGGGATTCCTAAGTGTGTTGCTCCCTTGTGAGTCGTAAGGATCTCACGTGGGTGATTTCTCCTTACAAGGTCGTGAGGACCCTATAAGTGTCTTTTAACGAGATTGCGCCCTTTCGGGTTTTCACAAACACTCGCCGGTAGTCCTGCTGTTTTTACTCACGGAGCCCTTTCGGGTTTTCATCCGTGCCCATTTTGCTTATGGACATACCGTTTTTTTTATTCTTTTTTTTATTTTCTTATTCTTTTTTTTTACGAGGCCGCGCCCTTTCGGGTTTTCACGAACACTCGCCGGTAGCCCTGCTGTTTTTACTCACGGAGCCCTTTCGAGTTTTCATCCGTTCCCATTTTGCTTATGGACATACCGTTTTTGTTTATTATATTTTTCTTCTTCTTTTTTTTTATCTCATCAGCCTACGGAGGCTGCGGTATTAGTTTAAGGACATTACAGTCCGCTATTAGTTTAAGGACGTTTCGGTCTGTCATGGAGAAGGCTGGCTACTGCTTATAAAGCTTGAGCTTAGGAAGATAGCGAGCGGACATAGTCGTCGTCATCTACCATTGACCTAGGCTGTGGCTCATTAAGCGTAGTATTTCTTTAGGAATCGACCGTTTATTGGCCTAAAAGGCCTTTCACCATGCATATCCATGAGCAGATAGGCCCCATCTTGGTAGACCTTATCTATGATGTACGGGCCTTCATAGTTTGGCTCAAACTTCCCCGCTTGGCGCGATTGGGGATCATAGGCATTTTGACCACTAGCACGAGTTCGCCTTGGTGAAATGTCCTCGGTCGGGTCAATCTTTCATATGAGCGCGTCATCTTTGCTTTATAAGCTTCCAGATTTTGTTGCGCTATGAGCCGTGTTTCTTCAAGGGCATCAAGCTCCTCAAGCCGAAGGTGAGCGTTTTCTTCATCTGTTAGCTCGTAGTGGACTGCCACTCGTAGAGAGGGTAATTCTATCTCGAGGGGGAGTACTGCTTCTGTACCGAATAGCAACGCATATGGCGTTGCGTTGGTGGCCGTCTTGAACGTTGTTAGATATGCCCAAAGAGGCTCTTGCAGTCTCTCGTGCCAGTCTCTCTTATTTCGGGACACCGTCTTTTTCATGATTTTCGTGAGGGTCTTGTTGAAGGCTTCAGCTAGACCATTAGCTCGCGGATTGTAAACTGAAGAATATTTCCAGTCTATATTATGCTGCTATGCAAAGCGACTGATCTTGTGGCTTCTGTAAGCTGGTCCGTTATCGGAGATGATCTGTCTTGGTGTTCCGAACCGATATATGACGTGCGTCTTGAAGAAGTAGAGGATACTTTCCGTCTTCACTTCTCTTAACGGTACAGCTTCTGCCCATTTGGAGAAGTAGTCAGTCGTCGCCAGGATGAAACGATGTCCCTTAGACGATGCTGGTTCGATGGGGCCGACTATGTCAGTTCCCCATATTTCGAACGGCCAGCTAGCCACCGTCGGGTGTAGCGGATTTGGATGCTGATGGATAAAATCCCTATGAATTTGACCTGAGTGGCACTGCTTCGCATATTCGAAGCAGTCCTGAATCATCGTGGGCCAGTAGTAGCCCATCCGCTTGATCTTCAACTTCATCTTCGGGCCCGCTTGGTGAGAACCATAGATTCCGTCATGAACTTCCTGAACGACTCTTTTCGCTTCGTTAGGTCCCAGGCATCTCAGCCACAGAGAATCAAACGACCTCTTGTATAGAGTATCATTGAGGAAGGCGAAAGACAGAGCTCGTTTCATGAGCTAATGTCTTGTGGACGCTTCCTCAGGTATTCGGTGGGACTTAAAGTAGTCTATGAAGACTTCCCTCCAATCTTCAGCCTTTTCCTAATCTTTTATTTGTAAGGTCGTCTGTTCAGTCGCTCCCTTCTCTTCGGATGATTCCAGAGGTATTTCTGCTGGGGCAAGCACCCGACGGCTTTGTACCACGATTCTGACGTCATCGAGGTTCTCGTCAGCCAGTTCTTTAGCAAGCTTGGCCAACGCGTCTGCTTTGCTGTTTTCTGCACGCGGTATACTTTCCAAAGTATATGAGGGAATTTGGGTCAACAGTTGTTGCACCTTTTCACCGTACTTCACCAACTCCGGTTTGCATGTTTGGTAGTCGCCGTTTAGTTGACTAACGACCAGTTGAGAATCTCCGTATATGAGGAGGTTTTCAATTCCCATGTCAATGGCGATCTCGAGGCCTGCTATCAAAGCTTCGTATTCGGCTTCGTTATTCGTCCTCGGCTCTGTTAGGGAGAAAGCAAAGCGCATTATCCCTCCTTGTGGAGTTACAAAGATGAGTCCTACCCCTGATTTGATTACAGGGGTATTTTGCTTGCGCTTCTTCATAGAGGATGCTCCGTCGAAATAAAGCTCCCATCGGGTATCATCACCGTCGATCGCATCAAACGCATGTTCGTCTGGAAGATCGCAATTCAAAGGAGAATCGGCGGGTATCGGATGCTCAGCGAGGAAGTCGGCGATGGCCTGGCCTTTCACTGCCTTAAGAGGTTGATAGGTTATCGAGAACTCCATCAAGAGCAGAGCCCATTTAGCGAGTCGTCCCGTCAATATGGCTTTTGACATTAAGTATTTAAGAGGGTCCACCTTCGAAATGAGACGGTCCTCATGCGCCAACGCATAGTGCCTGAGCTTTGTTATCGCGAAGATCAACGCCAGGCAGTGTTTTTCAATAGGTGAATAGTGGCTTTCTGCCCCCAGTAGAACTCGACTTAAGTAGTAGAGTGCTCTTTCTTTTCCCTGGTTATTCTCTTGCGCCCACAATGCGCCTAAAGAACCTTCGAGGGCGGTCGTGTAAAGAATGAGGGGCTTTCCCTTAATCGGAGCAGCCAACACTGGCGGGTTCTGTAGGTACTGTTTAATCTCGTCCAGCGCGCCATGGCATTTTTGATCCCAGACGAATGGAGTCCCCTTCTTCATCAGGTGACTGTAAGGGCGGCACTTGCCAGAGAGGTTAGCTATAAATCGCCGAATATATGCGAGCTTTCCTTGGAGAGACCGCAACTGTTTGAGAGTTCTCGGCGGAGGCATTTCCATGATCGCCTTGATCTTTGACGGATCTATCTCGATGCCTCGGTGTCGGACGATGAATCCCAAGAATTTGCCCGAAGAAACTCCGAATGCACACTTGAGAGGGTTCATCTTCAAGTTGTATTGTCGAAGACGTCGAAATACGGTCTTTAGATGCTCGAGATGCTCCTCATATGATTTGCTCTTGACTACGAGGTCGTCGATATAGCACTCGACAATTTCATGTATAAGGTCATCGAAGATCTTCGTCATGGCCCTTTGATAGGTGGCACCGGCGTTTTTTAAACCGAAGGGCATCACTTTATAACAGAATATTCCTAAAGGGGTCCTGAAGGCGGTGTGCTTCTGGTCTTCGGGATGCATTTTTATCTGATTATACCCTGATGAGCCGTCCATGAAGGAGAAAACCTCATGAGTGGACATATTGTCTATCATTAGTTCGGTGACTTGTACCGGAGAATCATCCTTCGGGCAGGCTTTATTGAGATCCCGAAAGTCCATGCATATGCGCACCGTCCCATTTTTCTTCATTACCGGGACGATATTGGCGATCCAGTCAGGATATTGAACTTCCTGGATGAAGCCGGGGCCGATCAGCTTCTTGACCTCGGCGTTGATGCTCATCTCAAGCTCGAGCCGCATTCTTCTCGGCGCTTGTTTAATTGGTTTAACGTCCGGGGATATCGCCAATTTATGGACAGCAATCTCTGGATCTAATCTTGGCATTTCGGAATAGTTCCATGCGAAGCAATCTCCATGCTGCACAAGCACGTCTTTTAACGCAGCCACCCTTTCTTCAGATAGCAGCTCACTAACGAACGTCGGCCGTGGGTCACTTGCCGTGGGTACCCAAGTAGCTATCGCCTTTTGTGGATTGATGGGACGGTCCTCTTCCCGCTGAACTTTCACCTTTTTCTGTCGGCGGGGATAATCTTGATCAATTACCGAGTCTTGGACTTGACGCCAGACCTTGTAGATTTTAGAGGACAGCCGTTGAGGGGGCTTTTCCGGCTTCACCTTTGTAGCGCTCTCCATAGGTGGAGGAGATCTTTTCAGCACAGCTGTCAGAGAGTTCTTGTGGACCTTCCTAAGTGGTTCAAAGCTGTTTCCAGTTGGAACAGCAGCATCAATTTCCGCCGTTGAAATCGGCGGAGTCAGTCCAGAAGGAGAGTTGCCCCCGGTCTTCCTTACTCGGCGCCAGTGGTATATCCCTAGTAGGAGGGGTGTTGTCTCCTGAGGGTTTTCAGCGGATTACACCCACAAAATCGTATAATAAAAGAGAGATGGTGAAAGTTATATAAAGATAAGAACTATAGAAGAAAGAACTTGAAAATAAGAGTTTTCAACTCTATCAGCTTTTCAGTTGCTATGAGCCTTATCTTAATAGTCATGAAAGATGTTAGAAATCACATCATCACTCAATAAAACATCGCCTTTAGTTTTCATTCCTACCTTTCTTCCAAACATTGATCATATACCCCTACGTGTGTGAACTGGACATCCCTACACTCAGAGAATTCAATTCAAGCAATCATACTCTTGTCCATCTACCTCAGTACTTTTTAATAGATATTTAGATGGAATTTGCTCACACATTCTTCATGCGACCGTTAATACTTCTTGAGGTACTAACCGATCGATTACTCATGTGCTTGCTAATTAGGTGTTTTTTCTCATCTTGTAACACCTAAGGCTTAGCAGTGGCTCCCAAACCAGTTGGTCTAAGGCACTAGGTGATAAAGCACCCTCGCTATATTTTTTTTATTGCTGTCCCGGTGATAACAAAACCAGTGTTCATTTTTCTTTTCACCATTTTATCTTTTATTCTCCACTTTTATTTTCTTCATACTTTGGCTTCTGACAAGAGCATTTCAAGGTATCCTCTACTATCCCGAGTCTCAAGATGTGTGTACGTGCGTATAGTAGGGTTTAACCGTTCAAATGTTTGGCTTCCAGAATAGGAACTATTTTTCAGGCTTATTTTTATCCTCAGATTAGTAATTTCCTTCATCTTACTAACCTTTGGGACAACAGCTTATAACCACTTATTACTAGTTTCATTTAAGAAAACATCTAACTTTCTTGTTTTTCTTAAATTATTCCTATCTTTTAAATATAATTTTTCACTTTCTACTCTTTTATTATCACATTTTTTGTGTGTGCTTATATACAGTATAATGCAAAGTAAGGCGTAAATAAGTACAGGAGCGCTGAAAAACGACTTCTTGGAAGCTTCTTGCGATGGTACAGGAGCGCTGAAGCTCGTTGGCGGGAGCATGGTCCCGAAGAAGAGCCCAGTGGTGGCTTGAGTTACCGGCTCCACTGGCATAGTGAAAAGGGAGGCCGCTTGGGGCCCGTAGGTTACTCCTCCAGATGGGACAGAGCGAGAGTTGCTGTTGCAGTTAGTGCAATTTGAAGCCATTGATTTCTTGAATAGCTTGAATATTCTGCCCCCTGCGTCGACCTTAGTCTTTGGCATGTGCCGGCTGTTTGAGGACCGATTCCGTTAGAAAGGCTGCTGCTTGGGGAGCCTGCCTGTGGGCGACAGACATCCTCTAGGCTTCCTCCATCGGCGTTGAGGCACCGAGGGTGGGAGGTGGGAGCATCGACCCAAAAAGAAGCCCGTTAATTTTTTGAAAATTTGGATTGCAGAGATTTGAGGTTGCAAGTGACCCATACTTGACTCCGCCGGATATGACAAAGCCTGAGTTGCGAAGGTGGGAGCAAATGCCATTCTTCATAGAGATGAAATGCCGGCTTCAATATCCACTCCCCTAAGGGCAACCAAGAACATACACACCGCGATTATTTGATCGCGGGAAAAACACGACACACGAAGTGTGGAGTGGAAAGAGGAAAAGGTCCCACTGGGCATGCCAGAATCTGTTCCCCTCCAAATGGCGGCGACGACGTGAGGACGTCTTGCCTGAGATTCGGGGCAGATGCTATTTGGTTTTATCCGTCTACCTCTCCGAAGATGCCAAGTTGATTTATGGCACCGTGTATCGGAGGTTTGGACGGATGCGGCCGATGTAGCAAACTTCGTCAGATTCCCCCTCGCTTGAGGGGTTTTTGATTGTGGGGACGCTCTTCCCTGCAGGCGCAAGCCCCTGCAGTTAATTACGCTACCGCATCGCGGTAACAACTTTCTCCTTCTCCAGAATTTCGCTTCGTGTCGTGGGTGTTTGTTTTCTTTGTGGTTTCCCGTGGATTGTATACGGAGACTATTTATTTCGTCGCCCGTAAGACGTGGATTAGTCCAAATCGGTATTTACTTAGATTTGGGTTTGGTGTTTTTAGTTTAAGGATACGTTAGCCGTGTTGAGGCTAAGATCAACTTAAACATCCGTTAAGGATACGTTAGTCCTGTTTGAGACTAAGATTAATTTAATGTGGTGATCCATTTATTATATGGCCGTCAGGACTCGTCACCTCTCTGACGTCGTTGAAGAATTACAACGATAGGTGTCAGAGGAGTTCAGAGATGTACCCTTGAACCAAAGTTGATTTAGAGTTTTATAGTCCATTTGAGTGTTTAAGAATACGTTAGCCGTGTTTGGGGCTAAGATCAACTTAAACGGGACCGTTTAGATCCGGCAAAAGAGCGTTTGGAGGCTCTATTGTTTCAGTTTAGGGACGTGGTGGTCCATGTTCCAGTTTAGGGACGTGGTGGTCCGTATTCCAGTTTAGGGACGTGGTGGTCTATGTTCCAGTTTAGGGACGTGGTGGTCCGTGTTCCAGTTTAGAGACGTGGTGGTCTATGTTCCAGTTTAGGGACGTAGTAATCCGACATTAGTTTAAGGACGTTTCGGTCCACGAGTTTGAGGACTCCGCAGTCCATGTTGATGTGTGGTCGTCGGGACCCGTCACCTCTCTGACGTCGTTGAAGGATTACAACGATAAGAGTTAAAGGAGTTCGGAGATGTAACCTTGAACCAGTCGTAAATTGATTTAGGAGAGCAATCTCGCTCAGTCAATTTAGTTTGAGGACTTACGGCCATGATTGGGCTAAGTCCAGTTGAAAAAATATTCAACGCTTTTATTTGTTTTTGGTCTATTAGACCTGTGCCAGGGCTTGGCCCATTTTTTAATAATGCATTGCATTATTTTCTATATATATATTTTTTGTTTGGGCTCTGCCCATAAAAGATGCAGAGCATCAATTTATTCTGGTCTTTGCTCATTTATGAATGATGCAAGGCATCTACTTTGTTTGGGCTCTGCCCCTTTTTAAAATGCATAGCATTTTTATTATTTTGTTTGGGATCTGCCCATCTATAAATGATGCAGAGCATCAATTTAATTAGGCCTGCTTGGTCTTTTTGATTTGGGCCTGGCCCTTTAAGAAATGTCTTGCATTTATCAGGCGTTTTGCGCCAATCAGAGAGCGCAAGCGCTTGTAGTGTTGACACGTGTCGCGCAACCGCAGTGCGCTGCGCTAATGCGCTGCGCCTGCGCTAATGCGCTGCGCCTGCGCTGCTGACACGTGGCGCGCTCTAGTGGCTTGCGCCAATCCAAGAGCGCAACAGCGCAGTTTGCAAGTGCAAGGCACTATGATTTAAGAATCTTTTAGATTCGAGAACCAATGGTTCATAAAAGGAGTGCAAAGCACTATTCTTTATTTTGTTTTTCTTGTTTTCAAGAACCAGTGGTTCATAAGAAGTGCAAAGCACTGTTTATTATGTGAAGATCATTGATCTTGTTTTTAGATCAATGATCTATTAGAAGAAATTTCTTCTAGTTTGTGAAGGTTTTTACCTTTTTCTTGAAAAATTTTTTAGAGTTCTCTCTGTTTGAAACTCTTGATTTTTTTTTTCAAGAATGTTGATGCCTTTGAATTGAGGTCTAGGGGCCTTTATATAGTGCCCATAAATTTGTTAAAGAGATCTTTCTCTGAGTGATTTGGGTAATTTTCCCCACCGTTGGATCTTTGATCCAAGGGCTTCTGTTTTACAGAAGAAAATCTTCTTGTTTTAAAAAGAACAGAAAAGATTTCTTTAGAATTTTAATTCTGTTCGGTGCAAATGCCCCAGCGCGTGACACGTGTCACGCAGCGCACAGCGCAGCGCAACAGCGCTGACACGTGTCGCTCAGCGCACAGCACAGCGCAACTGCGCTAGCGCATCTGCGCAGACACGTGTCGCACAGCGCACAGCGCAGCGCAACTGAAGCGTTGCTTCCTTTAATTTTGCTTAAAATAGAGCTTTGCTCTGATTGGGCGTGCCTTCTTGGGCGCTGCGCTGACGTATCAGCGCTTAACACTTGGCGCGTTGCGCCCGAGATTTGAAGTGTTGCTTTAAAATTTGAATTTTGAATTTCCAACAGAGCTTTGCTCTGATTGGGGGAAACAGATACACCAGAGTAGACTATCGTATACGCATCTTGACTCATGATGGGCGATGGATGATCCCATATCCATCGGTATTTGACATCAAGGATGGTGTACGGGTGTTCAGTGGAGACTGGGTACACTGGACGGACTCGCCGAGAACTCCCAGATGGTATTATACCTCACGTCAGATGGCACTTCTCCGGTGGCACTGGTACAGAGTAGTCTGTTGACCCGAGATCGTCATAGAGTCGTGTGATTCCCACTGTGCTTTGATTTCCATCATACCACGTCCAAGAGGGCGTGCAAAATGGTGGCTTTTGGGTACAGTCCCGAATCAAATGGAGGCAATGAGCGATAGGAAGGGATTCGTCTCTCCCGGTATAGGGAGTTGATGTTGTGCTGTGTTCGATTGGCTATAACTGGAAATCCCTGGCCAGGGTTGCCGAGATTTACAGGTAAGTGTTATCAGTAGTTTCTCGAACTGTTATAGACCTCAAATCGACACTACTTATCGAACTACTGGGGTCTGACGTTTACCACCCCTAAGCGAGATATGCGACATATCAGACGACGAGACCGGACTGTACGGGAGTGTTACTGATTGGATTCGTAGGAGAATGTACAGGTTTGCTTGTTGATCTTCTGAGCGCTCAATACCTGGGTGGCTGTTACGTTTAGCTGACCGCTTGTAGCTTGTGGGTGTTTGATATGATCATCACCTACTGCCGGCGTATTGACGATTCTTTAGAAACCTACACAGAGGTTTCTTGACTCAGGCAAAACGGAGTAGGGGCACATATGTGATGTGTGCGGGACCGAGGATAATGCGATATGAGATACCGTATTATATTCTCGAGATATTTGATATCAGCCGGATCATCGGATCAAGTGTTGATGCGATGAATCGGTAAATGAGATATTAGTCGGTTATATGTGATATAGCCGGATTGTCGGATCAAGTGTTGATAATTTAATGTATAATAATATATATGATTTATTAAATTACATTAACTAATATTAGCTCATTAGAATATTCTTTTTCTAACTCGGGTAATACATTGATATATATGCGATATATGTTAATTGTATTATTTTATTTTGTTACAATAAATATTATATATGTGATGTATAATATTGTAACATAATATGATTACTAATACAACATGTTTAGTGGAGATTAAACAATGTTAGGGTTTGATTTGGTTTAGTGCATTCATGAACCTTCTAGAAGGTTTCTTTTTGTTTTGAGTTATGATATTTTCAAGTGACTCATTCTTAACCCAACCCAAACCCTTACCCTTGGTTAAGTCTCTACAAGGGTTAGCCTAGTCATGGTTAACCATGGTTGCATTATTAATTATTATCTTCTTTTCATTATTCATTACAAATGATTATTCATTCATCTTCTTCCTTGAGTTCTTCATGGAAAAAGCTTTCTAGCTTTGTGCCAAGTGATGAAAATGAGTGTGAAATAGAAAATAAATGAGAGCAAAAATCCTACTTCATCATTCTCATCTATCCTTGCTATTTATATGAGGGTGTTCACTTCATTTAGTGAGTGAGAGCTTGTGTTAATGAAACTTCAAGGTATATCATCTTTGTTATCGAAGATCGGAAGCAAGCTTGCATCTTTCTCTTCGTGGAGCCTCTCGAGAGTCCGGAACTTGATGATCCCAGCGAAGGAACCACAACACGGAGCTTATGAAATGAAGGACCGGCTCTACAAAGGTTATAATCGCCCCCACTTAGTGTTAAAGTGTTTAACATGCTTGTTTTCACCTAAACTCTAGTATAAAGATCTTGGTTAGGGTTGTTCGGTACGGCTAAAATTTTAATCGGGCATGGTTGATGCCTCGTAGACCCTTGTGCGTGTGCCTAGCATCCCTACAGTGGTATCAGAGCCAAGCTAGAGCTTTAGGCAAAGTCTAGACGAAGTTTAAAGTTCGAACGAACCCCGGAACCCCGATACGAACCCCTTCTCTGGAAATTTTTCAAACGTTGATTTTTTCATATTAAAAATACTCAGAAAAATTAGCAGGAAAACCTAAGAATTACTGTGAAGTACGGACCCCCACTTTGATCACATGACCGCGGAACCGCGGCCAAACCACGCACGTGGCCGCGGTTCCGCGTCTGAACAGTGATATTGGGGCCCACTACTTCACAGTATTATTCCTGGGTTCTTTTTCACTATTCTAGGAATTTTTAATTCCACACAAGTGTTGAGTTTTCTGGGTTGTATTGGGGACTCGTTGATTCGATCGGATAATTTAATTTCGTTTAGTTTGTCCGGGTAATTTTTAGAAACTGTTAAAAAGTTCGAACGGATATCAATAACTCACTTTTTCCCTTGCCGGAAAATTTCCAAGCGTTGGATTTTTCCGTAGTTTACGAACGTTCTAAGTCGTGCAAGTAATGCGGTGGACCCTCTTGAAGACAACAAACCTTAACTCGATTATGTGACCGTCTTGAACTGCCTCTAAACTTTAGGGTTTTTGGCAGTACGGCGTGCCACATGTGAGGCGTTGGCTTGACCCTTCTACGGCTGGACCATTGGTACTGTGGAATGTGATGGATGTTTTTTAAACTAATTTCAAGTGTTGATAACTATTTGGGAAACTTGGGTGTTTGATTATTCGATCGGAAAGTTTAACATTGTCTACTTATCTGGAATGTGATACAATATTTGGAATCCACAATTAGTTATGTGATAACTAATTTGCATGTTATAAATCTAGCAGTTCACTCTCAATTGATCGGTTGCCACAGAATTTTGATGTGATCAAAAGTCCGTCACAATTACGTAGCGTACGCGGATACTTGCCGGGTAAACTTAATAGACAACCAAGCCCTATAGCCCCGACCAAGTGACTGTAGGAGAACCCCGCCGCCAAAAGCATCCGTTCGGGTGCTCACGGCAACGGTGTTCCGCCTTAGTGCACTTCGTCGACGGCATCGGGGGTGCGGCCGTCTACTAAAGTTTGCGACGAGCATTCGATCAGGTTTTCGGGAATCTTGTTGAATTGCCCGACTAGATATTGAAAGTGTTTTCGATAATGAGACTAAAATGCGGGGTTTATAATTGTTAGGCATGCGATGTCTAAGGAATTCATTTGGTTAGGCATGCGATTTCTAAAGAGGTTGCGGATTCCAACTGTTGTAGTTTTACACTTTTTTTCTGTGACCGTAAGTGTAGTATGTAGTTGTATCGCCGGTTTTCGTTGCTATAAATCGACGACAATCGGCGTATGCATACTTACTTACGTTGATGACATGTGATGTTATGTGTTGCTGTGATATGTTATATTGGATCGTCGTGTTTGAATAGCCGGGGGTTTTATGTGAGATGAGAGTCTTTTCATTTTCATTCATGTAAAATTCATTTGTATGTAATATTCTTTGATTGGGGCACTTTCGGGCTGAGGATGATGTCACCATTGTATATTATTTACTTTTCCGCATTAGGTAGACCCAAGGCGGGGAGCACAAGTAACCGGGTTCTAGGGTCCAGTAGGAGACCATCTCGAGGAGTCTAGACCGGGTCTCCTAACCCTAGAATTGGCAGTGTTATTTGCCGCTCTAGTAGGGGTCTAGGGATGTGGGTTTGGCTATTCATTGCGACCGTGGAATCCGTGTTTTATACAGGCTCGTATTGAAAACACGGACTTCCTAGTATATCCAATATTTCATATATGTTCTTCTGCTGCAATGTTCTGTGATGAGATCATATTACTGCCTGAGACGAATGTTTATATTGTATATATGAGATATATATTATATATTGTTGATTTCGTTTCATATCTGATACTTGTGAAGCATAATTAAAATGAGACTTCATTAATAAGATTAATGAAATAAAAGAAACCTAAAGATATTGTAGAAACTTGTTTAGAAACTGGTAGCTCTAGTTTTTGCTTTGCATAGCCGTGTTCCTTGTAGAACATCCAGCATCTTATTCGATAAGAAAAGAGCCGAGATCCCTTCACCGGGAGTGACCTCTTTAGTGAAACTAGCAGATACTACAAACTCGGTTTGTCTTTTGATTGCTTCTATAGCTCTTGCTTTGCATAGTGGTATATATTATATACCCTGCACCTTATTCGATGAGGAAAGGGCCGACGATCCCTTCACCGGAGTGACCCCTTTAGCAAAACTAGAAAAGCCTAAAAAAATCTCCATTTAAAATCACTCGATTATACAACGATATCAAGTTCATTACGTAAAGGGTTTTCTTAAAAACCCGACGTAGCCCTCCGTCATTTCAGATAAATACTTCATAGTATTCGTGCTGCATTTGTTGGCTTTCGTCAAGGCGTAGTGTGCGGTAGCTATTTATGCTTATCTGCTTATGCATATGATGCAGATTGAGTTAGGGTAGTCGTGCGACTTTGTTGGCTTTCGTCAAGGGTCGTGCGGGTGGGTTTAATTCAATCAGGAAATGACGGGTTGGACTTGACTAGTAGCCTATGGTTTGTTGGCTTTCGTCAAGGTCATAGGATGCTAGGGGTAAAATATTGTTGGGAATTTCAAGTGTTGAAATTTTCAATGAGATTGCATACCTTCTATGAGATAGTTGGATCCCGATACCCGCTGCGAGTAAGAGTTACTCCTGGGAGAGTTTTACACATTACAATTAGCCGATCAAGTAGGTGTCTAGAAAGGCGTCAACGGGGTTACGCCCCTGGGAAAACGAGGTTTATTTTAATTAGGTTCGTGAGAAAGCACGGGGGACCTCCCTCAAAGTACCGGCACTGGCCTGGCTGAAAGATTGGTGAACTTGTAGCGTGTAATTAATCCCGGCTAGTCTTTCCTTTTAGGGTTTGAAGGAAGATTTGGCAAAAACAGTGGGAGACATCCTGATTAGATATATTAGATAACCAATCTAATCTTACAAGAGCATACGCTGAGTGTTTTCTTCTCTCTCTCTCCACGTAGCGACCATATCATTCCTTAATCAAGATAATAATACAGATGTATTGACCGAACCCGCTTGTTATACTGAGCTGGGGAACGTTGGTCCCGCTCGAACTTATAATTGTTTTAAGATAGTGCAAGAAATAGTGGATTAGCAGAATTCCCGTGCCGCCCAAACGAAGAAAGTGCATACTGATACATCTTCTTCGGGTGTGTCATTACGGAGAACTGTTTCTCAATATCCTTTACGTCCTGGGTATGAGATACCGGATCAGGATCCCATATATGTAATTTGTTATATGGGTTACAGATAGGTAGAAAACTGAGAACGGGTAATAAATTTCATGAGATAGAAACGGTGCAAGTGTTGCAGCCAAGTCTGTTGGTAGTTATCACCTTGTATTAGCAAATACATTGATTCTGAACGAATGTTATTAGATACCGAACCTGATGTACGACATCATATCAGTCTCTTTATTAGTAAAGAAGGATATAATTTTGTATTGTTGGATAATATTTTGAACATTTCCTATATCAAGAGTTGATCGGTTCAGGCACGTTATCTAAAAGCATTGACGTTCTAAATCAAACTACAGTTCTTAGTATACAGAACACACACAAGAGGAAGAGTTCAGAAATGAACGAATCCTTCTTGAGGTATTTTAGACTAGGTCATATCAATGCGACCCGAGTAGCTAAAGTTACACTTAGATGCATATTTAAATCCGTTTGAATTTACATCTTGTGAAACTTGCCGGCCATGTCACAAAGATAAGATGACCACATCTCTGCTTATTGAAAACAGAGAAAGAGTTAGTGAACTCTTGGGATTGATACATGATGATGTATGTAGGGTCCCCTGTCTACACATGCCAAGACCGGTTCTTTTTACTTCATTATATTCACTGATTATCTCTCAAGATTCGGACATATGTTCCTGTTGAAACACAAGTCTGAACCTTTTGAGATATTCACAGAATATAAGTTAGAAGTAGAGAACCAAAAATGGGTATAAGTATTATGTCCTTTGATGAGATCAGGGAGGAGAATACTTGAGCACGGAATTCCTGGACTATTCTAAAGGAGAATGAGATTCTCTCTCAGCATTACTCCTCCGTATACACCATAGCACGATGGTATATCGGGGCGGAGCAATAGCACCCTATGTGATATAGTGTGCTCTATGATGAGTACTACAGAGTTTCCTATTTCCTTTTGGGAGCTATACACTTGAGAAGCTGCATACCTATTGAATAGGGTTCAAATCAAATCAGTTGCCTACCACTTCATATGTGATATGGAAAGGGAAGAGCCCATATCTTAAGTAAGTTAATATTTTGGGTTGTCCGGCCTATGTCTGAAAAGCAAAATCCGGACAAGCTCGAGGCAAAGTCAGATCTGTGAAAGTTTGTTGGATATCCCAAGCATACGCGAGGGAATATCTTCTACCTAACCGAGGAACAAAAATTTTTTGTTTCTCAGCATGCCACCTTTATGAAAGGGACTTTCTTGTGAAGAAATTAGTGGTCATGAGGTAGAACTGGAAAGAGTTCCAGCTATACAAAGTTGCAGCTGATGATTTGGTTGAACCAAAGGATTCAGTAGTTTCCAACGAACCTCAGCCTCTCCGCCGATCTAGTAGGGTTCCTCACCCACCTGAGAGATACTTCGGTTTCTCTATGACAGTGGGAGCGAGGATTGCATCATGAGATGATGATCCAACTAGTTTCGAGCTGGCCATCAGGAGTGGGACTCTGTAAGAATGGCTGGATGCTTAGCGATCTGAGATGGAATCCTTATACACCAACAAAGTATGGACTTTGGTTGCTTTATCTGAAGGGTTAAATCCCCATCAGGAGCAAGTATATCTTGATAAGATTACTTGGTGTACATGGAAAAGTTGAGACTTTCAAAGCTATGCTTAAGTCCATCCAGATCCTACTTGCCACTGCTACATACCATGACTACGATATCTGGTGTTTGGAACGAAGTTCATCTCATCGGCGAGTACATACTATAACTGTTCCTAGTCGAGGGTGTATCGAGACAGGGCATCGATACACCAGAGTAGACTAGCGTATACACATCTTGACCCATATGATGGGCGATGGATCCATCGGTGTTTGACATCAAGGATGGTGTACGGGTGCTCAGTGGAGACTGGGTACACTGGATGGACTCGGCGAGAACTCCCAGATGGTATTATACCTCACGTCAGATGGCAGTTCTCCGGTGACACTGGTACAGAGTAGTCTATTGACCCGAGATCGTCATAGAGTCTTGTGTGATTCCCACTGTGCTTTGATTTCCATCATACCACGTCCAAGAGGGCGTGCAAAAAGGTGGCTTTTGGGTACAGTCCCGAATCACATGGAGGCAATGAGCAATAGGAGGGGATTCGTCTCTCCCGGTATAGGGAGTTGATGTTGTGCTGTGTTCGATTGGCTATAACTGGAAATCCCTGGCCAGGGTTGCCGAGATTTACTAGTAAGTGTTATCAGTAGTTTCTCGAACTATTATAGACCTCAAATCGACATGACTTATCGAACTACTGGGGTCTGAAGTTTACCATCCCTAGGCGAGATATGCGACATATCGGACGACGAGACCGGACTGTACGGGAGTGTTACTGATTGGATTCACAGGAGAATGTACATGCTTGCTTGTTGATCTTCTGAGCGCTCAATACCTGGGTGGCTGTTACGTTTAGCTGACCGCTTGTAGCTTGTGGGTGTTTGATATGATCATCACCTACTGCCGGCATATTGACGATTCTTTAGAGTCCTACACAGAGGTTTCTTGACTCAGGCAAATCGGAGTAGGGGCACATATGTGATATGTGCAGGACCGAGGATAATGCGATATAAGATACCGTATTATATTCTCGAGATACTTGATATCAGCCGGGTCATCGGATCAAGTGTTGATTCTGTAGGGTTACTAGGCACTCTAATAAGGTTCTACAACGCATCAACTATGCCCGTTTAAAATTTTAGCCGTGCCGTATAACCCTAAACAAGATCGTTGCTAGAGAATTAGGGTTTCATATGCTAGTAAACTATGTTTACGACTAAGTGAATACGAAATACAACCTTTGTAGATTGGTCCTTCACTTCATTAGCTCCTTGTTGAAGCCCCTTCACTGTGATCATGGTTCTCCCGGGCTCTTGCATGGCTTCACGAGGCGAAAGAACATCCTTGCTTGAAGTCTTTGAGGCCGAAGATGATCTACGTCGAGGAGATGTCAACTCAAGCTTCTACTTCACTAACTTGAGAATTAGTGAAACAAACACCCTAAACTAAAATGCTAGTCTAGTAGAGGATGGAGAAATTGGAAGTGGGTTCTCATTAGAATTTTATTTCTCACAATCTTTCTCACTTTGGATCAAACCCTAGCAAGCCTTTTCTTTTGAACTAAAGAAAGAAGATGATGAACAAAAGAAAAGAGATGAGGATAATGATCAAGTGAGAAAGTTAACCATGGTGAGTGAGTATCATATACTAACTCATGTAGAGACTTAACCCATGTTTAATCCTTATGGTTGGGTTAACAAATATCCATAGTAAAAACAAACTCAAGTGGACTTAGTCAATGCATCCATAAGCTTCCACAAGCTTCATGCATTTTGCTAATCCTCCACTAATTTTTTAATTACTTTAAATATTAAAACCCAACATAATAAATAGCATGGTGTAAGTATCATACACCCAAGTCATGTGTATCATCAACCATGATATAAAAAAGAAAACACATTTTAATATATATCACATATATATTGAAGTTGTGTTCATGTGAGAAAAACCTAAAGTGAACAAGTGTTAGTTAATGTAATCTAGTATATCAAATATACAATTATACAATAAATTATTAAATCAACACTTGACTTAATAATCCGGTCATATCACATATAACCGACTAACATCCAATGTATCGACTTATCGAATCAACATTTGATTCGATAACCCGGCTATATCACATATAACCGACTGATACAAGAAGTCGCGAGAATAGAATACGGTATCACATACACGCATTATTCTCGGTCCCGCACATATCACATATGCGCTCCTATTTTGTTTTGCCTGAGCCAGTAAAACATCTTTGTAGGACTCTAAAGACTCGTCAATACGCCGGCAGTAGGTGATGATCACATCACGCACCCACAAGCCGTCAGCGGTACTAGCTGGACGTAACGGCTACCCGGGTATTGAGCGATCAGAAGATCAGCAAGCAAGCCCGCTCCAACTCCTGCAAAAGCCTGCCGGTAACACTTCCCGTATAGTCCGGTCTCCTCGTCTGATATGTCGCATATCAAGTCTAGGGGTGGTAAACGTCAGACCCTAACAACCGATAATTCTTACCGATTTGAGGCTCATAACAGGTCGAGAAACTACTGGTAACACTTACCAGTAAATCTCTAAATCAGCCCTGGCCAGGGACTTCCCTATTACGGCCAATCGAGCACAGCGCAACATCAACCCCCAATACCGGGAGAGACGAAACCCCTCCTATCGCTCATTGCCTCCATGTGACTCGGGAATGTACCTAAAAACCACCGTTTTGCATGCCCTCATGGACGTGGTAAGGTGGAAATCAAAGCACAGTGGGAATCACACAAGACGCTATGATGATCTCCGGTCTACAGACTAACCTGCACAAGTGTCACCAGAGAACTGCCATCTGACGTGAGGTATAATACCATCTGGGTGTTCTCGGTGAGTCCGTCCAGTGTACCCAGTCTCTACTGAGCACCCGTATACCATCTCTGATGTCAAACACCAATGGATATGGGATCATCCATCGCCCATCTCATGGGTCGAGAAGCGTATACGCTAGTCTACTCTGGTATATCGATACCCTGTCTCGATACACCCACGACTAGAAACATTGAAGGATTTACTTATGGACTACCATGGCCCCATTAGTATGATCTGCATCACAGTTCAGGTAGTCAAGTACACATCCTAAGGGCTTTATCAACATGTAGCTATAAGACAGTATCAAGAGACAAGTATATATGTTAAGATAAAGAAAAACCGGATAGCATACTATCATATCGAGCAAGAAAGTCCTCTCTATATATGTCCAAGCATCCAATATATTATACATCATCTGTACAATACTGGCCTCTAGGGCATACTTACAACTAACAGATTCGATAAATCGGTAAATGAGATATTAGTCGGTTATATGCGATATAGCCGGATTGTCGAATCAAGTGTTGATTCGATAATTTAATGTATAATAATATATATGATATATTAAATTACATTAACTAATATTAGCCCACTAAAAGATTCTTTTTCTCACTCGGGTCATACATTGATATATATGCGATATATGTTAATTGTATTATTTTATTTTGTAACAATAAATATTATATATGTGATGTATAATATTGTAACATGATATGATTACTAATGCAACATGTTAGCAGAGATTAAACAAGGTTAGGGTTTGATTTGGGTTAGTGCATTCATGAACCTTCTAGAAGGTTTCTTTTTGTTTTGAGTTATGATATTTTCAATTGACTCATTCTTAACCTAACCCAAACCCTTACCCTTGGTTAAGTCTCTATAAGGGTTAGCCTAGTCATGGTTAACCATGGTTGCATTATTAATCATTATCTTTTTTCATTATTCATCACAAATGATTATTCATTCATCTTCTTCCTTGAGTTCTACATGGAAAAAGCTTTCTAGCTTTTTGCCAAGTGATGAAAATGAGTGAGAAATAGAAAATAAATGAGAGCAAAAATTCTACTTCATCATCCTCATCTATCCTTGCCATTTATATATGGGTGTTCACTTCATTTAGTGAGTGAGAGTTTGTGTTAATGAAACTTCAAGGTAGATCATCTTTGTTATCGAAGATCGGAAGCAGGCTTGCATCTTTCTCTTCGTGGAGCCACTCGAGAGTCCGAAACTTGATGATCGCAGAGAAGGGACCACAACACGGAGCTTATGAAGTGAATGACCGGATCTACAAAGGTTGTAATCCCTCTCACTTAGTGTTAAAGTGTTTAACATGCTTGTTTTCACCTAAACTCTAGTATAAAGATCTTGGTTAGGGTTGTTCGGCACGGCTAAAATTTTAATCGGGTATGGTTGATGCCTCGTAGACCCTTATGCGTGTGCCTAGAATCCCTACACAGTTATGCAAGAAGGGTCTGAAGACTCTCCAGGCCCGTCAAGAATCTCAATTTCGTCATCGGCCTCCAGAACTGGAGAAGACATCAGTATCGTTATATGGAATAATGATAATGCCGTGAAGAAGGCGAACAACTCTAACCTTGACCGGAAGATAGGATGATGCGTTGAGGGGATATCGCCTGCGGAGCGGCCATCTCTAGCAGACGTTGAAAAGATTTCCTGGGAGACAGATCAGCGATAGACGCCGCCAACCCGCGCAATTCTAAAAAGATAGAAAGGTTCAGATAATGGAGAGATTATTAATATAAAATATATAAAGCTACCTTCGATGCTCCTCCCACTCTGGACTGGAGGGATAGCAGCTTCGGCGGCCTCCTCTACGCCCCCAGGCACCTCATCGGGGACATGGGCCGGTATAATAACTTCCGATTGAGGAGCAGTGGCCATCGCCGCAGGCTCCAATGAAAGGACGGTGACCTCGACCACTTGTCCCACAGTTTCCGGGCCGTCCCCAGAAAGATCCATGGAATCCACGGCCAATGAAGATGCCTATTCCGGAGGAGCAAGCACCTGGGGAACGGGTGTCACCGAGGGGAGCTCCATGGCAGGAACAACAGTTGTGTCGACTCCCTCCACACTTATTAGTGTCTCATCGGGGATATTTGCAGAGTCCACAGTCAAGGTGCGACTCGAACTCAGATCCTCTGCCATTGCTGAAGTCCCTGCAAAGTTTTCACAAGGATATGGATGTATACATATAAAGCAGTGCAAAATATTACAACCAAAAGGGGGAAATATAAATTTACCGATGCGCAAAGGAGCTTCTAATATGGCCTTTTCAAGCCGACGTTCCTTCCTGAGGAGGTATGCTCGCCAGGGTTTAAGGATAGACTCATGGCCGCCAGTCCACAACGACAACACGTCTTCAGCGTCGGCCGAGATGGGCTGCTTAACGGCTCTCTCACCTCCCTCCTCTAGAGGACCTATAAATATTCGCCTTATCGATGGAGGATCTTCGTAGAAGATGACGGCAGGATAAGGCCTTGTCGAAATCCTTACATTCTCAAATTCATCCTGTGAGCGTTTTATAGCCTCAGCCAATTGCACGGCTTCCTCGGCAGATGAACCAGGAAAAAGAAGACCACCATCCGGCTCTTTCATAGCTATTGGCTCATCCTGAAGAATAGGCTCGGATTCCACTAAGAAGTTGAGCAAATTGGTGGCCGTCTTCCTTCGCCTCTTGGACCCAGAACTAACACTAGAGATGATCGCTTCCTTCCCCTTGGTGCCTTGGCATGGCATTGACCTGCTTCGCCTTCAATATCCTCACTCGGCGGTGCTACCGATGACGACACGGCCATTGATGACGCCGCAGCTGATGATACTGCTACTGGCGCCTTATTGGCTCTTTCTTGAGCTCTAGTGCGCAGCGACATACCAGCTGTGGGAGTTAGATCCACTTCCGCCGTCTCAGGAATAAGCACAACACCAGCATCTCTCAGGGGAGGGCGAACTACTGCCCGCGGTCGTGGCGGGACTCCCGTGGCCTGGATCGGAGTGGGAGCCCTTTATCCGAGGAGCATCCTCCTCTCCTCAGCAATAATGGGACTGACTCGGTGGAGGTACTAGCCCGTGAAAGCCCCCACACATCGAGAAATGTAGTCTGCCTCAGGAATCACGAAGCGAGAGCCAGTGTTCAGCCGCATGAAGTGATGAGCGGCGTCACGAACAACTTTTGACGATGGGCTAGGCTCCACTGTAAACGCCTCAAAGGGGACACCCTGGTCATATCCCAACTGCCGAGCAATGCGGTGTGAGTTGTACTATATAAAAAGGGCCGCACCATTTTGACAAAATACCAGATAACCTGGTCTGATCAAATATAAGTGCATGGCTTCCTTGGGCTTCAGGGAAGGTACTCCCTCTTTCGACGAGTCACAAAGCTGTTGAATCGGTCCTGAAGGAGCAGAGAGGACTTGATCGTTGAATACCATCCCACCCGTATTGGCATAGGGATTAATCAGCACAAGAATAGCGCCGGACTGAGTCGGATCAGGAGCAGAGGCATCCACCAACCTCATAAGCCGCGGAAAAGTGTATGCATCATAAAAGCTGGGCCTCTGATGCGCGGCAAATGCCCCTAACACATGCATCTCAATCCATGATGTAAAGTAATGAAGAGAGAAACTCACTACGTTCACGCCTGGTGTTAAGGTATTGGCTGCAGCGCTTAGCCCATGATACAGATGCTCTAGTCCTGGAATACCCACGGCTAGTCGCATCCCTCCAGCGATGCGATGAGCAGGGTAAATGACCGAAGCTCTCATAAATCGACGGTGCGTTGGAATGACAAACCAGCTGAGCCAGACGCTGATAAAGCCCATGAAGAAAGTCTCTTCATCTATGCCAGGAGCTACGATCGACTCAAAAGGTACAACCGACAGGATTGGAATGCAGAACTGAGGAAAATCCTCTTCTTTAGCCGGTAGCTTGTTTAAACCGAACCCGAAGGGGTCGTTGATACTCGCAAACTTCGGAGCCGTCTTTGATAGAACATCCCCGCGAAGGAAGCAGGCGATAAAGCTTTTTAAAGTGACACCCTGTTCCTTTGACTCTGTGAATAGCTTCTCAAAAATGCTCAGAGTCTTGATTAGACTTGGGTGCTTGTGGCGGACGACATTTTCAATCGACAGGATGTCAAGCATAGCAGGCTCAGTTTCGAAAACATACTCATCAGGAGGCAGCAGTTCTTCATAGAGCGTCCCCTGATCGGCAGCCCCAAGATCTCGCGAAAATCTTCCAGAGAAATTGAAACTTCGCGGTCCCCTAGCAAGAAGGTGTTGGTGGGAAGATTCCATTGATTTAACAAAGTCTTAACCCACCATACATGAGGGGATTGAAAGTGGAAGAGAGACGCGTATACCACCTGATAGAGTCCAACCCTCTACAGTCGCGTACGATGGACGGACAGGATATAACGAGCCCAGAGAAGGTAACCCGTGGGTTGTCGAGGAGTAAGCCCTATTTTGTAAACCTGTCCCCAGGACTGGGATTCACCTTGACAAATACGGCGCCCTAAGATGTCTATAGCTGGCACAGGGTGGTTTGGAATCCCAGTTTTTGATGGCTCAAGCCGTCTCGTAGGGGTCCAGTTCAACATCTCTACAGCAAAAGTGGTCCGTGGACGCTCCATCGGCAAAAATGGGTAGCTAGGCTCTGTTGGTATCTCGCAAAGAAAGCTGTGGCGACCACGGATGATATGACCATACCAGGTCCCCCATAAAATCAAGTTGGTGCAATTAGGGTCGTGAGCTCTAATCATCGCCATCACCTCTTCATCAGATGGTGACTGAGGAAAGGCAGCCTCCGAGCGGGTGAAAGGGAAGTACGGAAGAGAAGCCATTGTTCCTGAAATAAAAGAAGGGGAAACTGTTAAGTGAAGCCAACACGTGTATATATTCATATATATATATATATATATATATATATATATATATATATATAAAGAAAATAGAAGAAAGCGACAGAAAACTTATTTTATGGGACCATTGGTTACAAAACACAGGGGCCCCACAAAATCAGAATGATGGCTCACTAATTATGAGGTAGGGTAATCATTATGGGAATAAAAGGAAGATTCTCAATAAAGGAACAGTGGATTTCAAACAACTCTGCACATTCCCCTAAGGAGAAAAACCCATTACAGAAGCTTTGTGCAAATCGAGAAGGATCTCTCTGGAAACTTTTTTGTAAAGAGCAACTCAGGGCAAGAAAACCCCAAGCACTTCTCTGTGAAGAACTGAGTTCTTTAGAGAAATTAAATTCCTTTTGAATAGAGAAATTAAATTCCCAGAAAATATTTTTCAGAGCCAAAGCTCTTTGGAATGGAATTAAATTCCAGAGAGAAGACAAGTATCACCATCGATCCCTGAGAGCAGAGAAGCCTTAACAAAAGGAGTTTATTATCTAAAGATTGGACATTATTTTAACTTGGAAAGATGGATTCTTGTTGAAGGGAAAAACTCTTGGTGTGGATTTAAAATCCAAATTCTTACAAGAAGTTCTTCGGCCGCTCAAGATCCTTACCTAAAAAAGGAGATCTTTTGTTGACAGAGTTAAACTCTGGAAATTTTTTGAAACAGAGAACTAAGCTCTGCGAAAGTGAATTAAATTCTCAAAGGAAAATGAATAAGGAAGAAGATGAAAGGGTGGAGGCACTTCTGAAGAGACCCCTGCATTTATAGGATGTGATGGGAAATGGTTCATCTTCCCCTTTCCCTAGACAGATCCAACGGCCACAAAATATGACAGCGTTGCACTCACGTGCAAACACGTGAGAAAAACGCTGTGGGGGCATTTTTTTCCTCATAAAATTTCGGGAAAGAAACCCCAATGGGGCATCACGTGCTCACACGTGACCAAGGGTCACGTGCTGACACGTGATGGTTTCCTGAGGATTCTGTTATAATAGAAATTGAATTCTAATCAATAGGAGTCATGTGCCCACACGTGATGGGCCTTTTAAACTCACTGAAAGGGATTAAAAGGTATAACAAAACAGTAGGGAAAACCCCAATGGGGCATCACGTGCCCACACGTGCCCACAGGTCACGTGCAGACACGTGATGGATTCCCAAGTTCTCTGTCTAATAAGAATTAAATTCTAACAATGGGGTCTCGTGCCAACACATGATGGGCCTTTAAACCCACTGAAAAGAATTAAAAGTATAATAAAACAGCAAGGAAAAGCCCCAATGGGGCATCACGTGCTCATACGTGACCAAGGGTCACGTGCTGACACGTGATGATTCCTTAGTTCTTCAAAAACAGCAGAATTAAATTCTAGCTAAAATTTTAATCAAGGGGGGTCACGTGTGAACACGTGATGGGTTCCTATGCTATTTAATTAATAGAATTAAATTCTATTTAAATGAGCAAACAGTAGGATCACATGCCAACACGTGATAGGCTTTTAAGCCTTCTGAACTAATAGAATTAAATTCTAATTAAGAGGGAATCAAGAATCCTAACTGGAAAATCATTTCCTTAGATCTTTCCAGACAAAAAAGATTGTGCTTTGTAAAGTGGAGCACCGTTGGATTAAAAATCCAATGGTGATTAAAAATCACCAATTTATAGAAAGATTCTATACAAGAAAAGATTTCCCTGAAATTCACCAAGAATAACAAACAGAATATCTTTTGGATTAAAAATCCAATGGTGAGTAAAATTCACTGAGTGATCTAAAAGATCATGTTGGTTACAAAATCAATTAAAATTTTTCAATGAAAGATTGACTAAACAAACTGATTCTTTTCTTTCTCCTATAAATAGGAGCCAAGAAGAGAAGAAAAAAGATCTTGGGAATTTTTTTTGAGATATACAACAACAGAGAGAAAAAAGAAAGGAGAATTTAATTCTCAAGAGAGAAAAGAAGATTTCTTCAGAAGAGAAAGAAACCCTATGTGAGAAAGGGGAAAGAGATCTAAGCTCCATAAAACAAAAAGAGAATTTAATTCTCAATTTAAGAGTTTAACTTTTCTAAAAAAGAACTTAGTTCTTCCTTTGGTTGAAGATCTGTAGAAGCAGATCTCCCCACAAGTTGAGAATTTAATTCTCATCGGGGAGATTCTGCCATGCAGATCCAAAACTTAGAGCGAGAATTGAGTTTAGAGAATTTAATTCTCCCAAATTCATAGGAATTTAATTCCTGCAAATGAAACTAGGATTTAACCCTACATAAGAATTTAATTCTTCCAAATACATAGGAATTTAATTCCTCTAAACAGAACTAGGGTTTAACCCTATAAAAGAATTTAATTCTTAAAAAAAAACAAGAGACTTAAAGCTCTCTATGCACATAAAGATTAAGTACCCAACATGATCACGTGGTAACACGTGACCGTTCATCCTAACGAACAAAAAGGAATGAATAAGGCATGCTCACTTGCCCCTACATGACCCTTTAACAGACTCCTAAAAATGAGAAAGAACAAGTCTGGAGGCAATAGCTTACGTGCTCCCACGTGATCCTCGAAATAAAGGGAACAAAGCCAAAGGCAGTACTGATTTTAGGCGCCCTCACGTGTCCTCACATGACACTCTAATAATCAATGCATGGGTATCCATCACGTGCCCACACGTGATGGCCGTTAAGATAAAGTGTTTAACACTTATTTGAATACTCTGACAATAAAATAAAGGAAGTCTGGCCGCATCTCCAGATGCCTCACGTGACCCCACGTGACCAATTCAATTTTAGTGTTTAACACTACTTTAAGCGCTTTGTCCTTAGTGTTTAACACTATTTTCAGCACATCACATGGGAGCACGTGATCGCCAAATATCCTCTAGTGTTTAACGCTATTTTAAAGCCAAGTTTAGCCTAAATTGGCTAAATTTTCCAGAGGCAAATCTCCCTTTCAAATGAACCTTAAAATTCAGTGCTATAATGGTTAGTGCTCAGCCAAAGACAAAATGTTATCAGAGCCCCCCGAAACTTTTGTTTAGTATTGCTAAATAATGAGGGGCTGAACCCAAACAAATGTTCAACAGTCCAACAAAGGGCCAACATTTCAAACTTAAGTGGACTTAGCCCAAGTTGGCTCTAAGTCCTCAATTCAGATTTAACTGAGCCAATGTGTTCATAGTCTAATTAATTGATCTTAGTTCCAAATTGGAATACAGATTTCTCAATCAACTTTGGTTCAAGGGTATATCTCTTCAATCCTTTGATATTTGTCGTTGTAATCCTTTAACGTCTTCAAAGAGGTGACATGTCCCGATAACCAATCATTCTATGGACTGTGGGGTCCTTAAACTTATAGACTATGATGTCCTTAAACTTTTTGGACTATGATGTCCTTAAACTTTTTGGACTATGATGTCCTTAACTTCGGATTGTGGGGTCCCTTAAAACCCACGGATTATGATGTCCTTAACCTCAGACTGTGGGGTCCCTTTAAACCCACGGACTATGATGTCCTTAACCATGGACCGAGATGTCCTTAAACTAACAATGGACCACCATGTCCTTAAACTGGTAATCGACCGCAATGTCCCTAAACTAAACAACAGAGGCCAAACACTCTCTTGTTGGATCTAAACGATCCCGTTAAGTTGATCTTAGTTTAAAATTAGACTAACGTATTCTTAACAAACGTTTAAGTTGATCTTAGTCTCAAATGAGACTAACGTATCCTTAAACCCAATCCAAAACCAAATCTAAGAAGATACGGATTTGGACTAATCCACGCCCTACGGGCGAAAACATAAATTAGTCTCCGTATACAATCCATGGGCAACCAAAAAGAAAACAAACATCTACGACACGAAGTGACCATCTGGAGAAGGAGAAAATGGTTACCGCGATGCGGTAGTATAATTAACTGCAGGGGCTTGCTCCTGCATGGAAGAGCGTTCCCACAATAAAAAAACCCCTCAACGAGGGGGAATCTGACGAAGTCTGCTACATCGGCCGCATCCGTCTAGACCTTCGATACATGGTGCCATAAATCAACTTGGTATTTTCGGAGAGGTGGACGGATAACACCAATTAGCATCTATCCCGAATTCAGGCAAGACGGACCTGCGCGGTCGCGTCTCCATGTTCGGAGGAGAACATCTGGCAGTTATCCGTTATCGGTTAGATTATATGTGATATAACTATATTATCAAATCAAGTGTTGATTTGATAATGTGATAAACAGATAAATGATATTAGTCGGTCATATGTGATATAACCGGATTATTAAATCAAGTGTTGATTTAATAATTTGATATATATTTATATTTGATATAATTATATGTTAACTAATATCATTAGCTCACTAATTGCTTTATTAATATATATATTTGATATATATATATATATATATATATATATATATATATATTATTAAATGAAGCATGGCTTGATTTTCTATTTTGAGAAAATAGTAAAATGAGGTGTAATTGTGGAGATATTTAAGATATGGTTCAAGGCATGGTTTATTCATTTCTTTATTCATTTTATTTGCACTATTGAAGCATGGTGCATTTGTTTATTGTTTTATCATCCATGCTTCAATAATGTGTGAAAATAATGAGTAGCCATCCATTCTTACTTCACTTGGTTCTTGAGTTCATGCCTTAGCCTTTTCTTGATCTCTTGCTCTCTTGATCTCTTCACTTTCTTCATCTCACCTCTAAGCTCAAAACCCTCACATGTGATGTGAATCATTGATCTTGTGAGATCTCTAGTGAGCTTCCAAAACCCCTACGTCACCATCCTACACTTGACTAGCACTCAAGTGTAGTGTGTTTCTTTCACCAAATAGTTTAGTGAAGAGATAGCTTGAACTAGTGAGCTTCGGGCGGATCATCTTCGACACGAAAGTCATCGGAGCAAGCTCGATCCAACTTGAAGTGGAGCCTAATGGAGTCGCGTGGACTACTACATGGAGCTAAAGAAGAAAATGACTCGATCTATAGGGTATAACATCTTTTCCTTCTCTGTAGTTTAGTTATTATCAAAGTAAAACCCTAATAATCTAGTTAAAGATCTTGTTTAGTCTAACGTAGCACCCCAAAAAATTTAAATTTGGCATGGTTGATACTTGTAAAACCTCATGGTGGTGCTAAGGTAGACTTTCATGGTATCAGAGCCAAAGCTAGAAGATTAGATGATGTTAATAGAAACACGAAATCGAAACAACTCCGAAAATGTAACATGAAACCCCAAGTTTCTGTCAATTTTGAAATGATCTATAAATTTTTTTAAATAAGTGCAAAATGTTGCATATGATGTAAATAGAACACCATACAAATTCGAGACCAAATCTCCATTTTTGACCCGGTGAAAATCCTATTTTTCCCGGCCTGGCTGGTTTTATGGTCTCTATTTTGGCTCGTGTTTGTTTGGTGTTCTAGTAAGTAGATTTTGGGGTTTCAGGTATTGTTTGATTAGCCCAGTTTGCATGTGATGTTAACAGTTCAATTAGGGCTAATACACAGTGTTTCGTATTCGTAATTTAACGTCGTTTCGGGTTTAGTTTGATATGGATGCAGTACTTAGAATCCATATTTAATTAATTTTGTGAAAACTAGTTAGTGTTTATAAATCTAGCGTTTTAGGCTCGGTAGATCGATTGCCACGAAGTTTCGATTCGGATCGCAACTCTATCGCAATCGCTTTTCGTACGCGAATACTCGCCGAATAACTTTACTAGATACCCTCTCCCATTGCCCCAACCAAGTGACTGTAGGAGAACCCCATTGCCAATAGCACCCACTCGGGTGCTCACGGCCACAGTGTTCTGCCTAAGTGCACTTGATCGACGGCATTGAGGGTGCGGCCATCTACTATTGTTTCCGATGCGTATTCGATCGGGTAGTCGGGAATCCTGTTGAATTATCCAACTAAATTATTGAAAAGAGTTTTTGATATGAGACTAAAATACGGGGTTTATAGAGTTTGGCATGAAATTCGGAATATGAAATATTCCGGGTGTTCCCTCATGAAAACTAAATAATAAATATAAAGGTAATAGGAAAAGTCTCCAGACGGAGCATCATGTGCCCACACGTGATAAGGCACTGCGCTTGATAAAGCAAGGCTGAAATTAAGGCTAAAACTGAGCCTCACGTGCAGACACGTGATAGGCGCCTTCTTAAAATAAACAATTGGCCAGAAAAGGTCACGTGATAGCACGTGACGCCATTTGATGGACTTAGCTTCATGGGGTTACGTGCTATAAGTGATGGGCTCCTATGCCTTCTGAACCAATAGAATTAAATTCTAAATAAAAGGGATCAAAGCCCTATTTGGAAATATTTCTTTAGATCTTTCTAAAAAAGAAAGATTGCATTCTGTAAAGCAGAACACCGTTGGATTAAAAATCCAATGGTGATTAAAAATCACCAATTTACAGTAGAAGATTCTTTATAGGGAAATATTTTCCTAATCTTGTGAGAAATATCTTCTGTAAAACAGATGTTCTTGGATTAAAAATCCAACGGTGAATAAAATTCACCGATTGATCTAAAAGATAATTTTGGTTGAATATAAAATCAATCAAAATCTCTCAATAAGAGATTTTCTGAAAAAAATGATTCTTTTCTTTCTCCTATAAATAGGAGCCAAGAGACACAAAAAAAGAGAGATACAAAAAAAGGAAAAAAGAGAAAAAAAAAACCCCTCGTAAGCTTGAAACAAAGAGAATTTAATTCTCCAGAGAGAAAAAGAGACAAAAGAAACTCTAGGTAAGAGAAGGAACGAAATACAGAGAAGATATCATCTCCTTTTTACCTCCATAAGAGTTTAACTCTTTTGTAAAGAACTTAGTTCTTCCTTTGGTTGAGATTTGCAGAAGCAGATCTTCCTACAAGTTGAGAATTTAATTCTCATCGGGGAGATCCTGCCATGCAGATCCAAAACCTCGGGGAAGATCTAAGTTCAGAAAATTTAATTCTCCCAAAAAGTATATAGGAATTTAATTTCTCTGATAAAATAAGGGTTTAACCCTTCATATAAGAACTTAGTTCTTTCTTATGGTGAAAGATCTGCAGAAGCAGATCTTCTCACAAGTTGAGAATTTAATTCTCATTGAGGAGATTCTGCCATAAAGATCCCAAATCTATGAGAAAAACTAAGACTTAAGAATTTAATTCTTACAAAACATTGGGTTTGAAAGTCTCAAAACTAAGGATTTCCATGCACATAAAAGGATTGGCATCCAACATGATAACGACCGATCACGTACTCCCACGTGAGCACCCTTGATGAACAAAAGAGGACAACTGAGACTGGCTCACGTGATTCCACGTGACCCCCAATGTAGTGCTTGGCACTTATAGAAAGGGAGTAAATCAAAAGGCAGTTTCCACTTGGGGCGCCTCACGTGATCCCACGTGACCCAATAGCGCTTAGCACTCAGAAAAGAACAAGGCAGTAAACTCAAAGAAGCAGCGCCTCAATTTTTTTAGTGTTTAACACTACTTCAAGAGCCTCACGTGACCCCACGCGAGTGCCTCCAATTTTTTGTGTTTAACACTATTTCATGCACCTCACGTGGGAGCACGTGAGCGCTGAGCATATACTAGTGTTTAACACTACGAAAGGCCAATGTTAGCCAAACTCAGACCAGATTTCCCGATAAGCGTCAATTGAGCTCTTCATGCTTAGGATCTCTAAATTCGAACTCAGTCCCATCGATAGCTAATGAGCTTCCAACAGATGGCATCTAAAATGATGTTCGTTCCATTCCCCCTCAGTCGGGATATTGGTTCAAGGGTACATCTCTCTATACCATTGATACATGTCGTTATAATTCTTCAACGTCTTCAGAGAAATGGAGGGTCCCAATAACCAATAACTTTTGGCACATCCCCAAACTGCCAAACTAAAACCCTATAGACTATGATGTCTTTAAACTATGGACTGTGAGGTCCTTAAACTCATGGACTATGATGTCCTTAAACCCAATGGACCGTAACGTCCCTAAACTAAACCCCATAGACTATGATGTCTTTAAACTATGGACTGTGAGGTCCTTAAACTCATGGACTATAATGTCCTTAAAACCCAATGGATCGTAACGTCCCTAAACTAAACTCTATAGACTATGATGTTTTTAAACTATAGACTGTGAGGTCCTTAAACTCATTGGACTATGATGTCCTTAAACCCAACAGACCGTAATGTCCTTATAAACTAAAGAAAATCCTATTGAGTAGATCTTAGTCTAAAATTAGGCCAACGTATCCTCAAAAAACGTCTAAGTTGATCTTTATTTAAAACAAGATTAAAGATTCTTAAACCAACCCAAACCCAAATATAAGAAAATACGGATTTGGAGTAATCCACACCCTACGGGCGATAACATAAATTAGTCTTCGTATACAATCCACGGGCAACCAACAACAAAACAAACACACACGACACGAAGTGATCATCTGGAGAAGGAGAAAGTGGTTACCGTGATACGGTATCGTAATTAACTGCAGGTGCTTAAGCCTGCAGGAAAGAGCGTCCCCACAATCAAAAACCCCTCTTAAATGAGGGGGAATCTGATAAAGTCTGCTACAACGGCCGCATCCGTATAAACCTCCGATACACGGTGCCATAAATCAACTTGGCATCTTCAGAGAGGTGGACGGATAAAACCAAATAGTATCTGCCCCCAAAAGTTCAGGCCGGACGTCCCAACGTCCCGGTTGCGTCTTTCAGCGGAGAACACCGGGTTTATGATGTCTAAGTATATGCGGATTCTAATTATTGCAGTTTTACATTTCTTTTAAGCGACCGTAAGTGTAATACGTGGGGTATCCCAAATCTCATTTCTATATGTCAACGGAATTTAGGATACGCGTATTTACTTACGTTGATGATATGTGATATTATGTGTCGCCGATTTATTTTATTGGATCGTCGTGTTTGAATAACCAGGGGTTTTATGTGAGATGGGAGTCTTTCAATTTTCATTCATGTAAAATTTGTATGCAATATTCTTTTATTGGGGCACATCCGGGTTGAGAATGATGTCACCACTGATGTATATTATTTACTTTTCCGCATTAGGATAGACCCAAGGAAGGGAGCATAAGTAACCGGGTTCTAGAGTCCAATGGGAGACAATCTCAAGGAGTTGGGACCTGGTCTCCGAACTCTAGAATTGGCGGGGTTACTTGCCAGTCTCGTAGGGGTCTAGGGATGTGGGTTTGGCTATTCTTCACGACCGTGGAATCCGTGTTTTACATTACTGGCTAAATTTAAAACACGAAAATCCTAGCATATCCAAAATTTCATATGTTGCTTCTGGTGCTTGATTCTGTGATGTGATCATATAACTGCGTGAGATAAATGTTATATTATATATATGATATATAATAAACATTGCTTATGTTTTTCACCCGTGCTAGTCCATCCCTCGCTCTGCCGGTAGTTAAGTAACCTAACGGTGCATGACAGGGCCCATTGGCGAATGCAGCTGGTATAAGCGTACGTTTTATTTTCGTTTCATTTTTCTATGATGTTTAGGAAACATTAAATGATGGGACTTCATTAATGAGATTAATGAAAAGAAAGAAACCAAAAGATGTTGTAGAATCAAATTTAAAAAAAAAGTAGTTCTAGTTTTTGCTTTGCATATTGGTATTCCTTGATGAATATCCAGCACTTCATTCGATGAGGAAAGAGCCGAGATCCCTTCACCGGGAGTGACCTCTTTAGCGAAACTAGCAAATGCTACAACTTACTCAGTTTTGTTTTTGATAGCTTCTCTAGTTCTTGCTTTGCATAGTGGTATTCCTGAATATCCTGTACCTCATTCGATGAGAAAAGAGCCGAGATTCCTTCACTGGGAGTGACCTCATTAGCGAAGCTAGAAAAGCCTACAAAACACTCTTTTTTCAAAATCGCTAGATTCTACAACAATATAAAGTTCATTACGCTCTTGGTTTTCTTAAAAACCTGCGTAGCCCTCCGTCATTTCAGATAAGTACTATTTAGTATTCGTGCTGCGTTTGTTGATCTCCGTCAAGACATAGTGTGCGATAGCTGATTAGAGCTTTTCTGCTGCATATGATGCGATTGGAGTAGGGTAGTCGTACGACCTTGTTGACCTCCGTCAAAGGATGCGCGGGTAGGTTTAATTCAATTAAGAAACGACGTGTTGAACTTGAATAGCCGCCTATGGTTTGTTGACCCCCGTCAAGGTCATAGGCGGCTAGGGGTGAAAACCATTATCTGGAATTTCAAGTGTTGAAATTTGCAATGAGATTGCATACCTTCTATGAGATAGTTGGATCTCGATACCCACTGTGAGTAAGAGTTTCCCCTAAGAGAGTTTTGCACTTTACAATTAGCTGATCAAGTAGGTGTCTAGAAAGGTGTCAATAGGGTTATGCCTCTGGGAAAACGAGGTTTATTTTAATTAGGTCCGTGCAAAAGCACAGGGAACCTCCCTCAAAATACCGACACTGGTCTGGCCGAACGATTGGAGAACTTGTAGGGTGTAATTAATCCTGGTTAGTTTTACCTTTTATAGTTTGAAGGAAGATTTGATAAAAACAGTGGGAGCCATTTTGATTAGATAAGATAATAACCAATCTAATCTTGCAAAGAGCGCACGGTAATGTGTTTCCTCCTCCTCCTCTCTCTCTCTCTCTCCAGGCAGCAACCAATGTCACGCCTTAATCAAGATAATAATATGGATGTATTGATCGAACCCGCTTATTATAATAAGCTGGGGAACGTTGGTTCCTTAGGAATAGGGGAATATCAGGATTCCCGCACCACCCGTATGAAGAGATAGCATGTTGATGTATCTTCTTCGGGTGTGTTCGTTGCCGAGAATTGTTTCTCAGTTTGTTCTACGTCCTGGGTATTGGATACTGGATCAGGATACCACGTATGTAATTTGTTGCATGGGCTAAAGAAACGTAGAGAATTGGGAAAGGATGATAAATCCCTAACAGTAGGGAATATTGCAATTGTTTCAACCAATGCAGTTGGCGAATATCACATTGTATTACCAACTGGTAATACATTGATTCTGAACGACTGTTACTACGTACCAAAGATGATGTGTAACATTATATCGGTTTCTTTTCTAACTAAAGAAAGATATAATTTCACATTAGAGGATAATATTATGAACATTTTCCAAAATCAAGTGTTGATTGGATTTGGTACGTTATGTGTAACACCCTAATTCATTTATACCAATTCTATTTTGGGTATTTTTTTATTTATGGCTATTTCTTGATTTATTGTGTTTTGTGTGCGAATAACTTAATTGATATCCGTGTTTGCATCCGACCCGACCCGCATGCTGGAAACCCGTCTTGGTTCCTATTTATGATTTATCCCGGCTAGCTATGAGAATCCGTGCATTTTCATGTTGTATAACTGCATTATATCTGGCATCTGCATTTTTCAATATAACATATAAAGTCAAATAAAATATTTTAAAAATATCTTGCATGGCCTGCATCATATCCCTGATCCCGTGGTAGCATCCGTACATCTTGTTCTTCTTACGTTCAATGAAACGGACTCGTTTGGATAGCTACGTGCACTCTACGTGTATTCGTTCTTGGGGGTATGCATTTTCGTTACCCGGATATCCTATTTTGGTTTTGGTTGACACGCATATTATTCGTATTTTCAAACTGTAATTTTAGACCCAATCCGGGCGTATTTTGGAGTAATTTTGTATTAGTTAGAAAACTCAAATTTACTTAATAAAACATTATTTTAAAATTAACTGTTTAATATATATATATATATATATATATATATATATATATATCTTTTAAACTAAAAATATAGTTTAAAAATTCAAATCTAAATCAAATCCTCACAGATCCACTCACCTCAAATCTTACACTACTCTCTTCTCTCTCTTTCAAAATCTCACCTGCATCTCTCCTCCATTTACACACACACACACACACACACACACTATATATATATATATATATATATATATATATATATATATATATATATCCTTTTATTTTACCCATAACCCACAGTACGCTCTCTCTTTCCTCTTCTTCTTCATTCTTCCCGCCTCCTCGCCCAAGAAAACACAGCACCCGACGAATTCGCTCATCTTCGCCGACCTCGCCTCGCCGTCGTCGACCATCCCTCTCCTTTGTGGACACCTCCATTACTCCCTCTTCCCCAGCGCCCGAGCCCTTCCCTGCACCAAGCACGACCACCACAACCAACTCAAGAATCCCCGATGACAAACCTAACCCTGACCTCACCGCCGCCGAACCCTCGTCGCCATTACCTTCGTCCTCACTTCCAACTTTTCAGCATCACCTTTTTATCCTCTTTTCCCCGTTGCAGACCCTGACCTTCTTTTCTTCCTGCACCCGAAATCCTAGCACCAACTACACATCACCGGCAAACCCCATTGCCGGAGACCTCATCGTCACGCTTCGCCTCCTCGCCCTAGAACCCCAAACCCATAGCACCAAACCCACAACCCTCTCCTTCTTCTTCTTCTTCTTCTTCTCGTTCTTCTTTTCTTCTTGTTCTTGATTCTGTATTTTTTTAGTCACCGCCGGAGCCGTGCCCGTCGCCGAAGATCCGGGCGACGCAGTGGACGTTTCCAGCCAGCGTGGTCAGGTTCTTGCTTTGCTTGGTCAGTTCTGTACGCCTATGTGTGGATCGGGACATTTACCGACATCGTACGCGGCATACGTATCCCGTCTGGAGATCCGATCAGGCAAGTTTATCTTGCTACATGCTATATTATTATATTTTCATCCATATGAATAAAAATATCATATGTTTACTGCATTGTCCATCATATGTTACAGTTTTACAATACCCGTTCGCATCCGTACAGTTTATCACATATCTAGTCGCATGCAAGTTTATCTTGCTACATGCTATGCTTATATATTTTCATTTAAATTAATAAAAATATTGCATGTTTATTGTATTGTGCATCCATGTTACAGTTTTACCGTTTTTCGATATCCGTTCTCATCCGTATCATTTATTACATATCTAGCTGCATGCCAGATCATATTATTTCATATAAATGTTACATTTGCACCCCATACTTGATAATGTGCATCCTACATAGTCATGGAGTTATAGATGTGAACCCCGATAAACACTTGAGCGTCCGTATTTTACTATGATTCGATACTTGCCACATTTTACTGTTGGACATCCATTTGATACACTGTGCACCACCTGACATGATCTGATGCACCACTGCTTGACTTGATACCTTATCCTGTTCCTAATGCTAACATTCCTGACTTGACGTCCCGATGGACGTATCCTGTTGTCTATTTCAGAGAAAACCTGTATCTGCTTGATCCTGTGTTGGCATTAGTTCTAGATTTATCAATACCTGACTTGAACACATAACCTTGGGGGTAAGGGGAAATCAATGATGAAACCTGACTTGTAACTCAACAGTTCGACGCTTATACTGATCAGTTTTAGGGGCTAGGCCAGTCCCGGGATGCTGCTGCTGACATCATTCATCTGTACATGTTTCCTGTTATGTGCTTAGCGACACGTCTAGGTTTCAGCCCGAGAATCTGGACCGTGGTCCAGGGCATGCACGAGATACTATTGAGTTATATCGACGATTCATTAAATTGATTTCAAAGACTTGAGAGTAATTAACCCAGTAGTATAGTTTAGATTACTCACCGCACGACATATACACTCATACACTTCACTGTTCTATATCCATGTTACTTGTTGTACACATGTTGTTGTTTATACTCATGCCTGCATATCTCATGTATTCTGGTTATTTTTTATTGTTGATATTATGACGTACTGACGTCTAGGTTTTGCATGGCCCAGATCCCCTGTCTTTGTTACAGGCCGACTAGGAGTATTTTAGCTGACGGGCCGAGCAGTGAGGATCCTGTTAGTATCTAGTTTAGTTTAGTTTTATTTCCGTACTTTCATTTTCTGATATGAGCCCCTATTTGGGACGTACTTTACAGATGTTATTGTTTATTGGATTTATTGCTTCCGCATATTATTTCTTGACTCGTTTATTCTGGCATATGGACATGTACTAGATAGTTTATTTTTATTTTACTGTTCTTGATATCTTATAGACAGCCATAATATGACTGTGGAGGGATGTTTCCTAACCACAGGTAGCATGGTTGGCTCTGTCACATGCCGATCTTAGCGCACTCTGGGAAGCAGGGCGTGACAGGGTTTGTTTGGTATTAGAGCAATAAGATTTAGGTTAATCGGGTTTGATTCTTTTGTAGTTGGGTATTGGACCCAATAAACGAATCAGAAAACCCGTAATTAGGACATGTCCTGCCACATTGTTATCGTGATTCTTGAATCATATCTTTCTCTTGACCCTTGTCTTGACGATATGCAAACAACTTTGCATCTCGACTTGAAACCTTTTGGTTCTCCATTGTTTCTCCCTACTTATTCTTTCGATTCTGATACTAGGATTTGGGAGACTTGAACTGAGTTATGTGATTGTAACTATGAACTGCAGCAAGGTTACAATGCGGTACTTTATTTAAGTAACTTGGAGTCCTGGTCTTGATCCACTTCCTTGTTTCATGGTCGTTATATTACCCTGCTTCTCTTGCTTTCCAGTTCATGTTTTATCATCAGCTTGAATCCTGTTTACCGTACTTATTTTCTTCAGTGTCTTGGCTTCAGATGAAGTCGTTTTCTACTTGTTCATGATTTTCCCGCATTAGCTTTATTCGATTCTGATGCATCCCATGTTGGTTATAGTGCTCTCAAAGTCAATTATTGGATCACAGGTACGTGATTGCAATGATTGAGGAGGACCTATACCGGTAGCACGGTCTTATTCAAGATGATAGTATGCTATCTGGTTTGCCTTTATCAGTCGTGTAAAGGTTCAGGTGACTGATCACTATTACACGTTGATAGAGCCCTTAGGATATTGCTTGACTACCAGCAGTATGATGGCGATCATATACGTAAGAGTTGGGTAGTCTATAAGCACATCCTTAAAAGTGGTCCCTAGTCGTGGGAGTTTCGAGACAGGGCATCGATACTCCGGAGTAGACTAGTATATACAATCGAGACCCCGATGAGGGGCGGTGGCCGGTCTCACAAGCCACTGGTGTCAGTTGGATCACCTAAGATGTATACAGGTGTTCATTGGGTTATGAGTACACCGGAAAGGACTCGCCGGGAACCTGCTAGTTGGTATTATACCTAGGGTCAGATAGCAGTTCCCTGGTGACATGTGTACAGGTTAGTTCATCGACCTAAGGTCGTCATTTGTCTCGTGTGAGTTCCCACTGTGCTTTGATTTCTACCCTACCACGGCTCAAAGGAGTCGTGCAAACAGGTATTTTTTGGGTACAGTCCCGAGCCACATGGAGGCAAGTGAGCGGATCGGCAGATGATTCGTCTCTCCTGGTATTGGGGGTGAGATCGTGCTGTATCTAGGAGAGCCATTATACCAAGTCCTTGGCCAAGGCAGGTGAGAATTACTGGTAAGTATTCCTGTAGTTTCTCATGGTGTTCAGGGCTTCTCTCCGACACGACTTATACCGCTATTGGGGGTCTGACGTTACTAGCCCCCTAGGCCTGATATGCGATACTCATAGACGAACGGATCGGACTGTATGTATATTTTCACTGTTAGGCTCAGTAGGGTTTCAGGATGAGTTCGCTCATCGGCTTCCCTTGAGGTCAGTACATGGGCAGCCGTTACGCACTGCTAGTGCCGCTGACGTGCTTGTGGTTAAACCCACTGCCAGGGTAATGATGAGTCATTAGAGTCCCCCACAGATAGTTTCCCAAGTTCGGGCGAAACTTTGTAGAGGCCGTATGGTTTTATGGCAGGGTTCGGAAAATGCACGTGCATTTACGCACGTGTCATATTTCGGACAGATAATACTAGTGGGCTTTGGTTTATGCCGGATCCATGTATTGTAATGTGTAGATATAATATCTTTGTCTCAGTTGCATTTGTATTCGGTCTTAACACAAATGCGGGTTTGTATATACAGTTACGGGGTTATCCTGAAATTCGTTTCGGGATCGCTTTTCGAAGTTGCCAGTTTTCTATCACCCGTCTTAAATATTCGGTTTAATGCGGAATTATCCTTTTCTTTTGGGTGAGTCATGAGGGTGCTTCTAGAATTGATGACTAGGTTTCATTACTCATTGTTTGCATTAAATGGTTGATGAGGTGTTTATGTGAGTCATTCATTGCATTAATGTCTTTTGTATTTGCTTAAGATATAAGTGAAGATGGTTATTGATCTTTTCCCTTATGGTCACCCCTTTGCTCCTACACTCACCCTATTGGTTATATGTATGCCCTAGAGGCCATTACTGTACATATGATGTATATTGTAGTGGATGCTGGGACATATATAGGGAGGACTTTCTCGCTCGACATGATAGTATGCTATCTGGTTACTCTTTACCTTAATGTGTATGCTGATTGTCTCTCTATTACATGTTGGTAAAGCCCTTAGGATGTGTACTTGACTATCTGGACTATGATGCGGATCATACTAGTGGGGACATGGTAGTCCATAAGTACATCCTTCAAAGTCCCTAGTCGTGGGTGTATCGAGACGGGGCATCGATATACCAGAGTAGACTAGCGTATACCTTCTCGACCCATACAGATGGGCGATGGATGATCCCATATCCATTGGTGTTTGACATCAGAGATGATATACGGGTGCTCAGTAGAGATTGGGTACACTGGACGGACTCGCCGAGAACTCCCAGATGGTATTATACCTCACGTCAGATGGCAGTTCTCTGGTGACACTGGTACAGAGTAGTCTGTTGACCCGAGATCGTCATGGAGTTTTGTGTGGTTCCCACTGTGCTTTGATTTCCATCTTACCGCGTCCAAGAGGGCGTGCAAAACGGTGGTTTTTGGGTACAGTCCCGAGTCACATGGAGGCAATGAGCGATAGGAGGGGATTCGTCTCTCCCGGTATAGAGGGTTGATGTTGCGCTGTGTTCGATTGGCTATAACAGGAAATCCCTGGCCAGGGTTGCTGAGATTTACTGGTAAGTGTTACCAGTAGTTTCTCGAACAGTTATAGACCTCATATCGACACGACTTATCGAGCTATTGGGGTCTGACGTTTACCACCCCTAGGCGAGATATGCGACATATCAGACATCAGACCGGACTGTACGGTAGTGTTACTGGTTGGATTCACTGGAGTGTGAGCGGGCTTGCTCGTTGATCTTCAGATCGCTCAATACCCGGGTGGTCGTTACGTTTAGCAGACCGCTTGCGGCTTGTGGGTGTTTGATATGATCATCATCTGCTGCCGGCGTATTGACGAGTCTTTAGAGTCCTACACAGAGGTTTCCTGGCTCAAGCGAAACGAAATAGGAGCGCATATGAGATATGTGCGGGACCGAGAATGATACCAGTATGTTATACTGTATTCGATTCTCGCTATGTGACATTGATCGGTTATATGCGATATAGCCGGGTTATCGGATCAAGTGTTGATTCGATAAGTTGTTACTAATGATACCAGTCGATTATGTGGGACATGACCGGATCATTGAATCAAGTGTTGATTTAATGATTTAATGCATAATTATATATTTGATATATTACTTTGCATTAACTAGTATCGGTTCACTTTAAATGGATTTTCTCGCTCGAGTGTGCACATTGCATATGCGATATGATTTGTGCACTTGCTTGTATCATATTTGATGGTGCATGCAAAAATGGTCAAGTATAAAGAATTAAACCTTGGTTAAAGGAATGGTTAGGGTTTATTATTTGTTATTCATTTATCTTATTTAATTATCTATTTATTTTTGATAAATGAATAAATGAAAAGATAATGAGGAAAATGGTTGCTTTCTTTTGATCATTCATGAATCTTCATGAAGACTTTGACCATTTTGTCTCATGCTTGACCTAACCACTTCCATTAACTCAAGTTAATTCTCTACACCCATGGTGAGAATTATGATAAGAATGGATTTTTCCTTTTATTTTTAATTCTTATCATAATACTCATCTTCTTCTTGCTCTTCTTCTTCTTCATGAAGAAGCTTGTCTTCATCAATGGCATATTGAGCATATGAGTGAGAAATCCAATTCTAAAGTCTACCCACTTCCTATTTTCTCATCCTCTACCTCTTGCCAAGTAGTAGAGTGTGTTTCCTTCACAAGTTTTCATGGCTTGGTGAAGGTGGAGCTTGATTTAGCGATGCCTCGACGTAGATCATCTTCGGCATGGACATCGACGACCTAGCTCGCTTATTCTTCGACGAAGCCGACGCTAGAGCCCGGGAGTTCACTTGGACAGCGAAGGCACTTCGTTGCGGAGCTATGGAGGTGGAGCACCGGATCTACAAAGGTTGTATTTCCGATTCCTCGCAGTTAATTGTTAACTAGTTCATTTTTCGCCTAGTTTTCTAGCCAACGATCCGTAGTTTAGGGTTTCTCGGCACCATAATTTTTGAAATTGCCATGGTTGATGGCTTGGGAGACCTCACTAGCGTGCCTAGGAACCCTACAGTGGTATCAGAGCCTAGCTAGAGCCTTAGGCGATGTCTAGACGGAATTTGAAGCCCGAACGAACCCGAAACCCACCCGGCAATATGCTCTCTGGACGATTTCGTAAAACGTGGATTTTTCCATATTAAAAATTGCTAAAAAATTCAGCAGGGAAAAATAAGAATTACCCTGCAAATCTTTTTGGATGAACAGTAAATCTCGCGGCGGAAGCGCGGCAGATTCCTGCATTCTGCGGCGGTTCCGCCGCACCTTGATGACGTCATCCTCCACTATTTGCACAGTAACTCTTATTATTTTATTCTGGATTTTCTGGGAATTTTTAATACTATTTCCAGAGTTGTATTTTCTGGGATTTTTTTGGGGATTCGGTGTTTCGATCGGGGTATCAAATTTTGTCTATTTGACTTTCCGGATATTTTTAGAATATGTTAAAAAGTTCGACCGGATATAAATACCCAATTTTTCCCCTGTCGGGAAATTTCCAAGTGTTGGATTTTTCTGAAGTTTAACGACGTTCTAAGTAGTGCAAGTAACGCGATGGACCCTCTAGAAGACAACAAACCTTAACTCGATTATGTGACCGTCTTGAACTGTCCTTTGAACCTTCGGGTTTGGGGCAGTACGGCGTGCCACATGTGAGGCGTTGGCTTGACCCTTCTACGGCTGGACCGTCGGTACTGAGGCACGAACGGAATGTTGTTAGACTTGTTTCATGTGTTGATCTGTATCGGGAAAACTTGGGTGTTCGATTGTTCGATCGGAAAGTTTAGCATTTTCTATTTATCTGGAATGGGATACAATAATTGGAATTCACAAAAGTTATGTGATAACTGAATGAATGTTATAAACATAGCACTTTAGTCTCACTTGATCGGTTGCCATGGAATTTTGATGTGATCAAAAGTCCGTCGCAATCACGTAGCGTACGCGAATACTCGCCGGGTAAACTTAATAGACAGCCTCACCCCATTGCCCCGACCAAGTGACTGTAGGAGAACCTCGTCGCCGAAAGCATCCGTTCGGGTGCTCGCGGCAGCGGTGTTCCGCCTTGGTGCACTTTGTCGACGGTATCGGGGGTGCGGCCGCCTACTGAAGTTTGCGACGAGTATTCGATCAGGATGTCGGGAATCTTGTTGAATTACCCGACTTGGTATTGAAAAGTGTTTTCGATTTTGAGACTAGAATGCGGGGTTTATAATTGTTAGCCATGCGATGTCTAAGTAATTCATTTGGTCAGGCATGCAATGTCTGAGGTGGTTGCTGATTCCAACTGTTGTAGTTTTACACCTTCTTTTCTGTGACCGTAAGTGTAATATGTGATATCGCCGGTTTCGTTGCTATATGTCAATGACAATTGGGATGCGCATATTTACTTACGTTGATGACATGTGATGTTATGTGTTGCTGGATATGTTATATTGGATCGTCGTGTTTGAATAGCCGGGGGTTTTTATGTGAGATGAGTGTTTTTCATTTTCATTCATGTAAAAACTTGTATGTAATATTCTTTTATTTGGGGCACTTCCAGGTTGCGGAAGTTGTCACCCTTTGTATATTATTTATTTTTCTGCATTAGGATAGACCCAAGGAGGAGGGCACAAGTAACCGGGTTCTGGAGTCCAGTGGGAGACCAACTCGAGGAGTCGAGTCCGGGTCTCCTAACTCTAGAATTGGTAGGGTTGCTTGCCGCTCTCGTAGGGGTCTAGGGGTGTGGGTTTGGCTATTCATCACGACCGTGGAATCCGTGTTTTATACTGGCTCGTATTGAAAACACGGACGTCCTAGAATATCCAATATTTCATATGATTTTTCTGCTGCGATATCTGTGATGAGATCATGTGATGTTCTATGATAGATACAGTATATAGTATATATGATATATTATATAGGCGTTACTTATGTTTTACACCCGTGCTAGCCCTGCCCTGCTCTGCCGTTAGTTACCTAACCTAACGGTGCACGAGGGGACATCGAGGCGAATGCGGATGGCATAAGTGTACGTCGTATTTATCTGTAATGTTTAGGTACTTAAATGATGGGACTTCATTAATGTGATTAATGAAATAAAAGAAACCTAAGATGTTGTAGAATCGAATTTCAAAATAAAAAAGGTAGCTACAGCTTTTGCTTTGCACAGCGGTATATGTGATATATCCTGCACCTTATTCGATGAGGAAAGGACCGAGATCCCTTCACCGGGAGTGACTCCTTTAGCAATAACTAGCAGATGCTACACACTCGGTTTGTCTTTTGATAGCTTTTAAGTGTTTTTGCTTTGCACAGCGATATATATGATATATCCCGCACCTCATTCGACGAGGAAAGGACCGACGATCCCTTCACCGGGAGTGAATCCTTTAGCAAAACTAGAAAAGCCTCAAAAACACTCCATTTCAAAATTCATTCGATCCTACAACGATATCAAGTTCATTACGCAATAGGTTTTCAGAAAAACCTGTCGTAGCCCTCCGTCATTTCAGATAAGTATTAGTTAGTATTCGTGCTGCGGTTGTTTGGCATGCGTTAAGGCGTAGTGTACGGTAGCTAACTAGTGCTTATCTGCTAGCATATGATGCGATTGGATTAGGGTATTCATACGGCGTTGTTTGTCATGCGTCAAGGGTCGTACGGGTGGGTTTAATTCAATCAAGAAATGTACGGGTTGAACTTGACTAGCAGACTATGGGTTGTTTGGCATGCGTCAAGGTCATAGCGAGCTAGGGGCAAAATATTATCGAGAATTTCAAGTGTTGAAATTTGCAATGAGATTGCATACCTTCTATGAGATAGTTGGATCCCGATACCCGCTGCGAGTAAGAGTTACTCCTGGGAGAGTTTTATACATTACAATTAGCCGATCAAGTAGGTGTCTAGAAAGGTGTTAACGAGGTTATGCCTCTAGGAAAACGAGGTTTACAGTAATTAGGTTCGTGCGAAAGCACGGGGGACCTCCCTCAAAGTACCGACACTGGCCTGGCTGAAAGATTGGCGAACTTGTAGTGTGTAATTAATCCCGGCTAGTCTTTCCTTTTAGGGTTTGAAGGAAGATTTGATAAAAAGCAATGGGAGCCATCCTGATTTGATAAAATAATAACCAATCTATTTTTGCAAGAGCGCACGTTGAGTATTTTCTTCTCTCTCTCTCCAGGTAGCGACCATATCACGCCTTAATCAAGATAATAATACGGATATTTGACCGAACCCGCTTGTTATACTGAGCTGGGGAACGTTGGACCCGCTCCAACTTATAATTGTTATAAGACAGAGCAGGAAATTGGGGAATACCAGATTTCCCGTGCCGCCCAAACGAAGAGAGTGCATGCTGATGCATTATCTTCGGGTGTGTTCATTATACAGAACTGTTTCTCAGTATCCTTTACGTCCTGGGTATATGATACCGGATCAGGATCCCAGATATGTAATCAGTTACATAGGGCAAAAGAAAGGTAGAGAACTGAGAACGGGTGATAAGTTTCATGAGGCAGAAAAAGGGGGCAAGTGTTGCAGCCAAGTCTGTTGGTCACTGTCACCCTGTATTTCAAATACATTGATTCTGAACGAATGTTGTTAGATACCGAACCTGATATACAAAATCATATCTATCTCTTTATTAGTAAAGAAATGATAAAATTTTGTATTGTTGGATAATGTTTTGAACATTTCCTATATCAAAAGTTGATCGGTTCAGGCACGTTATCTAAAAGCGTTGATGTTCTAAATCAAACTACAGTCCTTTGTATACGGAACACACACAAGAGGAAGAGTTCAGAACTGAACGAATTCTTCTTGAGGCATTGTAGACTAGGTCAGATCAATGTAACCCGACTAGCTAGAGTTACATATAGATGCATATTTAAATCAGTTTGAATTTACATCTTGTGAAACTCGCTAGTCATGTCACAAAGATAAGATGACCATAGCTCTGTTTATTGGTAACAGAGAAAGAGTTAGTGAACTCTTGGGATGATACATGTTGATGTATGTAGGTCCCCAGTCTACACATGCCAAGACCGGTTCTTTGTACTTCATTACATTCTCTGATAAATCTCTCAAGATTCAGACATATGTTCCTGTTGAAACACAAGTCCGAACCTTTTGAGATATTCACAGAATATAAGTTAGAAGTAGAGAACCAAAATACGGGTATAAGTATTATGTCCTATGATGAGATCAGGGAGGAGAATACTTGTGCATGGAATTCCTGGACTATTCTAAAGGAGAATGAGATTCTCTCTCAGCATTACTCCTCTGAATACACCATAGCACGATGGTATATCGGGGTGGGGCAATTACACCCTATGTGATAAGGTGTGCTCTATGATGAGTACTACTGAGTTACCTGTTTCTTTTTTTGGGAGATATGTGCTTGAGAAGCTGCATACCTATTGAATAGGGTTCGAATCAAATCAGTTGCCTACCACTTCATATGAGATATGGAAAGGGAAGAGCCCATGTCTTAAGTTAGTTAAGATTTGGGGTTGTCCAGCCTATGTCTGAAAAGCAAAATCCGGACAAGCTCGAGGCAAGGTCAGTTATGTACAACTGGAAAGGTTCCAGCTATACAAACTACAGCTGATGATTTGATAGAACCAAAGGATTCAGTAGATTCCAACGAACCTCGGCCTCTCCGCCGATCTAGTAGGGTTTCTCACCCACCTGAGAGATACTTCGGTTTCTCTATGACAGTGGGAGCGAGGATTACATCATGAGATGATGACCCAACTGGTTTCGAGCTGGCCATCAGGAGTAAGACTCTGTAAGAATGGCTGGATGTTTATCGATCTGAGATAGAATCCATATACACCAACAAAGTATGGACTTTGGTTGCTATATCTGAAGGGTTAAATCCCCATCAGGAGCAAGTATATCTTGAGAAGATTACTTGGTGTACATGGAAGAGTTGAGACTTTCAAAGCTAGACTTGTTAAAGGTCTATATCATTGACCAGGTATGGATGATGATGAAACCTTTTCTAAGCAGCTATGCTTAAGTCCATCCAGATCCTACTTGCCACGGCTACATACCATGACTACGATATCTGGTGGTTGGGTGTCATGACAGCTTTTCTGAATGATGTTTAGAAGAGAGCGTCTATAAGTACACAGCCAGAGGGCTTCGTAGACGGTGGGAGCAGCGGAAACTTGTGCAAGATGTTTTATAGGATAAAGCAGGCATCGCGGAGTTGGAACATCTGTTTTGATGGATAAGTCAAAGAGTTTGACATCATCAAAATGGTAGATGAACCTTGTATAAACAAAAAGGTAGTAGGGAGTATGGTGACTATCCTCGTAGAGTACATGGATGACATACTCTTGATAAGAAAGGAGTTTCCTATGCTACGCTCGGTCAATCTCCGTTTATCACAATGATTCTCCATATAGGATCAAAATGATACCTCCTAAATCCTGAGTTTTGGATCTATGAGATAGATCTAAATGGATGTTAGGATTCTCACTAGTTGTAGTGAGATGGTATCAATCGATCCTGGGGAGAATCATTGGAAGAGTTCCAGGGTGATAAAGACGACTGAAAGTCAGTCACAGGCATTGTCTTTACCCTCAGTAAAGGGACGGTATGTTGGAAGAGTTCCAAGCTAGATACCGTGACATACTAGACGATAAAGGCTGGATACATCGCTACTCAAGATACTACCAAAGAGGCTGTTTGGGTGTATATTGGTTCATGAGATGAACTATGTTCCTCCCATTGTGTGACAATGGAATTGTGGCTTATGCCAAGGAACGCCGGTCCCATCAGTGATCCAGACATATTCTAAGGCAATATCACTTGATCATGGAGATGGTTGATCTCCAGGGAGATCGAGGTTAGGAGAGTAGACGCAGAGGACAACACAGCGGATCCACTCACAAAGGCCTGTTCCCAGAGAGAGACTTTCATGGGATGGTTGAGTATGAGATACTTCAAACCACTGCTACAGATGGCCCTAGTGCAAGTGGGAGATTGTTGGTTATATGTATGCCCTAGAGGCCATTACTGTACATATGATGTATATTGTAGTGGATGCTGGGACATATATAGGGAGGACTTTCTCGCTCGACATGATAGTATGCTATCTGGTTACTCTTTACCTTAACGTGTATGCTGATTGTCTCTCTATTACATGTTGGTAAAGCCCTTAGGATGTGTACTTGACTATCTGGACTATGATGCGGATCATACTAGTGGGGACATGGTAGTCCATAAGTACATCCTTCAAAGTCCCTAGTCGTGGGTGTATCGAGACGGGGCATCGATATACCAGAGTAGACAAGCGTATACCTTCTCGACCCATACAGATGGGCGATGGATGATCCCATATCCATTGGTGTTTGACATCAGAGATGATATACGGGTGCTCAGTAGAGATTGGGTACACTGGACGGACTCGCCGAGAACTCCCAGATGGTATTATACCTCACGTCAGATGGCAGTTCTCTGGTGACACTGGTACAGAGTAGTCTGTTGACCCGAGATCGTCATAGAGTCTTGTGTGGTTCCCACTGTGCTTTGATTTCCATCTTACCACGTCCAAGAGGGCGTGCAAAACGGTGGTTTTTGGGTACAGTCCCGAGTCACATGGAGGCAATGAGCGATAGGAGGGGATTCGTCTCTCCCGGTATAGGGGGTTGATATTGCGCTGTGTTCGATTGGCTATAACAGGAAATCCCTGGCCAGGGTTGCTGAGATTTACTGGTAAGTGTTACCAATAGTTTCTCGAACAGTTATAGACCTCATATCGACACGACTTATCGAGCTATTGGGGTCTGACGTTTACCACCCCTAGGCGAGATATGCGACATATCAGACGATCAGACCGGACTGTACGGTAGTGTTACTGGTTGGATTCACTGGAGTGTGAGCGGGCTTGCTCGTCGATCTTCAGATCGCTCAATACCCGGGTGGCCGTTACGTTTAGCAGACCGCTTGCGGCTTGTGGGTGTTTGATATGATCATCATCTGCTGCCGGCGTATTGACGAGTCTTTAGAGTCCTACACAGAGGTTTCCTGGCTCAAGCGAAACGAAATAGGAGCGCATATGAGATATGTGCGGGACCGAGAATGATACCAGTATGTGATACTGTATTCGATTCTCGCTATGTGACATTGATCGGTTATATGCGATATAGCCGGGTTATCGGATCAAGTGTTGATTCGATAAGTTGTTACTAATGATACCAGTCGATTATGTGGGACATGACCGGATCATTGAATCAAGTGTTGATTTAATGATTTAATGCATAATTATATATTTGATATATTACTTTGCATTAACTAGTATCGGTTCACTTTAAATGGATTTTCTCGCTCGAGTGTGCACATTGCATATGCGATATGATTTGTGCACTTGCTTGTATCATATTTGATGGTGCATGCAAAAATGGTCAAGTATAAAGAATTAAACCTTGGTTAAAGGAATGGTTAGGGTTTATTATTTTTTATTCATTTATCTTATTTAATTATCTATTTATTTTTGATAAATGAATAAATGAAAAGATAATGAGGAAAATGGTTGCTTTCTTTTGATCATTCATGAATCTTCATGAAGACTTTGACCATTTTGTCTCATGCTTGACCTAACCACTTCCATTAACTCAAGTTAATTCTCTACACCTAACCATGGTGAGAATTATGATAAGAATGGATTTTTCCTTTTATTTTTAATTCTTATCATAATACTCATCTTCTTCTTGCTCTTCTTCTTCTTCTTCATGAAGAAGCTTGTCTTCATCAATGGCATATTGAGCATATGAGTGAGAAATCCAATTCTAAAGTCTACCCACTTCCTATTGTCTCATCCTCTACCTCTTGCCAAGTAGTAGAGTATGTTTCCTTCACAAGTTTTCATGGCTTGGTGAAGGTGGAGCTTGATTTAGCGATGCCTCGACGTAGATCATCTTCGGCATGGACATCGACGACCTAGCTCGCTTATTCTTCGACGAAGCCGACGCTAGAGCCCGGGAGTTCACTTGGACAGCGAAGGCACTTCGTTGCGGAGCTATGGAGGTGGAGCACCGGATCTACAAAGGTTGTATTTCCGATTCCTCGCAGTTAATTGTTAACTAGTTCATTTTTCGCCTAGTTTTCTAGCCAACGATCCGTAGTTTAGGGTTTCTCGGCACCATAATTTTTGAAATTGCCATGGTTGATGGCTTGGGAGACCTCACTAGCGTGCCTAGGAACCCTACACGCCCCTCCTCTCATATATGTGGCCGGCCCTTATGGAAGCCCCTTGATTCTTTTTGCACTCTCTCACTTTGTGTGATGATTGATTAAAAAAGATATAGCTCATTTATCATTTCTTGAAAAAGGCAACTTCATTAACCGTTCATCCATGGTTTTGGATGAAACGAGACAAAGTATTCTTCTCATTCTCTACATCAATCTTGGACATGTCGGCTGGCAAACTTCATGTCCGAGTTGCCTCGGTTCAGAGGCGGGAGCCCGTATAAAGATTCGTTGACGTGGTGCCACCTGGACGAGGAGACCGGAGATCGAGCGAGATCGCAGATGCCGCAAAGGAGCGTAGGATGATGGCTAAAGACCGAAGGACTCGGATCGATCGGTATAGCCTTTCTACCTCTTTACAGTTAGTTAGTTTAGCGTTAATGGCAAGATCCGGGTTATAGTATTCGATAGCGCCAGTTATAAAATTTTTTGTTCCGCGTTTGGCTTCAAATTGACGGCCGGGACGCTACCGTAGACTTACATCCCATTGTTGTATGTCGTTGTTCATATCATAATATTGCATTTTATATTCCCCATTCTTGTGCATTTTAGAATAAAAACAGGTGCTTTTGACCCATGTCTGCTACATGTTACAGGTTACAGGTTCTTGGAGCGAAAACAGTGAAAAACACAAAAGACGACACAAAAGAAGGACTTTTGACCAACAATTAGGAGGATCTTAGTCAAGCCTAGACGAAGAACAGTTCACAATCAACAAGGCAACGGAAGGTCCAAAATGTCAAGGCAAACGGTTAAAAGATCCATTGCAAAATGTTCACTGAAGATCTGGAACCAATGTAGAAGCCCAATTGATAAAATAACCCAGAAACCAGAAGCCCAAAGAACTATGAAGAAGCCCATAAAAAAATGATCAACTGAACTCATCAAAGGGTCGTGGAACCACGGCCCAAGCCCTCCATTGCCGTGGTTCCGCGGCCATAAGAAGCCCGTACTCGGTGAAAATTTTACCATAATGCATTGGCGGCTCTGAAAAGATTTCCTAAGGGTATATTTGTAATTGTAGACATGCGGAGCAATTGTAAACCTAGGGTTTCTATGTCCTATAAATAGAACCCAAACCATTGTATTTTTCCATGCCTCTATTCATGAATAAAATTCTGTTTTTTTGAAGTTAGAGCGCATCAATCGTAAGTAGGAAGAAAACATCTTCCCGATGATTCTAATCCCTTTTATTAATAATTACCATAACACCTAATTAGATCTTCATATGGGTATAGAAAGCGGTGAGATTTATAGACTTTCCAAACTTAACCTAGACCTAACACTAGCAAGACTTAGATATAGATTAATTTAGTTTTTAGATTTAATAATCAATCCGAACGCCTATCGGAATTAACTCGTTAGTGCGATTAGGATATTCACAACATCCCTGTGGACCGACCCGTACTCACCGGTTAGCTTCATGCGACGCCGTTCTTGATTGCGGTAATAGAAATAGTTTTTGACACACAAATGAAATGGTCCAAGTTTATTGCTGCACATTTGATTGCTTGCATGAATCTGTCTTGTTGTTAGGAGATACACACTGGGAACGGGAAGATCATATCCAGTAGTGAGTGCAAGGATTGTTCGGTTGTTATTTGCGGACGTGGTTATTCGCGGATTTCTTGGTGATCGATAATGGTAGCTATGATGTTATCTTGGGAATGGATTTTCTCGGCACTTTCCATGCTCACATCGATTGTAGGGTAAAGAAAGTGATTTTCCAGATTCTCGGACATCCGGAGTCTGTTTTTGCTGGAGGTAGCAGTTCTGTCGGGCCAGTCGAGTTTAGGGCTAGGCCGACAAGCACTGTTCTTAGGTCGATGGAAGTTGATAAGGAGGAAGCGCCAGCAGTAGTTCGAGAGTTTATGGATGTGTTCGAGAATATCTCAGGTTTACCGCCGAAACGAGATGTGGAGTTTACGATTGATCTTGTTCCTGGTTCAGCGCCGATTTAAAAGGCGTATTATCTGATGGCACCAGTGGAGTTAGATGAAGTAAGGAAGCAAGTTACCGAATTACTAGAGAAGGGGTGGATTCGCAGCTGCAATTCACCCTGGAGAGTTTTCTTCTAGTCAAGAAGAAAGATGGCACAATGAGGATGTGCATCGATTATTAAGAATTAAACCGGGTGACTATTAAGAACAAGTATCCCATCCCTCGCGTTGGAGAATTATTCGAGCAACTTAGTGGCGCAAGGGTATTCTCGAAGCTGGATTTGTGATCCGGATATCATCAAGTTCGAGTTAAATCAGAGGATATTTGCAAGACTGTGTTCCGAACTCGATATGGACATTACGAGTATTTAGTGATGCCATTCGGAGTCACGAATGCACCGGCGATATATATGGACTTGATGAACCGAATCTTTTCACCGTTCTTGGACTAGTTTACAGTGGTGTTCATCGATGATATTCTGGTCTACTCGAGAAGCCTAGAAGAGCATGCAGAACACTTGAAGATCGCACTGCAAACGTTGAGGCAAGAAAAATTATATGCAAAGATGTGTAAGTGTGAGTTTTGGCTTGAAGAAGTAAAGTTTTTGGGGCACGTCATATCAAAAGATGGAATCACTATTGATCCTAAAAAGATTGTAGCCATTCAAGATTAGCCGATTCCAAAGAACATTGCGGAGATCCGAAGTTTTCTTAGGTTTGCAGGATATTACAGAAAATTCGGGGAGAATTTCGCTCGTTTGGCTGAGCCATTGATGAAGCTTACGCGGAAGGATGTACCGTTTGTTTGGACAGATTGTTGTGCATTAGATTTTGAGGCGTTGAGGCAAAGTTTGACAAGCGCTCCTATTTTGACCGTACAAGACGGTTCCAGAGAATTGGTGATTCACAACGACACGTCTGGGAAAGATTTGGGATGTGTTTTGATGCAGCATGAGAAGGTTATAGCTTACGCATCGAGACAGTTGAAGATCCATTAGACGAATTACCCAACTCATGATTTGGAGCTTACGGCAGTGATTTTCGCTTTGAAGATTTGGAGACACTACTTATTGGGCGAAAAGGTCGAAGTATTCACCGATCAAAAAAGCCTAAAGTACGTGTTCATGCAGAAGGAGATTAATATAAGGCAGCGTAGATGGTTGGAGCTGATAGCTGACTATGCTCTTGATCTCAAGTACCATCCGGAGAAAGTTAATGTAGTGCCGGATGCGCTTAGTCGGTTGCCAACAATACAGATGTTGACTGCACAGAAAGAGATTATCATTGATTTTCGGAAATTCGAGTTGGAAATCGTGTTACCGCATTCTTCAGGACAGTTGATGCAGCTGTAAGTACAGTCGTCGTTGATCGATAATATTAAAGCAGCGCAGTCACATGATCCAAAATTGCAGAAGTTTCGAGAACAGGTTGAAGCGGGACTTCGAACGGACTTATTGATTCATGAAGATAGTTTGTTGCGTTATGGTAGCAGTTTGCGTGTGCCGAAAGGAGACATTCACGAAGAAGTTATGAAGGAGGCGCACAGTTCTGCATATTTCGTACATCCAGGAGGCACGAAGATGTACCGTGATCTATGACAGCATTTCTGGTGGAAGGGCATGAAAAGGGAGATTGCCCGCTTTGTAGCGAAGTGCTTGGTGTGTCAGCAAGTTAAGGCTGAATATCAAAAGGTAGCTGGTTTATTGCAACCACTTCCGATTCCTCAGTGGAAGTGGGAACATATAACCATGGATTTCGTGACAGCTTTACCGCAAAGTCCAAAGGGCAACAATGCAGTTTGGGTGATTGTTGATCGATTGCCGAAGGCAACCCATTTCATATTATTTTGAGTTGGTCAGTCGATGGAAGCGTTGGTAGAACGGTACATGTAGGAGGTTTTGAGATTGCATGGAGTACCAGTGAGCATCGTTTCCGATCGTGATACCCGATTCTTATCGCACTTCTAGAGGAGTCTATAGGAAAGTTTGAGGGCGCGATTGATGTTTAGCACTGCTTATCATCCCCAGACGGATGGCCAGTCGGAGAGAACGATCCAAACTCTTGAAGACATGTTGAGAGCTTGCATATTAGACTTGAAGGGTTCATGGGAGTATCATTTGCACTTGGTGGAGTTCTCGTATAATAACAGCTTTCAGACGACTATTCAGTTGGCTCCTTTCGAAGCATTATATGGTTGCAAGTGTCGCTCACCCGTTTGTTGGGACAATAATTGAGAACGAAGATTGTTGGGCCCGGATCTTGTCGTGCAAACAGTAGAGAAGGTTAATACTATCCGGAATCACATGAAGGCAGCACAGGATCGGCAGAAGAGTTGGGCCGATACATTGAGAAGACCTTTAGAGTTCGTTATTGGAGATCTTGTATTCTTGATGATATCACCGACTAGAGGAGTGATTCGTTTTGGGAGTCGAGGCAAACTTAGTCCTTGATTCGTGGGGCCTTTCGATATTATTGAGTGTGTTGGAGAAGTGGTTTATCGATTGGCTTTACCACCATCTTTGGCGAGTGTTCATGACGTGTTTCATGTATCTCAACTCCGTAAGTATGTCTGAGATGAGACGCACGTGCTAGATCATTCAGAGCTGACTGTAAGGGAGGATTTGACCTATGAGGAACGACCGATATCGACTGTTGATCGAAGAGAAAAGGTCCTCAAGAACAAGTTTATCCCTTTCGTACTTATTTCATGGGGAAATCGCTCGCATGGAGGATCGACTTGGGAACGAGAAGACGAGATTTGACAGAAGTTTCCATGCCTCTTTTTCTAGATTCATGCTTGTATTTCTTTTTCTTGTTCCGGGAATGTCGAGGATGAAATTCTTTTTGTAGTTGGGTATAATATAACACCCTGTTCATTTATACCAGTTCTATTTTGGGTATTTCTTTATTTATGGCTATTTCTTGATTTATTGTGTTTTAGGTGCGAATAACGTAATTGATATCCGTGTTTGCATCCGACCCGACCCTCAAGCTGGAAACACTTCTTGGTTCCTGTTTATGATTTATCCCGGCTAGTTATGAGAATCCGTACACTTTCATGTTGTATAACTGCATTATATCTGGCATCTGCATTTTTCAATATAACATATAAAGTCAAATAAAATATTTTAAAAATATCTTGCATGGCCTGCATCATACCCCAGATCCGGTGGTAGCATCCGTACATCTTGTTTTCGTTCCGTTCAGTGAAACAGACTCGTTTGGATAGCTACGTGCACGCTACGTGTATCCGTTCTTAGGGGTATGCATTTTCGTTACCCGGATATCCTATTTTGGTTTTGGTTGACACGCATATTATTCGTATTTTCGAACCGTAATTTTATACCCATCCCGGGCGTATTTTGGAGTACTTTTGTATTAGCTAGAAAACTCAAATTTACTTAATAAAACATTCTTTTAAAATTAACTGTTTAATATATATATATATATATATATATATATATATATATATATATATATATATCTTTTAAACTAAAAATATACTTTAAAAATCCAAATCTAAATCAAATCCTCACAGATCCACTCACCTCAAATCTCACGCTACTCTTCTCTCTCTCAAAATCTTACCTGCATCTCTCCTCCACTTATATATTATATACTATATATATATCCTTTTATTTTACCCATAACCCACAATACACTTTCTCTTTCCTCTTCTTCTTCATTCTTCCTGCCTCCTCGCCCAAGAAAAACCAGCACCCGACGAATCCGCTCATCATCGCCGACCTCGCCTTGCTGTCGTGGACCATTCCTCTCCTTCGTGGACACCTCCATCACTCCCTCTTCCCCAACGCCCGATCCCTTCCCTGCAGCAAGCACGACCACCGCAACCAACTCAAGAATCCCCGACGACAAACCCAACCCTGACCTCACCGCCGGCGAACCCTCGTCACCATTACCCTCATCCTCACTCCCACCACTTCAGCATCACCTCTCTCTCCTCTTTTCCCCGTTTCATACCCCGACCTTCTCTTCTTCCTGCACCCGAAACCCTAGCACCCACTACCCATTACCGGCAAACCCCATCGCCGGAGACCTCATCGTCACTCCTCGCCTCCTCGCCCCAGAACTCCAAACCCATAGCAACAAACCCACAACCCTCTCCTTCTTCTTCTTCTTCTTCTTCTCGTTCTTCTCTTCTTCTTGTTCTTGATTCCGTATTTTTCTGGTCACCGCCGGAGCCGTGCCCGTCTCCGACTATCCGGGCGACCCAGTGGAGATTCCCAGCCAGCGTGGTCACGTTCTTGCTTTGCTTGGTTCAGTTCTGTAAGCCCATGTGTGCATCGGGACATTTAACGACATCTTACGCGGCGTACGCATCCCGTCTGGAGATCTGATTAGGCAAGTTTATCTTGCTACATGCTATATTATTATGTTTGCATTCATATGAATAAAAATATCACATGTTTACTGCATTGTCCATCATATGTTACAGTTTTACAGTTTTACAATACCCGTTCGCATCCGTACAGTTTATCACATATCTAGTCACATGCAAGTTTATCTTGCTACATGCTATGCTTATATATTTTCATTTAAATTAATAAATTTTTTGCATGTTTATTGTATTGTGCATCCATGTTACAGTTTTACCGTTTTCCGATATCCGTTCGCATCTGTATCATTTATTGCATATCTAGCTGCATGCCAGATCATATTATTTCATATTATTGTTATATTAGCACCCCATGCTTGATAATGTACATCCTATGTAGTCATGGAGTTGTAGATGTGAACCCCGATAAACACTTGAGCATCCGTATTTTACTATGATTCGATACTTGCCACATTTTACTGTTGGGCATCCATTTGATACACCGTGCACCACCTGACATGATCTGATTCACCACTGCTTGACTTGATACCTTATCCTATTCATAATGCCAAGATTCCTGACTTGACATCTTGATGGACTTATCCTGTTGTCTATTTCAGACAAAACCTGTACCTGCTTGATCCTGTGTTGGCATTAGCTCTAGATTTATCAATAACTGACTTGAACACATAACCTTGGGGGTAAGGAGAAATCAATGATGAAACCTGACTTGTAACTCAACAGTTCGACGCTTATACTGATCAGTTTTGGGGGCTAGTCCAGTCCCGAGATGCTTCTGCTGACATCATTCATCTGTACATGTTTCCTGTTTTGTACTTAGCGGCACGTCTCGGTTTCAGCCCGAAAATCTGGACCGTGGTCCCGGGCATGCACGGGATACTATTGAGTTACATCGACAATTCATTAAATTGATTTCAAAGATTTGAGAGTAATTAACCCAGTAGTATAGTTTAGATTACTCACCGCACGACACATACACTCATACACTTCACTGTTCAATATTCATGTTACTTGTTGTACACATGTTGTTGTTTATATTCATGCCTGCATATCTTGTGTATTCTGTTAATTTATTATTGTTGATATTATGACGCACTGATATCTTGGTTTTGCATGGCCCAGATCCTCTATCTTTGTTACAGGCTGACCGGGAGTATTTTAGCCGACAGGCCGAGCAGTGGGGATCCTGTTAGTATCTAGTTTAATTTAGTTTTATTTTCGTACTTTCATTTCCTGATGTGAGCCCGTATTTCAGACGTACTTTCCAGATGTTATTGTTTATTGGATTTATTGCTTCCGCATATTATTTCTTGACTCATTTATTCTGGCATATGGACATATACTAGATAGTTTATTTTTATTTTACTGTTCTTGATATCTTATAGACAGCCATAATGTGACCGTGGAGGGATGTTTCCTAGCCACAGATAGTATGGTTAGCTCTGTCACGTGCTGATCTTAGCGCACTCTGGGAAGCGGGGCGTGACATTATGTAACGGTATATACATTCTTAATCAAAGTACAATTCTTAACGTACAGAACACAAACAAGTGGAAAAGTTCAGAAATGAACGAAACCTTCTTGTGGCACTGTAGACTTGGTCATATCAATGCGACAAGACTGGCTAAGTTGCATAAAGATGGATATTTGAATCCGTTCGAGTTTTCATCTTATATAACTTGCCAGTCACGTCTCAAAAGCAGGATGACCAAAACCCCATTTACTGGACACGGAGAAAGAGCTTCTGAACTCTTGGGATTGATACATAGTGATGTATGCTGTCCTATGTCTACACATGCCAGGAATGGTTTTTCGTACTTTATTACATTCACCGATGATCTCTCAAGGTTCAGACATGTGTTCTTGTTGAAACACAAGTCTGAAGCTTTTGAGAAATTGAAGGAATATAAGTACGAAGTTGAAAACCAGATAGGCAAAAGTATTAAAGTCCTACGATCTGATCAGGGAGGAGAATACTTAAGCGGGGAATTCCATGATTATTTAAAAGAGAATGAGATTCTCTCTCAGCTTACTCCTCTATATATGCTACAACACAACGGTGTATCGGAGCGGAGGAATCGCACGCTATTAGATATGGTGCGCTCTATGATGAGTACTGCTGAGTTGCTTATTTCTTTTTATGGTCATGCGCTTGAGACAGCCGCATACCTATTGAATAGAGTTCCGACCAAATCTGTGCCTACCACTCCATATGAGATATGGGATGGGAAGAGACCATGTCTTAATTTCATTAAGAGATGGGGTTGTTCGGCTTATGTCAAGAAGCAAAATCCGGACAAGCTCGAGGCAAGGTCAGTTCCGTGCAAGTTTGTAGGATATCCTAAACATTCATGAGGGCATATCTTCTAGCACACTGAGGAACAGAAGGTGTTTTTTACTCAACATGCCACCTTTTTAGAAAAGGAATTTCTTGTAAAAGAAATCAGTGGCAATGAGGTAGAACTGGAAGAAGTTCCAACAGAACAAACTACAACTAATGATTTGGTGGAACTGAAGGATCCAATATTACCTAACGATCCCAGCCACTCCGCAGATCTTGTAGGGTTCATCATCCACCTGAGAGATATTACGGTTTTCTCGTAGACGGTTGGGACGAGGATTGTATCATGGAAGATAATGACCCGACTAGTTTCGAGCAGGCCATCACAAGTGGAGGCTCTGTGAATTGGCTAGATGCTATGTGATCCGAGATGGAATCCATGTACACCAACAAAGTATGGACTTTGGAAGATGCTCCTAAAAGGGTAAAACCCATTGGGAGTAAGTGGATCTTCAAAAAGAAGATTGGTGTAGATGGAAAAGTTGAGACTTTCAAAGCTAGACTTGTAGCAAAAGGTTTCCGTCAACGACCTGGCATCGACTATGATGAAACCTTTTCTCCTGTCGCTATGCTTGTTAGTTATGTATATGCCCTAGAGGCTATTGTTGTACATATGATGTATATTATGATGGATTCTTGGATATATATAGAGAGGACTTTCTTGTTCGTCATGATAGTATGCTATTTGGTTTCACTTTATCTTAACATGTTGACTTGTATTGGTTTACCGACCTTCTCTCACATGTTGATAAAGCCCTTAGGATTTGTACTCGACTACTGGGACTATGATGAGATCATACTAGTGGGGCCATGGGTAGTCGATGAGTACATCCTATAACTGTTCCTAGTCAAGGGTATATCGAGATAGGGCATCGATACACCAGAGTAGACTAGCGTATACGCATCTTGACCCATATGATGGGCGATGGATGATCCCATATCCATCGGTGTTTGACATCAAGGATGGTGTACGTACACTGGACGGACTCGCCGAGAACTCCCACATGGTGATATACCACACGTCAGATGGCAGTTCTTCGGTGACACTGGTACAGGGTAGTCTGTAGACCCGAGATCGTCATAGAGTCTTGTGTGATTCCCTCTGTTGTTTGATTTCCACCTTACGACGTCCAAGAGGGCGTGCAAAACGGTGGCTTTTGGGTGCAGTCCCGAATCACATGGAGGCAATGAGCGATAGGAGGGGATTCTTCTCTCCCGGTATAGGAGTAGATGTTGTGCTGTGTTCGATTGGGTATAACTGGAAGTCCCTGGCCAGGTCTGATATAGAGATATACAGATAAGTGTTACCAGTAGTTTCTCGACCTGTTATGAGCCTCACATCGACACAACTTATCGGTTATTGGGGTTTGACGTATACCACCCATAGACTTGATATGCGACATATCAGACGAAGAGACCGGACTGTACGGGAGTGTTACTGATTGGATTCACAGGAGAACGTACAGGCTAGCTTGTTGATCTTCTAATCGCTCAATACCTTGGTGGCTGTTACGTTTAGCTGACCGCTTGCAGCTTGTGGGTGTTTGATAAGATCATCACCTGCTACCGGTGTATTGACGATTCTTTTGAGTCCTACACAGAGGTTTCTTAGCTCAGGCAAAACGGAGTAGAGGCACATATATGCAGGACCGAGGATAATGCGATATGAGATACCGTATTATATTCTCGCGATATTTAGATATGAACCGGGTCATCGGATCAAGTGTTGGTTCGATGAATCGGTACATGATATATTAGTCGGTTATATTCGATATAACCGGATTGTCGGGTCAAGTGTTGATTCGATGATTTAATGTATAATAATATATATGATATATCATATTACATTATCTAATATTGGCTCGCTTTATTATTTCAATTTCTCACCGGATTAATACATTGATATATATGCGATATATGTTAATTGTATTATTTTCTTTTTGTTGCAAATATATAATATATATGTGATATATATTATTGTGACATGATATGGTTGATAATAGAACATGTTTAGTGGAGATTAAGCAAGGTTAGGGTTTGATTAGGGTTAGCTCCTTCTTGCACCATCTAGAAGCTTTCCTTTTGTCAAGTGTAAGATATTATGGTTGATATTATCTTATGACTCATTATTTAACCTAACCAAACCCTAGCCCTAGTTTATTCTCTACAAAGGTTAAGCTTCTCATCCTTGACCATGGTTCTATGATCAATCATATATTCTTATCTACTATTCATCACAAAAGGATTACTCTCATTTATTCATCATCTTCTTCTCTCTTTAGCTTTGAGAAAGCTTACTAGAATTTCCTTTTGTGATGATTTCATATGAGATTATGATATAAAAAGAAAGCATAAATACTACTCCATCATCCTCATCTAATCTAGCCCATTAGATTAGGGTGTTCACCTCTTTAGAGTGAGAGAGCTTGAGTTATAGCAATTTCGACGTAGATCATCGGAGAAACGGAACACTACAAGCTAGCATGGATCGTTCGAGTCGTGGAGCCTCTCTTGAGTCCGGGAGATCGTGGATCACGGCGAAGGGACTTCTACTCGGAGCTTGTGAAGCGAAGGAGCGGACTACAAAGATTGTAATCCCTCACACTTAGTAGTAAAGATGTTTACTTGCATGTTAAACCCTGATAATCTAGCAAAGATCCCGGCTTTGGGTTGTTCGGCACATCTAAAATTTTATTCGGGCATGTTTGATGCCTTATGAACCTTCACAAGAGTGCCTAGGAACCCTACAGTGGTATCAGAGCCTAGCTAGAGCATTAGGCGACGTGTATACGAAGTTAAAACTCCGAACGAACCCCGAAACTACGAAATGAACCCCTCTCTGGATATTTTTTAAAAATTGTGATTTTTATGGATTAAAAATCCCTAAAAAAATCAGCAGGCAACTTTAAGAATAACAGTGAAAAACGATGACGTCATCCCTATATACCGCCGCGGAACCGCGGCCGTACCTTGCTTGGGCCGTGGATACGCGGCAGTAATGTTTGATTTGACCCTTCTGTTTTCACAGTAATTCCCTATGCTGCTTATATACTTTCTGGGTATTTTTTATTCTGACTCAAGTGTTGAGTGTTCTGGGGTTTATTTTATAATCGTTGATTCGATCGGAAAATTTAATTTTGTTATGTTTTCCGGATATTTAGAAACTGTTAAAATGTTCGAGCGGATATCATTAACTCACTTTTTTCCGGCACGAAAAACTTTCAAGTGTTGAATTTTTATCAGGTTTAAATCTTTCGGAAAAATGTGCAAGTAACGCGGTGGACCCTCTAGAAGAAAACAAACCTTAACTCGATTATGTGACCGTCTTGAACTGCCTCTAAACCTTAGGGTTTGAGGCAGTACGGCGTGCCACATGTGAGGCGTTGGCTTGACCCTTCTACGGCTGGATCATCGGTACTGTGACATATTCTGGGATTATTTGAACTCCGCTCAAGTGTTGAGCTATTTAGGAAATTTTGGGTATTTGATTATCTGTTCGGAAAGTTTAATACTGTCTATTTATCTGTAATGTGATACAATATGTGGAATTCATATAGTTAGGCATGAAATGCGAAGTATGTGATACTTCGGATTTACGATGTCTAAAGTGATTGTGGATTCCAAATATTGTGGTTTTACAATTTCTTTTCTGTGACCGTAACTGTAGTATGTAGTTGTATTGCCGGTTTTTGTTGCTATACATCAACGACGATCGGTGTATGCATACTTACTTACGTTGATGATATGTGATATTATGTGTTGCTGTGATATGTTATATTGGATCGTCGTGTTCTGAATAGCCGGGGGTTTTATGTGAGATGAGGGTTTTTATTTTCATTCATGTAAAATTCATTTGTATGTAATATTCTTTTATTGGGGCACTTCCGGGATGAGGTTGATGTCACCAGTGCATATTATTTACTTTTCCGCATTAGGTAGACCCAAGGAGGGGAGCACAAGTAACTGGGTTCTAGGGTCCAGTGGGAGGTCATCTCGAGGAGTCGAGACCGGGTCTCCTAACCCTAGAATTGGCAGTGTTACTTGCCGCTCTCGTAGGGGTCTTGGGATATGGGCTTGGCTATTCGTCGCGACCGTGGAATTCGTGTTTTTATACCTGCTCGTATTAAAACCACGGACATCCTAGTATATCCAATATTTCATATATGTTCTTCTGCTGCAATTTTCTGTGATGAGATCATATTACTGCCTGAGACGAATGCTTATATTATATATATATGCTGATATATAAATATTACTGCTTTCGTTTCTTCTGTGATGCTTAGGAAGCATAAGCTGATGGGATTTTATTAATGAGATCAATAAAAAGAAAAGAAACCTAAAAGATATTGTAGAATCAAAACTTTATAAAAAGGGTAGCTACAAATTTTCTTTGCATAGCGGTATATATGATATACCCTGCACCTTATTCGATGAGGAAAGAGCCGAGATCCCTTCACCGGGAGTGACCTTTTTAGCAAAATTGGCAGATGCTACAACACTCGGTTTGTCTTTTGATTGCTTTTGGAGTTTTTGCTTTGCATAGTGATATATATGATATGTCCTGCACCTTATTCGATGAGGAAAGAGCCGAGATCCCTTCACCGGGAGTGACCTCTTTAGCAAAACTAATGAAAGCATCAAAATCACTCCATTTTAAAATTCACTAGATTCTACGATGATATCAAGTTCATTACGCTCATGATTTTCTGAAAAATCTGCGTAACCCTCCGTCATTTTAGGAAAATAGAGTACTTAGTATTCGTGCTGCGTTTGTTGACCATAGTTAAGGCGCAGTGTACGGTAGCTAAGTGATGTTTTCCTATATAACATTAGATGTGATTAATTAGGACAGTCATATCACTTTGTTGACCATAGTTAAGGGTCATGTGGGTGGGTCTAAATTAATCAAGAAATGATGGGTAGAACTTGACTAGTGCTTATGATTTGTTGACCATAGTTAAGGTCATAAGTCACTAGGGGTAAAAGCATTATCAGGAATTTCAAGTGTTGAAATTTGCAATGAGATTGCATACCTCCTATGAGATAGTTGGATCCCGATACCCACTGCGAGTAAGTGTTACTCCTGGGAGAGTTTTACACAGGACAATTAGCCGATCAAGTAGGTGTCTAGAAAAGTGTTAACGGGGTTACGCCTCTGGGAAAACAAGGTTTACTTTAATTAGGTCCGTGCGAAAGCATGAGGAACCTCCCTCAAACCACCAACACCGATCTGGCTGAAAGATTGACGAAATTGTTGGGTGTAATTAATCCCGGCTAATCTTACCTTTTAGGGTTTGAAGGTAGATTTGATAAAAACAGTGGGAGACATCCTGATTAGATAAGATAATAACCAATCTAATCTTGCAAGAGCATACGCTAAAGTGTTTTCTTCTCTCTCTCCAGGTAGCGACCATGTCAGGCCATAATCAAGATAATAATATGGATGTATTGACTGAACCCGCTTATTATACTGAGCAGGGGAACGTTGGACCCGTTCTTTCTTATAAGACTTATAAGACTGAACAGGAAACAGGAGAATATCTAGATTCTCATGCCGCCCATACGGAGAACATGCATGTTGATGCACCTTCTTCGGGTGTGTTAGTTATTGAGAACTGTTTCTCAGTTCATCCTATGTCCTGGGTATTAGATACCGGATCAGGATCCCACATATGTAAATTGTTACATGGGCTACGTAAAGGTAGAGAACTGGGAAAATGTGATCATTCCGTTCAAGTAGGGAATGATGCAAGTATTGCAGCCAAAGCAGTTGGCGAATATCACCTAGTATTACCAGGTCGTAAAACACTAATTCTGAATGAGTGCTATTATATACCGAACATGATGTGCAACATTATATCAGTTTCTTTATTAAGTAAAGAAGGATATAATTTTGTAGTACAGGATAATGTTATGAATATATTCCTAGATCAAAAGTTGATTGCATCAAGCTCGTTACATAATTGCATATTCATTCTCAATGAAAATACAGTCCTCAATATACAAAACACACACAAGAGGAGAAGTTCAGAAATGAACGAATCCTTCTTGTGGCATTGTAGACTTGGCCATATCAATGAGACACGGCTAGCTAAGTTACATAAGAATGGATATTTGAATTCATTCGAATTATCATCTTATGATACTTGCCATTCATGTCTCAAAGGAAAAATGACCAAAACTCCGTTTAGTGGACACGGAGAAAGAGTTACGGAACTCTTAGGACTGGTACATAGTGATGTATGCGGTCCTATGTCTACACATGCCAGGAACGGTTCTTCCTACTTCATTACATTCACTGACGATCTCTCTAGATACGGGCATGTGTTCCTGTTGAAACACAAGTCTGAAGCTTTTGAGAAATTCAGAGAATATAAGCACGAAGTAGAGAACCAAACGGGTAAAAGTATTAAGATCCTTCGATCTGATCGAGTAGGAGAATACTTGAGCAATGAGTTCCGGGATTATCTAAAAGAGAATGGGATTCTCTCTCAGCTTACTCCTCCTTATACACCACAGAACAACGGTGAATTAGAGCGGAGGAATCGCACCCTATTAGATATGGTGCGCTCGATGATGAGCACTGCTGAGTTACCTATCTCCTTTTGGGGTTATCCGCTGAAGACAGCCACATATCTATTGAATAGAGTTCTAACTAAATCGGTGCCTACCACTCCATATGAGATATGGAATGGGAAGAGACCATCTCTTAAACGAGTTAAGATATGGGGTTGTCCGGCTTATGTTAAAAAGAAAAATCCGGACAAACTCGAGGCAAGATCAAGTCTGTGTAAGTTTGTTGGATATCCAAAAGATTCTTATGGATATATCTTCTACCACGGTGAGGAACAAAAGGTGTTTGTTTCTCAATATGCCACCTTTTTAGAAAAGGAATTTCTTGCAAAAGAGATTAGTGGCGAAGAGGTAGAGCTGGAAGTGGTTCCAGCACAAACTACAACTGATGATTTGTTGGAACCAGAGGATTCAGTAGTACCCGACGAACCCCAGCCTCTCCGCCAATCTAGCAGGGTTTCTCGTCCACCTGAAAGATACTATGGTTTTCTCATTGATGGTGGAAGCGAGGATTGCATCATGGAAGATGATGACCCGACTAGTTTCGAGCAGGCCATCACGAGTGGTGACTCTGTGAAATGGCTGGATGCAATGCGATCTGAGATGGAATCCATATACACTAACAAAGTATGGACTTTGGAAAATGCTCCTGAAGGGGTAAAACCCATAGGGAGCAAGTGGATCTTTAAAAGGAAATTTGGTGTAGATGGAAAAGTTGAGACTTTCAAAGCTAGACTTGTTGCAAAGGGTTTTCGTCAAAGACCAGGTGTGGATTATGACGAAACCTTTTCTCCAGTGGCTATGCTTAAGTCCATCCGGATCTTACTTGCCATTGCTGCATACCATGACTACGAATTCTGGCAAACGGATGTTAAGACCGCCTTTCTAAACGGTGATTTAGAAGAGTGCGTGTACATGACTCAGCCAGAGGGCTTCGTAGATAGTGGGAGCAGCGGAAAGGTGTGCAAGCTGCTTAAATCCATTTATGGGTTAAAGTAAGTATCGTGGAGTTGGAACATCTGTTTTGATGTTGTAGTCAAAGAGTTTGACTTCATCAAAAATATAGATGAACCTTGTATCTATAAGAAGATAGCAGAGAGTAAGGTTGTCTTTCTCGTATTGTACGTGGATGACATACTTTTGATAGGAAATGATATTCCTATGCTGCAATCAGTCAAGCTCTTCTTATCACAAAGATTCTCAATGAAAGATCTAGGTGATGCCTCCTGCATATTGGGAATCATGATCTATAGAAATAGATCTAAACGGATACTGGGATTGTCCCAATCCAGGTACATTGACACCATACTAAAGGGGTTTAGTATTGAAGAATCCAAGCGTGGGAACCAACCCACGATCTCTGGACTCACTCTCTCCAAAGAGATGTCTCCCAAGACTGATTTGGAGAGAGCTCGCATGCAAGGGATACCCTATGCTTCGGCAGTAGGCTCTATCATGTATGCGATGCTATGTACCAGACCCGATGTAGCATACTCACTAAGTGTAGTGAGTCGGTATCAAGAAGATCCTGGAGAGAGTCACTGGACAGCTGTGAAGAACATTCTCAAGTACTTGCGAAGGACTAAAGAGATGTTCTTAGTGTATGGTAACGGAGAACTCCAGGTGGAGTCCTTTACCGATTCCAGCTTCCAAAGTGATAAGGACGACTCTAAATCGCACTCGGGATTTGTCTTTACCCTCAATGGAGGGGCGGTATGTTGGAAGAGTTCCAAATAGGATACCGTTGAAGACTCGACGATGGAGGCTGAATACATCGCTGCCAACGATGCTGCCAAATAGGCTGTCTGGATAAAGAAGTTCATTAGTGAACTTGGTGTGATTCCATCCATTGAGCATCCAATACCTCTGTATTGCGATAACAATGGAGCTGTGGCTTTGGCCAAGGAACCCAGGTCCCATCAGAAGTCCAGACATATTCTGAGGCGGTATCACCTGATCAGGGAGATAGTTGATCGCCGGGAGATCGAGGTCAGGAGAGTAGATACAAAGGACAACACTGCGGATCCACTCACGAAGGCCATTCCCCAGATACAGATGCTAGGTATGGGATACTACAGCAGCTGGCCTTAGAGCAAGTAGGAGATTGTTAGTTATGTATATGCCCTAGAGGCCATTGTTGTACATATGATGTATATTATGATGGATGCTTGGATATATATAGAGAGGACTTTCTTGCCCGTCATGATAGTATGCTATTTGGTTTCACTTTATCTTAACATGTTGACTTGTATTGGTTTACTGTCCTTCTCTCACATGTTGATAAAGCCCTTAAGATTTGTACTCGACTACTAGGACTATAACGAGATCATACTAGTGGGGCCATGGTAGTCGATGAGTACATCCTATAACTGTTCCTAGTCGAGGGTATATCGAGACAGGGCATCGATACACTAGAGTAGACTAGCGTATACGCATCTTGACCCATATGATGGGCGATGGATGATCCCATATCCATCGGTGTTTGACATCAAGGATGGTGTACGGGTGCTCAGTGGAGACTGGGTACACTGGACGGACTCGCCGAGAACTCCCAGATGGTGATATACCACACGTCAGATGGCAGTTCTCCGGTGACACTTGTACAGGGTAGTCCGTAGACCCGAGATCGTCATAGAGTCTTGTGTGATTTCCACTGTGCTTTGATTTCCACCTTACCACGTCCAAGAGGGCATGCAAAACGGTGGCTTTTTGGTGCAGTCCCGAATCACATGGAGGCAATGAGCGATAGGAGGGGATTCGTCTCTCCCGGTATAGGGAGTAGATGTTGTGCTATGTTCGATTGGGTATAACTGGAAGTCCCTGGCCAGGGCTGATATAGAGATATACTGGTAAGTGTTACAAGTAGTTTCTCGACCTGTTATGAGCCTCACATCGACACGACTTATCGGTTACTGGGGTCTGACGTATACCACCCCTAGACTTGATATGCGACATATCAGACGAAGAGACCGGACTATACGGTTGTGTTACTGATTGGATTCACAGGAGAACGTATAGGCTAGCTTGTTGATCTTCTAATCGCTCAATACCTGGGTGGCTGTTACGTTTAGCTGACCGCTTGCAGCTTGTGTGTTTAATAAGATCATCACCTGCTACCGGCGTATTGACGATTCTTTTGAGTCCTACACAGAGGTTTCTTGGCTCAGGCAAAACGGAGTAGTGGCACATATGTGCAGGACCGAGGATAATGCGATATGAGATACCGTATTATATTCTCGCGATATTTAGATATGAACCGGGTCATCGGATCAAGTGTTGATTCGATGAATCGGTACATGATATATTAGTCGGTTATATTCGATATAATCGGATTGTCGGGTCAAGTATTGATTCGATGATTTAATGTATAATAATATATATGATATATTATATTACATTATCTAATATTGGCTCGCTTTATTATTTCATTTTCTCACCGGATTAATACATTGATATATATGCGATATATGTTAATTGTATTATTTTCTTTTTGTTGCAAATATATAATATATATGTGATATATATTATTGTGACATGATATGGTTGATAATAGAACATGTTTAGTGGAGATTAAGCAAGGTTAGGCTTTGATTAGGGTTAGCTCTTTCTTGCACCATCTAGAAGCTTTCCTTTTGTCAAGTGTAAAGATATTATGGTTGATATTATCTTATGACTCATTATTTAACCTAACCAAACCCTAGACTTAGTTTATTCTCTACAAAGGTTAAGCTTCTCATCCTTGACCATGGTTCTATGATCAATCATATATTCCTATCTATTATTCATCACAAAAGGATTACTCTCATTTATTCATCATCTTCTTCTCTCTTTAGCTTTGAGAAAGCTTACTAGAATTTCCTTTTGTGATGATTTCATGTAAGATTATGATATAAAAAGAAAGCATAAATACTACTCCATCATCCTTATCTAATCTAGCCTATTAGATTAGGGTGTTCACCTTTTTAGAGTGAGAGAGCTTGAGTTATAGCAACTTCGACGTAGATCATCGGAGAAACGGAACACTACAAGCTAGCATGGATCGTTTGAGTCGTGGAGCCTCTCTTGAGTCCGGGAGATCGTGGATCGCAGCGAAGGGACTTCTACTCGGATCTTATGAAGCGAAGGAGCGGATTACAAAGGTTGTAATCCCTCACACTTAGTAGTAAAGATGTTTACTTGCATGTTAAACCCTAATAATCTAGCAAAGATCCCGGCTTTGGGTTGTTTGGCACATCTAAAATTTTATTCGGGCATGTTTGATGCCTTATGAACCTTCACAAGAGTGCCTAGGAGCCCTACAATGCTTAAGTCCATCAGGATCCTACTTACCATTGCTGCATACCATGACTGTGAAATCTGGCAGATAGACGTCAAGAGCGCTTTTCTAAATGGTGATTTAGAAGAGAGCGTGTACATGACAAAACCAGTGGGCTTCGTAGACAGTGGGAGCAGCGGAAAGGTGTGCAAGCTGCTTAAATCTATTTACGGATTAAAGCAGGCATCGCTGAGCCGGAATATCTATTTTGATGAAGCTGTCAAAGAGTTTGACTTCATCAAAAATGTAGATGAACCTTATATATATAAGAAGGCTGTAGAGAGTAAGGTGGTCTTTCTCGTATTGTACGTGGATGACATACTTTTGATAGGGAATGATATTCCTATTCTACACTCGGTCAAGCTCTTCTTATCACAAAAGTTCTCCATGAAAGATCTAGATGATGCCTCCTATATCCTAGGGATAAAGATCTATAGAGATAGATCTAAACGGATATTGGGATTGTCCCAATCCAGGTGCATAGACACCATACTAAAGCGGTTTAGTATGGAAAATTCTAAGCAAGGTAATTTACCCACTTGCTCAGGAATCACTCTCTCCAAAGAGATGTCTCCTAAGACTGATTTGGAGAGGGCTCACATGCAAGAGATACCCTATGCTTCGGCAGTAGGCTCTATCATGTATGCGATATTATGTACTAGACCGGTTGTGGCTTACTCTCTAGGTGTAGTGTGCAGGTATCAATCAGATCCTGGGGAGATACACCGGACAACTGTGAAGAACATTCTTAAGTACTTGAGAAGGACTAAAAAAATGTTCTTGGTGTATGGTAACGGTAAACTCCAGGTGGAGTCCTTTACCGATTCGAGCTTCCATAGTGATAAGGACGATAGTAAGTCGGTCTCGGGTTTTGTCTTTACTCTCAACGGAGGGACGGTGTGTTGGAAGAGTTCCAAGCAAGACACTGTAGCAGACTCGACGATGGAGGCTGAATACATCGCTGCCAACGATGCTGCCAAAGAGGCTGTCTGGATGAAAAAGTTCATTGCTGAGCTTGGTGTTGTTCCATCCATTGAGCATCCAATAGCTGTGTATTGTAATAACAATAGAGCTATGGACTTGGCCAAGGAACCCAGGTCCTATCAGAGATCCAGACATATTCTTAGACGGTATTACCTAATCAGGGAGATAGTAGATCGCCGGGAGATCGAGGTCGGGAAAGTTGACATGAAGGACAACGCAGCAGATCCACTCATGAAGGCCCTCCCCCAGATGCAGTTTGAGAAACTTTCTGGGATGTCGGGTATGAGATACTACAACACATAGCCTTAGTGCAAGTAGGAGATTGTTAGGAATATGTATGCCCTAGAGGCCATTATTGTACATGTGATGTATATTATAGTGGATGCTTGGACATATATATAGAGGACTTTCTTGCTCGATATGATAGTATGCTATCTGGTTACTCTTTATATTAACATGTTGACTGGTATTCTTTACTGTCTTGCTCTCACATGTTGATAAAGCCCTTAGGATATGTACTTAACTACTAGGATCATGACGAGATCATACTAGTGGGGCCAGGGTGGTCCAATTGCACATCCTTTAATCAGTTCCTAGTCGAGACTAGGGCTTCGGTATTCCAGAGTAGACTAGTGTGTACGTTTCTTGTCCTTCAGAGGGCAATGGTTGATCCTACAACCATTGGTGTGTTACATCAAAGATTGTACACATGTGCTCATTGGAGAATGGGTACACCGAACAGGACTCGTCGGGGACTCCTAGTTGGTAGTATACCTATCGTCAGATAGCAGTCCTCCGATGACACTGGTACATGTTAATCTGCAGACCCGAGATCGTCATAGAGTCTTGTGTGGCTCCCATTGTGCTTTGACTTCCTCCCTACCATGCTCAAAGGAGACGTGCAAACAGGTAGATTTTGGGTACAGTCCCGAGTCACATGCAGGCAATGGGCGATAGGAGGGGTTTAGTCTCTCCTGGTATTGGGGGTTGATGTTGTGCTATGCTCGATTGACTATAACTGGAAATCCCTGTCCAGGGTTGCTGCTGAGATTTACTGATAAGAGTTATTAGTAGTTTCTCAAACCGTTATACGCCAGACATCGACATGACTTATCACGTTACTGGGGTCTAACGTTTACCACCTCTAGACATAATATGCGACATATCAGACGAAGAGACCGGACTGTACGGTAGTGTTACTGATGGCTTCATGGAGAGTATGGACGAGCTTCCTTGTTGATTTTCATATCACTCAATACCCGGGTAGCCGCTACGTCCAGCTAGTACCGCCGACGGCTTGTAGGTGACTGATGTGATCGCCACCTACTGCTGGCGTATTGACGAGTCTTTAAAGCCCCACACAAAAGTTTCCTGGTTCAAGCGAAACGAAGTAGGGCACATATGTGATAGGTGCGTGGGCCTGATTAAATACGTGTATGTGATACCATATTATAAGCTGGCAGTTATCCGTTATCGGTTAGGTTATATGTGATATAACCAGATTATCGAATCAAGTTTTGATTTGATAATGTGATAAACAGATAAATGATATTAGTCGGTCATTTGTTATATAACCGGATTATTAAATCAAGTGTTGATTTAATAATTTGATATATATTTATATTTGATATAATTATATGTTAACTAATATCACTAGCTCACTAATTGCTTTATTAATATATATTATTAAATGAAGCATGGCTTGATTTTCTATTTTGAGAAAATAGAAAATGAGGTGTAATTTTGGAGATATTTAAGGTATGGTTCAAGGCATGGTTTGTTCATTTCTTTATTCATTTTATTTGCACTATTGAAGCATGGTGCATTTGTTTTTTTTTTTTATCATCCATGCTTCAATAATGTGTGAAAATAATGAGTAGCCATCCATTCTTACTTCACTTGGTTCTTGAGTTCACGCCTTAGCCTTTTCTTGAGCTCTTGCTCTTTTGATCTCTACACTTTCTTCATCTTACCTCTAAGCTCAATACCCTCATATATGGTGTGAATCATTGAGCTTCTGAGATATCTAGTGAGCTTCCAAATCCCCTACTTCACCATTCTACACTTGACTAGCACTCAAGTGTAGTGTGTTTCCTTCAACAAATAGTTTAGTGAAGAGATAACTTGAACTAGTAAATTTCGGGTGGATCATCTTCGGCACGAAGGTCATCGAAGCGAACTCGATCCAACTTGAAGTGGAGTCTAGTGGAGTCATGTGGACTACTATATGGAGCTAAAGAAGAGAACGACTCGATCTATAGGGTATAACATCTTTTCCTTCTCTCTAGTTTAGTTATTATCAAACTAAAACCCTAATAATCTAGTTAAAGATCTTGTTTAGTACCCCGAAAAATTTAAATTTGGCATGGTTGATGCTTGTAAAACCTCATGGTGATGCTAAGGTAGACTTTCATAGATAAGAGCAAAATAAGATATAAGGTGATATGCCATGCAATATCAGTTAGCAAAAATATTATTTATTCATAACTTATGGCTATAAATAGATATATCAAGATTTAAATATATATAATGTATATATAATACTAGATTTATGTAGATACACTTCAGTGGAAAAAATCAGATATAATTTAGGACCATATTGTGTTCTAAACATGCGGGTCGGGTTGAATAACGACTACTACCATTCGAATCATTCTCAACCCAAATAGATAAAATAAAAGAAATATAAAGCAAGACTTAAAATACCAAGTTATACTGTATAAACGTACTAGGGTGTTACAGATGTATTCACTTGGACTTCCATGGACATACCGGGAATCGACCCTATTTACCGCCGGAGACGGGTTTGAGATCCGGAGATGTCCAGCCTGAATAAGGGGGCATATACTATTTAGAATATATCCATCCATCTCTCCAAAGATTCCAAATTGACTTATGGCATCGTATATCGGAGGTTTGGATAGATACGACCGTTGTAGCGTGATTTATCAGATTCCCCCTCATATGTGAGGGTTTTTTTTATTGTGGGGACGGTCTTCCCTGCAGGCGCAAGCCCCCCGCAGTAATTACGTTATCGCAACACGATAACAACTTTCACCTTCTCCATGTGCATCATTTCGTGTTGTGTTTGTTTATATGTGGTTGGCCTTGGATTGTATACGGAAACTAATATATATCATCGCTTGTAGGGCGCGGATTAGTACAAACCCGTTTATTTGATTTAGGGTTTTGAGCTTAGGACGCAGATCTCATATAAATGAGGTTCATCAGTTCATAGGATATATGAGTTTGGTTTAAAGATCGTTAGTCATATATGAGACTAAGATCGACTTAGAAGCAATGAGCATATGGGTTCGACTGATCATTAAATCATATATGAATAGCCCATGGATAGTATACGGTAGTCAATATGGAGACTATTTATAGGGCAAAACATATCAGTTTAAGGACATCGCGGCCCATGGAAGACATGGATGGGATACGGTTTGTTTATGCCCGTGGATTGTATATGGGGATCAATATGGAGATCAGCTGCATGGCCAAACATATTAGTTTAAGGACATCGCGGTCCAATATTAGTTTAGAGACATTTCGGTCCATGTTTTATCTTGCGCACACGTGTATATGTTATGTGGCGAAGTGAATGATGATAATATGAGATGCGCCCAATATTGGGGTGCGATCCAATTTGAAGGCATTTATATTTCCTTCAAAGATATACATATACATATAGGTATAATGCCGGAGCTCAATATGAGATGCGCATCTATATGAGATGCCTGTCAATATGAGATATGCATATCAATATGGAAGTGCATCAATGTGGGGTTTATCGACATGTGGGTGTGCATCTATATGGGATGCATAAGGCATTCCTTTTCTCGATGAAATTTCATATTTTTCATCAAGTAGGGACAAGGAAGAAGTTGTTGGTTGTCGGGACCCGCCACCTCTCTGAAGATGCTGAGAAATTACAACGCCGTATATCAGAGGTGTGGAAAGATGTACCCTTAAACTAAATCCCAATATGAGAGAAAATATCATGTTGGAACGGAGGATTGTTAGTCTTTTATGAGACTAACATCAATTTGGATATCGATATGATTTGAGAATCATTAGTCGTGTATATGACTAAGATCAGTTTGGATGAAAGATCATTAGTCACATATGTGACTAAGGTCAACTTGGATGGACGATCATTAGTCATATATGAGACTAAGATCAATATGGGTATCATGGATGAAAGATCATTAGTGAAATATGAGGCTAAGATCAATATAGGTATCATGGATGAAAAATCATTAGTCATATATCCAACTAAGATCAACTTGGACATCATTGATATAATGATCATTGGATCATATATGAGAAGTGAAAGCTTCTATACTTAGTTTATTTTAAATAATTACTCAAGCAAAGGCTTGCGATCGATGTGCGCATTACATGTGAAGTGCGCATGTAAATATATCATTTTTAATGAAGGTGTGCATGTGCATATCACGTGGGTTGCGCACTTGCTTGCGATTGGGGACTATGCACATGGATATCACGTGATGTGCACCTTTTATGGTCGTGGGGATGCGCACATGCATATCACATGATACACATCTCTCTATGGTTGGGGGACTGCGCACGTGCCTATCACGTAGTGCACACCTTCATGGGAAATCTATACTCACATGGGTATCACGTGACGTGCATGCCTTCATATGAAATTTTTATCAAGTGCGCACATGTGGGTATCACGTGATGTGCATGCCTCCAAAGGCAAAATTCAACAAGTGCGCACACATGAGTATCAGGTGATGCGCATGCCTTCATAGGCAATGTTCATCAAGTTCGCACACGTGGGTATCATGTGATGCGCATGCCTTCATAGTCAATGTTCAACAAGTGCGCACACGTGGGTATCATGTGATGCGCATGCCTTCATTGTCAATGTTCATCAAGTGCGCACACGTATGCCTTTATAGGCAAAGTTCATCAAGTGCGCACACGTGGGTATCATGTGATGCGTATGCCTTCATAAGCAAAGTTCATCGTAAGTCTGTGTGGACGATTTTTATCACGTGCGCACTTAGTTTAGGTGCGCATGTTTGCAGAAAGCTAAAGCTTTCAAAAAGAAGCAATGGCTTCTGTTCTTTTGACTTTCTGGTGATGATACCATCACAAGACCATTTTTATGTTCATGTCCGAATCAAATTTTGATTAGGATATCAGATCTTTAAGATCGATCTCTCATAAATATGTGAACTTTTATATGAGAGCGATCAAACATAAAATCCTTTGATTTCTTTTATGATGAATCAATGGATTCGATGAAAAGAGAAAGTTTTTATAAAAGAAGAAATGGCTTATGTGATGAAAGAGAAATATTTCTCTCTTTTTATATTTTCACCTTTTTTCCTTTTTTTGATTGAAGGAGATGGGTTTTTTTTTTCCAGAAGCTTATGGGGGGTTTCGTCCTTTTTTGATTTAATCTCATGGGTTCTTTAAATAGGGCATGAGAAATATCAATTAGTTTGAGAGAATCTCTCATTCAGAGATCTTAATTGATTTCATAACCAAGTGGTGATTTTTAATCACCGTTTGATGGAGATAATGAATTTTAATAGAATATTTTTCTTCTAATTAAGGACTTGATTCCATATTAATAAGATTTATTTCCTGTTTGAAGCGTTTTCTTCAAGGAATACGCTTGCACACTTGTGATCTTTGACACATGGGCACGTGCATTGCACGTCGCACATATGATTCAATTTGACAATCTTTCCATGTGCGCATGTATAGGTGCGCACAACTTGGGCTGAGTCATTTGAATCATGCATACGTGCATTGCACGTTGCACATGTAATACGATTTGGCAATTTTGCCAAGTGTGCATGTATAAGTGCACACTACTTGAATACGGGAATAAATGGTCTACCTACGCGACGCATTGTTCATACCAGAATATTGCATTTAATACCACCCATTCTTATACTCGTTTGTTTATAGGCGGGTGCTTTTTATCCGTGTTTTGCTACATATTTACAGTCTACAGGTTCCTAGTCCAAAATAACTCAAATGATACAAAATCTCCACTGTTACGCCAAAATCCAGAACATCTGTTGCCAGCAGATAAAAGTCGGGTTCCGATCATCCGTATCCGTCCAGTGCCGCATACCAGTACCAGAGGCAAGACAAATGACAGTGGTCATTCGTGTCTCGGACAAGCACAAAGCACGAGAGGGGCAACACAAAGCACGAGGGAGGCAGCACAAGAATCAATGGGTGCGCGGAGCTTGAAGGAGAAAGGTCAAATCAATCAAAAGTGAAGCTATGTTTGGACTGTGCAGATCTGAAGAAATTGTGAAGGCATTTTGCAATTTGGGACATGTAGAACATCATAAGATAGCAACACAAGGAAACCCAGAAAATCCGAGATCCCAATTCCACAAAACCGCGGTGGAACTGCCGCCAAATGTGGGTTTTCGCGGTGTATCCGCCGCGGTTTTGTGTTATCATATGACCAAATTTTAGGAGTAGTTGGGTCATTACATTTTGGGCCAGAATGTGGCCCTAGGGTTTCAGCACGCTGCCTAGGTCTTCTTGATGTCTTCTTTTCCATCTCTTTTTGTTAGGATTAAGTTTAGCTTCTTCTTCTTCTTCATTCTTTTCTCCATGAAAATTGTATTGAGAGCTTTTTGAGTGGATGATGAAATGAAGATGAGGGTTAATTTTCTTATCTTGTATTCTTATTTCATTGCATTGTAATTTAATTTCTAGTGTAACTTTATTATTTGTTGTTAACTAGTTGTTGTTATTTCTTTTCTTGTTCTCTTTTCTTTTCTTCTTTTTATCCGTATTATTTCCAAGCGATGATACTCGACGGAGTTCCTTGCTAAGATGAGAACCCAAGCGTTAGCTTGCTTCACTTGTAAAACCATATTTTTCTCTTTTCTTCCTTCTTGTTTTCTTTTCTTTTCTTTTATAATGTGTGAATAATTTCCCACTTGTTAAGGCTAAGGAAGGTGGTGTGAGGGACGGAGAAATCCCTTGTGCTTCTCTTCGCCAAACATCTTGAAACGAACCCCGACCAAACAAACGCAACCCCTCACTTAGGCGCGCTATACGTGACATGTAGTCGCGACCTAAGTCGAGAAGTCCTTTAAGCGCACTACAATGTGACATGTAGTTATGACTTAATTGGATACATGGTTGCGGGTGTTTGGCCAAAGGTTGGAAATAAGCGTATTTAGCAGACAGACAAGGGGCACTAGGAATGGATTTAGCATTGGAAAGCTTGCTTAAACTCGCAAATCCCATTCCTATGTCCTCCTAATCCCCGCTACTTTCGATAATGCCAACACCGTTTTAAGAATGGCAAAAGACATGCACAAGACTAATCCTAACTCTACTAACCGACCTTAACCATAACAAGCTTACTCGAATATAAATACAAACACTTAGGATAGGCTTGAGCAAACATATACACATTCTTTATTGACTCGTCTAAAACTCAAACGAACATACAACCATCTCCCTGTGGATTGACCCGTGCTCAACCGGCTAGCTGCATAGCGACACCGTCCTGATCGCGGTTATAAGTTTAGAACTTTGAACATCCGACACGCCAAAAGCGTGCGATCAATTGGCGCCGTTGTCGGGGAGACGGTAGCGTATTTTCTTTCTTGTTATTCGGGTTAATATTCTTTTTGTATATATATATATATAATAAAATCTTTTTGTTATTTTTGATAATTTTTGTGTGCAAGTGTGCAGGCTAATCTGGAGCAAGTACAGTAATCTAATAAAGAAACAGAGGTTTTTATTAGGGTGTACAGTGAAGGGCACGTGTATTAACCTAAGGTTCAGGCGCCAGCTCATCAATTTGACCGCGGAACTACGGTCAAAGAGGGGATACGGCGGCGGTTCCGCTGTCATATTGAGGCTTCTGACCCCAAATTTTTTCTGCCCTTTCTCTCTCCTCTAGTTCTCTCTCTGAATTCCACTATACTGTATTTTCTGCAGGTATCTTTGCACAGAATTGCACAGCCGCCAAATAAATTTTTTTTGTTTTAGATTTTGTTTGTTTACCGCTTTTCATATATTAATACGGACATTAAGGGGCTATAACACCAATTCAGATTGGGTGGGGATTTCATCACCCTTCCTATGACCCCACAAATCACTAATTGCATACGCATTACCTTGAGCTAATAAAAAATACTAGACTCGGCCCTAAGGACGTCGCGCTCAATAGGACAGAGGACTAGTTGTAGGCATCGGCCGTTGATCCTAACCTGATTTTGCGGTGTCTAGGCAAGTGTGTCTAAGGCGAGTGGTTACTTAATTAGGGCCACTACTTGTAGTGGAGAGCCTCCCACTCACCTGGCACTTACCTGGCCGCAATTGGCGGTGAAGAGACGGTTTGAGGTCCTATTTCTAGCCCTTTAGAACAGTTAGGAGCTGTCTAGCTGACCTAGATGACTCTAGCTCTAGGTGTGTTTGTGCATTTTGTGATTGTGATTGTTCTTGTAAATTTTAGTCCCATAATTCCGTATTCTTTCAAACAAACAATTTTCAAAACTCAAAAAACAAACATTTTTTTCGTTTAATAAAAATTAAAAAAAATTACATTCTTTTTCCCCTCCTTTTCTCTTCCTTTCTTTCTTTCTCTCTTCATATCATGGGCACCCCACCTAGAAAAAATCTTGCCGAACTTTGGTATCCACAACTAGACATCACTTCTTACGGTTCTTGCTTTGGTCGAATTTCGAACGACCCCTCCATGCCCAAAATTTCATTAAAAGATCGCATAGACGTTTCTAGAACAAACACTTGCCCTCCGCAATCTACTTTGTATCAACCTTTTCAACCTTCCCTACCCTCTTATGTTGATACCCCTTTTGCAAGTCGTCCTTTGTCCATCGCTGAACATATTGAACAATCCCGTAGCCGATCTTTCACTCCTTTCACCACTACAGATTCTTGGGATCAACAATTCCATTCTCCTTCTTATCCAAATGTTGATCCTTCTCCTGTCCAGCCATTCAATTCCTACCAGTCCTACCCGACTTTTGCACATTCCTTAGACATTGCTTCTGAACCGCCATTTAGGAGTTTTCAGTATCCAAACAACTTTGAATCTTTTACTGAAACCCCTTCACAACCCATGTCTAGTCTGGAACAGTCATTGGAAGACTTTAGGGTAGCATCGTACCAACAGATGATGGATTTGAATGCGTCCATGGCTGCCCTCATACAACCTAGTGACCCGGTAGCTAGTTTTCAACTAGCTCCAAATTTTCCAATGTATGAAGAGGCGGTAGGACAGGTTGAGAATTTAAGTAAAGAGAGTGAGATATACACCCTTCCAAATCAAACCTACCCATTTCAAATTGAAACCCACAACTCCGATTTTGAATGTCTATCTAGTGTTCCAAACGATTCTTTGATTAAAGATAGAATAGATAATGAGTTGTGTGACTTTGTAGTGTTTGATTTGCTCGATTGTGAAGGGTCCCTTTTGAGTGAAACCACACCCAATCCTTTTGACCTCTACACCTCCATCTTAGAACCAGAATCGATTGAAATCCATGCTTTTGATGAGGTGTCTGAGAATATTAATTTTCACTTGATTGAGGATATTGACGCTGGGAATATTTTGGATGATGAACCCATAGATTTGGCTGAGTTTTTCTCTTCAATTCATCATCCCGAGTCACTAAATGTTTTTCCAGAACCCCATATGCGTCTGGATTTTGAGGATAAATGCATGGATGTGCTTAACTTTGAGGAGAATTTTGAGGATATTTTTGAGGATGAAACAGTTCTTGTTGATGAGTCGGATTTTCCAATTCATCCTATCCCTTTCATTGACTGTGTACATCCTCATGAACCTTTAACCGATAACCTTCCTGTTCCCTTCCGAACGGCGGCCGAGACGCGGGACGTCTCACCTGAGGTTCGGGGCAGATGCTAATTGGTGCTATCCTTCCATCTCTTCAAAGATGCCAAGTTGATTTATGGCACCGTGTATCGAAGGTCTGAACGGATGCGTCTGATGTTGCAGATTTCGTCAGATTCCCCCTCGCTTGAAGGGTTTTTGATTGTGGGGACGCTCTTCCGTGCAGGCGCAAGCCCCTGCAGTTAATTACGCTACCGCGTCGCAGTAACAACTTTCTCCTTCTCCAGATGGTCACTTCGTGTCGTGTATGTTTATTTTATGTTTTGTTGCCCGTGGATTGTTTACGGAGACCGAGTTATGTCGTCGCCCATAGGGCGTGGACTAGTCCAAATCCGTATTATCTTAGATTTGGGTTTGGGGGTTTGGTTTGAGGATAAGTTAGCCATATTTAAGGCCAAGATCAACTCAAACGTTTGTTAAGGATACGTTAGTCTAACTTGAGACTAAGATCAACTTAACGGGACCGTTTAAATCCGACAAAAGAGCATTTGGGCTCCATTGTTCCAGTTTAGGGACATAGTGGTCCATTTAATGTATGGCCGTCGGGACCCGTCACCTCTCTGACGACGTTGAAGGATTACAACGACAGATGTCAGAGGAGTTCAGAGATGTACCCTTGAACCAGAGTTAATTGGGGGGATCTATAGTCCAGTTTGGGACTAAAGTCTGTTTGAAAGGTTTAAGGATACGTTAGCCATATTTAAGGCTAAGATCAACTTAAACGCGATCGTTTAAATCCAACAAAAGAGCGTTTGGGCTCTATCGTTCCAGTTTAGGGACATAGTGGTCCATCGCTAGTTTAAGGACATTGCGGTCCATGGGTAGTTTATGGACATTGCGGTCCATTGTTAGTTTTAAGACATCTCGGTCAAGGTTAAGGACGTCGTAGTCCATGGGTTTAAGGACCCCACAGTCCATTGTTAGTTTTAAAACATCTCGGTCAAGGTTAAGGACGTCGTGGTCCATGGGTTTAAGGACCCCACAGTCCATATCAATGTGTGGTCATCGGGACCCGTCACCTCTTTGAAGACGTTGAGGGATTACAACGCCAAGTATCAAAGGAATGAAGAGATGTACCCTGGAACCGGAGTGGATTAAATAGTCTTTGGCCCAATTTGGGATCAAGACCAATTAATTATGTTATGAGCTCATTAGCCCAGTTAATTACGAATTGAGGACTTATGGCCAGCTTGGGCTAAGTCCAATCATGTCTGGGACATCGGCCCTCCTGTTGGTCCCTTGAAGGAGAGGCTTTGCCTCTGGCCATTTAGCCAATTGGGCCAATGCCTAGTGTTAAACACTAAAGACCAATCAGTGTTGAACACTGAGAATGAGGTTGATAAGTCAGTGTTTAACACTAGAAGATAGTTGGTGTCAACACCAGCAACAAGGCCTTCAAATTAGTGTTAAACACTAAAACAGACCAGTGTTAAGCACTGGCAACAGAAATCCCAAATTAGTGTTGAACACTAAGGTAATCAGTGTTGAACACTGCAAATAAAGTTCTTTGCTTAGTGTTGAACACTAAGGCCAAACAACGTTTTAACACTGAATTTAGGGGTTCCAATTTAGCGTTAGACGCTGAGACAAGAGGGGTCATGTGGTAGCACGTGAGGGCGCCCTCCCTTCGTTTGTTTTGCCGAGAAGATCGCATCTTTTGGAGCATCACGTGTCATCACGTGACGGGTGTTTGAATGGAGTATGTTAAAGCCTCTGCCAAGGGTCACGTGGGTCACGTGAGGCACTGCCTCAAAGGGCTTTCTGTAGATCTTTTGGGGGGGTCACGTGGTGACACGTGGCCCTGCTTTTCTGTAGTTGTTTAGAAGATCTGTTAATCCCTTTTAGGAATTAAATTCCTCGTAGGGTTGAACCCTAACAATAATTTCAGAGGAATTAAATTCCTAATTCCTTTTGAAGAGTTGAACTCTGAATTTTCTGTAGGAATTAAATTCCTCATATATATGAAGAACTGAATAGGGTTAAAAGCTTTAAGGAATTAAACCCCCACTTTCTGTTAGAGAATTATTATGGGGAATAAGATTAAGGGAATTAAATTCTTGTTGTTTTAACAGAACTAATTTCTTAACTAGGGTTAAACCCTGATTCTTTTCATTCTGAAGGAATTAAATTCCAATAACACAGGGTCAAACCCTAATTTTATTTTCAAGGGATTAAATTTCTATAGTTCTGTGAGAATTAAATTCTCGTGCTTCCATTCCCTCTCTATGCTTTGGATCTGCATGGCAGGATCTCAACCCATTGAGAATTAAATTCTCAACTCAAGGGGAGATGTGCACTTTACAAATCCTCCATCAAAGAGAGAGGAAATATGTCCTTCTGTTTTATATCAGAGTTAAACTCTGTTGAGAATTAAATTCTCTTTTCTTTCAATGAAACCTTCCCTTTCTTACCTAGGGTTTTCTTTTGCAGAAGATCCAAATTCCTCTAAAGTATCAAGGCTCTCTCTCTTTTCTTCCCTCTGCCTATATCCTCCTTTTGTGTGTCTCTTGGCTCCTATTTATAGGAGAAGCAGCCGAGTCAATTAGTTTTTGATGAGTCTTTCATTGAGAGATTTGATTTGTATCCATAATTCGTTTTGGACCTTTGGATTATTAGGTGAATTTTATTCACCATTGGATTTTAAATCCAGAGATTCTCCTTTGTTATTTCGGTTAGATTTTATGGGGAAATCTTCCCAAATTCGAGATTTTCCCATAGATAGATGATATTTAATCACCTTTAAATCTTTAATGCAACCGGTTGCTTTTGGAAAGATTTGAGAGGTCTTTTCTCAGAATTTAATTCTGTTAACAAATGGGCTTTGAAGTCGGTCACGTGTGGCCACGTGACCCTTGGTCACGTGTGGGCACGTGACCCTTCTGGAACGAGCCCTCTTCTTTTTTTTTGCGCTCTGATTTCTGGTCGCTGCTTAACCGTCACGTGCCACCACGTGACCCCTGGTCACGTGTGAGCACGTGACCCTCGTCTGGAGCCTTTTTCTTGGTTTAACCGGAGAATAAATCTGCTGCTTTTGATTATCACGTGCCAACACGTGACCCTGGTCATGTGGGAGCACGTGACCTCTTCCGAAGCCTTTTCCTTGATTTGATCTGGGAACCGGTATGCCTTTGAAGCCGTTTTTAATTGTCACGTGCCAACACGTGACCCAGGTCACGTGGGAGCACGTGACCCTTTCTGAAGTCCTTTTCTTCGATGTAGTTGGGAAACTGAATTTGCCTTGCCGATGCTTTTAGATGTCACGTGCCAACACGTGACTGCTGGTCACGTGTAAGCACGTGACCCTTTTCTGAAGCCTCTTCTGTGGGCTTTCCTGATTTTAAATCAGGAAACAAATGCCCCCACAGCGTTGTTCTCACGTGTCCGCTCGTGAGTGCAACGCTGTCACCTTTTGTGACCGTTGGATTCCTCTAGGGATTTGGGGAGATGAAACTTTCCATCACCTCCTATAAATGTTCATGTCCCTTCCGAAGAGCCTTCACTTTGCTCATCTCCTTCCTTTGAGAACTTTTTCTGAGAATTTAATTCTCTTCTTCCGGAGCTTAGTTCTCTGCCTTGAAACATTTTCAGAGTTTAACTCTGTTTAAAAGGACTCTTCCTTCCTAGGTAATGTTCTTGGACAAACAGCGAACTTCCACATTCCTTTGGATTTTAAATCCAAAACAAGGGTTTTTACTCTTTTTTAACAAGGAACCCATTTATCTTCATGTTTTTCCATAAGAACAGGAAACCACCTAACCTTCGAATTATAGATCTCTTAGGGTTTAAATGATCTTTGGGGAGATGATGATGGCGTTTCAACTCCATGTAATATAATTCCATCCAAAAATGTTTCTGGGAATTTAATTCCTTTTTCTTAGTAGGGAATTTAATTCCAATGAAAAACTCAGTTTCTTCACACGGAGGCTTCTTAGGGGCTCTCGACCCGAGGTTGTCCTTCTGCAATTAATGCAACAAGAGCTTTGTAATGATGTCTTCTGTGGGAATTTAATTCCTTTGATCTTGTTGGATCCATTGTAGAGCCCGAGGCAGGTCCTGTTGGGGGGAATGTGTAGGGTTACCATTCTTTATTAAATGAGGATATTCCCTTTGTTTTATTGTAACTATTTTGTCTCATTATTAATGAGCCGTCATCCTGATTCTGTGGGGCCCATGTGTTTTGTAGCCAATGGTCCCAGAAAACTCTGTTGTTGCTTTCTTTAACTAGTCTTCCTGTTCATGCATGGATATATATCGCTGACTTTGCTTTTAACGGTCTCCTTTTATTGGATTTCAGGTGCGATGGCTTCTGTTCCGTGCTTTCTCTTTTCTCGCTCGGAGGCTGCTTTTCCTCAGTCGCCATCTGATGAGGAAGCGATGGCGATGATCCGGGCCAATGACCCGAACTGTACCAACCTTCTTCAATGGGGATCTTGGTATAGTCAGATTATTCAGGGTCGCCGGAGTTTTCTTTGCGCTGTACCGACGGAGCCCACTTTCCCATTCTTACCGATGGATCCTCCGAGGACGGTTTTTGCTGTGGAAATGCCCAACTGGACTCCAACGGGGAGGCTCGAGCCTTCGACGACCGGTATTCCGAACCATCCGATCCCGGCCATAGACATTTTGGGGCGGCGTATCTGCCAGGGTGAGGCCCACCCGTGGGGGCAAATTTATAAGATAGGGCTTACTCCTCGACACCCTACGGGCTACCTTCTCTGGGCTCGCTACATCCTTTCTGCCCATCGTGCGCGGCTGCAGAAAGTCGGGCTTTATCAGGCAATATACGCGTCACTCTTCCATTATAAGTCCCCGCATGCCTGGTGGGTCAAGACGTTCTTGAATCAATGGAATCTCCCTACTAACACTTTCATTTTAGAAGATCGCGAGGTTTCGATTTCTCTGGCAGAATTTTATGAAATCTCGGGACTGCCAATCAGGGGTGCACTGTATGAGGAGTTGTTGCCTCCTGACGAGTATGTTTTTGAACCCGAGCCCGCCCCAGTTGACGGCCTGTCTGCTGAGAATGTCGTCCGCCACAAGCGTCCCAGTTTAATCAAGGCGCTAGGTATCTTCGACCGATTATTCACCGAATCCGAAGAGCAGGGTGTTACTTTCAAGAGTTTCATCGCCTGCTTCCTTCGCGAAGATGTCGTGTCGAAGACAGCTCCGAAGTTCGCCAACATTAAAGACCCCTTTGGGTTTGGTCCGAAGAAGCTGCCGACCACTGAATCGGATCTACCTCAATATTATATCCCCATCATGTCGCCGATGTCTTTTGAGTCCATTGCAGCACCCGGTATGGATGAGGAGACGTTCTTCGTGGGGTTTGTCAGTGTCTGGCTCAGTTGGTTCGTTATCCCCATGCATCGCCGCTTCATGAGAGCCTCGGTTATCTATCCGGCTCATCGTATTGCTGAGGGGAAGCGATTGGCTATCGGCATCCCGGCGTTGGCGCATCTTTATCATGGGTTGGGCACCGCAGCTAATACCTCTACTCCTGGCGTGGATGTGGTAAACTTTTCGCTTCATTATTTCACGTCCTGGATCGAAATGCACGTGTTGGGGGCTTTTGCCATGCATCAGAGGCCCTCATTTTACGATGCCTACCCCTTTCCACCACTTATGCGATTAATGGATGCTTCTGCCGCCGACCCGACTCAGTTTGGGGCTATTCGGGTGCTGATTTCTCCTTACGCTGCCGCTGGCGGGATGGTTTTTAATGATCGGGTCTTGTCTACTCCCTCAGGTCAAGTTCAACAATTCTGGGATCTGTCAAAAGACAACGCACCTTCTTTGAAGCTCTGGGAGGCCGCGCACTTGTATACAATTAGACCGGGCTACTTTGTGTTTCGCCAGGACAGTGCAGCTCTTTTCATGCGGTACAATCCGCATCGATTCGCCCGACAACTTGGATACGAACAGGGTGTTCCTTTCGAGGATTTTATAGTCGCCCCAATCCCTTCGCTCGATGCCGTTCGCGATGCCGCTCATCATTTCATGAGGCTAAACACCAGCTCCCACTTCATTGTACCTGAAGCTGAATACCTGCCCCGGTGCGTGGGCGCGTTTACGGGTTGGTATCTTCATCGGGTCAGCCCAATCATTCTTGAGGAAAGGAGGGTGCTTCTTGGCCACGATGCCCCTCCTATGGTTCCAGGAGCTAAGCTGCGACCGAGGGCTCCGGTCCGCTTCCCTCTAAGGGATACCGGCACTGCGCTCGTCCCAGGAGAATCGGAGGTAAACCTTACTCTAACGGCTGGTATGCCCCTGGGTTCCCGCTCGCGAGGTGGAAGGGCCCCAGTAGTAGCACCACCGCCTGTGGCAGCACCGCCCCCCGTGGCATTGACAAAGACAGTGTCATCCTCGGTCGTGGCACTGGGCGAGGGTAATAGAGATGAGGGCATCGTAGGCGATGTGGGTCAGCGCCGCCCTAAGGCTTCGCGAGGGAGGAAACGGTCATCCTCGGCGACCGGCTCTGGGTCTAAGCGGCGGAGGAAAGCGGCCACCAATTTTCTCGATTCTTTGGCGGAGTCTGAGCCTACTCTTGAAGACGAACCGTTGGCCCTGCAAGAGTCAGACGCTGGACTTCCTTTCCCGAGTTCGGCCGATGAGGAGGCCGCACAGTTGGCTGAGGCCATACGGCGTTCCAAAGACGTGTCTCATAACGCCAGGGTTCCGAAGAAGTCCTATCCCGCTGTAATCTTTTACGAAGACCCTTCGTGGATTCGGCGGCGATTTATCGGTCCTTTGGAGGAATGGGGGGAAAGGGCTCTGAAGCAGGCCGCTTCAGAGGACGCGGCGGACGCGCTTTCTTTATGGACCGGCGTCCATGAGTCCACTCTCGAACCCCGGCGAGCCCACCTCCTTGAGAAGGAGCAGCGGCTTGAAGAAGCCATATTGAGGGCTTCTTTGCGCATCGGTACGTTGTGGTTCTTTTCGTAGTTCTTCAGATTATTTATGCCCGTGCATATGTATCCTTATTCTTATTTGAATCGTGCAGAATCTTTGACGCTGGGGGAGCTCCCTACGGGCTCATTAAAGCTAAATCCCGCCGAAATTCTTGATGAAGCCTCGCTTGATGTGGAGGGGACTGATGAGGCTGCTCCTCTCATGGTAGAGCCTCCAGCGGTGGTTCTTGATCAGGGAGTGCTTGCCCCTTTGGGGGAGGCTCCTTTGGAGGTTGCTGCTCCAACGGCTCTTCCCGAAGGCAGCCCAGAGGCTGAGATGGAGGTAGTGGGGACTACCCTCCCTCTGTTGGAGCCCGAGGAGGTTCCGGCAGAGGCTGTCGAAGCCGCTATCCCCCCAACTCAGAACGGGAGAAGTGTTGAAGGTAATCCTCTGCATTTAAATTAGTAACCCTTCCATGGTCTAAGCTCTTCTATCTTTCCCCAGAATTGCGCGGTTTGGCGGCCACTATCGCTGATCTGTCGCCTCGACAGTCATTTCAACGTTTATTGGAGATGGCAGCTCTGCAGGTGATCTCCCCTCAGCGCATTGTCCTTTCCTCTGGGCAGGGTTAGCGTCATTTGCCATTTTTTCATTATAGCATTGTCGCCATTTTTTTTAATTTTGCGAAATGACGTTGATGTCTCTTATATAGTTTTGGAAGATGACGACGAGGTCGAGGTCGTTGAAGGGCCAGGGGAACCTTCAGCTCCTACTTGCATGACTGTCGGTGAGCGACATTTCATCATAATCCTGTTTGTTCTGTGCTTAAGAATTTTATTTACATCTTTCAAATTTGAACAGCCCTGCCAGTCCCCATGGCATTGGAATCGCGCATCATGATGCCGCCCGGCCCTTATGCTTTGCGGGCTTCACAACGCTTGGCCCAATTAAGCCTTGTCTCCCTGTCGTCTTTGATCGAGGAGCTTCGTGCTGGCAGTGCAACCACAGCTGAAGCATTTGCTGCCGAGGCTAACGTTTCTCTTCCTTTTCTTGCCACCTACCATAGCGAAGAGGTGGTGCGAGTCTGGGTGGAGTTCTGTCGGCAGGTGGAGGGTTGCTTGCACGCACTTGAATATTCCCGTCTTTCTTCGGAGGTCATGGCTGCAAAGGCGGACTTGCGGGGGCTGATAGCGCGGTGCGCGGCAAACATGACATCGTGCGAGAGGAGGCTTAGCTGCAAATTCTCGGAGAGGGAGCTGGCTTCTAAAGCGCTGAGCGAGCTTCGAGCCAATCTTACCGCCAAGGCCAACAAAGCATATGAACTCTGGCGGGTGATTCAAGAGTCTATCAGGGAGGTGGTGACTCTTGATAAAGCTGCTACGTTCACTCATGAGAGGGTCGAGGCTCATAAAGTCACCGAGAAAGAGCTCGAAGCTCGGCTTGCTTCGTATCAGGCTCAGCAAGCTCAGGCGGAGGCTCGTCTCCTGGAGATCTTGCGTCATGAAGCCGTGGCTCAGCAACAGAGCGATGAGCTGGTAAAATTACTGCATCGTCCGCCGGCTTGAGGACTTGTATCTTTTCTCCCTTTTTGTACATACTCATGGATGAGAGAATCTCTCTTTTTTTGTTTCTTTCATGAAGTGTACTTTGTATCCATTTTGGTTTATGAATAAAAGATACATTTTTCTTCTCAATGGTGTGTCCCCTTTTTATTGAATGTATTCTGCGGATATTGTATTTTGATCTTCTTGCAGGACAGCGATGGCTCAGGATTCAGGGTTAAGATCTGCCTCCTAAGACTTTTTTATTTTATGATCCACGAGGGTCTCATAAAGAGTTTTTCTCCCTACAGGTCGAGAGGATCCCATAGGTGTAAGTTTTTCTTAAGAATCATGAGGATTCTTAAGCGGGTTTCCCCTTGAGAGTCGTAAGGATCTCACAAGAGATTTTTCTTCCTTACAGGTCGTGAGGGCCTGCAAGTGCTGGATGTGGTCGCTCTTGTCCGTGTTTTACGGAGTCAGGGGTTTCTCCTGGTATCGTAGTTTAAAGACGTCGCGGTCAAGGTTAAGGACCTCATAGTCCGTGGATTTAAGGACTCCACAGTCCGATGTTAGTTTTAAGACATCACGGTCAAGGTTAAGGACCTCATAGTCCGTGGATTTAGGGACTCCACAGTCTGATGTTTGGTTGCAGGGACCCGTCACCTCTTTGAAGACGTTGAGGAATTACAACGCCAGGTATCAAAGGAGTGAAGAGATGTACCCTTAAACCAAGGCAGAATCCGTAGGGAATCGGGGTGGTTGATCGTTAGTTTTAAGACATCACGGTCGAGGTTAAGGACATCATAGTCCGTGGATTTTAAGGACTCCACGGTCCGGTATTTGCTCTGGATGCTTCACACGGGTTCACTGCCGTGCTTGGCGAGGACCAGGCTCCGCTCTGGGCACGGGGTCAAAGAGTGACGTTATCCGCGTTCCACGTAACCAGGAATTTTGCACTAGATGCTTCACACGGGTTCACTGCCGTGCTCGGCGAGGACTAGGCTCCGCTCTGGATGCTTCACATGGGTTCACTGCCGTGCTCTGCGAGGACCAGGATCCGCTCTGGACGTTTTCCACGGGGTCAAAGAGTGACGTTATCCGCGTTCCACGTAACCAGGAATTTTGCACTAGATGCTTCACACGGGTTCACTGCCGTGCTCGGCGAGGACTAGGCTCCGCTCTGGATGCTTCACACAGGTTCACTGCCATGCTCTGCGAGGACCAGGATCCGCTCTGGACGTTTTCCATGGGGTCAAAGAGTGACGTTATCCGCGTTCCACATAACCAGGAATTTTGCACTAGATGCTTCACACAGGTTCACTACCGTGCTCGGCGAGGACTAGGCTCCGCTCTGGATGCTTCACACGGGTTCACTGTCGTGCTATGCGAGGACCAGGATCCGCTCTGGACGTTTTCCACGGGGTCAAAGAGTGACGTTATCCGCGTTCCATGTAGCCAGGAATTTTGCACTAGATACTTCACACGGGTTCACTTCCGTGCTCGGCGAGGACTAGGCTCCGCTCTGGATGCTTCACACGGGTTCACTGCCGTGCTCTGCGAGGACCAGGATCCGCTCTGGACGTTTTCCGCGGGGTCAAAGAGTGACGTTATCCGCGTTCCACGTAACCAGGAATTTTGCTGATTATATCCGCATTTCACGGGATGGAGGTTTGACTGTTGGCGATACGTATACCACTGAGCCATGGAACTGGGAGTTGCCGCTATTCCGCTTAGCTTGAAGTTGTGTCCGTCATTACGAGACGAGTGTTGGGATGATCTCTAGGTCGCTTGTGGCCCGTCGAGATTTAGCTTCTTTGTTTGGTGAAACCTGGAGGGAGGTATGTTCCCTTTTTTGTTTACGCCCTTGGAATGTGTACAGGGTGTGATGGAACATCACCTGTAGGGCATAAATTTTATTTTTATTTTATTTCTTTTTCCGTGATGCTCTATCGTTTCAGCTTTTATATCGCGAAGGTCGTGATTGCCCCATCATTTCGGCTATTTTTCGCGGTGCCCAATCATTTCGGCTATTTATTTATTTTTTACTCGCTGCTTTTTATTGCGAGTTGCCCCATCATTTCGGCTATTTTTCATGCATACATTTTTACTTGCCGCTTTTTATTGCAAGTTGCCCCATCATTTCGGCTATTTCGTAGGCATGTGTGGCTTGTTAGCTTTTTCGCCGCAAGCTTAGATTTTGGACACCGATTTCGGTATCAGCATCGCTACAACTGGAATATTGCCAGGAGCGAATCATCATTTGCCTCTGTCGATGTTGAACAAAGGTGGCTTAGCAAACAGGGTTAAGGGTCCTGTCGACCAAGGCTTTTGACTTCATGAGCCGTAAGGGTCTCACAAAAGTATTTCTCCCCACAAGTCGTGAGGATCTTGTAGGTGTATTTTCTCCCTAGGGATCGTGAGGATTCCTAAGTGTATGTTCCTCTGCAAGTCGTAAGGATCCTACAAGAGGGCTTTCTCCTTATGGGTCGAGAGGACCTACAAGGGTTGTTCACCATATGGACATATCCCCAGTCACAGGTGGGACTTTGTTAGGGAAATGTTTATTCGCGCCCGTGGATTGTATACAAGGGCCGGTATTGAGCCGCTTGTAGGGCAGTATCGAAGGTTGTGGGGGACTTGCTTAAGAACAGGTTTAGGTTTCTGTAACTTAAGACTTTCAAATCTCATGAGACGTGAGGGTCCCATAAGAGAATTCTCCTTACGAGTCGTGAGGATCTCGCAAGTGTATTTTCTCCTTAGGAATTGTGGGGATCCCTAAGTGTGTTGCTCCTTTGTGAGTCGTAAGGATCTCACGCGGGTGTTTTCTCCTTACAAGGTCGAGAGGACCCTGTAAGTGTCTGTCAGCGAGGTTGCGCCCTTTCGGGTTTTCACAAACACTCGCCGGTAGCCCTGCTGTTTTTACTCACGGAGCCCTTTCGGGTTTTCATCCGTGCCTATTTTGCTTATGGACATACCGTTTTTTTATTCTTTTTCTCTTTTTTTTACAAGGTCGCGCCCTTTCGGGTTTTCACGAACACTCGCCGGTAGCCCTGCTGTTTTTACTCACGGAGCCCTTTCGGGTTTTCATCCGTGCCCATTTTGCTTATGGACATACCGTTTTTTTAATCATTTTTTTATATTTTTCTTTTTCTCCCTTTTTTTTGTCAGCCTAAGGATGCTGCGGTAGTAGTTTAGGGACGTTTCAGTCCGTCGTTAGTTTAAGGACATTTCGGTCCGTCGTTAGTTTAAGGACGTCTCGGTCCGTTATTAATTTAAGGACATTTCGGTCCGTCGTTAGTTTAAGGACATTTCGGTCCGTTATTAGTTTAAGGACATTTCGGTCCGTTATTAATTTAAGGAAATTTCGGTCCGTTATGGAGAAGGCCGGCTACCGCTTATAAAGCTCGAGCTTAGGAAGATAGCGAGCGGACATAGTCGTCGTCATCTATCATTGACCTAGGTCGTGGCTCATTAAGCGTAGTATCTCTTTAGGAAGCGACCGTTTATTGGCCTGAAAGTCCTTTCACCGTGCATGTCCATGAGTAGATAGGCCCCACCCTGGTAGACCTTATCTATGATGTACGGGCCTTCATAGTTTGGCTCGAATTTTCCCCGCTTGGCTCGATTGGGGATCATAGGCCTTTTGACCACTAACACGAGTTCGCCTTGGCGGAATGTCCTCGGTCAGGTCAATCTTTCATATGAGCGCGTCATCTTTGCTTTATAAGCTTCCAGATTTTGTTGCGCTATCAGCCGGGTTTCGTCGAGGGCATCGAGCTCCTCAAGCCGAAGGTGAGCATTTTCTTCGTCCATCAGCTCGTAGTTGACTGCCACTCGTAGAGAGGGTAACTCTATCTCGAGGGGGAGCACTGCTTCCGTCCCAAATACCAACGCGTACGGCGTTGTGTTCGTGGCCGTCTTGAATGTAGTTCGATAGGCCCAAAGGGCCTCTTGCAGCCTCTCGTGCCAGTCTTTCTTATTTCGGGACACCGTCTTTTTTATGATCTTCGTCAAGGTCTTATTAAAGGCCTCGGCCAGACCGTTAGCTTGTGGATTGTAAACTGAAGAATATCTCCAGTCTATATTGTGCTGCTGCGCGAAGCGGCTAATCTTATGGCTTCTGTAGGCTGGCCCATTATCGGAGATAATCCGCCGTGGGGTTCCAAACCGATAGATGACGCGCGTCTTGAAGAAGTGGAGGATATTCTCCGTCTTCACTTCCCTCAGCGGTACTGCTTCTGCCCATTTGGAGAAGTAATCAGTTGTCGCCAGGATGAAACGATGTCCCCGGGACGATGCTGGTTCGATGGGGCCTACTATGTCAGTCCCCCATATTTCGAATGGCCAGCTAGCCACCGTTGGGTGTAGTGGATTCGGATGTTGGTGGATAAAGTCTCCATGAATCTGGCACGAGTGGCATTGCTTCGCATACTCGAGGCAGTCTTGGACCATCGTGGGCCAATAATAACCCAACCGTTTGATCTTCAGTTTCTTTTTCGGGCCTGCCTGGTGAGAACCGCAGAGTCCGTCGTGAACTTCCTGAACGACTCTTTCTGCTTCGTCAGGTCCTAAGCATCTCAGCCACAAAGAATCAAACGATCTTTTGTATAGAGTGTCGTTGACAAAAGCGAAAAATAGAGCTCGTTTCATGAGCTGATGTCTTGAGGACGCTTCTTCGGGCATTCGGTGGGACTTAAAGTAGTCTATGAAGACTTCCCTCCAGTCCTCGGCATTCTCATGGTCTTTTATTTGTAGAGTCGTCTGCTCAGTCGCCCCTTTTTCTTCGTATAATTCCGGAGATATTTCTGCTGGGGCGAGCACTCGACGGCTTTGTACCACGATTCTGACATCATCGAGGTTCTCATCAGCCAGTTCTTTAGCGAGCTTAGCTAACGCGTCTGCTTTGCTATTTTCCGTACGTGGTATACTATCCAAAGTGTAGGAGGGAATTTGGGCCAATAGTTGTTGCACCTTTTCGCCGTATTTCACCAACTCCGGTTTGCACGTTTGGTAGTCACCATTTACTTGACTAACAACCAATTGAGAATCCCCGTATATAGAGAGGTCTTCAATTCCCATGTTAATGGCGATCTCGAGACCCGCTATCAAAGCTTCGTATTCGGCTTCATTGTTCGTCCTTGATTCCGTTAAGGAGAAAGCAAAGCGCATTATCCCTCCTTGTGGGGTTACGAAGATGAGGCCTACTCCCGATTTGATTATGGGGGTATATTGTTCGCGCTTCTTCATGGAAGATGCCCCGTCAAAATAGAGTTCCCATCGGGTATCACCGCCGCCGATCGCGTCGAATGCATGTTCGTCAGGCAAATCTCAGTTCAGAGGAGAACCGGCAGGTACTGGATGCTCAGCAAGGAAGTCGGCAATGGCCTGGCCTTTCATTGCCTTAAGAAGTCGATACGTTATTGAGAACTCCATCAGGAGTAGAGCCCATTTAGCGAGTCAACCCGTCAGTATAGCCTTCGACATCAAATATTTAAGAGGGTCCACCTTCGAGATGAGACGGACTTCGTGCGCCAACGCATAGTGTCTGAGTTTTGTTATCGCGAAGATTAACGCCAAGCAGTGTTTTTCAATGGGCGAGTAGTTGTTTTCTGCCCCCAACAGAACTCGACTTAAGTAGTAGAGTGCTCTCTCTTTCCTTTGATCGTTCTCTTGTGCCCATAATGTGCCTAAGGAACCTTCGAGGGCGGTTGTATAAAGAATGAGGGGTTTTCCCTTGACCGGTGCAGCCAACACCGGAGGGTTCTACAGGTACTGCTTGATCTCGTCTAGTGCACCTTGGCATTTGTGATCCCAAACGAATGGAGTTCCCTTCTTCATCAGGTGGCTGTAAGGACGGCATTTGCCTGAAAGATTGGCGATAAATCGCCGGATGTATGCGAGCTTCTCTTGGAGAGACCGCAACTGTTTGAGGGTTCTTGGCGGAGGCATTTCCATGATCGCCTTGATCTTAGATGGATCTATTTCGATACCTCGATGTCGGATGATGAATCCCAGGAATTTACCCGAGGAGACTCCAAACGCGCATTTGAGGGGATTCATCTTCAAATTATATTGCCGAAGGCGTTGAAATACAGTCTCCAGATGCTTTAAATGCTCTTCGTATGACATGCTCTTTACTACAAGGTCATCGATATAGCACTCGACGATGTCATGTATGAGGTCGTCGAAGATTTTTGTCATGGCCCTTTGATAGGTAGCGCCGGCGTTCTTTAGACCAAAGGGCATAACCCTGTAGCAGAATATACCCAAAGGGGTCCGGAAAGTATGCTTCTGGTCTTCGGGATGCATCTTTATCTGATTGTATCCTGACGAACCGTCCATAAAGGGGAAAACCTCGTGAGTGGACGTGTTATCTATCATTAGCTCGGTTACTGGTACTGGGAAATCATCCTTTGAACAGGCTTTATTGAGATCCCTGAAATCCACGCATATGCATACCGTCCTATTCTTCTTCATTACCGGGACGATATTGGCGATCCAGTCGGGATACTGGACTTCTTGGATAAATCCAGAATCGATCAGCTTCTTGACTTCGGCGTTGATGCTTATTTTAAGCTCGAGTCGCATCCTTCTTGGTGCCTGCTTGACTGGCTTGATATCTGGGGATATTGCTAATTTATGCACAGCAATCTCCGGATCTAATCCTGGCATCTCGGAGTAGTTCCACACGAAACAGTCTTTATGCCGCAGAAGCACGTTCTTTAACGCAGTCACCCTTTCTTCAGATAGCAGCTCGCTGACAAATGTCGGTCGCGGGTCATCTACCGATCCCAACCCAATCTTCTTGAGGTTATCTGCAGTAGTATGTATGCTGTCTTCCAGTTCTTTTGGAGCTGGTGGAAATTCTGAGACCACCTCATCATCGCTGTTCTCAAAGCACCAGGGAAGGTCATCCATGTTCTCGGGCTCTTCTTTTAATATCGTAGTCGTATAACAGGTGTGAATCCGCTTCCAGGACTGAGGTGGATCTGGTTCTGCTTTTGCGGCTTTGGGTTCGTGCTTTTGTGGCGGCGTTACCCTCCAGCCGTCGGATAAAGCGAATCTGCCCTGTTGGTACTGGTCCGCGACCCAGTTCTTGAAGGTGAAGCAGTCTTCGGTAGGATGTCCTATGGCTTGGTGATAAGAGCAATAGCTCAGATGAGAAGCCCTGTTAGCTTGCTCAGGGTGCTTAGACTCTGGAAGCGCGATCATTTGATGTTTTATAGCGAGCTCGAGTAACTTCTCCGTCTTGTTTCGGGGGAAGGAGTACGCTCGACTCATCTTCTTCCTGAGGGACAAATCCGAGCCGCGCAATACCCGATCACGTAACTCTCTAATCCTGCGTTGTTGTTGTCGGTTCCTCTCTCCGCTTCTTGATTTATTTCCGTCTCTGCGTCGGGCCTTTTGTACAACGGGTTGACAAGGATGAGCATCTTTGTCTTTTGCAGCCCGTTAAAATAGACGTTGCGTCCTGGCCTTCTCGTAGATGGCCATCTCGCGGTTGTGGTCTTCCCGAGCTTTTTGACCCACTTTCCTGATAGGCTTGTCCATTCGTTCTTCAAACGACGGACTCGGCATTTCAATCGCGGGATCTAGTTTTGATGAGGGGTTGGCATTTCCTGACGGGGCGTCTTCTTCTTCATCAAAAGTATATATGGCGTAGCTACTGTGGTCCCGTTCCCGTTTTCCGGTTCTCGTGTATCCAAGCCCAAGTGTTTCCATTTTCCTGTTGGGCAATTTGCGTTGGGTCCCAGGGACATCCCAAATCCTGTTGTAGAATCGAGCTTGTCGAACAGTCTGTTTTAAGGGTACTCCTTGGCGCTTCAATAGCCTCTTTAGTCCATTTGTGTAGTATCTGGGCAAACGGATAGGTTGGAGCCTGTCGAGTGTAACATCCGTGCCATGCCAGATCTCTTTCTCTATTTTCGACTCTGAGGATCGGTAGAATAGGATTAACTTCTCACCCCTTTGCCTGGGAGGGACGTAAAATGTTTGCAGGTCCTGCACATTGTGAGCTTGAAGTGTGTCAAGATCCTTGTAGTGTTCCCGCGGAACCATGGTGATTTGCAAACTCTGATCATCGCTAGGGGGTGCTTGTATTGACAGCCGATTGGAGAACACGGCATTAACCTCATCTTCCGAGTCACTTCCGAAGACCAACATGGGGGCGGACGTCCCCGGGTTGTTGCGTTGAGATGGCCCGGCATAAACTATCTCTTCTTCTTCTTCGGTATCGCTCCCGAAAACAGGGATGGTGGCGGCGGCTTTGTTCTCCGGGTTGCGACACCTTTCTGTATCCTCGAAATCTGGCAAAAAGTACTTCGCATCTTCGTATTTGCGGACTTCGTTCACGGAAATGGGTTCAACTCACCTATTACGGTATACTCGAAACCATCCTTAAAGTACTTCATACACTGATGTTGTGTAGAAGGGATGATGTTGTACTCGTGTAGCCAAGGACGACCGAGCAAGGCGTTGTAGCAGGTCTTGGCGTCAATGACATGGAATTTGATGTCTGTGACGAGGAGTCCAAAGCGTAATGTTAGTATCACGGATCCAAGAGTCCGTGACGATTGTGAATCGAAACCGGAGATAGTAATTTTGTCACGAGCAAGGTGTTGCACACTCATGCAGATTTCCTTCAACACCCGAACATTAAGGAGATTGACGGAGGATCCATTATCCACCAGGATCTTGCTTATCTTGATATCATGGCAGTATCCGGAGACATATAGGGGATGGTTATGGTCGCACGTCCCGAGAAGGAGGTCTTCGTCACCGAAAGCGATGTTGGCCGTATGCACTTCCTCCAATTCATCCTTCATCCTTTCAGTGGAGAGGAAGGCTTGGAATTGCTCAGGTTCTTGTAACGCCTTAATTAGTGAGTCTCGCGCTTCTTTTGATAATCGGAGGGTATCGAGAATACTAAGCTGAGAAGGTAGCTTCCTTAGGTGCGCTAGGATGTTATAGTCCACCTTACCCTTCCTAGGAGGGTCTTTGGCAGATAGCTCTTTCATGACTTGGTCATCTAAAGTGATATCTTCAGTGACCTTTTCCTTTCCCTTATCTTTTCTACTCGCGGGCCTGAGATTCTTTTCTGGGAGTGTGCGATTGCGCAGCTGAATGTTCTCGCAGGCCTCCGATTTCTCCTCTTTCCCTAAAATGGATTCTTTAAAGAGAGGGCCCAGAGCTATTTCTTCATCGGAGTCGCTCCCAAAGGTAAGAACTTGTGACCCTCCGGTGTTAACCATGTAACAGTTGCCAGTGGTCCTGTTGTGCTCGTCGGCAGTACTTCTTTGTTCTCGACGAGTCTTGCGTTTCATGCACTTAAAATGTTGCCGATGAGCAACATATCCTTGCCACCATATCTTAAAGGTGTCGCACTCCTCCGTGGGGTGTGAAATTTTCCGATGATATGCGCAATAATCAGGGTCCCTCTCCACCCCATTGAGCGTGTTTCCTTCCGAGGGTGGTAACTTCATTCCCATTGACATGGCTTTGGCAAACCTTTTTCTCGTCTTGAATATCTTCTTGTCTGCCTCGGATGCCTTTCGATCTGGCATGAGTACTTCAATTCTTTCATTTAGTCGCCTAAGTTCGGCTCCTTCCGATGCGGCCATCTCACACTCCTGATCTGCTTTACTCTTTAGACGAATCTCGTCCAGAAAGGCGTCGATCATTTCATCTGTTGGCCACACAAGTCCTGGCTCAGGGTGTGCCCCCAGTTTCTCGGTGCTAAGAGTTTTCTTATCTTCCGAGTGGGAAATCACATGACAACTCGCCACATATCCCTCGGATTCATCCGATGAGCTCTCTTCCTCATCTTCCTTCTGAAAGACGTGGTTGAGGAACTCTTGCAGTGTGACGGGAGTCTGTGCCTTTTGATTGTACTCCTCCAGCGCGTCAATCTGTTTCTGTAAATCCGTGCGCTTGTTTCCAGGCTTCACGGGCCTTTTTTATTTCCTATTCTTTTTCTTCGAAGATTTTGACGGTTGGGTGTGAGTACTTGGGCCATCACCACGAATCTTTGTAGTTGGGCGCGGCTTCAACATCCCTTCGATGATTTGAGGTTCAAGCGGGTTCTTCCATTCAACCGCTGGGCATGCATGAAGGTCACTCAGCATCCTTTTGGTTTTAGCTGATAGCACGATTTCCCATGGAGCTTCTTCAATAAAGGAACAAGTCGCCCCCGGTGCGTCCGTCTTCTTAGGAGTATGCGGCTGTGGCGGGTTCACCTTCCACTTTTCGGACAGCGCAAACTTTCCCTGGAGGTATTGATCTTCAATCCATCCTTTGAAGACGAAGCAATCCTCAATCGGATGGCTTACCGTTTGATGGTAAGGGCAAAAGTTGGGGTTGTTCACCTCAGTGGGTTGTGGCGGTCGCCTTGGATTTGGCAGGTTTATAAGTCTGTTGCGTACTGCCAGCTCGAATAGCCGTTTCGTCTTTTACCGTGGGAACGAGTAGGGACACTTCATCTTCTCATTATAATACCGGCGTCTTTCTTCCAGTTGATCCGTCAGCTTTGGGGCATTGGGTTGCTGCTGGGCATTCGCGACGAAGGTGGCCTTTACTTTACCCTTGTCATTCTGAGGTTCTGGCTTCGGGGGAGATGGTCTATGACCCATTTGGTCTATCTGAACAAACTTGTTGATTAAAGCCTGGAATGTGGTTGGCTTAAAGAACATCATAAACTGGGAGATAGTTGCGTGAGGGTCTAAGGTTCCCACGAACATGCCCACCGCGGGCGCTTCCTCAATGCGTTGCTCGCATTTCGACCATAAATTCCGCCATCGTATAGCATACTGGACCCAAGTTTCGCCTTGTTTTACCCTGGCGTTAATTAGTGCCGTTATTGGAGTGCGTTCGCTGGCGCTTGCGAATCACTGAGTGAATAGCAACTCCATTTCAGCGAACGTCTTGATAGAATCGTTCGGGAGTTCCGAATACCATTTGAACGCTGTTTCTGATAAGCTGCCCACGAACTGGCGAAGCAACAGTTTATCATCTCCGCCGGTGTTACTGCAAAGGGCCCTGAACTGGGCGACATGTTGGTGGGGATTTCCGGTCCCCTTGTAAACATGGAACTTGGGAATTGTGTAACCCGGCGGGTACTTGATTTGGTCGTACCAGCTTGGATATGGCCGCCCCGTTTTTACGACTTGACCAGCTGCCTCAGTCGCATGATAAACCTGGATTTGCTGGGCTATATAGTCGACCAAGTCAGCCTTAGAGATTGTCTCCTCCTTAGCCGTTGAGAGGGCCCGTGGTGGATTTGACGTTTCTCCCCTGTCGTCTTCAAGGACGATCGGGGGGTCCTCAGCGGGTGGATCCTGTTGGATCATCATTCCTATCATATCTTAGAAGAGGAGGCCCATACGCTGTATGTTGGCTGCTTGTTCAGCAGCCTCTTTGTCCTTCTTCTCCAATATTCGGCGAAGGAATTCGGCGTCGGTTTCTTCCTCCTGGCGTTCGTCCGAAGACGTTTCTGGGTTTTCTTTTGGCCCGGTAAGTGCGGCCATAGCATTCATCATTTCCTAGAGCTTTTGCTGTTGCTCCTGAGCTTTGGTCACCGACCGTGTGAGCGGTCTATGACCTGTAGACGCACGGCTGTCTTCTTTTCCTGACGCCATGTATACGGTGTGGACCATCATGCTCCCAGACTTAGGGCGTCTGGGCTTAGTGCCTTTGGCTGTCGTTGCAGGCTGGGGGATCTTCTCTGGTTTCCTCCTTTTATGAGCAGTGGAGGTTGAGGGGGCCGTTGAGGTGGGCGTCCAGACAGCCTTTCGTGGTTTAGCCTGGTGACCGGCTTCCGATTGGATTTTCAGCTTCTTGTGTTGGCGGGAGAAGTTTGGATCGATTATCGAATCTCGGGCCTGCCGCCAAACCTTATAGATTTTGGAAGACAGCCGTTGAGGGGATCGGGGCTGCTCTGACTTTATCTCCACAACCTTTTTTAGTGGGGGAGGAAACCTCTTTAGCACCGCAGTAGGAGAATTCCTTCGCACCTTATTTAGCATCTCGAAACTGTTCCCCGTTGGAACAGCAGCATTAACTTCCGCCATCGGGGCTGATGGAGTTAGCCCATTGGGGGAGTTGCCCCCAGCCTTCCTTACTCGGCGCCAATGGAGACGTCGAGCGTGTCGAGCGAACGGCGTTGGTTCAGCGGTGAGAATGGCTTCGTCTTGCCCCCTGTGTAAGTGGGGGGTCGCTGCTGGTGTTAGCCTGTCAAAGACCGAAGTCCTTTGGGTAGCAGGAGCGGGAGCTGAGGCCGTCAATCTTGTAAGGACCGACTTTTTGGCCGGGGAAGCCGCCCTGGCGATTTCGGGAGCAGGACCGGTCACTTTCTTAGAAGCAGCCTTCTCTGGGATTGTAGGTCCCATGATGGGTCCACAGGATTTCTGGCTCAATCTAGAGATGACCGAGGCGCTGATGTTGGGCGAGCCGTTGAGAGGAGCCACAGCAGGGGTAAGACGATCAAAGACCAACTTCTTGGGAGCTTCCTTTGTCACCACCGGCACCGTAAAGCTTGTCGGTTGGAGCATAGTCCCAAAGAACAATCCGGTAGTGGCCTGAGTCACCTGGTCCACCGGTATTGTGAATAACGAAGCGGCTTGGGGTCCGTAGGCTATACCTCCTGGCGAGGCAGAGCGTTGGTCGCAATTGCGGTCCGAGCAGTTGGAGCATTTCGCAGAAGTAGAAGCCATCGATCCTTTGCTTTCTGCAATGAGCAAGACGCCAAGTCTTAGTATCTCGAAACCCAAGGGCAACCATTAGCGAACCACGATTGGTTCGCGAATCACGACACACGAAGTGTGGAGTGGAAAGAGGAAAAGGTCCCACCGGGCGTGCTAGAATCTGTTCCCCTCCAAACGGCGGCCGAGACGCGGGACGTCTCACCTGAGGTTCGGGGCAGATGCTAATTGGTGCTATCCGTCCATCTCTCCGAAGATGCCAAGTTGATTTATGCCACCGTGTATCGAAGGTCTGAACGGATGCGTCCGATGTAGCAGACTTCGTCAGATTCCCCCTCGCTTGAGGGGTTTTTGATTGTGGGGACGCTCTTCCCTGCAGGCGCAAGCCCCTGCAGTTAATTACGCTACCGCGTCGCGGTAACAACTTTCTCCTTCTCCAGATGGTCACTTCGTGTCGTGTGTGTTTATTTTATGTTTTGTTGCCCGTGGATTGTTTACGGAGACCGAGTTATGTCGTCGCCCGTAGGGCGTGGACTAGTCCAAATCCGTATTATCTTAGATTTGGGTTTGGGGGTTTGGTTTGAGGATACGTTAGCCATATTTAAGGCCAAGATCAACTCAAACGTTTGTTAAGGATACGTTAGTCTAACCTGAGACTAAGATCAACTTAACGGGACCGTTTAAATCCGACAAAAGAGCATTTGGGCTCCATTGTTCCAGTTTAGGGACATAGTGGTCCATTTAATGTATGGCCGTCGGGACCCGTCACCTCTCTGACGAAGTTGAAGGATTACAACGACAGATGTCAGAAGAGTTCAGAGATGTACCCTTGAACCAGAGTTAATTGGGGGGATCTATAGTCCAGTTTGGGACTAAAGTCTGTTTGAAAGGTTTAAGGATACGTTAGCCATATTTAAGGCTAAGATCAACTTAAACGGGATCGTTTAAATCCAACAAAAGAGCGTTTGGGCTCTATCGTTCCAGTTTAGGGACATAGTGGTCCATCGCTAGTTTAAGGACATTGCGGTCCATGGGTAGTTTAAGGACATTACGGTCCATTGTTAGTTTTAAGACATCTCGGTCAAGGTTAAGGACGTCGTAGTCTATGGGTTTAAGGACCCCACAGTCCATATCAATGTGTGGTCATCGGGACCCGTCACCTCTTTGAAGACGTTGAGGGATTACAACGCCAAGTATCAAAGGAATGAAGAGATGTACCCTGGAACCGGAGTGGATTAAATAGTCTTTGGCCCAATTTGGGATCAAGACCAATTAATTATGTTATGAGCCCATTAGCCCAGTTAATTACGAATTGAGGACTTATGGCCAGCTTGGGCTAAGTCCAATCATGTCTGGGACATCGGCCCTCCTGTTGGTCCCTTGAAGGAGAGGCTTTGCCTCTGGCCATTTAGCCAATTGGGCCAATGCCAAGTGTTAAACACTAAAGACCAATCAGTGTTGAACACTGAGAATGAGGTTGATAAGTCAGTGTTTAACACTAGAAGATAGTAGGTGTCAACACCATCAACAAGGCCTTCAAATTAGTGTTAAACACTAAAACAGACCAGTGTTAAGCACTGACAACAGAAATCCCAAATTAGTGTTGAACACTAAGGTAATCAGTGTTGAACACTGCAAATAAAGTTCTTTGCTTAGTGTTGAACACTAAGGCCAAACAACATTTTAACACTGAATTCAGGGGTTCCAATTTAGCGTTAGACGCTGAGGCAAGAGGGGTCACGTGGTAGCACGTGAGGGCGCCCTCCCTTCGTTTGTTCTGCCGAGAAGATCGCATCTTTTGGAGCATCACGTGTCATCACGTGATGGGTGTTTGAATGGAGTATGTTAAAGCCTCTGCCAAGGGTCACGTGGGTCACGTGAGGCACTGCCTCAAAGGGCTTTCTGTAGATCTTTTGGGGGGGTCACGTAGTGACACGTGACCCTGCTTTTCTGTAGTTGTTTAGAAGATCTGTTAATCCCTTTCAGGAATTAAATTCCTCGAGGGTTGAACCCTAACAATAATTTCAGAGGAATTAAATTCCTAATTCTTTTGAAGAGTTGAACTCTGAATTTTCTATAGGAATTAAATTTCTCATATATATGAAGAACTGAATAGGGTTAAAAGCTTTAAGGAATTAAACCCCCACTCTTTGTTAGAAAATTATTATAGGGAATAAGATTAAGGGAATTAAATTCTTGTTGTTTTAACAGAACTAAGTTCTTAACTAGGGTTAAACCCTGATTCTTTTCATTCTGAAGGAATTAAATTCCCATAACACAGGGTCAAACCCTAATTTTATTTTGAAGGAATTAAATTCCTATAGTTCTGTGAGAATTAAATTCTCGTGCTTCCATTCCCTCTCTATGCTTTGGATCTGCCTGGCAGGATCTCAACCCATTGAGAATTAAATTCGCAACTCAAGGGGAGATGTGCACTTTACAGATCCTCCATCAAAGAGAGAAGAAATATGTCCTTCTGTTTTATATCAGAGTTAAACTCTGTTGAGAATTAAATTCTCTTTTCTTTCAATGAAACCTTCCCTTTCTTACCTAGGGTTTTCTTTTGCAGAAGATCCAAATTCCTCTAAAGTATCAAGGCTCTCTCTCTTTTCTTCCCTCTGCCTATATCCTCCTTTTGTGTGTCTCTTGGCTCCTATTTATAGGAGAAGCAACCGAGTCAATTAGTTTTTGATGAATCTTTCATTGAGAGATTTGATTTGTATCCATAATTCGTTTTGGACCTTTGGATTATTAGGTGAATTTTATTCACCATTGGATTTTAAATCCAGAGATTCTCCTTTGTTATTTCGGTTAGATTTTACGGGGAAATCTTCCCAAATTCGAGATTTTCCCATAGATAGATGATATTTAATCACCTTTAAATCTTTAATGCAACCGGTTGCTTTTGGAAAGATTTGAGAAGTCTTTTCTCAGAATTTAATTCTGTTAACAAATGGGCTTTGAAGTCGGTCACGTGTAGCCACGTGACCCTTGGTCACGTGTGGGCACGCGACCCCCCTTGGAACGAGCCCTCTTCTTTCTTTTTGCGCTCTGCTTTCTGGTCGCTGCTTAACCGTCACGTGCCACCACGTGACCCCTGGTCACGTGTGAGCACGTGACCCTCGTCTGGAGCCTTTTTCTTGGTTTAACCGGAGAATAAATCTGCTGCTTTTGATTATCACGTGCCAACACGTGACCCTGGTCACGTGGGAGCACGTGACCTCTTCTGAAGCCTTTTCCTTGATTTGATCAGGGAACCGGTTTGCCATTGAATCCGTTTTTAATTGTCACGTGCCAACACGTGACCCAGGTCACGTGGGAGCACGTGACCCTTTCTGAAGCCCTTTTCTTCGATGTAGTTGGGAAACTGAATTTGCCTTGCCGATGCTTTTAGATGTCACGTGCCAACACGTGACTGCTGGTCACGTGTAAGCACGTGACCCTTTTCTGAAGCCTCTTCCGTGGGCTTTCCTGATTTTAAATCAGGAAACACTTCCTCAATCACCTACTTCCATCCTTTCCATCGTTCTGACCTGGCAAGACACCATATCATTTTCACTTCCTGTGTCTGGTTTACCGAGTTCGGCTTACCCATAGTTTCTCACGAATCTTGAGGGATTTGACCCCATTTCTCGGCGGGTTGATAGATTAGCACAATCACTTTTTACACATCATTCATCACATATTATGCTAATCTATTCACTCCATTTTCACCCTCAAGTTCGTATTCCACTTCATTCTCCCTTCCGCCATTCTTCTTCTTATATACCGAGACCGTATACTACTTCTATTTCCATACGGTCTCGCGTATTCTCCATATCTTTTCTCTACGCCTTCTTCCACCAACCTGTACATTATAGCGATAAAATCTTTGAATGGTTGGTGCTCACTTTTGGCCTGTGTAAGGCCTTGTATAGTTTGAAACTGTTTTCTTTCTCCCTAATCCTGAACTTCACCGTTTAAACAGTGGAAACACTGTTTTACTTAAGTTTGGGGGGGGGGGGGAGGAACCTTTTTGTATATATTTTTTGTTTTCCATTTTTGTTTTGTATATAATTTTTTTCTGGGGAGCGCCAACAATTTTGACCCTTTTGGTGTTGCTTGATAGTGAGGGCACTGTCAAGTTTAAATTTAGGGGTGTGCTCGGTAAGCTTTCTTCCTTTGCATTCATTTGTATATTATGCATTTGCGTACCTTATTAAAAACCCATAAAAATCGAAAATTTTCCAAAAAATATAAAAACTTTGTCGTCAAGTTAGCTAATAGGGCAACTTAGATTTTTCTTCTGAAAGTTTAGTTGATATGTTAGAAATAACTAAATTCTAGGCTTAGGAATTGAGAATCCTAAAAATAACCCTTATTCTGTTTAAACTTGGTGATTGTATGTCCTTAAAGTTTTTTTTTATAGAAGTAGGTAATCTTGAGTTCAGTTCTTGAGTTAAGTCAAGATGAGGGGAAAGTATTAAAGGTTTACTGAAAGATAAGTCTGAAAAATAGTTTCTTTTCTTGAGTTCAAATTTAGAAAGTATATACCCTACAAACTGCACTTACACGCACCTTGAAACTTGGGATAGTAGAGAATACCTAGAAATACTCTTGCCTGAAAACCTAGTATGAAAAAAAAACGGTATTTAAACCTAAACACCAAAAGAGCATTATTGAAAAATATATCCGGTCTTGAAAAAGAAAAAGAAAAATAGAATAAAGTCAAGACCTGGAAACTGCTATTTACGCTTTAAGCTCATACATTCAGTAATCGGCTGTTAGTGCCTTAAGAAGCATTAATAGTCGCATAAAAGGTGTGTGAGCAACACCGGTCATCATAAATGAAAAGAAGTAGTATTAGGTATTAGGGCAAGAGTACTATAGCTTGAATTGAATTCTCGAGTGTAGGGGTGAAATAATACACACACGTAGGGGTATACAATCGATATTTGGATAAAAGATAGAAATAAAGGATAAGACTTATGTTTTCTGTAAAGTTGATAAAAATTCCTGATTTGAGACCACACGCTTTAGAAGGAAAACTCAGGAGATACCAACATCTTTCTAAACTTTTTTGGAACATATAGGATCTAAGGTTAAATAGATAGGAGGTGTGAAACATAATGGTTGAATATTTCTAACTTAGGATAATAGAGTTTCTAACATAGTTACTAAACTGTAGGAGTAGAATCGATGTTAACTTATGACACTAGCTTGACGGGATTTTGTGGGTGTAATCCGCTGAAAACCCTCAGGAGACAACACTCCTCCTACTAGGGACACCTAGAGGTTTAACGGCATGTTGCACGAGCTCAGTACAATCGCGTTTCTTGCGAAAGTGAGGTTAGGACTTTTTATGAATAATTGGTTTTGCTCGGGACGAGCAAAAGTTAAGTTTGGGGGTATTTGTTCATACCAGAATATTGCATTTAATACCGCCCATTCTTATGCTCGTTTGTTTATAGGCAGGTGCTTTTTATCCGTGCTTTTCTACATATTTATAGTCTACAGGTTTCTAGTCCAAAATAACGCAAATGATACAAAATCTCCACTGTTACGCCAAAATCCAGAACATCTGTTGCCAGCAGATAAAAGCCGGGTTCCGATCATCCGTATCCGTCCAGTGCCGCGTACCAGTTCCAGAGATAAGACAAATGACAGTGGTCATTCGTGTCTCGGATAAGCACAAAGCACGAGAGGGGCAGCACAAAGCACGAGGGAGGCAGCACAAGAATCAATGGGTGCGCGGAGCTCGAGGGAGAAAGGTCAAATCAATCAAAAGTGAAGCTATGTTTGGACTGTGCAGATCTGAAGAAATTGTGAAGGCATTTTGCAATTTGGGACATGTAGAACATCATAAGATAGCAACACAAGGAAACCCAGAAAATCCGAGATCCCAATTCTACAAAACCGCAGTGGAACTGCCGCCAAATGTGGGTTTTCGTGGCGGATCTGCCGCGGTTTCGTGTCATCATATGACCAAATTTTAGGGGTAGTTGGGTCATTACATTTAGGGCCAGAATGTTGCCCTAGGGTTTTAGCACGCAGCCTATAAATAGCCCAGCTTTGTGCCAAGCCAAGGTCTTCTTGATGTCTTCTTTTCCATCTCTTTTTGTTAGGATTTAGTTTAGCTTCTTCTTCTTCTTCATTCTTTCCTCCATGAAAATTGTAGTGAGAGCTTTTTGAGTGGATGATGAAATGAAGATGAGGGTTAATTTTCTTATCTTGTATTCTTATTTCATTGCATTGTAATTTAATTTCTAGTGTAACTTTATTATTTGTTGTTAACTAGTTGTTGTTATTTCTTTTCTTGTTCTCTTTTCTTTTCTTCTTTTTATCCGTATTATTTCCAAGTGATGATATTCGACGGAGTTCCTTGCTAAGGTGATGACCCAAGAGTTAGCTTGCTTCATTTGTAAAACCGTATTTTTCTCTTTTCTTCCTTCTTGTTTTGTTTTCTTTTCTTTTATAATGTGTGAATAATTTCCCACTTGTTAAGTCTAAGGAAGGTGGTATGAGGGACGGAGAAATCCCTTGTGCTTCTCTTCGCCAAACACCTTGAAACGAACCCCGACCAAACAAATGCAACCCCATCACTTAGGCGCGCTATACGTGACATGTAGTCGCGACCTAAGTCGAGAAGTCCTTTAAGCGCACTACAACGTGACATGTAGTTGTGACTTAATTGGATACATGGTTGCGGGTGTTTGGCCGAGGGTTGGAAATAAGCGTATTTAGCGGACGGACAAGGGGCACTAGGAATGGATTTAGCGTTAGAAAGCTTGCTTAAACTCGCAAATCCCATTCCTATGTCCTCCTAATCCCTGCTACTTTTGATTATCCCAACACCGTTTTAAGAATGGCAAAAGACAGGCACAAGACTAATCCTAACTCTACTAACCGACCTTAACCTTAACAAGCTTACTCGAACATAAATACGAACACTTAGGATAGACTTGAGCAAACATATACACATTCTTTATTGACTCGTCTAAAACTCGAACGAACATACAACCATCTCCCTGTGGATCGACCCGTGCTCAACCGGCTTGCTGCATAGCAACACCGTCCTGATCGCGGTTATAAGTTTAGAACTTTGAACATCCGACATGCCAAAAGTGTGCGATCACGCATGCATATCCATCATGTGGTCTTGATTCCAGTGCCATACAAATTTAGAAACGTGGTAAGTTTTGCTGCTGGTTTTATCGAAGGTGGCTATCGGCGAATCATCCATACAGAAAGATGGCAAATAAGTTTGATGGAACTGTAGAGAAGGATGAAGCACCAAAACAGTTGTCAGGCATATAAAATTTTGAGCAGATATCAGCATATCATTTCCAGTAAGGATCTAATTGTTTTAACTCAGATGGTTTCTTGAATAAACAAAAAAAAACGAAAGTGATCCAAAGATAATGAATTGTTAAATGTGTGGAAGAAGAAAAGTATATTATGGAATCTTCCTTACTGGAAATATCACACAATATTGATGCCATGCATGTAGTGAAGAATGTGTTTGATAATATTTCTAGCACATTGTTACAGGACGATTCTAAGTCCAAGGATAAGATGGGTGCTCGTAAGTGCTTGGAGGAGCTTGGATTCTGACAGAATTTGCAAATCGTACTTCGTGATGATGGTGTCTATGAATTACCAGATTCGAGCCACACAATATCGAAATTGGCTATGAAAAGATTTTGTGATATGCTAAAGAGCGTCAAAACCCCAGATGGTTACTCCTCTAACATATCAAAGAATGTGCAGGTCGAGCCACCAAAGCTCTTAAATCTTAAAACTCATGATTGGCATATCCTTTTGCATCAATTGCTTCCAGGGGCTCTTCGACATAATTTGCCATCCGATATCACCAAGGCTTTGATAGAGTATTGTGACTAATTCAAAAAATTTGTTTTAAAGTGATAGATGTAGCCGAATTCGAGGTAAGGCAGAAGAGTGCTGTTGAAACCCTCTGCAAGTTTGAGATGATATTTCCACCAACTTTTTTCACCATCATGGTTCATCTTACGGTGTATCTAGCTACATAGGCAATGATTTCTGGACCAGTCTCATATAGGTGGATGTATCCAGTAGAAAAGTAATAAATTTTTTAAGTCAATTTTGATATTTAATTATCCATATTTGTCTAAAGTATTCATCAACGTTTTAGATACTTAGAATTCTTGAAATGGCAAGTGTGCAATCGAGCTCGACCCGATGGTCAATAGCCGAGAGTTATTGTGCCAACGGATACCTCAACTTCACTTCTTGTTACTTGCGTGGAGTTGAAACAAGATTAAATCGTCCTTCTCGAATTAACGAGGACTATCTATCCCATCCACAAGGGGAGGATCGATCCTACCAGAGAGAGTGGCTCGATCAAGCGCATACGTATATCCTTAATAGCCTTAAAATTACTGTCGATTGAAGAAGGTATATAAATTAAAAATTTAATCGTGTCAATATTTTGCGTGTCTATATATATATATGCCTAAATAGTTAATATTATTATTCTTGTAGCCGACATATTCAAGAACTTACAACTGCGATTTCCGGAAAGGGCGCTAATTGGAAGATTAATTAAGAACATAAGAAACACTTTTTACGGCGGTTTTGTAAACACGTAGGTATCTCTTATAGATTTCACGTATCACATACATATATCACATATAGACTATACATTTTACGTGTAAATGCATTGTAAATTAAAAACGGCATAGCAGAAGGGATGCAATTCCCGGATATAATCGTGCGACTATCTAAAAGTCCTAATGTAAAAGTGAATCGATACGGATCATATTGTATTAATAATCTAAAATTTCTTACAACCGAGAAGTTGAATACAAAAAATAATGGCATTTATTATCCGTTTGAACAAATGTTCTTCTCAAGTTCCTGTGATCGAAATCGCAGGATGGAAAAAAAGAATTCTACGGTCAGTTAGAAGACATAATAGAGCTATTCTACGGGAGTAAAGAGTAAGAATGATTTGTTATGTTCAAAGTTTGTTGGTGCGTTTACATTCCGAAAAATTAGTACGGTTTTCAGCTTGTCAATCTCAATAAAAAAAGTTTACCGAGATGATAAGTTCATATTAGCTGCACAAACTAAACAGTACTTCTATGTCAAAGATTCTAATCGTGAAGATACTTGGATTGCATTGTGGGCACCATCTAAATCATTATTTGATAGTTCTATCTACGAGGGTGACTTCGAGGACGTAGATCCGATTGACATATGAAAAACTTTGCGGTTGTAATCTTTTACATATTTATGTTATAAACTTAATTTGTAATCGCAAACACTTATAATCAATTGAAATATGAAAATTTTTGCAGTTCTAATCACTTGTACTCTATTGATATGTTAGTTTAATGATTTATACATATTATATATTTTGTATCGTTATAACTTGCATGAAACAGATGGGCGAAAATGAATATTTGAAAAATTTGCTAACGCATTTTCTTCGAAGAAAAAAGATCGGGATGCTACCTCTTCGACACAACTTGAGCATGAGATTAGAGATATATATTATGAGTTTTAAATAAGCGTGTTCAAATTTTTGTTCATATAATTATTGCATTGATTATAATAAATTAAAATGTTTAGGTACATATGATCAGGAGGATGCATGTATATCAATGCAGGATGATCCATACGTAAACCTAGACGAGCAGTGCATGGACCTGATTAGAGAACCTGGGGGGTGTTCTCGGATCCCAACATAGATAAGTTTGTTCATTCATTGCCTCTTGTTCACGATTTACAAAACGAAAAACGTAATCGAAATAGGGACAATGCGAAGGCCCTGACGAGGTGGGATGCTGTTCGTCCGCAGATGGATATGATGATAAAAGCAGCTGAAGTGAGTATCACTGAAGCATGGGTTGCAGGGAATAATTTGGCCCGGTTTGAAAAGCACGGAAGAGGTGTTGCCTCCTAGATTAGCAAATACGATTTGATGGGGAAAAGGTAAATTCTACAATGGGCAGGTGCGAAGCCCGTATGCCCAGGTATATGGGCTACCTATTTCAATTGTTATATTGGTATTCTCATCTGGAATATGGACTTCTAGAACGTGGGATTCACGTTTGCAGATAACCCTGTTCCCACCAAAAATTTCTGCGCAAAAGAGTCCAAGGTATCAAATGGCAGCGATACGCTTAAGGAAATACGAACCAGTATCTTCCGGGCTGTTTTTTGACAAACTCCTGAATGAGAAATGGATAAATTCTATTTGTATCGAAAGCGTCTCGATAAAACCTTCGATTTGATATATTATAGGCCTCATAATTCATCCGGGATCAAAAGTTATGAGCAAATGTCTATGCACATGTGATTTAAGGAAGAAGATGCGAACCAGTATTTTCTGAGCTGTATTTTGACAAACTCCGGAACGAAAAACAGCTAAATTCTGATGATATTGAAAGCATCTCGAAAAGACCTTCGATTTGATATATTATGGGCCTCATAATTCATCCGAGATCAAAAGTTATGAGCAAATGTGTTATAGACGTGTAATCTAAAGTAATACTCTACTACATGGGGAATGCATTTTTTAGTCCCATATCGGGAAAAGGAGAGCTGGCTTCTCTACCACTCCCATATAAATAAGAGGGGATACCACTTAGAAAGGGTAGAGTAAAAATCCTCAAAGGATTCAATACTCAAAGGAGCTTAGTTCTCCAAGATAGGAGCATGCTTCTCCATAATGCGCATATGCGCAAGCGCCATGTGCGCTACGTGCAACGCACGTGTGCCTGCCATGCGGCACTACGTGCAACGCACGTGCGCACCACATGAGAATATTTAATAATATTAAAAGGAGCTTGTTCTCCATATATAGAAGCTTTGCTTCTCCTCATAATGCGCATGTGCGCCACGTGCAACGCACGTATGCCCGCCATGCGGCACCACGTACAACGCACGTGCGAACAACAGATAGTGCCTTGCACTTGCTATGAACCTCTGGTTCTCAGATAAATAAATAAATAAAAATAGTGCCTTGCACTTGCTATGAACCTCTGGTTCTCAGATAAATAAATAAATAAAAATACTGCCTTGCACTTGCTATGAACCTCTGGTTCTCTGAGACAGAAAGAAAGAAAAGATTTTCTTTTCTCTTCTTTGATCTAAATTTAGATCATTAAAAAGTGCTCTGCACTCATTTTCTTGAATCCAAAAGATTCTTGGTGCTTTGCACTATTTGAAGGGCCAGGCCCAAATCAAAATGACCTGACAGGCCAAAATAAATTGCAAGGCAATAAATGGGCAGAGCCCAAATAAATTGATGCTTTGCATCCTTTATATAAGGGCAGAGCCCAAATAAAATTGATACCTTGCATCATTCCTAAAAGGGTAGAGCCCAAAACAAATTGATGCTCTGCATCCTTTCTGGGCAAGGCCCAAATAAAAATAAAAAAAGAAATGCAATGCAAAAGCAAATAAAATGTTGAACATTTCAACTGGACTTAGCCCAATTTTGGCCATAAGTCCTTAAATTAAATTGACTGAGCAAAATTACTCTTCTAAATCAATTTACATCCGGTTCGAAGGTATATCTCCGAACTCTTTTGACATCCGTCGTTGTAATTCCTCAACGACGTCAAAGAGGTGACGGGTCCCAACGACCACACATCGATATGGACTGCGGGGTCCTTAAACTCGTGGACCGAGACGTCCTTAAACTAATATTGGACCGAAACGTCCTTAAACTAATGTCGGACCGAAACGTCCTTAAACTAATGTCGGACCGAAACGTCCTTAAACTAATGATGGACCGAAACGTCCCTAAACTAAAATTGGACCGAAACGTCCCTAAACTAAAATGGGACCGAAACGTCCCTAAACTAATATCGGACCACCACGTCCCTAAACTGGCGATGGACCACTACGTCCCTAAACTGGAATATGGACCACTACGTCCTTAAACTGGCGACGGACCGAAACGTCCCTAAACTAATAATGGACCACCACGTCCCTAAAACTGGCAATGGACCGCCACGTCCTTAAATTGGCACAATAGAGCCCAAATGCTCTTTTGTCGGATCTAAACGGTCCCGTCTAAGTTGATCTTAGCCCCAAATACGGTTAATGTGTCCTTAGATATTTAAATAAACAATAAAACCCCAAATCAACTTTGGTTCAAGGGTACATCTCTGAACTCCTCTGACGCCTGTCGTTGTAATCCCTCAACGACGTCAGAGAGGTGACGAGTCCCGACGGCCAGATAATTAAATCAATCACTATGTTAGGTTGATCTTAGTCTAGAACATGACTAATGTATCCTTAACGAAGGTTTAAGTTGATCTTAGCCGCAACGTGACTAATGCATCCTTAAACTAAAAAACACCAAACCCAAATCTAAATTAAATACGGATTTGGACTAATCCACGTCCTACGGGCGACGGCATTACTCAGTCTCCGTATACAATCCACGGGCAACCACAAACAAAACAAACACACACGGCACGAAGTGAAATTCTGGAGAAGGAGAAAGTTGTTACCGCGATGCGGTAGCGTAATTAACTGCAGGGGCTTGCGCCTGCAGGGAAGAGCGTCCCCACAATCAAAAACCCCTCATCCTGAGGGGGAATCTGACGAAGTCTGCTACATCGGTCGCATCCGTCTAAACCTCCGATACACGGTGCCATAAATCAACTTGGCATCTTCGGAAAGATAGACGGATAAAACCAAATAGCATCTGTCCCGAACCTCAGGCAACGGATGCGACGTCGCCAGGCCGCCGTTCGGAGGGGAACAGATTCTGGCACGCCCGGTGGGACCTCTTCCTCTTTCCACTACACACTTCGTGTGTTGCGTTCGCGAACAAATCGCGGTTTGCTGTGATTGCCTGTGGATTCAAGGTACTAAGATTTGGTGTCTTGCTTTATGCAGAAAACAAAAAATCGATGGCTTCGAACTGCACCGCCCGCAGCGATAACTCTCGCTCCGTCATTGCTGGAGGAGTGACTTATGGGCCCCAAGCGGCCTCCCTTTTCAAAATGCCGGTGGAGCAGATGGCTCAAGCCACCACTGGACTATTTTTTAGGACCATGCTCCCACCAATGAGCTTCAACGCCCCAATGACATTGCAAGAAGCTCCAGAGAAGTCGGTCTTCGATCGACTTACCCCTGCCGCGACCCCTCTCAACTGGTCGTCCAACTCCACTGCTTCAGTTTTTAACGGACTAGGCCAGAACTCTAACAGGCTCATGAAGAAGCCTGCCATACCAGAAGGCGTTATCCCGAAGCGGATAGCCATTCCAACTCACGTTCCTGGCAAAATCACCAAGGTTGCTTCCCATGTTCAGAAGTCCGCTTCTGACAAGTTGGCCGTCCCCGTTCAACGGACGTCGATCTTTAAAAAGCTGGTACCAGTATATTCTGACCAACACAGGGGGCATGAGAAGGTCACCCCTATAGCTGAAACAACTCCATCAGCACGACACGCTCGACGTCGCCACTGGCGTCGAGTAAGGAAGGCTGGGGGCAACTCCCCCTCTGGGATAACTCCGTCAGCTCCGATGGTGAGGATCGATGCTGCTGTTCCAACCAAGAACAGCTTTGAACTGCTCAACAAGGTGCGCAGAAACTCTCCTACTGCGATGTTGAAACGAACTCCTTCACCTGTGGAGAATACTCCAGAGAAGAAGTTAGAGCAAGCCCCCTCAGCGGCTGTCCTCTAAAATTTACAAAGTCTGGCGACAGGTCCAAGAGTCGGTGATCGATCAAGACTGCCTCCGACGACAGAAAAAGATGAAGGTTCGGCAGGGGAAGGATTACTCTGTCAAACCACAAAAAGCAAAAGCTACTTGGGTGCCCACTACAACGGCTCCCTTAACTCCAATCACTCAAAAAAGGAGGCCACAAACAGCCCCTGTGAACATGGCGAAGCATAAAAGCGCTGAACACAAACGCCCCAAGTCTGGGGGCATGGTGGTGCACACCGTTTATATGACTTCTGGAAAGGATGAAAGCCGCACTTCTACGGGTCACCGACCGCTCACCCGATCCGTGACGAAAGCCCAGGAGCAACAACAAAAGCTTCAAGAAATGATGATTACAATGGCTGCACTCACTAAGCCAAAAGAAAGCTCTGAAATGTCTTCGGATGAGCGTCAAGAACAAGAAACCGACGCTGACTTTTTACGCAGAGTCCTCGAAAAGAGGGACAAAGAAGCTGCAGAGCAAGCGGCTAACATAAAACAGATGGCGCTCCTCTTCCAAGATATGGTAGGGATGATGTTACAGCCGGACCCTCCTGCTGAAGATCCTCCGATCGTCCTTGAAGACGACAGGGGAGAAACGTCAAATCATCCGCTGGCTCTGTCAACAGCCAAAGAGGAGGCAATCTCCAAAGTTGACCTAGACGAATATATAGCTCAGCAGATCCGGGTTCATCAGGCGAATGAAGCGGCTGGGCAAATTGTTAGAACCGGACGACCGTATCCGGGCTGGTATGACCAAATCAGTTACCCGCCAGGATATACGATCCCTAAATTCCACGTATATAAAGGGACAGGGAATCCGCATCAGCATGTCGCTCAATTCAGGGCCTTATGCGGCAATACTGGAGGAGATGACAAATTATTGCTACGTCAATTCGTCGGCAGCTTAGCAGAAACAGCCTTTGAATGGTATTCGGAGCTACCTAACGACTCTGTCAATACATTTGCAGAGATGGAACTGCTGTTTATACAAAGATTCGTGAGTGCTAGTGAACGCACCCCGATAACAGCACTAATAAATGCCAGGATAAGGCCCGGCGAAACGTGGGTCCAATACGCAACACGATGGCGAAACCTATGGTCGAAATGCGAACAACGCATAGAAGAGGCACCTGCGGTAGGCATGTTTGTGGGCACTCTCGATCCGCAGGCGACCATCTCGCAATTCATGATGTTCTTTAGGCCGACCACCTTCCATGCCTTGATTGACAAATTAGCCCAAATGGACCAGATGGGCCATAGACCGTCTCCTCCAAAATCAGATTCCCGAGATGAGAAAGGAAAAGGGAAAGCGATCGTCGTCGCCAATGCTCAACGACAGTCGAGCAACTCAAAGCCGGTCGTTCGCCAAAACAACGTGCGTTCACGCCCATCCCTCGAAGAGAGGCTAGGACGTCCTTACTCGTTTCCTCAGAATAAAACGAGAAGACTGTTTAAGCTGGCAGTGCGTAACAGACTCATCAATCTGCTGAGTCCAAAGCGTCTGTCGCAGCCAGGCGATCTTAATAATCCCAATTATTGCCCTTACCACCAAACGGTAAGTCACCGGATTGAGGATTGTTTCGTCTTTAAGGGATGGATCGAGGATCAATACCTGCAAGGCAAGTTCGCGCTGTCTGAAAGATGGAAGGTAAACCCACCACAGCCGCACTCTCCAAAGAAGACGGACACGCCGGGGGCAACTTGTTCTTTCGTCGAGGATGAAAACGATGGAAAAAACTTATCGGATGAATCCGAAGACTACGTAGCGACTTGTCATGTGATTTCTCATTCACTGACGGATGATGAGGAGGCTCCTTGCGCTGAGAAATCAATGGCGGACCCTGAAACAGAAATTCCGCGGCCGTCAGACAAGTTGATCGATGCCTTCCTAAATGAAATTCGTCTGAAAGTAAAAGCCAATCAAGAGCATGAAATGGCCATACTGGAAAGAACCAAGGTATTCCCGTCAAATCAAAAGCCATACACTGCGGGTAAAAACAAATTCAAGACGAGGAAACGGTTCGCCAAAGCTCTATCAGTAGGAATGAAGCTACCGCCCTCTGAAGAAAATTCTTTCTCTGAGGTAGAGATGCACCCTAACTTCTGTTTATATCATCAGAAGATCATATATCCTACCGAAGACTGCGAATCCTTTAACTGTTGGTGGCAAGGGTATGTCGCTCAAAAGCGACACATTGACAGGACAAAGTGCGAAGCTTGTGGACATCGGAAAAATGCGATAGATGAGCGCAAAAGAGCCGCCGCCGACTGTCATATAGCCGACTTCAAGGGATCACAAATTATCACCTTTGGAAGCGACTCTGACGAAGAAGCTACCCCCAACTCTTCCCTCGGGGAATCTATTTCAAAAATAAAGGAATTGAGAAGCTGCGAAAACGTTCGGCCGTGCAATCGCATGCTACTCGGAAAAAATCTCGGCCCCGTAAACAAAGGATCGAACAAAAAGGATAAAGGAAAAAGAAAAACGGCCCTCGTCGCCAGCACTCAACAAAAATCAGGTGACCCTAGGCCGGTTGCTCTCCAAAGCAACAAGCGGCAACCCCTCCAGGAAAAGTTGAAACGTCCTTACTCGTTTCCGCAAGATAAAACAAGGAGACTGTTCGAGTTGGCAGTGTGTGACAGACTCATCAATCTGCCGAGTCCAAAACGTCCGTTGCGGCCAGGCGATATTAATAATCCTAATTATTACCCTTACCACCAAACGGTAGGTCATCTGATCGAGGATTGCTACGTCTTCAAGAACTGGGTTGAAGACCAATACCAACAGGGCAAGTTCGCGTTGTCCGAAATTTGGAAGATGAACCCGCCACAACCGCATGCTCCGAAAAATATGGACACGCCGGGGGCATCATGCTCATTCATAGAAAAAGCCTAACGGACCACTACGTCCTAAAACTGGATAACGGACCGAAACGTCCTTAAACTAACAACGGACCGAGATGTCCTTAAACTAACGACGGACCGCAATGTCCTAAAACTTGCAAATGACCGAAACGTCGTTAAACTACTCCCAACCCGCAGCATCTTCAGGCTGACGTGTTAATAAAAAAAAAGGGGTACGTCCACAAGCAAAATGGGCACGGATGAAAACTCGAAAGGGCTCCGTGAGTAAAAACAGCAGGGCTACCGACGAGTGTTCGTGAAAACCCGAAAGGGCGCGACCTCGTTTAAAAAAAAAAAAAAAAAACGGTATGTCCATAAGCAAAATGGGCACGGATGAAAACCCGAAAGGGCTCCGTGAGTAAAAACAGCAGGGCTACCGGCGAGTGTTTGTGAAAACCTGAAAGGGCGCAACCTCGTTAAGAAACACTTATAGGATCCTCTCGACCCTGTAAGGAGAAACCACCTGCGTAAGATCCTTACGACTCACAAAGGAGCAACACACTTAGGGATCCCCACGATTCCTAAGGAGAAAATACACTTGCGAGATCCTCACGACTCGTAAGGAGAACTCTCTTATGTGACCCTCACGGCTCATATGATTTGAAAGTCTTAAGTCACAGAGACCTAAACCTGTGCTTAAGCAAACCCCCACAAACTTCCAATATTGCCCTACAAGCGGCTCATAATGACCCTTGTATACAATCCACGGGCGCGAATAAACATTTCCCTAACTAAGTCCCATCTGAGACTAGGGATGTGTTTGCATGGAAAACAACCCTTGTAAATCCTCTCGACTTACAAGGAGAAAACCCTCCTGTAGGATCCTTACGACTTACAGAGGAACAATACACTTAGGAACTCTCACGATTCCTAAGGAGAAAATACACCTATAAGATCCTCACGACTTGTAGGGAGAAATAGCTTTGTGAGACCCTTACGGCTCATCAAGTCAAAAGCCTTAGTCGACAGGACCTTAACCCTGGTCGCTAAGCCACCTTTGTTCTACATCGACAGAGGCAAATGATGATTCGCTCCTGGCAATATCCCAGTGTTAGCGGTGCTGATGCCTAAACCGGTATCAAATTCCAAGTCCTTTCACGGCAAATGATGATTCGCTCCTGGCAATATTCCAGTCGCAGCGATGCTGATGCCAAGATTGGTTCAGATCCCAAATCCCCTACTCGCCAAAGAAAAAAAAATCAGCAAGCAAAAAAATAAAAATAAAAATGCATACGAAATAGCCGAAATGATGGGGCAACTTGCAAACAGAATCAGCAAGTAAAAATGTATGCATACGAAATAGCCGAAATGATTGGGCAACTCGCAATAAAAAAAAACAGCGAGTAAAAATAAAATAAATAGCCGAAATGATTGGGCACCGTGAAAAATAGCCGAAATGATTGGGCAATCGCGACCTTCGCGTTATAAAAGCTGAAATGATAGAGCATCGCGGAAAGAATAAAAAAAATAATAATAAAAGAATGAAACTTTTGCCCTACAGGTGAAATCACATCGATCCCTGTATACAATCCAGGGGCACAGATAAAAGGGAACAATACCTTCCCAACAGGCTCCACCAGAAAGCGAAGCCAAATCTCGACGGTTCATAGATAACCTAGAGACCTTCTCTCGACATTTGTCGCAATATTACAGACACGATATCAACAAATGAAGCAAACGAAGATCCCGAGCTTCAGGGTCTCGGTGTCAACGTCTATAGCCTAGAGACCAACAACGGTGTGCCTCCTCATTCCAACAGGACACAGATGTTACACCATCAAGCGGAGCGATGGCAGAATCCCAGCTTCACCTCAGCATTCGTCTCGATACAGTAGACGCAATGTCAACAACAGCGTTCCTCCGCAGTCCAGCTGGAGGCAGATGCAACGTCAACAAAAGACCTCACGGTCGAAACAAAGCGGAGTAACGGAAAAATCCCAACTCCACCTTAGCATTCGTCTCGTTACAACAGACGCAATGTCAACAACGGCGTTCCTTCGCAGCCCAGCGGGGTGTACATGCAAAGTTAACAAAAGACCCCATGGTCGAAACAAAGCGGAGTGATGGCAAAATCCCAGCTCCACCTCAGCATTCGTCTCAATATACCAGACGCAGTGTAAGCAAACGAAGCGAAGGCCACATTCCTAGCTTCAACGTCTTTACGGTAACTCACATAAAACCGGAAAGACAATCGGAGACCATCTCACATAAAGTGGTCACCTCCTTGACGTTCGTCTCGATACAGTAGACGAAATGTCAACCCCAGCGTTCTTCCTCCAACAGGATTTGGACACACAAAAGCAAACGAAGCGAAGGCCACATTCCTAACTTCGACGTCTTAACGGTAACTCACATAAAACCGGAAAGACAATCGGAGACCATCTCACATGAAGTGGTCACCTCCATGACGTTCGTCTCGATACAGTAGACGAAATGTCAACCTCAGCGTTCTTCCTCCAGCAGGGATTCAGACATGACAAAGCAAATGAAGCGAAGGCCACATTCAAAGTTTCAACGTCTTTACGGTAACTCACATAAAACCGGAAAGACAATCGGAGATCATCTCGCATCAGCACAGAGTGGTCACCACCTTGATGTTCGCCTCGACACAGCAGGCGCAACGTCATCAAACAAATGGAGCCACAGCAAAATCCCTAGTTCCAAACCTCGGCGGTTCACCGGCAACCTAGAGACAACTTCGACGTCCGTCTCGATACAGCAGACGAGATGTCACCCCAACGTTCGTCTCGACACAGCAGACGTAACGTCATCAAACAAACGGAGCCACGGCAAAATCCCTAGTTCCCACCGCGACATTCGTCTCGATACAGAGGACGCAATGCCAGCAAACGAAGCGAAGGCTAAATTCCTAGCTTCAGGGTCTTAACGGCAAGTCATATAAAACCGGAAAGACAATCGGAGATCATCTCGCACCAGTGTGGAGTGGTCACCACTTCGACGTCCGTCTCGATACAGCAGACGAGATGCCACCCCAACGTTCGTCTCGACACAGCAGACGTAACGTCATCAAACAAACGGAGCCACGGCAAAATCCCTAGTTCCCACCGCAACATTCGTCTCGATACAGCAGACGCAATGCCAGCAAACGAAGCGAAGGCTAAATTCCTAGTTTCAGGGTCTTAACGGCAAGTCATATAAAACCGGAAAGACAATCGGAGATCATTTCGCACCAGTATGGAGTGGTCACCACTTCGACGTCCGTCTCGATACAGCAGATGAGATGTCACCCCAACGTTCGTCTCGACACAGCAGACGTAACGTCATCAAACAAACGGAGCCACGGCAAAATCCCTAGTTCCCACCGCGACATTCGTCTCGATACAGAGGACGCAATGCCAGCAAACGAAGCGAAGGCTAAATTCCTAGCTTCAGGGTCTTAACGGCAAGTCATATAAAACCGGAAAGACAATCGGAGATCATCTCGCACCAGTGTGGAGTGGTCACCACTTCGACGTCTGTCTCGATACAGCAGACGAGATGTCACCCCAACGTTCGTCTCGACACAGCAGACGTAACGTCATCAAACAAACGGAGCCACGGCAAAATCCCTAGTTCCCACCGCAACATTAGTCTCGATACAGCAGACGCAATGCCAGCAAACGAAGCAAAGGCCAAATTCCTAGCTTCAGGGTTTTAACGGCAACTTATATAAAGCCCGAAAGACTATCGGAGATCATCCCCATACCAGCGCGGAGTGGTTATGATTCATCGGGGCTCTCCAAAATGAGCCTAACCTCAAGTAAAAAGCGGCATGGCAAATTCCTAGCGCTTGCTCTTCTGACGGTCAAACTGCCAAGGAGGATTGCTTGAAGACGTCTTGTCCAGCCCCCGAAGGGATCAGAGACACGGCAGTCGCGGGGCTACTCGAACAGCATGATTGCCTATCGAGGACTATATCAGCTTATGCGACGGTACGATGGCCAAAACCCTAAGTACCACCAACCTTAACGGGCTTCTGTCGTAAAGAGCAGAGGTTAAATGCGACGTTAAGATGTTCTTGCGAGATCTGCTCGATCCGTTTCGACTCGTGAGGAAATTGATGTCTTTGCGAGATTTTCTCGATGCGTCTCGACTCGTGAGATAAAGCCTTAGGTAGTAGGGATTAAAAAACCTGTTTCCTAAGCACTGGGACCCTGCAAGTCGGCCCAAAACGGTCTCTTGCATACTATCCACGGGTCACACTCTCCAAAGTCGAATCTCGATAAGGAGGGAAACAACCGCTTACGGGTCCTCTCGACTCGTAAGAGGGAAAACTCTCTTATAGGATCCTTACGACTTATAAGAGAAAACACACTTAGGAATCCTCACGATTCCCAAGGAGAAAATACACCTACGAGATCCTCACGACTCGTAGGGAGAAAAGTCTTTATGAGACCCTCACGGCTCGTAAAGTTGAAAAGCCTTAGGTGGCAGATCCTACCCCTGTCTCCTAAGCCATCACTGCCCTGCAAAGAAGTCAAGATGGGCCGACCATCTATGGGCCACACTTGCCAAAGCTACATGCCACTAAAATGGAGAACTTACTCATAAGCGTATGAACTACTCCACGCCAGAGTGAGACAAAAAAAGAAATAGAAGGATGCGGCTCATGGAGTTAAGGGTTGGAACTATATCCCTTAAGAGTTGAGATTTGAGTCAAAGATAAATGACGACGCTTGTGTCCGCTCGTTATCTTCTCAGATCAAGATTCTGAAAGTGATACATCAACCCAAAACTGGCCATACGCCATGCATAACTCTGCATAACTCTGCACTACTTCACCCACGTACATACTTACGTGGGCAAAGTAGTGGGGGGCATTTGTTCCCACCAAAAATTTCTGCGCAAAAGAGTCCAAGGTATCAAATGGCAGCGATACGCTTAAGGAAATACGAACCAGTATCTTTCGGGCTGTTTTTTGACAAACTCCCGAATGAGAAATGGATAAATTCTATTTTTATCGAAAGCGTCTCGATAAAACCTTCGATTTGATATATTATGGGCCTCATAATTCATCCGGGATCAAAAGTTATGAGCAAATGTCTATGCACATGTGATTTAAGGAAGAAGATGCGAACCAGTATTTTCCGAGCTGTATTTTGACAAACTCCGGAACGAAAAACAGCTAAATTCTGATGATATTGAAAGCATCTCGAAAAGACCTTCGATTTGATATATTATGGGCCTCATAATTCATCCGAGATCAAAAGTTATGAGCAAATGTGTTATACACGTGTAATCTAAAGTAATACTCTACTACATGGGGAATGCATTTTTTAGTCCCACATCGGGAAAAGGAGAGCTGGCTTCTCTACCACTCCCATATAAATAAGAAGGGATACCTCTTAGAAAGGGTAGAGTAAAAATCCTCAAAGGATTCAATACTCAAAGGAGCTTAGTTCTCCAAGATAGGAGCATGCTCCTCCATAATGCGCATATGCGCAAGCGCCATGTGCGCTACGTGCAACGCACGTGTGCCTGCCATGCGGCACTACGTGCAACGCACGTGCGTACCACATGAGAATATTTAATAATATTAAAAGGAGCTTGTTCTCCATATATAGAAGCTTTGCTTCTCCTCATAATGCGCATGTGCGCCACGTGCAACGCACGTATGCCCGCCATGCGGCACCACGTGCAACGCACGTGCGCACAACAGATAGTGCCTTGAACTTGCTATGAACCTCTGGTTCTCAGATAAATAAATAAATAAAAATAGTGCCTTGCACTTGCTATGAACCTCTGGTTCTCAGATAAATAATTAAATAAAAATAGTGCCTTGCACTTGCTATGAACCTCTGGTTCTCTGAGACAGAAAGAAAGAAAAGATTTTCTTTTCTCTTCTTTGATCTAAATTTAGATCATTAAAAAGTGCTCTGCACTCATTTTCTTGAATCCAAAAGATTCTTGGTGCTTTGCACTATTTGAAGGGCCAGGCCCAAATCAAAATGACCTGACAGGCCAAAATAAATTGCAAGGCAATAAATGGGCAGAGCCCAAATAAATTGATGCTTTGCATCCTTTATATAAGGGCAGAGCCCAAATAAAATTGATACCTTGCATCATTCCTAAAAGGGTAGAGCCCAAAACAAATTGATGCTCTGCATCCTTTCTGGGCAAGGCCCAAATAAAAATAAAAAAAGAAATGCAATGCAAAAGCAAATAAAATGTTGAACATTTCAACTGGACTTAGCCCAATTTTGGCCATAAGTCCTTAAATTAAATTGACTGAGCAAAATTGCTCTTCTAAATCAATTTACATCCGGTTCGAGGGTACATCTCCGAACTCCTTTGACATCCGTCGTTGTAATTCCTCAACGACGTTAAAGAGGTGACGGGTCCCAACGACCACACATCGATATGGACTGCGGGGTCCTTAAACTCGTGGACCGAGACGTCCTTAAACTAATATTGGACCGAAACGTCCTTAAACTAATGTCGGACCGAAACGTCCTTAAACTAATGATGGACCGAAACGTCCCTAAACTAAAATTGGACCGAAACGTCCCTAAACTAAAATGGGACCGAAACGTCCCTAAACTAATATCGGACCACCACGTCCCTAAACTGGCGATGGACCACTACGTCCCTAAACTGGAATATAGACCACTACGTCCTTAAACTGGCGACGGACCGAAACGTCCCTAAACTAATAATGGACCACCACGTCCCTAAAACTGGCAATGGACCGCCACGTCCTTAAATTGGCACAATAGAGCCCAAATGCTCTTTTGTCGGATCTAAACGGTCCCGTCTAAGTTGATCTTAGCCCCAAATACGGTTAATGTGTCCTTAGATATTTAAATAAACAATAAAACTCCAAATCAACTTTGGTTCAAGGGTACATCTCTGAACTCCTCTGACGCCTGTCGTTGTAATCCCTCAACGACGTCAGAGAGGTGACGAGTCCCGACGGCCAGATAATTAAATCAATCACTATGTTAGGTTGATCTTAGTCTAGAACATGACTAATGTATCCTTAACGAAGGTTTAAGTTGATCTTAGCCGCAACGTGACTAATGCATCCTTAAACTAAAAAACACCAAACCCAAATCTAAATTAAATACGGATTTGGACTAATCCACGTCCTACGGGCGACGGCATTACTCAGTCTCCGTATACAATCCACGGGCAACCACAAACAAAACAAACACACACGACACGAAGTGAAATTCTGGAGAAGGAGAAAGTTGTTACCGCGATGCGGTAGCGTAATTAACTGCAGGGGCTTGCGCCTGCAGGGAAGAGCGTCCCCACAATCAAAAACCCCTCATCCTGAGGGGGAATCTGACGAAGTCTGCTACATCGGTCGCATCCGTCTAAACCTCCGATACACGGTGCCATAAATCAACTTGGCATCTTCGGAAAGATAGACGGATAAAACCAAATAGCATCTGTCCCGAACCTCAGGCAACGGACGCGACGTCTCCAGGCCGCCGTTCGGATGGGAACAAACCCCCGCGAAACCTATGTATGGACTTGGCACTCCTTCTTGGTAATACATAACCCAATTAATCATATTTTAGAATTTTCGTGCATACATACTTGTTATATGGTACTAATTTATTAATTAATATACTTATTAATTTGTATTACAGAAACATTTCATCTTAGAAGACGATATAGACGGACATTGGATTTATGTCCAGCATGAGATGCCACAAATATTTAAGAGCTGGCGTGAAAGATTTAAAAAATATATAAAAAGTCTGCTAAATTTATAGAGGACTGGGAACGATTTGCTTGTTGGATGTATATGCCCTAGAGGACATTATTGTATAGTAAATGATTGTATATTACATATGGATGTTTAGGATATATATGTACATAACAGTCTTACACGATATGTTTGTATGCTATCTGGTTTGCTTTTACCTTAATATGTGTATATGCTATATTTATATTACGTATCTCAAATATATGTTGGTAAAACCCTTAGGATCTTTGCTTGACTACTAAAGTTATGATGACGATCATACTCGTGGGGTCTAGGCAGTCTATAAGCACATACTTAAATTGTCCCTAGTCGTTAGAGTTCGAGACAGGGTATCGATACTCTGGAATAAACTAGTGTATACGTTTCTTATTCCCATGATGGAAGGTGGCCTGTCCTACAGCTATTGGTGTACGACATCAAAGATAATATACATGTGTTCATTAGGTTATGAGTTACATTAGGTGAACTCGTCGAGAACTTCTAGATGGTAATATACATATCGTTAGATAGCAGTTCTCTGGTGACATAGGTGCATGTTAGTCTTCAGACTTAGCATCGTCATTCATCCCGAGTGTGTTCCTACTGTTGGATACGTATGCCCTAGAGGCCTATGTTGTATATGATGCTAGGGATATTTATGTACATGACAATCTAGCTCAGTTGTATATAGTATATTATCTGAGTTGTCTTTGTCTTAATATGTGTATTTCTTTCTCTTGCTGCTTTATATTGCTTACACATATTGATAAAGACTTGATATAGTAGTATACTATTTTGGTTTGTCTTTATCTTAAAATGTGCATATGTTATACCCGATTTCACATATGGCCGATACATGTTGATAAAACCCGGAGGATTTTTCTTGACTACCAGCGTTACGATGGCGATCATACTTGTGGGAGCTGGATAGTCTATGAGAACATCCTTAAAGGTCCCAAGACGCAGGAGTATCGAGACCGGGCATCGATATTACAGAGCAGACTTGTGTATACATTTCTAGACTTCGGCGAGGGGCGGTGGTTGGTCCCACAGCCATTGGTGTGATCACCTAAGATTGTATACAGGTGCTCACTGGGGGTGAGTATACTGGAAGAATTCGCCGAGAACCTCTAGATGGTATTATACTTATCGTCAGATAGCGGTTCTTAGGTGATATGAGTACAGGTTATTCTTTAGACCCGAGATCATCATTTGTCTCGTGTGAGTTCCCACTGTACTTTGATCATTACCCTATTATGGCTCTACTGAGTCGTGCAAATAGATTTTGGTTGGGTACAGTCCCGGGCTATGTGGAGGCAAGGAATGATTGTCATGGATTCGTTTCTCTCGGTATTGGGAGTCAATGTCGCACCGTTTCCGATTGGCCATAACCATAAGACGTTGGCCAAGGCAGTTGAGATTTACTGATGGTTAGATTAGTAGTTTCTTGGATTGGCCCGAGCCATATCGACACGACTTATCAGGTCAGTAAAGGGTCTGACATTTACCAACCCCTGTACCCGGTATGCGATACCCTTCGACGAAGAGACCGGACTGTACGGAGATTGTTATGGATAAGCTCAGTGGGGGTTCGAATGAGCTTACTCGTCGGCTTTCTTTTCGATATGTACCTGAGTAGCCGTTACATAGAGCTAGTGCTGCTGATGTGCTTGTGGTTAAATCCATTGGCAGCGTACTATTGAGTCTTTAGAGTCCCACACAAAGGGTTTCTCTGATTTAGAAGAAACGATGTGGTGGCCGTATGTTTATACGTGTAGGGTTTTGATCGAATGATAATACTATCCGGCTTTAGATTAAGCCAGATTATTAAATCAGGTATTGATTTAATAATTTATATATACACATTTCGATATGAATATTCTAGTGTTATCTAGGTTTTCGATCGAACGGTTGATAATACTAGTGGGCTTAGAATTAAGCCGGTTTGTTAAATCAGATATTAATTTAATACTAGTATTATATTAGTAGTATTATTCTATCTCTTTGGTATTCGTATTTTGGTACGAATACGGGTATGCATATACAGTAGAAAGTATTTTGTATTTATACAAAATACATTCTAGAAGATGACACCTCATCATGCACTTTTCTATTTTATTGAAAATAGAAAATGAGGTTGAAAAGGGTGAGATGACATAAAGTATGGATGAAGCATGGTTATGGTATTTATTGCAAATACTATTGGAGTATGGTTGCATTTTTTAAAGAAAAGAAAAAATGCCTCATAACAATAAGAAGAGAAAAGGTTTAGCCATTCCTGACTTGCAATTCTTCATTACTTGCTTCTTCACTTGCTCTCCTCTCTTCTTCTTCTTCTTCTTGAGTTCATCTTCAAGTTAAATCTTTATCATTCTCATGTGTTGAGAACCAAAGGATTTGAGATAGAAAACTATTACTAAATACTCAATACATCATTTTAGCAATCTAGATTAGCAAAATAGGTTGTTGAGTTGCTTCATTAGTAAAGCTAAACTTGGACCAAAAACTCTCAGGTGGATCATCTAGGATCAAGGAGGCCGGCAATCAAGATTGATCTAGGAGACCTCAAGGAGTTTAAGAAGTGGAGTGAAGACCCGAAGGACACGTGTCTGTCGTTATAAACTTCTCTCATAGTAGATAGATCTCTTGTAGCTTGCTAGTTTAGGGTTATGGTTTGAGTTAAGTTGGTTGTACTTTCTTAAAAATTTAATTTTTGTGCATTCCGCCTCTCTACTTCAATGTAGAGTGAGAAACTCACTAACATGGTATTGGTGCCACTCCATAAATCTTAACTAGACTAGTTAGCACTAATTTAGAGTTTCGATCGACAGAATTTTCCGAATCACGTTTCCAAATTCTTGCTTGCTGTTTGAATTTTAAAGCTGTTCAAAATTTTTTTAGGTTACTTTAAAATTACATGCAGGCAGAATTAGAAACCAGAAAAAAATTTAGACACCTAAACCCAAAATTAGACCACTAATCCGCCGTCAAATGCGCCATTTGGCCGGGGATCCGCAACCTAATTTTGGCCCCAGTGCCCCAAATTTTTTTTGATGCTCTAATTCGTCGGATTGTGATTTTTGGAATATTTGGTTTTGGCCCAGATTCATCTGTGTACTGGTTTGTACTTGGGGCCAATACGGAAAGTTTTAATCGATCGAAATTTGAAATTCTTGGTTTTTAGTGTATATTTTTCTGCGACCGTGAATATCATAGCACGGTATAATCTAACTGGTTGCTATATATACAATCAGACGGGTTTATGAACATGATATCCACGTTGATGTTCTGTGTTGCACTGGTATTATGGATAGATTGTCATGGTGGATGGCCTATAGTCCAATGGTTGTTGTACAGTGTTGATTCATTTGTATATTCATTATTGCGGGAAGAGTGTCCAACATGTGGACCACCGTTTCTGCCAGTTTGCATATTCTTTTCTTAGGGCAAAATCGGGTTGAGTTCGATGTCACCGTTGTATATATATATTTTCTTTTCTGTACTAGAATTACCCCACGGAGGAGTGCTCGAATAGCTGGGGTCTAGATGGAAATGAGCCCGCATCTGATGGCGTTAAGATGGAGGGAGCCTTACTCTAGAATTGGTAGGCTATTCGCCGCACTCGTAGGGGGTATAGGATGACCCACGGAGGGGTGCTCAAGTTACCGGATTCCGTGAAGTGCTGGGTGACCCATTCACATTGTTGATTGGGGTTGCCTCACTTCCGGGATTGGCGGGTAATTTTCCGCACTTGTAGAGGTCTAGGTTCTTTATTGCATAGGCTATCCACACAACCAGGAAACGTCAGGTTTTATTTGCAGCTCAAATGAATCCCGGAGCTCCTAGAATATTCACTATTCTATGTTGCTTATTGATGTTCTGTGATGTTGCTTATATCATGCCTGTGATGAATGTTTATATATATATATATATATATATATATATATACTAATAGATATTGTATATGTTTTGCATCCACGCTAGTCCTGCCCCCGCTCTTCCTGTAGTCAAGTAACCTAACGGTGCATGATGAGGCCCTATGGCGAATGCGGATGGCATATACATACATTTTATTTTCGTTCTTTTCTGATGTGATAGGATTTAATTGATGGGACCACATTAATTTTAACTAATGCAAGGAAAAAGAAACCTAAATGATGTTGGAACAAATTTCGAAAAACTACAGTCATACTCTTTCATTTTGCATAGTGTTATTCCGCTAGGAATATCCAGCACTTTATTCGAGGAGGTAAGAGCCTAGATCCCTTCACGGGGAGTGACCACTTGAGCAAAAGTTTATATTACTGTAAATTACTCGGTTTTCTTCAAAACCATTATTTTTCAAAAGCGGAGCATAAACCACTCATTTTCAAAACTACTCGGTTCCTTCAACGATATCTAGTTCATTACGTTAAAGGGTTTTTCGCCAAAAACCCAGCCGTAGCCCTCCGTCATTTCAAATAAGTAGCATTTAGTATTCATGCTGTGTTTGTTGGCATCTGTCAAGGTATAGTGTACGGTAGCTAAATAATTCTTATCTGTAGTATAGAGATGCATTAATTTAGGATAGTCGTACATTCTTGTTGGCATCTGTCAAAGGTGAGTACGGGTGGGTCTAAATTAATTAGGAAAATGACGGGTAGAACTTGACTTACGCTTTATGATTTGTTGGCATCCGTCAAGATCATAGGACGCTTGGGGCAAAAACCACATTTGGATTTTCAAATATACAGGAAACTTGCTAGTGTTGCATACCTTCTGGAGTGTTGTAACTAGAGTGGCATCCATCTAGGTAATCATACGATGATAGTTGGATCCCGATCCCACTGATGAGTTGGATTACTCTTGGGAGATATTTTTCACTTCACAATTAGCTAACCTATTAGGTGTCTAGAAAAGTGTTAACGAGGCTACGCCTATGTGGAAATGAGATTTAGTTTAATTAGGTCCGTGCGAGAGCATGAGGAACCTCCCTCGGAGTACCAACACTCACCTGGCTGAACGGTTAGCAAACTTGCAAGGTGAAAATGATCCCGACTAGTTTTCCTTTTAAGGTTTGAAGGAAAATTCAAGGAAACAGTGGGAGCTATCCCGATTAGATAAACTACTAACCAATCTAATCTTGCAAGAGTGCACGCTAAGTGTTTCTTTTCTCTCTCTCCATGTAGAAGCCATGTCACGCCTTAATTCAGATAATAAAATGTTTGACTTGACCGAACCAGCTTATTACACTAGGCTGGGGAACGTCGGTTCGGCTAAAACTTGTGACAACCGCCACGAGTATAGGAAAGGGAAAGAGGAATGTAAGGAATTCCAGATGACCATATTGAAGGAGAAGGATTCTAATGCATCTTTTTCGGGTGTATTTGTTATTGAAAACCGTGTTTCGGTCAACCCTACCTCCTGAGTAGTAGATAACGGGTCAGGATCTCATATCTGTAATTTATTATAAGGAATGAGAAAAAATAGAATGGTTGGACCGGGTGATATGACCCTCAGAGTAGGGAACGGAGCACAGGTTGATGCTGCTGCCGTCGGTGAATATCACCTAGTATTTCCAAGCGGCAAGACTATGATTTTGAACAATTGCTACTATGTACCTTCCATGCTTTGCAATATCATATCAGTTTCTTTACTTGATAAATATGGATACAAATTTGTTCTAGATAAAAAATATAATGAACATTTACCTTAATCAAGTATTGGTTGCAGAAGGTACACTGTGTAATGGTATCACATTCTAAATCAAAACACAGTTTTCAATATACAAAACACATGCAAGAGGAAGAGTTCAGAAATGAACGAATCTTACTTGTAGCATTGTAGACTTGGTCATATTAATGAGAAAAGACTAGCTAAGTTGCATAAGGATGGATTTCTGGATTCGTTCGAATTTTCATCTTAAGAAACTTTTTTGTCTCGTCTCAAAAGAAAGATGACTAAAATTTTGTTCACTGGACACGGAGAAAAAACTACAGAGCTCTTAGGACTCATATACAGTGATGTATGTGGTCCGATATCTATACCTGCGAGGGGTGTGTTCTCGTACTTCATTACATTCACTGACGATCTCTCTAGGTTCGGATATGTGTATCTTTTGAAATACAAATATGAAGTTTTTGAGAAATTCAAAGAATATAACAACGAAGTAGAGAACCAGACTGGTAAAAATATCAAGATCTTTCGATCTGATCGAGGAGGGGAGTACTTGAGTACGGAATTCCTAGAATACTTAAAAGAGAATGGTATTCTCTCTCAGCTTACTCCTCCGTATACACCTTAGCACAATGGTGTATCCGAACGGAAGAACCGTACCCTTTTGGACATGGTTCGCTCCATGATGAGTAATGCTGAGATACTTCTTTTATTCTGGGGATATGCGCTAGACTCTGCAGCATATTTGTTGAATAGAGTTATGAACAAATCCGTGCCCACCACCCCATATGAAATATTGGAGGGGAATAGACTATGCCTTAATTTTGATAAGATATGGGGATGTACAGCTTATGTAAAGAAGCGGAATCTAGACAAACTCGAGGCATGGTCAGTTTTGTGTAAGTTTGTAGGATATCCTAGACATTAACAAGGATATCTCTTCTACCACACCGAGAAACAGAAGGTGTTTGTTGCTTGCTACGCCGTCTTTTTAGAGAAGAAATTTCTTGCAAAAGAAATTAGTAGGAGCACGGTAGAACTGGAAGAAATTCCAGAAGGACAAACTATAACTGAAGAATTGGTGGATCCATAGAATTCAATAGAACCCGACGAAGCTCAGCCACTCCACAGATTTAGTAGAATTTCTCATCTGCCCGAAAAATACTGCGGTTTTCTCATAGATGAGGATCGAGAGGATTGTATCTTGGAAGAAGATGATCCTACTAGTTTCGAGCAGGCTATCAACAGTAGAGACTCTGTAAAATGGTTTGATACTATGCAATCCGAAATGGAGTCCATGTACACCAACAAAGTTTGGACATTGGATGTTGCTCCTCTCGGGGTAAAACCTGTTGGATGCAAATAGATCTTCAAAACGAAGATTGGTGCAGATGGATAGGTGGAAACCTATAAGGCTTGACTTGTTGCAAAAGGTTTTCGTCAAAGACCAGGAGTGGACTATGATGAAACCTTTTCTCCAGTGGCTATACTAAAATCCATTCAGATCTTACTTATCATTGCTGCCTACCATGACTATGATACCTAGTAGATGGACGTTAAAACGACTTTTCTTAATGGAAATTTAGAAGAGTGCGTTTATATGGATCAGCTGGAGGGATTCATAGACAGTGGGAGCAGCGGGAAGGTGTGCAAGTTGCTTAAATCCATTTATGGATTAAAGCAGGTATCGCGGAGCTGGAACATCTGTTTTGACTGGAACATCAAAAACGAAGATGAGCAATGTATCTACAAGAAGATTGCAGGGAGGACTATTGTATTTCTCTTCCTGTGCGTGGATGATATTCTCTTGATAGGAAATGACATTCCTATGCTACAATCGGTCAAGCTGTTCTTGTCACAAAAGTTCTCCATGAAGGACCTAGGTGATGCATCATATATTCTGGGGATTAAGATCTATAGAAATATATCCAAGAGACTGTTGGGACTTTCACAGTCCAGATACATAAGGACCATACTACAGAGATTTAGTATGGAAGATTCCAAGCGCGGTAATATACCCGCACTGCACAGAATCACCTTCTCCAAAGAGATGTCTCCCAAGAGTGATGAGAAGAGGGTTTGCATGAGCATTATACCCCACGCTTTGGCGGTGGGATTTATAATGTATGTGATGCTATGTACCAGACCAGATATAGTATACATGCTTAGCGTGGTGAGCCAGTATCAGTTGAACCTAGGTGAGAATCATTGGACAGCTGTGAAGAACATTTTTAAGTACCTGAGAAGGACTAAGAAGATATTCTTGGAGTACGATAATGGAGACCTTAAGGTCGAGTCCTTTACCGACTCAAGCTTCCAGAGTGACAAGGATGACAGTAAGTCTGTCTCGGATTTTATGTTTACCCTCAATGGAGAGGTAGTGTATTGGAAGAGCTCCAAATAGGACATTGTCCCAGACTCGACGATGGAGGCTAAATACATTTCTGCCAACAATGTCGCAAAAGAAGCGATTTGGATGAAGAAATACATTACTGGATTTGAGGTGGTTCCGTTCATTATTAATCCAATACCTTTGTATTGCGATAACAATGGGGCTATAATGTCACGCCCCGCTTCCCGGTGTACGGAGAAGTGGACGCGACAAGATCCGCTACGTATGTACTCAGAAGTACATACGCTAAGCGTAGCTAAGCAATATAAAATAAATCACAAGAGACGAAAGATATAGAAATAACAGCAACTTTTATTAATAACATTCTTTGTACAATGCATGAAAGGAAAATACAACTGAAATGAAAAGTAATACCTAAACAGTGGCATAACAATAACTGGAAATACTGGAAAGAACAAGGTACAATATCTAGAGCTCTGGGTCTTCGTGGAACTGCTCCAAATCTTCACCTGTGGGCTCGATCTCAGATTGGTCCAACGCACCTAACGACATTCCAAGAAGAAAGAAATAGAATGTCGTCAGCAAACAGGTCGCTCGGTAAGTCCCAATATAAAGAAGAATTAGGAAGACAGTGTAAAAGTATTTTCTAAAGTATTATATTGTTGAATATAATGGAATATTGAATTAACACTGTTGTTTGTAGCTTGGTACAGAAGGATGCCAGTGTATACGAGGGGGATCTCTATATGGTAGAGATCAGGGCAAAAGTAAAGTACAAGTAACCGTTATGCCACGGTACAACAGCAATAGGATTCAGGTTAGGTGTCTTAATCTGACCACCTCGTGCCACCTTTAACACCTTCCGTACCAATCTACCCCTTAAACCCCGTAATGTTTAACAGTATTGTGGTATTGGAATATGTAAGTTGGGTGACTGACCAAAACCATGATATCAGTAAACATGTTGAAACTGTATAATCAGGTAAATGGAATATCAGGATAATGGATGAATATCCATGGTTTGATTCAGTCAAAAATGAATATATTGTTAACTGGATTCAGGGATTCATGTATTTAAATTATGTTGGAATATAAAAGAATATAGATTGACTTGAATCATATTCAAGTCAGAAATAGTCAGACTGTAACCCGAGTCAGACTAGAAGAAAGGTAATTTGAAGTTCAATATTAGTTAGGGGCCTTATTGTAATTTGTAAAACTTGAGGGGGTTTTATGTAAAAAGTACTTTTGTATAGTTTTCAAAATACACCTCAAGTATTTAATAATCGTCTTTATTGTTATAATGAGTTTCAATTTTATTTGTGTTATTCTAGTGAATATATCCTAATAAAAGTATTAATTGATTTATCTGAAATTCATGGTATTTTAATGTAACTTTTAATCTTGTAATTTTAGGAAAAAGTGGAAACTTTATATTATAATAAAATAGGTGTTTAAATGATAATTATATATATATTAACACAAGAATAATTTTAAATAAATATTTTAATCTCCAAAATCTCATTTTTCTCAAATGTCATATTTTAAACCTTTCGAGACCGAATGCTCCTTGCGGAGGTCTGAATCTCGCACTACTAGCCCGCGGGTGCACGATGAACCGTACTATCCCTAACGGGTTCCCAAAAAGTGGGTTGTAGCGGCACTTTGCTTAGGTTTTATAAATACTTTTCATTTAGGAAAAACGGTTTTATAAATAAAAGGTATTTATTTATAAAAGAGTATAGTTTTCTGTATTTTAGTTTCTAGGGTTTTCTAAGCCAACTAGCCTATTTGTAAGGGTCTAAATGAGAAGTCATTAGAAGCCTCAAATCGCATCTTCGCCGCCAATTGTGGCCAGGTAAGTACAAGTGAGGAGGGAGGGATCCGCTCACGAATCATGAGACGGGCCTTTTAAAGCTCACTTGCCTAGCCTAGACACCACAAAGTCAGTTTAGATAAACGATCGATGTCCATGACCAATCGTGCTTTCATTTTATAAAATATTTTATTCCGAAATGTTTACAACTTAAAGCTTTCAATAAAGATTATAAAGATTATGGTATTTTAGTGAAAAGTCCTGTAATTTCGTATTCTATGTTTTGACATATATCAATTAGGGTTATAATTGAGTGCGTGTAGAGGTAGGTCATTACCTCGTGACTTATTTTAAGTTTTAATGATGTTTAGAGGTTAAACATGATATATTAAACTTGAAGGTATTAAAGCGCAAGAATACGGTATTTGAAAACGTTATCATTTCATGTGTGAAATTTCATTCAAATTGATTTCTACAAGTTTAGTGATCAAGATAAACATATTTAGGAGTAAGGGAATTGATTTAACGAAGAAAAATAAACTTCATGGTATTTTTATGAAAAGAATACGGTTTTACAAAGAACCTATCATTTCATGTGAGAAAATTTGTTTAAATTGGTTTATGGGTGATTAATAGTCAACATGAATATAGGTAGGTATTATGTATTAGGTGACAAGTGGAAATTTGCAGAAAAACGAATCGGAAATCGGTTTGTTCCGATTTCCGTCGGGTTCCAAAAAGTCGTATTTTTATATTAAAGAACAAAGAGATAGAAGAGATGGGACTTACGGGTTTGGACAAGCTAAGGAGGCTAAGGGATGTGGTGGTTGTCGATGCATCGAAAACGTCGCGAAGGTTCTAGTCCGGTTGCCGGAATCCGTCGTCGGTTTCGGCAGCGCTTCGCTTCTCGCTCTTTGTACCGAGTTCTCGAGAATTTGGGAGAGTGGACTTAGAGTGGTGAGGTGAAATGGTAGAGGGTAGGGGTCTTTATATAGGGCTAGGCTAGGGTTAGGGTTTAGATTAAAAAAATATTTAAAAATGTAAAAATTCACTAAAATATCATTAGTTTTGGGATTAAAAGAGGTTTAATGGGAATTTTGTAACTGTACAGAGAAAATGGAGTATGCAGGGATGAAGACCAAGTCAACACGAATTATTTTCATGTTGACGACTCGGCCGAACGGCCGAGTCCGGCCGGCGGCGCCGGCCGAGTCGGCCGAGTCGGGTCTCGAACGGTAGGGTTTCACATGGGGGGATTTATGGTGTACTTTATTTTTTATAAATTGCATTAAATTGTGAATTATGGCTGTTTGACCGTTTGACTTCCCAAAAAAATTAAAACAAAATGATATAAAAATATGCGGGGCATGGGATTTGAACTCTGGTGGCTTGGTTCAGCAGTGCAAGGTATTACCAGTGAGCTACAAGCTCCTTCTTGTAATTATTGTAAGGAGATAGATACTTAAATTGTTTCCAGCAACATCAATACTCCAAGTATACATCATATTTAAAGCAAATTTTGGTATACAAAAATTGGAGTTGTTACAATCTACCTTCCTTACAAAAATTTCGTCCTCGAAATTTACAATTTTTATTTGAGGACTAGTTTACAAAAAGGTGCGGATATCTTGCACGCATCTCATCCTCCCTTTCTCACGTGGATTCTCCTGGAGTGTCATTTCTCCACATTACCCAGATCAAATTAACTTCTTTGTTCCGAAGTGTCTTCACTTTCCTGTCCAGGATCTCCACAGGTTGTTGCTCGCAAGACAAATCGGGCTGTATCGTGAGCTCGGAATGATCAAGTACATGGCTGGGGTCACTCACATACCTTCTGAGTTGGGATATGTGGAACAAGTTATGCACTCCTTCCAATGAGGGTGGAAGCGCTAAACGGTACGCCACTTTACCGACTAGTTCGAGTATATCGAACGGTCCAATGTATCTTGGACTCAACTTTCCCCGTCTTCCAAATCTGATCACTCCACGGTTCGGAGAGATTTTCAGGAATACATGATCTCCTGGCTGGAGCTCCAAGTGTCGTCTCTTCGCATCAGCCCAGTGTTTCTGTTTATCTTGGGCTATGCGCATTCTTTCCCTGATAGTACGAACCACATCAACGCTTGCTACTATCATCTCTGGTCCAAGGAGTTCTCTATCTCCGATGTCGTCCCAACTTAATGGCGATCGACACTTCCATCCATACAATGTTGCGAAAGGTGCCATTCCTATGCTTGCTTAGTAGCTGTTGTTGTACGCAAACTCCACAAGATGCAGGTGATCTTCCCACGATCCTTTGAAGTCGAGCATACATGCTCTGAGCATATCCTCCAAGATCTGAATAGTTCGTTCTGACTGACCATCTGTTTATGGATGATAAGCCGTGCTGAAGTTCAGACTTGTTCCTAAGCTAGCTTGCAGATTCTGCCAAAATTGCGATCGGAACCTGGTGTCACGATCGGAGACAATGCAGACCGGTACTCGATGAAGTCTCACAATTTCCTATATGAGTTCATGGGTATCAGAGATAGTACATTATGACGAGTTTTTAAATCTAATTTAGATTATTACCTCCATGTACTTCTTCACTAGTGTCTCAGTTGATTGGCCAACTCGAAATGGGATGATGTGAGCCGACTTTGTGAGTCGATCCACAATGACCCAAATCGCATCGTTACCCTTTGTGCTACGAGGAAGAGCAGTTACAAAGTCCATCGTGATGTGCTGCCACTTCCATTCTGGAATTGGTAACGGTTGAAGTAGTCCAGCTGTCCTGTGATGTTCAGCTTTTACTTGCTGACACACCAAGCATTTTGCGACGCTTCTGGCTACTTCACGCTTCATTCCATGCCACCAATAATTCTGACGTAGATCTTTGTATATTTTAGTACCTCCAGGATGTACTGAATAGGGAGAGCTGTGAGCTTCTTTCATTAACCCTTCCCGAACAGGACCCTTTGGTACACACAATCTGCTGCCGTATCTCAAAGATCCGTCTTCATGGATGATGAAATCTGTTCTGAGTCCATTCTCCACTTGTTCTCTGATCTTTTGCAACTTAGCATCGCTGGCTTGTGCTGCTTTGATCTGATTGACAATGGTTGATTGAACTTGTAAGTTCATCAAACTTGAAACATCACCTGGCATGACTAGTTCGATCTCCATCTGATGTAAGTCTTGCTGCAGCTTCCACTGGGCGGTGAGATTTATTACTAATGGTTGGCGACTAAGAGCATCAGGTACTACGTTCACCTTTCCTGGATGATATTGCAAATTGATGTCAAAGTCCGCCATAAGTTCTAACCATCTTCTCTGCTGCATATTCAACTCCTTCTGAGTAAACACATACTTCAGACTTTTATGATCTGTGTAGATGTTCACTCGTTCACCAAGTAAGTAGTGGCGCCAAATCTTGAGAGCAAAAATGACGGCTGCCAACTCTAGATCATGCGTCGGATAATTGCGCTCATGGGTCTTCAGTTGTCTTGAAGCATAAGCCACAACCTTACCATGCTAATGTAGAACACATCCTAATCTCTTACCGGATGCATCGCAATGCACTTCGAATCCTCCAGATTGATCCGGTATGACGAGAATAGGTGCAGATGTCGGTCTTGACTTGAGTTCTACGAAAGCTTGCTCGCATTCTTCTGACCACACAAATTCTTCATCTTTTCGTGTGAGCTTGGTCAGGGGTGTTGCTATCTTCGAAAAGCCTTCAATGAATCTTCTGTAATATCCAGCTAAACCCAAGAAATTTCGAATATCCTTCACTGATTTTGGCGTAGGCCATTCGCTGACTGCTGAAACTTTTGCTGGATCCACAGAAATTCCTTCTCCTGATACGATGTGTCCAAGAAAACCAACTTGATTTAGCCAAAACTCGCACTTACTGTACTTGGCATAAAGCTGATGTTGACGAAGAGTTTCCAGGACAATTCGTAGATGCTCCACATGCTCTTTCTGATTCTTAGAATATACCAGGATGTCGTCGATGAAGATGACAATGAACCTGTCTAAATACTCCCGGAAAACTTGATTCATAAGGTTCATGAAGATTGCTGGTGCATTGGTCACTCCAAATGGCATTACTAGAAATTTGTAATGTCCATAGCGAGTTCTGAAAGCTGTTTTGTGAATATCAGCTTCCTTGACCTTCACTTGATGATAACCTGAACGAAGATCTAGTTTAGAGAAAACGCAAAATCCACTTAGCTGATCGAATAAATCGTCGATGCGCGGGAGTGGATACTTGTTCTTTATAGTAACTTCGTTCAAGGCCCTATAATCGATGCACATTCTGTATGAACCTTCCTTCTTCTTCACCAATAGTACAGGTGCTCCGCAACTTGAAGTGCTGGGACGAATCCATCCCTTCGCCAGTAATTCGTCCAACCGTGTTCGAACTTCCTTCAATCCTTCCGGACTTAGTCTATACGGTGCTTTGATCACCGGTTGTGCTCCTGGTACTAAGTCAATACTGAATTCAAGAGCTCGATCGGGAGGCAAACCTGATATATCGTCAGGGAATACATCGTCGAACTCTCGAACTACTTCTGGTTTTGATTCTTCCTCTGCCTGAGCTGCTGCAACTACTGCTTCTCTTGGCTTTGCTTTGTAGGTACTTGGTTCCAGTGTACGATCTCCACTCTTGAAATAGAAGACCGGATGATCTGGAATCTCAAATACTACCCTCCTTTGACGACAGTCGATAGTAGCATAAAAGGTTCCAAGCCAGTCCATTCCTAGAACCACATCGAAGTTTGGTATGTCCAGTACCTTGAAGTCAGCGTAAAACTCTCGACTGCAGACGATGACTGGACACATGCTGTATCCCATAGTTGCCTTTAGAACACCATTTCCGGAACTGACGTTCCAGCTGGATACAAGCGGTGAGACTGGAATCACATGGGTTCGGACAAACCGTTCGACATAAAGCAGTGGGATGCTCCAATATCAAACAGTGCAAGTGCAGGTAGTGAAGCTACTAGGATTGTACCTAAGGTATATGGGATAGGTTTTAGGTATAGGGAAAGTGTGCAGATAAACAAGTCTAAAAGATAAGTTTGAGAAGGAAAGTTTACCAGTAATGACTTGGCCAGTGGCCTCAACTTCTTCCACAGACATCATGAAAGCCTAGCGCTTCGGCACATTCCTCCTGGCCTGAGGAGCATTCCTCGGAATGTTCCTTTGAGCTTGATGGAATTGTCGAGGAGGTGGTACAGCTTGTGGTCCCCTGGGTGGTGCAGGCAGTGCAAGTCTGGTAGCAGGTGCCTGAAGAGCTGGTCGCTGCTGATAAGTATTTGCTGGCCTGGGTGCAGCAACTGAGTTCTGTCTTTGGGGACAAGATCCAATATCATGAGTGGCTGAACCGCAGACTAAGCAGAGGCGGTTGGCTCGACGGCAGTCCTTCATCATATGTCCAGTTCTCTTGCAGTAAGTGCAAAAGGCTGGGCTAGGACGATGAGTTGGTACTCCGGGTCGCCTTGGCACGAAAGGTGGTCTGGACGTGGCTCCACCTGCCATCTGGTTAGCAGGGCGCTTGACTTCTGCAGACTGTGGTCTGCCCCTCTCTTTTATTACTGCCTCATAACTGCGGGCAGCTTCTAGGGCTTCCTCATGAGTCAAAAACTTTCCTGTGGCTAGAGCAGCCTTAATCTCTGTGTCCAAACCTTGCTGAAAACGATGGGCTCTGATCTCGTCCGTCGGTATCAGGTGTGCCGCGAATCTGTTTAAAGATTGTGTTAGCTGTGTAGTATGTGATATCTAAAAAGTGAATTATTGTGACATATCTTACCGGCTCAACATAGTGAATTCAACGTCGTATCTACCGATTTGTCCCACATTGATCCTTGCTGTAAATGAATAAACTGCTGCTCCATGGCAAACCTGGCAGTCACAGGGAAATATTTCGCGTCGAACTTCTCGCGAAATGCCTTCCATTCAATCGGCTGTACCAGACGGGTTTCTTCCGCCTTCCACCAATTGCGAGCATTATCCGTGAGCTGTAGCTCCGCTACACGGACCCAAGCGTGGTCTGGCACTTGAGCTGCTGCCAGATCGTCCTCGATGCTTTGTGCCCATTCTTCCGCTTCAAGAGGGCTTCCTTTACCAGAGAACTGCTTTGGGTGCAAATCTCTGAATTGCTTTACTCCCGGTGTATCGGCTTCAGGACGGTTCAGAAGTTGTTGCTGTCCCTCGAGAAGGCTGCGGATCGCTTCAAATAGCATCGTTTGCTCAGTGGGTGGTGCAGGAACAACTGGTGAGAGAGGTAGTGCTGCAGGGGTGTTGTTGACATTGGTGCTGGTGTTGTTCGGGGAATCCATGACCTTGAAGAAAAATTTGGGTTAGGACAGATTCAAATACATGAAATGATAAGATTCAAAGAATAGAGATTTGCAAGATTCAAAGGACATGAATTGTAAAGAATGTTTTACTTGCCGGTTCTTGTGTTATATTGCTTAGGTTGTTCACGCAGACCAGAACTGCAAGACAGGGATTCATACAGCTCTGACCTGCATGGGCCACCAACAAAACCTGTCACGCCCCGCTTCCCAGTGTACGGCGAAGTGGACGCGACAAGGTCCGCTACGTATGTACTCAAAAGTACATACGCTAAGCGTAGCTAAGCAATATAAAATAAATCACAAGAGACGAAAGATATAGAAATAACAGCAACTTTTATTAATAACATTCTTTGTACAATGCATGAAAGGAAAATACAACTGAAATGAAAAGTAATGCCTAAACAGTGGCATAACAATAACTGGAAATACTGGAAAGAACAAGGTACAATATCTAGAGCTCTGGGTCTTCGTGGAACTGCTCCAAATCTTCACCGGTGGGCTCGATCTTAGCTTGGTCCAACGCACCTGACGACATTCAAAGAAGAAAGAAATAGAATGTCGTCAGCGAACAGGTCGCTCGGTAAGTCCCAATATAAAGAAGAATTAGGAAGACAGTGTAAAAGTATTTTCTAAAGTATTATATTGTTGAATATAATGGAATATTGAATTAACGCTGTTGTTTGTAGCTTGGTACAGAAGGATGCCAGTGTATACGAGGGGGATCTCTATATGGTAGAGATCAGGGCAAAAGGAAAGTATAAGGAACCGTTATGCCACGGTACAACAGCAATAGGATTCAGGTTAGGTGTCTTAATCTGACCACCTCGTGCCATCTTTAACACCTTCCGTATCAATCTACCCCTTAAACCCCGTAATGTTTAACAGTATTATGGTATTGGAATATGTAAGTTGGGTGACTGACCAAAACCATGATATCAGTAAACATGTTGAAACTGTATAATCAGGTAAATGGAATATCAGGATAATGGATGAATATCCATAGTTTGATTCAGTCAAAAATGAATATATTGTTAACTGGATTCAGGGATTCATGTATTCAAATTGTGTTGGAATATAAAAGAATATAGATTGACTTGAATCATATTCAAGTCAGAAATAGTCAGACTCTAACCCAAGTCAGACTAGAAGAAAGGTAATTTGAAGTTCAATATTAGTTAGGGGCCTTATTGTAATTTGTAAAACTTGAGAGGGTTTTATGTAAAAAGTACTTTTGTATAGTTTTCAAAATACACCTCAAGTATTTAATAATCGTCTTTATTGTTATAATGAGTGTCAATTTTATTTGTGTTATTCTAGTGAATATATCTTAATAAAAGTATTAATTGATTTATCTGAAATTCATGGTATTTTAATGTAACTTTTAATCTTGTAATTTTAGGAAAAAGTGGAAACTTTATATTATAATAAAATAGGTGTTTAAATGATAATTATATATATATTAACACAAGAATAATTTTAAATAAATATTTTAATCTCCAAAATCTCATTTTTCTCAGATATCGTATTTTAAACCTTTCGAGACCGAATGCTTCTTGCGGAGGTCTGAATCTCGCACTACTAGCCCGCGGGTGCACGATGAACCGTACTATCCCTAACGGGTTCCCAAAAAGTGGGTTGTAGCGGCACTTTGCTTAGGTTTTATAAATACTTTTCATTTAGGAAAAACGGTTTTATAAATAAAAGGTATTTATTTGTAAAAGAGTATAGTTTTCTGTATTTTAGTTTCTAGGGTTTCCTAAGCCAACTAGCCTATTTGTAAGGGTCTAAACGAATAGTCATTAGAAGCCTCAAATCGCCTCTTCACCGCCAATTGTGGCCAGGTAAGTACTAGTGAGGAGGGAGGGATCCGCTCACGAATCGTGAGACGGGCCTTTTAAAGTTACCCAAGCTCACTTGCCTAGCCTAGACACCACAAAGTCAGTTTAGATAAACGATCGATGTCCATGATCAATCGTGCTTTCATTTTATAAAAGATTTTATTCCGAAATGTTTACAACTTAAAGCTTTCAATAAAGATTATAAAGATTATGGTATTTTAGTGAAAAGTCCTGTAATTTCGTATTCTATGTTTTGACATATATCAATTAGGGTTATAATTGAGTGCGTGTAGAGGTAGGTCATTACCTCGTGACTTATTTTAAGTTTTAATGATGTTTAGAGGTTAAACATGATATATTAAACTTGAAGGTATTAAAGCGCAAGAATACGGTATTTGAAAACGTTATCATTTCATGTGTGAAATTTCATTCAAATTGATTTTTACAAGTTTAGTGATCAAGATAAACATATTTAGGAGTAAGGGAATTGATTTAACGAAGAAAAATAAACTTCATGGTATTTTTATGAAAAGAATACGGTTTTACAAAGAAGCTATCATTTCATGTGAGAAAGTTTGTTTAAATTGGTTTATGTGTGATTAATAGTCAACATGAATATAGGTAGGTATTATGTATTAGGTGACAAGTGGAAATTTGCAGAAAAACGAATCGGAAATCGGTTTGTTCCGATTTCCGTCGGGTTCCAAAAAGTCGTATTTTTATATTAAAGAACAGAGAGATAGAAGAGATGGGACTTACGGGTTTGGACAAGCTAAGGAGGCTAAGGGATGTAGTGGTTGTCTATGCGTCGAAAACTTCACGAAGGTTCTAGTCCGGTCGCCGGAATCCGTCATCGGTTTCGGCAGCGCTTCGCTTCTCGCTCTTTGTACCGAGTTCTCGAGAATTTGGGAGAGTGGACTTAGAGTGGTGAGGTGAAATGGTAGAGGGTAGGGGTCTTTATATAGGGCTAGGCTAGGGTTAGGGTTTGGATTAAAAAAATATTAAAAAATGTAAAAATTCACTAAAATATCATTAGTTTTGGGATTAAAAGAGGTTTAATGGGAATTTTGTAACTGTACAGAGAAAATGGAGTATGCAGGGATGAAGACCAAGTCAACATGAATTTTTTTCGTGTTGACGACTCGGCCGACCGGCCGAGTCCGGCCGGCGGCGCCGGTCGATTCGGTCGAGTCGACGGCCGACTCGGCCGAGTCGGGGCCGAGTCGGGTCTCGAACGGTAGGGTTTCACATGGGGGGATTTATGGTGTACTTTATTTTTTATAAATTGCATTAAATTGTGAGTTATTGTTGTTTGACCGTTTGACTTCCCAAAAAAATTTTTAAAAAATGATATAAAAATATGTGGGGTATGGGATTCGAACTCTGGTGGCTTGGTTCAGCGATGCAAGGTATTACCAGTGAGCTACAAGCTCCTTCTTGTAATTATTGTAAGGAAATAGATACTTAAATTATTTCCAGCAACATCAATACTCCAAGTATACATCATATTTAAAGCAAATTTTGGTATACAAAAATTGGAGTTGTTACATATAACCTTAGCAAAAGACTCATGGTCCCATCAGAAATCCAGACACATCTTGAGACGGTATCATCTGATCAGGTAGATCGAGTTTCGGAGAGTAGATACGAAAGACAACACGGTTGATCCATTTACCAAGGCCCTCCCTCAAGCACAGCTCGAGTGAATTTTTGAGATGTTGGGTATGTGGTATACCAACAATTGGTCCTAGAGCAGACGTTGGGTATTTGATATGCCAATTATAGGCCTCGGTGTAAGTGGGGGATTGTTGGATATGTATGTCCTAGAGGACTATATTGTATAGGATGTTAGGGATATGTATGTATAGGACAATCTTGCTCAGTTGTATATACTATATTTTCTGAATTGTCTTTATCTTAATATGTGAATTTCTTTCTCTTTCTCCTTTATATTGCTTACACATATTGATAAAGACTCGATACAGTAGTATACTATTTTGGTTTTTCTTTAGTTTAACATGTGCATATGTTATACTTGATATCACATATGGCAGATACATGTTGATAAAGCCGCAGGATTTTGCTTGACTACCAGCGTTATGATGGCGATCATACTTGTGGGAGCTGGGTAGTCCATAAGCACATCCTTAAAGGTCCCATGTCCCAGGAATATCGATACCGGGCATCGATATTCTAGAGTAGACTTGTGTATACATTTCTAGACCCCGACGAGGGGTGGTGGTTGGTCCCATAGCCATTGGTGTGAAAACCTAAGATTGTATACAGATGCTCACTAGGGGTGAGTATACTGGAAGGACTCGCCGAGAACCTCTAGATGGTATTATACCTATCGTCAGATAGCAGTTCTCAGGTGACATGAGTACAGCAGATTAGTCTTTAGACCTGAGATCATTATTTTTCTCGTGTAAGTTCCCACTGTACTTTGATCCCTATCATGGCTCTACTGAGCCTTGCAAACAGCTTTTGGTTCGGTACAGTCCTGAGCTACGTGGAGGCAGTGAGTGATTGTCAGGGATTCGTCTCTTCCGGTATTGGGAGTCGATATCGCACTATGTCCGATGGCCAGAACCATAAGACCTTGGCCAAGGCAGTTGAGATTTGCCGATGGTTAGATCAGTAGTTTCTCGGATTGGTCCTGAGCCATATCGACACGACTTATCAGGCCAGTAGGAGTTCTGACGTTTACTATCCCCTACACCCGGTATACGATACTCTTAGACGAAGAGACGGACTGTATGGAGATTGTCACGGATAGGCTCAGTAGGGGTTCAGATGAGCTTGCTCATCGGCCTTCTTTTCGATAGGTAGCTGGGTAGCCGTTATGTACAGCTAGTGTCGCTGAAGTGCTTGTGTTTAAAACCATTGCCAGCGTGTTGTCGAGTATTTAGACTCCTATACAGAGGGTTTCTCTGGTTCAGGTGAAAGGATATGGTGGCCGTATGTTTATAAGTGCAGGGTTTCGATCGAATGATAATACTAGCCGGCTTAGGAATAAGCTGGATTATTAAATCAGGTATTGATTTAATAATTTACATATACACATTTCGATATGAATATTCAAGTATTATTTAGGTTTTCGATCGGACGGTTGATAATACTAGCGGGCTTAGGATTAAGCCGGTTTGTTAAATCAGATATTGATTTAGTGATAGTATTATATTAGTAGTATTATTCTATCTCTTGGGTATTCATATCTTGGTATGAATACCGGTATATATATACAGTAGAAGTATTTTGTATTTATACAAAATACATTCTAGAAGATGAAACCTCATCATGCACTTTTCTATTTTATTGAAAATAGAAAATGGGGTTGAAAAGGATGAGATGGCATGATGCATGGGAGAAGTATGGCTATGGTATTTATTGCAAATACTATTGGAGTATGGTTGTGTTTTTAAAAAAAAAGATAAAATGCCTCATAAAAAAAAGAAGAGAAAAGCTTTAGCCGTTCTTGATTAGCAATTCTTTATGACATGTTTCTTCACTTGCTCTCCTTTCTTCTTCTTCTTGAGTTCATCTTCTACTTAAATTCTTATCATTCTCATGTTTTGAGAACAAAAGAATTTGAGATAGAAAACTACAACTAAAAACTCACTATATTATCTTAGAAATCTAGATTAGTAAACTATGTTGTTGACTTGCTTTATTAGTGAAGCTAAACTTGGATTACAAACTCTCAAGTAGTTCATTAGGACCGAGGAGGCCGACAATCAATGTTGATCTAGGAGACCACAAAGAGCTTAAGAAGAGGAGTGAAGACCCGAAGGACACGTGTCTATCGGTATAACTTTTTCTCATAGTACATAGATCTTTTGTAGCTTGCTAGTTTAGGGTTATGGTTTGATCACTTGGGTTAAGTTGGTTGTGCTTACTTAAAAATTTAATTTTTGTGCATTCCGTCTCTCTACTTCGATGTAGAGTGGGCACAACTCACTAACACCCAATGTACTTAGATTATTACCCTACCACGACTTTAAAGAGTCATTCAAACAGATTTTAGTTGGGTACAGTCCCGAAACACTTAGAGGCAGTAAGCGATAGAAAGGATTCGTCTTTTACGGTATAGGGAGTCGATGTCGCACAGTGTTCGATTGGTCATCACCATAAGACCGTGGCCAAGACAGTTGAGATTTACTGATTGTGAGATCAGTAGTTTCTCAGGATGGTTTTGAGTCACATCGACACAATTTATCAGGTTATTAGGGGTCTGACTTTTTCCACCCCTTAGACCCGATATGCGATACTCTCCGACGAAGAGACCAGACTGTACGGAGATCACTTTCAGGCTCAATAGGGACACGGTAAAGTTTGCTTGTCGAGCTTTCTTTTGATCAATACTTGGGCAGCCGTTATATATAGCTAGTGCCGCTGACGTGTTTGTGGTTAAACACACTGCCAGCGTATTGTCGAATCTTTAGATTTCCACACAGAGAGTTTCCCATCTTAGGCGAAACGATATAGTGTACCTATTTTGATACGTACTTAGATTCGATTAAATACGTGTTTTTGTACACACACTTTTAATTGGACTTTTTGTTAATACTAGCCAGTTTCAAAGATAGCCAGATTATCACATTTGGGTAAAATGTGAGCCAGTATTATATATCTCTTTTAGTATCTCTCTTTTTGGTATTTTTATTTTGACAGAATACAGTTTATACGAATATATGTATTTGTATAAATAATTGTATTTGTGTCTTCATAGAAATATGGGTATTCGTATTTTATACGAATACGGGTGTATGTATTTTGATTCGAATACGGATGTATGAATTTGTAACATATATTTGTATTAGTGTATGTGTGTGTGTGTATATAGAGAATAATGGAGGAAAGGTGGCATAGGAGGGAATTTCCATCTATGGCGTCAAAAAAGTACACCCTCCATGATTTTTTCGAAGATCGGCATCCATCATCATCATTTTTGTTATGTAAGATATGGAAATACCAAATTTCATGTGATTCCATCACTTTTTCATCGTTGATTTAGTGAGTGCAAAATTAATGGTTTACCAACAATAGAACTTTTTACATTGCTAATTCAACGGTGAAAAAGTGGTGAAATCACATGAAATTTGGTGTATCCACATGTTAAATAATAAAGATGATGATGATGGGTTCCGATCGTCGAATAAAATGGTGGAGGGTGTAATTTTTGACGCTACCTGACGAAAATTCCTCCGAGGACCTCTTTTCTACATCATTCTCATATATATATATGTGTGTGTGTGTGTGTGTGTGTGTGTGTGTTCGCACGTGCGCGCGCGTGCTTGTGAGGTGGCTATCTTCTGTTGATATCAATACATGTGTATATATTTGCAGCATATACTTGTGTGTGTGTAGAATATTGGAGGAAAGGTGTTATAGGAGGGAATTTTCTTTTATGGCGTAGAAAAAGCACACCCTCTATGATTTTTTCGACGATCGGAATCCATCATCATCATCTTTATCATGTAAGATGTGGAAACACCAAATTTCATGTGATTCCATCACCTTTTCACCATTGATCTAGTGGGTGCAAAATTAACGGTTTACTGGAACATTTTACATTGCTATCTCAACGGTGAAAAAGTGGTGGAATCATATGAAATTTGGTGTATCCACATCTTAAGTGATAAAGATGATGATGATGGGTTCCGATCGTCGAATAAAATGGCGGAGGATGTAGTTTTTTGACGTTACCTGACGAAAATTCCTCCCATGACCTCTTTTCTACATTATTCTCATGTGTGTGTGTGTGCCATGCGCGCACGCGCGTGCATGTAAGGTGGCTATCTTCCGTTTTCATCTCTTCTTTATTATATGAGACTTGTGTAAGGTTGTGACTCACTATGGTGAGTCACAAGCCCGCCTATTCATCATAATTAAAGAAAAGAAGAAAAAGAAAAGAGATAATGGTTTTTCATTAGCCGTGCTTGATATTTTCATCACCATCACCATTATCTTCTTCCTCCTCTCCTCTTGATTTTTAGTGAGTTGAGAAAGGAAAAGAAAAAGAGAGAAAAACCAAGAGATAGCCATTACTACATTCTTGTGATCAGTTATTAGCAAGTCTTTTTCACTAGTTGCTGTTCTCTGATAAAAAAATGAATAATAAATAAAAAGCAACGGAAAAAAGAACCAAATGGAGTATCACGTGACCACACGTAATAGGCACCACGCTTAACAAAATAAGCTGAAACTGAGCCTCACGTGCAGACACGTGACCCCTATATACAAAGTATATGAGCGCTTATCTAAAACAAACCATTGGCCAGAGAAAAATAACCCACATGATAGCACGTGATACTCTTTGGTATACTTAATTTGGTGAGGTCATGTGCTACACGTGATGGGCTCCTAAGCCTTCTAAACCGATAGAATTAAATTCTAATTAAAAGGAATCAAAAGCTTTATGCTTAATTTGGTGAGGTCACGTGCTACACGTGATGGGCTCCTAAGCCTTATGAACCGATAGAATTAAATTCTAATTAAAAGGAATTAAAAGCTTTATGCTTAATTTGGTGAGGTCACGTGCTACACGTGATGGGCTCCTAAGCCTTCTGAATCGATAGAATTAAATTCTAGATAAAAGGGATCAAAAGCCTTATTGGGAAAATATTTCCTTGGATCTTTCTAAATAAGAAATATTATGCTCTGTAAAACAGAGCGCCGTTGGATTAAAGATCCAATGGTGATTAAAAAATCACCGATCTACCGAAAAATTCTGTGCAAGGAAATATATTTCTAAACTTGTTAAGAACAACAAAAGAAATATCTTCTCTAAAACAGAAGTCCTTGGATTAAAAATCCAACGGTGAGTAAAATTCACCGAGTGATCTAAAAGATCATGTTGGTTGATTATAAAATCAATTAAAATCTCTCAATGAGAGATTATCTAAACAAATTGATTCTTTTCTTTCTCCTATAAATTGAAGCCAAGAGACATAAGAGAAAAAAGAGAAAAAAAGAGAAAAAAATTCCCCTCGTAAGCAAAATAAAAAAGAATTTAATTCTTCAGAGAGAAAAAGATCACCTCAAAGACAAAAAGAAACCCTAGGTAAGGGAAGGAATAAAACACAGAACCTTTTATCTCTTCTTCACCTTCACAAGAGTTCAACTCTTCTAAAAAGAATTTAGTTCTTCCTCTGGTTGAAGATCTGCAGAAGCAGATCTCCCCATAAGTTGAGAATTTAATTCTCTTTAGGGAGATTTGTTATGCAGATTCAAAACCTAGGGGGGAATTAAGTTCAAAGAATTTAATTCTTACATTAGAGCATATAGGAATGTAATTCCTCTAAATAAAACTAGGGTTTAAATTTATAAAAGAATTTAATTCTTATTAAATAAGGGGCTTGAAAGTCTCAAAACACAAGATCTCCATGCACGTCAAAAAAAGAGATTAGCACCAAACATGATAGATCACGTACGCCCACGTGACCACCGTTGTTGAACAAAAAGAACAATTGAGATTAGGTTACGTGACCCCACGTGACCCCTGAACAAGCCTTTCAAGAAAGAAGAATAAACTCAAAACAACTTCTATTTTCAGGGGCATCTCATGTGATATCACGTGACCCCTTAGCACCTTCAGAACACAAGCAGTTTCATTTTTTAGGGCGGCTCACATGACATACGTGACCCCTTAACAGTGCTTAGCACTTTCAAAAGGAAGGGAAAATAAACCAAAGGCAGCTTTCAGTCTTTGGGGATGCCTCATGTGATCCCACGTGACCCATTAGTGCTCAGTACTCAGAAAAGAAAAAGGGAACAAATCCAAAAAAGCTATGCCAAATCTCGAGCGCCTCACGTGAGCGCCTCATACTTTCAGTGTTTAACACTATTTCAAGCGCCTCACGTGACCCCATGTGAGCGCTTCAAATTTTCAGTATTTAACACTACTTCAAGCGCCTCACGTGACCCCACGTGAGCATTTCAAATCTTCAGTGCTTATACAATACTTTAAGACCTCACGTGGGAACACATGAGCGCCGAACATATGCTAGTGTTTAACACTATGATAGGCCAACCTTAGCCCAAGTTAGCTAAGTCTTCCAAAACCAAACCTTGTTTTTAACTAAGCCCTAATTATGCTCAGGGCTTCCAAAATTAATCATCTCAGATGGCATTTACAATAATGTTCATCCCATTGCTTCTCAATCTGGCATTTGGTTCAAAGGTATATTTCTTCATACCTCTAATACATGTCGCTGAAATTCTTCAACGTCTTCAGAGAGGTGGTGGGTCCCAACGATCAATAACTATCTGGTGCATTTCCAAACCCATGGTTGCATCTAAACTACGGACCGTAATGTCCTTAAACTAACTTTGGACCGTAACGTCCTTAAACTAACCCTCATAGACTATGATGTCCTTACACTAAAAACCCCACAGACTATGATGCCTTTAAACTTCACGGACTATGACGTCCTTAAACTCACGGACTATGACGTCCTTAAACTTATGGACGCAACGTCCTTAAACTAGCTATGGACCGCAACGTCCTTAAACTACAACGGACCGAAACGTCCTTAAACTAACAACGGACCGTAATGTCCTTAAACTAAAACAATAGAGCCCAAATGCCCTTTTGTTGGGTCTGAATGATCCCCAAAACCATGTTGAGTAGATCTTAGTTTAAGATTAGACTAACATATCCTTAACAAACATTTGAGTTGATCTTAATCTAAAAACAAGATTAACGATTTTTAAACCAACCTAAATCCAAATCTAAGAATATACGGATTTGGACTAACCCACGCCCTACGGGCGACCACACAAACTAGTCTCCGTATATAATCCACGGGAAACCAAAAATAAAATAAACACACACAACACGAAGTGGCCATCTGGAGAAGGAAAAAATGGTTACCGCTATGCGATAGCGTAATTAACTGCAGGGGCTTGCGCCTGTAGGGAAGAGCGTCCTTACAATGAAAAACCCCTAAAATGAGGGTGAATCTTATGAAGTCTGCTACAATGGCCGCATCTGTTTATACCTCCGATACACGGTGCCATAAATCAACTTGGCATTTTCGGAGAGGTAGACAAATAAAACCAAATAGCATTTGCCCCCAAATTTAGGTAAGAGACCTACGCGGTCTCGTCTCTGTTTTCGGTGGCGAACAGATTCTGGTACGCTCGGTGGGACCTTTTCCTCTTTCCACTCTACACTTCGTGTGTCGTGTTCACGAACGAATCGCAGTCTAATATGGTTCCCTTGGGTTCGAGGTACTAAAATTTGATTTTGCTCCCCTAGAGAAAAGAACATCAATGGCCTCTAACTACTCCAGCTACAACAACAACTTCCGTTCCGCCTCATCTGGAGGAGTAACCTAGGGCCCCAAGCAGCCTCCTTTTTCACAATGCCGGTAGAACAAGTGACCCAAGCCACCACTGGGTTATTCATCGGGACCATGATCCCACAAACGAGCTTCAACGTTCAGATGCTGTCACAGGAAGCTGCGAAGAAGTCGGTCTTTGATCGGCTTGCAAGCACCACGGCCCCTCTCAGCGGGTCGTCCAGATCCAATTCCTCAGTCTTCGACAGGCTGGGTCAAAGCTCAAGTGGGCCCGCAAAGAGGCTCGCAATACCAGAGAAGGCCACTCTAAATCCTGCTACAGTTGAAGTCGTCCAAGCTGCTCTCCATACTCGAAGGTCGGCTTTCGACAGGTTGACCATTTCCCTCTCAGCGGACTTCTATTTTTGACACACTGGCGCCAACAACAGGCTCTCATCAGAACAAGGGGCATGGAAAAGCTGATCCAATAATGGAGTGGTCGTGGCCGATCTCCATGCTCGACGTCGCCACTGGCGCCGAGTGAGGAAAGCTGGGGGCAGCTCCCCTTCTGGATTTACCCTACCAGCTCCAACAGTGGAAGTTGACGTCGTTGTTCTAATTGGGAACAGCTTTGAACCACTCAGGAGGGTCCGCAAGAATTCTCCGACCACTGTATTGAAAAGATCTCCTCTACCTGTGGAGAATGTTACAAAGGCAAAGCCGCAGCAGCCCCCTCAGCGGCTATCTTCTAAAATCCACACGGTCTAGCGGAGAGTCTAGGATTCTATGATCGACAAGGACTACTCCCGCCGACAAAAGAAGATGAAGACTCAACAGGAAGATGACTATCCCTCTGCCATGCCACGCAATGTATCGTCTGCTCAGGTGCAGCAACCCCCTCAACTTCGATCGCTCAAGAGAAGAGAAGGCCGGAGAAGATCCCCATGCTCGCGACAAATGTCAAGAGTACTGAACCCAAACGCCCCAAGTCTGGGGGCATGGTGGTGCATACTGGTTATATGGCTTCCGGAAAAGAGGAAAGCCGTGCCTCTGGGGGTCATCGACCACTCACCCGATCGGTAACAAAGGCTCAGGAGCAACAACAGAAGCTCCAAGAGATGTTGACGAAGATGGTTGCACTCACGGGACATAAAGAAAGCCCCGAAGCATCGTCGGATTAGTGCCAGGAACAGGAAACCGATGACGAGTTCCTCCGCAGAATGCTCAAGAAGAAAGATAAAGAAGCCACGGAACAAGCGGCCAACATAAAACAAATGGTGCTATTATTTCAGGACATGGTAGGCATGACGGTCCAGCCGGACCCTCCAGTGGAGGAGCCTCCGGTGATCATTGAAGACGACAGAGGGGAGACATCAAACCCTCTTCCGGCCTTTTCAGCAGCAAAGGAGGAAACAATCTCGAAAGCTACGCTCGATGATTATATAGCTCAACAGATACGAGCCCATCAAGCGAACGAAGCTGCTGGCTAAGTCGTCAAAACTGGGCGACCCTATCCTAGATGGTACAATCATATCAAGTACCCGCCAGGATACATAATCCCTAAATTTCATGTATTTAAGTGGACATGCAATACCTATCAACATGTCTCTCAATTCAGGGCTCTGTGCTGCAACACTGGAGGTGACGATAAGCTACCGCTTCACCAATTCGTCGGCAGCTTAGCGGAGACGGCGTTCGAATTATATTCAGAGCTTCCAAATGATTCCGTTAAAACTTTTACAGAGATGGAGTTTCTATTCACCCAGCGTTTCGCAAGCGCTAGCGAACGCACCCCAATCACGATATTGAACAATGCCAGGGTGAAGCCGGGAGAAACAAGGGTTCTATACGCGATACGGTGGAGGAACTTATAGTTGAAGTGCGAACATCGCATAGAAGAGGCTCCTGCAGTGTGCATGTTTATGGGAACCCTCGATCCGCAGGCGACTATATCCCAATTCATGATGTTCTTCAAGCCGGCCACTTTCCAGGCCTTGATTGAAAAGCTGGCCAAAATGGACCAGATGGGCCATAGGCCTTCCTCTGCTAAGACGGAGCCTCGGAATGAAAAGGGGATGGGAAAGCGACCTTCATCGCCAATGCTCAGCAGTAGCCCAATGGTCTAAACCCAGCTGATCGCCAAAATGACAGACAGCGATTCGTCAACGAAAAATTAAAACGTCCTACTCGTTTCCTCGGGATAAAACAAGAAGTCTGTTCGACCTGGCGGTGCGTAACAGGCTCATCAATCTGCCGGATCCGAGACGTCCGTTGCAGCCCGGTGACGTCAGTAATACAAATTACTGTCCCTACCACCAAGTAGTAAACCATTCAATCGAAGATTGCTTCGTTTTCATAGTTAGTTGTTTTCTTAATAATAATCGTCAAAGGCTGAATGGAGGACCAATACAAACAAGGAAAATTCGCACTGTCCGAGAATTGGAAAGTAATCCCGCACCAGCCACACGCTCTTAAAAAGGTGAACACGCCGGGGGCATCGTGCTCTTTTATAGAAGAAGCTTCATGAGAGGTCGCTCTTTCAACCAAAACAAAACAAATGCTGAAGGATCTTCAAACATTCCCGGCGATTAAGTGGAACCTGAGATCATTGAGGGAATGCTGAAACCGCGTCTGACGCCAAGAATTGGTAGTGATGGTCAAAACGCCCAGGCCCAGCCATCAAAGTCTTCGAAGAAGAAGAAGAAGACCAAGAAGCCCGCGCAGCTTGATGACAAGCGTACGGATCTGCAGAAACATATTGACGCGCTAGAAGAATACAACCAGAAGGCGCGAACCCCGGTCACACTCCAAGAATTTCTCAACCATGTCCTTGAGAGTGGAGATAACGACGATGACGACGGAGATGACAAATCAGAAAAATCCAAGAATTATGTGGCAAGTTGCCACATTATCTCTCATTCGGCGTCAACTAACGAAGAAGCTCACTCGGCGTTAGAAGACAACATCGAAGAGCTGGGGGCATAACCAGCACCAAAACCCTTGGAACCGTTTGGCGAAATGATCGACATGCTACTGAACGAAGCCTGTCAGAAGAGCAAAGCTGATCAAGAGTGTGAAATGGCCAGATTCGAAATGGCCAGGCGTCGGCGTCAATCTGAACAAATCGTGGTAGGGATAGGTCGCAAAATGCTCTAACCAGCTCAAAACACATCCGTGACAGAAAAAATCAAGCTCAAGACGAGGAAACGGTTCGCCAAAGCCTTGTCCTTGGGAATGAAGCTGCCATCTTTCAAAGGGAATACTCCCGGCGATGTGCACCTTGACGAAGTGGATGTGCATCTTAACTACTGCTTATACCACCAGAGGATTGCACATCCTACTGAAGAGTGTATGTTATTTAAAATGTGGTGGCAAGGGTACGTCGCTCACCGACAACATTTCAAGCGGATAAAGCGCAAAGCTCGTCGGGAACGGATAATCATGACAGATGAGCATAAAAGAGCTGTCAGCAACTATTACATGGTCGATGTCAGGGGATCGCATGTTCTCACCTTGGGATGTGATTCTGACGAAGAAGTATCTCTCGGCCCTCTCTTCAAAGAATCCACCTCAGGAATAGAGGAAGAGACGAAGAACTGTGAGAACATTCAGCTGTGTAACCGCACGTTAACTGAAAAGAATCTCGGACCCACAAACAAAGGATCGAAAAAAAAGATAAGGGGAAGGAAAAAAGTCCTCGAGAATATTGCCCTCGATGAGAGAGTTGCCGAAAAGCTCGCAGCCAAGGATCCGCCCAAGAAGAGTAAAGTGGATTACAATGTCCTGGCACACCTGAGGAAGATACCCTCGCAACTGAGCATCTTGGATGCCCTTCTTTTGTTTAAAGATACACGGGATTCTCTAATCAAGGCGTTACAGGACCCTGGGCAGTTTCAAGCCTTCCTGGCCGAAGAAAAGATGAAGGAAGAGCTGGAAGAAGTGCACACAGCCGACATCACCTTCAGTGACGAGGACCTCCTTCTCGCGACGTGCGAGCACAACCGTCCCCTATATGTCACCGGGTACTGCCACGACATTAAGATAGGGAAGATTCTAGTTGACAACGGGTCCTCCGTCATCCTTCTGAATGTGAGGGTGTTAAAATAAATCCGCATGAGCTTTCAGCATCTGGCGCGAGATAATATCACCATATTTGGTTTTGACTCCCAGTCATCACGGACGCTCGGGTCTGTAATACTAACATTACGCTTCGGGTCGCTCGTCACTGACATCAAGTTTCACGTCATCGACGCCAAGACTTGCTACAATGCTTATCATGCCCCGCTTCCCGGTGTATGGTGAAGGGGATGCGACTGGCCGCTACGTGTTTATTCTGAAGTAAACACGCTAAGTATATCTAAGCAATATAAATGTAAATGCACAAGAGACAAGATATAATGAAACAACTTTATTTATTAACATTCTTTTTACAATACATGGAAAAGTAAATACAACTGAATGAAAGCAATGCCTAAACAGTGGCATAACATAAATGAAATGCACTGAAATAAAAGTGTGTACAATGAAGCTAGAGCTCTGGGTCGTAGGAAAGCTGTTCGAAGTCCTCACTAGTAGGCTCGATCTCCTGAGTGTCCAGATCACCTGACAACATTCCAAAAAAGAAAGCGAAAGAATGTCGTCAGCGAACAATTGCTCGGTATGTCCCAAAGATAAGGGAGAATTAGAAAAGACAGAAAGTGAGAGAGAGTGTGTAGCTTTTAAAGTTGTATTATGTTGTTAACGCTGTTGTTTTTAGCTTGGTACAGAAGGATGCTAGTGTATACGCGAGGAGTCTCTATATGACAGAGACTAGAGGCAAGTGTAGTACAAGGAACCGTTTATGCCACGGTACAATAGCAAATGGATTCAGGTTAGGTGTATTAATGGTTGCTGTCTCATGCCACTTCTAACACTTTCCGTACCAATCTACCCCTTAAACCCCGCGAAGTATTGATTGTATTGTTTGTATTGTAACTTGTATTGTCTTGTAATATAGTTTGTATAATTGGATGAATTGTTGAAACCATGATATCAGTAAATGGGTGTAACTGGAGAATCATGGATGTAACTGGAGAATCATGGATGTAACTAGAGAATCATGTAAGTGGAAGTATATCAATGGTTCGGTTCAGTAAATATAAATTGAATAGATTGAATATATGGATTCATAGATTCATGTCGAATTGTAGATTGTAGATTGTAATTGAATCATATTCAAGTCAGATTATTAAAGAGACTCAATCTGAGTCAGACAATTAGAAAAGTAAATTGAAGTCCTGATTGTTTTGATGTTATCGGTAACCGCTGCACATGGGCGGCAGAATTTGTGTCTTTTTCAAAGACGATTACCGTGTTGATAACACCATTGTTAAGTTTCTTCCTTAAATAGGCAAGCACCCACTTCTCCGGCTCCCTAAGGCTCAAGAGATTGGTCCCACTTAAACCTATGTTTACTAGGGTCCTAAGGGTAATTTATAGAACTTGAGGGGGTTTTATGTAAAAATACTTTTGTATAATTTTCAAAATGATCCCTAAGTATTTAATTATCATCTTTAGAGTTATCATGAATGTAGATTTTATATTTGTGATATTTCTAGTGAGAAATAACCTAATTTCATAATATAGGGTATTTATTTGTAATATTGAATTTGTATGGAATTCATGGTATTTTAATATAAAGTGTTTCTTGTTTTAGAAAGAGTTGGAATATTTATAATATCATAAAATAGATATTTTGATGTTACATATATATATATATATATATATATATATATATTTATATATATATATATATATTTATATAAAAATAATTTTTAATATATATATTATATTTCTAGAAATCTCATTTTCTTTAGATGTTCGTATTTTAAATCTCTCGAGACCGAATGCTCCTTGCGGAGGTCTGCATCTCGCAGTACTAAGCCTGAGGATATGCGATAATCCACACCATCTCGAACGGGTTCCCCAAATGGGTTGTAGCGGCGCTTTGCAAAGATTTGTAAAATACTTAATCTTTTAGAAAACGGTTTTTTTGATAATAAGTGGTCTTTATTTGAAAGGTTTCTTTTTCCCGTATTCTATGTTCCCGAAAGTTTTGTGCTATGTTGCATATGAGTGTTGTGAGGAGATAGGTCATTACCCCGTGATCTAATTAAAGGTATAGCAAGATTGTGATGGTTTAAATGTCGAAATGAAACTACATGGTATTTTAATGAAAAAGAGCGGTAAAAGTTACAAAATGAAATATATTGTCATGAAACTTGTTCAATATGTTTGTTAATGTTTAATAGTCAACATGTAATGGTTTAACATGATTTTATTAAAGAAAAGTGAGAGTTTTAGGAAGAACTGAATCGGAAATCGGATTTGCTCCGATTCCGTCGGGTTTTAGAAATACGTATTTTAGAAAAGAGTAGAGAAAGGGGGAAGTGGGACCTATGGGTTTAGAAGTTAGGGATAAGGAAGAGGAAACGGGAGGAGGCGCCGATGCGTCGTTTCGTCGCCGGGAACTCCTAGAACCGTCGTCGGAAAATTGCCGAAGCTTTCGCCCTTCGCTACTTCAAATATACATTAAGCTTCTAGCAATTTTCTTGAGAGTTTTGTTTAGAATTTTGGAGTGAGGGGTGTGTGTGTAGGGGTTGTATTTATAGGATAAGGCTAGGGTTAGGGTAGGTAAAAGGTTTAATAGAAAAAATGTAATAAAATGGAGTAATTGGTGTTTTAAAGGGTCTCTGTTACTGATCTGAAGAAATAAAGTGTTCAGGGGTGCAGGGGGGGTGAAAAGCCAAAAGTTTCATGTTGATGACTCGGCGGTCCGGCCGAGTCCGGCCGGCGGCGGCGGCGGCCCGAGTCGGCCGGTCCGCCGGCCGATTCGGCCAAGTCAGGTGGTCGGAGTCCTCCTTGCCGGTTCATGTAGCCTCTAGTACAGTTAGTTTATCTTGTGTAGTGGGATTTTTGTGAGTTATGCACGTGTAAACCCTTGGTATTCTAAAAATTCAAAATAAAACAATATTAAAAATAATGTGGGGGTATGGGATTTGAACTCTGGTGGCTTGGTTTAGCAATGCAAGGTATTACCAATGAGTTACAAGCTTCTTCTTGCTATTAAAAAGCAAAACAAATTTATATCTTGTGCTCAAGCAAAAATACCCCTTTCTGTATTTTTTGAAAAATTTGTACATAAAGTAATACAGTAAGTTTAGGGTTGTTACAATGCTCTACTCGGCAAGCCTTGGTTACACGAATACAATATCGTCCTTTCTACACAACATCAGTGTATGAAGTATTTCAAAGATGGTCTTGAGTACACAGTGATGGGGGAACTGAATCCATTCTCCGTAAACGAAGTCCGCAAATACGAAGACGCCAAGAACTTCCTTCCCGACTTCAAAGACACGGAAAGATGCCATAAACCGGAGAACAAGCAAAAAGCTATCACCACTATTCCGGTCTTTAGAAGTGATACCGAGGAAGAAGAAGAAATAGTTTATTCGGGGCGTCAAGCTAGTCAAACAGGCACCAAGAAGTATGCGACTGGAACTGGAAATTTGTATCAACGCCGAAGTCAAGAAGCTAATCGACTCTGGCTTCATCCAAGAAGTTCAATACCCCGACTGGATCGCTAATATTGTCCCAGTGATGAAGAAGAATGGGACGGTGTGCATCTGCGTGGACTTTCGGGACCTCAACAAAGCCTGTCAGAAGGATGATTTTCCCGTACTGGTTACCGAGTTGATGATAGATAACACTTCCACTCACGAAGTCTTCTCCTTCATGGATGGGTCTTCAGGGTACAATCAAATAAAGATGCATCACGAAGACCAGAAGCATACCGCTTTCCGGACTCACTCTGGGCATATTCTGCTACAAAGTGATGCCTTTCGGTCTAAAGAACGCCGACGCTACCTACCAGAGGGCCATAACAAAGATCTTTGATGACCTCATATACGAGATTGTCGAATGTTACATCGACGACCTCATACTAAAAAGCAAATCGCACGAGGAACACTGGGAGTATTTGAATATAGTGTTCCAACGTCTTCGTAAGTACAACTTGAAGATGAACCCCCTAAAATGCGCGTTTGGAGTTTCCTCAGGCAAATTCCTAGGGTTCATCATACGGCACCGAGGCATCGAAATAGATCCATCGAAGATCAAGGCGATTATGGAAATGCCTGCTCCAAGGACTCTAAAACAATTGCGGTCTCTCCAAGGGAAGCTCGCGTATATCAAACGATTCATAGCCAACCACTCTAGTAAATGACGTCCCTACAGTCACTTGATGAAGAAGGGAATCTCGTTCGTTTGGGATCATAAATGCTAAAGCGCACTGGATGAAATCAAGCAGTATTTGCAGAATCCGCCGGTACTGCCCGCTCCGGTCAAGGGAAAGCCTCTCATACTATACACAACCGCCCTTGAAGGTTCCTTAAGCGCGTTATGGGCACAGGAGAATGAACAAGGGAAGGAGAGAGCTCTCTACTATTTGAGCTGAGTTCTACTGGGTGCATAAAACAACTACTCCCCTATCGAAAAACACTGTCTGGCTTTGATCTTCGCGATAACGAAGCTTCGGCATTTCGCCTTGGCGCATGAGGTCCATCTTATATCAAAAGTGGATCTTCTCAAATATTTAATGTCGAGAGCCATACTAACGGGACAACTCTCTAAATGGGCCCTACTCTTAATGGAATTCTCGATAATATACCGACCTCTCAAAGCAGTGAAAGGCCAGGTCATCGCCGACTTCCTCGCTGAGCATCCGATACCTGCCGATTCACCCTTAAATTGTGAATTGCCGGACGAGCACGCGTTTGACACGATCAATAGGGAGAGGAGGGAGTGATACCCGATGGGAATTCTACTTTGATGGGGCATTTTCCATGAAGAAGAGAAAGCCCTATAATCAAATCTGGGGTAGGCCTTATCTTCATGACTCCGCAAGGAGGGATAATGCGCTTTGCCTTTTCCTTAACAGAGCCGAAGACAAATAATGAAGCGGAATATGAGGCTTTAATAGCAGGTCTTGAGATCGCTGTCGACATGGGAATCGAAAACCTCCATATATACGGAGATCCCAGCTGGTCGTTAGTCAAGTAAACGGTGATTATCAAACGTGCAAACCCGAGTTGGTAAAGTACGTCAAGATAGTGCAACGATTGCTGACTCAAATCCCTTCCTATTTCTTAGAAAGCATACCGCGTATGGAAAATAGCAAGGCGGTGCCAAACTCGCTAAAGAACTGGCTGACGAAAACCTTGACGACGTAAGGATCGTTGTACAAAGCCGTCGGGTTCTTGCACCAGCGGAAATATCTCCGGAGTCGTCTGAAGAAAAGGAAGCGACCAAGAAAATATACCTACAAATAGAGTATCAAGAAAAGGTTAAGGATTGGAGAGAAGTCTTCATAGAATACTTCAAATCCCGTTGAACACCTGAAGATGCATCCTCAAGACATCAGCTCATGAAACGCGCTCTGTCTTTCGCCTTCGTCAATGATACTCTGTATAAGAGATCGTTCGACTCTCTGTGGCTAAGATGCCTAGGATCGGAAGAAGTAAGGAGAGTCGTCCAAGAAACTCATGACGGACTCTGCGGTTCTCATCAAACTGGGCCGAAGATGAAGCTAAAGATCAAAAGAATGGGCTACTATTGGCTCACGATGATCCAGGATTGCCTCGAATATGCGAAGCAATGCCACTCATACCAAGTTCACGGGAATTTCATCCACCAGCATCTAAACCCGCTACACCCAACAGTGGCTAGCTGGACGTTCGAAATGTGGGGGACCGATATAATCGGGCCCATTGAACCAGCGTCATCCGAAGGACATCGGTTTATATCGGCGACAACCGATTACTTCTCTAAGTGGGCAGAAGCAGTTCCGCTAAGGGAAGTGAAGATGGAGAATATCCTCCATTTCTTCAAGACACACATCATCTACCGGTTCAGCATTCCACGACGGATTATCTCTGATAATGGGTCGGCCTACAGAAGTCACAAAATCAGCCGCTTCGCACAGCAGCATAATATAGACTGGAGATACTCTTCGGTCTATAATTCCCGAGCTAAAGGTCTAGCTGAGGCTTTCAATAAGACCTTAACAAAGATCATAAAGAAGACGGTGTCCAGAAACAAAAAAGACCGGCATGAAAGATTGCATGAAGCTCTCTGGGCGTATCTAACCACGTTCAAGACGGCTACGAATACAACGCCATACGCATTGGTATTCGGCACCGAAGCGGTACTCCCCTTGGAAATAGAGCTATCTTCTCTACGAGTGGCAATTCATTATGAGCTAACAGACGAAGAAAATGCTCACCTTCGGCTTGAGGAGCTTGACGCCCTCGATGAAACTCGACTCATAGCGCAACAAAATTTGGAGGCTTACAAAGCAAGGATGACGCGCTCATACGAAAGATTGATTAGGCCGAGATCATTCCGCCAAGGCGAACTCATGCTAGTCGTTAAAAGACTTATGATCCCCAATCGTGCCAAACGAGAAAAATTCGAGCTAAACTATGAGGGCCCGTACATCATAGACAAAGTCTACCAGGGTGCAGCTTACCTGCTCATGGATATGCATGGAGAAAGACCCTTCAGGCCAATAAACGGCCGGTTCCTGAAAAATACTACGCCTGACGAGTCACGGCCTAGGTCAACGATAGATGATGACACATATGTCCACTCGCTATCTTCCAAAGCCCAGACTATATAAGTAGTATCTAGCAAAATTGTTGTCTCCAAAACGGCAACAACGGACCGAAATGTCCCTAAACTAACAATTGACCGTAATGTCCTAAAACCAGTTATGGACCGCAATGTCCTAAAACTAATGACGGACCGAAACGTCTCTAAAGCTACTACAAACCATAGCATTCTAGGGCTGACGCAAAAAAAGGCAGTACATCCACAAGCAAAATGGGCACGGATGAAAACCTGGAAGGGCTCCGTGAGTAAAAACAGCAAGGCTACCGGCGATGTTTGTGAAAACCCGAAAGGGCGCAGACTCGTAAAAAAAGGCAGTACGGCCACAAACAAAATGGGCACGGATGAAAACCCGAAAAGGCTCCGTGAGTAAAAACAGCAAGGCTACCAACGATGTTTGTGAAAACCCGAAAGGGCGCATACTCGTAAAAAAAAGGGCCGGTACGTCTACAAGCAAAATGGGCACGGATGAAAACCCGAAAGAGCTCCGTGAGTAAAAACAGCAGGGCTACCGGCAAGTTTGTGAAAACCCGAGAGGGACCGGGCTCGTAAAAAAATTCGTTGACACTTGCGAGGTCCTCTCGACCTTGTAAGAAGAAAACATCTACGTGAGATCCTTTCGACTCACAAAGGAGCAACACACTTAGGGATCCCCACGATTCCTAAGGAGGAATTATACTTACAAGATCCTCACGACTCGTAAGGAGAAACCTTTTATGAGACCCTCACGGCTCATAAGATTCAAAAGCCTTAAGCTACAGGGATCTGAACCTGTTCTTAAGCCATCACATTTCTCAGACTGCCATACAAGCGGCTCAACACTGACCCTTGTATACAATCCACGGGCATAAATAAACGTTCCCCTACCCAGTTCCACCAATGGCGCGAGATGTTCTCATGTGGTGAACGACACTTATAAGTCCTCTCGAGTTATAAAGAGAAAACACTCTTGTAAGATTCTTACGACTAATAAGAGAACACACATTTAGGAATCCTCACGATTCCTAAAGAGAAAATGCACCTACAAAATCCTCACGACTCGTAGAGAGAAACACCTTCATGAGACCCTTACGGCTCATGAAGTCAAAAGCCTTAGTCAACAGGATTCTAACCCTGTTTGCTAAGCCGTCTTTTTTTAAATCGACAAAGGCAAATGATAATTCGCTCCTAGCAATATCCCAGTTGTAGCAATGCTGATGCTTAAATCGGTAACAAATTCCAAGTCCTTTCAAGGCAAATGATGATCTACTACTGGCAATATTACAGTCGCAGCGATACTGATGCTAAGATTGGTTTCAGGTCTTGAGTGCCATACTCGCAACAAAATCGACGAGCCAAAAATGCATATGAAATAGCCGAAATGATGGGGCAACTCGCAACAAAATCGGCGAGTAAAATATATGCATATAAAAATAGCCGAAATGTTCGGGCAACTCGTAATAAATAACAACGAGTAAAAAGAAAAAAATAGCCGAAATGATTGGGCACCGCGAAAAATAGCCGAAATGATTGGGCAATAGCGAATTTCGCGATATAAAAAGCTAAAATGATAGAGCATCGCGGAATGAAATAAAAAAAATGATGAAACTTTTTCCCTACAGGAGAGTCCATACTGACCCCTGTATTCAATCCATGGGCATAAACGAAAAGGGAACCACATGTCCCCCACCAGACCCCGTCAAAAGGGAAAGTCAGAGCTCGATAGCAACATCAGCATCCCAGAAGACCAACAACAGCGTTTCTCCTCATGCCAGCAAGGCACGAACACGACACCACTAATCAGAGCTACGACACAATCCCTAGTTCTAGGACTCCATGGTTCACAGACAACCTAGAGTCAACCCGACATCGCAGAAAGCGAGGTACGTCAGCAAATGACCCCGTCATGGATACATGTCAACCCCTGACCTCCTTGTCGTTACGCAACGCTTCGACTCGGATACATATCAACCCCTGACCTCCCTGTCGTAAAGCAATGTTTCGACTCGGATACATGTCAACCCCTGACCTCCTTGTCGTAAAGCAACGCTTCGACTCGGATACATGTCAATCCCTGACCACCTTGTCATCAAGCAAAGCTTCGACTCGGATACATGTCAACCCCTGACCTCCCTGTCGTAAAGCAATGCTTCGACTCGGATACATTTCAATCCCTGTCCTCCCTGTCGTAAATCAACGCTTCGACTCGGATACATGTCAACCCCTGACCTTCCTGTCGTAAAGCAACGCTTCGACTCGGATACATGTCAACCCCTGACTTCCCTTTCGTAAAGAAACTCTTGGACTCGGATACATGTCAACCCTTGACCTCCCTGTCGTAAAGCAACGTTTCGACTTGGATACATGTCAACCCCTGACCTCCTTGTCGTCAAGCAATGCTTCGACTCGGATATATGTCAACCCCTAACCTCCTGTCGTAAAGCAATGCTTCGACTCGGAAACATGTCAACCCCATGACCTCCTTTTCGTAAAGCAATGCTTCGACTCGGAAACATGTCAACCCCTAACCTCCCTGTCGGAGCAATGCTTTGACTCATAAATAAGTCAACGTACGAACCTATAAACCCGTAAAAAGAAATTTCTTTTGTGAGATCCTTACGATTCTCAAGAGAAAACGCACTTAGGATTCTTCACGATCCCTAAGAAGAAATTACACCTACGAGATCCTCTCGATTCGTAGGGAGAAAAGCCTTTATGAGACCCTCACGGCTCATAAAGTTGAAAAATCATAGGCAATAGACCAGAATTTGTTTCCTAAGCCATCGCTACCCTACAAAGAAATCAAGATGGACTGTTACCTACCAACTGCAAGCAACATTCGCTAAAGCTAATACACCATAACACAACAAAGAAGAGAAAGTGACAACATAAAATGAAATGTTTCTTTTATTCATGAATTCAAATAAATACAAGATACATCTCATAAAAGAATTGAAATGAATACAATTTTTTTATTATTATTCATGGATAAAAAATGATAACAAAAGAAATACAATAAAAGAAAAGTCTTTAAGCCGGCGGGTAGCGCAGTAAGCTCGTCAATTCATCACTATTCCGCTGGGCCTCGGCTTCAAGCTTCATTATTGCCACAAGACGAGTCTCTGCCTGAGACTGTTGGATTTGATACGAAGCAAACAGGCTCTCGAGCTCCCTTTCAGTGGTCTTATGAGCTTCAACCATCTCACGGGTAAAGATGACGGCTTTGTCTAGAGCGACCACTTCAGTGATAGCTTCTTGAGGTACCCGCCAAAGTTTGTACGCACGAGTGGTCTTAGCGATTGGCCGTGCACCATTCGATCCATATTCGCAAAACTTGATTTCACGATGTCGGAGGAAAGGAGGATGCATTCAAGGCCGTGCAGGCAGACTTCCACTCGGCAACAATACTCAACCCAAAACACGCGCAAATCATGTGCTATATAAGGCAATGAGGAGAGTCCTTGGTATACACCCCATTAAGCATGCATTTGCAACTATATGCTTGCTTAAATAGAAATGGCATCCAAAACGTGCTGATTTGTGGGCAACACGACAATAGCGCTCATACTTAAAGAAAATTTCTAGGGGAAAAGTATAAAGCTCATGTACACAGGAGGGATGCACGTACGAATATATGACGAACAGAAAAATTCAACAGAAGAACACTCAATTGTCAATGATAGGAGAAATACATTGATTTGAATATACTACTCTACAGGGAAAAGGTAACCAAATATGGAATCGGAGATATAAGGGTTAACAAAACAAAATACAAAGTTCTCTAATTCCCTCTCTGCCTTCTCCAACACGTCGAAGCGACGGTTTTCCTGAAGAGTCGCTCCCCACCGGTTAGCACCGTGCTCATAAGCAAAAGCGAACATGATGGCCCGCCGAGTACTCATTTGACTCAGTAAATGAATCGAGTGATCCTTCAGAGGCTGGGTAATTAAGCATGCCTCGTGAAAACACTCGATTTTGTCCTCCGCCGCATTGAGAATCGCCGGGGTCATCTCTGTCGGATGAGGAGGGATGTCGGCAAGCAAGGATAAAAGGATCATCCGAAGCCAAATGGAACCCATAGGAAGAAGAGAACCCCTACGAGTTTGGAGTTTGTACATCACTGTGTCACATTCGGCATCAGTGAGATGGGGATCCACTAGCCGCACAGCAAAGCGAGGAATCATCTCCTCGACGGGAACTTCCCATGGTTGCCGATGAGCGTGAGGGCGGTTGCAAGCTATAACCTTTGGTATGTTTCTCAAAATGATCACCCTAAGGCTTAAATGGGTTTCTCTTTGAAGAAAGGAAGAAAAGGCACGACTTCAAGTTATAAAGAGAAGCATTCAATGTTGTGCACAGAAAATATTGCGCATGGTGGAACTATTCCCAAGGCATAGAAAAATGGAGAGCATGGGAAATAAAAGAGGTGACTCATTGGAATCAGAATAAGGAGATGAAACGACCTCATCAGCAGAGTCTTACGGGCATGACATGTGAACACCCGCGTTGATCCATTTTGAAAATTAAAACAGCACCGCACATGCATAACACGTGAGTAGGCGCTAATGTAGGATTGAAACCCCCAGCAGTGCCTCATGCGGAAAACACGTGAACACCAACAACAGTATGACGAAACTTCATACAGAACACATGTAAATGTAAAAAAAAGGGAAAACGAAAGTTTTGTCATTCATACTCCGATATTTCATATAAAAATGAAAGAAAATGTTTACAACGGTAAAACATTAAATCCAAGATACGGATTAAGAAATTCTGAAGTAAGGCCGTCTAAAATGCTTCTGGCCTCTCTGACCATTCTCGTGTGCATCCTCTCGCGAATGCAAACGTCAAGATCCTCTCTAATGTTCTCCGCCCTCTAATAAGTAGCAATTATCGTCGTCTGTTGGAAAATTTGATGCAAGATATCAACAAGATTATCTAGCCGTTTCTTCGAGATCAGGCCCATCAGATATAATGAGTGCACCTTATTTTCAGCATCTTCCAGAGCCTTAAGCGGCATGGCTTCATAAAAACTAAGAAGTGCGTTCCAAATTGTTCTCACGACGAGCTTCAAAAGAGCGGAGCGACGAGAAAGTAGTCGACCGTTGTATTCATTAAAACGACTCATAATCTCAGCACATTGAGCATTTGTGAACTCCTTGTTTTGACAACGGCCTAGTGCATATCCATAAGAAATAATTTCATCAAGATCGTACAGATGAGCGGCCATAGTGTCTGGAAGGAAAATCAGCGAGAGTTTAGTGATCAGGATGATCAAGAAAATTCTTATTGAAACAGACACGGGAATTTAAACAACTCTTGATATCCTCATGGAGAAAACAAGTTCTGTTAAGTTACCGACAAATTCAAATTTGTGCGAATAAGGGTAGAACCCTATGAAAATATTTTTAAGAACACCAGGGAATAAAACTCCCAAAGAGTCCTCCTGATCTTTCAGAGCTAATCTCTTCGCTTTAGGCATTAAATCTCTTTTATATGATGGAATTAAATTCCAGAAACTCATAAAAGATATATATGATCTCATGAAACATGAAAAAACAGAGGTGAATATTCGAAATATGGAGATTTACTGCTCAAAGATCACATCTTTGGATCCCTAAGCGAATGGGTTTCTGAGGAGAGCAAAACTCTCATGATGGATTTAAAATCCAGAAATTTTTGTTCAAAAATAAAAAGTTTTTTTATGATGTGCAGGACCTTTACTTAAAAAGGGTTTTTTTTTTGACAGAGTTAAACTCTGGAATTACAATGGCAGAGAACTAAACTCTGAGGAGGAGAATTGAATTCTCAAAGAAAACGAAGGAGGAAGAAGATGAAGAAACAATGGCTGCGTAAGGAACCCAACCCTCGTATTTATAAGACGTGACATGGACGGTTCATCTCCCCGTTCCCTTAAGAAATCCAACGGTTGTAAAGGTGACAGCGTTGCACTCACGTGCAAACCACGTGAGAACAACGCTGTGGGGGCATTTGTTCTCTGATAAAAAACTGAATAATAAATAAAAAAACAATGGAAAAGAGAACCAAATGGTGTATCACGTGCCCACACGTGATAGGCAATGCGCTTAATAAAATAAGTTGAAACTGAGCCTCACGTGCAGACAAGCGACCCCTATATACAAAGTATATGAGCTCTTATCTAAAACAAACCATTGGCCAGAGAAAAAAAAACCCATGTGATAGCATGTGACGCTCTTTAGTATACTTAATTTGGTGAGGTCACGTGCTACACATGATGGGCTCCTAAGCTTTCTGAACCGATAGAATCAAATTCGAATTAACAGGAATCAAAAGCTTTATGCTTAATTTGGTGAGGTCATGTGCTACACGTGATGGGCTCCTAAGCCTTCTGAATCGATAGAATTAAATTCTAGATAAAAGGGATCAAAAGCCTTATTGGGAAAATATTTCCTTGGATCTTTCTAAACAAGAAAAATTACGGTCTGTAAAACAGAGCACCGTTGGATTAAAGATCCAATGGTGATTAAAAAATCACCGATCTACAGAAAAATTCTGTGCAAGGAAATATCTTCCTAAACTTGTTAAGACCAACAAAAGAAATATCTTCTGTAAAACAGAAGTCCTTGGATTAGAAATCCAACGGTGAGTAAAATTCACCGAGTGATCTAAAAGATCATGTTGGTTGATTATAAAATCAATTAAAATCTCTCAATAAGAGATTTTCTAAACAAATTGATTCTTTTCTTTCTCCTATAAATAGGAGCCAAGAGACAGAAGAGAAAAAAGAGAAAAAAAGAGAAAAAATTTCCCTCGTAAGCAAAAGAAAAGAGAATTTAATTCTCCAGAGAGAAAAAGATCTCCTCAAAGAAAAAAAAAACCCTAGATAAGGGAAGGAACAAAACACAGAACCTTTTACCTCTTCTTCACCTTCACAAGAGTTCAACTCTTCTAAAATGAATTTAGTTCTTCCTCTGGTTGAAAATCTGCAGAAGCAGATCTCCATATAAGTTGAGAATTTAATTCCCATCGGGGAGATCTGTTATGCAGATTCAAAATCTATGGGGTAATTAAGTTCAAAGAATTTAATTCTTACAACAGAGCATATAGGAATTTAATTTCTCTAAATAAAACTAGGCTTTAACCCTATAAAAGAATTTAATTCTTATTAAACAAGGGGCTAGAAAGTCTTAAAACACAAGATCTCCATGCATGACAAAAAAAGAGATTAGCATCCAACATGACAAAACACGTGCGCCCACGTGAGCATGATTTAGATGATTTTAATCGGCTTATGCGCTTTTAAAAGATGAATCAAAAATATTTCTAAACCGCAATCAAGAACGGCGTCGTTTGGTAGCTAGCCGGTGAGTACGGGTCGGTCCACAGGGATTTTGTGAATTTCCTAATCGCTCTTACGAGTTAATTCCGATGGGTGTCGGATATTATTGATTAAATCTAAAAACTAAATCTATCTAGATCTAAATCTTGCTAGGGTTAGGTTTTGGGTAGGTTTGGAAATGTAAATAAATCTCACCGCTTTCTATACCCAAATTAAGATCTATGAGGTATTATGGTAATTATTAATAAATGGGATTAGAACCATTCGGGAAGGTGTTTCTTCCTCTACGTTCTTGTCCTTCCTTTATCAATCCTTACCCTAAACTCCATGGAAAACACGCTCAACCGGGCCTTTATATTACGGTATCACCGCTACCTCGAGGGATAGGATGCCGTAGGGAGCGGTGTGGCATGTATGCATGGAGTCCTATAAAAACGTGTGATGGGCAAGAAAGGGATGAGAGATCTTCATCTCTCAAAAGCCTTTCCTAAAGCTAACACTAACAAGAGAGGAGACTACTCGCTCATTAGGGAATTGAAGAACATTCTATCTATCTAACTAGGGCAAGGAATTAAAGATCTATACTAGGACAATTAAATAAAACTACATACTTGATGGCCCTCTCCAAACATTTACACAAGACTTGTCAGATCTGAATAGATGAAATGAAAAGAGGTATCGATTCACTCCAAAAGAATTCTGAATTTTATTAATGAAAGGAGACATGACCTAATACAAGCATTTGGGTCTCTATTTATAGGATACAGAAAACCCTAGGTTTTCAATCGCCGCATGTATGTTTTTACAAAAATACCCCTAGGAAGACTAGTCAGCGCCGCCAAAATTTATGGAAAAATTTCTCGCCACTACGGGTTCAGCACGGCCGCGGAACCGCGGCCGCATGCCAGGTTTGGCAGCTGTTCCGCGACCAAGTAATAGGTTCTTGGGCTGAAATTCTTGGGTCTTCTTCTGGTTGACTTTTCCTTCCTATTTCTTTGGTTGGTTCTTCAGAATATCTTCTATTTTGCTTCCGGATCTCCACAATGAGTAATATAGTCGACTTTAACCGTTCACTTTGTGTTGAAGTTTTTAACCTTGCTCTGCCTTGTACTTTGTGAACTGATCTTTGTGTAGGCTTGATCAAGATCCTTCTATTTATTGGTCGTAGTCTCACTTTTGCATCGTCTTCTATCTCTTTCACTGTTTTTGTTCCGAGAACCTGTAACCTGTAACTATATAGCAGACATGGGTCAAAAGCACCTGTTTATTTATAAAATGAATAAGAATGGGGAATATAATAATGTAATATTATGGTATGAACAAATACCCCTAAACTTATCTTTTGCTCGTCCTCGAGCAAACCTAGTTTTATTCTCGACAAAAAACCTAACTTCACTTTCGCAGGGAAACGCGATTGCACTGAGCACGTGCAACAAGCCGTTAAACCTCTAGGTGTCCCTAGTAGGAGGAGTGTTGTCTCCTGAGGGTTTTCAGCCGATACAACCTACAAAATCCTATCAATTAGGCCCATTGACTTTTATTCTCCAATTAGGTTTCCTAACAAGAAACTCTATTTTCTTTGACTCATAAATTATCCACCCATATTCTTCACGCTTCCTTATCATTTAACTTAAGATTATATATGTTCTTGTGAATTTACTTAGCTTTTGGCATCTTTTAAGTTTTCCTTCTAGGGTTCTATCTCAACTTAGGAATTTTTATCATCTCTATAAAAGATATAAGTCATATTCTTCATTCCTATCTCTTATCTAAACCCCAATCACATACCCCTACGTGTGTGTATAAATCACCCCTACACTTGGAAATTCAAATCAAGCAATCATACTCTTGTCCGTTGTCCAAAGAACTTCTTAATTGGTGAATTTTAGATGAATTTTGCTCACACATCCTTCATGCGACTGTTAATACTTCTTAAGGTACCAACAACTGATTACAAGATGTGTTTGCACATTAAAGCGTAATTTCTTGTCTTGCAACACCTAAGGCTTTAGCAGTGACTCCCAAACCAGTTGGTCTAAGGCACTGGGTGATGAAGCACCCTCGCTAAATATTTTTTCTATTTATTCAGTCTTAAGTAATCACAAAAACCAGTGTTCAATTTTTTATTATCTCTTTATTCACACTTGTATTTTTATTTTATTTTTTTCTTCGTACTAAGGACTTTAGACAAGAGCATTTCAAGGTCTCCTCTACTATTCCAACTTTCAAGGTGCGTGTTTGTGCAATTTGTAGGGTATATATTTTCAGAATTTAGACTTAAGCTTAGGAATTATTTTTCAAACTTATACTTTAATAAAAATAGCAATACCTTTCTCTTGTTTTAACTTAGCCCAAGAAGTCAACTCAAAATTTGCCTATTTCTAAATAAACTACAAAGACATATAATTTCTATCATTGAACTTTAAGAAATGTTATTTTTAGGGTTTTTAATTTACTAAGTCTAAAATCTAGTTGTTCCTAGCTAGTTAACTTTTTTGTCAAACTCAAGTCAAATATGGACAAAATTGAATACTTTCATTCTTATAATTTTTAAAATTTTCAATTTTTATAGGACTCAAACTCGGGATGTGGGTTGTCAACATCGTCCGAAATAGTGAAACACTCGTAATCATTATTGTCTGTGAGAACTGTGTCAGATTCAAAGAGAAATTTTTCAAGCTCACAGTCTTCAAACGTGATCTTTTGCGTGGTCGGAACGATGGAAAGGAAGGGGTTTGATTTAGGAAGTATAACAGTTAAAGGTTCAGGAGGATGAATTGGAAAATCCGACTCATCAAACAAAAATGGTGCATCCTCAAAATTATTCTCAATACTATCCTCAATACTATCCTCATAATTCTCCTCAAAATTTAATCTATCCATGCCATTATCATCAAAATCAAGACGCATATGAGGTTCGGGAGAAACAATTAATAACTCGGGATGATGAATTTGACATAAAATTTCAATCAAATCTACGGGTTCTTCATCCAAAATATTCTCGGCGTCTATATCTTCAATCAAGTGAAAATCAATTTTTTCAGACACCACATCAAAAGCATGGATATTTATCAATTCAGGTTCTAGAGTGGAAGTGTAAGATTCAAAAGGATTAGGTGTGGATTCACTCGAAAGGGATTCTTCACAATCTGGCAAATCAAGCACGACAAAGTCGCATAACTCATCATTTTGGACACATGTTTGAAAACTAGAGTTGTTGGATTCAATTGGGTATCGGTAGGTTTGATTTGGAAAGGTGTAAAACTCACTCTCTCCTCTCAATTTCTCACTCTGTCCAACCGCCTCCTCATACATTGGAATTTTTGGAGCTAGTTGGAAACTAGCTACCGGTTCACTAGGTTGCTTAAGGGCGACCATGGACGCATCCACATTCCTCATCATTTTGTTTGTTGCTAAAATATAAGCTTCCAACGACTGTTCCAAACTAGACATGGGTTGTGAAGGGGTTTCGGTAAAAGATTCGAAATTGTTTGGATACGTGAAACTCCCAAATGGCTGTGTAGAAGCAATGTTTAGTGAAAGTGGAAAAGTCGGGTAGGACTGGTAGGAATTGGATGGTTGGACAGGAGTAGGAGCAACATTTGGATAAAAAGGTGTATGGGCTGGTTGATCCCTAGAACTAGATGTGTGGAGAGGAGTGAAAGATCGGCTACGAGATTGTGCAATATGCTCAGCAATAGACATGGGTTTAGGAGTTACAACAGGACTCGAAAAAGTGGTATCAACGTACGAAGGTGGTGAAGATTGACACGGTTGATACAAAATGGATTGCAAAGTCGAACTGTTTCTCCTAGACGCTTCTATTCGATCTTTCAAATAAATTTTGGGCATGGAGGGGTCGTCCTTAAATCGACCGAAACAATTCGCGTAACATGCAAAGTTTGGTTCAGGATACCAAAGTTCGGCAAGAGATTTGTGAGGTGGGGTACCCATGATGTAAGAAAGGGGAAGAAAAAGAATGTGGGGTGCACGGATTTCTTAGCGACAAAATTTTGCAAGTTTTTATAAAAATTTTCCCTTTTTTCTTTTTATTTGGAACTTTTTGCAAGAAGATTTTCCGATAAAATGCTTAGAAACACTTTCAATCAACCAAAAATGCACAATCAGGCCTAGATCTAGGGTCACCTAGGTCAGCTAGACAGCTCCTAACTATTCCAAAGGGCTAGAAATAGGACCTCAAACCGTCTCTTCACCGCCAATTGCGGCCAGGTAAGTGCCAGGTGAGTGGGAGGCTCTCCACTACAAGTAGTGGCCCTAATTAAGTAACCACTCGCCTTAGACACACTTGCCTAGACACCCCAAAGTCAGGTTAGGTACAACGGCTGATGCCTACAACTAGTCCTCTGTCCTATTGAGCTCGACGTCCTTAGGGCTGAGTCTAGTATTTTTTTAATTAAAGATTGGTCAATGCAAATGCCTTATGTGATTTCTGGGGTCCTGGGAAGGGTAATGAAATCCCCACCCAATCTGGATTGGTCTCAAGCCCCTTAAAGTCAGATTAAAAATATGCAAAGCAGTTACAATCACTTGGAAACAATGTTTTTATTTTTAGCGCGGCGCAAGGAATCCTGCACAAGATTTGTTATTGGAAGGGGGAAGATTTTTTTAAGCGCAAAGAATCCTGCATGCAAATTTTCAGAGGAGATATTTTAGGTTGGCAGAGGAGAGATAAAGGGAACAAACCGTGGGATTTCCTCGTGATGACGTCAGCTTTCAGCCGCGGTTCCGCCGCAAGATGGGGGTTTTGGCCGTGTTTCCGCGGTGTTCGGTAGGGTTCAAGCCCCAAGAAAAATTTTGAGAGGATGATGTCGCCACTACGCAGTGATTCCGCGGTCAGAAGGTGCTCCAAGCGGCGGTTCCGCGGTCTCCTGTTCTGTTCGAATCCTCTGTTGTTCAGATATGCAGTTTTCTGTTTTGATCTCTGGATTTTTCCAGATCCGAACTCGTATGTCAATCCTGCAAAATTCACCCGAAAAATACCCTTCACAAAATAAAAGATAATAAATTTTTATAAGTTTTTTTATTTTTCAGTTTTTATAATTTTTCAATTTTTATAATAACCCGAAATTGCAAAAAGAAAATAACACGGTATCCCCGGCAACGGCGCCATTTGATTTAGATGATTTTAATCGGCTTATGAGCTTTTAAAAGATGAATCAAACATATTTCTAAACCGCAATCAAGAACGGCGTCGTTTGGTAGCTAGCCGGTGAGTACGGGTCGGTCCACAGGGATTTTGTGAATTTCCTAATCGCTCTTACGAGTTAATTCCGATGGGTGTCGGATCTTATTGATTAAATCTAAAAACTAAATCTATCTAGATCTAAATCTTGCTAGGGTTAGATTTAGGGTATGTTTGGAAATGTAAATAAATCTCACCGCTTTCTATACCCAAATTAAGATCTATGAGGTGTTATGGTAATTATTAATAAAGGGGATTAGAACCATTCGGGAAGGTGTTTCTTCCTCCAGGTTCTTGTCTTTCCTTTATCAATCCTTACCCTAACCTCCATGGAAAACATGCTCAACCGGGACTTTATACTACGGTATCACCGCTAACTCGAGGGATAAGGTGCCGTAGGGAGCGGTGTGTTCATGTATGCATGGAGTCCTATAAAAACGTGTGATGGGCAAGAAAGGGATGAGAGATCTTCATCTCTCAAAAGCCTTCCCCAAAGCTTACCCTAACAAGCGAGGAGACTACTCGCTCATTAGGAAATTGAAGAACATTCTATCTATCTAACTAGGGCAAGAAATTAAAGATCTATACTAGGGCAATTAAATAAAACTACTTACTTGATGGCCTCTCCAAACATTTACACAAGACTTGTCAGATCTGAATAGATGAAATGAAAAGAGGCATCGATACTCTCCAAAAGAATTCTGAATTTTATTAATGAAAGGAGGCATGACCTAATACAAGCATTTGGGTCTCTATTTATAGGACATAGAAAACCCTAGGTTTACAATCGCCGCATGTATGCTTTTACAAAAATACCCATAGGAAGACTAGTCAGCGCCGCCAAAATTAATGGAAAAATTTCTTGCCACTACGGGCTCAGCACGGCCGTGGAACCGTGGCCGTAGGCCAGGTTTGGCCGCGGTTCCACGGCCAAGTAATAGGTTCTTCTGCCGAAATTCTTGGATCTTCTTCTGGTTGACTTTTCCTTCCTATTTCTTTAGTTGGTTCTTCAGAATATCTTCTATTTTGCTTCCAGATCTCCACAAGGAGTAATGTAGTCGACTTTAACCGTTCGCTTTGTGTTGAAGTTTTTAACCTTGCTCTGCCTTGTACTTTGTGAACTGATCATTGTGTAGGCTTGATCAAGATTCTTCTATTTATTGGCCGTAGTCTCACTTTTGCATCGTCTTTTATCTCTTTCACTGTTTTTGTTCCGAGAACCTATAACCTGTAACTATGTAGCAGACATGGGTCAAAAGCACCTGTTTATTTGTAAAATGAATAAGAATGGGGAATATAATAATACAATATTATGGTATGAACAAATACCCCCAAACTTATCTTTTGCTCATCCTCGAGCAAACCTAGTTTTATTCTCGACAAAAAACCTAACCTCACTTTCGCAGGGAAACGCGATTGCACTGAGCACGTGCAACAAGCCGTTAAACCTCTAGGTGTTCCTAGTAGGAGGAGTGTTGTCTCCTGAGGGTTTTCAGCCGATACTACCCACAAAATCCTATCAATTAGGCCTATTGACTTTTATTCTCCAATTAGGTTTTCTAACAAGAAACTCTATTATCTTCGACTCATAAATTATCCACCCATATTCTTCACGCTTCCTTATCATTTAACTTAAGATTATATATGTTTTTGTGAATTTACTTAGCTTTTGGCATCTCTTAAGTTTCCTTCTAGGTATCTATCTCAACTTAGGAATTTTTATCATCTCTATTAAAAATATAAGTCATATTCTTCATTCCTATCTCTTATCTAAGCCCCAATCACATACCCCTACGTGTGTGTATAAATCACCCCTACACTTAGAAATTCAAATCAAGCAATCATACTCTTGTCCGTTGTCCAAAGAATTTCTTAATTGGTGAATTTTAGATGAATTTTGCTCACACATCCTTCATACGACTGTTAATACTTCTTGAGGTACCAACAACCGATTACAAGATGTGTTTGCACATTAAAGCGTAATTCCTAATCTTGCAACACCTGAGGCTTTAGCAGTGACTCCCAAACCCAGTTGGTCTAAGGCACTAGGTGATGAAGCACCCTCGCTAAATATTTTTTCTATTTATTCAGCCTTAAGTAATCACAAAAACCAGTGTTCATTTTTTTATTATCTCTTTATTCACACTTGTATTTTTATTTTATTTTTTTCTTCGTACTAAGGACTTTAGACAAGAGCATTTCAAGGCCTCCTCAACTATTCCAAGTTTCAAGGTGCGTGTTTGTGCAATTTGTAGGGTATATATTTTCAGAATTTAGACTTAAGCTTAGGAATTATTTTTCAAACTTATACTTTAATAAAAATATCAATACTCTTCCCTTGTTTTAACTTAGCCCAAGAAGTCAACTCAAAATTTGCCTATTTCTAAATAAACTACAAAGACATATACTTTCTACCGTTGAACTTTAAGAAAGGTTATTTTTAGGGTTTTTAATTTACTAAGTCTAACTTCTAGTTGTTCCTAGCTTGTTAACCTTTTTGTCAAACTCAAGTCAAATATGGCCAAAATTGAATACTTTCATTTTTATAATTTTTAAAATTTTCAATTTTTATTGGTCTTAAAATAAGTATGCAAATGCAAAAATATACATATGAATGCGAAGGAAGAAGGCTTACCGAGCATACACCCAAACTTAAACTTGACAGTGTCCTCACTGTCATGCTACACCAAGAGGGTTGAAATGCCGCGCTCCCCTATTTATTTATTTATAATTTTTTTTTTTTTGAATTTTTTTTATTGTTAATAGAAAAAGAAAAAAATATATATATATACTTATATACAACAAGGTCCTACCCAAGCTAAGCAAGGCCTTACACAGGCCAAAGGTTAACACCAACCATTCAAAAATCTTATCATGGTAATGATAGGATTGGTGAAAGAATGGAGTGGAAAGAAAAGAAATGAGAAACACACAAGACCGTATGGGAAGAAGAGTGGAATATTGTCTCGGTGGAGGAGAAGAATGGCGGAAAAGAGAAAGAAGTGTGGTACGATCTTGAGGGTGTAAATCGAGTGAATAAATTAGCGCAATTTGTGATGACCGATGTGTTAAAAGCGATTGTGCTAATCTATTAACCCGTCGAGAAATGGGGTCAAATCCCTCAAGATTCGCAAGAAAGCATGGGTACGTCGAACTTGGTAAACCATCCATTGAAAATGGAAACGCGACGGAGTCTTGCGTGGTCAAAACGATAGGAAGGACGAAAGAGAGTGATTTAGGGATAGTCTTAATCTCACCTAAGTAATCTGTCTCGAACTTGAAGAATTCCATCAATGGTTCGAAATGAATGTAAGCAACCGGGTCTGATGGTTTAACTAACACATCTGAAAATGTAAAGGACTCAAACTCGGGAGGTGAGGTGTCAACATCGTCCGAAAAAGTGAAACACTCGTAATCATTATTGTCAGTGAGAACTGTGTCAGATTCAAAGAGAAATTTTTCAAGCTCACGGTTTTCAAACGTGATCTTTTGCGTGGTCGGAACGATGGAAAGGAGGGGGTTTGATTTAGGAAGTATAGCAGTTAAAGGTTCAGGAGGATGAATTGGAAAATACGACTCATAAAAAAAAATGGTTCATCCTCAATATTATCCTCAATACTCTCCTTAAGACTATCCTCATAATTCTCCTCAAAATTTAGCCTATCCATGCCATTATCATCAAAATCAAGACGCATATGAGGTTCGGGAGAAACAATTAATAACTCGGGATGATGAATTGGACATAAAATGTCAATCAAATTACGGGTTCTTCATCCAAAATATTCCCGGTGTCTATATCTTCAATCAAGTGAAAATCAATTTTTTCAGACACCTCATCAAAAGCATGGATATTTATCAATTCAGGTTCTAGAGTGGAGGTGTAAGATTCAAAAGGATTAGGTGTGGATTCACTCGAAAGGGATTCTTCACAATCTGGCAAATCAAGCACGACAAAGTCGCACAACTCATCATTTTGGACACATGTTTGAAAACTAGAGTTGTTGGATTCAATTGGGTATCGGTAGGTTTGATTTGGAAAGGTGTAGAACGCACTCTCTCCTCTCAATTTCTCACTCCGTCTAACCGCCTCCTCGTACATTGGAATTTTTTGAGCTAGTTGGAAACTAGCTACCGGTTCACTAGGTTGCTTAAGGGCGACCATGGACGCATCCACATTCCTCATCATTTTGTTTGTTGCTAAAATATAAGCTTCCAACGACTGTTCCAAACTAGACATGGGTTGTGAAGGGGTTTCGGTAAAAGATTCGAAATTGTTTGGATATGTGAAACTCCCAAATGGCTGTGTAGAAGCAATGTCTAGTGAAGGTGGGAAAGTCGGGTAGGACTGGTAGGAATTGGATGGTTGGACAGGAGTAGGAGCAACATTTGGATAAAAAGGTGAATGGGCTTGTTGATCCCTAAAACTAGATGTGTGGAGAGGAGTGAAAGATCGGCTACGAGATTGTGCAATATGCTCAGCAATAGACATGGGTTTAGGAGTTACAACAGGACTCGAAAAAGTGGTATCAACATACGAAGGTGGTGAAGGTTGACACGGTTGATACAAAGTGGATTGCAAAGTCGAACTGTTTCTCCTAGACGCTTTTATTCGATCTTTCAAATAAATTTTGGGCATGGAGGGGTCGTCCTTAAATCGACCGAAACAATTCGCGTAACATGCAAAGTTTGGTTCAGGATACCAAAGTTCGGCAAGAGATTTATAAGGTGGGGTACCCATGATGTAAGAAAGGGGAAGAAAAAGAATGTGGGGTGCACGGATTTCTTAGCGACAAAATTTTGCAAGTTTTTATAAAATTTTTCCCTTTTTTCTTTTTATTTGGAACTTTTTGCAAGAAGATTTTCCGATAAAAGGCTTAGAAACACTTTCAATCAACCAAAAATGCACAATCAGGCCTAAATCTAGGGTCACCTAGGTCAGCTAGACAGCTCCAAACTGTTCCAAAGGGCCAGAAATATGACCTCAAACCGCCTATTCACCGCCAATTGCGGCCAGGTAAGTACCAGGTGAGTGGGAGGCTCTCCACTACAATAGTGGCCCTAATTAAGTAACCACTCGTCTTAGACACACTTGCCTAGACACCGCAAAGTCAGGTTAGGATCAACGGCTGATGCCTACAACTAGTCCTCTGTCCTATTGAGCTCGACGTCCTTAGGGCTGAGTCTAGTATTTTTTTAATTAAAGATTGGTCAATGCAAATGCCTTATGTGATTTCTGGGGTCCTGGGAAGGGTGATGAAATCCCCACCCAATCTGGATTGGTCTCAAGCCCCTTAAAGTCAGATTAAAAATATTCAAAGCAGTAAAAATCACTTGCAAACAATGTTTTTATTTTTAGCACGGCGCAAAGAATCCTGCACAAGATTTGTTATTGGAAGGGGGAAGATTTTTTTAAGCGCAAAGAATCCTGCAGGCAAATTTTCAGAGGAGATATTTTAGGTTGCAGAGGAGAGATAAAGGGAACAAACAGTGGGATTTCCTCTTGATGACGTCAGCTTTCAGCCGCGGTTCCGCCGCAAGATGGGGGTTCTGGCCGCGTTTCCGCGGTGTTCAGTAGGGTTCAAGCCCCAAGAAATTTTTTGAGAGGTTGATGTCGCCACTACGCGGAGATTCCGCGGTCAGAGGGCGCTCCAACCGGCGGTTCTGCGGTCTCCTGTCCTGTTCGAATCCTTTGTTATTCGGATATGCAGTCTTCTGTTTTGATCTCTGGATTTTTCCGGATCTGAACTCGTATGTCGATCCTGCAAAATTCACACGAAAAATACCCTTCACAATATAAAAGATAATAAATTTTTATAAGTTTTTTTTATTTTTCAGTTTTTATAATTTTTCAATTTTTATATTAACCCGAAATTGCAAAAAGAAAATAACACGCCATCCCCGGCAACGGCGCCATTTGATTTAGATGATTTTAATCGGCTTATGCGCTTTTAAAAGATGAATCAAACATATTTCTAAACCGCAATCAAGAACGACGTCGCTTGGTAGCTAGCCGGTGAGTACGGGTCGGCCCACAGGGATTTTGTGAATTTTCTAATCGTTCTTACGAGTTAATTCCGATGGGTGTCGGATCTTATTGATTAAATCTAAAAACTAAATCTATCTAGATCTAAGTCTTGCTAGGGTTAAATTTAGGGTAGGTTTGGAAATGTAAATAAATCTCACCGCTTTCTATACCCAAATTAAGATCTATGAGGTGTTTTGGTAATTATTAATAAAGGGGATTAGAATCATTCGGGAAGGTGTTTCTTCCTCTAGGTTCTTGTCCTTCCTTTATCAATCCTTACCCTAACCTCCATAGAAAACACGCTCAACCGGGCCTTTATACTACGGTATCACCGCTACCTCGAGGGATAGGGTGCCGTAGGGAGCGGTGTGTGCATGTATGCATGGAGTCCTATAAAAACGTGTGATGGGCAAGAAAAAGATGAGAGATCTTCATCTCTCAAAAGCCTTCCCCAAAGCTAACCCTAACAAGCGAGGAGACTACTCGCTCATTAGGAAATTGAAGAACATTCTATCTATCTAACTAGGGCAAGGAATTAAAGATCTATACTAGGGCAATTAAATAAAACTACTTACTTGATGGCTCTCTCCAAACATTTACACAAGACTTGTCAGATCTGAATAGATGAAATGAAAAGAGGCATCGATGCTCTCCAAAAGAATTCTGAATTTTATTAATGAAAGGAGGCATGACCTAATACAAGCATTTGGGTCTCTATTTATAGGACATAGAAAACCCTAGGTTTACAATCGCCGCATGTATGCTTTTACAAAAATACCCATAGGAAGACTAGTCAGCGCCGCCAAAATTTATGGAAAATTTTCTCGCCACTACGGGCTCAGCACGGCCGCGGAACCGCGACCGCAGGCCAGGTTTGGCCGCGGTTCCGCGGCCAAGTAATAGGTTCTTGGGCTGAAATTCTTGTGTCTTCTTCTAGCTGACTTTTCCTTCCTATTTCTTTGGTTGGTTCTTCAAAATATCTTCTATTTTGCTTCCAGATCTCCACAGTGAGTAATGTAGTGGACTTTAACCATTCGCTTTGTGTTGAAGTTTTTAACCTTGCTCTGCCTTGTACTTTATGAACTGATCTTTCTGTAGGCTTGATCAAGATCCTTCTATTTGTTGGTCGTAGTCTCACTTTTGCATCGTCTTTTATCTCTTTCACTGTTTTTGTTCCGAGAACCTGTAACCTGTAACTATGTAGCAGACATGGGTCAAAAGCACATGTTTATTTTTAAAATGAATAAGACTGGGGAATATAATAATGCAATATTATGGTATGAACAGAGCATCCTTGTTGAACAAAAGAGAACACCTGAGATCAGGTCACGTGACCCCACGTAACCCCTGAACAAGCCTTTCAAGGAAGAAGAATAAACTCAAAACAACTTCTATTTTCAGGGGCATCTCACGTGATATCACGTGACCCCTTAGCACCTTCAGAACACAAGTAGTTTCATTTCTTAGGGCGCCTCACGTGACATCACATGACCCCTTAACAGTGCTTAGCACTTTCAGAAGAAAGGGAAAATAAATCGAAGGCAGCTTTCAGTCTTTGGGGATGCCTCACGTGATCCCACGTGACCCAATAGTGCTCAGCACTCAGAAAAGAAAAAGGGAACAAATCCAAATAGGCTGTCCTAAATCTCAAGCGCCTTACGTGACCTCACATGAGCGCCTCAGACTTTCAGTGTTTAACACTAATTCAAGCGCCTCACGTGACCCCATGTGAGCGCTTCAAATCTTCAATGTTTAACATTACTTCAAGAGCCTCACGTAACCCCATGTGAGCACTTCAAATCTTCAGTGCTTATACAATACTTTAAGACCTCACATGGGAACACGTGAGCGCCGAACATATGCTAGTGTTTAACACTATGATAGGCCAACCTTAGCCCAAGTTAGCTAAGTCTCCTAAAGCCAAAACCTTGTTTTTAACTGAGCCTTAATTATGCTCAGGGCTTCCAAAATTAATCATCTCAGATGGCATTTACAATAATGTTCATCCTATTGCTTCTCAATCTGGCATTTGGTTCAAGGGTACATCTCTTCACACCTCTGATACATGTCGTTGTAATTCTTCAACGTCTTCAGAGAGGTGGTGGGTCCCGACGATCAATAACTATCTGGTGCATTTCCAAACCCATGGTTGCATCTAAACTACGGACCGTAATGTCCTTAAACTAACTTTGGACCGTAACATCCTTAAACTAACCCTCATGGACTATGATGTCCTTACACTAAAAATCCCACAGACTATGATGCCTTTAAACTTCACGGACTATGACGTCCTTAAACTCACGGATTATGACGTCCTTAAACTTATGGACCGCAACGTCCTTAAACTACAACGGACCGAAACGTCCTTAAACTAATAACGGACCGTAATGTCCTTAAACTAAAACAATAGAGCCCAAATGCTCTTTTGTTGGGTCTGAATGATCCCCAAAACCCTGTTGAGTAGATCTTAGTTTAAGATTAGACTAACGTATGCTCAACAAACGTTTGAGTTGATCTTAATCTAAAAACAAGATTAACGATTCTTAAACCAACCCAAACCCCAAATCGAAGAATATACGGATTTGGACTAATCCACGCCCTACGGGAAACCACACAAATTAGTCTCTGTATACAATCCACGGGCAACAAAAAATAAAACAAACACAAATGACACGAAGTGACCATCTAGAAAAGGAGAAAGTTGTTACCGCAATGCGGTAGCGTAATTATCTGCAGGGGCTTGCGTCTGCAGGGAAGAGCGTCCCCACAATCAAAAACCCCTCAAACGAGGGGGAATCTGACGAAATCTGCTACAACGGCCGCATCTGTCTAAACCTCCGATACACGGTGCCATAAATCAACTTGGCATCTTCAGAGAGGTAGACAGATAAAACCAAATAGTATCTTCCCCTAAATTCAGGCAAGACGACCTACGCGGTCTCGTCTCTATTTTTGGCGGCGAACAGTTGCTTCACTTGTTGTTTTAGTGTGAAGCTATACCTTTAGCTAGGGTTCTCTCGGGTGGATCATTTTCGACAAGGAAAACCGACTCCCATGCTCATTTTTGGAGTTCCTAGAAGCTTAAGAATGTGGATAGAAGATGAAGGACACAACTAAAAAGGTAGCTATCATCTATCCGAGTAGTTAATCTCCTTCTGGTTACTAATTTAGTGTTTAGATTCGATTCTAGGTGATAGAGTTCGTGCTCTTGTTTAGAAATTTTTATTTTGTATTCCGTCTTGGTCGCAAGTTAGCGGCACTAGCACGAGCACTTACTTACATTGCCGCTTTCCCCTCTATCATCTCTAAGGACCGGTTTGCGATTCTCCTATTGTATCAAGATACACCCAGGACAAAGGTAATTAAAAAGATACTTAATTGATTTGAGCACTGAATTTAGATTAATTTATATCGATATATGTTATTTTCTAAATATGCAGGCAAAATAAAAAAGAAATAAGCAGAACCGAGTGAAAGCCACGAATGACTATTATGGTGGATCGGTTGTTACTGATTAGTATAGGTCTATTTTGGTGAGTTTATCTTTAATTAGATATATGTTCGATTTTTTAAGTTTATTATTACATATCCTCACATATATATAAATCATATATCCGGTATATGAGAAGGTTGGGAAAAAGTCGAGCCTTAGTGAGACCTGGGAGGCATTGCACATTAGAGAAGGTATGCTAGAAGAAAGAATGGATTTAGCCACTCAACATATGGTGAGATTACATTTATAAATTATTTTAAATAAATTCACTCAATTGTTAATTTCACAAAGAAATGTAATTACTGTTTTATTTATCGAGGGCGGAGTTCAAGGAGACGGAGAGGACTTATTGGGAATTAAATCCCGATTTTCCGATTGACGATCCTCTTTCTAAGGAGGCCAAGGTAACTATATTAGATCAGTTTTTCCCTTGCTCAAGAGAACACGACCGTTATCCTGTTTATGGTGGTCCCGTTACTCTAGTGAGGTCGAGTTCCATCAAAGGAACTTCAAGTATATTGCCCGCTTGCTCTAACCAACAAACGATCGAGGCACTGTGGATCCACGAGCTATAGGTGGAGATCAGGAGTATATGTGAAGCAGAAAAGAAGAGTGCGGAAGAGGAAGAGGCATGTAGAGCTGGTATGGAGGCTTTTAGGGATTAATTCTCGCAAAAACATGGTCGGCCTTCGCAACCGTAGTCAGCACAAGGTCCACGGCCATCACAGTCTCTATATTACCTTCCTTTGACGTAGTGTGTGTATTACCCTCCTGCACCACAGGGACCGTCGTCATTGTCCTCTGCCTCCGCAAGGAGGGTACCACCCTCACCTTCCGCCTCCGCAACGGAGGTACTACCTTCCGTATTCTCCTCCGCAACAAGGAGGGTACCACCCTCACGTTCCGCCTTCGTAATAGGGACCGCTCTTCGACAACTTTTTTCGCAGGAAGATATCGACGAATCGGACCGATACTGGTCAAGGCGATGTTCTGGTGGCGATGGCAGTGGTGGGAGTTAGCGAGGTACATATATACATGTGTTAATTAGTGTAGCTAGCGCATTATTTAATTTCGAAGATTATGATTTGAGTTCATATATTTATTTATTTGTTTGGATTTGTAGGTTTCGAATCGGTTGAGTGAGCTGAGATTGTACGCGATTGGATAGTTTTTCATATTGTTGGACATATAGCGTTCGTATTGTGTTGTTTGAATTAAAAACACTATTATTGTCTGTGTTTCAGTTGATATTATTGGATATATCGTGTATCGTGTTTATATGTATTGGTTTGTTCATTTGAGTTGATATTGTGTTTATATGTTGGTTTGTATGCGACACGCAATTGTTGCGTAATATACTAATTGTGATTTTGTGTATTATTGTAAGGAATATTAGGTTTTCTGTGATTTTTTCCAATTAAATAGGTATTAGCGATCGTTCTAGCTACATGAACGGTCGCTAATATACTTAATAGCGACCGTATGCTGATGTATGAAACCGTTAAAAATTGGTTGGTTTTTCATGTGTCACAGCATTGGATACCGTTATGTATGGTCGCTAATAAATTATTAGCGACCGTCCTTAAACGGTCGCTAATAGACGAGTAAGAGACCAATCCTTCCGTGTCCGTTTATTAGAAACCATTAACTTGGTATTAGAGACTGTAACTAACAGTCTCTAATATGCACAGTATGTAATAATGTAAAAACTACTCAAGATATCAAATTGAAACAAAATAAGCCATAGGCAGACCGCCACTAAACAGTTCAACTTTTAACAACCCTAATAGTATTAGCAAGACCTGAACCCACTCACTCTTAACAAAAGACAGTTAATTTATCACAATATTGTCTCTGGTGCATTTTCTCCTACAGCATCTCTTGTGACTTCCCCAGATGTAGCAAGGCATATTCAGTACTTCCATCTTCGTTTCTTCTCAAATTTTGTCGATTCAACATCCCCCAGTATTCTTTCCAAAGTTATTCGTTGGTAAGCTTTTAATTTCAGCAATCAAATCATATCTTGGGATTTTCAGCTGGTCACTTAATTAAGCTGTAGGGTGCCTCAGCATAGTGCACTACTCCTTTGTAACCTGGTTCCCCCAAGCTCATAAAAGTCTTTAAACCTGCAAATGATACCACAGAATCAAACACTACATGCATACAAAAAGATGATAACTTTCAACAGGTTTAACAAATGTGTGGCAAAAGTAAATAAGGATGAGTTATATATATAAAAGAAAGAAAAGGAGTTAATTTTTATATGGGTTCTTACAGTTTCCTACAAGAGGTTACAACTCTCAATAGGTAATTTTTTCTGCTGAGAACTTCCAATTAATTTCGTATCTTCAATTGCTTTATTTATTTCTACATAACATCTAAGAAATTTCAGCTATTACTAGGTACATAATAATGATTTAAACCGTTTTAAAAAAGAGGCATACTATTTGAGGAGACCTTTTTACCAAATAATTATAGGTGCAACTTCCTTATTTAATTAAAAGAATTGAGAAATATATTCCATCATTACTTGCAGACTTAATGGACAATTATCACCCTAAACTCCTCGCATCGCTCAGGGGTGTTACCCTAGTTCATAATAGAGAAGTTTCACCAAAACCACCATATACTGTTGCAAATGTTTCCAAAACCATCATGGCGAAATTTTCCAACACAGAAACCCTATGAACTTTCCTCCGTTAAACCTGACCCCCATCGACCCATTTGCCGTTAGATTTCAATTTTTAAAGTTATTTTACAATCTTGTGACTTTTTATTTTTTTAATCTCCAAAGTACCCTTCCGCCTCATTTTAACACACCGTTTTCTCTCAACCCTATAATTTCTTGGGTTTGATTGATTGAGATCGACGAAGAAGGCGTATTCATCGCTGACCATTCCTGCATCACCGCCACCATGCTTCTCGAAGGTCAACATCTGCAGCACCATCATCATAATCCTCTCCTCGCTGCCCACTCCCAGCTGCCCACTCCGACGTGAACACCTTCTCCCTCACGTGCCGCCGCCTCCACCACATGCTCGTAGTCTTCGACGAGCTCTCCTCACTACCCACTCCGATGTGGACACCATCTCCCTAATGTGCCGCCGCCTCAACGTGATTACATCCCAATTCAAGTAGGTTGTCAATTATGTAATTTCATCCCAATTATGTTATCAACTATTCTTGCTTACTTTTCCTTATAATTATATGATTTCATCCCAATTCAAGAGAATAATCAAGGATTTGTTGAATGATGCTTGGAATGTGTTTGTATAGACAATTGAATGATAAAGATATTGTTTATTGTAATAAATTTTATGTTAATGAATGATGCTTGGAATATGTTTGTATAAATGCTTGAATGATGATGACGATGATGTTGTTGTTTAGATTATGTTTGTATTAATGTCATTTTAGACGGCGTTTGGAATATGAATCATGTTTTGTAAGTGTGAATTGATGGGTACGACGGCGGGGCACACGGAGGCGACGGTGAAAACAATCAGAAGCAAATGATGAGATGGAGCATGAATACAACATCAAAGGTGACAATCCCTTAAGCTCCAGCAACGACGATGCGGTGCTCGACATCTACGATGAATCGTGGCCTTACTTAAAGGGCGGTGATATCTTGAATCAAGATCCTACCATTAGAGCCGAGGAGGCCACCGGCGATCCGTTACATTGGCGACAAGGCAAGCAATCAAATCGCTCTTTTTTATTTCAAATTTAGATGATTTTTATGATGGTGTTACTTTAAATGGATATCGTGGCATTTTTTTTTATTGATTTAGGAGTTGGATTACTAATACAAAATGAAGGAAATTATATTAAGATATGAGAATAGAATGCATTCGGATACTCCATACAATTTAGCTTAATCGATCTTCAATTTAAACATTAAACAACTCAAAAAATTCTCTTGCTCGCTCAAGCATTTATACAAATATATTTCAAGCACCATTATCTTCAAAATTTATACAAACATATTCCAAACACCATTATCTCCAATATTTATACAAATATATTCTAAACAATAAAAGAACTCAAAAAAATCTCTCTCACTCACTCTCAATCTCTCCCTCCCTCCTTCTCAAGCATTTACAAACACATTCAAAGCACCATTATCTCCATCCATTCCACACTTTTTCAACTCATTAGCTCTAGTGAACAATTCCATAAAACTTCTTTACATCCCCGACATTAATGTTAGAACTCAACAAGAAATCAACAAATGATGTATCGATCGAGTTCGAATTAGAGTCAAGATTCATTCTTCTCTCGATCATTTCGTCGAACAGCTTGAGGACATCCATGTTGCGATAGGACTGAAGTAGTAATGTGATGACGTGGCGGTAGGCGACGGGTGAGAGTGCTATGTGAAGCTCGCCGGAGAGTATTTTGAAGAGATCGAGCGTGGTGCTATGGTTAAGGGGGAGGCGGATCGAGAAGAGCGCTACAGAGGGGGTTTGGCCTACTCTAATCATTACGAGAGAACAAACATGTTCTTTGACGAAGCTCTCATAATGTCACGCCCTGCTTCCTAAAATACGTAAACACGGCACGTGACAGAGCTAACCATGCTACCCATGGATATGAATAATCCCTCCATAGTCACATTACATCTGTCAATCGGATATCAAGAACAACAAATAAAATCTAACTAACACATGTCAATCTGCCACAGTAAATAAAAGTCAAGAAATGCATATAGCGGAAACAAATCAAGATCTAATAAAACAACCTCTGAATTATGTCCCTTATGGGCTCACATCGATAAAATAAAACTATGAAAATAAAAGAAACTAAGCATCTCTAAACTAAACATCTAGCTACTCATTGCTCGACTTGCTTTCTAAAGTACTCCTGATCGGCCTGCGATAATTTCAGAGGAACTGGGATATGCAAAACTCAGACGTCAGTGCATCATAATATCAAAATAATCGTAATAACTAGGATATGATGCTATGATTAAATATGAATATAAATAATACACAGGTATAAAACAATGATCTATATGTACATGATGTGCATCTTAAAGTCTGTGCTTATACGTTATCTATTCTATAAGTCTTTGAAATCAATTTAAAGGTTCGTCGATATAACTCAATAGTATCTCGTGCGTGCCTGGGACAACGATCAAGTTTCTCGGGCTGAATCTGAGACGCGCCGCTAAGCACTAAATAAGTAACATGTATAGATGAATGATATCAGCAGCATCATTTCGGGGCTGGCTGAGCCCATAAAGACTGATCAGTATCTGAAGTATCGAACTGTTGAGTTACAAGTCAGATTTCATTATTGATTTCCACTTACCCCCAAGGTTTTGTGTTCAAGTAGGGTATTGAGGATATAAATCTAATGTCAACACAGGATCAAGCAGGTACATGTCATGTCTATGTAGACAACAAGTTATGTCCGTCAGGACAACAAGTCAGAATTGTCGGCATTAGTAAAAGATCCAAGTAACAAGTCTGGCAGTGTGTCGTGAACATGCCATGCAATGTATATTAACCATAATAGACACCAAATGTAAAACTGTAACCACCATCGAAACACGGTAAACATAACTAATGCCAGAATGTATATGTATCTATTTGAAATAACCGTTTCACGTCCATTACCATGTATATTGTAATCTAAATAACATATTGAGCTAATATAGTATTATAATAATATCGTGATGTTCCGGCATGCAACTGGATAACCCATTATCAGTACGGATACAAACGGATACTATAAAACTGTAACCTGGTACTATTTGCTGAATATCAAAACGTATGTACTATAGTTGTCACGACTTTGAATTTACTCTACAAATTTTTTTTAAGTTAATGTACAAAAAGGAGTTTATAAGACTGAGTACACTTTAAAAGTTAATTTTTGTTAAGAACAACAAGAAACAATTTGTAGCTCACTGGTAAAGCCCTTGCACTGCTGTGACGTAGCTTTTGTGTTCGAACCCTATCAGACACATTATATTTTTTTTCAGATTTTTTTAAAAAACTTTTTGGAAGCCCAAAAGTTTACATGTACACTGCATATAAAAATGAAAAGACAGAGAAAACAAACATGTGCACATTAGAGTTAACTAAGGATTGAACACATGGCATAAATCCACCGGCTCACCTCACCAAACGACCGGCGAGATCCTCATTAGCGCCGGTGCCGATGGTCCATCCGTAGGTGATGGTGCCCGGGTCTTTTTCCCTACCCCCATCATCCCTGCACTGTCTGATTACTCTGCAATCAAACAGAGACCCCTCAATTCCCCAATTTATCACATTTTAATGCGTTTTAATTCACTCTTTTAATTCCAAAACCCTAATTCCATACTATAAATACCACCCCATACCCTAGCCCTTCCTCATTCTGAAAATTCTAGACAAAACTCTCAAATTTTCTCAAGTACAGGTGGAGTTAGCACGGAATCAAGTTCCGGCGAGAATCGAAGCAAGTTCCGGCGACTCCGCGACGCCACGAAGATCAACACTCTCTCGTTTACCTTTCCTTAGGATAAGTAGCTAGTAAGTCCCTCTCAATTCCTCTCCTTCTTCTTTGAATACCTCTTCTTAAAATATATGTCGAAAGTGAAGTTACTACAGACAACTTCTTATTAAAACCTAGAAAACTACTCGTCTTTAATACTTCGTTAAATCTAATTTGTACACATCACTTGTAACTTTAAATCATTGCTATTTAGAATTAAATTCCATCTAATTTCTCATGAAAAATAACCTTAAATTGAGTTTTTCGTTTAAATACCATGAACTATAGATAACACCTCTTTTCATATTCTTTTGTCAAACCATACCTTTAGAAAACTTCATAGGGTAATGACATACCCCTCACATACACACATTTTTACATAGCACGATGTCCTTTGAATATATTTTTGTTACCATATTACATCAAAATACAATGTACTATAAAAAACAGTTTTATTTTAGATTGTATTTAAAACCCCTTTGCGATTGAGCCTCTACAACCCTCTTTAGGGGACCTGCTATTAGATGGTGCAGATTATCGCACATCCTTGGGCTAGTAGAGCGAGATGCAGAGCTTCTCACGGAGCATTCGATCTCGAAAGGTTTTTAATACGATTTTTAAGAAAAACGAAATTTTTTTCTTAATAATCAAAATTAATTTTTAATAATTATATAAATATTACAAATCTATATATTTTCAAAATATAATAACTTATATTTTTTTAAATAAAATAATTTCATGTTTCATAAAAATACCATCAAGATATCAATACAAGACAAGATTACAGTAAAATACCATGAACTATTCTAGTTAAAATAATTATCAGTAAACTATCTCAAATCTCTAAAATTCACATTCATGGAAACCCTAAATAATATAATTAATTTCTTGAGATTATTTTTAAACTATATGTAAAAAATATTTTTCATAAAACCCCCTCGAGCTATATAAAACACTGTTAAGGAGTTTAGTAAATATAGGTTTATGCGGGATCAATTCTCTTGAGCCTCAGAGAGCTGGAGAAAGTGAGTGCTTGCCTATTTAAGGTAAAAAATCTTAACGGTGTTATCAATGGTAATTGTTTTGGAAAAAGATATAAATCCTGTCATCCATATGTAGGAGTTACCGATAACTCCCGAATCTAATTCAGGATCCAAATTAGTTCTAAGTGTCTGACTCAACTCTGAGTATAAATCAAACTTGAAATCAATCTAAAACAGAATCCAATCCAAACATGAATCCAAACTTTAACATGTATACTTGAACCTGAACCTGAATACCAGAATCATATCAACATGCAAAAATGACCTGACTTGACCGAACTATGGCTATAACTTGACTTGATTATATGACTACTTGTTTACATCCTAAACCTGATTACATGAACAACTTGTATCCATGGTCTTGGCAAGTCTGATAATTATAATCTATATAAAACAATACATTACACGGGGTTAACGGGATATATTAATATGGAATGTATTAGAACTGGAACGAGATGGTTACTAAAAGATACCTACATGAACTCTCGTGTCGTTGTCCCGTGGGTTTTGACGAGGCCTTGTACTACCTGTTACCATAGTCCACGGAGCAAGTTGGACTCTTTTCGTATACATTGATGCTTTCTGTACCAAGCCACAAACAACTACGTTAGAATAATAAACCGATACCTGTATAACTTAACAGTTTCCTTCCACATTACTTGTACTATTCCTTTCTCTCTTTTGGGACTTACCGAGCGCTAGTTCGCTGACGATATTCCTATCTTTCTTTATTTGGAATGTTCTTCAGGAAGACCGGACTCTCTCAAGATCGAGCCTAGCTAGGAAGACGTGGTCCAGTTAACCGAGCAGCAGGACTTCTAGCTTTTCTTATACTTACTTTTCATTTCATATGCCACTGTTTAGGCATTGCTTTATATCATTATACTTTCCTTTTCAAAGCAATGTATTGTAAAGATGAATGTTAATAAAAGTTGCTGTTCATTTTATATCTCTTGTCAATTCTTGTGCATTTTATATATTTCTTATTTCTGCTTAACGTATTTATTTCTGAGTAAATAGTCGCGTGCCTTCCACGTCTTTGTCTCCGTATACTGGGAAGCGGGACGCGACAGATTTTGTTGGTGAATTATGCAGATTAGTTCTGCAAGGAATCCTAAGCAATATATTATAACAATAATAAGAATCAGCAGCTATACATTCTTTACATTTCAAATTTCTTGAATCTATCCTAACCTTTCTTTTTCTATCAAGGTCATGGATTCATCGAATGACACCAGCACCAACGTCAATGGAAACACCCCACCACCTACACTACCACTACCACCTACAGCTGCAGCTCCTATCAATGAGCAAATGGTTCTTCTTGAAGAAATCAAGAGCCTCTTGGAGGGTCAGTAGCAGCAGACTGCTATCCTCATGCACCGTCCAGAGGTCGAGGCACCCGGAGTCAAAAAATTCCGGGCACTGCATCCGAAGCATTTCTCAGGAAAAGAGAGTCCACTGGAGGCGGAAGAATGGGCTCATTCAATAGAAGACGACCTGGTAGCAGCATAAGTGCCAGGAATTTGTTTGGGTGAGAGTTGCGAAACTGCAACTAATGGATAACGCCAGAGTCTAATGGAAGGCTGAATAAACCTAACTTGCCCAACCGATTGATTGGAGGAAATTTGGCGATATGTTCGACGCGAAATACTTCCCTGAGACTGCCTATTTCGACATGGAACAACAGTTCATCCTCTTACAGCAAGGCTCGATGTGGAGCAAATCCATGGATGAATACGATACTGAGTTTACCATGTTTAGCAGGTAAGATGTGTCTCAATATTCAATTTCCTGATATCACATACTACACTGCTAACACAAGGTCGTAACAGGTTCGCGGCACAACTCATCTCGATTGCTGAGATCTGGACATGAAGATTTCAATAAGGGCTGGACCCAGAAATCCAAGCTGCACTAGCTACAGGAGATTTCCCAACCCATGATCTTGCACTGAAGGCTGCTCGACACTATGAGGCAATGGTGAAGAAGAAGGGCAGACCTCAGACTGCCGGTGTTAAACACTCTGCCATTCAGATGGCAGGAGGAGCCTCTTTCAGGACAACTTTTGCTCCCTGGGGGCCGGGAGTAACCTTTAACTGGCCCAGTCCAGACTTTTGCTTCTATTACAAGAGGAATGGACACCTGGCGAAAAACTGCAGGTGTGCAAACGCCCTGTGCTTAGTTTGTAGCGTACCCACTCACGCCATGGAGCTTGTCCATATCATCTCAACCCAGCTCCAGCACCTATACACGCAATCACAGTTCCGCAGTGGCTAGCTATTCAGGCTCCTGCACCTCGTCTTGCTCTCCCTGCACCATCTCTATGTGGACTTCTGGTACAGCCTCCTTGTCAGTTCCATCAGGAACACATGAACACGCCTCAAGGGCAAGAAACATGCCACAAGGACAGAGGAATGTGCCTCCGGCAAGGAGGAATGTACCCCGACGTCAGGCTTTCACCATGACGGTTGAGGAAGCCGAGGCCACTGGTAATTCCTAATCCTTTCATCTTTTCAATTTTTGTATACCTCTATATTTTCCCTGTATTTAAACCAAACTCACACAACTTAGGTACTATACTAGTAGCCGCTCTTCCTGCACTTGCACTGTTCGATACTGGAGCGTTACACTTCTTCATGCCCCAACATTTTGTAAGAACGCACGCAATTCCCGTGAAGCCACTCATTTCAAGCTGGAATGTCAGTTCTGGGAATGGAGTATTGAAGGAAATCATGGGATTGTATCGGTGTCCAGTTGTAGTTTGCGGACGAGAATTTTATGTGAATTTCAATGTACTGGACATTCCAAACTTCGATATTGTGTTGGAAATGGACTGGCTGGGAGTTTTCTATGCTACAATTGATTATCGTCAAAGGATGGTAGTATTTGAGATACCATAGCACCTAGTCTTTTACTTCAAGAGTGGAGACAAAACGTTGGAGCTAGGAGTTTTCCGTGCCAAGCCAAAGAATGCAGAAGTGTTTACTCTACCGGCGGAAGAAGAAAAGCCAGTAGTAGTTCGAGAGTTCGAGAATGTGTTCCCTGAAGATATAACAGGTTTGTCTCCCGATCGAGCTCTTGAATTCATCATTGATTTACTATCTGGTGCACAACCAGTAATCAAATCTTCGTACCAGTTTAGTCCTGAAGGATTGAAGGAGATCCGCATCCAGTTGGATGAACTCCTGAAGAAAGGTTGGATTCATCCCAGTACTTCAAGTTGGGGGTCTCCAGTTTTGCTTGTGAAGAAGAAAGAAGGTTCATACAGAATGTGTGTAGATTACCGAGCTTTGAACGAAGTGATGATAAAGAACAAGTATCCACTACCACGCATCGACGATCTGTTCAATCGTCTAAGTAGGTCTTGCGTATTCCCAAAGCTAGATCTTCGTTCGGGTTATCACCAAGTGAAGGTCAAAGAGTCTGATATTCCGAAAACGGTGTTCAGGACTCGCTATGGTCATTATGAATATCTCGTGATGCCATTTGGAGTGACCAATGCACCTGCTATATTCATGAATCTGATGAACCAAGTTTTCCGAGAGTACTTAGACATGTTCATTGTTATTTTTATTGATGACATCCTGGTGTATTCAAAAAATTGGAAAGAGCACGCCGAGCATTTACGGATTGTCCTGGAAACATTACGACAACATCAGCTCTATTCCAAGTACAGCAAGTGTGAATTTTGGCTAGATCTAGTCGGATTTCTCGGACATATTGTTTTGGGTGAAGAAATCTCAATAGATCCAGCTAAAGTGTCAGCTGTCAGCGAATGGCCGACACCAAAGACGGTGAAGGATATTCAAAGTTTCTTGGGTTTAGCAGGATACTATCGAAAATTCATTGAAGGTTTCTCGAAGATTGCAGCACCCCTGACTAAGCTCACACATAAAGATGAAGTATTCGTGTGGTCAGAAGCATGTGAACAAACTTTTGTAGAACTCAAATCAAAACTAACATCTGCTCCTATCCTTGTAATACTGGATCAATCTAAAGGTTTTGTCACTCATTTTTATGCGTCCGTAAGAGATTAGATGTGTTTTACACCAGTATGGAAAAGTTGTAGCTTTTGCATCAAGACAGCTGAAAGTTCATGAGCGCAACTATCCAACACATGATCTGGAGTTGGCAACCGTTATCTTTGCACTTAAGATTTGGCGCCACTATCTTCTTGGAAAACGAGTGGATATATACACGGACAACAAAAGTCTGAAGTATGTATTTACTCAGAGGGAATTGAATATGCGGTAGAAAAGATGGTTATAAATCATGGCGGACTTCGACATCAACCTAAAATATCATCCTGGGAAGGTGACTGTAGTTCCTGATGCACTTAGCCGCCAGCCATTAGCAATGGATCTCACTGCTCAGTAGAAGCTTCAGCAGGAATTGCATGGATTGGCAATCGAAGTAGTTATGCCAGGTAATGCTTCGTATGTGATGAACTTACAAGTCCAGTCTACTATTGTCAATCAGATTAAAGCGGCTCAAGCAAATGATGCCAAGCTACAAAAGATCCGAGAACAAGTTGAAAGTGGACTTCGAACCGACTTCATCGTCCACGAAGATGGATCCTTGAGATATAGAAGTAGATTGTGTGTACCATAAGATCCTGTTCGAGAAGAGTTGATGAAAGAAGCTCACAGCTCTCCGTACTCAGTACACCCCGGTGGTACCCAAATATATAAGGATCTACGGCAACACTACTGGTGGCATAGAATGAAGCGTGAAGTGGCCAGAAGCGTAACCAAGTGTTTGGTGTGTCAGCAAGTAAAGGCTGAATATCACAGAACCGCTGGTCTACTTCAGTCGTTACCTATTCCAGAATGGAAATGGCATCACATTACCATGGACTTCGTGACTGCCCTTCCTCATAGCATAAAGGGTAACGACGCAGTATGGGTTATTGTGGATCGACTTATCAAGTCAGCACACTTTTTTCCCTTTCGAGTTGGCCAATCTACTGAGACATTAGCAAAGAAGTAAATGGAGGTAAGCATGAATCTAAAGTAGGATTTAACCTCAATGTGTACTATATTGATACCCATGAACTCGTGAAAGAGATTGTGAGATTACATGGAGTACCAGTTTGCATCGTCTCCGATCATGACACAAGGTCTCACAATTTTGGCAGAGTCTGCAAGCTAGCATGGGAACGAGTCTGAACTTCAGCACGACTTACCATCCACAAATGGACGGACAGTCCAAGCGAACAATTTAGATTCTGGAGGACATGCTAAGAGATTGTATGTTAGACTTTGGAGGTTCATGGGAAGATCACCTACACCTGGTGGTGTTTTCATACAACAACAACTATTAGGAAAGTATTAGAATGGCACCGTTCGCAGCACTCTATGGAAGGAAGTGTTGTTCACCAATAAGTTAGGACGACGTTGGAGATCGTGAACTCCTAAGACAAGAAATGATCCTGGCAACTGTGGACATAGTTCACACAGTCAGGGAAAGAATGCGCATAGCCCAAGACCGACAGAAATATTGGGCTGATGCAAAGTGGCGTCACCTGGAGACCATGTTTTTCTGAAGATCTCTCCAAATCGAGGAATAATTCGTTTGGTAAGAGGAGTAAGCTCAGCCCCAGATATATAGGACCGTTCGACATACTCGAACGAGTCGGAGAAGTGGCATACCATTTGGCACTACCACCCTCATTGGAAGGAGTGCACTACGTTGTCCATATATCCCAGCTTCAAAGTTATGTGAGCGACCCCAGCCATATCCTTGATCACTCTGAGCTCACAGTCCAGACGAACCTAACTTGTGAGCAACAACCCGTTGAGATCCTGGACAGAAAAGTGGAAGAAACTGTGGAATAAGGAAGTAAACTTGGTCCGAGTGATGTGGAGAAAAGATTCACCAGAAGAATCAACGCAGGAACAAGAAGATAACATGCGTGCAAGATACCCTTACTTATATGTAAATTAGTCCTTATGTAATTGTAAATTTCGAGGAAGAAATTTTTATAAGGAGTGTAGAATGTATCGACTCTGAATTTACTGTACAAAATTTTTTCAAGTTATTATACGGAAAGGAGTTTACAAGCCCGAGTACACTTTAAAAGTTAATTTTTGTTAAGAACAACAAGAAACAATTTGTAGCTCACTAGTAAAGCCCTTGCACTGCTGTGACGTAGCCTCTATGTTCGAACCCCATCAGACACATTATATATTTTTCAGATTTTTCTTTTAAACTTTTTGGAAGCCCAAAAGTTTACACGTGCACTGCATATAAAAATGAAAAGCCAGAGAAAACAAACATGTGCACATTAGAGTTAACTGAGGATTGAACACATGGCACAAATCCACCGGCTCCCCCTCACCAAACGACCAGCGAGATCCTCATTAAGGCAGGCGCCGACGGTCCATCCATAGGTGATGGTGTCCGGGTTTTGCATACGATTATTTTCCCCTACCCCCATCACTCCTGCACTGTTTGATTAGTCTGCAATCAAACATAGACCCCTCAATTCCCTAATTTATCATAATTTAATACATTTTAATTCACTTTTTTAATCCCAAAACCATAATTCCACACTATAAATACTACCCCATACCCTAGCCCTTTCTCATTCTGAAAATTCAAGCCAAAATTCTCAATTTTTCTTAAGTACAAGAAGAGTACAAGTGGAGTTAGCAAGAAATCAAGTTCCGGTGAGGATCGAAGCAAGTTCCGGCGACCCCTTAACGCCACGAAGATCAATACTCTCTCGTCTACCTTTCCTTAATATAACTAGCTAGTAAGTCCCTCTCAATTTCTTTCCTTCTTTTTTGAATACCTCTTCTCAAAATATATGTCGGAAGTGAAGTTACTACCGACAACTTTTTACTAAAACCTAGAAAACTACTCATCTTTAATACTTCGTTAAATCTAATTTGTACACATCACTTGTAACTTTAAATCATAGTTATTTAGAATCAAATTACATCCAATTTCTCAAGTAAAATAACCTTAAATTTAGTTTTTCATTTAAATACTATGAACTATAGATAACACCTCTTTTCATATTCTTTTGTCAAACTATACCTTTAGAAAACTTTACGGGGTAATGACCTACCTCTTACATACACACATGTTTACATAGCATGATGTCCTTTGAACATATTTTTGTTACTATATTACATCAAAATATCATGTACTATAAAAAACAGTTTTCTTTTAGATTGTATTTAAAATCCCTTTGCGATTGAGCCTCTACAACCCTCTTTAGGGGACCCGCTATTGGATGGTGCGGATTATTGCACATCCTTGGGCTAGTAGAGCGAGATGCAGACCTTCTCAGGGAGCATTCGGTCTCGAAAGGGTTTTAATACGATTTTTAAGAGAAACGAAATTTTCTACTTAATAATCAAAATTAATTTTTAATAATTACATAAATATTACAAATTCATATATTTTCAAAATATAATAACTTAAATTTTTTTAAATAAAAGAATTTCAAGTTTCATAAAAATACCATCAAGATATCAATACAAGACATGATTATAGTAAAATACCATGAACTATTCAAGTTAAGGTAATTATCAGTAAAACACCTAAAATCTCTAAAATTCACATTCATGGACACCCTAAATAATATAATTAATTTCTCAAGATTATTTTGAAACTGTATGTTAAAAATATTTTTCATAAAACCCCCTTGACCTAGATAAAACACCGTTAAGTATTTTAGTAAATACAAGTTTAAGCGGGATCAATTCTTTTGAGGCTCAGAGAGCTGGAGAAAGTGAGTGCTTACCTATTTAAGATAGAAAACTTAACGGTGTTATCAATGGTAATTGTCTTGGAAAAAGACACAAATCCTGCCGTTCATATGCAGCAGATACCGATAACTCCCGAATCTAATTCAGGATCTAAATCAATTCTAAGTGTCTGACTCAAGTCTGAGTCTAAATCAAACTTGAATTCAATCCAAACCAGAATCCAATTCAAACATGAATCCAAACTCTAACTTGTATACTTGAACCTGAACCTGAACCTGAACACCAGAACCATATCAACATGCAAAAATGACTTGACTTGACCGAACTATGGCTATAATTTAACTTGATTACATGACTACTTGTTTATATCCTGAACCTGATTAAATGTACAACTTGTATCCATGGTCTCGGCAAGTCTGATAATTATAAGCTATATAAAACAATACATTACACGGGGTTAACGTGGTAGATTGGTACGAAATGTATTAGAAGTGGAACGAGATGATCACTAAAAGTCACCTACATAAACTATCGTGATGTTCTCCCGTGGGTTTTGACGGGGCCTTGTACTACCTGTTACCATAGTCCACAAAGTAAGTTGGACTCCTATCGTATAAACTTATGCTTTTTGTACCAAGCTACAAACAATTACGTTAGAATAATAAAATGATACATGTATAACTTAACAGTTTCCTTCTGCATTACTTGTACTATTCCTTTCTCTCTTTTGGGACTTACCAAGAGCTAGTTCGCTGATGACATTTCTGTCTTTCTTTCTTTGGAATGTTCGTCAGGAGGACCGGACTCTCTCGAGATCGAGCCTACCCAGGAAGACGTGGACCAGTTCACCCAGCAGCAGGACTTCTAGCTTTCCTTGTGCTTACTTTTAATTTCATATGCTACTTTTTTGGCATTGCTTTTTATCATTGTACTTTCCTTTTCAAAGCAAAGTATTGTAAAGATGAATGTTAATAAAAGTTGATGTTCATTTTATATCTCTTGTCAATTCTTGTGCATTTTATATATTGCTTATTTACGCTTAACGTATTTATTTCTGAGTAAATACGTCGCGTGCCTGCCACGTCTTCGCCTCCGTACACTGGGAAGCAGGGCGTGACAGTAGTCAAGCATATAAATATCGATATAATCAAAATAGCATGTTGTAAGTTTAGAACTTGCCTGATCGAATCTTACTTTGAGATACGGATATCATGTTCTGACGCTGAATAACGTCGCGATGCAAAATCTCGACTTGGATCTCAATATGGTGCTCGGCCTGGACTGCAGCCAAGGTATTTCTGCAGTATGAAATGGCGGTGATGCCGTTGGTGGACACGAGATTGGATGGCTGCAGTCGACGATAGGGTGTCGGGTTCAGGTGAGGTCGACGACGACGAGAGGGGCATGACGACGAGGGAGGAGGGGCATGGGTTTAAGGTTCGGTATGAGCGAGGGGTGAAGGAGACGAGGATGAAAACGAGGGAAGAGAGAGAGAGAGAGCGGGTTTTTAAAATTATTTATATTATATATATATAATATATATTATATAGGGGGGAGAGAGAGAGAGAAGGATATATAGTGAGGGAGAAAGGTGTAGGTGGGGGGGGGGAGGGGAGAAAGTGAGAAATGGAGAGAGAAAGTGAGAGCTATTTTTTTTATTTAAAATTAATAATTAATATATTATATATATAATTGTTTATATATAGTTATATAAAAATATATATAAGGTAACATTTTACAGATAATATCAGATTGCTCCGAATATTACCCGTATCTTTCTAAAGATCTGGTTTTTAAATATGATGAATATACGTAAGAATTTAAACCATGATGCAATACTTTGTAATTAAAAACATATACCCCAAATAAAATCTACGTAAATATACGCAGCAATCTAATAATCGGCATGTCTAACCCTTAGGATACGAACATGATATATGGGCGCAACCATCTGATATAGTGTATTATGACATACAAGGCTAGATGGGAAAATATATTATTTGGTTTTATTTTGTATTATAAAAAGATATGTGATATCTAAAATTATTATACGTGTATATATATTCTAGATTTTCATGGATATACTGTACTAGCAAATATTTGACATAATAGCGAACCATGTTGGGTTTCAAACATGCGGGTCACATCGGATAATAACCACAGCAACTAATTGCATTATTCACAACCCAATAGCCACAATAAAAAAGAATTTTACCGCATGATTTGAAATACTCAAAAATATAGTATAAAAGTACTAGGGTGTTACACATAAGCCAAAAAAATATAAAAATGGAGGTGAGAGAGCCCCCATATAGAAATAACTTGAGATTTTAAAATAGGGTTCTAAACTTTTAATTTAGTGAATATGAAGGGTAATATGATCATTTCACAAGAGATTTAACGGAAGGAGGTCGGATTTAACAGAAGGTAACTTCAGGGAGTTTCTGTGTACGAAAAACGCACTAAGATGGTTTTAGGAACATATACTACAGTATATGGTGGTTTTGATGAAATTTCTCTTCATAATAATATCAGAATTCCATTGATCCTATATTAAGAAGTAAATTATAAGAGACTAGTATAGTAATCACAAGAACAGTCAATGTATAAAATAAAACCTACATCTTTATACTTGTTACACTGCTTAAATTGCTATAGTTAAAACATTTCCAATAATTGTCCAGCAATCAGAAAGAATTCCACGTCGGACTCTATTTTTCCAGCAAGTACCATGACAATATGTACTTTGTATATTTACTGGATGACGATACTACAGTATACACATTTGGAAACGGTTTAAACCATTATCAAAACCCAATTCGGTAACTATTATAATCGTTACATAACCGTTACGAAAAACCCCGTCACCAGAAGTCTTGTAATGGTCTAAACCGTTACGATAGAAAAAAGTTAACGGTTTACATCGTTATCATATACTCTCCGTTACCGCTATAGTTCCAGATAACTGAAACATAACAGAGCGGGGCCCACCTCTATTGTAACGGTATTACCCGTTATCATATAGTCCCCCATGTATATGGTAATAGTTGAAACCGTTACTATTGATAAACTATGGTAACGGTTTATACTGTTACCATAGGCTCTCCCGTTACTAACTCCTAACTGATATCTAATATCTGGTAACCATTACCAAAACCTTTTTGGTAACGGTTTAAATCATTTCCAGATAGGTTTTGGTAACGGTCACAACCGTTACCAGATAGATTTTGGTAACGGTCATAACCGTTACCAAATTTATCATGTATTTTTTTAAAAATCAGAAATCTCTGCGTCCCACACATGCTGATTTCATATACAAACAGCAAAATATAACAATAATAATATGATCAAATATCACGCAATTATACACCCGCAATAAGCAATATGATTCGAATCACACGCAATTATAAATAAAATATATATACAATGAATATGATCTATAAATCAACAAAACAAATGTTTGTATCAATAAATTAATAAGTCTATGACCGTTGTGTTGATCCACCTCCATATTCCCGTGACTTGAACATACTCCCAAACTCGTCCCGTATGGTTTGCCGAATGTTCTCGGCGTTTGTCTGCCTCAGCTCCTGGATCTTCATCGTAAGCGTCTGCAGTTGTTGCTGCGTCTACCGATGAATGTGCTACTGCTGCGCCATCTGCTCGCGGAGCCGACGAATCTCCTCCTGCGACGCAGCTACCGCATCTTCTCGCGTCTGGGCCACGGCGTACTCATGGACGACCGAACGTCTATCAAAGTATTGGTGGGCCTCAGGACCAATCTCGCGCTCATACCCACCGTGATGCTCTCCGGATAGCGAATCCAGGACAGAGATAATGGCGATAATCGGGTCGTCGGGGCCAAGTCCTAAGGCGTCCGTCATTTTCTTGAACTTGATCTGTAAAGAATATAAATAGAGATATATACACATACGTGTTAACTTAAAATACAGAATCGACTTGATTATATGAAACGTACTATGTACTCGCTCGTGCCCTTATGTAACATGAACCATCCATTGGCAGTAGTGTAATGGGCGGGGTCTTTCTATTTCTACGATAAAATTAAGATTTATTTCCATAAGTAAGTTGCGACAATGAAAACATATAAAATTAAGTGTCAAAATACTCATGAAGTGCCACTAGGCGCTGGCCTGTGTACATTTCTCTTGGATCTGGACAGCGCGGTCTCTGACACCATTGCTTTGGTTTTGCTTGTTGCGAGCCGATGCCAACTTGCAAATATAAAGGAGATTATATTATATTTTAGAATATGATTTTATATTATATTATGATAATCTTAAAAATTAAATTCATACCTTAACAAAATCGTGCTTGTAATACTATACCAGCAGCGGCTAATCGGGTCTTGGGACCTCCAGTATTATGATATCCATCATCGCGCTCAGCTCCTCCTCAGTCGCCGCGAGCCAGGAAAGGTAATAATCATCCTTCACATCACTTCGGTGTCTTCTTTTGATATTTTGACACACGAGTATGACCCAGGCAAGGGCGTGATGTGCATCGAACGACACATCCACGCTATCCTCGCCGGTAACACTTGTAACAACCCTAACTTTCTGTACAACTTTCTGTACAATTTTTTTTTCAAAAATACAGAAAGGGGTATTTTTGCCTGAGCATGACTTATAAGTTTGTTATGCTTTTTAATAGCAAGCAAGAGCTTGTAGCTCATTGGTAATACCTTGCACTGCTGAACCAAGCCATCAGAGTTCAAATCCTATACCCCCACATTATTTTTAATATTGTTTTATTTTGAATTTTTAGAATACCAAGGGTTTACAGGTGCATAACTCACAAAACCCCCACTACACCCTGAAAACAAAAGGGACCAGAGGGATAATGAACCGACGAGGAGCCCCGACCACCCCCGACTCGGCCGAATCGGCCGGCGACGCGGCCGACTCGGGCCGGCGTCGTCGGACCGCCGAGTCGTCAACATGAAAAAGATGCCTCTTGGACTTCCCTGCACACCTGCATACTTTAAATTCTTGGACCAGTACCCGAGCCTCTTTAAAACCATAATTACCCTATTTTAATACAATTTAATACAATTTATCACATTTTTTTATTTAACCTTTCACCTACCCTAACCCTAGCCTTACCCTATAAATACAACCCCTAGATACACCCCTCACTCCAAAATTCTAATAAAAAAACTCTCAAGAAAAACCCTAGAAGTTGTGTGCATTTTAAGTTAGCGAAAGGCGGAAGCTTCGGCGATTTTCCGGCGACAACCCTAAGAGATCCCGGCGACGAAACGACATACCGGAAGCTACGTCCACTCCCTCTCCCTCTCCTCTTTAAGCTAAACCCGTAAGTCTTAATTCCTTCTTCACTTTACTATTCTCAAAATCCGTATTTTTAAAACCCGACGGAAATCAGAGTTATCCGCTCTCCGATTCGGTTTTTCCTAAAAACTAACTTTTTCTTAAACAACAACCATACCAAACTCTATCATGTTGACTAGTAATCATTAACAAACAAATTGAACAAGTTTCATAACAAATTATTTCATTTTGTACTTTTTACCGGTGTTTTTCAATAAAATACCATGTAGTTTCATTTCGACATTAAAACATCACAATCTTGCTATACCTTTAAGTAGATCACGAGGTAATGATCTACCTCCTCACAACACTCATATGCAATATAGCACAATACTTTCGGAAATCTAGAATACGGGAAAACGAAACCTTTTAAATAAATACCATTTACTAACAAAACCGTTTTCTAAAACGATTAAGTATTTTACAAATATTTGCAAAGCGCCGCTACAACCCATTTTGGGGAACCCGACTGGGATGGTGCGGATTATCGCATGTCCTTGGGCTTAGTAGTGCGAGATGCAGACCTCCGCAAGGAGCATTCGGTCTCGAAAGATTTAAAATACGAACATCTTAAGAAAATGAGATTTCTAGAAATATAATATATATATTAAAATTTATTTTTATAAATATATATATATATATATATATATATATGTAATATCAAAAATACCTATTTTTGTTATAATATAAATACTTCAACTTTTCCGAAATCACAAGAATCACTTTACATTAAAATACCATGAAATCCATACAAGTTCAATATTACAATTAAATATCATGTATTATGAAAAATAGGTTATTCTCACTAGAAATATCACAAAATATAAAATCTACATTCATTACAATTCTAAAGATGATAATTAAATACTTGGGGTGTATTTTGAAAATTATACAAAAGTATTTTTACATAAAACCCTCTCAAGTTCTATAAATTATCTTAAGGACCCTAGTAAATATAGGTTTAAGAAGGACCAATCTCTTGAGCCTCAGGGAGCCGGAGAAGTAGGTGCTTGCCTATTTAAGGTAGACAACTTAACAACGGTGTTATCAACACGGTAATCGTCTTTGAAAAAGACACAAATCATGCCGCCCATGTGCAGCAGTTACCGATAACATCAAAATAATCAGGACTTCGATTTACTTTTCTAAATGTCTGACTCAGACCGAGTCTCATTATAAATAACCTGACTTGAATATGATTCAAGTATAATCTACAATCCAACATGAATCCATGTATACATATATTCAATCTGTATTGACTGAACCAAACAATGGATATACTTCCATTTACATGATTCTCCAGTTACATCCATGATTCTACAGTTACATCTATTTACTGATATCATGGTTTCGGCAAGTCATCCAATTATACAATCTATATTACAAGACAACACAATATAAACAATACAAACAAGATATTGCGGGGGTTAAGAGGTAGATTGGTACGGAAGGTGTTAGAGGTAGCACGAGACTGTAAGATTTAATACACCTAACCTGAATCCAATTGCCGTTGTACCGTGGCATAAACGGTTCCTTGTACTACACTTGCCTATAGTCTCTGGCATATAGAGACTCCTCTCGTATACACTGGAATCTTTCTGTACCAAGCTACAAACAACATTGTTAACACTAAATACAATATTATAACAATATCATACAACTTTAAAAGATACCTTCTATTTCTGTATATTCTATTTCTCCCTTATCATTGGGACTTACCGAGCGATTTGTTCGCTGACGATATTCTCTTTCTTTCTTCTTTGAATGTCGTCAGGTGATCTGGACACTCCGGAGATCGAGCCCACTAGTGAAGACTTGGACCACTTCGTTGAAGACCCAGAGCTTTAGTTCATTGTACACTTTTATTTCAGTACTTTACCTTTTCTGTTATGCCATTGTTTAGGCATTGCTTTCATTCAGTTGTATTTACTTTTCCATGCATTGTATAGAAAGAATGTGAATAAAAAAAGTTGTTGTTTTATTATATCTTGTCTCTTGTGCATTTACATTTATATTGCTTAGTTACGCTTAGCGTATTTACTTCACAGTAAATACGTAGCGGCCTCGTCGCGTCCTCTGCCCGTATACTGGGAAGCAGGGCGTGACAACACCGATGAAGTTGTAATGTTTTCTGGTCTGAAATTACAAAATTATATATACATATATATATATACACACATATTTATATATATATACATATATATATATATACATATATATATATATATAACGACGATTGAAATTTAAATGTATAAAAAGATATATTATACTTGCTCTGACGCAAAAAACTGCCGAACATTGGTCGTCCGATGCGCGTCCTACCTAGCACGGAGCGGGTACTTATAGAAAGTAAGGATATTTGATTCTATGTAATCCCCCTATTTGGTCGTGTTAGGACCAACAGCCACACCTTGCGTGTTCCACATCAATATCCATGGTTCAGCACCATCGACTGGCTTGGAGCATGAGGGCCCAGTAGGACCCCTCCTCCTTACACTGCTGGCACCGGCAAAAAGATAAATATTATAATATTCAGAGTATTGATGGACGATTTAAGGTTTGGCCTTGTTTTTGTGTGTGTGTCTCTCTCTGTGTGTATGTGTGCGCGCGCGCGCATATAGTGTGTGCGTTTGTCTGTAGGTGTGTATGTGTGTACATGTGTATTTGTGTGTGTGTGTGTGTGTGTGTGTGTGTTTAACGATTATACTTGTCGTCCCTAGCATGATTCTAGAATCGGCGCAAGATGCCATTCCGCTAGTACAATGCAGATCTGCAAATAATAAACTGTTAGATGATTCAATATAATTTAATAGATAACTAAAAATTCAAAGATAACTATATTATAATGATGTATTAAATTTTAAATGAAGAAACTATATACCATGTCCAGGAGTGATTGAGGTCGGAGGATCTGCTACAGCGCTAAAAGGGGCAGGCAGGGCTGCCGTGACTACTGGATCTACCGTGGCGCTAGTAGGGGGTGCTGGTAGGGATAGACGGGGCTTCCGCGACTGCTGGGTCTGCCATGGCACTAATAGGGGAGACGCTGGTAGGGATAGGCGAAGAAGCCACGACTGCTGAGCTGCTATGGTGCCAGCAGTGGAGACGCTGGAAGCGATAGGAAGGGCTGCTGCTATGGCGACTGCTCAGACCGAGCTCTGGAGAACATCTTCTAGACGTTTTTTCTTGTAACGTCTAGAGCTTAAGCCTGCGCTGTCATTAGACCCTACACACACATATCCAAATATTATTTTATTATTTATAATCATCATACAATTTAAAACATTTATTTTAATTTCATTACCTAACACGTTTCTTCGGTACATTGGTTGAAGATTCGTTAGGTGGATTCTCAAAATCTTGATCCTTGATAACTAATTGGCCAATATCACGTCTTACAAACGTATTGATGGACAACGCAGAATAGTTTGGTTCCTTGGTACGTTAAATAGATGGACTAAGATGTATTATCGCATTATCTTGATCGTCACTCTCATCTTCAGAGTCATTCAACGTCGGAACATTATAATAATCTTTCGGTTTCCAACGACAAACAATACTCGAGTCAACCTTCTTCAAATCCCAAGAATAATAAATTTGTGTCTCCATTGAAGGAAAGATAAAGCTATCGTATCCGTAAGCTGTCCGTTTAGTGTTTACTAAAATAAGACCGTATTCATCGATCTTCCTACCCCGGTCAAACTTGGTATCATATCATCTGTATTGGAATATATGAAATGGGACAACCTTATGCATATATGGGACCACTATAACTTCCTCAAGAACACCATAGTAGAGATTTCCTCTGTCGTCGACGGTTGCGACGCCACTATTTTGTATAGCTCTAATACGTTCTGTCCTTTCTATCTCAAATTTGTACCCGGAAATCTTGTACCCGTTGTAAAACGTAGCTGCAATCATTGGACAGCTTAAAAGGGCATGGACCTTTCTATTAATCTGCTCTCCATGACTCAATTGTCCGTCGACTTCTTGTCTACACCATGCGGTGAAAGTGCGCTTCTGTTCTTCTTCGATTCTATCATCCGACCACGTCTTAGGATTCAATCTCTTAAGTATATTTTTATACGTTTCATTCATTAATTTAAAGTTATATTAGCTGGACTAAATTTAATATCGAATGTTTAAATGGATGAAATTAGAAAAACTTACTTAGCATACTTAGCAAAACATTCGCTGTTTAGTATGATGCATGCATGTACACTGCCCATGAGTTCGTAAGACACGTTTTTTAGTTTTCCGCCACTAATTGGACCTTCAGGAAAATGTGACGGTTTGTTCAGTTTCATCTTGATATCGTCGTTCAGGAAATGAGCACAGAAAAACGTGATTTCTTCCAAAAGATAATCTTCCGCAATCGAACCTTCAGGATGATACTTGTTGCGGATATAATTTTTTAAAGTTAATATATATATCTGTTGAAAGGAGATAGATATTAATAATTCATGATAATGTTTTTGCAATTTAAATGATGAATAAAAACTTTTTCAAAGCATTTGATAGGATATATCCAACGGTAAGGCACCGGACCACCAATCTTAACCTTGGTTTCCAGATGAACGGACCGGCGAACAATAATGTCGAAAAAGGAAGGTGGAAAGATGGGTTCAAGCTTGCAGAGGATCAAAGGAATATCTTTTTCGGGTTGTACTAACTCACCGATGTCCACACTTTTGGAACAAAATTGCCGAAAATAGGTGCAAAAGTCGTCAAGCACGAGACCAAATTCTGATTTTACCGATACTCTGAGGCATAAAGGAAGAAGATGTTGCATCAGTATATAGTAATTGTGGCTCTTGATTCCTACGATTTTTCCGTTTCTACTGTCACACCCTGCTTCCCAAAAGGCAGAAGTAGGCACGTGACGAGGCTCGCGACATATTTATTCCGATATGCTCATTTTCCGAAACAAATACGCTAGGTGTATGTAAGTAATACAGAAATGACAAGAGTAGACATGATAGTAAAAATACAACCACTATATATATTTATATTCCCAACTTTACAAGATTTACATTGATAGAAGATATCTGAACGAGAAACAAAATCATAAAAGCCTGAACATGTGACTTACTGAAATGAAAGCTGAAGGAAACTAAAGATCAGCTTTTGAGTTGAGCTGGTCGTAGTCCTCTGCTGTTGCTTCCGCCTCTATAGTCTCTAGATCATCTGACGAATATTCCAAGAAAATAAAAATGGGAGGAATGCCCGTCAGTGAACTTATGCTCGGTAAATCCCCAAAAAGGATGGGTGATGTATATAAATAAAATGCAAGGTATAATATGATATAATATGAATGGAAATGAAACATGAACAAGATAATGGTAACAATGTAAGAATGGTAATTGATTGATCTGTTTAAAAAGTGAAGTGATGTAAATAAAGTAACCGCAATCAAGACGGTGCCGCTAGTACCTAGCCGCGATGAGTACGGGTCGTTCGCAGGGAAACGTGAACCTTTTTCTTGCTTTAGACGAATTGATAGAAGATGGGTGATTGTTTGTCGTTACGGATATACTACGAATGTAGAATTTATGAAGAAGAGGCTTGTAGGGTTCATAGGACTTAGTAGTAATGGATGATTAATTAAAAATGACTCCTTTTATCTTTTAATAGTTTAAATCTTGATCGATAGTGATTAATGTAGATTAGGATTCTTTTGGTAGAAACTAGGGTTTCTCCACTCCTAACCCATGTCCTTGCATTGATCTCTATTCATGTATAGCCCCTAACAAAACAAGTGTTAATCTAATATCAAATCGTGGTCGAGACTATCAATAAATTGATAGCGCGCTCGATAAGGATGTTAACATTTATTTTGCTAAAATTTATAAACTTTAAAATGTATAAAAGAAGTTAAAATATTTTATCATCCATTGATCTACTCTATCCTACGAACCCTAGCAAGCTAGGAATTACTCATGCATGGTTGGAGAAGAAATGATGAAGAATGAGATCATAATGTAAGATGCAAAAATTAAGTGCAGAAATTAATTGCGAAAAGACTAATAAAAACTCTACCTTTATTAATCAACTATATCATGTACAAATCCTTTTAAAGTAGAGTATAACAACCTTAGTTTTTGCTCTCGATTTCTATCTTGTTGGAAGTAGATGAACAGCTGATGATCAACTCAGATGCGTGGATCGTCTTGGACCTCTTGATCTCTTCGGTTGATGATTTTTTATATGAAGCTTTCAGTCCTATATATAGTCCAAAACCAGAAATCCTAAATGCCCTGAGTGAATATATGCTGTTAAGATCTATACTACAAAATATCACATCCCAACTCTACCAAACCACCGCGGCCGCAAATATCACCTTTTGCCGCCTTTCTGCCGCAGAATTGTTGAATTAGGTTTCGGGATATTTTCTGGTGTTTTGGCATCAGTTTTGGAGATTCTCTAGATGTCTAGATTCTGAAAATAATGCTGAGTCTCTGCCTTTGCAAGATCTCATGATTTGTTTCAATATTTTGGCAGATTCGATTCCGACATCTCGGATCTCTTGGATTCCATTCCTGATCTAATATCTGCACAATATCTCAAATCAAAGTGTTAGTGGTATTTGATATTTTTGAGATATTATCCTAACCATTTTATATGATATTATATGTTAAGAATATTGATTAGAAATATTTGAAATGATATGCATATTTTAATTACTAATATTTTATATAAATATTATATGCATGTATTTTCCCTCATTATGTTAATTATAATGTAGAAACATATGATAATAAATTTTTTACACATAAACTGTCATATGTTCTATAATTACAATAAATATCTTTTATAACTTAACAATAGTGGGGAAAATAATCATTCAAATGTGCAATAATTTATACTAATCAAATACCCTCAAACTTAATTTTGATCGTCCCGAGCAAACTAGTTATTAAAGAGAAAAAGAAGAAAAAGAAAAAGAAAAACCTAGCACATTTTCGTAGGCAACACGATTGCACCGAGCACGTGCAACAAGCCTTTAAATCTCTAGGTGTCCCTAGTAGGAGGAGTTTTGTCTCCTGAGAGTTTCAGTGGATTACACTCACAAAATCCTATAATAAAAGAAAGATGATGAAAGTCACATACAGAGATAAAGAATAACAGAAAGAACTTGAAAATAAGAGTTTCAAACCATACTAGCTTTTTTGTAGACATGAGCCCTACCTTAATAGTCATGAAAAGATGTCAGAAATCACATCATCCCTTAATAAAACACCGCCTTTAGTCTTCCTCCCTACCTTTCTTTAAAATATCGATCATATACCCCTGTGTGTGTGTAAAAGATATCTCTACACTTAGAGAATTCAATTCAAGTTATCATACTCTTGTCCATTGTTCCCGCCAAAAATTTCTGCGCAGAAGAGTCCAAGATATCAAATGACAGCGATACGCTTAAGGAAATGGGAACCAGTATCTTCCGGGCTGTTTTTTTGATAAACTCCTAAATGAGAAATAGATAAATTCTAATGGTATCGAAAGCGGCTCGAAAAACCCTTCGATTTGATATATTATGGGCCTCGTAATTCATCCGGGATCAAAAGTTATGAGGAATTACGTGTCCACACGTGATGGGCTTTTAGGAACCCGCTGGAGGAGTTAAAAGATACAATAAAAACTCAGAAAAGACCCCAATGGGGCATCACGTGCTCACACGTGACCATGGGTCACGTGCAGACACGTGATGGGCTTTTAAAGCCTCTAAAATAATGAATAGAATTTAATTCTAAAAGTCAGAAAATACCTCAACGAGGTATCACGTGCTTATACGTGACCAATGGTCACGTGTTGACACGTGATGGTTAAAACTGAAACATAAATGAGCGGCTGAGAAAGGAACCCAATTGGGGGTCACGTGCTTACACGTGACCAAAGGTCACGTGCCAGCACGTGACTGGCTTTAAAAGCATTATAATTTAATAGAATTAAATTCTAAAATTGTCTGAATCTTTCCAAATGGAAAAGGGTCATGGGGAACCGTTGGATTAAAAATCCAAGGGTGATTAAAAATCACCAATTTATGGAAAAACCTTGGACAAGGAAAGATTTCCCTGAAAATCTCACCAGGATAACAAATAGAATATCTTTGGATTTAAAATCCACGGTGAATAAAATTCACTGAATGACCTAAAGGCCCAGATTAATGATGAATGCAAATCAAATCTCTCAACATACAAATCAAATCTCTTAATGAGAGATTTGCTAAACAAATTGATTCTCTTCCTTCTCCTATAAATAGGAGCCAAGAAGAGAAGAGAAGGGATCTACTTTTTTGAGAGAAAAACAGAGGGAGGAGAATTTAATTCTCAAGAGAAGAAAAAGCAAAGAGAGGAGAATTTAATTCTCTGCAAAAGAAAAACCCTAGGTAAGAAAAGAGAGGATTCAAAAGAGAATTTAATTCTCAAAAGAGTTTAACTCTTATTTAAAAAAAAGAACTTAGTTCTTCTTCTGGTTGAAGATCTGTACAGAGCACATCTCCCCATAGGATGAGAATTTAATTCTCATCGGGTTGAGATCCTGCCATGCAGATCCTAAACTTAGAAGGGGAATTGAGTTTTGAGAGTTCAATTCTCCTAAAACAAAACTAGGGTTTAACCCTAATCAAGAATTTAATTCTTTTACATATCTGGGAATTTAATTCCTTTGAAAAGAAATCAGGGTTTCATCCTAAATAAGAATTCAATTCTTTCACGATAGGAATTTAATTCCTCCAAAATCATAATTAGGGTTTAACCCTACAAAGAATTCAATTCTTAAAAGATCTCTGTTCATGAAAAGAACTAGGGTCACGTGCCCCCACGTGACCCTTGAAAAGATCCCCTGCAAAGAACTTTGAAGCATCACCCCACGTGCTCCCACGTGACTCCCAAAACGCAGAAAGAAAAAGCAAAGGGAATGAAAGCTTTGGGCGCTCTCACGTGTTACCACGTGACCCCTCAGCAATGTTCTAATAAATCAGGGCATGAGTATATGTCACGTGCCCACACGTGATGGCTATGAAAATTAAAAGTGTTGAACACTTGTTTACAGAACAAAATAAAGGAGATCTGGCCCCACTTTTTGATGCCATCACGTGCTCCACGTGACTTCCAAAACGCAGAAAGAAAAAGCAAAGGAAATGAAAGCTTTGGGCGCTCTCACGTGTTATCACGTGACCCCTCAGCAAATGTTTTAACAATTGACGCACAGATCCCCATCACGTGCTAACACGTGATGCCCTAAAATAAAAATAAAAGTGTTTAACACTTATTCGCAGATTTGAGGATAAAACAAATGAGATCTGGCTCCACACTTAGGGCGCCCTCACGTGTCACCACGTGACCCCTAATGACTATTCTAACAGACGAGAGCGAGGGCCTTCATCACATGCTCCCACGTGATGGCCGTCAGAATTAAAAGAGTTAAACACTGATCTGCAGAATAAAATAAAGGGAATCAGGGCGCTCTCACGTGTCCACACGTGACCCCTCTCCTTAGTGTTTAACACTAATTTGAAGATTTTGTCCTCAGTGTTTAACACTGATTTTCTTAGTGTTTAATTCTAGTTTGGAAAACTCTATTTGCAGTGTTTAACACTGATTTGCTTAGTGTTTAACACTAATTTGAAAACTCTGTTCCCAGTGTTTAACACTGATTATCTTTTAGTGTTTAACACTAACTTGCTTCCAGTGTTCAACACTATTGGTTTCTAGTGTTTAACACTAGCTTTAGCCCAATTGGCTAAGTTTTTAGAGGCAAAGCCTCTCCTTCAATGGACCAACAGAGGGCCAATATTTCAAACATAATTGGACTTAGCCCAAACTGGCCATAAGTCCTCAAATCATCTTGAACTGAGCACATCTGCTCTTTCAACCAACTCATTGGTTCAAGGGTACATCTCTGAACTCCTCTGATATTTGTCGTTGTAATCCTTCAACGTCTTCAGAGAGGTGACGGGTCCCGACTGTAAGTCCGTGTTGCCCACCCCGGTGCTTACGGGGAGGCGGAAAACATAATAAAAATCGGATTTTTAATGACTTAGGCAACATGGACTATGCTTGTGAGGATCTTTGCTAAACATAAACTAGCTAACCCTAACTACAAAGTAGCTAAGTGATGAAAGGTTATACCTTTGGTCTTTAGTCCTTCTCTCCTTGCTCCTAGGTATGGTAGAAAAGGATCACCTTGCTTGTCTTCTCCCGTCAAAGAAGGATCCACCCGAAAGCCACCACCTTTAGCTTCAACTCCAAGCTAGGAGTAACTAGAGTGCAAGAAATGCTAAGACTTGAACCCTAGAAGTGAGTAGAGAAGATCAAGAGAGGGTTTTTCTCAAGCTTTTTGTTTCTCAACACATGAGAGGGAGAGAGCTTGAGGGAGAGGATGAGCAAGAGAGAGAAAAGAAATGAGAGAATGAGAAAAAATAGTGAGCCATTCTCACTAATATGTGAGGATAAGTTTAATTAGATAATTAGCTTGAAAATTGTCATGATAAATCATGAATTGACCATTATCATTTCATTTTTGCAAAGATCAAAGAGCATCTTCCAAATGAAATGATTATGGTCAAGTTGTCAACATGGTCAACAAGTCAATGAAGTCAAATTGTCAACAACAACCATGCACAATAATTAAGCTAATTATCAATTAACAATAATCCACACAAAATCAATAGGGTTAATAAAATGACAAAGGCCATTAACCCTAAATAAGGTCCTCTCCCCCAATCTCAAGCAACTGTGCATACGCACCCGCATTCGTGATCCGAGGAACACGAATACCCTGAGAAAAACCAATCTCAAATCATATACTAGGATCCGGCTTAAACCAAAGCCCGCTAGTATAAACTGTCCGGACAGCAAACGTGCACAAGTGCGCGGATGCGAACGAACCCTGTCGCAAAACCATGCGACCTCTACTCGTTTTGCCTAAAGGCGAATAGCTCTCTGTGTGGGACTCTAAAGACTCGATACTACGCTGGCAGTGGGTTTAACCACAGACCGCAAGCGGCACTAGCTGTACGTAACGGTCCCCAGGTAGATGTCGATAAGAAGACTGACGAGGTGAACCCCATCTGCACTCCTACTGAGCCTGTATGTGACAGTCTCCGTACAGTCCGGTCTATTCGTCTGATACATCGCATGGCGGGCCTAGGGGGGCGGTGAACGTCAGTCCCCTAATAGCGGTACAAGTCGTGTCGGAGTGTAGCCCAGAACACCCTGAGATAACACTGGAAACCTACCAGTATATCTCGCTTGCCCTGGCCAGGGACTACTCGTGTAATGGCTCTCCTAGACACAGCGCGATGTCAACCCCCAATACCGGGAGAGACGAATCCTGTCTAACCGTCACTGCCTCCAAGTGCTTCGGGACTGCACCCAAAAACTACCTGTTTGCACAGCTCCTTTGAGCCGTGGTAGGGTAGTAATCAAAGTGCAGTGGGAACACACTCGAGGCGAAGTGACAGTGTCAAGTCAGCGGACTAAGCTGTACTCATGTCACCTGGGAACTGATAACTGACGATAGGTATATTACCAACCAACAGTTCCCGACGAGTCCTGTCCAGTGTACTCGTAACCTAACGAGCACCCGCATACTATCCCAAGTACGACGTACTAACGGCTGTGGGACAGACCGTCTCCCACACTGGGATGAGAAGCGCATACGCTAGTCTACTCCGGAGTATCGATGCCCTGTCTCGATAGTCCAACGACCAGGGACCTGTATAAGGATGTGCTTATAGATTACCCAGCTCCCACGAGTGCGAGCGCCATCACAACGCTGGTAATCAAGCAAAGATCCTAAGGGCTCTACTAATATGTATACCAGCAATATGCTAAAAGAAACACATGCACATATTAAAGCAGAGACAAACCAAGTAGCATACTACCATTTCGAGCAAGATTGTATATACAACTGTGAATATCCCAAGCTTCCATTAAGTAATATACAAGCTAGTATGATACAGTAATGGCCTCTAGGGCATATACACTAACAATCTCCCACTTGCACTAAGGCCATGTACTGGCGTATCGAAGACCTATCATCTCGATCAGCCGCTCGAACTGAGTCTGGGGCAAGGCCTTGGTGAATGGATCTGCTGTGTTATTCTCTGATGCAACTCTCCGGACCTCGATCTCCTGGCGATCCACGATCTCCCTGATCAGGTGATACCGCCTTAAGATGCGTCTGGATTTCTGATGGGACCTGGGTTCCTTCGCTAAAGCTATAGCCCCGTTGTTGTCGCAATACAGAGGTATTGGGTCAACAATGGACGGAACCACCTGAAGTTCTTTCAAGAACTTCCTCATCCAGACAGCTTCTTTTGCGGCATCAGATGCAGCGATGTATTCCGCTTCCATAGTCGAGTCAGCAACGGTTTCCTGTTTGGAGCTCTTCCAACACACCGCCCCTCCATTGAGGGTAAAGACAAAACCCGACATGGACTTGGAATCATCCTTGTCACTCTGGAAGCTGGAGTCAGCAAAGGCCTCAATCTGCAGGTCTTTTCCGCCATACACCAAGAACATCTCCTTAGTCCTTCTCAGGTACTTGAGAATGTTCTTTACTGCTATCCAATGTTTCTCCCCAGGGTTTGACTGATACCTGCTTACCACACTCAGTGCATAAGCCACATCCGGTCTGGTACACAACATCGCATACATTATAGAGCCTACCGCAGAAGCGTAGGGTATAATAGACATGCGATCCCTCTCCAAATCAGTCTTGGGAGACATCTCTTTGGAGAGGGTGATCCCGTGACAAGCCGGTAGATTACCGCGCTTGGAATCTTCCATACTGAATCTCTTCAGTATGGTGTCGATGTACCTGGACTGCGAGAGTCCTAATATCCTCTTGGATCTGTCACGGTAGATCCGGATACCCAGAATGTATGAGGCATCACCCAGGTCTTTCATGGAGAACCTGTGTGACAAGAACCCCTTGACAGATTGTAGCATAGGAATGTCATTTCCTATTAAGAGAATGTCATCCACGTATAAAACGAGGAATACTACAGTTCTCGCTACAAATCTACAATAGATGCATGGTTCATCTGGATTTTTGATAAAGCCAAATTCTTTGACCGTCTCATCAAAACAGATGTTCCAACTCCGCGATGCCTGCTTGAGTCCATAAATGGACTTGAGCAACTTGCACACCTTTCCGCTGCTCCCACCCTGAATGAAACCCTCTGGCTGGTCCATATAGACACACTCCTCTAAATGACCATTTAGAAAAGCTGTCTTTACGTCCATCTGCCAAATCTCATAATCGTGGAAAGCAGCGATGGCAAGAAGGATCCGAATGGATTTCAGCATAGCTACTGGAGAAAAGGTTTCGTCATAGTCCAAACCAGGTCGCTGACGAAAACCCTTTGCTACCAGTCTAGCTTTATAGGTCTCAACCTGTCCATCTACACCAATCTTCCTTTTGAAGATCCACTTGCATCCTACGGGTTTTACCCCGTCTGGAGCAATGTCCAACGTCCATACTTTGTTGGTGTACATGGACTCCATCTCGGTCCGCATTGCATCCAGCCATTTTACCGAGTCGACGCTCTGAATGGCTTGCTGGAAGCTAGTAGGCTCATCACAATCTAGGATGCAGTCCTCTCTATCCCCGTCAATGAGGAAACCGTAGTACCTCTCGGGCGGATGAGACTGCCTACTACTCCTGCGGAGTGGCATGGGAATGTCTTGTTCTTTCGAACCTTCTGGTTCCTCTAAGCTTTCAGTGATGGTTTGTGGTTCTGGAATTTCTTCCAGTTCTATTGCGTTCCCGCTTATCTGATTTTCTAAAAACTCAGTTTCCAAGAAGCGGGCATGACGAGAAACAAGGACTTTTTGCTCCTCTGCGTAATAGAAGAGATACCCCTTGGAGTTCTTTGGGTATCCCACAAACTTGCACTGTACTGAGCGTGCCTCGAGCTTGTCCGCATGCTGCTTTTTTACAAAAGCTGGACATCCCCATGTCTTAAAGGATTTAAGACAGGGTTTCTTCCCACTCCACATCTGATATGGTGTGGTAGGCACTGTTTTAGTAGGAACCTGGTTCAAGAGATGTGCAGCTGTTTCCAGTGCATAACCCCAGAAAGATCGCGGTAACTCAGCCTTACTCATCATGGACCGTACCATATCCAATAGGGTTCGGTTCCGTCTCTCCGATACACCGTTGTGTTGCGGAGTGTATGGAGGAGTAAGCTGAGAGAGAATTCCATTCTCTTTTAAGTAATTCAGGAATTCGGCACTTAAGTATTCTCCTCCTCGATCCGATCTTAGGATCTTGATACTTTTGCCGGTTTGTTTCTCTACTTCACTCTTATATTCCTGGAACTTTTCAAAGGCCTCGGACTTATGTTTCATTAAGAAGACATAACCGTACCTTGAAAAATCATCCGTAAAAGTAATGAAGTAAGAGTAACCGCTTCGCGCATGTGTAGACATTGGACCGCACACGTCACTGTGTACGAGTCCCAAGAGCTCGCTCGCTCTTTCTCCGTGTCCAGTGAACGGAGCCTTTGTCATCTTTCCCATGAGACAAGATTCACAAGTGGCATAAGACTGATACTCGAACGGATCCAAGTATCCTTCTTTATGTAACTTAGTCAACCGTGTCTCATTGATGTGACCTAGTCTACAATGCCACAAGAAAGCCTGATTAATATCTGGAGACTTTCTTTTATGTGTATTCTGGATATTGAAAACCTGTGGTTGGTTTAAAACGTAAATACCGTTGTTTAATGTACCTGACCCAATCAACACTTGATTAAGGTGAATGTTCACTACATTACTTACAAATGCAAATTCATAACCTTCTTTAGATAATAAAGATACAGAAATGATATTACAGGTTGCATTTGGTACATAATAACAACTACGCAAAACCAAAAAGTGTCCATCTGATAATCCCAGGTGATAGTCCCCCACGGCCTCTGCATCCATGCTAGCACCGTTCGCAACTCTGAGGGTCATGTCACCTGCCTTCAAAACTCTACGCTTTCTCAACGCCTGCAAAGAATTACAGATATGAGATCCTGATCCGGTATCCAATACCCAGGATGTAGAGTTTATTGATAGACAGTTTTCAATAACATACACACCTGAAGCTGAAGCTGCAACACGCTTCAAATCCTGTGTTCTGGCTTTCCAAGCCTTGCAATCTTGTTTCCAGTGGCCACTTTTGTGACAATAGAAGCATTCTTCCTTCCCCACCAGTTTCCCCGCTACCTTTGTTGCTTTACCCTTTCCCTTCGTATCCACTTTACCGACACCGCCTCTTGGTTTGGCGGGGGCTTTCTTCTTCTTGCCCTTGGCTTTCGCCCTGGACCTAGAAGAGGAAGATCCTCCTACAAACAAAGTGGATGTCTCCCTACCCTTCTGTAGGGTGCCCTCAGCAGTCCTCAACATGTTCAGAAGTTCGGCAAGTTCAACCTCCTTTCCTTGCATGTTGAAGTTGAGAATGAACTGGGCGTAAGTGGAAGGAAGGGACTGGAGAATCAGATCAGTATAGAGTTCATTCTCCAACGTGGTCCCGAGGTCCGCGAGCTCCTCTATGTAGCCGATCATCTTAAGCACGTGGTCCGCTACCGATGATCCGACGGCCAACCTTGCCGAAAAGAGCTTCTTCGACACTTCGTATCTTGCGATACGAGACTGCTCTCCATACAGTTCTTTTGTATGGAGAAATATGGACTCTAGGTCCATATTCTCGTGCCTCCTCTGATGGTCATTGTCCATCGAGGCTAGTACGAGGCATTTGGCCCTCGCGCAATCTATCTCCCATGTCTTACGGATTTCTATATCCGCGACGCTGGAGGTGGGACCTGGGACGGGGGGAGCTTTGGTGGTAAGTATATACCCCAGCTTGTCATAAGTGATAGCCATCTTGACATTCCTGAGCCAATCTTTGTAGTTTGGCCCTGTCAATATGTTTTTATCTAAAAGTAACTTAAGTCCGGTCATCTTGAATGGTCGCTGCAATTAGGAGAGAGAAAAGAAACACTTTAGCATGATGCTCTTGCAAGTTTAGAGTGGTTTTTAGTTTGTCTAAACTGGATGGCTCCCACTGTCTCTCGAATCCCTTCTCAAACCATAAAGAAAAGGATTAGCCGGGATCATTCTCACCGTACAATACTTGCTTAACCGTTCAGCCAGGCCAGTGTCGGTACTTCGAGGGAGGTTTTCCAACGCTTTCGCGAAGTTCCTTAATTAAGTAACCTCTTTTCCCTGTGGGCGTAGCCCCGCTAACACCTTTCTAGGCACCTACTAGGTTTATAGCATTGATCGTTAAGTGAGAGTTTTCCCGAGGAGTAGCATATACTCACAGTAGGATCGGGATCCAAATATCATCGCGTGATAAAACCGAAGGAATCCTACCAGAATCATCACACTCCAAATGGTATGCAACGCTAGCAAGTTTCAGTACTTATGAAACTCCCGATGTGGATTTTTGCCCCATGCTCTTATGACCTTGACTAAGGCCAACAAATCATAAGTCACATGTCAAGTTCTACCCGTCGTTATCCAGGTTAATTTGAACCCACCCGTATCCACCCTTGACTATGGCCAACAAGGCAATACGACTGTCTCAAACCAACGCATTCTATCTATGCAACATATGAATACCCACCAGCTACCAAACACTGTGCCTTGACTAAGGCCAACAAACACAGCTTGAATACCGTTGATTATTCATATGAAACGACGGAGGGCTACGGATGGTTTTGGCGAAACCGTGAACGTAGTGAACTTGATATAATCGATGGAACGAGATAGCTTTTAAAAGGAGTGGTTCAAGCTCCGCGTTTAAAAGTTTAGTTTTTGAAAAAGAACCGAGTGGTTTTCAAAGTGTTCCAATCGACTTTTACTTGGTTTATTTCTTGCATTAGTTCTTTTAATGCGTCCCATCATTTAATCCTACCATTGCAGAAAACAACCAAAATATGACGTACGCTTATGCCATTCGCATTCGCCACGGGGCCCCGTCATCACCCGTTAGGTTACTTAACTAACGACAGAGCGGGGGCTGGGCTAGCGCGGCTGTAAAACATAAGCAACGCCTAAATAGTTATTATATATAAATATATAGCAATGATAGACATTACAGATCACAGATGAATACATTGGATATACTAGGAATCCGCAATGCGTTCGAGCCTGCAACGCAAAGCGGATTACACGGTCGCGGTGAATAGCCAATACCCCACCCAAGACCCCTACGGGTGCGGCAAACTACCCGCCAAGCACCCGAAGCGAAGCAACCTCCCTCACCACCGTGAGTAGGCCACTCGGCACTTCGAGATACCCGGTAGTTTGTGCACCCCCTCCATGGGTCTATCCTAGGAGCAAAAACAGTAAAAAGAATTATACAATGACGGCTACAACCCCGACCCGGTTGTGCGGCCATACAAAGAATATTATTACATCAATTTACATGTTACAAATGAATGAAAGAAAATAACGCTCATCTCACATCCAACCCGGCTATTCACCCGCGACAATCCAATCCATTCATATCCACAAACCAACAATCACAGATCACAGAGATGTATAACCCCGACTAATCGACTTATAGCGATTAGCCGACGTTCAATACATACAAGCATTACAGATAGAACCGATATAGTTAAAGTGTAGTGAAGTTCCGAAAAATACGGATTTATAGGCCCCCAAAAGTAAATTTTAGTTCTGGAAAATCTGGGCACATATAACATATCCTAAAAATCCTAAAACCAACTCAGAAACAAACTGCAGCAAAAACGATACAGAGAGTTGACAAGACGGCCGCGCTTCCGCGGCAAGAGCTTCCTTATGCCGCGGAAGCGCGGTCCTCTTGGCTCCTCTCTGGTTCGTATTTGGTGGTGTTTCACACAAAACCCTGAGACAATTTTACAAGTATACAGTTTTTCATTTTAACCAGGAAAAATTTTAACAGAAAGTTGGATTTTGAAAAAGTTTGGTTTTAGGGTTTTTCGGTTTCGAAACTTCGTTACACTTAACTACTTAGCTAGTTTGAGTTTAGTTAGGCTCTGATACCACTGTAAGTCCGTGTTGCCCACCCCGGTGCTTACGGGGAGGCGGAAAACATAATAAAAATCGGATTTTTAATGACTTAGGCAACATGGACTATGCTTGTGAGGATCTTTGCTAAACATAAACTAGCTAACCCTAACTACAAAGTAGCTAAGTGATGAAAGGTTATACCTTTGGTCTTTAGTCCTTCTCTCCTTGCTCCTAGGTATGGTAGAAAAGGATCACCTTGCTTGTCTTCTCCCGTCAAAGAAGGATCCATCCGAAAGCCACCACCTTTAGCTTCAACTCCAAGCTAGGAGTAACTAGAGTGCAAGAAATGCTAAGACTTGAACCCTAGAAGTGAGTAGAGAAGATCAAGAGAGGGTTTTTCTCAAGCTTTTTGTTTCTCAACACATGAGAGGGAGAGAGCTTGAGGGAGAGGATGAGCAAGAGAGAGAAAAGAAATGAGAGAATGAGAAAAAATAGTGAGCCATTCTCACTAATATGTGAGGATAAGTTTAATTAGATAATTAGCTTGAAAATTGTCATGATAAATCATGAATTGACCATTATCATTTCATTTTTGCAAAGATCAAAGAGCATCTTCCAAATGAAATGATTATGGTCAAGTTGTCAACATGGTCAACAAGTCAATGAAGTCAAATTGTCAACAACAACCATGCACAATAATTAAGCTAATTATCAATTAACAATAATCCACACAAAATCAATAGGGTTAATAAAATGACAAAGGCCATTAACCCTAAACAAGGTCCTCTCCCCCAATCTCAAGCAACTGTGCATACGCACCCGCATTCGTGATCCGAGGAACACGAATACCCTAAGAAAAACCAATCTCAAATCATATACTAGGATCCGGCTTAAACCAAAGCCCGCTAGTATAAACTGTCCGGACAGCAAACGTGCACAAGTGCGCGGATGCGAACGAACCCTGTCGCAAAACCATGCGACCTCTACTCGTTTTGCCTAAAGGCGAATAGCTCTCTGTGTGGGACTCTAAAGACTCGACACTACGCTGGCAGTGGGTTTAACCACAGACCGCAAGCGGCACTAGCTGTACGTAACGGTCCCCAGGTAGATGTCGATAAGAAGACTGACGAGGTGAACCCCATCTGCACTCCTACTGAGCCTGTATGTGACAGTCTCCGTACAGTCCGGTCTATTCGTCTGATACATCGCATGGCGGGCCTAGGGGGGCGGTGAACGTCAGTCCCCTAATAGCGGTACAAGTCGTGTCGGAGTGTAGCCCAGAACACCCTGAGATAACACTGGAAACCTACCAGTATATCTCGCTTGCCCTGGCCAGGGACTACTCGTGTAATGGCTCTCCTAGACACAGCGCGATGTCAACCCCCAATACCGGGAGAGACGAATCCTGTCTAACCGTCACTGCCTCCAAGTGCTTCGGGACTGCACCCAAAAACTACCTGTTTGCACAGCTCCTTTGAGCCGTGGTAGGGTAGTAATCAAAGTGCAGTGGGAACACACTCGAGGCGAAGTGACAGTGTCAAGTCAGCGGACTAAGCTGTACTCATGTCACCTGGGAACTGATAACTGACGATAGGTATATTACCAACCAACAGTTCCCGACGAGTCCTGTCCAGTGTACTCGTAACCTAACGAGCACCCGCATACTATCCCAAGTACGACGTACTAACGGCTGTGGGACAGACCGTCTCCCACACTGGGATGAGAAGCGCATACGCTAGTCTACTCCGGAGTATCGATGCCCTGTCTCGATAGTCCAACGACCAGGGACCTGTATAAGGATGTGCTTATAGATTACCCAGCTCCCACGAGTGCGAGCGCCATCACAACGCTGGTAATCAAGCAAAGATCCTAAGGGCTCTACTAATATGTATACCAGCAATATGCTAAAAGAAACACATGCACATATTAAAGCAGAGACAAACCAAGTAGCATACTACCATTTCGAGCAAGATTGTATATACAACTGTGAATATCCCAAGCTTCCATTAAGTAATATACAAGCTAGTATGATACAGTAATGGCCTCTAGGGCATATACACTAACACCGACAACCACACATCAACACGGACTGTGGGGTCCTTAAACTCATGGACTTATGCGTCCCTAAACCAAGATACGGACTGTGGGGTCCTTAAACCCGCGGACTTATGCGTCCTTAAACTAACGGACTAATGCGTCCTTAAACACACCCATATGGACTGTGGGGTCCTTAAACCCATGGACTTATGCGTCCTTAAACTACCATTGGACCACTACGTCCCTAAACTGGAAATGGACCACTACGTCCCTAAACTGGAAATGGACCACTACGTCCCTAAACTGGCATTGGACCCCTATGTCCCTAAACTGGAACAATAGAGCCAATTGCTCTTTTGTCGGATCTAAATGATCCCGTTAAGTCGATCTTAGACCCAAACTGGACTAACGTATCCTTAACAACAGTTTAAGTTGATCTTAGCCCCAAAAATGGCTAACGTACCCTTAAACTTTCAAACAGACTCTAGTCCCAAATCGGACTATAAACCCCCTAATCAACCCTGGCTCAAGGGTACATCTCTGAACTCCTCTGACATCTGTCGTTGTAATCCTTCAACGTCGTCAGAGAGGTGATGGGTCCCGACGGCCATACATTTAATGGACCACTAGGTCCCTAAACTGGAACATTAGAGCCCAAACGCTCCTTTGTCGGATCTAAACGATCCCGTTAAGTTGATCTTAGTCTCAAACTGGACTAACGTATCCTTAACAAACGTTTGAGTTGATCTTAGCCTCAAATATAGCTAACGTATCCTCAAACCAAAACCCCAAACCCAAATCTAAGAAAACACGGATTTGGACTAATCCACGTCCTACGGACGACGACATAAATTGGTCTCCGTATACAATCCACGGGCAACCACAAACAAAACAAACACCCACGACACGAAGTGACCAGCTGGAGAAGGAGAAAGTTGTTACCGCGATGCGGTAGCGTAATTAACTGCAGGGGCTTGCGCCTGCAGGGAAGAGCGTCCCCACAATCAAAAAACCCCTCAATGAGGGGGAATCTGACGAAGTCTGCTACATCGGTCGCATCCGTTTAAACCTTCGATACATGGTGCCATAAATCAACTTGGCATCTTCGGAGAGGTAGACGGATAACACCAATTAGCATCTGCCCCGAATCTCAGGCAAGGCAGCCCATGTCTCGGCCGCCGTTCGGAGGGGAACAGATTCTGGCACGCCCGGTGGGACTTCCTCCTCTTTCCACTCCACACTTCGTGTGTCGTGTTCGCGAGCAAATCGCGGTTTGCTGTGGTTGCCTGTGGATTCAAGGTACTAAGATTTGGTGTCTTGCTCCGTGCAGAAAACAGAAGATCAATGGCTTCAAACTGCACTACCCGCAACTGCAACTCTCGCTCCGTCCTTGCTGGAGGAGTGACTTATGGGCCCCAAGCGGTCTCCCTTTTTAAGATGCCGGTGGAACAGGTAACTCAGGCCACCGTTGGATTATTCTTCGGGACCATGCTCCCACCGTTGAGCTTCAATGCCACAATGACGTTGCAAGAATCCCCAAAGAAGTCGGTCTTTGATCGGCTTACCACTGCCGCGACCCCTCTCAACGGGTCGCCCAACTTCAATACCTCAGTTTTCAACAGATTGGGCCAGAGCGTCTACAAGCCCGCAATACCCGAAGTTTCCATCCCAAAGCGGATAGCCATCCCGGCTCAAGCGGACGAAATCATTGGAAAGGTTTCTCCTTCCAAAATGTCAGTTTTTACAAGGATGGCCATTCCGGCTTCTGCTCCAGGCGAGATCCTCAAAGCTGCTTCCCCTGCTCAGAGGTCTGTCTTTGACAGATTAGACATTGCTTCTCAACGGGCGTCAGTCTTCGATAGGCTAGCACCAATAACAGTCTCTCCTCAAAGCAGGGGCATGAAGAAGCTTATCCAACAACGGAGGTGATCTCATCCACACGACATGCTCGACGTCGCCACTGGCGCCGAGTGAGGAAGGCTGGGGGCAACTCCCCCTCTGAGATAACTCCGCCAGCTCCAACGGTGGGGATCGATGCTGCTGTTCCAACCGGGAACAGCTTTGAATTGCTGAACACGGTGCGCAGAAACTCTCCTACCGCCGTACTAAAAAGATCCCCTCTTCCGATGGGAAACGTTGCGGAAGCCAAGCCAGAACAGTTCTCTCAGCGGCTATCCTCTAAAATCTACAAGGTCTGGCGCCAAGTCCAAGACTCGGTGATTGATCGAAATTTCTCACGCCGGCAGAAGAAGATAAAGGTCCGGCAGGAAGAAAACCGTCCTGTTAAGCCACAAAAGATGACGACTACTTGGGTGCTCACGACAGCGACCCCCTCAACGTCAACCACTCAGAAAAGAAGGAGGCCGCAAAAAGCCCTTGTGAACATGGCGAAGCATAAAAGCGCTGAACACAAACGCCCCAAATCTGGGGGCATGGTGGTGCACACCGTATACATGGCTTCTGGAAAGGAGAAAAACCGTGCTTCGACGGGTCACCGACCGCTCACCCGATCCGTGACGAAAACCCAGGAGCAACAACAGAAGCTTCAGGAGATGATGATTGCTATGGCCGCACTCACCGGGCTAAAAGAAAGCTCGGAGGCATCATCAGAGCAGCGTCATGAACAAGAAACTGACGCTGACTACCTATGCAGAGTCCTCAAAAAGAAGGACAAAGAAGCCGCAGATCAAGCGGCTAACATAAAACAAATGGCGCTTCTCTTCCAAGATATGGTAGGGATGATGATCCAGCAAGATCCTCCTGTTGAAGATCCTCCGATTGTCCTTGAAGATGACAAAGGAGAGACATCGAATCCTCCTCCAGCTCTTTCAGCAGCAAAGGAGGAAACCATTTCCAAGGCCGCACTGGATGACCATATAGCTCAGCAAATACGAGCTCACCAGGCAAATGAAGCGGCTGGGCAAATTGCTAGAACCGGACGACCATACCCGGGCTGGTATGACCAAATTAGTTACCCGCCGGGATATACGATCCCTAAGTTCCACGTATATAAGGGGACAGGAAATCCGCATCAGCATGTCGCTCAATTCAGGGCCTTATGCGGCAATACTGGAGGCGACGACAAATTGTTGCTACGTCAATTCGTCGGCAGCTTAGCAGAAACAGCCTTTGAATGGTATTCGGAGTTACCTAACGACTCTGTCAAAACATTTGCAGAGATGGAACTGCTGTTTACACAGAGATTCGCGAGTGCTAGTGGACGCACCCCGATAACAGCACTGATTAATGCCAGGATAAGGCCAGGCGAAATGTGGGTCCAATACACAACACGATGGCGGAACCTATGGTCGAAATGCGAACAACGCATAGAAGAAGCTCCTGCCGTGGGCATGTTCGTGGGTACTCTCGACCCTCAAGCGACCATATCCCAATTCATGATGTTCTTCAAGCCGACCACTTTTCAGGCCTTGATTGACAAGCTGGCCCAAATGGACCAGATGGGTCATAGACTATCTCCTTCAAAGACAGAGCCTTGGAATGAAAAGGACAAAGGGAAAGCAACCGTCGTCGCCAATACTCAACAACAGCCGAGCCACTTAAAGCCGGTTGTTCGCCAGAACAATGTGCGACCACGCCCATCCCTCGAGAAAAGACTGGGACGTCCTTACTCATTTCCTCAGGATAAAACGAGAAAACTGTTCGAGCTGGCAGTGCGCAACAGACTCATCAATCTGCCGAGTCCAAAACGTCCATTGCAACCAGGCGATGTCAACGATCCCAATTATTGCCCTTACCACCAAGCGGTAAGCCATCCAATCGAAGATTGCTTCGTCTTTAAGGGGTGGATCGAGGATCAGTACCTACAAGGAAAGTTCGCGCTGTCTGAAAAGTGGAATGTAAACCCACCACAGCTGCACACTCCAAAGAAGACGGACGCACCGGGGGAAACTTGTCATGTGATCTCCCACTCATTTACGGACGATGAAAAAACTCCTTGCACTGAGAAACTGGGGGCAGGGCCTGAACCAGAACTTCTGTGGCCATCAGACGAAATGATCGACGCTTTTCTAGATGAGATTCGTCTTAAAAGCAAAGCTTATCGAGAGCGCGAGATGGCCATATTCGAGAAAGCCAAACGCCGGCGACTAGATGAAAGGGTCGAAACACTCCCACCAGATGAAAGTACATCCGCCGCAAATAAAAGCAGGATCAAGACAAGGAAACGATTCGCCAAATCCATAGCAATGGGGATGAGGCCGCCCTCTTTCAGAAAAAATTCTCCTGGTGGTATACATTTTGATGAAACGGATGTACACCCTAACTTCTGCTTATATCATCAGAGGATCGCACATCCTACTGAAGACTGCAACTCCTTTAAGTGTTGGTGGCAAGGATATGTCGCTCATAGACAACACGTCAATAGAATAAAGCGGGAAGCTCGTAGACAGCAAAAGAATACGACAGATGAGCATAAAAGAGTTGCCGGCAATTGTCATAGGGACGAGCCCGGGGGATCACGAGTTCTCACCTTTGGAAGCGATTCTGACGAAGAAGCCGCCCTCAACCCTCTCTTCAAGGAATTCATTTCTGAAACAAAAGAATTGGAGAGTTGCGAGAATGTTCAGCCGTACAATCTCACGCTACCCGGAAAGAATCTCGGACCCGCAAACGACGGAGCAAACGAAATGAGAAAGGAAAAGGAAAAAACAGCCTTTGTTGCCAACACTCAACAACAGCCGAGTAACCCGAGGCCGTTTTGTCGTCAAAACAACAAGCCGCGATACCTCAATGAAAAGTTGAAACGTCCTTACTCGTTTCCCAAAGATAAAACAAAGAGATTATTCGAGCTAGCAGTGCGCAGCGGGCTCATCACTCTGCCAGATCCAAAGCGTCCATTGCAACCAGGTGACGTTAACAATCCTAACTATTGTCCCTACCACAGAGTAATGGGTCACCCACTCGAAAATTGCTACGTCTTCAAAAACTGGGTTGAAGACCAATACCAACAGGGCAAGTTCGCGTTACCCGAAAAGTGAAAAGTAAACCCGCCACAACAACATGCTTCGAAAAAGGTGGATATGCCGGGGGCATCATGCTCGTTCATAGGTAAGGCCTCCTAGACCGAAAAGTCAGTAAACTAGAAATTCGCCTTAAATACGGCGACGGTAGACCGAAATGTCGTTAAACTAACGATGGACCACTATGTCCTAAAACTGGCTGCGGACCGAAATGTCCTTAAACTAACGATGGACCGCAATGTCCTAAAACTTGCAAATGACCGAAACGTCGTCAAAACTACTATCAACCCGCGGCATCCTTAGGCTCGCGTGGTAAAAAAAAAAAAAAAAAAAACGGTACGTCCATAAGCAAAATGGGCACGGATGAAAACCCGAAAGAGCTCCGTGAGTAAAAACAGTAGGGCTACCGGGGAGTGTTCGTGAAAACCCGAAAGGGCGCGACCTCGTTTAAAAAAAAAAAAAGAATAAAAAAAACGGTATGTCCGGAAGCAAAATGGGCACGGATGAAAACCCGAAAGGGCTTCGTGAGTAAAAACAGCAGGGCTACCGGCGAGTGTTTGTGAAAACCCGAAAGGGCGCAACCTCGTTAAAAGACACTTACAGGATCCTCTCGACCTTGTAAGGAGAAACCACCCACGTGAGATCCTTACGACTCACAAGGGAGCAACACACTTAGGAGTCCTCACGATTCTTAAGGATAAATTACAGTTACGAGATCCTCACGACTCGTAAGGAGAACTCTCTTATGGGACCCTCACGGCTCATAAGATTTGAAAGTCTTAAGGTACAGAAACCTTAACCTGTTCTTAAGCAACCCCCACAACCTTTTTGCCCTACAAGCGGCTCATACTGACCCTTGTATACAATCCACGGGCGCGAATAAACATTTCCCTAACAAAGTCTCATCCGTGACTAGGGATATGCTTGTACAGCAAACAACACTTGTAAGTCCTCTCGACTTATAAGGAGAAAACCCTTTTGTAAGATCCTTACGACTTACAAGAGAACATGCACTTAGGAATCCTCACGATTCCCAAGGAGAAAACACACCTACAAGATCCTCACGACTTGTAGGGAGAGATACCTTCGTGAGACCCTTACGGCTCATGAAATCAAAAGCCTTAGTCAACGGGATCCTAACCCTGTTTACTAAGCCACCTTTGTTCAATATCGACAGAGGCAAAAGATGATTCGCTCCTGGCAATATCCCAGTTGTAGCGATGCTGATGCCTAAACCGGTATCAAATTCTAAGCCCTTCCAAGGCAAATGATGATTCGCTCCTGGCAATATCCCAGTGCCAGCGATGCTGATGCCTAAACCGGTATCAAATTCCAAGTCCTTTCATGGCAAATGATGATTTGCTCCTAGCTATATTCCAGTCGCAGTGATGCTGATGCTGAGATTGGCACCAGATTCAAAGTTCCACACTCGCGAGAAAAAATCAGCGAGCCAAAAAAAAAATGCATACGAAATAGCCAAAATAATGGGACAACTTGCAAACAAAATCAGCAAGTAAAAATGTATGCATGAAAAATAGCCGAAATGATTGGGCAACTCGTAATAAAAAGCAGCGAGTAAAAAGAAAAATAACCGAAATGATTGGGCACCGCGAAAAATAGCCGAAATGATTGGGCAATCGCGATTTTCGCGATATAAAAAGCTGAAATGATAGAGCATCGCGGAAAGAATAAAAAAAAATGAAAGAATGAAACTTTTTGCCCTACAGATGAGATCACATCGATCCCTGTATACAATCCAGGGGCACAAACAAAGAGGGAACCTTGCCTTCCCAACAGGCTCCACCAGAAAGCGAAGCCAAATCTCGACGGTTCATAGATAACCTAGAGACAATCTCGACATTTGTCGCAATATTACAGACACGATGTCAACAAATGAAGCAAACGAAGATCCCGAGCTTTAGGGTCTCGACGTCAACATCGACGACTTAGAGATCACCAACGGCGTTTCTCCTCACTCCAACTAGATGCAGATATAACGTCAACAACCGACCTCAGAATCGCAACAAAACGGAACCATGGCAAAGTCTCTAGTTCCAAATCTCAATGGCCACATCTACATCCTGGAGACCAACAACGGTGTGCCTCCTCATTCCAACAGGATACAGATATTACACCATCAAGCGGAGCGATGGCAAAATCCCAGCTTCACCTCAGCATTCGTCTCGATACAGTAGACGCAATGTCAACAGCAGCGTTCCTCTGCAGTCCGGCTGGAGGCAGATGCAACGTCAACAAAAGACCTCACGGTCGAAACAAAGCGGAGTAATGGCAAAATCCCAACTCCACCTTAGCATTCGTCTCGTTACAGCAGACGCAATGTCAACAATGGCGTTCCTTCGCAGCCCAACAGGATGCAGAAGCAACATCGACGAAAGACCCAATGGTCAGCAAAGCGGAGTGACGGCAAAATTCTAGCTCCACCTCAGCATTCGTCTCGTTACAGCAGACGCAATGTCAACAGCAGCGTTCCTTCGCAGTCCAGCAGGATGCAGATGCAACGTCAACAAAAGACCTTACGGTCGAAACAAAGCGGAGCGACGGCAAAATCCCAGCTCCACCTCAACATCCGTCTCGATACAGTAGACGAGATGTCAACAATGGCGTTCCTTCGTAGTCCAACAAGACGTAGAAGCAACATCAACAAAAGACCTCATGGTCGAAGTAAAGCGGAACAGCAGCAACTCCCAGTCCCATGACTCGACGATGTATTCTCACAGAGAGTCAAATCCCAACTCCGTGAAATGCGGATATAATCAACAAAATTCCTGGTCACGTGGAACGCGGATAACGTCACTCTTTGACACCATGGAAAACGTCCAGAGCGGATCCTGGTCCTCGCAGAACACGGCAGTGAACCCGTGTGAAGCATCCAGAGCGGAGCCTAGTCCTCGCCTAACGCGGCAGTGAACCCGTGTGAACCATCTAGTGCAAAATTCCTGGTCACGTGGAACGCGGATAACGTCACTCTTTGACCCCGTGGAAAACGTCAAGAGCGGATCCTGGTCCTCGCAGAACACGGCAGTGAACCCGTGCGAAGCATCCAGAGCGGAGCCTAGTCCTCGCCTAACGCGGCAGTGAACCCGTGTGAAGCATCTAGTGCAAAATTCCTGGTCACGTGGAACGCGGATAACGTCACTCTTTGACCCCGTGGAAAACGTCCAGAGCGGATCCTGGTCCTCGCAGAGCACGGCAGTGAACCCGTGTGAAGCATCCAGAGCGGAGCTAGTCCTTGCCTAACGCGGCAGTGAACCCGTGTGAAGCATCTAGTGCAAAATTCCTGGTCACGTGGAAAGCGGATAACGTCACTCTTTGACCCCGTGGAAAACGTCAAGAGCGGATCCTGGTCCTCGCAGAGCACGGCAGTGAACCCGTGTGAAGCATCCAGAGCGGAGCCTAGTCCTCGCCTAACGCGGCAGTGAACCCGTGTGAAGCATCTAGTGCAAAATTCCTGGTCACGTGGAACGCGGAAAACGTCACTCTTTGACCCCGTGGAAAACGTCCAGAGCGGATCCTAGTCCTCGCCTAACGCTGCAGTGAACCCGTGTGAAGCATCCAGAGCGGAGCCTAGTCCTCGCCTAATGCGGCAGTGAACCCGTGTGAAGCATCTAGTGCAAAATTCCTGGTCACGTGGAACGCGGAAAACGTCACTCTTTGACCCCGTGGAAAACGTCCAGAGCGGATCCTGGTCCTCGCAGAACACGGCAATGAACCCGTGCGAAGCATCCAGAGCGGAGCCTAGTGCTCGCCTAACGCGGCAGTGAACCCGTGTGAAGCATCTAGTGCAAAATTCCTGGTCACGTGGAACGCGGATAACGTCACTCTTTGACCCCATGGAAAACGTCCAGAGCGGATCCTGGTCCTCGCAGAGCACGGCAGTGAACCCGTGCGAAGCATCCAGAGCGGAGCCTAGTCCTCGCCTAACGCGGCAGTGAACCCGTGTGAAGCATCTAGTGCAAAATTCCTGGTCACGTGGAACGCGGATAACGTCACTCTTTGACCCCGTGGAAAACGTCCAGAGCGGATCCTGGTCCTCGCAGAACACGGCAATGAACCCGTGCGAAGCATCCAGAGCGGAGCCTAGTCCTCGCCTAACGCGGCAGTGAACCCGTGTGAAGCATCTAGTGCAAAATTCCTGGTCACGTGGAACGCGGATAACGTCACTCTTTGAGCCCGTGGAAAACGTCCAGAGCGGATCCTGGTCCTCGCAGAGCACGACAATGAACCCGTGCGAACCATCCAGAGCGGAGCCTACTCCTCGCCTAACGTGGCAGTGAACCCGTGTGAAGCATCTAGTGCAAAATTCCTGGTCACGTGGAACGCGGATAACGTCACTCTTTGACCCCGTGGAAAACGTCCAGAGCGGATCCTGGTCCTCGCAGAGCACGGCAGTGAACCCGTGTGAAGCATCCAGAGCGGAGCCTAGTCCTCGCCTAACGCGGCAATGAACCCGTGTGAAGCATCTAGTGCAAAATTCCTGGTCACGTGGAACGCGGATAATGTCACTCTTTGACCCCGTGGAAAACGTCCAGAGCAGATCCTGGTCCTCGCAGAGCACGGCAGTGAACCCGTGTGAAGCATCCAGAGCGGAGCCTAGTCCTCGCCTAACGCGGCAGTGAACCCGTGTGAAGCATCTAGTGCAAAATTCCTGGTCACGTGGAACGCGGATAACGTCACTCTTTGACCCCGTGGAAAACGTCCAGAGCGGATCCTGGTCCTCGCAGAGCACGGCAGTGAACCCGTGTGAAGCATCCAGAGCGGAGCCTAGTCCTCGCCTAACGCGGCAGTGAACCCATGTGAAGCATCTAGTGCAAAATTCCTGGTCACGTGGAACGCGGATAACGTCACTCTTTGACCCCGTGGAAAACGTCCAGAGCGGATCCTGGTCCTCGCAGAGCACGGCAGTGAACCCGTACGAAGCATCCAGAGCGGAGCCTAGTCCTCGCCTAACGCGGCAGTGAACCCGTGTGAAGCATCTAGTGCAAAATTCCTGGTCACGTGGAACGTGGATAACGTCACTCTTTGACCCCGTGGAAAACGTCCAGAGCGGATCCTGGTCCTCGCAGAGCACGGCAGTGAACCCGTGTGAAGCATCCAGAGCGGAGCCTAGTCCTCGCCTAACGCGGCAGTGAACTCGTGTGAAGCATCTAGTGCAAAATTCCTGGTCACGTGGAACGCGGATAACGTCACTCTTTGACCCCGTGGAAAACGTCCAGAGCGGATCCTGGTCCTCGCAGAGCACGGCAGTGAACCCATGCAAAGCATCCAGAGCGGAGCCTAGTCCTCGCCTAACACGGCAGTGAACCCGTGTGAAGCATCTAGAGCAAAATTCCTGATCACGTGGAACGCGGATAACGTCACTCTTTGACCCCGTGGAAAACGTCCAGAGCGGATCCTGGTCCTCGCAGAACACGGCAGTGAACCCGTGCGAAGAATCCAGAGCGGAGCCTAGTCCTCGCCTAACGCGGCAGTGAACCCGTGTGAAGCATCTAGTGCAAAATTCCTGGTCACGTGGAACGCGGATAATGTCACTCTTTGACCCCGTGGAAAACGTCCAGAGCGGATCCTGGTCCTCGCAGAGCACGGCAGTGAACCCGTGCAAAGCATCCAGAGCGGAGCCTAGTCCTCGCCTAACACGGCAGTGAACCCGTGTGAAGCATCTAGAGCAAAATTCCTGGTCACGTGGAACGCGGATAACGTTACTCTTCGACCCCGTGGAAAACATCCAGAGCGGATCCTGGTCCTCACACCAACATGGAGTGATCGCCACTACGACATTCGTCTCGATACAGCGGATGAAATGTCACTACAGCGCCCTTCCTCCAACAGGATCCGGACACACCAAAGAAAACGAAGCGAAGGCCAAATTCCTAGCTTCAGGGTCTTAACTGTAAGTCATATAAAACCGGAAAGACAATCAGAGATCATCTCATACCAACATGGAGTGATCACCACCTCGACGTTCGTCTCGACACATCAGACGCAACATCACCAAAAGGAGTCATGGCAAAATCCCTGGTTCCAGAGCTCGACGGTTCACCAGCAACCTAGAGACAACCATGACATTCGTCTCGATACAGAGGACGCGATGCCAGCAAACGAAGCAAAGGCCAAATTCCTAGCTTCAACGTCTTGACGGTAAGTCATATAAAACCGGAAAGACAAACAGAGCTCATCCCACATGGAGTGGTCACCACTACGACATTCGTCTCGATACAGCAGACGAAATGTCACTACAGCGTCCTTCCTCCAACAGGATCCGGACATACCAAACAAAACAAAGCGAAGGCCAAATTCCTAGCTCCAGGGTCTTAACGGTAAGTCATATAAAACCGGAAAGACAATCAGAGATCATCTCATACCAACATGGAGTGGTCACCACCTCGACGTTCGTCTCGATACAGCAGACGCAACATCACCAAAAGGAGCCACGGCAAAATCCCTAGTTCCAAATCTCGACGGTTCATCAGCAACCTAGAGACAACCACGACATTCGTCTCGATACAGAGGACGCAATGCCAGCAAACGAAGCAAAGGCCAAATTCCTAGCTTCAGGGTCTTAACGGCAAGTCATATAAAGCCTGAAAGACTATCGGAGATCATCCCACACCAGCGCGGAGTGGTTATGACTCATCGGGGCTCTCCAAAATGAGCCTAACCTCAAGTAAAAAGCGGCATGGCAAATTCCTAGCGCTTGCTCTTCCGACGGTCAAACTGCCAAGGAGGATTGCTTGAAGACGTCTTGTCCAGCCTCCGAAGGGATCAGAGACATGGCAGTCGCAGGGCTACTCGAACAGCACGATTGCCTATCGGGAAATACATTAGCTCATGCGACGGTACGACGGCCAAAACCCTAAGTACCACAGACCCTAACGGACTTCTGTCGTAAAGAGTAGAGGTTAACTGTGACGTTAGGATATTCTTGCGAGATCTGCTCGGTTCGTTTCGACTCGTGAGGAAATTGATGTCTTTGCGAGAACTTCTCGATTCGTCTCGACTCGTGAGATAAAGCCTTAGGCAGTAGGGGTTAAAAAACTTGTTTCCTAAGCACTGGGATCCTGCAAGTCGGCCCAAAATAGTCTCTTGCATACTATCCACGGGTCTCACTCTCCAAAGTCGAATTTCGACAAGGAGGGGAACAACCGCTCACGGGTCCTCTCGACTCGTAAGAGGGAAAACTTCTTTTACAAGATCCTTACGACTTTCAAGAGAAAACACACTTAGGAGTCCTCACGACCCCTAAGGAGAAAATACACCTGCGGGATCCTCTCGACTCGTAGGGAGAAAAGTCTTTATGAGACCCTCACGGCTTATAAAGTTGAAAAGTCTTCGGTGGCAGATCCTAACCTTATCTCCTAAGCCATCACCGCCCTGCAAAGAGGTCAAGATGGACCATTTATGAGCTACACTTGCCAGAGCTACATGCCACTGAAGTGAAGAAGTTACTCATGAGCGTATAAACTACTCCACGCCAGAGTAAGACATAAAGAAATACAAGGGCGCGACTCATGGAGTTGAGAGTTTGGAACTATATCTCTTAAGAGTCGAGATTTGAGTTAATGATAAATGACGACGCTTGTGTCCGCTCGTTATCTTCTCAGATCAAGATTCTGAAAGTTATATACCAACCCGAAACTGGTCATACGCTATGCATAACTCTGCACTACTTCACCCACGTACATACTTACGTGGGCAAAGTAGTGGGGGGCATTTGTTCCCGCCAAAAATTTCTGCGCAGAAGAGTCCAAGATATCAAATGACAGCGATACGCTTAAGGAAATGGGAACCAGTATCTTCCGGGCTGTTTTTTTGATAAACTCCTGAATGAGAAATAGATAAATTCTGATGGTATCGAAAGCGGCTCGAAAAACCCTTCGATTTGATATATTATGGGCCTCGTAATTCATCCGGGATCAAAAGTTATGAGGAATTACGTGTCCACACGTGATGGGCTTTTAGGAACCCGCTGGAGGAGTTAAAAGATACAATAAAAACTCAGAAAAGACCCCAATGGGACATCACGTGCTCACACGTGACCATGGGTCACGTGCAGACACGTGATGGGCTTTTAAAGCCTCTAAAATAATGAATAGAATTTAATTCTAAAAGTCAGAAAATACCTCAACGAGGTATCACGTGCTTACACGTGACCAATGGTCACGTGTTGACACGTGATGGTTAAAACTGAAACATAAATGAGCGGCTGAGAAAGGAACCCAATTGGGGGTCACGTGCTTACACGTGACCAAAGGTCACATGCCAGCACGTGACTGGCTTTAAAAGCATTATAATTTAATAGAATTAAATTCTAAAAGTTTCTGAATCTTTCCAAATGGAAAAGGGTCATGGGGAACCGTTGGATTAAAAATCCAAGGGTGATTAAAAATCACCAATTTATGGAAAAACCTTGGACAAGGAAAGATTTCCCTGAAAATCTCACCAGGATAACAAATAGAATATCTTTGGATTTAAAATCCTCGGTGAATAAAATTCACTGAATGATCTAAAGGCCCAGATTAATGATGAATGCAAATCAAATCTCTCAACATACAAATCAAATCTCTTAATGAGAGATTTGCTAAACAAATTGATTCTCTTCCTTCTCCTATAAATAGGAGCCAAGAAGAGAAGAGAAGGGATCTACTTTTTTGAGAGAAAAACAGAGGGAGGAGAATTTAATTCTCAAGAGAAGAAAAAGCAAAGAGAGGAGAATTTAATTCTCTGCAAAAGAAAAACCCTAGGTAAGAAAAGAGAGGATTCAAAAGAGAATTTAATTCTCAAAAGAGTTTAACTCTTATTTAAAGAAAAGAACTTAGTTCTTCTTCTGGTTGAAGATCTGTACAGAGCACATCTCCCCATAGGATGAGAATTTAATTCTCATCGGGTTGAGATCCTGCCATGCAGATCCTAAACTTAGAAGGGGAATTGAGTTTTGAGAGTTCAATTCTCCTAAAACAAAACTAGGGTTTAACCCTAATCAAGAATTTAATTCTTTTACATATCTGGGAATTTAATTCCTTTGAAAAGAAATCAGGGTTTCATCCTAAATAAGAATTCAATTCTTTCACGATAGAAATTTAATTCCTCTAAAATCATAATTAGGGTTTAACCCTACAAAGAATTCAATTCTTAAAAGATCTCTGTTCATGAAAAGAACTAGGGTCACGTGCCCCCACGTAACCCTTGAAAAGATCCCCTGCAAAGAACTTTGAAGTATCACCCCACGTGCTCCCACGTGACTCCCAAAACGCAGAAAGAAAAAGCAAAGGGAATGAAAGCTTTGGGCGCTCTCACGTGTTACCACGTGACCCCTCAGCAATGTTCTAATAAATCAGGGCATGAGTATATGTCACGTGCCCACACGTGATGGCTATGAAAATTAAAAGTGTTGAACACTTGTTTACAGAACAAAATAAAGGAGATCTGGACCCACTTTTTGATGCCATCACGTGCTCCACGTGACTTCCAAAACGCAGAAAGAAAAAGCAAAGGAAATGAAAGCTTTGGGCGCTCTCACGTGTTATCACGTGACCCCTCAGCAAATGTTTTAACAATTGACGCACAGATCCCCATCACGTGCTAACACGTGATGCCCTAAAATAAAAATAAAAGTGTTTAACACTTATTCGCAGATTTGAGGATAAAACAAAGGAGATCTGGCTCCACACTTAGGGCGCCCTCACGTGTCACCACGTGACCCCTAATGAGTATTCTAACAGACGAGAGTGAGGGCCTTCATCACATGCTCCCACGTGATGGCCGTCAGAATTAAAAGAGTTAAACACTGATCTGAAAAATAAAATAAAGGGAATCAGGGCGCTCTCACGTGTCCACACGTGACCCCTCTCCTTAGTGTTTAACACTAATTTGAAGATTTTGTCCTCAGTGTTTAACACTGATTTTCTTAGTGTTTAACTCTAGTTTGGAAAACTCTATTTGCAGTGTTTAACACTGATTTGCTTAGTGTTTAACACTAATTTGAAAACTCTGTTCCCAGTGTTTAACACTGATTATCTTTTAGTGTTTAACACTAACTTGCTTCCAGTGTTCAACACTATTGGTTTCTAGTGTTTAACACTAGCTTTAGCCCAATTGGCTAAGTTTTTAGAGGCAAAGCCTCTCCTTCAATGGACCAACAGAGGGCCAATATTTCAAACATAATTGGACTTAGCCCAAACTGGTCATAAGTCCTCAAATCATCTTGAACTGAGCACATCTGCTCTTTCAACCAACTCATTGGTTCAAGGGTACATCTCTGAACTCCTCTGATATTTGTCGTTGTAATCCTTCAACGTCTTCAGAGAGGTGACGGGTCCCGGCAACCACACATCAACACGGACTGTGGGGTCCTTAAACTCATGGACTTATGCGTCCCTAAACCAAGATACGGACTGTGGGGTCCTTAAACCCGCGGACTTATGCGTCCTTAAACTAACGGACTAATGCGTCCTTAAACACACCCATATGGACTGTGGGGTCCTTAAACCCATGGACTTATGCGTCCTTAAACTACCATTGGACCACTACGTCCCTAAACTGGAAATGGACCACTACGTCCCTAAACTGGAAATGGACCACTACGTCCCTAAACTGGTATTGGACCCCTATGTCCCTAAACTGGAACAATAGAGCCAATTGCTCTTTTGTCGGATCTAAACGATCCCGTTAAGTCGATCTTAGTCCCAAACTGGACTAACGTATCCTTAACAACCGTTTAAGTTGATCTTAGCCCCAAAAATGGCTAACGTACCCTTAAACTTTCAAACAGACTCTAGTCCCAAATCGGACTATAAACCCCCTAATCAACCCTGGCTCAAGGGTACATCTCTGAACTCCTCTGACATCTGTCGTTGTAATCCTTCAACGTCGTCAGAGAGGTGATGGGTCCCGACGGCCATACATTTAATGGACCACTAGGTCCCTAAACTGGAACATTAGAGCCCAAACGCTCCTTTGTCGGATCTAAACGATCCCGTTAAGTTGATCTTAGTCTCAAACTGGACTAACGTATCCTTAACAAACGTTTGAGTTGATCTTAGCCTCAAATATGGCTAACGTATCCTCAAACTAAAACCCCAAACCCAAATCTAAGAAAACACGGATTTGGACTAATCCACGTCCTACGGGCGACGACATAAATTGGTCTCCGTATACAATCCACGGGCAACCACAAACAAAACAAACACCCACGACACGAAGTGACCAGCTGGAGAAGGAGAAAGTTGTTACCGCGATGCGGTAGCGTAATTAACTGCAGGAGCTTGCGCCTGCAGGGAAGAGCGTCCCCACAATCAAAAAACCCCTCAACGAGGGGGAATCTGACGAAGTCTGCTACATCGGTCGCATCCGTTTAAACCTTCGATACATGGTGCCATAAATCAACTTGGCATCTTCGGAGAGGTAGACGGATAACACCAATTAGCATCTGCCCCGAATCTCAGGCAAGGCAGCCCATGTCTCGGCCGCCGTTCGGAGGGGAACATCCATCTTGCTTAGTACTTTTTAGTCGGTCAATGTTTTAGATGGAATTGCTCACACATTTTTCATGCGACCGTTAATACTTCTTGAGGCACTAACCAACCGATTACCAAATGTGCTCACTTTTTTTAGGCGTAATTAGCAATATTCTCGTCTTGCAATACCTAAGGCTTAGCAATGGCTCCCAAACCAGTTGGTCTAAGGCACTAGGTGATAAAGCACCCTCACTATATTTTTTATGCCTTCTTAAGTAATTACAAAATCAGTGTTCATTTTTCTTCACCATGTTTTTCATTTATATTTTTGTTTATATATTTATTTTCCTTCATACTAAGGCTTTTAGACAAGAGCATTTCAAGATATCCTCTACTATCCCAAGTTTCAAGATGTGTGTAAGTGCAAATAGTAGGGTATCAACGTTCAGATGTTTGGACTCAAGAAAAGGAACTATTTTTCAGATTTATTTCTATCCTCAGATTAGTGATTCCCTTCATCTTACTAACCCTTGGGACAATAGCTCATGACTATTTATTACTAGTTTCGTTATAAAACATCTAATTTTCTTGCTTTTCTTAAACCTCTTCCTGTCTTTCAAATGTATTTTACACTTTCTAATTTTTATTATCAATTTTTTTGTGCTATTATTTAGTATAATGCAAAATGATACGTGAATAAGCACAAACCTCCTCCAAACCTATTTGCAGCAGTGTCCTCGCTGCTGTTAAGCTTAAAACCAGTTGATTTGGGAGGAAAAGTTAGTAACGGGAACAAGAATTAATGACAGTGAAATCCTTCCACAAACTTATTTTTGGCTCACAATTTTGTAAAAAAATATTCTTTCAAGAGCAAATTATTTTCTCCCTCCCCAAACTTGAGTAAAATAGTATTAAGCATTATAAGAGGGGGGTAAAATTATTGGTCTATGCAAAACTTTACAAAGACTAAAAGTCAATACCAACCATTCAAATATTTTATCAATGTAACACCATGGTTGGTGAAAAATCATAGATGTGCAAAAGTGGGGAGGTAAGAGGCGTAATCGATCGGGTTTACGTCTCGGTTGGTAGAGATGAAACAATGGTGGTGCAATACACGCATTCTTGTTTTTGATAAGAATAAGGGGTGTCGGTTCAACTTCTTTGGATGGGGGTTGATTCATTACAACTTCCATGGCTTCTAGAAATGTGAGTTTTTCAACAAAAAATATCTTCAAAACTTTCATCAAGATTCCGAATGATAATTTCATCAAAAAAGGAGTCATGAAACTCGGATAGCTCAACTAAATCATTCGACAAGTCAAAGGGTTCGGACTTAGGTATGGACTTGTCGATAGAAGGGTCTTCACTTGTTTAATAAACAGTAGGATCAAACAACAACGCACTAGTGGCATCGAGATCAGAATCGCGAAGCTCATCAGATTCGTAATTATCGGTAGCTATCTTTTCGACATAACATACATGAGCATAGGGTTCGGATGGTTGACTTCCTAGCTTGTTGTTGTTAAGTTCAATTGTTATCTTCCCAAAGGACAGGTTCATTGAACCGTTACGACAATTGATTATCGCGTTTAAAGTTGCTAGGAAAGGTGGACCTAGAATCACCGGAATTTGGTTCCGTGGGTTTGCTACGGCTGTGTATCTATAACTATAAAGTCCACAGGGAATATAAATTCCCCGACTTTGATTAATACATCCTCTAGCTCACCCCGAGGTTGAGTGATAGATCGATCGGCCATCTGGAAAGTACAATGCGTAGGTTTCAACTCTCCTATCTCTAATTGCTCTTAAACCGAATACGGAAGCAAGTTAACACTAGCACCTAAATCGAGTATAGCACGATTGATATTTGTATTCCCAATAATTATAGATATTGTAGGACTACCGGGGTCCTTACGTTTCGTGGGCACCAATTGGGTAGGAGAATTTCTCATATTACTCGCTAAGAAAACCTTTTTAGGTACTTGAGTTTTCCTCTTCCTAGTGCACAAGACCTTTAAAATTTTCGCATAGGATGGAATTTGTTTGATAGCATCTAAGAGAGGAATATTTATGTTAACTTGCTTGAAAATGTCCACAATTTTCTCCATTTGGAGACTTGATCTGTTGGCCCTTAACCTATTTGGGAAAGGAGCTTTATCAATAAGGGTCGGGTCCAACTTAGAAAAAGGCTGTGGGGATGGAATGGATCCCAAAATTGGATTTGAGATGGTTGCAGATGGTAATTCCTTCAAGGAAGTAGGATAAGAGTTCGAGCCTAGTGGAAAATGGAGAATAGGCTCAGAAGAAGATGTTGGATTAGAAGAAATAGGAGTAGAAGTAGTATACGGGGTTTCATCAATATCATCGACTTCAACTTGTTCACCAATATTGTTATTTAGCACTCTTCCCGATCTCAACATAGTTACGACACTCACATTATGATTTTGAAGGATGATATTCACGCTTTGTGAGTGGCCGGGATTTGGTAGAGGTTGAGATGGAAATCTCCCTTTCTCTCTCTCGCTCATCACGACATTTAACTGTGCAAGTTGTACTTCTATCGATTTTATGCTTTCACTGTGGGAAGCAGTATGTTGCACTAATGTTTGGATAGAAGACATTAAATTAGCCGTCGTTTGCGTGGATTGTTTAATGAATGTTTCTAAGTTACGTTCGAGCGCAGAGGTTTTATCGGTACCGTCCATTGAAATATTATTATAAGGATCAAAGTTGTTGGCCAGGTTTTGAAAAGATTGTGGTTGAAAGGGATGATGATTTTTTTGTGGTGGCTGCTGTTACTGTGGGGGAAGCCTTTGATAGTTGCTTGGGAACTGGTTTTGATTTTGAGTTTGGTTTTGGTTCCAAGCGAAATTAGGATGATTCCTCCATCACTGATTATATGTGGAGGAATAGGGATCGTTTCTAGGTCATTGCTGAAAAGCAGCATTAGTATGTTCTTGACCTTGAAACGGAGGATTCGAAGGGCATTCTTCCATTAAATGTGATGGGTTAGAGTAGCAACCACACACGGTTTTAAGGAGCGTAACTTGGTTTAGGGAGGCAGGCGAGAATTTGTTTTCGATAGCGTCGAGTTTCTTTTGCATCGTGGCCATTTCAGTTTTTACTGCGATGGAAATATCGAGCTCATGAATACCTGCCCTAGACAAATGGTTTCAAGTATTTGTTTCATAGCAGGATTAACACTCTCATATATAATTCGGCAAAGTTGCCATCTATCAATGATGGGGGCATTGTAGAAGGAGATCCTTAAACCGCTCAAAGTATTTCCAGAATGATTCGTTAGGGAGTTGGGTAAACTAGTTAATCTCGCTTCGAACACGGGCGGTTTTGTGACTGGGATAAAATTTCTTAAGGAATGCTACAATGAATTCATCACATTTGACGATAGAATATGCGGCAGTGCTATAAAGTCATTTTTTAGCTACATTGCACAAGCTAAAAGGGAGAAAACGTAATCTTATAGCATCCTCTGAAAGTTAGGTTGTGTCCATCATTGCACATACATTTTCAAATTTGTTTATAAAAACGTATGCGTCTTCGGATTCAAGCCTGTGAAATTTAGGCAACAAGTTGATGAAGTGGGTTTAATTTCGAAATTATCCCCATTGGCCGGTGGAAGAGAAAGACATGTACGAAAGGGTCCACATACATGGTAGCATCTTTCTTGGAGAGAGATGTACGGTGGATTCTGCGCACCTACGGGGTGGTAGGGTGGTATCGTGAAATCCCGATGGAGATCCGTCCATTTCGGGAGATATAGTGGGTGGAGGGGAAATAGATGACTTTGGAGTCGAGAGAAAATATGCGGACAAGACGGGCACTAGAATCCCGTGTCCAGCCGATCATGCACTAAGCGAGTTTAGTGCACGTGGCAGCGTGTGTGAGAACGAAGTTTTTTTTGTTAAAAGGTTTGTTTTGAAAAAGATCGGACTTAAATCTTGACTCAACAAATCACAAATATGCACAATCAAACCCTAGAACTAAGGCTACCTAGGTCAAATCACTAGACCGCTTATAGACTTCCAAAGGATAAGTCGTAGGTTTAATTCTCTACCACCTCTTTATCGTTTTTGTGGCTAGATAAGTGCCAGGTATGTGGGAGGTATTCTCTATACGAATCACCGAAAATAGCGGGCCTAATTAAGTAACTACTTTTCTTAGTCACACTTGTCTAGATAACACAAGAGAGATGCGGATAAGCGATAGATTACCCACGACCTTTCTCTATCCTAATTGAGCGCGACGGTCCTTAGAGCCTTGGTCTAGATATTTTTTAATTAATGTAAGGTGAAAATATGCCCGTTTTGTGATTTGTGGGGCTTAGAGAGGGTGATGAAATCCCTACCTAATCTGGATTTGGGTTATTGCCCCTTAATGTCTGGTTACGATATGCACAAACAAACCAATATCAAAACACGCAAAAAGATTTTTGAGCGGCGCTTTTTGCAAAGAATCCTACAGTCAAAATCAGATTATTGGAGTTTTAGAGGAGATAGAAAGATGTGAAGAAATTACCTGAGGGTTTTGGGGGCCCAACTCCACCAGAGAGCCGCGGTTCCGCCGCCAATAACTCATTTCTGCCGCGGTTCCGCCGCACAATGGAGTCTTCTCCTGTTGATTTTTCTTCAGAGCACCCCTATACTCCTCTGGGCTTCATCAAAATTTTCTAACTCTCTGTTGGTGTTCAGTCGAAAATATCGCACTTTTGATACGACATTTTCCTTATTTTTATTAAATATTTAAAGGTGTTTATTATAAATATGACACATATGAGCGTTTATCTGTAAAAATACTATTTTCATATGTTTATATATTATAATTAACATTATGAAGGAAAATATATACATATAATATTTTGATAATTTAAATATGTATATCATATCAAATATCCTTAACCAGTATTCTTAAAATATAATATCATATCAAATTGGTTAGGATAATATCTCAAAAATACCAAATATTACTAACATTATTCTTTAGGATATGGTGCAAGTTTTGGCTCAGGTCAGGAGATCGAGATGTTGAGATACTGGAAATAAAAAATATGTCGAAATATTAAAGAAAATCGAAGAATCAATACCGGCAGAAACTCAGGAAATATTTTCAAGTTCCAGACATCAATTAAATATCCATGTGTCACAAGAATAAAGCCCCAGAAATTTGAACCCAAGATCACACCAACAAACCGCGGATCCGCGGCCAAACCATGCAATATGCGGCGGATCCGCGGCCGATTCACCGAATCAGGAGTTAGGATTTTCAGGTTGGATTTGCTACAACTAACCCTAATTCTGGGGATCTTTGGTATCTGGCTTTGGGGATATATAAAGGACCGATGGCTAAACTTAGAAATCATCAATCTTTTACACAAGCTAATCACCGTCAAAGAACAAGTGATCCAAGACAGATCCAAGATTCAACGTGATAAAGCGACGTGAGATTCGACGGAACATCTACATCCGACAAGGCAGAGTTCGAGAGCAACTTTTTCTTTCTCTTGTAATCTAAACTTGAAGTTTGTACTTGTGAAGTTGATTAATAAAAGTAGATTTTTAGTTTAATTATTTAGTTACATTATTAATTTCATCTCTATCCGTTCTTCTATCTCCACCATACGCGAGTAATTCTCCGCTTGATAGGACTCGTAGGATTAGGGTAGAACAATGGATGAGAAAATGTTTTAACTTCTTTTAAGTCTTATGAAGTTTATAAACTTTAGCAAAATAAATGTTAACATCATTATCGGACGTGCTACCAATTTATTGCTAGTCTTGACCGCGATTTGAGATCAGATAAATAATCGTTTTGTTAAGAGCTAGACATGAATAGAGATCAATGAAAGGACAAGGGTCAATAGTGGCGAAACCCTAGTTTCTTCCAAGAACTCCAATCCTCATTCATCATTATTTATCTAGTATTAAATCTATCAATAGATAAAAGGAGTAATCTTTATTAGTCATCCATGACTACTAAATCCGAACGAACCCTACAAGCATTCTTCTTATAAAATCTATATCCCTATTTAAACAAGATCTGTATTCTACATCCGTATTTTGACGTAGATCTAGAAATTATTTCCACTATTCTTTATTTCTCTATTCTTCCTCTTTTTCAACACGTCTAAAGTAAGATTGAAAGATTCCACATATCCCTGAGAACGACCCGTACTCATCTCGGTCTAGCTACACACGACACCGTTATTGATTGCGGTTAATACACACACTTCTTTAAAATACAGATCAAATCAAACGGTGCCGTTGCCGGGGATACGTGCGTAATTTTTTATTCTTACTATTTGTGTTGAATTCTTATTCGATCTATATCATAAAAATAAAAAAAATCCAAATCTTGCATATTTAACGATTAGTGTGCGATTTTTTTGCGAGGGAATCTGGTGTCACTTTAGCGAGGAGATAAAGATTCGGAGACATTCATGAAGACCAAGAGGAGCAAAGGAAGACACATTAAAAAAAGTTAAACAAAGAACCCCCTAAAGCGAGGCGGAACCGCGGCTATTGTGTGCAAACGGCGGCGGAACCGTGGCGATCTTTGGAGTTAGGCCCTCAAACTTTTTCTGGTAACTTTCCTACATCTTTCTCTCTCCTCTGAAAAATCCAATAATATATTTTCTGCAGGGTTCTTTGCAAAATATCGCTGCTCAAAATTCTTTTTGCGTGTTTTGTTTTGCGGGTTGTTTTTGCATATTTTAATATGGTCTTTAAGGGGCGAGACGACAATTCAGATTAGGTGGGGATTTCATCACCCTTCCGAGGCCCCACAAATCACAAAACGAGCATCTGCATCACTCTACATTAATTAAAAAATATCTAGACTAAGACTCTAAGGACCGTCTCTCTCAATTAGGTTAGAGGAAGGTCGTGGGTAATCTATCGCTTATCCGCATTGCTTTTGTGGTGTCTAGGCAAGTGTATATAAGACATGTGGTTACTTAATTAGGCCCGCTATTTTCGATGTTTCGTATAGCGGATGCCTCCCACTTACCTGGCACTTACCTGGTCACAAGAGTGATAAAGAGGTGATAGAGGATTGATCCTGCGGCTTGTCCTTTGGAAGTCTAGGAGCGGTCTAGAGACTTGACCTAGGTAACCTTAGTTCTAGGGTTGTTTGTGCATTTTTTGTGGTTTGTCTCACGTCCGAAACTTTTCAAAAAAAACCAATTTTTAAGTTCTCACACGCTGCCACGTGCGCTAAACCCGCTTAGTGCATGCTCGGCTGGATACGGGATTTTAGCGACCGTCTTGTCCGCGTTACTGCTATCGACTCCGAAGTCGGTACTTCTTCATCTCCTTTTTCCATTCCACCCACCACATCGACCGTGATGGACGGTTCTCCATTAGATTTTACCACTACCATCCTGCCACCACCCGTCGGTGCCCAGAATCCACCGCGCATCTCTCTCCAAGAAAGATGTTACCCCATGCACGGACCCCTTCCTATCTGTCAATCTATTCCACCAGCCAATAGGGATAATTTTTAAATTAAACCCCACTTCATCAAACTGTTGCCCAAATTTCACGGGCTTGAATCCGAAGACGCATATCTTTTTATAAACAAATTCGAAAACGTATGCGCAATGATGGGTACGTCACAACTATCTGTGGATGCTATGCGCTTACGTCTTCTCCCTCTTACTTTGTGCGATTTAGCAGAAAAATGGCTTTATAACACTGCCTCACATTCTATTGACAAATGGGATGAATTTGTTGTAGCATTCCTTAAGAAGTTTTATCCCAATCATAAGACCGCTCGCGTTCGAAGCGAGATTAACCAGTTTACCCAACTTCCCAATGAACCATTTTGGAAATGTTTTGAACGGTTTAAGGATCTTCTTCTACAATGCCCTCATCACCGAATCAATAGATGGGACCTTTGTCGAATTATATATGAAGGTGTTGATCTAACAACAATACAGATGCTTGAAACTATGTGTCCATGTCATTTCCTGTCTAAAGATGATGCTGAAGCTTGGCAATTTCTGGAAAATCTTGCTGAACAAACCCCACAGTAGGAAAGCGTTATACCTGCATCATCTAGGGGATGTATTCATCAGCTCGATATTCCATCATAGTGAAAGCCGAAATGGCCGCGAAACAAATGAAACTCGATGCTATAGAAAACAAAGTCTCTTCAGCCCCCCTAAACCAATTTACGCTCCCCAAAACCGTGTGTGGTTGCTGTTCCAACCCATCACATCTGCAGAAGAATGTCCTTTGAATCCACCGTTTCAAGATCAAGAACAAATTAATGCTACTTTTCAGCAGCGACCTCGAAACGATCCTTATTCTTCCACATATAATCAGGGATGGAAGAATCGTCCTAATTTTGTTTGGAACCAAAACCAAACCCGAAATCGAAACCAGTTCCAAAGCAATTATCAAAGATTTTCTCCACAGCAACAACCACCACCACAGAGTAAGCACCCTTTTCATTCGCAACCTTTTTAAAATCCGGCCAACAATTCTACATCTTATAATAATTCTTTCCAAACGGCCGGTAATGAAAACTCATCTGCACTCGAACGAAGCGTGGATATGTTTATTAAACATTCCATGCAATCGACGGATAAAATAAAGTCTCCTATCCAATCATTAAAACATACCACCACCTCCCATGGTGAAAGTATAAAATCAATAGAGGCACAACTTGCACAAATAAATGCTAAGATGAGTGCGAGAGAAAAAGGGAAACTTCCATCTCAACCTATACCTAATCCTGGCCACTCACAAAGTTATAATGTGAGTGTTGTTACCACGTTGAGATTAGGAAGAGTGCTGGATAACCAAGTTGGTGAACACGTTGATGACGTTGATGATATTAATGATACCCCGGCTTCTATTACTTCTCTTATTTCGTCTAGTCCACCACCTTCTTTCGAGCCTATTCTCCATTTTCTCCAAGGATCGAACACTCAGTCCACTTCCTCGAATCAACCTAAAACAATCCCAACTCCAATTTTGGGATCCATTCCATCCCCACTATCCTCTCTAATGTTGAATCCAACCCTTATTGATAAAGCACCTTATCCAAACAGGTTAAGGGGCAACAGACCAAGTCCACAAATGGAGAAGATTGTGGAAATTTTTAAGCAAGTTAACATAAACATTTCTCTCCTAGATGCTATTCAACAAGTTCCGTCTTATGCAAAAATTCTAAAGTACTTGTGCACTAGGAAGAGAAAAACTCAAGTGCATAAAAAAGTTTTCTTAGCGAGTAATGTAAGCATTGCTTTTACCCAACAACTACCCAAGAAACGAAAGGAGCCCGGAAGTCCTACCATATCTATTTCTAATGGGGTTGAAGATATCAATCGTGCTCTACTCGATTTAGGCGCTAGAGTTAACTTACTTCCATATTCTATGTATGAGCAATTAAGGATCGGAGAGTTAAAACCGGCGCACTGCACTCTTCAGATGGCCGATCGATTTATCACCCAACCTAGGGGTGAGCTAGAGGATGTGTTAATCAAAGTCGGGGAATTTATATTCCCTGTGGAATTTATCGTTATAGATACACAGCCTGTAACAAACCCATGAAACCAAATTCCGGTGAATTTATGTCGACCTTTTCTTGCGACTTCCAACTCAATAATCAATTGTCGAAACGGCTCTATGACCTTATCCTTCGGGAAGATGCCAATTGAGCTTAACATTTACAAGTTGGGAAGTGAACCCTCCGAACCCTATGCTCAAGTATTATCTGTCGAAGCGATAAATTTCGACAGCAACGAATTTGGACAGCTTCACGATTTTGATCTTGACTCCGCTAGTATATTTTTGTTTGACCCTGATATTTGTTATACACATACGGACACTTCTATCGAGCTGTCCGGGTCAACATCTAGCGCTGAATATGAACCTTTTATGGAGTCCGAGTATCATCCCGTTCTTTTCGATGAGATTATTATTCAGGATATCGATGAAAGCTTTGAAGAAATTTTCACTAAAGAACTCGCATTCTTATAAAACATGGGTGTTGTGATGAATCAACCTCAACACAAAGAAGTTGAACCACCATCCCTTCTTATTATCAATAACAAGAATGCGAGTAATCCATCATCATTGTTTCGTCTCTATAAACCGAGCTGTAAACACGTTCTATTCCACCCTTTATCCCCTTCCCATTTCTTCACGTCGATAGGTGATATGTTCTTCTACCAACCAGTTCGTTACGTCGATAAAATATTTGAATGGTTGGTGTTGACTTTTGGTCTTTGTAAAGCTTTGCATAGACCAATAAGTTTAACCCCCCTCATAATTTTAAATGCTTAATACGATTTTACTCAAGTTTGGGGGGAGGGGTATATTTTGGCTCTTGAAAGAAAAATTTTACAAAATTGTGAGCCAAAAGTAGGTTTGGGGGAGGATTTCACTTTCATTATTTCTTGTCCTGTTACTTTGCCTCCCAAGTATACAGTTATTTTATGCTTGACAGATGACATCAGTGAGGACACTGCTGCAAATAGGTTTGGGTGAGATTTGTGCTTATTCACGTATTATTTTGCATCATAATATAAATAAGCACAAATTTTTTTTGATGAAAGTTTGAAAGTGAAAATTTACATATGAAAGATAGGAATAGTTTGAGAAAAGTAAGAAACTCGGATATTTTCTTAAATGAAACTAGTAATAAGTAGTTATGGGCCGTTGTCCCAAGGATTAGTAAGATGAAGGAAATTACTAATCTGAGGATAAAAATAAGTCTGAAAAATAATCCATATTCTTAAGTCCAAACATTTGAACATTGATACCCTACTATACGTACTTACACACATATTGAAACTTGGGATAGTAGAGGATACCTTGAAATGCTCTTGTCTAAAAGCCTTAGTATGAAGGAAAATAAAATAAAATATAAGTGGTGAAGAAAAAACTGAACACTGGTTTTTTAATTTCTTAAGGCAGCATAAAAAAAATAGCGAGGGTGCTTTATCACCTAGTGACTTAGACCAACTGGTTTAAGAGCCACTACTAAGCCTTAGGTGTTGCAAGACGAGGAATTACGCCTTAATACGCGAGCACATTTTGTAATCGCTTGGTTAGTACCTCAAAAAGTATTAATGGTCGCATGAAGAATGTGTGAGAAATTCCATCTAATATATTCACCAACTAAAAAGTACTAAGGAGGATGGACAAGAGTATGATTGCTTGAATTGAATTCTCTAAGTGTAGGGATGTATTTTACACACACGTAGGAGTATATGATCAATGTTTGGAGGAAAGATAGGGAGGAAAACTAAAGACGATATTTTATTGAAGGATGATGTGATTTCTAACATCTTTTCACGACCATTAAGATAGGACTCATGACAACCGAAAAACCGGTGTAATTGGAAACTCTTATTTTCAAGTTCTTTCTTTTATAGTTGTTATCATTGTATGTAACTTTCACTATTTTTCTTTTATTAAAGGATTTTGTGGGTGTAATCCCCTGAAAACCCTCAGGAGACAACACTCCTCCTACTAGGGACACCTAGAGCTTTAATGGCTTGTTGCATGTGCTCAGTGCAATCGTGTTGCCTACGAAAGTGTGCTACTTAGGTTTTTCTTTTTCTTTCTCCCTCTCTCGAAGAAATAAGTTTGCTCGGAACGATCAAAGTTAAGTTTGGGGGTATTTGTTCAGTCGAAAATATCGCACTTTTGATAGGACATTTTCCTTACTTTTCTTAAATATCTAAAAGTGTTTATTATAAATATGACATATATGAGGGTTTATCTGTAAAATACTATTTTCATATGTTTATATATTATAATTAACATTACGAAGGAAAATATATGCATATAATATTTATATAATATTTTGATAATTTAAATATGCATATCATATCAAATATCCTTAACCAATATTCTTAAAATATAATATCATATCAAATTGGTTAGGATAATATCTCAAAAATACCAAATATTACTAATATTATTCTTTGAGATATGGTGCAAGTTTTGGCTCAGGTCAGGAGATCGAGATGTTGAGATGCCAGAAATAAAAAATCTGCCGAAATATTAAAGAAAATCGAAGAATCAATACCGGCAGAGACTCAAGAAATATTTTCAAGTTCCAGACAACAACTAAATATCCATGTGTCACAAGAATAAAGCCCCAGAAATTTGCACCCAAGATCTCACCAACAAACCGCGGATCCACGGCCAAACCATGCAATATGCGGTGGATCCGCGACCGATTCACCGAATCAGGAGTTAGGATTTTCAGGTTGGATTTGCTACAACTAACCCTAATTCTGGGGATCTTTGGTTTCTTGCTTTGGGGCTATATAAAGGACCGAGGGCTAAACTTAGAAATCATCAATCTTTTACACAAGCTAATCACCGTCAAAGAACAAGTGATCCAAAACATGTCCAAGATTCGACGTGATAAAGAGACGTGAGATTCGACGGAACATCTACATCCGACAAGGCAGAGATCGAGAGCAATTTCTTCTTCCTTTTGTAATCTAAACTTGAAGTTTGTACTTGTAAAGTTGATTAATAAAGGTAGATCTTTAATTTAATTAGTTTAATTATTTAATTTTTTTCTTCTATCTCTATCATGCGCGAGTAATTCTCCGCTTGATAGGGTTCGTAGGATTAGTGTAGAACAATGGATGAGAAAATATTTTAACTTCTTTTAAGTCTTATGAAATTTATAAAGTTTAGCAAAATAAATGTTAACATCCTTATCGGACGCGCTACCAATTTATTGCTAGTCTCGACCGCGATTTGAGATCAGATTAACAATCGTTTTGTTAAGGGCTAGACATGAATAAAGATCAATGAAAGGACAATGGTCAATAGTGGGGAAACCCTAATTTCTTCCAAGAACTCTAATCTTCATTCATCATTATCTATCTAGTATTAAATCTATCAATAGATAAAAAGAGTAATTTTTATTAGTCAACCATGAGTACTAAATCCGAACGAACCCTACAAGCATTCTTCTTATAAAATCTATATTCTTATTCAAACTAGATCTGTATTCTACATCCGTATATTGACGTTGATCTACAATCTATTTTCACTATTCTTTATTCCTCTATTCTTCCTCTTTTTCAACACGTTTAAAGTAAGATTGAAAGATTCCACATATCCCTAAGGACGACCCGTACTCATCTCGGTCTAGCTACATGCGACACCATTATTGATTGCGGTTACTACACACACTTCTTTAAAATACAGAACCAATCAATTGGCTTGCTCCAATTACTCCAGATTCCCTTACAAAGCTCGCACAATAATTATTAAATACACAAGATACGGTTTTGATTTTTTTATGGTTGCTGGATTTAATAAGAATTCAACCCGAATAGCAAGAAAAAATTACAGTCGTTTCCCCGGCAACGACGCCATTTGATTGATCTGTTTAAAGAGTGAAGTGTTGTAAATAAAGTCACCGCAATTAAGACTGTGTCACTACTAGCTATTCGCGATGAGTACGAGTCGTCCGCAGGGAAACGCGAATCTTTTTCTTGCTTTAGACGAGTTGACAGAAGATGGGTGATTGTTTGTCTTTACGGATATACTACGGATGTAGAATTTATGAAGAAGAGACTTGTAGGGTTCATAGGACTAAGTAGTAATGGATGATTAATTAAAAATGACTCCTTTTATCTTTTAATAGTTTAAAACTAGATCGATAGCGATGAATGTAAATTATGGTTCTTTTAGAAGAAACTAAGGTTTTCCCACTCCTAACCCTTGTCCTTGTATTGATCTCTATTCATGTCTAGCCCATAACAAAACAAGTGTTAATCTAATCTTAAATCGTGGTCGAGACTATCAATAAATTGGTAGCGTGCCCGATATGGATGTTAACATTTATTTTGCTAAAATTTATAAACTTTAAAATGTATAAAAGAAGTTAAAATATTTTATCATCCATTGATCTATTCTAGCCTACGAACCCTAATAAGAAAGAAATTACTCACGCATGGTTGGAGGAGAAAAGATGAAAAATGAGATCATAATGTAAGATGCAGAAATTAAATGCAGAAAGTAAGTGCAGAAATTAATTGCAAAAAAACTAATAAAAACTCTACCTTTATTAATCAACTATATCATGTAAAAATTATTTTAAAGTAGAGTACAAGAACCCTAATTTTTGCTCTCGATCTCTATCTTGTTGGAAGTAGATGAACAACTGATGATCAACTCGGATGCGTGGATCGTCTTGGACCTCTTGATCTCTTCGGTTAATGATTTTTAATGTGAAACTCTCGATCCTATATATAGTCCTAAAACCAGAAATCCTAGATGCCCTGAGTGAATATTTGATGTTAAGATCAATACTACAAAATATCACATCTCAACTCTATTAAACCGCCGCGGATCCACCGCAAATGTCACCTTTTGCCGCCCTTCTGCCGCAGAATTGTGGAATTAGGTTATGGGATTTTTTCTGGTGTTTTGGCATTATTTTTGGAGATTTTTTACATGTCTAGATTCTGAAAATAATGCTCTGAGTTTCTACCGTTGCTAGATCTCATGATTTACTTCAATATTTTGGCAGACTCGATTCCGACATCTCAGATCTCTTGGATTCCAGTCCTGATCTAATATCTGCACAATATCTCAAATCAAAGTGTTAGTAGTACTTGGTATTTTTGATATATTATCCTAATCATTTTATATGATGTTATATGTTAAGAATATTGATTAGAAATATTTGAAATGATATGCAAATTTTAATTACTAATATTTTATATAAATATTATATGCATGTATTTTCCCTTAATATGTTTATTATAATGTAGAAACATATAATAATAAACTTTTTACACATAAACCCTCATATGTTCTATAATTACAATAAACACCTTTTAGAACTTAACAATAGTGGCGAAAATAATTATTCAAATGTGCAATATTTTATACTAATTAGTAATGTAACATGAGTATAGTAAACATGTATAGTATGGCCGTGTAATGAAGTTATAGTGAACACGAAGTGTACTGTTAATTTATCCTAAAGAAGTCACAAATGGGTAAGCTAACTGTAACGAGTCTGAATTTACTGTACGGAATTGTCCAGTTTAATGTACAGAAAATGAGTTATACAGCCTGAGTTTGAGTTATAAGTAAATTTTGTTAAATAACAGCAAGAAGCCACTTGTAGCTCACTGGTAAATCACTTACACTACTGTGACGTAGCCCCTATGTTCGATCCACATCAGACACATTATTTTTCTAATTATTTCTTTTTAACTTTTTGGAAGCCCAAATGTTTACACGTGCAATACACTGAAAAATAAAAAGCCAGAAAAATCAAACATGTGGAAAATGGAGTAAACACTAAGTTGTACAAGTGGCACAAATCCAGAGGCTCGAAGCCCTAGATCGGCCGGCGGAAATGAAGAATAGGCCGGCACTGACGGCTCAACCGAGGCCAATGAGGCCTGGGCTTTGCACACTTGACTCTTGACTTACCCCTAACTCCACTGCACTGTTTTATTTACTTGCAATCAAACAAAGACCTTTCATTACACCGTTAAGCCAAATTTTAATGCCTTTTAATCCAATGTTTTAATTCAAAAACCCTAGTTCTCCACTATAAATACTACCCCACACTTTGGTTCAGTATCATTCTGAAATTCCTAGACAAAAATCTTAAAAATTTTCTAAGTACAAGTGGAGTAAAGAAGAGTTAGCAAGCGGTCAACTTCCGGCGAAGAATCAAAGCTTTTCCGGCGCTCCCATGATGCTAAGAAACTCATCCCCCTTCTTCGATCTTTCTTTAAGCCTCCTAACTAGTAAGTTCCTTCCAATCTTCATTTCTATTCTTTAAAAATTCATTTTAAAATGTATATCGGTAAGTGGAGTTAATATCAATATCTATTTTCTAAACCCTAAAAACTCCCCTTTTTCTTACATATTATTCATCCAAATTCTTACACAATACTTGTAACCTTAATTATGAATGTTTAGAATATATTTGAACCAATTATATCATGTATAATAACTTTCATTTAAGTTTTTCATTTAAATACCCTGAACTTTAAATATTATCTTTTATTGTTTTGTTAAAACATATCTTTAGAAAAACATCACAGGATAATGACCTACCTCTCATATACTCTCTTTTTCTATAGCACGATACTTTTTGTGAGAATTTTAGTTACAAAGAAAATATTACATTAATATACCACTCACTTTAAAAACGTTTTTTTAAAAAAATAGTATTTTAAATTCTTTTATGATTATGCCTCTACAACCCTCTTTAGAGGACCCGCTATTAGATTGTGCGGATTATCGCACATTCTTAAACTAGTAGAGCGAGATGCAAACCTCCTCACGGAGCATTCGGTCTCGAAAGGTTTTAAATACGGGTTTTTAAGAAAAAAGCATTTTTCTAATTAAATAAAATTTAATTTTTAATTATTATATAAAAATTACAAATCCATATATTTTCAAAATATAATAAACTTACATTTTTTTAAAATGAAAGAATTACAAGTTTCACTAAAATACCATCAAGATATCAACAAAAGACAAGTTTTACAATAAAATACCATGAACTTTCAGAACTAAGCAATTATCACTAAAGTACCTCAAATCCTTAAAATTCATATCCATGAAAACCCTAAATAATATAAATAAATTCTTGAGGTTTATTTTGAAATTTTATTAAAAAATATTTTTCATAAAACCCCCTCGAGTTATATAAAAAATTATTTAAGGACTTTAGTAAATATATGTTTAAGCGGGATCAATTCTCTTGAGCCCCAAAGAGCCGGAGAAAATGAGTGCTTGCCTATTTAAGGTAGACAATATAACGGAGTTATCAATGGTAATTGTCTTGGAAAAAGACACAAATCCTGCCGTCCATATGCAGCAGTTACCGATAACTCTCGAACCTAATTTAAGATCTAAATCAGTTATAAGTGTCGAACTCAAACCCAAATCTAAAGCTGAGTCCAATTCAATCCTGAATCCAAAGTCAAACATGAATACTTGAGTTCAAACACTAATATCAAACGTGAATACTTGACTTGACTTGACCGAACCATGGTTATAACTTGACATGAATTCTTGAATATATGATTACATCCTAAACCTGACTATTTGAACAAGTTGTATCCATGGTTTCGGCAAGACTTGTAAATATACTCTATACAATACATTACGCAGGGATAACGGCGTAGATTAGTACGGAATGTATTAACGTGGCACGAGATGGTCACTTAAAAGACACATATATGAACTCTCATGCCGTTATTCCGTGGGTTTTGACGGGGCCTTATAATACATGTTATCATAGTCCACGGGGTAAGATGGACTCCTCTCGTATACACAAATACCTTCTGTTCCAAACTACAAACAACTACGTTAGAATAACAATCATATACCTGTATAACTTACCTGTTCAATTCTCATTACTTGTTATAATCCATTCCTTCTTTTGGGACTTATCGAGCATTAGTTCGCTGATGACATTCCTGTCTATTTCTTTCTTTGAAATGTTTGTCAGGAGGACCGGACCCTCAGGAGATCGAGCCTAGCCAGGTGGACTTAGACCAGTTCACTGCCCAGACAGACTTCTAACCGTCCTTATATTTACATTCAGTTTGTATGCCACTGTTTAGGCACTGCTTATTTCCTTGTATCTTTTCTTTCAAAACAATTGTATGTAAAGATGAATGTAAATAAAAGTTGTTGTTTATTTTATATCGCTTGTCATTCTTATGCATTTTACATATATTGCTTAATTACGCTTAACATATTTATTTCTTAGTAAATATATTGTGGCCCGGCCACGTCACTGATTCCGTCTACTGGGAAGCGGGGCTTGACACTAACTAACGTAAGTTTAAGGATGAATGTCAAATAATCTCAAGAGTATTCTCAAACTCAAGGGTAGGCCCCCGGAAGCTAAGAAACACGAGCCCGAGTAGTAAGTTCATTATGTACCATTTCAGCCCAGTACCACATCGACGTTATTTATACCATTTTAGCCCAGTACCACAGAGACATGATGGGACTCCTGAGATTCCATTAGATTTATACTTAATCTACCCTAATATCCCACGTAATCTATTCTTACAATAATATTCACAAGTCTTGCCCGAATCAATTAATGAATGCATAAGAGGTGTACCATTTAAAGATTCAAGTCAAGTTCAAGTATTCATGTCAAGTGTTCATATCAATTCGTTATGTATTCATGATTCAGGTCAAGTCTAGTCACCATGTAATAGGTTTGATCGAGTCAAGAGTATTCAGGTCAAGTGATAGTCATAGTTCAAGTTAGGTCAAGTCTAGCATGCAATGGTTTGAGTACAAGTCTTGTAGACTATCAAGTATTATGTTATATTTGATTTAATATTCATGTAAATTAATTTCCGTGAAGATATGATTTATATATGAGGAGATAAGAAAGTGGTAGCACTTATCGTTTCCGGTTACCCGAGGCTCAAGAGAAAATATGCCACTTAAATCCACCCGTAACCTAAAACACTTGCAAGCTACTGGTTTTTATAATTCTAGGTATTTATGTGCAATTATAACATTTTGAAATTTTAAAGTGTTTATCTAAAATGATCTATATGAAAGCTCGAGGTTTTTTTTATATAAAGTACTTTATTTCAAAACTTCGATGGTGTTTTTGGTAAAAATATGTTAATTAAAATGTTGAGATTTTTGATTAAAATATATTTGAAATTTCAAGGTATTTTATTGAGAAAATCTAGTTTCTAAAAGTTTATGCTATTTTAATGCAAAATCAATCTTTTGAGAAATTACGGTATTTTAATTGAAATTAAATCTTTTCATTTTAGTCTATTCTATTTAGAGTCTAATTTGTAAATTTACTTTCTTTAATTTACATATTAAATTATTTCATTAAATATTGTTTAGCTTTAAAAAAACCGTATTTTTCTTTCTTTTCCTTCAAAAACGCGCTCCGTGAAGAGTTCTGTTCTCACCCACTAGACCCAAGATGTGCGATAATGTTGGACATAGTTCCCTCAGAGTCAATTATTGGATCACAGGCACATGATTGCAATGATTGAGGGAGGAACTATACCGGTAGGACAGTCTTACTCAAGATGATAGTATCCTATCTGGTTTATCTTTATCATCGTGTACTACTTTAGGTGACATTACTGATCACTATTACATGTTGATAGAGCCCCTACGATTCTTGCTTGACTGCCAGCAGTATGAGGGCGATCATACAAGTGGGAGCTGGAGTCTATAAGCGCATCCTTAAAAGGTCCCTAGTCGAGGGAGTTTCGAGACAGGGTATCGATACTCCAGAGTAGACTAGTGTATACAGTCGAGACCCCGACGAGGGACGGTGGCCGGTCTCACAAGACACTGGTGTCAGTTGGTTCACCTAAGATGTATACAGGTGCTCATTGGGTTATGAGTACACCGGACATGACTCGCCGGGAACCTGCTAGTTGGTATTATACCTAGCGTCAGATAGCAATTCCCTGGTGACATGTGTACAGGTTAGTTCATCGATCTGAGATCGTCATTTGTCTCGTGTGAGTTCCCAATGTGCTTTGATTAATACCCTACCACGGCTCAAAGGAGTCGTACAAACAGGTTTTAGTTAGGTACAGTCCCGAGCCACATGGAGGCAGTGAGCGGATCTGCAGGGGTTCGTCTCTCCCGGTATTGGGGGTGAGGTCGCGCTGTGTCTAGGAGAACCATTACACAAAAGTCCTTGGCCAAGGCAGGAGATTTACTGGTAGGTATTCTAGTAGTATCTCAGCGTAATCTGGACTACACTCCGACACGAGTTGTACCGCTTTTGGGGGTCTGACTATTACCAACCCCCTAGGCCCGCCATGCGATGCTCATAGACGAACGGACCGGACTGTACGGATATTTTCACTGACAGGCTCAGTAGGGTGTCAGGATGAGTTCGCTCATTGACGTCCCTTTTGGTCAATACCTGGTAGCCCGTTAAGTATGGCTAATACTTCTGACGTGATAGTGGTTAAATCCACAGCCAAAAGTATTGACGAGTCATTAGAGTCCCCCACAGACAGTTTCTCAAGTTTCGGGCGAAACGTTGTAGAGACCGTATGGAGATATGGCAGGGTTCGATCATATACGTGCGGTATTGCACGGATCATGATTGGACGGGTAATACTAGCGGGCTTTGGTTTAAGCCGGATCCTAGAATTGTACAGTGTAGATTTTGTCTCATTGCATTTGTATTCGGTCGCAATACAAATCCGGGTATGTATATACGGTCACGGGGTTTTCCTGTAATTTATTACGGGATCACTTTTTTGAAGTTGGCAGTTTACATTTCGTTTCGGCCAGTTTTTCTTTGTTCCTTCATGGCCGAACTTTTCTGATGAGAGGGGCTTATTTGCAAGTGTGCAAATTAGCTAAGTGGAGGCAGTTATTTGTAAATGGGGGGCTTCATTAGTATTCTAGCACATTTGATTCCATTTTTCTCATCATGGTTTACATTAATGAGATAAGAGTTGATTTTATTATGAAAGTATTTTAGAAAGACTTTGATGTGATCTTTTTATCACACATTTTCCTTACTTGTTTTAATCCATCATTTTTCCCTCCACCATGAGAGATGGCCGGCCACATTTTGTGAGGAGAGGGGATTCATTTTGTGTGTGGGGAAATTACTCATCTCATTTTGCTTGCTACATATATTCTTTAACCTCTCTCCAAAGATCATTCTCTCCTCCACTCTATCATGGTAACTTCACAACCCCATGAGACAAACCATTCTACACTTAGCCTACAGCATTCTTGGACAAGTCAGCTCGCCAACCTCGTGCCCGAGTTGCCTCGGTCCAGAGGTGGGAGACCGTAAAAGAATCCGGCAATGTGGTGCCCTTTCCGACGAAGAGATGAAGACCGGAGATTCCGCGAGGAGATCGGGATGGAGGCCGAAGACCGAAGGACACGGATCGCTCGGTATAGCTTTCTACCCATTCTCTAGTTAGCTAGCATTAGGTTAATGGCCCGATCCGGGTTTTTAGTACGCGGTAGCGCCAGTTTTTAAAGTTAAAGAAAAGTTTCGTTTCCGCATTTTGGCCTCGGACAGACGGCCGGGGCGCTGCCGTGCACTTATATTGGTATCTGAGCCACGCCATTAACCTAGTCTAGCTTTCTCTAACGTGTTTACAAGTTCGATCGAACGGATTTTCCAAAAATCGCGTTTCCATGTCGTACTTTCTGTCGAATTTTTCTGTGCTCTAAAAATTATTTGGTACATTGGAAAATTACGTGCAGGGTTTTTTATGAATTCTGTGAAAATTTGGTAGGCTGATATTACTGTAGCGCGGCAGATCAGCGGCCAAAACCACGTTTTGGCCGTGGATACGCCGCCGTTCCGTGGCCAAACTGCACCAAATTTTTATAGTGGCTCTCTGACATGGTAATAGGGTTTCTGGTATATTCTTTTTGGGCCCAGATATTTTTGAGTGCTACAGTTGTGCTTGGGGCCCACTTCGGGAAATTTAGTCGATCGAAAATTTTAAACATGTTAGTTCACAATATTTACATTATATCTGCGACCGTAAATGTCACTTGATAGGAAAATCCCGTCTAATTGCTATAGCCCTTTTAGACGGATTTGCGAACCTGACATTCACGTTGATGTTCTGTGTTGTGCTGTGATGTTGCGGATTGTCATGAGGATAGCCTGGATGCAGTGGTAGTACAGTTTTGGTATTATATGTATATTTGATATTGCGGGGAGAGCGTCCGACATGTGGACTGCCATTACTGCCTGTTTGTATATTATTCTTTTGGGGCACGACCGGGCTGAGGTCGATGTATCCATTGTATGTATATTTTACTTTCTGTTCTAGGATTGCCCCGCGGAGGGGTGCACGGATAGCCGGGTTCTAGAGGGCAACGATGTCAGTGTATATGCCCTAAGGGCCATTATTGTATCATACCAGGTTGTATATTACTTAATGGAAGCTTGGGATATTCACAGTTGTATATACAGTCTTGCTAAAAATGGTAGTATGCTACTTGGTTTGTGTCTACTTTAATATGTACATATGTTTCTTGTAACGTATCACTTATACATATTAGTAGATCCCATAGGTTCTTTGCTTGATTATCAGCGTTGTGATGGCAGTCACATTAGTGGGGGCTGGGTAGTCTATAAGCAACATCCTATACATGTCCCTAGTCGTAGGATTATCGAGACAGGGCATCGATACTCCAGAGTAGACTAGTGTGTATGCTTCTCATCCCAGTTGGGGAGATGGTCTGTCCCACAGCCATTAGTACGTCGTACTGGAGATAGTATACAGGTGCTCGTTAGGTTACGGGTACACCGGACAGGACTCGCGGGGGAACTGTTAGATGGTATTATACCCATCGTCAGTTAACAGTTCCTAGGTGACATGAGTACAGCATAGTCCGCAGACTTGACACTGCTACTTCGCCTCGAGTGTGTCCCACTGTTCTTAGATTGCTACCCTACCACGGCTCAAAGGAGTCGTGCAAACAGGTAGCAGTTGGGTGCAGTCCCGAGCACTTGGAGGCAGTGGCGGTTAGACAGGATTCGTCTCTCCCGGTATTGGGAGATAATATCGCGCTGTGTCAGAGAGCCATTACGCAAAGTCCCTGGCCAGGGCAAGCGAGATTTACTGGTAGGTTCCAGTAGTTTCTCAAGGTGTAATGGGCTACGCTCCGACACGACTTATACCGCTGTTAGGGGACTGACGCTTGCTATCCCCTAAGCTCGATATGCGATAGTCTTAGACGAACAGACCGGACTGTACGGAGATTGTCACATCAGGCTCAGTAGGAGTTCGGATGGGTTTCCTCATCGGCCTTCTTATCGACATCTACCTGGGGACCGTTACGTATAGCTAGTGCCGCTTACGGTCTGTGGTTAAACCCACTGCCAGTGTAGTGTCGAGTCTTTAGAGTCCCACACAGAGAGTTTCCCTGCTCCAGGCGAAACGATATAGAGGTCGTATGATTTTACGATAAGGGTTCGGACGCATACGTGTGTTTACGCACGTACGACGTTCGGACAGTTTTTACTAGCCGGCTTTGGTTTAAGCCAGATTCTAGTATCGGGATATTGGGTTTATACAGTCTAAAGTTTTTCCTTGTTTTCACGGATAGGAGGGGCGTTCTCGTAATTTGTCGGGAAACTTCTAGAAGGATGATGACATGGAGGGTAAGATGGCATTAGCATTTAATGAATTTGTGACTCACTTAGATGAATCATTCAAGTGAGTTAATGAAGCATTTATTGCTTAATGACTCACTTGATGATTCATTGTATCTATTTAATGAAGCATGATGATAATGCATTTTGAATTATTCATTTTGATTTTCTTATGCTTCATTATATATTAGAAGTGAGAAGGATTTTTATTCATAACACATGCTCACCTTCTCTCTCCTCAAGGTCTCTCTTGAAACCCTAATCCTCCCTTCTCATGTGTTGAGATCAAGGATTAGATAGACTAATACATCCATAACCTCACTCTATATCCTCTAGGTAGCTTAGATTAGCACTTTGAGCAACCTAGTTATCTCAAGTTAGAGATCAAGCTTGGCGTAGGAGCTCTCGGGTGGATCGTCTTTGACTCGAGGAGGCCGTTGAGGTGCCGATATTCCAAGGAGCCTATGAGGAGTGGAGGACAACGATGAAGACCCGAAAGACATGTAACGTGAGGTATAAGTTCGAATCCGAGTAGTTAAACCTCTAGTAGTTTGCTAGTAACGGTTTAGATATGATTCATGCGCTCAAGTCCGTGTTACGAAGCTTTGATAATCGTTTTTCATATATTCCGCCTCCCCGCAAGTTCGTGGGGTGCGTGACATGGACTTACAGTGGTATCAGAGCCAACTAAACCATTACTAGCTTTTTAGCAATTAATTAGAAGTTCGATCGACGGAAAACACGAAAACGAAACACCCCGTACCCTAACAGTTTCTGTAAATTTTAAACGTGTCAGAAAAATTATTTGATATGCCTTAAAATTCACAGCAGGGAAATATAAGAAAACTGGGAAAATACGAGTTCCTAGCTCAGCAATACGGCCGGGATCCGCGGCAAAAAGGTGCTTTTGGCCGCGGATCTGCCACCGAGTCAACTCCGAGTTGACTCGGATTTTCACAGTAATTCATATTTTAGTGTGTTTGGTTTTCCTGTATATTCTGTTTCTATCCAGGTTACTTCAGTACAGGCTTGCTTTTGGGGTAGACACGGAAAATGGTGATCGATCGATGTTCTAAGATATTTGCTAATTGGGTTTTTATCTGTAATATTTAATGTGTTCGTAAACCTCCCCTAACTGCTAGTATGTCGGTTGGCAGGGGGTTGCACATTTCTGAAATGTTTACTGTTTGTGTATATGAACTGTATTGGGATGTTGTGATGATTAGCCGGGGGTTTGAGATGTGTTTTATATTCATTCATTCAATGTAAATGTAATATGATGTAATATTCTTTTGCGGGGCACATCCAGGTTGCGGTTGTAGCCACCGTTGTATTATTTCATTTTTACTTTTTTTGCTCCTAGGATAGACCCAAGGTGGGGTGCACAAACTACCAGGTACTTTGAAGTGTTTAGTGGCCTACTCACGTTGTTGAGAGAGACCGCTTCACTTCGGGCACTTGGCGGGTAGTTTGTCGTACCCGTAGGGGTCTTAGGTGGGGTAATGGCTATTCATCACAACTGTGTAATCCGTCTTTTATTGCAGGCTCAAAGCAAATGCGGATTGCTAGTATATCCAATAAAATTCATCAGTGATCTGGAATGCTTATTATTGCGTCTGACGAATGTACAATATCTATATATGATAGCTATTAGACGTCACTTATGTTTTACACCCGCGCTAGCCCAGCCCCCGCTCTGTCGTTAGTTAAGTAACCTAACGGGTGATGACGGGACCCAGTGGCAAATGCGGATGGCATAAGAGGACGTGGTATTTTCGTTGTTTTCTGCAATGATAGGATAAATGATGGGACACATTATTATAATGCAAAGAAAATAAACCAAAGTTTAATCATTGGAACAAATTTAAAAGAAACCACTCGGTTATTTTAAAAGAGCAGAATTTTTAATTGCGGAGCTTTAACCACTCCTTTTAAAAAGTATCAGGTTCTTTCGATTATATCAAGTTCACTATGTTCACGGTTTTGCCAAAACCATTCGTAGCCCTCCGTCATTTCTTATGGATGGTCAGTAGTATTCAAGCTATGTATTTTGACCAACGCCAAGGCATAGTGTTTGGTAGCTACTGGGTATTTCATTTGTTACATAGATAGATGAGTTAGTTTGGGACAGTCGTATTATCATTTGGCCAACATCAGGGATATGTACGGATGGGTTCAAATTAACAAGGATAATGATAGGTAGAACTTTACATGTGATTTATGACATTTTGACCAACGCCAAGGTCATAAGAGCATGGGGCAAAAATTTATATCGGGAGTTTCTAAAGAAACTGAAACTTGCTAGTGTTGCATACCATTAGGAGTTTGATGAATGTTGGTAGGATTTCTTCAACATTATCATACGATGATATTTGGATCCCGATCCTACTGAGAGTATATACTACTTATCAGGAGATTCGTCACTGAACGATCAATGCTATACACCAAGTAGGTGTCGAGAAAGGTGTCAGCGGGGCTACGCCCCCAGAGAAAAGAGGTTATTTAATTAAGGAACTTCGCGAAAGCGTTGGAAAACCTCCCTCGAAGTATCGACACTAGCCTGGCTAAACGGTTAAGTAAGTATTGTACGGTGAGAATTGTCCTGACTAATTCTTCTTCTATGGTTTGAGGAAGGATTCGAGAAACAGTGGGAGCCATCCAGTTTAGATAAACTAAATACCAATCTAAACTTGCAACAACATCATGCTAAAATGTTTTCTTCTCTTTCTCTCATTGCAGCGACCTTGTGACCACACTTAGGTTACATCTAGATAACAAATTGACTGAATCTGACTTATATGACTGGCAAAGGTCTGTCCAGATATCCATTGCCTATGAAAAGCTGGACCACCCTATTACTACTCCAGATCCCGCCATCCCAGGTCCAGTTTCCACCATCGCGAATATGGATATCCGTCAGACAAGGGAAAAGGATAAAACGAAAGCCAAGTGCCTCGTGTTGGCTTCAGTTGATGGTGTATACCAGAAGCAGCACGAGAAGATGGACTCAGTTTCCATCTTTCTCCATAACAAAGATTTATATGGAGAGCAATCTCATATCGCAAGATATAAGACCTCGACCGAATTAATTCAAGCGAGGATGGCTGTCGGGTCATCTGTAGGGGAAAACGTCCTTACAATGACTAGCTGTATTGATGAGCTCAACGACCTAGAGACCACGTTGGGAAACAGGTCAGATACTGACTTGATTCTACAGTCTCTACCTTCTATCCTGAAGGAAACCAGGGAAGTAGAAGTAAAGAGAAAGGCAATAGTTTCAGGACTGAATGTAGTAAAAGAGGGACGTTCCTATTGTTATGGGATTGGGCATTGGCAGAAAGATTGCAGGGCTTTGGAAGCCAGTAGCCAGGATGCGAAGCATGTTGTAGCTTCGGCCTCAAGTGTGTTTGTAATTGAGAACTGTTTGTCAATTAACTCTCCTTCCTGGGTACTAGATACCGGAACAGGATATCATATCTGTAATTCATTACATGCTTTGAGAAACCATAGAGTTATAAAGGAAGGTGATTTTTCTCTCAGAGTTGCAAACGGAATGAGCGTGGACGCTGAATCCGTGGGAGAATATCGCCTAGGTTTGACAAGTGGGCAGATATTGATTCTACGTAACTGTTTGTATGTACCTAGTTTGACTTGTAATATCAAATCGGTGTCCTCACTTTCGAGAGAGGGATATGATTTTACATTCGTAAGTGATGTAGTTCACATCCACCTAAATCAAGTTCTGATTGGGTCTGGTACATTAGATGACGGTATATACGTATTAAGTCAAGCTCAGGTTTTCAATGTCCAAAACACACTTAAAAGAAAGTCTCCAGAAATAAATCAGGCTTTCTTATGGCATTGTAGATTAGGTCACATCAATGAAACACGATTAACTAAGTTACATAGAGAAGGATATTTGAATCCGTTCGAATATCAATTTTATGCTACTTGTGAATCTTGTCTCATGGGAAAGATGACAAAGACTCCGTTTACAGGACACGGAGTAAGAGCGGCGAGCTCTTGGGACTCGTACACAGTGACGTGTGTGGTCCAATGTCTACACATGCGCGAGGTAGTTATTCATACTTCATTACTTTTACAGATGATTTCCCTAGGTATGGATATGCCTTCTTAATAAAGCATATATCCGTGGCCTTTGAGAAATTCCTAGAATACAATAATGAAGTTGAAAACCAAACAGGCAAAAGTATCAAGACACTGAGATCTGATCGAGGTGGTGAATACTTAAGTGCCAAGTTCTTGGGTTACTTAAAAGAGAATGGAATTCTCTCTCAGCTTACTCCTCCATACACACCACAACACAACGGTGTATCGAAAATGAGGAATCGAACCCTATTGGATATGGTTCGTTCCATGATGAGTAAGGCTGAGTTACCGCGATCTTTCTAGGGTTATGCGCTAGAATCAGCGGCATACCTTCTAAACAGGGTTCCTACCAAGACTGTGCCTACCACCCGATATCAGATGTGGAGTGGGAAGAAACCCTATCTTCAGTATCTAAAGATTTGGGGATGTCCAGCTTTTGTTAAAAAGCAGCATGCGGACAAGCTCGAGGCACGATCAGTGCAGTGTAAGTTTGTGGGATATCCAAAGAACTCCAAGAGGTATCTATTCTATTTCGCAGAGGAACAAATGGTTTTTGTTTCTCGTAATGCCCATTTTTTAGAACAGCAGGTTTTAGAAAAGGATACAAGTGGGAGCGAAATAGAACTGGAAGAAATTCCAGAACCACAAACTACAATTGAAAGTTTGGTAGAACCAGAAGTTCAAGATGAACAGGACATTCCAGCACCCCTCCGCAGGAGTAGTAGGCCGTCTCATCCGCCTGAGAGATACTACGGTTTTCTCATAGACGGGGATAGAGAGGATTTCGTCATTGATAATGATGACCCTACTAGCTTCCAGCAAGCCATTCAGAGCGGCGACTCGGTAAAATGGCTGGATGCAATGCGGACCGAAATGGAGTCCATGTACACTAACAAAGTATGGACTTTGGACATTGCTCCAGATGGGGTAAAACCCGTAGGATGCAAATGGATCTTCAAAAAAAAGATTGGTGTAGATAGACAGGTTGAAACCTATAAGGCTACACTTGTTGCAAAGGGTTTCCGTCAAAGACCTGGTTTGGATTATGACCAAACCTTTTCTCCAGTGGCTATGCTCAAATCCATTCGGGTCCTTCTTGCTATTGCTGCCTTCCACGATTATGAAATCTGGCAGATGGACGTAAAGACGGCCTTTCTAAATGGAAATTTGGAAGAGAGCGTCTATATGGATCAGCCATAGGGATTCATTCAGAGTGGGAGCAGCGGTAAAGTATGCAAGTTGCTTAAGTCCATTTATGGACTAAAGCAGGCATCTCGGAGTTGGAACATCTGTTTTGATGATGCTGTCAAAGAATTTGACTTTATCAAAAATCCAGATGAACCATGCATATACAGTAAGATTGTAGGGAGAGCTGTAGTAATCCTCGTCTTGTACGTGGATGACATTCTCCTAATAGGAAATGATATTCCTATGTTACAGTCTGTCAAAAGATTCTTATCACAGAAATTCTCCATGAAAGACCTGGGCGATGCCACCTACATTCTGGGGATCCGGATCTATCGTGATAGATCAAAGAGGATGTTGGGACTTTCGCAGTCCAGGTACATAGACACCATATTGAAGAGATTCAGTATGGATGATTCTAAGCGCGGTAACCTACCGGCTTGTCACGGAATCACCCTCTCCAAAGAGATGTCTCCTAAGACTGATTTGGAAAGGGATCGCATGTCAATTATACCCTACGCTTCTGCGGTAGGCTCTATAATGTATGCGATGTTATGTACCAGACCAGATATAGCATACGCATTAAGCGTAGTAAGCCGGTATCAGGCAAACCCAGGGGAGAAGCACTGGATAGCCGTAAAGAACATTCTCAAGTACCTGAGGAGGACTAAGGATATGTTCTTGGTGTACGGCGGAAAAGACCTCCAGATCGAGGCCTTTGCCGACTCCGGCTTCCAGAGTGACAAGGATGACTCCAAATCCATGTCGGGTTATGTCTTTACCCTCAATGGAGGGGCGGTCTGTTGGAAGAGTTCCAAGCAGGAGACCGTTGCTGACTCAACGATGGAAGCGGGGTACATAGCTGCTTGCGATGCCGCAAAAGAAGCTGTCTGGATGAAGAAGTTCCTCATTGAATTTCAGGTGGTTCCTACCAGTGTTGGTCCAATACCTCTGTATTGCGACAACAATGGCGCTATAGCTTTAGCGAAGGAACCCAGGTCCCATCAGAAGTCCAGACACATCTTAAGACGGTATCACCTGATCAGGGAGATCGTAGATCGCCAGGAGATCGAGATAAAGAGAGTAGAGACAGAGAATAACATTGCTGATCCATTCACAAAGGCTATTCCTCAGACGCAGTTCGAGAGGCTATTCGAGATGATAGGTCTACGATATGCCAGCTCATGGCCCTAGTGCAAGTGGGAGATTGTTAGTGTATATGCCCTAGGTGCCATTATTGTATCATACTAGGTTGTATATTACTTAATGAAAGCTTGGGATATTCACAGTTGTATATACAGTCTTGCTAAAAATGGTAGTATGCTACTTGGTTTGTGTCTACTTTAATATGTACATATGTTTCTTGTAACGTATCACTTATACATATTAGTAGAGCCCATAGGTTCTTTGCTTGATTATCAGCGTTGTGATGGCAGTCACACTAGTGGGGGCTGGGTAGTCTATAAGCAACATCCTATACATGTCCCTAGCTGTAGGATTATCGAGACAGGGCATCGATACTCCAGAGTAGACTAGTGTGTACGCTTCTCATTCCAGTTGGGGAGATGGTCTGTCCCATAGCCATTAGTACGTCGTACTGGAGATAGTATACAGGTGCTCGTTAGGTTACGGGTACACCGGACAGGACTCGTGGGGGAACTGTTAGATGGTATTATACCCATCGTCAGTTAACAGTTCCCAGATGACATGAGTACAGCATAGTCCACAGACTTGACACTGCTACTTCGCCTCGAGTGTGTCCCACTGTTCTTAGATTGCTATCCTACCATGGCTCAAAGGAGTCGTGCAAACAGGTAGCAGTTGGGTGCAGTCCCGAGCACTTGGAGGCAGTGGCGGTTAGACAGGATTCGTCTCTCCCGGTATTGGGAGATAATATCGCGCTGTGTCAGAGAGCCATTACGCAAAGTCCCTGGCCAGGGCAAGCGAGATTTACTGGTAGGTTCCAGTAGTTTCTCAGGGTGTAATGGGCTACGCTCCGACACGACTTATACCGCTATTAGGGGACTGACGCTTGCCTCCCCCTAAGCTCGATATGCGATAGTCTTAGACGAACAGACCGGACTGTACGGAGATTGTCACATCAGGCTCAGTAGGAGTTCGGATGGGTTTCCTCATCTGCCTTCTTATCGACATCTACCTGGGGACCGTTACGTACAGCTAGTGCCGCTTACGGTCTGTGGTTAAACCCACTGCCAGCGTAGTGTCGAGTCTTTAAAGTCTCACACAGAGAGTTTCCCTACTCCAGGCGAAACGATATAGAGGTCGTATGATTTTACGACAAGGGTTCGGACGCGTACGTGTGTTTACGCACGTACGGCGTTCAGACAGTTTTTACTAGCCGGCTTTGGTTTAAGCCAGATTCTAGTATCGGGATATTGGATCTATACAGTCTAAAGTTTTTCCGTGTTTTCACGGATAGGAGGGGCGTTCTCGTAATTTGTCGGGAAGCTTCTAGAAGGATGATGACATGGAGGGTAAGGTGGCATTAGCATTTAATGAATTTGTGACTCACTTAGATGAATCATTCAAGTGAGTTATTGAAGCATTTATTGCTTAATGACTCACTTGATGATTCATTGTATCTATTTAATGAAGCATGATGATAATGCATTTTGAATTATTCATTTTGATTTTCTTATGCTTCATTATATATTAGAAGTGAGAAGGATTTTCATTCATAACACATGCTCACCTTCTCTCTCCTCAAGCTCTCTCTTGAAACCCTAATCCTCCCCTCTCATGTGTTAAGATCAAGAATTAGATAGACTAATACATCCATAACCTCACTCTATATCCCCTAGGTAGCTTAGATTAGCACTTTGAGCAACCTAGTTATCTCAAGTTAGAGATCAAGCTTGGCGTAGGAGCTCTCGGGTGGATCGTCTTTGACTCGAGGAGGCCGTTGAGGTGCCGATGTTCCAAGAAGCCTACGAAGAGTGGAGGACAGCGATGAAGACCCGAAGGACATGTAACGTGAGGTATAAGTTCGAATCCGAGTAGTTAAACCTCTAGTAGTTTGCTAGTAACGGTTTAGATACGATTCATGCGCTCAAGTCCGTGTTACGAAGCTTTGATAATCGTTTTTCATATATTCCGCCTCCCCGCAAGTTCATAGGGTGCGTGACATGGACTTACAAACGAGCCCGCATCTCATGGCTTTTAGACGGAGGGGGCTTCACTCTAGAATTGGCGGGCTATTCGCCGCACTCGTAGGGGGTATAGGTTGACCCAGGAGGGGTGCCTAAGTTACCGGATTCCGTGAAGTGCTGGGTGGTCCATTCACGTTGTTGAAGAGGGCTGCCTCGCTTCAGGTTTTGGCGAGTAACTTGCCGCGCCCGTAGGGGTCTAGGATTTCATTCCACAGGCTATCCACACGACCAGGAGAACGTCGGGTTTCAGTAGCGGCTCTATGAAACCCGGGGATCCCAAATATCTGTATTGTTCTGTGATGCTTATTACATTTCTGTGATGTTGCATTTTTATCACGCCTTGAGCGAATATTATATATTGGTATATATACTAATAGATGTTGTATATGTTTTGCATCCGCGCTAGTCCAGTTCCCGCTCTGTCGTTAGTTAAGTAACCTAACGGGTGATGACGGGACCCAGTGGCGAATGCGGATGGCATATACGTACATTATTATTTTCGTTCTTTATTGGTGTGATCAATTTATGGGACTGCATTGATTCGGATCAATGCAAGCTAAACAAACCTATTCTGATGTTGTTGGAACATTTTTCAAAAAGATGTTATTGCAAGGACGTTCTCTTTTGTTTTGCACAGTGGTATTCGGTTATGAATATCCAGCACCTCGGTCGACGAGGCAAGGGCCGAGATCCCTTCACCGGGAGTGACCCCTTGGACAGAAGTTTGCGTCAGGGCAATAACTTCACTATAGTCGATTACTTTTGCTTTGCATCGTGGTATTCAGTTGGAATATCCTGCACCTCATTCTACGGGGAAAGAGCCGAGATCCCTTCACCGGGAGTGACCTCTGTAGCAAAGGTTTTCGCCACTATATTTTTTAAAAGCTATCTGGTTCCTTCAACGATATCAAGTTCATTACGTTAAAGGTTTTTCGCCAAAAACCATTCGTAGCCCTCCGTCATTTCTGTTAAATGTTCGGTAGTATTCAAGCTATGTATTTTGACTTACGCTAAGGCATAGTGATTGGTAGCTACCGGATATTTATCTGTTGCATAGATAGATGCATTAGTTTAGGACAGTCGTACTACTATTTTAGCCTACGTCAAGGGTATGTACGAGTGGGTTCAAATTAACCTGGATAATGACGGGTAGAACTTGACATGTGACTTATGATATGTTAGCCTACGTCAAGGTCATAAGAGCATGGGGTAAAAATCACATCGGGAGTTTCTAAAGAAACTGAAACTTGCCAGATATGCGCATACCTTCTGGAGTGTGATAACGTGAGTGGATTCCATCACATTATCATGCGATGATAGTTGGATCCCGATTCCCACTGATGAGTTGGTTTACTCCTCGGGTGATCCCGACTAATTATTCTTTCAGGTTTGGAGGAGAATTTGATGTTACAGTGGGAGGTTTCCTGATTAGATAAAGTGATAACCATTCTGATCTAGGTTAGAGTGCACGCTGAGTGTTTCTTTTCTCTCTCTCTTTGGCAACGACCATGGCCTGACCCTTGACTATGACTCAATGACCAAGTTGACCGAACCTTCTTATAACACTGGCTTTTGGATTGTCAGAGTTGCATACCTCATTGCCACTCCTACTTTTACCCTTTTTCTCCAGAACATCCCGTATTATTACGAACGTCCACTTCCATTGGATAAAACCATCGTATGGTTATATACGAACTCGAAGGAATTTATTCAAGGATGGTTTACGGTTCTGGAGAAAATGAATAGGACTATTCAGTTGTCTTTTCCTTTTACCTTCTCTCAGGTTGCGAGTACTCCTTGGATTAAGGGGATAGTACACCCATTATGCTTATTGGATAGTCTTCTTCCAAGCCATAGGCTGGTGCCGAACGGTAGGGGATGAAGAAAGATGATTAGCCTAAGTGTGGTGTACAGAAGGTATTAAGTTGAGACAAATAAAGGGATTAGAAAGAGGGCAAAGTAAACTGCGACTGCTATTGACGACCAAACCAAGTATTTCATCACCACTCCCACTTCACCTTTGTATTTCTCCAGGACACTCCGTATCACTACGAAGATCCATAGTTATTTGGATACTCCATTGTATGGTTATATACGAACTCGAAAGGAACATGTTCCAGCTCGGGGATGTATTCTGGTTCAGGAGAAATAGGAATAAGGTTTATTCAGGTGTCTTTTATCTTTACCTTCTCTCGTGTTGCGAGTGCTCCTAGGATTAGGACAGTACACCCATTTTGCTTATTGGATAGTCTTCTTCCAAACCATAGGCTGGTGCCGAATGGTAGGGAAGGAAGAAAACCATTTGGCCTAAAGGTGTGTACAGAAGGTAATGACTAAAGACATATGAAGGGATTTGGAGAGATGGCAAAGAAATATACGGTTACAGTTGTGAATCTGGATAATGGAATAGGCATTACTAGGAATACCTGGATACCCCATCGAAACATTTCAATGTTTCAGTTTCACTGTGTACTGTTAAAAGAAAACTGATTTCCCAATTAGACACTTGCTCCAGGGTATGTATTTACCAGATTTGATTCTCACATCTGTATGGTTTTACAGATGATGAGTTGGAGTAAGTTATTGGGAATTGGGTGATCATCCTCATTATACCGGGATTCGTTGTAATTGGTGATATTTGAGGAAATCGTCTGGGTTGTTTGCCGGACGGCAAATATTTGGTTTTGAATATCCGTTGTTATGCACCAATTTCAAATTAATATATCTGTACGTCTATTTTTATAGAGTAAGATATAAAATTTTGAAATTATGTCCATGACATTTACCTATATCAGTGGATGGTTAGGTAAGGAGCATTAAACAGCGGTGTAATTCTTCTTAACCATAAGTACAGTTTTCAACCTACTACACACAGGGAATGAGTTATTAGACTCAAGGGACTTATACAGAGTATTGTATATTGTCCAGTGTCCATTAGGACAGAGGGGTTTGTCCTCGTACTATATTCGGTTTACTTGTGACTTCTCTAGCTCTTAGACAAGTGTTTTGTAGAGACACAAGGTCCAAGTTTTGAGAAGTTATAGGTATATGAATAAAGTAGAGAACGAGGTGTTACAAGTATCGGGATTCTTCAAGGTGATCGAAGATGTAGATCTTGTGTATGGTATTCAGTTGATAGTAATGGTTTTAAGAGAACTTGCTTTTCTTTCAGGTTACTCATAATTGGAAGCACTCCTAAGTTGAGTAACGCTGATCGGCCTCTCTCCGTTTAGTTGACATGCACTGGAGACAGCTGCATGATTTGAATCTGGTTCAATTAAATCAGTGCCTCTGTTTCTGTATTGGATATAGAACAGTTTATATCTTGACATTGTTAAGGTACGGAGAGTTGTCCAGCTTATGCTTAAAACCAGACACTGGACAACTCAAGGCACGCTTTCTGTAATGGCTGTTTGTGGGTTAACCCGGGCTATGACGAGGGTTGATTTTCTACCATCTGGAAGATCAATAGTGATATTGTTCTTGACTCGCCACAGTTTTAATAAAAAATGGATTTTTTCAGAAAACAGAAGTGGGAGTATGGTAGAACTGGAAGTGATTCCAGAACCGCAAACGATTACTGAAAATTTGATAAGAACCTAAAGATTCAATCTGATTTGACATTCCATTGGCCACTCCGCGTGGGTAACCTCAGGCACTTGAGAGGTACTTCGGTATGCTCAAAGACGGTGACAGGGAGGTTCTTGTTTACCCAGACTTTCCATTGCTGTTGTTCCAGACTGTGAGACCCGGCAGGAGGATGAGTATAGCGTCGTTCTAAACAAGCTTTAGAAGTGTACGTCTATATGATTTTGCCAGAGGGTTGTCGTAGTCAGTGGCAGCAGCGGAAGCATTGGTGGACAAGTAGCTTATGTCTATTTATAGACTAAAGCAGATATTGCAGGGATAGATCATCTATTTCTGATGTGACAGTCATAGGTTTGACTTCATCAGAATAGGGGATGGATCTATTAAGAAGGTAGTAGGGTGTGATGTCCTGGTATTTGGATGACATACACAGAGTAGGAAGTGAAATTCCTATACTACGATCGGTTATACTTTGGTTGTCGCATAGTAGTTTCTCCACATAGGACATGGATATTATATCAGATATTCTGGTTACTGGATCTATGGTTTTAGATCTAGATTTGGGTAGTTTCCCAATCAGGGTACTTTGACGGCATTCTAAAAGTATTTAGAATGGACGACTCCTGGCACGGTAGTGTACCTGCAGGTGATGGAGTCACTCTCTCTAAAGGTGTCTTACAAACTAAAGGGGAGAGGGATGTGCATGATTGACAGATCACTTTCTTAGGCAATTGAGTCAATCATGAGATATCAAGTACCACACCAGATGTTGTTTTTGCACGAGATGCAGTAAGTTGATATTAATCCAATCCTGGAGAAATATTCGGAAGCAGTTTTAGAACATAAGTGGATGTTCTAGGGATATGATAACGACAACCTCATTCGGGAGACAGTTATCATTCCAGGCTTCCAAGATGACCTGGATGACAGAGTGACTGTCAGAGTTATAGTTTTCCCTCTGAAGAGGGGTAGCAGTTTGGACAGGTGGTCCAAGGGATACTGAGGGAGGCATGGCGCAGGACACTGATTAAGTTCAGTCGACAATACAGTCTAAGAAGTTTGGATTTGGAGTTCATTTATGAATTAGGTCCCATCAGATATCCAGACATATTCTAAGACATGTATTGCTCATTTCGGGAGATGTCTTTCTCCGCGAACTTGAGATAAAGAGAGACATAGAAAGAAACATCAGAGCGGATCCACTCACTGAGGCTATTCCTCGAATGCAATAGCTTCGCAAACGAGCTTTGTGAGACTGACTAGTAGAGGAGTTGGGTGTTCGGTATCACACGGGCTGTGAGTATGCGACATCGCAATAATTAGCCTTGAGCGCAAGTAGGAGATTGTTGGACATAGTGCCCTCAGAGTCAATTATTGGATCACAGGCACGTGATTGCAATGATTGAGGGAGGAACTATACCGGTAGGACAGTCTTACTCAAGATGATAGTATGCTATCTGGTTTATCTTTATCATCGTGTACTGCTTTAGGTGATATTACTGATCACTATTGCACATTGATAGAGCCCCTAGGATTCTTGCTTGACTGCCAGCAGTATGAGGGCGATCATATAAGTGGGAGCTGGAGTCTATAAGCGCATCCTTAAAAGGTCCCTAGTCGAAGGAGTTTCGAGACAGGGCATCGATACTCCAGAGTAGACTAGTGTATACAGTCGAGACCCCGATGAGGGGCGGTGGACGGTCTCACAAGCCACTGGTGTCAGTTGGTTCACCTAAGATGTATACGGGTGCTCATTGGGCTATGAGTACACCGGACAGGACTCGCCGGGAACCTGCTAGTTGGTATTATACCTAGCGTCAGATAGCAGTTCCCTGGTGACATGTGTACAGGTTAGTTCATCGACCTAAGATCGTCATTTTTCTCGTGTGAGTTCCTACTGTGCTTTGATTACTACCCTACCACGGCTCAAAGGAGTCGTGCAAATAGGTTTTAGTTCGGTACAGTCCCGAGCCACATTGAGGCAGTGAGCGGATCTACAGGGTTCGTCTCTCCCAGTATTAGGGGTGAGGTCGCGCTGTGTCTAGGAGAACCATTACATGAAAGTCCTTGGCCAAGGCAGGAGATTTACTGCTAGGTATTCCAGTAGTATCTCAGGGTGTTCTGGACTACACTCCGACACGAGTTGTACCGCTTTTGGGGGTCTGACTATTACCAACCCCCTAGGCCCGCCATACGATGCTCATAGATGAACGGACCGGACTGTACGGATATTGTCACTGACAGGCTCAGTAGGGTGTCAGGATGAGTTCGCTCATCGATGTCCCTTTTGGTCAATACCTGGTAGCCCGTTACGTATGGCTAATACCTCTGACGTGCTAGTGGTTAAATCCATAGCCAAAAGTATTGACGAGTCATTACAGTCCCCCACAGACAATTTCTCAAGTTTCGGGTGAAACGCTGTAGAGGCCGTATGGAGATATGGCAGGGTTCGATCATATACGTACGGTATTGCACGGATCATGATCGGACGGGTAATACTAGCGGGCTTTGGTTTAAGCCGGATCCTAGTATTGTACAGTGTAGATTTTGTCTTATTGCATTTGTATTCAGTCGCAATACAAATGCGGGTATGTATATACGGTCACGGATTTTCCTGTAATTTATTACGGGATCAGTTTTTTGATGTTGCCAGTTTGCATTCCGTTTCGGCCAGCTTTTCTTTGTTGCTTCATGGCCGAACTTTTGTGATGAGAGGGGCTTATTTGCAAGTGTGCAAATTAGCTAAGTGGAGGGTGTTATTTGTAAATGGGGGGCTTCATGAGTATTCTAGCACATTTGATTCCATTTTTCTCATCATGGTTTACATTAATGAGATAGGAGTTGATTTGATTATGAAAGGATTTTAGAAAGACTTTGATGTGATCTTTTTATCACACATTTTCCTTACTTGTTTTAATCCATCATTTTTTCCCTCCACCATGAGAGATGGCCGGCCACATTTTGTGAGGAGAGGGGATTCATTTTGTGTGTGGGGAAATTACTTATCTCATTTTGCTTGCTACATATATTCTTTAAGCTCTCTCTAAAGATCATTCTCTCCTCCACTCTATCATGGCATCTTCATAACCCCATGAGACAAACCTCTCTACACTTAGCCTACAGTATTCTTAGACACGTCGGCTCGCCAACTTCGTGCCCGAGTTGCCTCGGTCCAGAGTTGGGAGCCCATAAAAGAATCCGGCGATGTGGTGCCCTTTCCGACGAGGAGATGAAGACCGGAGATTCCGTGAGGAAATCGGGATGGAGGCCGAAGACCGAAGGACACGGATCGCTCGGTATAGCTTTCTCCCCATTCTCTAGTTAGTTAGCATTAGGTTAATGGCCCGATCCGGGTTTTTAGTACGCGGTAGCGCCAGTTTTTAAAGTTAAAGAAAAGTTTCATTTCCGCATTTTGGCCTCGGACAGACGGCCGGGGCGCTGCCATGCACTTACAGATAATCCGCACTATCATTTAACATGGATCCCCTAAAGAGTGTTGTATGGGCGTAATTGCCAAAGGGAAAGAACATTGATTAAATTTTTCGTTTTTTGAACTTGAGAGTATTTTAATGAAATTCAATTCCTTAGAAAAATGTTACAACCATATGATCATGCTATGATTCAAAAGGGTGCGTGTGTAGGATAGGTCATTTCTCCGTATATATCTACATTATCATATCACAAATAAACAAGTTTTGAACAAAGTAATTAACTATGGTATTTAATTATTATGTTGTGTTCTAACTATTATTTAACATTGCAATTTCCATCTAGAATTACATATGAAAATATATGATACATGGATTACAAGAATGATAACTTGAGAATGGATATTGTTCTTGTTAACATTTATAATGAACACACCAAGTCGCGAAGAGTATATATCTTGTTTTTCGTTTAAACTTTAATAATGATAGTGAGAGGAGAAGCAAAGAGTGAGATCAAGGGGGACTTATGGAGTTGCGAATCCTAAAGAGTTTTGAAGAATAGGAAGGAGAAAGCCGCGAGTCCGAAGATGTACGGAGGAACGAGCTTGAATCTTCTTGACTTCAAAAGGACTTGACTTGGAACTTAAGAATCTTGAGAGATGGAACTTTTGAGAGGAAATTTTAGAGTAAATTCAGAAATGGGAGAAGGCTGGAATGGCTAGGTTTATATATAGGAAAAGAGAAGGGGCATGGTGAATTAAAATTGAGTTAAAATGCATTGAAATGGATGTAAATAGGATAGATGAAAGGTCTGAAAAGTTACTGGATTGATTTGAGAGTTTAGCATATGAAAAGGAACTATAGGGAAGCCAAGGGTACCATGTGCATGGACGGGGCCCATGCACCAACTTTCTGGCCACCCCAACTTTCCCTGGGTCGGCCCCAGGTCAGCCTTTGGGTCTGGTGTTCTTGTCATGGGTACGGGTCAGTATAAATATCCTATTTATATATATCTTTTCTATTAAAACATTTCGTAACCCCGTGCAAAACTCATGCAAACTCCTAGGCTTCCAAAACATAAAAAGAAAAATAATAAAATAATTGGGGATGCAAAGATTCAAACTCGCGGGTTAATAGACAACAGTTAGAGATGTAACCAATAGGCTACAAGGTTACTATTGCATATAATTAAATAAAAATAAATATATGCAGAATTTCAAAAGAGAATAATTTAAAAGATAAATAGATTTTCTTACACTAATATTTTTTTCTTTTAATAAAATAAATTCTATTTTTTTTCAAAATTTTCCTTTCAAACAAAATCGAACAAATTCTTTATATCAAAATAAATCTTTTTTAAAATCTTTCAGAACCTTTATTTTTTACAAAACGAATCATTTCGAAACAAATATAATTTTATTTATTAAAAAGTATTATATTAAAAACATGGTCATTACATCCTACTCTCTTTAAAAATAATTTTGTCCTTGAAATTACTCAAGAAGGTTGTTGTAATAGAGCAAGGAAAGGATTGGGAATCTCGGACACTACTCTCCTCTGACGAAAGTTGAGGGTAGTGGAGAAGATTCAGGGTTAATGAGAGCAGCTCAAGAACACAAGCTAAAAGATAAATCTAAGAGATACAAGTGGAAAGGAGTCGACTGAATTTTAAAAATTTGAAGGTCGGGATGCGATCTTTATGGAAGTCGAAAGTGAAGTTCAAGATGGACTCAAGGAATATAATGAGATTTAAAGGAAAGGTTAAATATAATAGTTGGATTTTATTAATTCTTGTAATATATTGCTTACGATATTCATATAGAACTGAACTGAATGGGCTACTAATAAAACCTGTCATACCCCACTTTCTAAAAGACGGGAGTAGGCACATGATGAGGCCCACGACGTATTTATTCCGAGAAGTTATTTCTCAAAACAAATATGCTAAGCGTATGTAAGCAGTATAAACATGTCAAGAGTAGACATGATAATGAAAATACAACCACTGAACATCTAAATGGGGTTTACATTGATACAAGATATCTAAATGAGAAACAAAAACATAAAAGCCAAAACATGTGGCTTACTGAAATGAAAACTGAAAGAAACTAAAGATCGGCTTTTGAGTTGAGCTGGCCGTAGCCCTCTGCTGTCGCTTCCGCCTCTACAGTCTGTAGATCATCTGACGAATATTCCAAGAAAATAAAGATGGGTGGAATGTCCATCCGTGAACTTGCGCTTAATAAGTCCCCAAAAAGGATGGGCGATATATATAAATGAAATGTAAGGTGTAATATGATACAGTATGAATGAAAATGAAACATGAATAAGTATAACATGGCAATGATAATGGCAACTATATAAGCATTGTAATGTAACATGAGCATAGTAAATAAGTATAGCATGGCCGTGTAGTGAAGGTATAGTGAACATGAAATGTACTGTCAATGTGTCCTAAAGAGATCACTAAATGAGTAAGCTAACTAACGTAAGTTTAAGGGTGAATGTCAACCAATCTCAAGATTATTCTCAAACTCAATAGTAGGGCCCTAAGAGCAAGGAAACAGGGGCCCGAGTAGTGAGTTCATGATGTACCGTTCAGCCCGAGACCACAGCGACATTATTTATACCGTTTCAGCTCGGTACCACAGCGATGTGATGGGATTTCTGAGATTCCGTTAGATTCATACTCAAACTATCCCAACACCCCGCATAATCTAATCTTATAATTATGTTCATAAGTCTTGCCCAAATCAAAGAATACATAAGTGGTGTACCATTTCAAGATTCAAGTCGAGTTCATGTATTCATGCCAAGTTCTGGTATTCATGTCAAGTCGTTCCGTATTCATGATCGGGTCAAGTCTAGTCAAGCATGTAATAAGTTTGATCGATTCAAGAGTATTCATGTCAAGTGATATTCATGGTTCAAGTTAAGTCAAGTCTTGCATGCAATGGTTTGAGTACAAGTCTTATAGATTATCAAGTGTTGGGTTATGTTTGATTCAATATTCGTGTAAATTAATTTCCGTGAAGATATGATTTATATATCGGGAGATAGGTAAATGGTAGCACTTATCGTCTTCAGCTCCCCAAGGCTTAATAAAAAATAGGCCATTTAAACCCACCCATTACCTAGAACATTTGCAAGCTACTGGTTTTTATAATTCTAGGTATTTATGTGAAAATATAACATTTTGAAATTTTAAAGCGTTTATTTAAAATGATTCATATGAATGTTAGAGGGGGTTTTATGTAAAGTATTTATTTCAAAACCTCGAGGGTGTTTTTTTTGTAAAAATATGTTAATTAAAATTTCGAGAGTTTTGATTAAATTATATTTTAAATTTCGTGATATTTTAGTGAAAAAACCTAGTTTTTTAAATTTTATGGTATTTTAATAAAAAATCTATCTTTTGAGAAATTAAAGAATTTTAATTGAAATTAAATCTTTCATTTCAGGGTATTTTATTTAGAGTCTAATTTGTAAATTTACTTTCTTTAAGTTACATATTAAACTGTTTCTTTAAATATTGTTTAGTTTTAGAAAACCGTTTTTTTCTTCTTATTTTTCCTTTGAGAACGCGCTCCATAAATAGTTTTGATCTCACCTACTAGACCCAAAATGTACGATAATCCACACTATCTTTTAACAAGACTCATCTAAAGAGAGTTGTAGGGGCGTAATTGCTAACGGGAAAGAATATCGATTAAATTTCCATATTTTAAACTTGAGGATATTTTAATGAAATTCAATTCCTTATAAAAAAATGTTACAACCATATGATCGTGCTATGATTCAAAAGTGTGCGTGTGTGTGGTAAGTCATTGTCCCGTATATATCTATATTATCATGTCACAAATAAACAAGTTTTGAACAAAGTAATTAATCATGATATTTAATTGTTATGTTGTGTTCTAAATATTATTTAACATGGTAATTTCCATCTAGAATTACATATCAAAATATACGAGACATGGATTACATGAATGATAACTTGAGAATAGATATTGTTCTTGTTAACATTTATAATGAACACATCAAGTTGCGAAGAGTATATATCTTGTCTTTCGTTTAAACTTTAATATTCGTAATGTGGTGATAATGAGAGAAGAAGCATAGAGGGAGATCAAGGGGGACTTACGGGTTTGTGAATCCTAAAGAGTTTTGAAGGAGAGAAAGGAGGAAGCCACGGGACCGACGATGTACGGAGGAACGAACTTGAATCTTCTTGACTTCAAAAGGAGTTGGCTTAGAACATAGAGTCTTGAGAGAAAATTTTGGAGTACATTCAGAAATGTGAGGAGACTAGAACGGCTAGGTCTTTATAGAGAAGAAGAGAAGGGGTATATGGAGTTAAAATGCATTAAAATGGATGTAAATAGAATAGATTAAAGGTCTGTTGAGTTGTTGGATTGATTTGAGAGTTTGGCATATGAAAAGGCACTGTAGGGAAGCCAAGGATTGCACGTGCACCGGCTGGGCCCGTGCACCAACTTTCTGGCCACTCCAACCTTCCCTAGGTCGGCCCCAGGTCGGCCACTGGGTTAGGGGTTCTTGTCATGTGTCCGGGTCAGTATAAATATCATATATATATATATATGTATATTCTATTAAAACGTTTCGTAACCCTATGAAAAGCTCATGAAAACTCTTGGGCTTCCAAAACGTGGAAAGAAAAATAGTAAAATAATTGGAGATGCAAGGATTCAAACTCGCGGACTATGGAACAGCAGTGTAGAGATTTAACCAACGGCTACAAGGTTACTATTGCATATAGTTAAATAGAAATAAATATATGCAGAGTTTCAAAAGAGAATAATTTAAATGATAAACAGAATTTTTTAAAATAATATTTTTTTCCTTTCAATAAAACAAATTCTCATTTTTTTTCAAAATTTTCCTTACAAACAAAATCGAACAAATTCTTTATATCAAAATAATTTTTTTTTTAAAAATCTTTCAAAACCTTTTCTTTTTACAAAACGAATCATTTCAAAAAATATATATTTTTATTTATTAAAAATTATTATAGTAATAACAGGGTCGTTACATCTACATGCACCTATTTGGCAATGTTTGATGAGAATCCATTGAGGACTTTCAATTCTTTCAACACCCGTAAGAACCACCACTTCTCCTCTTTGTCCAGATTGTAAATTTTCGGTGGGATCTCATAATAAACCAGTTTATCGGCCATAGGCCGAGACTGCAATTCTTTTCTAATAGACAAACCATCTAAATTCGTCAAATCATGACGGGGGTTGAGATTGTCCTTTATTTTTCCTTCCTTATAGTGCAGAAGATTGATGATATGCTCGGAGACGCCCTTCTCGCTATGAATGACATCTAAATTGAGGCGCAGCGGTAAATCGGACCAATACGGAAGCAGAAATAAACCACTAAATTTCTTCCAATCGATTGGGCATGGCATTGTATCTTTGTTCTGTATCTTTTCGAACGTGATATTTTGATAACCTCTCCATTGTTGCAGTATATCTTTACCAGAAAATGGTTTAGGTGGTCTACCGGTATCCGTCTTACCATTAAACATTTCTTTATTCATTCTGAATCTGTGAGTTATAGGCAAGAAACGTCGGTGACCCACATACGATTCTTTCCCTATATATTTCAAGCGTATGTTTCTCGTATGAATATGACAACAAGGGAACGCAAGCTTATCTTGAGTTGTCCATCCTGACAGCATGCCGTAGATAAGAAAATCATTAATTGTCCACAACTAAGCGGCCCCATCTATAAAAATTGTTTACATTGTGAATCATAAGTTCTCACGCCAGGTTCCCACTGCGACTTTAACTCATCAATCAAAGGTTGATGGTAGACGTCGATGTTTTTCTGAGGAGACGAGGGACCGTCGATTAAAAGCGTCACCGTAATATAAGACTGCGTCATAGCGCTCCATAGCGGCAGGTTGTATATAGTCATCACAACGGGCCAAGTACCGTGAGTACGCCCGCCGCGAATCATCCTAAATGAACTAAAACCGTAGCTCGCAATTCCCAGCCTCACATTATGAGGTTCTATGCTGAACGCAGGATGTTTTTCATCTAAAAGTTTCCATGATATCAAATCTCTAGGATGATTCATTTTTCCCTTTTCACGAGATGCTTTATAGTGCTACTGCATTTCGGACGCCTTATCCTCACACATAAATAACCGTTGCAGTCTCAGTATTAGTGGGAAATGACGAAGAATCTTCACAGGCACACTCGACTGAGGGTCTTTCGTAGGCTTGAATCAGCTGGTCCTGCACACGGGACAGTTTCTGAGTATGGCATGTTCATTCCGAAACAAAACGTAGTCATTCTCGCTTGCATAGATCTTATCACACTTTAGGCCAATATTTATGATTATCTTTTGTGCCTCATACCAGTTTGGTGGCACTTCATTTCCATCAGGAAAAGCTTACTTTAGCAATACTAGGAGATTGATGAAAGACTGGTTACTCCATCTGTTCTTGCATTTGATTTGGAAGATACATACAAAAAAGGAAAGTTTTGAAAACCATTTGCAATTCGGATATAGCGGGATTCTCGAGTCAGTCTTGTACTTCTCCAATAACGAAGGTCTAGTGCTTTCCGTATCATAAGGAAGTCCAGCGGCATTTATAAGCCCATCTATGTCATCATCGGCGTAAATACAACATTATTATCTTCGACGGTTTCGTCTTCTTCAAACTGTCATTCGTCTTCCTTCTCTTCTTCTACTATTTCTTACCACTCTTTAGTTTTCGTTTCGATGAATTCGTTTTCCATCTCTTGCACTGGCCATGACTCATCTTCTATTACAATGACTTCTTTTTCTCCGTGAAATCCCCACATAATGTAATCTCCAACGAAACCGTATTTCACGATGTGTAACTCAACGTCCGACTTTTTGAGCAATCGCTTGTTTATACATTTAGAGTAAGAACAATAGATTTCGTACTCTTTCGGTAACCTAAGACGTGCGTAGGAAAAATCGGTGAAAAACTAAAAACTGTTAAGGAAAAATTCATTGGGTCTCGAGATAGCGGGAGCGTCGACGTACATCCAACTCTTATCGTGAATGTACGAAAGTTCCATATTAGAAAATTTCGGTTATAGAAAAGTTCTTATATACAAGAGCCATTGAATTAAGATTTCTTGGAAAATACGCAATAGACGGGTACAAAGAAGCATTAGTGTTAGGTTTAATTGACGACTTAGTTAAGTTTAGTTTCAATTAACGATTTAGTTATACAGATTATAAGGGACCGAGTGCAAATGCTCATAGCTCGGGAGTTGAATTCTTCTTCCAAGAAAGATAATGATGATATTAAATTTTATATGTTGGATGTCGAGGGTAATGACTGTCGGGGGTAAGGCTCCATCCCATTAAGAATGTTTAGAGAATACACCCATTTCATTTGTGTTTTCATCCATTTCGAGAAAATTTCGGTAGCACCTTCCTACTGTTCTTCGAGTACACTTTAATAGAAAAGATGGTCATTGCAATACTGTCAAATAATATTGAAACTAACATCTAATCTATCATTGTACACGGAGAACCAGTGGAAAGGTACCGACAAAATATCTCAAAACGAATGAAAAGCACAAGTCAATATAGGTGTTTAATTTGTACATTTCTAACTTGTCCTCACTGGACAAATGTATGGGTTATCATATGATTAAATCTTCTCATCACATAAACTAAGCGACGGTTGTTAGAACTGAACGATACTGTCCTATATTTAACAACCTTCATGTAGTTTTATGTCATGACGAACATCAAACATATGTTAACCGATAGACGGGGACTAAGTCGTGTTTTGATTTTCATATATGATTATCGATGAGAATATGAAAATTTCATATTATAATCGAGTATCATACACTTAGTTTAAGATTTAATTTGAATTAGTTTTAAGTTTATATTTCAATTTCAGGATTTTGAAGTTTTTAGTTTAGGATAATTTTTTTTAAAATTAAGGGTTTTCTTAATCAAGTTTAAGACTTTGGATTTAGGGTTGGGGTTGGGGTTTGACAAGAGTTTAATGTACAGGATAACAATGATGAATTAAGATTTGGTCTTATTTGTATGTGTATGTGTTTGTGTGTGTGTGCGCGTGCGCGCGCGTGTCTATATGCTTGTATGTGCGCGCGTGCGCACACACACATACATGCGTGTGCGGGTGCACGCACACTAAATTACTATAGAATATCTTAAAAATTTTCACTAAACCTTCCGTAGCTATTGTTTTTGTTCACTAAAATACCTTAAAAATTTTCCTAAGCTACCAATTTCTTCAATTTTACTATGTTACACTAAAATACCCTTAAATATTGTTGGGTTTTCAATAAACTATCTTAAATTAACTAAATTATTATAAGTTTCACTAAAATACCTTTACTAAATTACACTAAAATACACATAACTATTACTGTTGCATTTCACTAAACTATCTATCCCTATCCCTAACCATAACCATACACCCTAACCCCAACCTTAACCCTAATCACCGGCCCTAACCCTAATCCTAATCCATTTCCTCTACAACAACAACATAAACAATAACACCAACAACAATATTAGCAACAGCAGCAGCAGCAACATGAACAACAACCCCAACTGCAACAACAACAAAATTTGTGTATTCTTCAAAAGATAAAAATTAAACAAAAAAAAATTAAAATTTGCCTCTCGATGAAAAAGAAGTCAACGATCTAGGACAAAAATTAAAATTAAAATCAAAATTAAACCAAAAAAAATTAAAATCACCATAATTCGAACCAATTATACTTAACTTTTGACGATGCTGGCGAGCTTTGACAACGATCTAGGGCTTTGATCGGTTTCAATTGACGGTGATGAGGACCCAGGGCTTCGACGAAGAGCTTAATCGACAGGGCCGGGGTTTCGCTGAGACCAGAGAGGAGAGGGCTTCGACGGGGCCAGGGCTTCTAGGCGGCGAGGCAGAGGCAGTAGAGAGGAGCTAAGGCGGGAGACTTAGGAAGACAAGGGAGGAAAAATTTTTTGGGAGGCAAGAAAGGCTGAAGGGATGGGAAAATGTGGGTTTTAATTGCGAGTGGGTTATGAGGCCCGCCACATAATGGAATTGGTAGCGGTTTGAACCGCTACCGAATCCATTTAAACCGTTACTAGGAATTGGTAATGGTTTAGGCCGCTACCAATTCCTAGTTACCGTTGCACACATTTGTGGTAGTGTATCTATATGTACCCAAGAGATAGAAGGATGAGGCTCATATTTAGATATCGGTGTTGAACATAGGATTCATGATGTTTATTTCTCGGATTGCATGATGGTCAAAATAAAAGTGGGTAGTAAATTATTTTTCCAGCCAATATATAATACACATTATTACCCTTCCGTGACCTACCAAGAACTAGTAAATAAAACAAAACATTGGGCCCCACATGCAAAATTCAAGCCATCTGTATATTCAACGAACCTAACCAACACGGTATCGTTACCGTGCTCACCCCCCAACCGCCCCGCCCCTATAAATAAATACCTCACCCCAACCTCAAGGGTAAAACAAATTAACACTCACTCAATTCTCAAGTGCCATCTACAATCAAATCACAACCCTTTAATTTTTAGATCCAATGGGTGAGGAGAAGCACCACCACTTCTTCCACCACAAAAAGGAGGAGGAGTTGATGAGCCCAGCCGAGGAGGAGAAGCATCACAAGCACAAGGAGCACCTTGGGGCGATGGGAACTGTTGCTGCTGGAGCTTTTACTTTGGTTTGTATTCTTTTTTGCCCTAAATTTTACTTTATATATATATATATATATATATATATATATATATATATATTGTAGATACGCCAAAAAAATGACGGTTATGTAATCTTTGTTCTTGTTATCAGATGGTTGCAAACCCAACGGTTTTCCACCGATCCTGAATATATGGCACATGCTTGATACGAAAATCATATTGAGAATTTAAGATCAAAATGGATGGTGTCAAACTTCCAGATGAAAGCTAAACGTGATGCCTAATTCTTTCTCTTCAAAAATTATGTTGTCATCTTTCGTGTATATCATTTGTAGGTCGATAGATAAATTCAAAGTTATGATGAAAACAAGAACGATAATAAGAATTGCTTTAAGAAAGAAACATATAAAACTAGCATGATTTATACTACAAGAAAAAAGAAATTTATATTTTTAGAATCTAAAAGGACAACACTGCAAGCAATTGTTACCTAGCCATGTACCCGTTGTGTCTCTGATCCATGCATGTTTCCATGCTTCATTATAACTAAAATATACAATTATATACCATGTCATCTTTGGATCACAATTGTGTTATTTCAATCTATAAAAATATTATGATTAAAATAGCCATAGAATATAATTAAATTTTGTTTAGAAAATATAATAAATACATGTAAATGCACAGAAAACCAATTATAGACGATTTTCATGGAAAAGATGACAATATTTTTCGCATACAAAACCTTTTCAATTTCTTTTTCCTTTTAGCCTTTTTAATGGCTTAATGATATTTTATGATCGCAGTATGAGAAGCATTAGGCAAAGAAGGACCCGGAGCATGCCCACAAGCACAAGATCAAGGAAGAGATCGCGGTCGCAGTTGCAGTGGGCACCGCAGGCTACACTTTGCATAAGAAGCATGAGAGGAAAGATGTGAAAAAGGAGGATGAGGAGGCTCATGGAAAGAAGCATCACCACCTCTTCTAAGTACTATTTTCATGAAGTTTATTAATTACATGGGTTGCTTAATTACTTTGCTTATGTTAATAATAAGAGCCCAGCTAGCTATTTCCATGGCTTATGATGAGTGCATCCTTTCTTCTCCCTTTTCTTTGATTTTCCATGTGTTGTGTATTATCTTATTTATCTATGATCATGGTTTAGTGTGGAAATAGCTTTCTATTTTTTTCCACTAAACTTTAAATTATTGTAATTTAGGGGGTTGCTTGATTATCATTATCTCTAAAATTCTCAGCACCTTCAACTAAAATATTTAGAAGATAATTAGAATAATGATATGACTATGTCCAAACTGATAACCGTACCCCACTGAAATTTTTTAAAAACGGTTCTGTAAACCATAGCATTATAAGTGGTTGCATAAAATCCCAAAATATTTTGTATCTAATGCCTCCTTTCGAATAATAAAATAAATAAGGTTTTTTATAAAACTTTGGCCATCAACCACTTCATGATTTCAGAAATAACATTAACTTTTCTCCTTGATGGAGGCCTGGATCTCCTTCAGATGTTGTCCTCCGTCGATCTGTCGCTAGCGTTGATGAAGGGTTGAGGTTGGTATTGAAGGCTGTCTCCTTCGACGTTTGGATCTCAATGGGTTGATTTTGGGGTGAAGCCGAACAACCTGCAAAGATGTCCCGGGATGGTAGTATTACCGTGGACCCTTCGACGATCAAGTTAGCCGAGATATTGAGCAGAATAGCGGCTTGTTGGATTGGAATTGCCTTACCTGAGTCGTCCGAAAGGGTTTTTTTTATAGTGGTCGCTTGGAGCGAGCTGGCGCGAGATCTTCGCAGTCGGTTACGCCCTTGACATTACGCCTGCGTGAATGACGGGATCCCCCTCATTAATGATGAGATACGCTCGTTAATGTGGGGATACGATGGCGTGGAACGTGGGATATTGGGTGGTAGATATCTCGCCTCTGGCGAGATATGCGGAGCCGTGGTGGAGGCGCTTGGGCTCCGCGTTCTTTGTTGCCCGGTAGAACTGGGAAGGCTTAGCTCGGCGGGTGGCTCGGAGGCGAGCGGGAGGCCGAGAAAGCTCGATTTTGTGATAGCTCGAAAGCGAGAAGGGAGGGCTGAGGAAGCTCAGCGTGTATAAGAACTCGGAGGCGAGCCGATGGTTATAAGTAAGGCGGGCATAGAAGTGTTCTGGGAGGCTATCGAAATTCGGGTCAATCCTCGGGTCGAAGGCCCGGGGAATGCCTTCAATATATCGTGTTTGTTCCTGTCCCGTGAACCCCTGGACACGTCATCTACCATGAGTTATGATCTGGGAAATTCACACTTATGAGTATCATCATTAACCCCCAACTCTCGTCCCGACCTATTTATAGGTCGGGTCGAGAGGGGTCTGATCAGTCTTCTGGGTGCAGACTGTTACCAAAATAATATCGGTGCGGATTCCCAGTGCAACTCGGTGAAGGGCTGTCACGTCCCGCTTTCTAAAATACGAAATACAGGAGGCGACTAGGCCAGCCATGCTCCTACGGTCAAGGAATAATCCTGCCGTAGTCACACTTCGGCTTCTAGCATTACATGGAAATCAGTAAGCACAACACAGAAGTAATGAAAACACATCACTAGTTTATTACACCAACTTTCATTGTTCACAGCTTACAATAGAATAAAAGAAAAGAAACTACTAACCAAGTGCGAATACAAGGTTGATTTATGGAAAGCGGTAAAAGTACTGAAGGCACGGCCGTTTAGATCTCTGCGAGCTCGAAGGGTAGGTCTGACTCCTGAATCCGGTCCTCTTCAAACTCTGAGCATGCATACTCAGGTCGTCAGGGCAATGCAATAGCAATATTATAATAGTATTAATGGGGCAAGAAAATAAAAGTAAAAACGGTGGAGATAATAAATGCAGGCAATCGGTATGTCAATGAACAATGCAATGTATGATCTGTGTCCCTATCGGTCTCTAAATCACTTTTGAAATTGAGTTGCGGAAAGGAATGATCATTTTTAACGAGGGTCTCGTACGTACCCAAGACTACGACCCGCTGTTGCCCGGGACATAACCCTGTCAGCCGGACCGCTAGGTCCAAACCTAATATATATAAGAGTCGTTGTTCGAATGATCATCCTCTAAAACACTAATCTCGCTAAATACAAGTTCCTTTCCTCTTCGATTTCCCCCATTTTCCCCAGGTTTCACTATCTATGAGCATGGGCTAGTTGTGTACAAGTACGCATCAATAACACTACTTTATTCACTATTCACTGTGTTGTTCACTATCACGAATCATTCACTTTTTCTGGCGTACTCGACACATTTAAACCGATACTATTCACGTTCGACAATATATTATACACTGAAATTAATAAGAGCACTCGTTATCGCTAGAGGTATCGCAGTTGGGTAAAATATGTTCATTTATGCCGCTAAACAAATCATGTGCAATACAAGTCATTATGCGTCTCATGAATTTATAAAAATCGTATTAAATCATACATTCAGAATTAAGTAAAATGATACAAAAGCGGTGATAAGTAAACTTAGTCAGCAGTTCAACGAAATTGGTTTTAAGTTAATCGGGTTTAGGGTTCGCAAATTACAGTCGTTTCATTTAAGTGTCCCCTGCTGGAAGTTCAGTTCCTGAACAGAAAGTCCATTTCGTAACACAGTTTTCACCCTGTTGAGTTCAAAATTAGGCGATACTACAGTTGGATAATATTTAGGTTTATCAGTTAGTTTCCCAACTCTCTAGATGGATCGATAATATCCTCTATGTACTAGGAGTTATGTATTGTTTAATACCGGGATATACGTTCTTTCCCTGCTTGGGACTGTAATACATACTGATGGTTTAAAATGTGATTAAAATAGCAAACGATGGAAAAAACAAACGAAACCACTTCCAATAGTTAGCTAATAGATTTATCGTCTCTATGATATAGGGTTCCGCATAATACCATTTTGACATAGAGACATAAAAGCATTTCTAATCAAGTGTTGGCAAGCAGTGCTGCTCTGCACTGCAGTCCATAGCCGCACTCCCGACTAGTTTACGTAACCGTTATAAAATAGAAACAGATTATAACTTATATGGGGTTCTATTTTTTTGAGTCGGCTTCGATATGAGCTCTCTAACGCAACATTCTGGTGTGTAACCAATTTCTTATGATTTTCACAAAATTCAGGTATGGAAATTTTCAGATTCGACGGATCTAAATGGGGGATGACATTTCACGGTGTTAAAGTCCGTATTTTCAAGCCAACTCTTAACATAGTATTCGTTATCACTAGGGTAATCTGTTATGCTTAAATTACATCATTATAAGAGGGATTTTAGATCATGGTTTTCATCGAGCACTTATATTAACATTTGATTCGCAACCGGAATGAATATACTATAGCATGTAGCAAGTACTTGAACTTGCTTGACGACATATCGATGACGATACGGCAGCGACTAATGGTCCAGTGATGCTATGGTGCACGATGGAGACGGTGTAGACGAAGTCAACGGAGAGACGAGCTCCGACGGAAACGAGGCACGGGCGATGGGATATGCAGAGAACACGGGATGAGTTGCAGCTGGTTCTCGGGTGAAGTCGAGGTTGAGGTGACGACGACGTGAGGTGGTGGTCAAGGCGGAGATGCAGAGGTGGTCGGAGGTGATGTCGATGGTGAGGGGAGCTCGGGCACAAAGGGTGTGCAGGGTCGGAATTCGTAGTGGTGTGGGGGTCTGGTGTCGGGTGTGCAGAGTCGGAATTCGTAATGGTGTCAGGGTCTGGTGTCGGGTGTTGAAGGGAGGGGAGAGTGAGGTGAGGAGATGGGAACGGTGATGATGGGGGGACCGACGAGGTGGCCGGCGGCGTGGGGTGATGGGGACAGAGGAGGTGGGTGTATGGGTTCTTGGGTCGTGAGGTTTGCAGTTGGGGAGAGAGGGAGAGGGAGAGTTGGAATTTTTTCGAGATGAGAGAGAGAGATGAGTGAAAGAGTGAAGTAGAGGGTGATGAGCGAGAGATCGATGTCATCGTGGCCGTTGGGGAAGCGAGCACTATAGGGCGTCGGCGCGAGCGAGACGGGAATGAGTTGTTGGGGGAGGCGAGGGAACGTGGGTGGCTGGGTCATCCTGTGCGGGAGTCGGGCAGAGTTTTTTGGTGGGGCACGGTCGTCACGGAGATGGGCACGAGAAGCGGGCATGGGCATGAGGAGCGGGCGTGGGTCGTTGGGAAGAAGAGGGCGGGAAAAGGAGTGAGACGAGGGAGAAGAAGAAGTGGGGTGTGAGCGGGTCGGGTCGGGTCGGGTAGGTTAGGGTTTGGGTTTGGAATTTGGGATTTATGTTAGAGTTTATGTAATAATTTAATAAATAAAATAATAAAAATATTTTAAAAAATGTGTAAAAATTCTCGAAGAAATATGAAAAATACGGAAATAAATATACGGAAGTTGGGGATTTACATCATACCCTCCTTACAAAAATTTCGTCCTCGAAATTAAAACGAAAATAACGGAACGGCGACACTACACCAACAGATGCGGAAAACGTGCACGGATGTCCTCCTCGCGTTCCCAGGTAAACTCTCCTGGACCACCCCAACAAACTCGAACTAAGGGAATAACTTTGTTCTTCAGCACCTTCTCTCTATGACCGAGTATAGTAGTAGGCTGCTCTACATAGGTTAAATCGGCACCCAAAATCAACTCAGAATGATCGAGAACATGACTTTCATCTCGAACGTAGAGCCGTAACTGTGACACATGAAATGTGTTGTGTACACCCGCTAATGATGGGGGTAAGGCAAGACGGTAAGCCATTTCTCCTACTCGCTCCAATACCTCGAATGGTCCGATGAATCGAGGACTGAGTTTCCCGCGACCTCCAAACCTGATAACACCGTGGGTAGGAGAAATCTTCAGAAACATATGATCTCCGACCTTGAATTCTAGTACTCTCTTGCTGGCATCCGCCCAACTCTTCTGTCGGTCCTGGGCCGTCTTAATGCGTTGTCTGATTATCTGGATCTTGTCTTCTGTCTAAACAATAAGTTCGGGTCCATGTAATCTTCACTCACCCATATCATCCCAACAAATAGGGGATCGACATTTCAGCCTGTAAAGTGGTTCGAACGGAGCCATCTGGATGCTAGATTGGAAACTGTTGTTATAAGAAAACTCCACCAGATGAAGGTGATCCTCCCAAGAACCCTGGAAGTCTAGCATACACACCCTCGACATGTCCTCGAGCGTCTGAATAGTACGCTCGGACTGTCCGTCCGTCTGTGGATGGTAAACCGTGCTGAACTTGAGACGTGTACCCAGACTCTCCGGCAAGCTCTTCCAAAAGTGCGAAACAAATATGGTATCTCAATCTGACATTATACAGACCGGAACTCCGTGATGTAGCACTACCACTTGCATGTATTTCTTCGCAAGCGACTCTATCATCTGTCCCACCCGAAAGGGTATAAAGTGTGCTTCTTTCGTAAGACGGTCAACGATAACCTACACGACGTTGTTGCCTCTTGGGCTCCGTGGTAAGGCTGTCAAAAAATCCATAATGATGTGCTCCCACTTGCACTCAGGTATCGGAAGCGGTTGCAACAGTCCAGCTGTTCTCTGGTGTTCTGCCTTTACCTGCTGGCATACCAAGCACTTGGATACAAACCATGCAATCTCCCGTTTCATCTCATTCCACCAATAGTGTTGCTTCAGATCTCAATATATTTTCGTGCCTCTCAGATGCACAGAATAAGCTGAACTATGAGCCTCAGCTAGTACTTTTTCTCAAACATCCCCCATGGGAACGCAGAGTCTGCTATCGAATCTTAAAAAACCGTCTCGATGTATGAGTAAGTCTGTCCTCAGTCCGTCTTCCACTTACTCTCTGAACTTTTGCAATCGAAGATCGTCAGCTTGTGCAGCCTTAATGCGATCTACAAGTGAAGACTGCACCTGTAACTGCCAAAATTGCCTGATTGCACTTGGTACAACGTTTAGTTCGAGCTTCTGAAAATCCTCAATGATGCCCCTCTGACTGGTCAATATCATGACCGCTGGCTTGCGACTAAGAGTATCGGATACGACATTTACTTTTCTCGGATTATACCGTAAGTCCAAGTCGTAGTCCGCCATTAATTCTAGCCATCGGCGTTACCTCATATTCAGTTCTCTTTGAGTGAACACGTATTTCTGACTCTTATGATCCGTGTACTGTAACATCCTAGTTCGTTTATACCAGTTCTAGTTCAAGTATTTCTTTATTTATGGTATTTTCCTGATTTATTGTGTTTTGGGTGCGAATAGTGTATTTGACATCTGTATTTGCATCCGACCCGACCCGCTTGTTTGAAACCTGTCTTGATTCATGTTTATGGTTTTATCCTGACTTGTTATGAGGACTCGTGCACTTTTATTTATACATACTGCATACTGGCATTTGTTCCCTTCCGAACAACGGAGACGCGACCGCGCGGGTCCGTCTTGCCTGAAATTCGGGGCAGATACTAATTGGTGCTATCCGTTCACCTCTCCGAAGATGCCAAGTTGATTTATGGCACCGTGTATCGAAGTTTTAAACGGATGCGTCCGATGTAGCAGACTTCGTCAGATTCCCCCTCTCTTGAGGGGTTTTTGATTATGGGGACGCTCTTCCCTGCTAGCGCAAGCCCCTGCAGTTAAATACGCTACCGCATTGCGGTAACCACTTTCTCCTTCTCCATATGGTCACTTCGTGCCGTGTGTGTTTGTTTTGTGTTCGGTTGCCCGTGGATTGTATACGGAGACTAATTTGTGTTGTCTCCCGTAGGACGTGGATTAGTCCAAATCCGTATCTTTCTTAGATTTCGGTTTAGGGGTGTGTGTTTAAGGATATGTTAGCCTTATTTGAGGATATGATCAACTTAAACATTCGTTAAGGACACGTTACTCTAATTTTAGACTAAGATCGACTTAACGGGATCGTTTAGATCCGACAAGATAGCAATTGAGGGCTCTATTGTTTAGTTTAGTGACATTGCGGTCGATAGGTAGTTTAAGGACAATACGGTCCAATGTTAGTTTTAAGACGTTGCTGTCAAGGTTAAGGACATCATAGTCCGTGAGTTTAAGGACCTCACAGTCCGATGTTAGTTTTAAGACATCACGGTCGAGGTTAAGGACAACATAGTCCATGAGCTTAAGGACCTCACAGTCCGATATTAGTTTTAAGACATCACGATCAAGGTTAAGGACGTCATAGTCCGAGGATTTAAGGACTCCACAGTCCGGCGTTAGTTTTAAGATATCATGGTCAAGGTTAAGGACATCATAGTCCGGTATTAGTTTTAAGACATCACGGTCGAGATTAAGGACATCATAGTCCATGAGTTTAAGGACCCCACAGTCCGTAACGGTGTGTGGTTGTCGAGAGCCGTCACCTCTCTGACAACGTTGAAGGATTACAACGACAGATGTCAGAGGAGTAAAGAGATGTACCCTCGAACCGGGTGTAAATTGATCGGAAGAGCGGTTGTGCTCAGTTCAATTTAAATTGAGGACTTATGGCCAGAATTGGGCTAAGTCCATTTGAAAATGTGTAACATTTTATTCATGTTCTGCCTATTAGGCTTTTATTTGGGCTCTGCCCTTTTATAATGCATAGCATTGGGTTCTGTAGTCAAATGCATAGCATTTATATTTGGTCTGTTAGACCTTTACTTGGGCTCTGCCCTTTTAAATAATGCATAGAATTTTAGTGGTCTAACAGTGTGCCACGTGGCTTGTCAGGCGCTTTGTGCCAATTATAGAGCATAAGGCGCTAGCGCATGTGGAGGTGACACGTGTCATGCTCTGCTAAGCGCAAGTCTGTTAGCGCAGTGCGCTGCGCCAGTGCGCTGCGCTAGTGCACTGCTGACACGTGGCGCGCCCTGGTGCTATGTGCCAATCCAAGAGCGCAGTGCGCTATATTTAGAAGCGCAAAGCGCAGATCATTCTGTGGTTGACACGTTGCGCGTTCTGGCGCAGTGCGCCAATCTAATAAGCGCAAAGGCGCATTTCAAGAGTGCAAGGCACTGTACAATAGCGCAAAGCGCATCTTAATCCAATTAAGATCAAAGAAACAGGTTCTTTGTTTTCTCAAAAGAGGTTCTACCTCAAGATTCAAGAACCAATGGTTCATCAAAAGGCTGTGCCTTTATATAGATCAAAAGATCTAAGAATGAAGTAAATTACTTCTTTTTAATCTTTTATAATTAGATCTTTTTTATCTTTTTTTATTTTTATTGAAGATCTTGATCTTGTTCTTAGATCTTTTGATCTTTTTAGAAGAGAATTATTCTTTTTTAATGAGGTATTTTCATCTCTGTTCTTCAAGAATCAAATTCTTTACCTTCAAAGATGAAGAAAATGAATTTCTTTCTTCAAAGGCTTGCCTTTCAAATTTTTCAGAGGGTTCTCTCTTCTCTGTATGTCTGTATATATGAGACTTGGAGTCTAGGGGCCTTTATATAGGGCCAATTGACTTATTAAGTTAGTTACAGAGATCTTTCTCTGATTGATCTGGGGATATTTCCCCACCGTTGGATCTTTGATCCTAAGGCCTCTGTTTTTTAGAAGATAATCTTCTTATTTTAGTAAGATTGGAAAGATCTTTCTAGAATTTTAATTCTAATTAATTAATAATTTATTATTTAAATTCTAGTGTGGGCGCAATTGGCACTAGCGCGCCTGCACTTGACACGTGTCGCGCAGCGCAGAGCGCAGCGCAACTGCGTTAGCGCGCCTGCGCTTGATACGTATCGTGCAGCGCAGTGCGCAGCGCGCCTGCGTTTGACACGTGGCACGCAGTGCAGAGCGCAGCGTAACCGCGTTAGCGCACCACTATTTGACACGTGGCGCGCAGCGCAGAGCATAAGTGATCTGAAGCGTTGCTTCATTTATTTTTTTAAAATTTGAATTTTAAAAAAGAGCCTTGCTCTTATTGGGGGTGCGCTTCCTTAGGCGCTTGCGCTGGCGTGTCTGCTTTTGACACGTGACGCTCTGCACGCAGCACAAGGGATCTGAAGCGTTGCTTCAATTTTTGAATTTTGAAATTCAAACAGAGCTTTGCTCTGATTGGGGGAAACAAATGCCCCCCCACCGTTGCGCTCACGTGGCGCACACGTGAGTGCAGCGGTGGCAACGTTTGAACCATTAGATCAACTCAGGAGTTGAAGAGGCGATTCAGCGCCTATAAATAGGACCCTTGGTCCTCAGATGATTATCATCTCCTTCAAGAATCTTACTTCTCAGAGCCTTGCTCTCGTTTTCAAGAACTTCAAGATTTATACTCTAGAAAAATTTTAGGTATAAATTAACTTAAATTAAATTAATTTTTTTTAACAGAGCCTTGCTCTCATAGATCTTCTGATCTAAAGAAAACCCCTTTGGGGTTTCATAAACAGAGCTTTGCTCTCAAGATCTTATTTCAGGGTTTCTTAACCCATGAACAAAATATAGATCTTTTGATGAAGAACTCTTAAGAGTTTTTTCATGGATCTTTAAGATCCCAGAACTTTAATTTCTTAGGAATTAATTTTTTCTTTTGATGGATTTTTCCATCATTATTACAGAGCTAGGCTCTTTTAAAGAATTTTATTCCCTTGTGACCAGAGTTTGACAAGTGTCACTCTGTGACAGAGCTTTGCTCTGAAAGGAGATTTTCTCCTTGTCTCGAGGGATTTCTCATTTAATGAGAATATTCTTTGAGGATTTTCTCATTAATTGACAGTCTCATCCAATGATGAGGCTGTCTTATTAACTGATGCATTGTCATCTGGATTTTGTGGGTCCCCCTTTGGTCCCCTCTCCACTGCATTGCATTGTGGTACAAATTTTAAAGTACCAAGCGTCGGGCTCTTAAAATTATGATACTGATAATTGAATTTCGCTTTTTCTTGCAGGCAACATGTCTGCTGATCTTTCATTCCCGTTTTTCCGTTCAGAGGGAGGATTCCCTGAGCCACCGTAGACCGGGAGGTTCTTGCTCTCATTAAGTATTACGACCCCGAGTACAAGAACCTTCATCTGTGGGGGTAGGTGGTACAGTGAAATTATCAAAGGTCACCGAAGCTTCTCTTGCGCGACGCTGTCGGATCCAATCTCGTCAATTTCGTACGCAGATATACTCCCGGTGAACTATGCCGTGAAGGTTGTTACTTGGACTTTGGAGGGTCTCCTTCAACCTTCGATTGCCGCGATACCCGTGCAGCCGCCGGCAGCCGTGGACATTTTGGGACGGCGCATATGCCAGGGCGAGTCGCGCCCTTGGGGACAACCCTATAACATTGGATTGACCCCTCGACATTCGGCCGGGTATTTGCAGTGGGCCAGGTACATTTTTTCAGCGGTGAAGGCGCATTTGCTAAAGATCGGTCTGTATCGTGCAGTTTACGCCTCGTTCTTCGAGTACCCTGCTCCTCCAACGTGGTGGGTTAAGGCGTACGTAGAACAATGGAACATCCCCACCCATACCTTTCTTCTGACGGACAGGGAAGTCTCCATCCCCCAAGAAGAATTTGCTGAGATTTTCGGTCTGCCGGTGAGGGGGGAGCACTATGAGGAGATGCTTCCTCCTGATGAATATGTCTTCGCCACTAAGCCGTTGGTGATGGACCTAACGCCGGAGAATACTATTCAGCACCAGTTTCCGAGTCTGGTAAAGGTGCTGAATATGTATGAAAGTCTCTATTTGGAATCGGAAGGCCGGGGAGTTAGTTTCGCAGACTTCATCGCCCGCTTTCTTCGACCGGAGATTCTATCGCAGCGGAGCGAAAAATTTGCCAAGCTTGACGACCCCTTCGGCTTTAGCTTAGATCGTCGACCAGAACTGGAAAACGATCAAAAGGGCTTTTACCTCCCCGATGCTGCAGTCATCCCCTTATCAGAAATCGCCACTCCGGGCATCGACGAGGAGACCTTCTTTCTTGGGTTTCTGGGGCTATGGCTGTGCTGTTTCATGCTCTCCATGCACCAGCGCTACATGAGTTCGTCCGTCTTCTACCCAGCGCATCGGATGGTGTCTGGCATACAATTGTCCATTAGAATTGCCGGATTGGCCCACCTGTACCATGGACTCAGCGTGGCGGCGGACGCAAATGAACCGGGGGTGCAACCCACCAATTTCCCAATGCACTATTTTACTTCGTGGATGGAAATGCATGTGCTCGGGGTATTTGGTATTCATAAAAGACCCTCGTTTTACGAGAAGTGCAGACTCCCGAGGGTTATGCGGCTGATTGACGCTTCTATTGTGAATCCGCCTCCACGGGAAGCTAGGGGGCTGCTTCTTCGTCCGCGCATGGTTGGAGCAGGCATTTCTTTCACGGACAAGGTCATGACCATCGGCCCGGAGACCTCCAAGGCGGTGTTGGCGTTGCGTGATACTTTCAAGGACGGGGCCTCCGTATTGAAAGCCCGGGAGATTCTCCACTTATACTCCATCCGGTCGGGCTTCCTGGTGTTCAGGCAGAATGATATGGCGCTTTTTACGAGGTACAACCCCTATCGGTTCGCCCAACAACTAATCTATAACCAGGGCGTCCCACTGGAGGCGTTTTTGGAAGAGCCTGCGGCCACCAGGGAGGGAATATGGAGCTCGCTGCACCACTTTATGCAGTTAAACAAGGGCTCCCACTTCTTCATTAGCGAGCCAAGTTGCATTCCAAGGGCCCTCAACGTATATGGGGCTTGGTATAAGCACGCGATGGGTGCTGTTATCCGGGAAGAGAAGCGGTTGTTGGTTGACCGCAAGGGTGTGCCCCCCGTCGATGATCGCAAAGTCCCCCTAAGGCAAAGGACCCCTGTCATTCCTCCACTAAGAGGAGATGCTGGAGCTGAGCCCCCACGTGTGCTTAGCCCTCCGCGTGGATTGCCCCGTGATTCTGTGGACGTGCCCTCAACGCCCCATGCTCCGGTGGAGACGGTGAATGTGGTTTCGCCTGAATCCAGCGTGGGCTCGGACATCGGGACCCGCCGTCCCAAGGTGCCCACGAAGCTTAAGCTGATTTTAGGTGCGACCGGGGTTCGCGCGCAGAAGAGGAAGAAGAAGTCGGTTCTTTCTCTTGATGCGTACTAGGCTTAGAGCCTCAGGCCCCTCTTACCGAAGGCCTAAGTGAGTATGGAACCAACGAGGGTTTCATCGTAGAGCCAGAAGACACTGATCTGGCGGCCGCCATCGCAACTTCTGAGCGATTGGCAAGGCGCGACGCGTGGTTGGCTAAACTCGCACAATCAGGTAATCACTAGTTGTATTTTTCGTCATTTCATCGTATCTTTATCATTGTTTTTTACTAACACTTTTCCTTTTTAAACAGGCATTTCTACCGAAGAAGCCATCGTTGCTTCTCTCAAAACTTTCGAGGAGGAGGAAAGGAAACGCGCTCTATCGGGCGTTGGTACGTCTCGGCTGACTGAGTTTTTATTCTCCTTTTTATGGCTAATCTAACCTTTTCTTTGTCTCATTGCAGGGACCGCGGGACCTACTTCGTAAGACGATGCGGGGATTCTCCCCGGGCCAGCTATCGAAGTCCCGGCCTCTTCGGGGTTGCCGCGAGAGGCCCTACTTAAAAAGACGATGATGGATGCCTTAAAAGCTCTGGAGGAAACCCAGAACGCAGACGACGATGCCTTGCTGAAGGAGGCTTCCAAAAGGTCCGTCGTGACAGCCCGGGAGGAGAGGAAGCGCCTGAGGCGCGCAGCAAGCGAGCGTAGCGCTGCTTTGGCCGTGGGAGCGGGCTCAGGCGCCGTTACCCCCGCTGCTACTCCTTCGGAGGAGCTCCCGGCCGCTTTGTCTACTACTCATAGACGGGCGGCGCGTGCGGCTCGGGAAGACAATGGTAAATCCGTCTTAGGTAATGTGCTTTCGAGGCTTTGTTATCAAAGTTTTAAAACCGTCTGTTCTTATATCTCTTGTCCTACAGGGCCGAGCCTTACTGAAGGAGCGACGATGACCGTTGAGCCTGAGGGGACAGTGGAGAAGGTAGCAGCTGAATCCGAAGCGACGGTAGGCGGTGCAGTCGTAGTTGCCGGGCCCGAGATAGTGGCTGGCAAGACAGTCACAACCGTGAGCGCGAGGTGGCGGCAGATGAGACGGCTGCTACAACCGAGCCTGAGGCAGCAGCGGATGGAGCGGCCGCGACCGATGAACCTATGGCAGTGGTGGACGAGACGACTGCGACCGCTGAGCCCGAGGGGGTAACGGGCAAAATGGGCATGATCGCCGAGCACGAGACGGTCGCTTTTTCTCAAGAGTCGGGCACCGCTCCAATCATCGCTCTCCCTGCTTACGGTCCTTTGCCTTCTCCTGGCCTCGCGAGCATGACGACGGCTCCTGTAGAGTCTGGGGATGAAGCATCGGGAGGTGAAACCATGCCAATGGAAGAGGGAGACGCCACCGTTTCGGCTGGAGACTCATCAGGTAAATTTTGGGTTACCGTCCTTCTTTTTATTCTGCAATCCTTCCTGATAGGGCTTATCTTGTTTCTAACGCAGGTGCGGCTAGTGCTGATGCCACTTTACCCGAGGGAGCGCCGTCAGTTACCGCCCTGACAGTGGCCACATCTCTACCCTCTTTCGTACCATCGCAGTTGCTGGAAGGTATGGATTTATGACTTATCAGTTTCATCTTTAGGCTGCATAATTTATGTACTGACGTTGTACTATTGCCTCTTTGTAGGAGTCCTTTTTGACCACCTGTACCAGGTGCTGCACCCACACTTCTCCTTCCCGTCGGAGCTTGTTTCATCCAGTGGCGCTGGTGAATATAGCTTTCACTTAATGCTCTTTCTTTTATCGATAATGAACTTATTTCTGATTCTTCTTTTGCCCTGATTGCAGTGCTACAGATTGAAGGAGGAGATGTAAGATCAGTTGCGTCACCGGTCCTCCCGGCCTTGCCGCCTGCTGCAGCTGGTATAGTAAATTCCATTGTTCATGACCTTCCTATATTTCTTGAACCGTCATTTGATTGTGATCTGTTTTGCAGCGGTCGCTCCGACTCCGGTCCCTTTCGAGTCCCGCATTATGATGCCGGAAGGCCCATTCTCCAGACGTCTATCCTCAAAGGGCGCTACGATGAGTCTGAGTATGCTGAGCGGATGCGTTGAGGAGCTTGACGCAGAAGCTCCCACATCTGCTGCAAATTTCGCTGTCGAGGTTAATCCGATGCTGGCGACGCTTGTAAACTTCCATAATGAAGGCGTCGTCGAGTCTTGGGTTAATCATTGCAGGGAGATCGAGGCCTGTCTGCATCATCTTGAACTTATGCATCCGGCACCTGAGATTTTAGCCACGAGCACTCAACGGGCGGCATGGATCGAGCAGAGCGCTTCTTACTTCCGCCATCTTGAACAAGAAGTGGCTTTAAAGCGGAGGGAATGCAAAGAAACTTCAAGCGAGTCTGCTCGACTGCGTGCTGAGGTCGACGCGAACGTTGCCCGGGTGAAAGTTATCTTCGAGGGCCTTCTGCAAAGTATCTCCGATGAGTTAACATTGAAGCAGAAGCTCGATGCTGTTGAGCGTGATCCCCAAGGTCGTGAAACAGCTCAGCGAGCCGTCGAAGAACAACTTTCATCCTACTTGCAGTAGCGAGCCCAGGTGGAAGCAGAGTTGACCGCGGCATCCGATCATGAGAAGGTGCTGAAGGAAGTGCGAGAGCAACTTGCGGATTTGTTGAAGACGCTTCCTTCTCCATGAAAATTTTGTATCATTTGTAATTGTGAAGAAAATGTATTTGTTTCTTTTATTCTTTAACACGATGTATTTTGTACTCAATCGAATTCATGAATAAAAGATATACGTTCTTCATAATGTCTTGTGTCATTTCTCTGCTTTCTTCTTTCTTGCTGTGTTGTTTGCCATGCAATTTTAGCAGGTGCGATCCATAGATAGTATATAACTGTCAATCTTATGCTTTTTGTAAAGTGGCGGTTGCTTAGAAAACATGGTTATGATCTGTCACCTAAGACTTTTCAACTTTATGAGCCGTGAGGGTCTTATAAAGAATTTTCTCCCTACCGGCCGGGAGGGTCCCGTAGGTGTAATTTTCTCCTTAAGAATCGTGAGGATTCCTAAGTGTGTTTTCTCTTGAGAGTCATAAGGATCTCACAAGAGAATTTACTCCCTTACGAGTCGTGAGGACCCGCAAGTGATGGGTGAAGTTGACCTTATATGCATTTCACGGAATCAGGGGTTGCTCTGGATGCTTCCCACGTTTTCACTGCCGTGTTTGGCGAGGACCAGGCTCCGCTCTGGATGTTTTCCTGGATACCGTAGTTTAAAGACATCGCGGTCGAGGTTAAGGACATCATAGTCCGTGGATTTAAGGATTTCACAGTCCGTTGTTAGTTTTAAGACATCACGGTCGAGGTTAAGGACATCATAGTCTATGAGTTTAAGGATCTCACAGTCTAATGTTAGTTTTAAGAAATCACGGTCGAGGTTAAGGACATCATAGTCCATGAGTTTAAGGACCTCACAGTCCGGTGTTAGTTTTAAGACATCACGGTCGAGGTTAAGGACATCATAGTTCATGAGTTTAAGGACCTCACAGTCCAATGTCAGTTTTAAGACATCACGGTCGAGGTTAAGGACATCATAGTCCGTGAGTTTAAGGACCTCACAGTCCGCGAAATGTGTGGTTACTGGGACCCGTCACCTCTTTGAAGACGTTGAGGAATTACAACGTCAAATATCAAAGGAGTGACGAGATGAACCCTTGAACCAAGGTAAAATTAGTTTGAAATCATTATGGTTGATTGTTAGTTTTAAAACATCACGGTCAAGGTTAAGGACATCATAGTCCGTGAGTTTAAGGACCACACAGTCCGGTGTTTGCTCTGGATGCTTCCGACGGGTTCACTGCCGTGTTCGGCAAGGACCAGGCTCCGCTCTGGATGCTTCACACGGGTTCACTGCCGTGCTCTGCGAGGACCATGATCTGCTCTGGACGTTTTCCACGGGGTCAGAAGTGACGTTATTCGTGTTCCACGTGACCAGGAATTTGCACTAGATGCTTCCCACGGGTTCGCTGCCGTGTTCGGCGAGGACTAGGCTCCGCTCTGGATGCTTCACACGGGTTCACTGCCGTGATCTGCTGAAGACCAGGATCCGCTCTGGACATTTTCCACGGGGTCAGAAATGACGTTATCCATGTTCCACGTGACCAGGAATTTGCACTAGATGCTTCCCACGGGTTCACTGCCGTGTTCGGCGAGGACTAGGCTCCGCTCTGGATGCTTCACACGGGTTCACTGCCGTGCTCTGTGAGGACCAGGATCCGCTCTGGACGTTTTCCACGGGGTCAGAAGTGACGTTATCCGTGTTCCACGTAACCAGGAATTTGCACTAGGTGCTTTCCACGGGTTCACTGCCGTGTTCGGCGAGGACTAGGCTCCGCTCTGGACGTTTTCCACGGTGTCAGAAATGACGTTATCCGTGTTCCATGTAACCAGAAATTTGCACTAGATGCTTCCCACGGGTTCACTGCCGTGTTCGGCAAGGATTAGGCTCCGCTCAGGAAGTTTTCCACAGGGTCAGAAGTGACGTTATCCGCGTTCCACGTGACCAGGAATTTGCACTAGATGCTTCCCACGGGTTCACTGCCGTGTTCGGCGAGGAGTAGGCTTCGCTCTGGATGCTTCACACGGGTTCACTGCCGTGCTCTGCGAGGACCAGGATCCGCTCTGGATGTTTTCTACAGGGTCAGAAGTGACGTTATCCGTGTTCCACGTGACCAGGAATTTTGCACTAGATGCTTCCCACGGGTTCACTGCCGTGTTCGGCGAGGACCAGGCTCCGCTCTGGATGCTTCACACGGGTTCACTGTCGTGTTCGACGAGGACCAAGATCCGGTCTGGACATTTTCCACAGGGTCAGAAGTGACGTTATCCGTGTTCCACGTAACCAGGAATTTTGCTGATTATATCCGTATTTCATAGAGTTGGGATTTGACTCTCAGTCATCTGTACACCGTCGAGTCATAGAACTGGGAGATGCCACTGTTCCGCTTTGCTTGATGTTGTGTCTGCTGAGACGAATGTTGAGATGATTTTCAGGCTATCTGTGACTCATCGAAACCTGGCTTCTTCTTCTGATGAAACCTGAGAAGGAGGGGTGTGATTCCTTCTTTGTTTGTGCGCCTGGATTGAATACAGGGATTAGTATGATATCGCCTGTAGGGCATAAATTTCATTTCATATATTTTTATTTTATTTCTTTCCGCGATGCTCTCTCATTTCAGCTTTTTATATCACGAAGGTCGCGATTGCCCAATCATTTCGGCTATTTTTCGCGGTGTCCAATCATTTCGGCTATTTTGCATGCATACATTTTTACTTGCTGATTTTTTCTGCAAGTTGCCCCATCATTTCCGCTATTTCGTACGCATGTGTGGAATGCTGGCTTTTCGCCCCAAACTTGGGATTAGACACCGGTTTAAGCATCAGCACCGCTACAACTGGGATATTGCCAGGAGCGAATCGTCATTTGCCTCTGTCGATGTCGAACAAAGGTGGCTTAGTAAACAGGGTTAGGGTCCTGTCGCTTAAGGCTCTTGACTTCATGAGCCGTAAGGGTCAAATAAAGGTATTTCTCCCTACAAGTCGTGAGGCTCTCGTAGGTGTGTTTTCATCTTAGGAATCGTGAGGATTCCTAAGTGTATGGCTCCTTGTAAGTCGTAAGGATCTTACAAGAGAGTTTTCTCCTTATAAGTCGAGATGACTTACAAGGGTTGTTCACCGTATGGACATATCCCCAGTCGCGGATGGGACTTGGTTAGGGAAATGTTTATTCGCTCCCATGGATTGTATACAAGGGTTAGTATCGGGCCGCTTGTAGGGCAGTATCGGAGGTTTGGGGGGTTTGCTTAAGAACAGGTTCTGGTCTCTGTAACTTAAGACTTTCAAATCTTATGAGCCGTGAGGGTCCCATAAGAGAATTCTCCTTACGAGTCGTGAGGATCTCGCAAGTGTAATTTCTCCTTAGGAATTGTGGGGATTCCCAAGTGTGTTGCTCCTTTGTGAGTCGTAAGGATCTCACGCAGGTGGTTTCTCCTCGCAAGGTCGAGAGGACTCTGTAAGTGTCTTTTAACGAGGCTGCGCCCTTTCGGGTTTTCACAAACACTCGCCGGTAGCCCTGCTGTTTTTACTCACGGAGCCCTTTCGAGTTTTCACCCGTGCCCATTTTGCTTATGGACATACCGTTTTCTTTCTTTTTTATTCTTCTTTGTTGTTATTCCAATGAGGTTGCGCCCTTTCGGGTTTTCACAAACACTCGCCGGTAGCCCTGCTGTTTTTACTCACGGAGCCCTTTCGGGTTTTCATCCGTGCCCATTTTGCTTATGGACATACCATTTTCTTTTCTTTTTTATTCTTTTTTTATTTTAGTATCAGGTTTGGAATGCTGCAATCCACCGTAGTTTATCGACATCTCGGTCAACAGCTAGTTTTAGGATATAGTGGTCTGTTGTTAGTTTATGGACGTCTCGGTCCATTAACCAGCTACTACTTATAGAGTTTTGGGCTTAGGAAGATAGCGAGCGGACATATTCATTGTCATCTATCATTGACCTAGGCCGCAACACGTTAGGCGTAGTATTTATTCAGGAAGCGGCCGTTTATCGGTCTGAAAGGTCTTTCGCCATGCATATCCAAGAGTAGATAGGCTCTACCCTGGTAGACCTTTTCTATAATGTACGGGCCTTCATAAATCGGCTCGAATTTTTCTCGCTTGGCACGATTGGGGATCATAGGTCTTTTAACTACTAGCACGAGTTCGCCTTGGCAGAATGTCCTCGGCCTAGTCAATCTTTTGTATGAGCGCGTCATCTTTGCTTTATAAGCTTCCAGATTTTGCTGCGCTCTGAGCCGGGTTTCATCAAGGGCATCAAGCTCCTCAAGCCGAAGGTGAGCGTTTTCTTCGTCCGTCAGCTCGTAATGGACCGCCATTCGTCGATAAGGTAATTCTATCTCGAGGGGGAGTACCGTTCTGTACCGAATACCAACGCGTACGGCGTTGTGTTCGTGGCCGTCTTGAACGTAGTTCAATACGCCCAGAGAGCTTCTTGCATTCTCTCGTGCCAGTCCTTCTTATTTCGGGACACTGTCTTCTTCACGATCTTTGTTAAGGTTTTGTTGAAAGCCTCAGCTAGACCGTTGGCTCGGGGATTATAAACTGAGGAGTATCTCCAGTCTATGTTGTGCTGTTGTGCGAAGCGGCTAATCTTTTGGCTTCTGTAGGCTGGTCCGTTATCGGATATGATCCGTCGCGGAGTTCCAAACCGATAAATAACGTGCGTCTTGAAGAAATGGAGGATATTCTCCATCTTCACTTCCCTCAGCGGTATTGCTTTTGCCCACTTGGAGAAGTAATCAGTTGTCGCCAAAATGAAATGGTGTCCCCTAGACGATGCTGGTTTGATAGGGCCCATTATGTCAGTCCCTCATATTTCAAACGGCCAGCTAGCCACTGTTGGGTGTAGTGGATTTGGATGCTGATGGATGAAGTCCCCATGGATCTGGCATCAGTGGCATTACTTCGCATACTCTAGGCAGTCTTGAATCATCGTGGGCCAGTAGTAGCACATCCGTTTAATCTTCAACTTCATCTTTGGGCCTGCTTGGTGAGAACCTCAGAGTCCGTCATGAACACCCTGAACGACTCTCTTCGCCTCTTCAGGTCCCAGGCATCTCAACCACATAGAATCAAATGACCTCTTGTACAGAGTATCATTGACGAAGGCGAAAGATAGGGCTCGTTTCATGAGCTGATATTTTGAGGACGCATCTTTAGGCATTCGACGGGATTTGAAGTAGTCTATAAAGACTTCCCTCCAATCCTCATCCTTTTATTGGTCATTTATTTGCAGGGCCGTCTGCTTAGTCGCTTCCTTTTCCTTGGATGATTCCGGAGATATTTCTACCGGAGCAAGAACCCGACGGTTTTGTACCACGATTCTTACGTCATCGAGGTTCTCGTCGGCTAGTTCTTTAGCGAGCTTGGCTAATGCATCTGCTTTGCTATTTTCCGCACACGGTATGCTTTCCAAAGCGTAGGAAGGAATTTGGGTCAACAGTTGCTGCACCTTTTCGCCGTACTACACCAATAATGGTTTGTATGTTTGGTAGTCGCCATTTACTTGACTGACGACCAGTTGGGAATCTTCATATATGAGGAGGTTCTCAATTCCCATGTCGATGGCGATCTCGAGGCCTGCTATCAAAGCTTCATACTCGGGTTCATTGTTTGTCCTCAGCTCTGTTAAGGAGAAAGCAAAGCGTATTATCCCTCCTTGTTGGGTCACGAAGATAAGGCCTACCCCTGATTTGATTATGGGCATGCTCTGTTTGCGCTTCTTCATGGAAGACACTCCGTCAAAATAAAGTTCTCATCGGGTATCGCCACCGTCGATCGCATCAAACGCATGTTCGTCTGGCAGCTTGCAATTCAAGGGAGAATCGGCCGGTATCGGATTCTTAGCGAGGAAGTCGGCGATGGCCTGGCCTTTTACTGCCTTAAGAGGTTAATAAGTTATTGAGAACTCCATCAAGAGCAAGGCCCATTTAGCGAGCCGTCCCGTCAACATGGCCTTTGACATCAAATATTTGAGAGGGTCCACCTTCGATATGAGACGGACTTCATCCGCCAATGCATAGTGCCGGAGTTTCGTTATCGCGAAGATCAACGCCAGGCAGTGTTTTTCGATGGGAGAATAATTGCTTTTTGCCCCCAGGAGAACTCTACTCAAGTAGTATAGAGCTCTTTCTTTCCCTTGGTCGTTCTCTTGTGCCAATAATGCGCCTAAGGAACCTTCGAGGGCGGTTGTATAAAGAATGAGAGGCTTTCCCTTTATCGGAGCAGCCGGCACTGACGGGTTCTGCAGATACTGCTTGATTTCCTCCAGCGCGCCTTGGCATTTGTGATCCCAGACGAACGGGGTTCCCTTCTTCATCAGGTGACTATAAGGACATCACTTGCCAGAAAGATTGGCTATAAATCGCCAGATATACGCGAGCTTCCCTTAGAGAGATCGCAATTGTTTGAGAGTCCTTGGCGGAGGCATTTCCATGATCGCCTTGATCTTTGACGGATCTATCTCGATACCTCGGTGTCGGACAATGAATACTAGGAATTTTCCCGAGGAAACTCCGAACGCGCATTTGAGAGGGTTCATCTTCAAGTTGTATTGCCGAAGGCGTTGAAATACGATCTTCAGATGCTCGAGATGTTTCTTATATGATTTTCTTTTAACCACGAGGTCGTCAATGTAGCATTCGACGATTTCATGTATAAGGTCATCGAAGATCTTCGTCATGGCCCTCTGATAGGTGGCACCGGCGTTCTTCAGACCGAAGGGCATCACCTTGTAGCAGAATATGCCCAAAGGGGTCCGGAAAGCGGTGTGCTTCTGGTCTTCGGGATGCATCTTTATCTGGTTATATCCTGATGAGCGTCCATGAAAGAGAAAAACTCGTGAGTGGACGTGTTATCTATCATCAGCTCGGTGACCGGTACTGGGAAATCGTCCTTCGGGCAGGCTTTATTGAGATCTCGAAAGTCCACACATATGCGCACTGTCCCATTTTTCTTCATCACCGGGACGATGTTGGCGATCCAATCAGGGTACTGAACCTCTTGGATGAAGCCGGAGTCGATCAGCTTCTTGACCTCGGCGTTGATGCTCATCTCAAACTCGAGCCGCATTCTTCTCGGTGCTTGTTTGATTGGTTTGATGTCCGGGGATATCGTTAGTTTATGGACCGCGATCTCTGGATCTAATCCTGGCATTTCGGAATAGTTCCATGCGAAGCAATCTCTATGCTGCATAAGCATGTCTTTTAGCTCAGCTACCCTTTCTTCAGATAGCAGCTCACTGACGAATGTGGGTCGCGGGTCACTTGCCGTTCCCAAATCAATCTTCTTGAGGTTATCTGCAGTAGTGTGTATTCCATCTTCCAGCTCTTTTGGCACCGGTGGAAACTCTGAGATCACCTCGTCATCATTGTTTTCGAAGCACTAGGGAAGGTCACCCATATTCTCGGGCTCTTCTTTTGATATCGTTATCATATGACAAGTACGAGCTCGCTTCCAAGACCGATGTCGGTCTGGCTATACTCTCGTGGCTTTGGGTTCATGGTTCTGTGGGGTATTTATCCTCTAACTGCTGGATAGAGCGAACTTACCGAGCTGATATTGGTCTTCGACCCAGTTCTTGAAGGTGAAGCAGTCTTCAAGAGGATGTCCTATCGCTCGGTGATAAGAGCAATAGTCTGGATGAGAGACCTCGTTATCTTGCTCGGGGTGTTTAGACTCCGGAAGTGTAATCATTTGATGTTTTATAGCAAGATCAAGTATCTTCTTTATCTTGTCTTGACGAAAAGAGTATGCTCGACTCATCTTCTTTATAAGGGACAAATCCGGACCGCTCGATTCCCGCTCGCGTGACTTCTTGGTCCCGCTTTGTCGTTGCTGAATGTCTTTTCCGCTTTTTGAATTTTTTCTGCCTCTACGTCGGGCCTTTTTTACAACAGGTTGACAGGGAGGGGCATTTTCATTTTTCCCAGCCTGTTGGAGAAGGAGTTGCGTCCTGGCTTTCTCATAGAGGGCCATTTCGCGATTATGGTCGTCTCGAACTTTTTGACCAGCTTCCCTTATAAGCTTGTCCATTTATTCTTCGAACGACGGACTGGGCATTTTTGCTTCGGGGACTTTTTCTGGTTCAGGATTAGCACTCTCCCATTGAGCATCTCCTTCTTCATCAAAGTCATGTACAACATAGCAGTTGCGAAGTAGCTTCCGTTTCTTTGACCGAATGTATCCAAGCCCGATTGCTTCTATTCTCCCATTGGGCAACTTGCGCTGAGTTCCGGGAACATTCCAGACCTTGTCATAGAACTTAGCTTTTTGAGCGGTCTGTTTGAAGGATATCCCTTGGCGCTTCAATAGATTTTTCAAGCCTTCTGTGTAATATCTAGGCAGACGGATGGGCTAGAGCCTGTCAAGTGTAGGATATGCACCGTGCCAGATTTCTTTTGCCACTTTAGTTTCCCCGGAGCGGTAGAATAGGATCGCCTTTTCGCCTTCTCGCCTGGGAGGGACATAGAACGTGTGCAGCTCTTTCACACTGTAGGTATCAAGCGCGTCTAGTTCCTTATGATGTTTGGGCGGAACCATGGAAATTTGCAAACTTTGCTCTTCATCAGCGAATGTTTGTATTGAAGGCTGAGCGGAGAATATAGCATGGACCTCATCTTCCAAGTCGTTGCCAAAGATTAACATAGGAGTGGACGGTCCTGGCTTGTTATACTGGGGTGGACCTGAATAAACTATCGCTTTCTCTTCCTCAGTATCACTCCCGAAGACAGGAATGGTGGCGATAGCTTTGTTCTCCGGCTTGCGACATCTCTCTGTGTCTTCGAAATCTGGAAAGAAATATTTTGCATCTTCATACTTGCGGACTTCGTTCACGGAGAATGGATTTAGCTCTCCTGTTACGGTATACTCGAGACCATCCTTAAAGTATTTCATACACTGATGTTGTGTAGAAGGGATGATGTTGTACTCGTGTAACCAAGGTCGGCCGAGCAAAGCGTTATAGCATGTCTTGTTTTCAATGACATGAAATTTAATGTTTGTGACAAGCAGCCCGAAGCGTAATGTCAATATCACAGACCCGAGAGTCCGCGATGACTGGGAATCAAAACAAGAGATAGTGATTTTATCACGAGCGAGGTGCTGGACACTCATGCAGATTTCCTTCAACACTCGCACGTTGAGGATATTGACGGAAGACCCATTGTCGACCAGGATTTTGCCTATCTTTATATCGTGGCAGTACCCTGAGACATAGAGGGGACGGTTGTGTTCGCATGTCCCGAGGAGGAGGTCTTCATCGCTGAAGGTGATATCGGCTGTGTGTACTTCCTCCAGCTCGTCCTTCATCTTTTCTTCAGCAAGGAAGGCTTGGAATTGTTCTGGCTCTTGTAGCGCCTTGATCAATGAATCTCTCGCTTCTTTGGATAGTAAAAGGGCGTCAAGAATACTGAGCTGTGAGGGTAACTTCCTCAAGTGTGCCAGAACGTTATATTCCACCTTACTCTTCTTTGGCGGTCAGTTCTTTCATGACTTGGTCATCGAGGGCGATATCCTCGGAGACCTTTTCCTTTCCCTTATTTTTTTACTCATAGATCCAAGATTCTTTTCTGGAAGCGTGCGATTGCACAGCTGGATGTTTTCACAGGCCTTCGGTTCTTTCTCCTCTCCCAATGCGGATTCTTTAAAGAAGGGGGGGTCAAGAGCCATTTCTTCGTCAGAGTCGCTTCCGAAAGTGAGAATTTGCGATCCCCCGGTGTTGACCATGCGACAGTTACCGGTGTCCCTTTTATACTCCTCAGTCACACTTCTTCGTTCCCGCCGAGTTTTGCGTTTCATCCGCTTAAAATGTTGCTGGTGAGCAATATATCCCTGCCACCATCTTTTAAAAGCATTGCACTCCTCGGTGGGGTGCGAAATCTTTCGATGATATGAGCAGTAGCTAGAATGCATCTCTGCTTCACCGGGAGTGTTTTGTTCGGAGGGCGGTAGCTTCATTGCCATTAATATGGCTTTAGCAAACCTTTTCCTCGTCTTGAATTTGTTTTATCTGCAAAGGATGTCTTTTGATTTGGCGGGAGTGTCTTGACTTTTTCGTCCAGTCACCGGCGTTTGGCTCTTTCAAATATGGCCATCTCACGCTCCCGATCAGCTTTACTTTTCGAAAGTGCTGTGTTCAGAAATGCATCAATTATTTCATCTGATGGCCTCAGAAGTTCCGGCTCAGGCTCTTCCCCCATCTTCTCAGTGCAAGGAGTTTTTTCATCGTCTGTAAACGAGTGAAAGATCACATGACAACTTGCTACGTATCCCTCAGATTCATCCGAAGAGCCTTCTCCATCATCTTCGTCCTTAAGGACGTGGTTGAGGAACTCTTGGAGCGTGATGGGATTCCGCGTCTTCTGATTATACTCTTTCAGCGCGTCGATCTGTTTCTGCAGGTCCGTGCGGTTGTCGCCAGGCTTCACGGGATTTTTGGATCTCTTCTTCTTCTTCTTCGAATATTTTGACGGTTGGGTGTGAGTGCTCGGGCTATCACCACCAATCTTTAGAGTTGGGCGCGGCTTCAGCATTCCTTCGATGATCTGGGGTTCCAGCGAGTTCTTCCACCTGATCGCCGGGCATGTCTGGAGATCATTCAGCATCCTTTTGGTTCTGGCTGAAAGCACGACCTCCCATGGAGCTACTTCAATAAAAGAACAAGTTGCCCCCGGTGTGTCTGTCTTTTTTGGAGTGTGTGGTTGTGGTGGGTTTACCTTCCACTTATCAAACAGCGCGAACTTGCCTTGTAGGTACTGATCTTCGATCCATCCCTTAAAGACGAAGCAATCCTCGATCGGGTGACTTACTGTTTGGTGGTAAGGGCAGTAATTAGGATTATTCACTTCGCTGGGTTGCGGCGGTCGCCTGGGATTCGGCAAACTGATAAGCCTGTTGCGCATAGCCAGCTCGAACAGCCTCTTCTTCTTGTCCCGTGGGAATGAGTAAGGACGCTTCATTTTCTCATTGTAATAGCACCGTCTCTCATCCAGTTGATCTACTAGCTTTAGGGCACTGGGTTGTTGCTGGGTGTTCGCAATGAAGGTTGCCTTCCCTATACCCTTGTCGTTCTGCAGTTCCGGCTTCGGGAGAGACGGTCTGTGACCCATTTGATCCATCTGGGCTAGCTTATCGATCAAAGCCTGGAACGTGGTCGGTTTAAAGAACATCATGAACTGTGAAATAGTTGCATGAGGATCTAGAGTGCCCACGAACATGCTCACCGCTGGTGCTTCTTCGATGCGCTGTTCGCACTTCGACCACAAGTTCCACCATTGGATTTCATATTGAACCCAAGTTTCGCCCGGCTTCACCCTTGCATTAATAAACGCCGTTATCGGGGTGCGTTCACTGGCGCTCGTGAATCGTTGAGTGAATAGAAACTCCATCTCTACGAAAGTTTTGACGGAGTCATTTGGAAGATCGGAGTACCACTCAAACGCCGTCTCCGATAAACTGCCGACGAATTGGTGAAGTAAGAGCTTATCATCGCCGCCGGTGTTGCCACAAAGAGCCCTGAACTGGGCAACATGTTGATGAGGATTTCCTGTCCCCTTGTAGACATGGAATTTCGGGATCGTGTATCCCAGCGGGTATTTTATCTGATCATACCAGCCCGCATATGGTCGTCCTATTTTGACAACTTGGCCGGCTGCCTCAGTTGCCTGGTGAACTCTTATTTGCTGAGCAATATAGTCATCCAGGGCGGCCTTAGAGATTGTTTCCTCTTTGGCTGTTGACAGAGCCGGAGGTGGATTTGACGTTTCTCCTCTGTCGTCTTCGAGGATAATCAGAGGATCTTCGGCTGAAGGATCCGGCTGTATCATCATCCCAACCATGTCTTGAAACAGAAGAGCCATCTGCTTTATATTGGCCGCTTGTTCCGCAGCCTCCTTGTCCTTCTTTTCAAGCATTCTACGAAGGAATTCAACATCAGTCTCATGTTCGCGACGTTGTTCTGATGACGCCTCCAGGCTTTCTTTTGGTCCGTTGAGTGCGGCCATCACAGTCAGCATCTCTTAGAGCTTCTGCTGCTGTTGTTCCTGGGCCCTTGTGATGGATCGGGTAAGCGGTCGGTGGCCCATCGAAGCGCGACTATCTTCCTTCCCAGATGCCATGTAAACGGTATGGACCACCATGCCCCCAGACTTAGGGTGTTTGGGTTCTGTGCTTTTGACTTTTGTCGCAAGCACGAGGATCTTCTCCGGCCTTCTCTTCTTATGAGCGGTCGAAGTTGAGGGGGTCGTAGCGGTGGGCACCCAGATAGCTTTTCGTGGCTTGGCAGGATGTCTTACTTCCTGTTGGACCTTCAGCTTCTTATGCTGGCGGGAGAAATTTGGATCGATCACTGAGTCTTGAACCTGCCGCCAGACTTTATAGATCTTGGAGGATAGCTGCTGTGGGGACCGTTCTGGCTTTGTTTCCGCAACACTCTCCACCGGAGGAGGAGATTTTTTCAGTACGGCGGTAGGAGAATTCCTACGCACCTTATTCAACAGCTCAAAGCTGTTCCCGGTTGGAACATCAACATTAATTTCTGCCGTCGGGGCTGGTGGAGTTAGCCCAGAAGGGAAGTTGCCTTCTGACTTCCTCACTCGACGCCAGTGGTGACGTCGAGCATGCCGCACTGATGGAATTGGCTCGGTGATGGGGATGGCCTTGTCTTACCCCCTGTTCAGGTAAGGGGCTGTTGCCGGCGTCAGCCTGTTGAAGACCGTTGTCCTTTGAGTAGTAGGAGCGGGAGTGGGAGTTGGGATAGTCAGTCTTGTAAAGACCGACCCCTTGGCAGGAGAAGCCGCCTTGACGACTTCAGGAGAAGGGTTGGTTACTCTCTTCGGAATAACCTTCTCTGGGATTGCAAGCTTCATTGTGGGCCCACAGGAATTTTGGCCCAATCTGGAGAAGACCGAGGCGCCGGTGCTGGACGACCTGTCGAGAGGGGCCGCAGTAGCTGTAAGCCGATCAAAGACCGACTTCTTGGGAGCTCCTGGTACGGGCACGGGGGTGCTGAAGCTCATCGGCGGAAGCATGGTTCCGAAAAACAATCCCGTGGTGGCTTGAGTGACCTGTTCCACGGGTATCGTGAACAGGGAAGCCGCTTGGGGCCCGTAGGCTATGCCTCCAGTTGAGGCAGGACGTGGGTTACAGTTGCATGTGGAACACTTTGAGCAGGTGAACTCCATTGATCCTTTGCTTTCTGCACCAAGCAAAACGCTAAATCTTATTACCTCGAAACCCAAGGGCAACCATTAGCAAACCGCGATTCGTTCGCGAACATGACACACGAAGTGTGGAGTGGAAAGAGGAAAAGGTCCCACCGGGCGTGCCAGAATTTGTTCCCCTCCGAACAACGGAGACGCGACCGCGTGGGTCCGTCTTGCCTGAAATTCGGGGCAGATGCTAATTGGTGCTATCCGTCCACCTCTCCGAAGATGCTAAGTTGATTTATGGCACCGTGTATCAAAGGTTTAAACGAATGCATCCGATGTAGTAGACTTCGTCAGATTCCCCCTCGCTTGAGTGGTTTTTGATTGTGGGGACGCTCTTCCCTGCAGGTGCAAGCCCCTGCAGTTAATTACGCTACCGCATCACGGTAACCACTTTCTCCTTCTCCATATGGCCACTTCGTGTCGTGTGTGTTTGTTTTGTGTTCGGTTGCCCGTGGATTGTATACGGAGACTAATTTGTGTTGTCGCCCGTAGGACGTGGATTAGTCCAAATCCGTATCTTTCTTAGATTTGGGTTTTGGGGGGGTGTTTAAAGATACGTTAGCCTTATTTGAGGCTAAGATCAACTTAAACATTCGTTAAGGACATGTTAGTCTAATTTTAGACTAAGATCGACTTAACGGGATCGTTTAGATCCGACAAGAGAGAAATTGGGGGCTCTATTGTTTAGTTTAGTGACATTGCGGTCGATAGGCAGTTTAAGGACATTACGGTCCAATGTTAGTTTTAAGACGTTGCGGTCAAGGTTAAGGACATCATAGTCCATGAGTTTAAGGACCTCACAGTCCGGTGTTAGTTTTAAGACATCACGGTCGAGGTTAAGGACATCATAGTCCATGAGCTTAAGGACCTCACAGTGCGATATTAGTTTTAAGACATCACGGTCAAGGTTAAGGACGTCATAGTCCGAGGATTTAAGGACTTCACAGTCCAGCGTTAGTTTTAAGACATCACGGTCAAGGTTAAGGACATCATAGTCCGGTATTAGTTTTAAGATATCACGGTCGAGGTTAAGGACATCATAGTCCATGAGTTTAAGGACCCCACAGTCCGTAACGGTGTGTGGTTGTCGGGACCCGTCACCTCTCTGACGACATTGAAGGATTACAACGACAGATGTCAAAGGAGTAAAAAGATGTACCCTCGAACCGGGTGTAAATTGATCGGAAGAGCGGTTGTGCTCAGTTCAATTTAAATTGAGGACTTATGGCCAGAATTGGGCTAAGTCCATTTGAAAATGTGTAACATTTTATTCATGTTCTGCCTATTAGGCTTTTATTTGGGCTCTGCCCTTTTATAATGCATAGCATTGGGTTCTGTAGTTAAATGAATAACATTTATATTTGGTCTGTTAGACCTTTACTTAGGCTCTGCCCTTTTAAATAATGGATAGCATTTTAGTGGTCTAACAGTGCGCCACGTGGCTTATCAGGCGCTTTGCACCAATTAAAGAGCGCAAGGCGCTAGCGCATGTGGAGGTGATACGTGTCACGCTCTGCTAAACACAAGTCTGTTAGCGCAGTGCGCTGCTGACACGTGGCGCGCCCTGGTGCTATGCGCCAATCCAAGAGCGCAGTGCGCTATATTTAGAAGCGCAAAGCGCAGATCATTCTGTGGTTGACATGTGGCGCGTTCTGGCGCAGTGCGCCAATCTAATAAGCGCAAAGGCGCATTTCAAGAGTGCAAGGTATTGTACAATAGCGCAGAGCGCATCTTGATCCAATTAAGATCAAAGAAACAGGTTCTTTGTTTTCTCAAAAGAGGTTCTACCTCAAGATTCAAGAACCAATGGTTCATCAAAAGGCTGTGCCTTTATATAGATCAAAAGATCTAAGAATGAAGTATATTACTTCTTTTTAATCTTTTATAATTAGATCTTTTTTTCTTTTTGTTGAAGATCTTGATCTTTTTCTTAGATCTTTTGATATTTTTAGAAGAGAATTCTTCATTTTTAATAAGGTATTTTCATCTCTGTTCTTCAAGAATCAAATTCTTTACCTTCAAGGATGAAGAAGATGATCTTCTTTCTTCAAAGGCTTGCCTTTCAAATTTTTCAGAGGGTTCTCTCTTTTCTGTATGTCTGTATATGTGAGACTTGGAGTCTAGAGGCCTTTATATAGGGCCAATTGATTTGTTAAGTTAGTTACAGAGATCTTTCTCTGATTGATCTGGGGATATTTCCCCACCGTTGGATGTTTGATCCTAAGGCCTCTGTTTGTTAGAAGATAATCTTCTTATTTTAATAAGATTGGAAAGATTTTTCTAGAATTTTAATTCTAATTAATTAATAATTTATTATTTTAATTCCACTGTTGGCGCAATTGGCGCTAGCGCGCCTGCGCTTGACACGTATCGCGCAGCGCAGAGCGCAGCACAACTGTGCTAGCGTGCCTGCGTTTGATACGTGGTGCGCAGCACGGTGCGCAGCGCAGAGCGCAGCGCAACTGCGCTAGCGCACCACTGTTTGTCACGTGGCGCGCAGCGCAGAGCGCAAGTGATCTGAACCGTTGTTTCATTTATTTTTTTAAAATTTGAATTTTAAAACAGAGCCTTGCTCTGATTGGGGGTGCGCTACCTTGGGCGCAACGCTCCTTGCGCTGTCGTGTCTACTTTTGACACGTGGCGCTCTGCGCGCAGCGCAAGAGATCTGAAGCGTTGCTTCAATTTTTGAATTTTGAAATTCAAACAGAGCTTTGCTCTGATTGGGGGAAACCGCATTTATCTGGCATCTGCAATTTTTTATATAACATTTAAAGTCACATAAAATATTTTTAAAAATACATTGCATGACCTGCATGATACCCCAACCCTGTGGTAGCATCCGCGTATCTTGTTCTCGTCCTGTTCAGTGAAACGGACTTGTTTGGATGGCTAAGCGCACGTACGTGCATCCGTTCTTTGGGGTATGCATTCTCGTTATCCGGATATCCACTTTTAGTTTTGGTCGACACATATATTTTTCGTATTTTGAAACTGAAATTTTAGACCCGACCTGGGCATATTTTGGAGTATGTTTGTATTTACCAGAATATCAAATTTTATTAATATAATATTTTAAATAACGATTTAAAATTTAGTTTAACTAAAAGATTTTTTAAAATTAAAATCCTAACTAAAAACAACAGAATTCTCTCTCTCTCTCTCTCTCTCTCTCTCTTTCTCTTTCTTTCTCTCTCTCTTCTCTCTATCTCTCTTTATCTTTCTCTCTTTCTTCTTTTCCATCTTCTTCTTCCTACTCTTCTTTCTTTCTTTTTCTTTATTTCTTGATTTCTGGAATTCCAGCGATCCCCGGAGTCATGACGTCGCTGCCGATCCAGACGACCCAGAGGACGTACCTTACCTGCGTGATCACCCTCTTGCGTTGCTTGGACCCGCCCCGTGTGCCATGCGTGCGTTGTGACGTTTTGCCGACATCGAACGTGCCGTACATATCCGTTTCGTGATCCGTTGAGGCAAGTTTACCTTGCTACATGCTGTGAAATATTTTACATCCATATTAATAATAATATTTCATGTTTAGTGTATTGTACATCCCCTGTTATCATTTCACTGTTTTACGATGTCCGTTTGCATCCGTACAATTTATTTCATATCTAGTCGCATGCAAGTTTACAACTTGCGACATGCTATAATTATATCTATAAATATATATATCATCGTAATATTTCTTATTATTATATTTAATTAGTTTATAATCTGCATTTTATAACGTTATACAAAATATAGTTTGAAAATACTATAGTTTACACATGAAATGTCGTTGCAAAGCTGATACGACAAATCTGAAATTTACTGTACACCTTGCATTATAAAATTCATTGTAAATCATAGAAAAATCATTGCCATACGTTCTTTAGTTCGTTACGAAGATAACTCATAATACTATAACCTTGTGAAATATTTACTTCTAAAATAAATTTTTTCAATAACATAAAATGCAAATGAAAGTACCTCTGAACTGCTGTCCTGGGAATTTCCAGCAGCAAACTTTCAACTTCAACGTTCATAAATTTTTGTAGGAACAACCTGAGATATTTTAACTTATAAAAATGAAAAACTTATTGAATTATCTTTGTTTTGGTATAATACACGTCCTTTTTGGAGAACGTTTTTTATTTTTAAGCTATTTTACAAATCAGGGTGACACTGAATTTCTGGACAGAACTTTCTTGTGCATGGTTAATCAATACCGCTTTTATAGTTATTAATTGGTTTGAATATGTTATCCTTGTTAATATTATTATATCAATATCTATTTAATAAATAATAGTGCTTGTGTTTTAATATTCAGCAAATTTTATCGATTTACAGTTTTATAGTATCCGTCTATATCCGAACGGTTTATTACATATCTAGTTGCACGCTGAGACCATATTATTTCATGTTACTGTTGTATTAGTGAACCATGCTTGATAATGTGCATCCTACCTAGTCCTAGAGCTGTAGTTGTAACCCCTGCTAGATAATTGTGCATCTTGTAACCCCTGATAGATAATTGAGCATCCATATTTTATTGTGTACCCATACAATTAATTCTTTATACCTAGTTGCATGCCATGTCGTATTAATTCATATTATTGTTATATTTGCACCTCATACTTGATAATGTGCATCCTACGTAGTCATGATGTAACCCATGATAGATATTTGTGCATCCATGCTTTTACCGTATGTCCGTACTGTTACCGTGATTCGATACTTGCTACATTTTATTGTTGGGCACCCATGTGATACACTGTGCACTACTTGACACGATCTGATATATCACTACTTGACATATTAGCTGATTCTTTTCCTAATGCCAACAATCCTGACCTGTTGTCCGTACGGACATATCCTGTTGTCTATTTAGACAAACCTGTTCCTGCTTGATCCTGTGTTGGCATTAGCTCCAGTTTATCAATACTTGACTTGTACACATAACTTGGGGATATGGGGAAATCAAGAATGTAACATTTCAAAAAAATAAAATATTATTTTTGAGGAATTTTTATAATTTAATATTATATTTAATGAATATTTTAATATTTCGGTATAATTAAATACCGATAAATTAGGAAAAATTTTGGAAAATTATGGGAATTACTAAAAAGAGGGTACTTTATGTGATTTAAGCAAATTATGAAAGTTTATGATTCATTTGACACTAATTTAGTGCTAATCGCGATTAAAAATCGCTAATCGGATTTTTTGCATTTTTGTGCAAAACATGCACCATATTTTCTACACTTGTGTTACATTTTTGCATGGCTTTTACTTTGGGTTTACTATTGCAAGGAGAAGGAAATAAAAGGAAAAGAAAAGAAAAAGGAAAATGAATAAAGAAAGGAGGTATGGGCAAGAGAGAGAGAGATGTGAGGGGTCAACCATGGTATGCCTCTTGTTCTCATTGCATGATCTTCATCATTTTCTTCTTCCTTTCCCCTCAAAGCTGCTACCCTCTCTCTCCCTCCCCCTCAAAGACCTCACAACACCATTAAAAACCTTCCAAAACCCTATTCCCACTTCACAAATTTTGTGCACAAGCTCACAAGCCATCCTTTGGACAAAGAAAAATCACATTTTGGTGTTGTACAGGATTCTCGGGTCCCAAATGAGATAATCATTCCATATTTAATGTAGAATTTCTATTCCCTTAGTATCCATGTTAGTTTAGAACCGATATTGTGTGGTTTTGGTGAACTTTGGAAATTCCAAGTTAGGGTTTAGGGTTTGAATTGATTTCAAAGGTGAATTGAGGTGTAATTAGGAACTACAACCCCTGTTGTGATGTTACAGTGGACTAAACCAGAAACTAGAAACCCGGAATACGGATTTAGAAAAACGATATCGGAAGAATTGTGGATTCTGTGATTGTATTTGGAAATCTGCTAACACCCGGGTCACCAGAAAATATTTTTGCAAGGACAGTGATACATGCAGGCACCTAGGAACCATCACCCAAAACCCTAGCCCCTACCCCATCTTTTAGGCCGCAAATTAATTCTTTCTGGCTGCAATTTGCAGCCAGAGCAGGTTAGAAATACTTCGTTTTTGTTTCAGGGCCTTATCTCTAGTAAATTTGACCATTGGCATATGCAACTTTGACTAATTCCACCTAGGGTAGAATCTGGGATCATTTTCTTGTGTTGGCGCATTGTTTTATGACTTGTTTTGACATGGATTTTGGTATTTGATAATTCTTTTCTGTCGGGTGGCGTTTGAACATCAACGACTAGGGTTATTGGTCGTGTTTGCATGCGACGCTATAGGTTTTTACCTATGAGCGTAGCGTGTGCCGTTTTTGGTTTTTCGATGTGATTTTAATACGCAATTGCAGTTGGATTATATGTGTAGGTACCCCATGTGATGTCGAGGCGTTGAAGATGAAGATGGCGACATCGGCATCGGCACACAAGAAGCAAGGTGAGTAGATTTATATCTACGGGGAGAAGTCGGGTGGATGGCGTGTAGCACCCCCGCAGTTCGTGGTGATGTATACGAATACGTATACACACATATATATTTTATATGTTGATTTGAGTTTATTGATGATAAAGATGGATTCTAGGTGTTCTTGGATTGGTTTAGTGTTAGTTGCAAAAACCCTAGAGTAGTGGTTGCACCCACACACACACGCACACACATACTTGCATACATTCTTTCTTTCACATGTGCGTATATGGGAATATGTATATATGTGTTCACATGGGTATGGGACTATGTGTTCATATACTGGATTTGAGGATAGTACTTGGGATTTGAGATGAGTCGATGAGATTCGATTTGAGGCCGTGAGATCGGTGATATGGCAGGGTTCGTATTTGAGAAACGACATGATGTTTTAGCGGGTTCTTTGACGTAGTGTTTCACACACGTGCATGCATACATAGATGGTATCAATATTGTACTAGACGTAGATCAGTACCCCGGATTATGATCTTTGATAAAAAGAGGATACCAGATGAATAATGTGATGAATGTGATATTGACCCGTATCTAGATGTGGGATGCCGTACGATGGATTTACGTACGAGGTATATATTGATGATAGATCCGCACCCTTGACTTGAGGATGTCATATTATAGATATTGTATCGTATATGATACTATTGAGGCGGGATCACCGACTAATATATATATGTGTGTGTGTGTGTATCGACTCAGATGTTAGGCGGTTTCCTTACCTTTAGTTTAGCCTGTTAGCTCAGCCCTATAGTTTAGTGTAGTTGTTAGACTAGATTCGATTCCTACCTATTTCAAAAACTAATGAATCATGGGTATTTTAAAAGACAGGCCAAGAGATTCTACGGATATTTCAAAGGACGTATCTTTTCTTAAAAACACCGTAGCCCTTATTTTCAAAACACCGCAATTCGTGTTATTTCAAAAGGCATTACTGTATGACTTATATTTATATTAAATACAGATTAGTTATCATTGTGTTTATCATTCAGCTCCCGCACATTATTGCTGTTTGCTCCGCATCACATAATTATATTGTGATTTCATATACCATTATTGATATCATGCTGTTAGGACACCGGCACCATTACCGATGATACGTATGTTCCAAGTACACTTACTTGCCAGCTCACACGCATCATCATCGGTAATTTCCATGTCACGTATACTTTAGAGAATACTATTTCATTGACATAGCTTGTTAGCTGATAGTTTCGACATGATATTAGTGTACTTGCCTTATATGCCAGTTTAGACATTGCAGTTATTACTTGCTACTTCATGCATATTGATATTCACTGTTATGCCGTATTATGGAGTTTTAATATTCACTATTTACATGCTGTTGATGATTGGATTTCGGATTTTCATGAGATTTCATGGATTTGGGGGAAAACCGCAAGAACATATATAAACTTCTTCTCTCTCTCTTTTTAAAATGAAAAGTGCAGTTTTCCCATGATGTATGAGTCGTCCACCATGAGTTTTCATGATTGCTGATGGATTTCGAGACCCGATTCGAGGAGTTGGATGAACCGCCTCGGGTACATGGTGGGCCCGGTAAGGTACCCGGGGCAAGAAGATCGAGTAGTAGACGATGAGCCCGGCTGGGGAAGACTACCTACCGGTGATTTTATCTGACGCGTCGGATATCCGGAGGATTCCGTCATGGTCCTGTGATTGATGTTAGGGGATGATCGGGACTGACGGCGCCCTAGATAGTGAGATTGAGACACTGAGATTTTGAGATGTTGAGGTATTGAGATTTGATGATACAGGCCAGTCCGGATAGCCGGAACCTGAGATATTGAGATATTGGGATTTATGTTTTGTGTCGATGCTAGACACTGTTTATGCTGATTTAATTTATGATACCTCGTTTTAAATATACAGAAATCTCACTAAGTTATGAAAGCACTTTCTTCATTTACATGTATTCTGTTTTCATGCATTCATACCTCATCCATATGATATATTGCTACCTGAGGCACTGACATGAGCACATGGGATAACACTTGGGTTAGACGTTTACCCTTGCCACTTTTTCATGCTCCAGACTTATCATTTTGAGGATTATATATATATAGTGATCGTATGACCTAGGATTGCGTTATTCATGCGATTTCTGCTCGTAGATGTTTTCTACTCACGAGTTGGCAACTCACCCCCATTGTGCCACAGTTTCTTGCAGGTTTTGCCATACAGATTTCATTACGGTTTTGCTGGCACACTGCTTCCATTCCGGGTGATTTGCTAGTAGGTGGGTTCACTTGTATCGTGACCACCATTGTACTTATTTTATTCTGTTGTATCTAGAAACTCCATCAACCAAACATGTATTTATTTCAGAGATAGAGACCAGTGATATTTATTCTTTCGACCTTAGAGTCGCACGTTGTATTTCTATGGATTTCATGTTGTTTTAAGTTTCCTTTTCTGTTGTGATCCTTGCCTTTCGGCGTTGTATATTATATTGCTTGCGTGGTTGTGACCGTCGATTGACGAAGAGCTAGCTCCCGCATGGGGATGCCTTTATTCATTATATATGCTTTATCAAGTTTTGTACCCGTTTGGGCTAGTATTTACAAAGGAAACACTGCCGAAATTTTTAGGAAAAAACTTGTGATTTTAAAATGCATATTTCGGCGTATGTTGCAAATTACTTGATTTAAATTGGGTTTTCCTTCACTCTACTACTTTTCTTGGTTTGGATTTCTGGGTTTTCGGCTTACTTAGATTACGTACGCCTCGAGACGTTTCGTAGTTTAAGTGCCGGTCATGTTCCGTACTTTCGGGTCGTGACAAAGAATGTAACCGAACGTAACTCAAAGGGCTATCATATTGTTTGCCATTTTTCCTGGCGTTACGGAAAACCTATTGTTTGCCGTTTTTCCGGGCGTTACGGAATACCTATTGTTTGTCGTTTTTCCGGGCGTTACGGAATAATCACCGATGGGTTACGATGAGAATTACATTAATTGATTTCAAAGACTTGAGAGTAGTTAACCCAGTAGATCAGTTTAGATTACTCACTGCACGTCACATATACTTTACCCTTCACTGTTTCATATTTATGTTACTGTTATAACTTTATTACTGGTCATACTCGTGCCTGCTTGTCTTGCTACCCTTGATTATATTATTATTGATATTATGACGCACTGACGTCTGGGTTTTGCATGGCCTAGATCTTTTACCTTTGCCGCATGCTGACCAGGAGTATTTCAGTGAACAGGCAGAGCAGTGAGGACCTGTTATTAGTTTAGTTTAGTTTTCCTTTCAGTAATTTTTCATTCCTGATGTGAGCCCGTATTTTGGGACGTACATTCCAGATTATTATCGTACTTGGTTCTTTTGCTTCCGTATTATTTTATTTCATGACTCGTTTATCCTGGCTTATGGACATGTATTAGATAGTTTATTTATTTCTACTGTTCTTGATATCTTCTAGACAGCCGTAATATGACTGTGGAGGGATCTTTCCTAGCCACAGGTAGCATGGTTGGCTCTGTCACGTGCCGATCTTAGCGCACTCTGGGAAGCGGGGCGTGACAGGGTTTATTTGGTATCAGAGCCATAGGATCTAGGTTAATCGGGTTTGATTCTTTTGTAGTTGGGTATTGGACCCAATACACGAATCAGAAAACCTGTAATTAGGAGTATGTCCTGCCACTTGGTTATCGTGATTCTTGAATCATATCTTTCTCTTGACCCTTGCTTTGATGATATGCAAACAACTTTGCATCTCGACTTGAAACCTTCTGGTTCTCTATTGTTTCTTTCTATTCTGATACTAGGATTTGGGCGACTTGAACGGAGTTATGTGATTGTACCCATGAACTGCAGCATGGTTACAATGCAGTACTCTATTTAAGTAACTTGGAGTCCTATTCTTGATTCATTTCCTTGATCTATGGTCCTTATATTACCTTGCTTCTCTTAGTTTCATTATTTACCGGATCTTGTTTTATTGCATGCTTGAATCCTGTTTACCGTGCTTATCTTCTTCAGTCTTGACTTCAGATGAAGTCGTTTTAGGTATCCCACTTGTTCATGTTTTTCCTGCATTAGAATTATTCAATTCTGGTGCATCCCATTGTTTGTTGTTGTCTTGGGAATGGATTTTCTCGGCACTTTCCACGCTCACATTGATTGTAGGGCAAGGAAAATGATTTTCCAGATTCCCGGACATCCGGAGTTTGTTTTTGCTGGAGGAAGCTGTTCTGTCGGGCCAGTCGAGTTTAGGGCTAGGCCGACAAACAGTGTTCTTTTGTCGATGGATGTTGATAAGGTGGAAGAGCCAGCTGTAGTTTGAGAATTCATGGACGTATTAGAGGACATCTCGGGTTTACCGCCAAAACGAGATGTGAAGTTCGCGATCGATCTTATTCCTGGTGCAGCGCCAATCTCAAAGGCATACTATCTAATGGCGCCAGTGGAGTTGGAAGAAGTCAAGAAGCAAGTTACTGAATTACTTGAGAAGGGTTGGATTCGCAGCAGCAATTCACCTTGGGGAGCTCCAGTTCTTCTTGTAAAGAAGAAAGATGGCATACGGAGGATGTGCATCGATTATCGAGAATTAAAGCCGGTGACTATTAAGAACAAGTACCTGATCCCTTGCATTAGCGAATTTTTCGAGCAACTTAATGGCGCAAGGGTATTCTCGAAGATGGATTTGCGATCCGGATATCATCAGGTCCGATTTAAACCAGAGGATATTTGCAAAACTGCGTTCCGAACTCGGTATGGACATTACGAATATTTATTGATGCTATTCGGAGTCACGAATGCACCAACGATATTTATGAACTTGATGAACCGAATCTTCTCACCGTTCTTGGACCAGTTTATTGTGGTATTTTTTGATGATATTCTGGTTTACTCAAGGAGCATGGAAGAGCATGCAAAACACTTGAAGATCGCATTGCAGATATTGAGGAAAGAAAGATTATATGCAAAGATGAACAAGTGCGAGTTTTGGCTTGAAGAAGCGAAGTTCTTGGGGCATGTCGTATCCAGAAGTGGAATCGCTGTTGATCCTGAGATGATTGCAGCAGTTCAAGATTGGCCGATTCCGAAGAACATAGCAGAGATCAGAAGTTTTCTTGGACTTGCCGGATACTACAGAAGATTCGTGGAGAATTTTTCCCGTTTGGCTGAGCCTTTGACCAAGCTTACGCGTAAGGAAGTACCATTCATATGGACGGATAGATCTGCGTTAGCTTTTGAGGCATTGAAGCAGAGGTTGATAACCGCACCTGTTTTGACCGTACCAGACGGTTCCGGAGGATTAGTGATTCATAGCGACGCATCTGGGAAAGGTTTGGGATGTGTTTTGATGCAGCATGGAAAGGTTATAGCCTACACTTCGAGACAATTGAAGATGAAACGAATTACCCAACTTATGATTTGGAGCTAGCAGCCGTGATTTTCGCTTTGAAGATTTGGAGACACTACTTATTAGGCGAAAGGGTCGAAATATTCACTGATCACAAAATCCTGAAGTATGTGTTCACGCAGAAAGAGCTTAACATGAGGCAACGTAGATGGTTAGAGCTGATGGCTGACTATGATCTTGATCTTAAGTACCATACGGGGAAAGTTAATGTTGTGCCAGATGCACTTAGTCGGTTGCCAGCAATTCAGATGTTGACTGCACAGAAGGAGCTTATCAAAGATTTTCGGAGATTCAAGTTGGGGATCGTGCTACCACATTCTTCGGGACAGTTGATGCAGCTGCAGGTACAATCGTCGTTGATCGAGAATATTAAAGCAGCGCAGTTACAGGACCCAAGATTGCAGAAGTTTCGAGAACAGGTTGAAGCAGGACTTCGAACGGACTTGTTGATTCATGAAGATGGTTCTTTGCTCATGAAGGAGGCACATAGTTCCGCATATTCCATACATCCAGGAGGCATGAAGATGTACCGTGATGTACGACAGCATTTCTGGTAGGAAGGCATGAAAAAGGAGATTGCCCGCTTCGTAGCGAAGTGCTTGGTGTGTCAGCAAGTTAAGGCTGAACAACAAAGGGTTGCTGTTTTATTACAACCACTTCCGTGAGAACATATAACCATGGATTTCGTGACAGCTTTACCGCAGAGCCCAAAGGGCAACAATGCAGTTTGGGTGATTGTCGATCGATTACCAAGGCTGCTCATTTCATACCATTTCGAGTTGGTCAGTCGACGGAAGAGTTAGCAAAACGGTACATGCAGGAGATTGTGAAATTGCATGAAGTACCTATGAGCATCGTTTCCGACCGTGACACCCGAATCTTATCACAATTCTGGAGGAGCTTACAGGAAAGTTTGGGGACGCGATTGAAGTTTAGCACGGCTTATCATCCCCAGATAGATGGCCAGTCGGAAAGAACGATTCAAACTCTTGAAGACATATTGAGAGCTTGAATGTTAGAATTCAAGGGTTCGTGGGAAGATCATCTACACTTGGTGGAGTTTTCATACAACAACAGCTTTCAGGAGACTATTTAGATGACTCCATTCGAAGCGTTGTACGGTCGCAAGTGTCGTTCACCTGTTTGTTGGGACGATGTTAGAGAACGAAGATTGTTGGGACTGGATTTGATCGTACAAACAGTTGAGAAGGTTAATACTATCCGGAATCATATGAAAACAGAACAAGATCGACAGAAGAGTTGGGCCGATACATCGAGAAGACCTCTAGAGTTTGCTGTTGGTGATCTGGTGTTCTTGAAAATATCACCGACTAGAGGAGTGATTCGTTTTGGGAGTCGGGGCAAGTTTAGTCCTCGATTCGTAGGGCCATTCGAGATTTTGGAGCGTGTTGGAGAAGTGACCTATCGATTAGCTTTACCACAATCTTTGGTGAATATTCATGACGTGTTTCATGTATCTCAACTCCGTAAGTATGTTCGAGATGAAACACACGTGCTAGATCATTCGGAGCTGACTGTAAGAGAGGATTTGATTTTTGAGGAACGACCGATGTCGATTGTTGATCGAAGAGAAAAGGTTCTTAAGAATAAGGTTATCCCACTCGTACTTATTTCTTGGGGGAATTGCTCGCACGGAGAATCGACTTAGGAACGTGAAGACGAGATTCGAAAGAAGTTTCTAGATCTCTTCCTGTAGTGTTTGTTTATCTTTTCTTGTTTTAGGAATTTCGAGGACGAAATTCTTTTTGTAGTTGGGTATAATGTAACACCCTAGTTCGTTTATACCAGTTCTAGTTCAAGTATTTCTTTATTTATGGTATTTTCCTGATTTATTGTGTTTTGGGTGCGAATAGTGTATTTCACATCTATATTTGCATCCGACCCGACCCGCTTATTTGAAACCTGTCTTGATTCATGATTATGGTTTTATCCTGACTTGTTACGAGGACTCGTGCACTTTCATTTATACATACTGCATACTGGCATTTATCTGGCATCTGCATATAACATTTAAAGTCACATAAAATATTTTTAAAAATACATTGCATGGCCTGTATGATACCCCAACCCTGTGGTAGCATCCGCGCATCTTGTTCTCGTCCCATTCAGTGAAACAAACTTGTTTGGATGGCTACACGCACGTACGTGCATCCGTTCTTTGGGGTATGCATTCTCGTTATCCGGATATCGAATTTTAGTTTTGGTCGACATATATATTTTTCGTATTTTGAAACTGGAATTTTAGACCCGACCTAGGCATATTTTGGAGTAAGTTTGTATTTACCAGAATATCAAATTTTATTAATATAATATTTTAAATAACGATTTAAAATTTAGTTTAACTAAAAGACTTTTTTAAATTAAAATCCTAACTAAAAACAACAGAATTCTCTCTCTCTCTCTCTCTCTCTCTCTCTCTCTTTCTCTCTCTCTTCTCTCTATCTCTCTCTTTATCTCTCTCTCTCTCTTCTTTTCCCTCTTCTTCTTCCTCTTTTTCTTTCTTTCTTTTTCTTTATTTCATGATTTCTGGAATTCCAGCGATCGCCGGAGCCGTGACGTCGCTACCGATCCAGACGACCCAGAGGACGTACCTTACCTGCGTGATCACCCTCTTGCGTTGCTTGGACCCGCCCCGTGTGCCGTGCATGCGTTGTGACGTTTTGCCGACATCGAACGTGCCGTACATATCCGTTTCGTGTTCCGTTGAGGCAAGTTTATCTTGCTACATGCTATGAAATATTTTACATCCATATTAATAATAATATTTTATGTTTAGTGTATTGTACATCCCCTGTTATCATTTCACCCTTTTACGACGTCCGTTTGCATCCGTACAATTTATTTCATATCTAGTCGTATGCAAGTTTACAACTTGCGACATGCTATAATTATATCTATAAATATATATATCGTCGTAATATTTCTTATTATTATATTTAATTAGTTTATAATCTGCATTTTATAACGTTATACAAAATATAGTTTGAAAATATTATAGTTTACACATGAAACGTCGTTGCAAAGCTGATACGACAAATCTGAAATTTACTGTACACCTTACATTATAAAATTCTTTATAAATCATAGAAAAATCATTAGCATACGTTCTTTAGTTCGTTACGAATATAACTCATAATACTATAACCTTGTGAAATATTTACTTCCAAAATAAATTGTTTAAATAACATAAAATGCAAATGAAAGTACCTCTGAACTGCTGTCCAGGGAATTTCCAGCAGCAAACTTTCAACTTCAACGTTCATAAATTTTTGTAGGAACAACCTGAGATACTTAAACTTATAAAAATTAAAACCTTATTGAATTATCTTTGTTTTTGTATAAGACATATCCCTTTTTGAGAACGTTTGTTATTTTTAAGCTATTTTACAAATCAGGGTGACGCTGAATTTCTGAACAGAACTTTCTTGTGCATGGTTAATCAATACCGCTTTTTATAGTTATTAATTGGTTTGAATATGTTATCCATGTTAATATTATTATATCAATATCTATTTAATAAATAATAGTGCTTGTGTTTTAATATTCAGCAAAGTTTACCGATTTACAGTTTTATAGTATCCGTCTATATCCGTACGGTTTATTGCATATCTAGTTGCACGCTGAGACCATATTATTTCATGTTACTGTTGTATTAGTGCACCATGCTTGATAATGTGCATCCTACCTAGTCCTAGAGCTGTAGTTGTAACCCCTGCTAGATAATTGTGCATTTTGTAACCCCTGATAGATAATTCAGCATCCATGTTTCAATTGTGCATCTAGTTGCTTGCCATGTCGTATTAATTGATATTATTGTTATATTAGCACCTCATACTTGATAATGTGCATCCTACATAGTCATGATGTAACCCCTGATAGATATTTGTGCATCCATGCTTTTACCGTATGTCCGTACTGTTACCGTGATTCGATACTTACTACATTTTACTGTTGGGCACCCATGTGATACACTGTGCACTACTTGACATGACCTGATATATCACTACTTGACATATTACCTGATCCTGTTCCTAATGCCAACAATCCTGACCTGTTGTCCCTACGGACATATCCTGTTGTCTATTTAGACAAACCTGTTCTTGCTTGATCCTGTGTTGGCATTAGCTCCAGTTTATCAATACCTGACTTGTACACATAACTTGGGGGTATGGGGAAATCAAGAATGTAACCGAACGTAACTCAAAGGGCTATCATATTGTTTGCCATTTTTCCGGGCGTTATGGAATACCTATTGTTTTCTGTTTTTCCGGGCGTTACGGAATACCTATTGTTTACCTTTTTTCCGGGCGTTACGGAATAATCACCGATGGGTTACGATGAGGATTATATTAATTGATTTCAAAGACTTGAGAGTAGTTAACCCAGTAGATCAGTTTAGATTACTCACTGCACGTCACATATACTTTACCCTTCACTGTTTCATATTTATGTTATTGTTATAACTTTATTACCGTTCATACTCGTGTTTGCTTGTCTTGCTACCCTTGATTATGTTATTGTTGATATTATGACGCACTGACGTCTGGGTTTTGCATGGCCCAGATCCTTTACCTTTGCCGAATGCTGACCAGGAGTATTTCAGTGAACTGGCAGAGCAGTGAGGACCTGTTATTAGTTTAGTTTAGTTTTCCTTTCAGTAATTTTTCATTCCTGATGTGAGCCCGTATTTTGGGACGTACATTCCAGATTATTATTGTACTTGGTTCTTTTGCTTCCGCATTATTTTATTTCATGACTCGTTTATCCTGGCTTATGGACATGTATTAGATAGTTTATTTATTTCTACTGTTCTTGATATCTTCTAGACAGCCATAATGTGACTGTGGAGAGATCTTTCCTAACCACAGATAGTATGGTTAGCTCTGTCACGTGCCGATCTTAGCGCACTCTGTGAAGCGGGACGTGACATGTACACTTCCACCTTTCGCCTAATAAGTAATGTCTCCAGATATTCAATGCGAAAACCACTGCGGCTAAGTCCAAGTCGTGTGTTGGGTAGTTCCTCTCTTGATTCTTCAGCTGCCGTGAGGCATAAGCAACTACCCGACCGTGCAGCATCAGGACGCAGCCTAAACCTTTCCCTGAAGCATCATCGTGTATCACCAAACCACTTGAATTATCTGGCACTGTAAGAATAGGTGACGTGGTCAATTTTTGCTTCAGTCTAACACCCTAGTTCATTTATACCAATTCCAATTCTCGTATTTCTTTAATTATGGTATTTTCCTGATTTATCGTGTTTTGGGTGCGAATAGTATTTTACTTTAGTATTAACATTCGACCCGACCCGCTTGATTCATGTTTATGAATTATCATGACTTGTTCCGTAGACATGTGCACTTTTATGAATACTACATACTGGCTTTTCATCTGGCATTGCATATTTTACAATATAACATTTTAAGTCACGTAAAATATTTTAAAAATACATCGCATGGCTTGCATGATACCCCTAATCCCGTGGTAGCATCCGCGCATCTTGTTCCTGTCCTGGTCAGTGAAACGGACTTGTTTGGATGGCTACGCGCAAGTACGTGCATCCGTTCTTGGGGGTATGCATTTTCGTTACCCGAGCATTCATTTTTAATTTTGGTCGTCGCATATATTTTTTCGTATCTTAAAACTGAATTTTTAGATTCGACCCGGGTATATTTTGGACTAAATTTGTATTTACAAAAAAATCCAATTTTTATTTAATATAATTCATATTTAAAATTTAATTAACAGTTCAGAAGATTTTTAAAAAAAACTAACGAAATTTTTATAAATAAAATCTTAACCTATTAACAAACCCAGGCCCACCATTCTCTCTCCCTCTTTCCTCTCTCTCTCTCTCTCTCTCTTCAACCTGCCTTTCTCTGTCTCTCTCCTCTCTCTCTCCTCTCGCATCCCTCTCTCTCTCTCTCGCTATTTAATACATACATACATATATATATATATATATATATATATATATATATATATATATTAACCCTACTTTACCCACGTCTCTCTCTCTTCTCCTTCTCAATTGTTTCGTCGCCTCCCGAGAACCCCACGCTCGCCCTCGTCTCACCTTCATTGTGCCGGTCACTCCGACCTCATCCCTTCCGTCTTCTCACCTCCCTACCTCTTCCAAACACCACAACCACCACCTCCACTTGCAACCCCTCACCTGAACCCCTCTTGCAAACCCATAACCTTCCCTCGCCTGCACACCCTCTCCACCGCCGGTGACCCCTCGCCGCCTCTTCACTTCATCTCCTCTCTGACTTCACCTCCGCTTCTTCTTTCCCCCAAAGCCTGCACCCTCTCTCCTGCGACCATTAAACCCACTGCGACCATCACCCGATCCCAGCACATCTCGCCGCCGGAACTCCGACCACCTCTTCGTCGGCTTTCCCCATCACCACCACCTCCATCCTCTCTCCTGCACCAAGCTTCGACACAACCTTTAACCCATCACCTGAGAGTTTTCCCTGCACATATGAATCCCCACTGCTTCACCGGAAAACCGTCGCTTGCACTTCGCCGTCGACGATCCATCGACGTCGTTACCCCCATCGCCTCTGTCCCTGAACCCCGAGCCAACTCCAGAGCACCCACACCCCAGAACACCAGCCTCACCGTCTTCTTCTTCTTCTTTTCTCTTCTCTTTCTTGTTTCTTGTTGTTCCGGTCATCGGCGGCGACCCCATCGCCGCCGTTGATCTCGTCGTCGCCCTCTCGTCTCTCATGACCCTTATGCACAACCATATAAGCAGCAAACCCTTCCCTCTCTTCTTCTTCCTCCTTCTTTCTTTCTTTTCTTTCTCTTTTCTTTATTTTCTTGAATTCTCTCTTTTCATAGTTCGCCGGATCCGGGCTTGACGCCGACGATCCAGACGACCCAGAGGACGTACCCTACCTGCGTGATCACTCTCTTGCATTGCTTGGACCCGTCCCGTGTGCCGTGCGCGCGTCGCGACATTTTGCCGACGTCGGACGTACCGTACATATCCGTTTCGTGATCCGTCTAAGAAATTTAATCTTGCTACATGCTATACTACTATATTTTATATCCATTTGCATTATATTACTTCATAATGATCAGTTTTGTAATCCACATTATCAATTTTCAGTTTTATCGATTTAATCGACATCCGCATACATCCGTATATATCATTTCAGATCTAAGGCATGAAAACATATCTTGTTACATACTATACTATCATATACTGCATCCAATTGAATATAACATTACATATTGTTTAAATTGTACTTCCCGTATTTACTAGTTTTCATTTTACGGTTAAATGATATCCGTAAGCATCAATATCATTATTTACCCATCTAGGCGTATACTAAATCATTTTGCTACATACTAGGTATAGTAGTATGCATCCATGTGAATAAAATGTTACCCGTTTATCAAAATATAGATCTATATTAAAGTTTTACAGTTTTGGATACCCGTTTGCATCCATATCATATAGAATATATATAACTGCATCTATAGATCAAATTAATTCATATTATTGTTATAGTGACACCCCATGCTAGATAATATGCATCCTACTTGGTAATGGAGCTATAGCTGCAATCCCTAATAGTTAGTTATGCATCCATGTTTATTTTTGTATGCATACTATTAATTCTGCATACCTAGTTACACCTCATATTACATTAACTCATATTATTAATACCTTAGTACCCCATGCTTGAGATTGTACATCCTACATAGTCATGATGTAACCCCTGATGAATATTTATGGATCCATGCTTTTATTTGTGCACCCGTACTTGCTACAGTTTTATTACGAGCATCTGCTTGACACGTGTGCACTACCTGTCATGACCTGATATATCACTGCTTGACTTGATACCTGATCTTGTTACTAATGCCGACAATCTTGACCTGTTGTCCCTACGGACATATCCTGTTGTCTATTTAGACAAACCTGTACCTATTTGATCCTGTGTTGGCATTAGCTCCAGATCATTCAATACCTGACTTGAACACATAACTTGGGGGTATGGGGAATCTAAGAATTTATCCCAATGTAACTCAAAGGGCTATTACATCATGTTACCGTGGTCCCATGGGGTATGAACGGGACATAGACTCACAGTCTATTATATCATTTTATCGTGGTCCCGTGGGGAATGAACGGGGCATAGACCGATGAGTTACGCTGAGGATTACATTAATTGATTCGAATAACTTTAGAGTAGATAACTCTGTAGCACAGTCTAGACTACTCACTGCACTTCACCTTTTTATATCCTGTTCACTGATCTATATTCATGTTACTGTTTACTTGTTACTGATGACTTGTCACTGTTCATACTTTATGCATGCATATTTCATTACATCCTGCTTGCTTAGAATTATTGATATTATGACGCACTGACGTCTGGGTTTTGCATGGCCCAGATCCCTTATCTTTATCGCAGGCTTTCCAGGAGTATTTTGATCAACAGGCCGAGCAGTGAGGACCTGTTATTAGTTTAGTTTAGTTTTCCTTTCAGTATTTTCATTCCTGATGTGAGCCCGTATTTTGGGACGTACATTCCAGATTATTATTGTACTTGGATCTTTTGTTTCTGCATTATTTTATTTCATGACTCGTTTATTCTGGCTTATGGACATGTACTAGATAGTTTATTTTATTTCTACTGTTCTTGATATCTCTAGACAGCCGTAATGTGACTGTGGAAGGATCTTTCCTAGCCACATGTAGCATGGTTGGCTCTGTCACGTGCCGATCTTAGCGCACTCTGGGAAGTGGGGCGTGACAGGGTTTATTTGGTATCAGAGCCATAGGATTTAGGTTAACCGGGTTTGATTCTTTTGTAGTTGGGTATTGCACCCAATACAAGAATCCGAAAACCTGTAATTTGGAACATGTCCTGCCACATTGTTATCGTGATTCTTGAATCATATCTTTCTCTTGATCCTTGTCTTGACGATATGCAAGCAACTTTGCATCTCGGCTTGAAACCTTTTGGTTCCCTATTGTTTCTCCCTGTTCCTTTGATTCTGATACTAGGATTTGGGCGACTTGAACGGAGTTATGTGATTGTACCCATGAACTGCAGCATGGTTACAATACGGTACTCTATTTAAGTAACTTGGAGTCCTGGTCTTGATTCATTTCCTTGTTCCATGGTCGTTTTATTACCTTGGTTCTCTCAGTGTCATTGCTTACCAGTTCATGTTTTGCAGATTTCTCGGTGATCGATACCGGCAGCTATGATGTTGTCTTGGGAATGGATTTTCTTGGTACTTTCCACGCTCACATTGATTGTAAGGCAAAGAAAGTGATTTTCCAGATTTCCGGACATCCGGAGTTTGTTTTTGCTGGAGGAAGCAGTTCTGTCGGGCCAATCGAGTTTAGGGCTAGGCCGACAAATAATGTTCTTTCGTTGATAGAAGTTGATAACGAAGAAGCGCCAGCTCTAGTTCTAGATTCATGGACGTGTTCGAGGACATCTCGGGTTTACCGCCAAAACGAGATGTGGAGTTCATGATCGATCTTGTTCCTGGTGCAGCGCCAATCTCAAAGGCGTACTATCCAATGGCACCAGTGGAGTTGGAAGAAGTCAAGAAGCAGGTTACCGAATTACTTGAGAATGGTTGGATTCGCTGTAGTAATTCACCTTGGGGAGCTGCAGTTTTTCTAGTCAAGAAAAAAGATGGCACAAGGAGGATGTGCATCGACTATCGAGAATTAAACCGGGTGACTATTAAGAACAAGTACTCGATCTCTTGCATTCGCGAATTGTTCGAGCAGCTTAGTGGCGCGAGGATATTCTTGAAGCTGGATTTTTGATCCGGATATCATCAGGTCCGAGTTAAATCAGAGGATATTTGCAAGACTGCATTCCGAACTCGATACGGACATTACAAGTATTTAGTGATGCCATTCGGAGTCACGAATGCACCGGCGATATTTATAGACTTGATGAACCGATTCTTTTCACTGTTCTTGGACCAGTTTATAGTGGTGTTCTTCAATGATATTCTGGCTACTCGAGGAGCAAGGAAGAGCATGCAGAACACTTGAAGATCGCATTGCAGATATTGAGTCAAGAAAGATTATATACAAAGATGAGCAAGTGCGAGTTTTGTCTTGAAGAAGTGAAGTTCTTAGGTCTTGTCGTATCTGGAAGTGGAATCTCCGTTGATCCTGAGAAGATTGCAGCAGTTCAAGATTGGCGGATTCCGAAGAACGTAGTAGAGATCAGAAGCTTTCTTTGACTTACCAGGTATTACAGAAGGTTCGTGGAGAATTTTTCTCTATTGGCTGAGCCTTTGACCAAGCTTACGTGCAAGGAAGTACCGTTTGTATGGACGGATAAGTGTGCGTCATCTTTTGAGGCGTTGAAGCAGAGATTGATAACCGCTCCTATTTTGACTGTACCAGAAAATTCCGTAGGATTGGTGATTCACAGCGACGCATCTGGGAAAGGTTTGGGATGTATCCTGATGCAGCATGGGAAGGTTATTACGTATCAAGACAGTTGAAAACCCATGAGAAGAATTACCCAGCTCATGATTTGGAGCTAGCAGCTGTGATTTTCGCTTTGAAGATTTGGAGACACTACTTATTGGACGAAAGAGTCGAAGTATTCATCGATCACAAAAGCCTAAAGTATGTGTTCACACAGAAAGAACTTAACATGAGGCAGCGTAGATGGTTAGAGCTGATGGCTGACTACGATCTTGATCTTAAGTACCATCCGGGGAAAGTTAATGTTGTGCCGGATGCGCTTGGTCGGTTACCAGCAATTCGGATGTTGACTGCACAGAAGGAACTTATCGAAGATTTTCGGAGATTCGAATTGGAGATCATGCTACAGCATTCTTTGGGACAGTTGATGCAGCTGCAAGTACAGTCGTCGTTGATCGAGAATATTAAAGCAGCGCAGTCACAGGACCCAAGATTGCAGAAGTTTCGAGAACAAGTTGAAGCAGGACTTCGAACGGACTTGTTGATTCATGAAGATGATTCGTTGCGGTATGGTAGCCGTTTGTGTGTCCCAAAAGGAGTCATTCGTGAAGAAGTTATGATGGAGGCACACAGTTCCGCATATTCCGTACATCCAGGAAGCACGAAGATGTACTGCGATCTTAGACAACATTTCTGGTGGGAAGGCATGAAACGGGAGATTGCTCGCTTTGTAGCGAAGTGCTTGGTGTGTCAGCAAGTTAAGGCTGAACATCAAAGGGTTGCTGGTTTATTGCAACCACTTCCGATTCCTCAATGGAAGTGGGAACATATAACCATGGATTTCATGACAGGTTTACCGCGGAGTCTAAAGGGCAACAATGCAATTTGGGTGATTGTCGATCGATTGACCAAGACAGCTCATTTCATACTATTTCGAGTTGGTCGGTTAATGAAACGTTGGCAGAATGGTACATGCAGGAGATTGTGAGATTGCATGGAGTACCTGTGAGCATCGTTTCCGACCGTGACACCCGATTCTTATCGCACTTCTGGAGGAGTTTACAGGAAAGTTTGGGGACGCGATTGAAGTTTAGCACGGCTTATCATCCCCAGACAGATGGACAATCGGAGAGAAAGATCCAAACTCTTGAAGACATGTTGAGAGCTTGCATGTTAGACTTCAAGGGCTCATCGGAGGATCATCTACACTTGGTGGAGTTTTCTTACAACAACAGTTTTCAGGCGACTATTCAGATGGCTCCATTCGATGCATTGTATGGTTGCAAGTGTCGTTCACATGTTTGTTGGGACGATGTTGGGGAACGAAGATTGTTGGGATTGGATTTGATCATGCAAATAGTGGATAAAGTTAATACTATTCGGAATCACATGAAGGCAGCACAAGATCGGCAGAAGAGTTGGGCCAATACATCGAGAAGATCTCTAGAGTTCGCTGTTGGTGATCTGGTATTCTTGAAGATACCACCGACTAGAGGAGTGATTCGTTTTGGGAGTCGAGGCAAGCTTAGTCCTTGATTCGTAGGGCCTTTCGAAATTTTGGAGTGTGTTGGAGAAGTGGCTTATCGATTGGCTTTACCACAATCTTTGGCGAATGTTCATAACGTGTTTCATGCATCTCAACTCCGTAAGTATGTTCGAGATGAAACACACGTGCTGGATCATTCGGAGCTGGCTGTAAGAGAGGATTTGGCCTTTGAGGAACGACCGACGTCGATTGTTGATCGAAGAGAAAAGGTCCTTAAGAACAAGGTTATCCCTCTCGTACTTGTTTCTTGGGGGAATTGCTCGCATGGAGAATCAACTTGGGAACGAGAAGACGAAATTCGACAGAAATTTACACACTTATTCTTGTAGTTTCTTGATTGTTTATCTTTCCTTGTTCTTGGAATTTCGAGGACGAAATTCCTTTCGTAGTTGGGTATAATGTAATGCCCTAGTTCATTTATACCAATTCCAGTTCTCGTATTTCTTTAATTATGGTATTTTCCTGATTTATCGTGTTTTTGATGCGAATAGTATTTTACTTTAGTATTAGCATTCGACCCGACCCGCTTGATTCATGTTTATGAATTATCATGACTTGTTCCGTAGACATGTGCACTTTTATGAACACTGCATACTGGCTTTTTATCTGGCATTGTATCGTTTACAATATAAAATTTTAAGTCACGTAAAATATTTTAAAAATACATTGCATGGCCTGCATGATACCCCTAACCCCGTGGTGGCATCCGCGTATCTTGTTCCTGTCCCGTTCAGTGAAACGGATTTGTTTGGATGGATACGCGCACGTACGTGCATCCATTCTTGGGGGTATGCATTTTCGTTACCTGAGAATTCATTTTTAATTTTGGCCGTCGCATATATTTTTTCTTATTTTAAAACTGAATTTTTAGACCCGACCCGGGCATATTTTGGACTAAATTTGTATTTACCAGAAAATCCAATTTTTATTTAATAGAATTCATATTTAAAATTTAATTAAAAGTTCAGAAGATTTTTAAAAAAAAACTAACGAAATTTTTATAAATAAAATCCTAACCTATTAACAAACCCAGGCCTACCGTTCTCTCTCTCTTTCCTCTCTCTCTCTTCCCCCCTGCCTTTCTCTGTCTCTCTCCTCTCGCATCCCCCCTCTCTCTTCTGTCTGTCTGTCTCTCTCTCTCGCTATTTAATACATATATATTTTTATTAACCCTACTTCACCTACGTCTCTCTCTCTCTCTCTCTTCTCCTTCTCTATTGTTTCTTCGCCTCCCGAGAACCCAACCCACGCTCGCCCTCGTCTCACCTTCATTGTCATTCCCTCACGTCCGGCCACTCCGACCTCATCCCCTCCGTATTCTCACCTCCCTACCTCTTCCAAACACCACAAGCACCACCTCCACTTGCAACCCCTCACCCGAACCTCGCCTGCAAACCCATAACCTTCCCTCATCTGCACACCCGCTCCACCGCCGGCGACCCCTCGCCGCCTCTTCACTTCATCTCCTCTCTGACCTCACCTCCGCTTCTTCTTTCCCCCGAAGCCTGCACCCTCTCTCTTGCGAACACTAAACCCACTGCGACCATCACCCGATCCCAGCACATCTCGCCGCCGGAACTCCGACCACCTCACCGTCGGCTTTCCCCATCACCGCCACCTCCATCCTCTCTCCTGTACTAAGCTTCGACACAACCCTCAACCCATCACCCGAGAGTTTTCCCTGCACATCTGAATCCCCACCGCCTCACCGGAAAACCGTCGCTTGCACCTCGCCGTCGACGATTCGTCGTCGTCGTCACCCCATCGCCTTTGTCCCTAAACCCCAAGCCAACTCCAGAGCACCCACATCCTAGAACACCAGCCTCACCATCTTCTTCTTCTTCTTTTCTCTTCTCTTTCTCTTTCTTGTTTCTTGTTGTTTCGGTCATCGCCGGCGACCCCATCGCCGCCGTTGATCTCTTCGTCGCCCTCTCGTCTCTCCTGACCCTTGTTCACAACCATGTAAGCAACACACCCTTCCCTCTCTTCTTCTTCTTGCTCCTTCTTTCTTTCTTTTCTTTCTCTTTTCTTTATTTTCTTGAATTCTGTCTTTTCATAGTTCGCCGGAGCCGGTCTTGACACCGACGATCCAGATGACCAAGAGGACGTATCTTACCTGAGTGATCACCCTCTTACGTTGCTTGGACCCATTCCGTGTGCCGTGCGTGCGTCGCGACATTTTGCCGACGTCGGACATACCGTACATATCTGTTTCGTGATCCGTCTAGGCAAGTTAATCTTGCTACATGCTATACTACTATATTCTATATCCATTTGCATTAGAATACTTCATAATGATCAGTTTTGTAATCCACATTATCAATTTCTAGTTTTATCGATTTATTCGACATCCGCATGCATCCGTATATATTATTTCAGATCTAGGGCATGAAAACCTATCTTATTACATACTATACTACCATATACTGCATCCAATTGAATATAAAATTACATATTGTTTAAATTGTACATCCCGTATTTACCGGTTTTCATTTTACGGTTAAATGATATCCGTAAGCATCAATATCATGATTTACAGATCTAGGCACATACTAAATCATTTTGCTACATGCTAGCTATAGTAATATGCATCCATGTGAATAAAATGTTACCCGTTTATCAAAATATAGATCCATATTAAAGTTTTACAGTTTTGGATACCCGTTTGCATCCATATCATATAGAATATATATAATTGCATCTATAAATCACATTAATTCATATTATTGTTATAGTGACACCCCATGCAAGATAATATGCATCCTACTTTGTAATGGAGCTATAGTTGCAATCCCTAATAGGTAGTTATGCATCCATGTTTATTTGTGTATCCATACCATTAATTCTGCATATTTAGTTACACCTCATATTACATTAACTCATATTATTAATACATTAGTACCCCATGCTTGAGATTGTACATCCTACATAGTCATGATGTAACCCCTGATGAATATTTGTGCATCCATGCTTTTATTTGTGCACCCGTACTTGCTACAGTTTTATTATGAGCATCCGCTTGACACATGTGCACTACCTGTCATGACCTGATATATTACTCCTTGACTTGATACCTGATCTTGTTACTAATGCCGACAATCTTGACCTGTTGTCCCTATGGACATATCGTGATGTCTATTTAGACAAACATGTACCTGCTTGATCCTGTGTTGGCATTAGCTCCAGATTATTCAATACCTGACTTGAACACATAACTTGGGGGTATGAGGAAATCAAGAATGAACGTAACTTGATTGGTGTGAAAAAGTGTTTGTAGAATAACCACAATCAATAACGGTGTTGTTTGTAGCTAGCCAAGATGAGTACGGGTCGTCCGTAGGGAAACGTGGAATCTTTTTATCTTACTTTAGACGTGTTGAATAAAAATAAACTAAGAGAAGAGGATAGTTTATTTAAGATCTAAATTAATTACGGCTGTAAATTATATAAGAAAAAGGCTTGTAGGGTTCGTTAAGATTTAGTAGTCATGGATGATTAATTAAAGATTACTCCTTTTATCCTTTAATAGATTTAAAACTAGATCGACGGTGATGCATGTAAATTTAGGGTTTTCGGAGGGAATGAGGTTCCCACTCTTAACCCCCATCTTTACATGGATCTCCGTTCATGTTTAGCCTTTACCAAAACAATTGTTAATCTAATCTCAAATCGCGGTCATGACTACTAATGAATTGATAGAGCGCCGGATTAGGATGTTAATAATTCTTTTGATAAAGTTTATAAACTTTATAGGACGTAAAAAGAGTTAAAAGATTTTAATCATCCATTGATCTACCCTAATCCTTCGAACCCTAACAAGCGGAGAATTACTCGCTCATGTTGGGAATAGAAGAAGAAAGGATAGTTAAAAAATCATAATGCAGAAATAATACAGAAAATAAATAATTAAACAAAATGGTCTACCTTTAATAATCAACTTCACAAGTACAAATCCTACGAATTTAGATTATAAGAGGAAGAAGTTGCTCTCGATCTCTGCCCCGTAGGAAGTAGATACTCCGTCGATTTTCACGTCGCCCTATCACGTCGAATCGTGGACCTGTCGTGGATCTCTTGTTCTTTGACGGTGGTTTGCTTTGTGGTAAAGGTGATGAGTTTTAACTTTAGCCCTCAGTCCTTTATATAGCTCTCAAATAAGAAAACCAAGTTACCTAATATGATAATTGCCTAATATGGTGATTTCCTAATAAGGTGATTTCCATGCCTGGATTCTGAGTCCTTGTCAGTATTGATTTTATGATTTTGGCAGATTTTTGACCCTGATATCTTGAACATCTTGATCTCTTGATCTGAGCTAAATCTTGCACAATATCTCTATGAATAATGTTAGTATTATTTATTAAATTAGAGAGAGTATCTTAATCACTATATATGGTAATAAATCTTTAAGAAACTTGATTAAGAATATTTAATATGCTATGCATCTTTTAATTACTAAAATATTATGCATATATTTTGAAACATTATTCTAATCATTTGTATGATATTATTTCTTTTAAGAATCTTAATTAGAATATTTGATATGATATGCATATTTTCAATTACCAAAATATTATATAAATATAAAATGCCTATATTTTCCTTCATAATGTTAATTATAATATATAAACATATGGTAAATAGTATTTTGCAGATAAATCCAAATATGTTCTATATTTATAATAAACACTTTTAAATATTTAAAAAAAGTAAGGAAAATGTTATATCAAAAGTGCAATATTTTCGACTGAACAAATACCCCCAAACTTAACTTCGATCGTCCCGAGCAAACTAGTTATTCAAGAGAAAGAGAAAAAGAAAAAGAAAAACCTATGTAGCACACTTTCGTAGACAACACGATTGCACTGAGCATGTGCAACAAGACGTTAAACCTCTAGGTGTCACTACTAGGAGGAGTGTTGTCTCCTGAGAGTTTTCAGCGGATTACACCCACAAAATCCCATAATAAAAGGAAGATGGTGAAAGTTACATACAAAGATATGAATTATAAAAGAAAGAACTTGAAAATAAGAGTTTCCAACTATACTAGCTTTTCAGTTGCCATGAGCCCTATCTTAATGGTCGTGAAAAGATGTTAGAAACCACATCATCCCTCAATAAAACATCGCCTTTAGTCTTCCTCCCTATTTTTCTTCCAAACATTGATCATATACCTCTACATGTGTGTAAAATACATCTCTACACTTAGAGAATTCAATTCAAGCTATCATACTCTTGTCCATCTTCCAAAGTACTTTATAGTTGGTGAATATTTTAGATGGAATTGCTTACATATCCTTCATACGACCGTTAATACTTCTTGAGGTACTAACCGACCGATTACAAAATGTGCTCGCGCATTTAGGAGTAATTCCTTGTCTTGTAACACATAAGGCTTAGCAGTGGCTCCCAAACCAGTTGGTCTAAGGCACTAGGTGATAAAACACCCTCGCTATATTTTTTTATGCTGCCTTGTTAATTACAAAACCAGTGTTCATTTTTTTTCTTCACCACCACTTATATATATATATATATATATATATATATATATATATATTTATTTTATATACTAAGGCTTTTAGACAAGAGCATTTCAAGGTATCCTCTACTATCCCAAGTTTCAAGATGTGTGTAAGTGCGCATAGTAGGGTATCAACGTTCAAATATTTAGCGTCAAGAATAAGGACTATTTTTCAGACTTAATTTTATCCTTTGATTAGCAATTTCCTTCATCTTACTAACCCTTAGGACAACAGCTCATAACTACTTTTTACTATTTTTTTAAAGAAAAAATCTAACTTTCTTGTTTTTCTTAAACTATTTCTATCTTTCATATGTAAATTTTCACTTTCTAACTTTCAATATCAAAATTTTTGTGCTTATATATAGTATAATGCAAAGTAACGCGTAAATAAGCACAAACCTCCCCCAAACCTGTTTACAGCAGTGTCCTCACTGTTGTTATCTATTTAAATCTCGAAAACTGTAGACTTGGGAGGAAAAGTTAGTGACGGGGATATGAAATAGTGAAAGTAAAATTCTCCCCAAAACTTATTTTTGGCTCACAATTTTGGAAAAATCATTTTCTTTCAAGAGCCAAAATACCCCCCCAAACTTGAGTTAAACAATGTTAATCTTTTAAAATCACACGAGGGGGTCAAAGTCATTGGTTAATGCCAAGCTTTGCAAAGACCGAAAGTCAACACCAACCATTCGAAGATTTTATCAGTGTAGTGCATCGGTTGGTGGAGGAACATGTTGTAGAGAGCCAGGAAGAAGTGGGGAAAAGACAAGTGGTAGGATAGAATGTGTTTGCGTCTCGTTTTGGAGAGATGACATAGTGATTGTGATGGATTACTCGCATTCTCTTTATAGTCCAGAAGAAGGGGTGGAGGTTCAATTTCTTCGTCTTGGAATTGATTCATCTCAACACCCGTATCTTTTAAAATTGCGAGTTCATCAGCGAAAATTTCCTCAAAGCTCTCATCGATACCCCGAAGAATAATTTCATCAAAAAGCGCGGGGTGATCTTCAGACTCCAAAAAAGGTTCATAATCAGTGTTAGATATTGACCCGGACAATTCGGTGGAAGAGTTCGTATGTGTATTATATATAGTTGGGTCAAACAACAATATATGAAAAGAGTCTATATCATTATCAAGAGGCTGATCAAATTCGCTGCTGTCGACATCCATTAATTCGACAGAACATGTATGAGCAGTAGGTTCGAAGGGTACACTTCCCAACTTGTATATGTTAAGCTCTATTGACAGCTTCCTGAAGGATAGGGTCATAGAGCTATTACGACAGTTGATTATAGCATTGGAAGTGGCCAAAAAGGGTCGACCAAGGATCACCGGAATTTGATTCCGTGGGTTCGCTACAGGCTGGGTATCGAGTACAATAAAGTCCACAGGGAATACAAATTCCCCGATTTTTATCAACACATCCTCTAGTTCACCCCTACGTTTGATGATTGATCGGTCGGCCATCTGGAGAGTGCAGTGAGCTGGTTTCAACTCTCCAATCCCTAACTGCTCATAAACCGAGTAAGGAAGCAGGTTAACACTTGAGCCAAGGTCAAGTAGCACGGTTAATGTGTTTATCCCCAATAGAAATAGAAATAGTAGGATAGCCAGGATCCTTACGTTTCCTAGGTAATTGTTGGGGAAAAGCTGTGTCTACAGTCTTTGACATGAACACCTTTTTTGACACTTGAGTCTTCCTCTTCCTAGTGCACAAGTCCTTGAGAATTTTTGCATAAGCCGGGGCTTTTTGTATAGCATCTAGGAGAGGGATATTGATATTAACTTCTTAAAGATTTCAGTGATCTTCTCCATTTGCGGACTTGGTCTGTTTTTCCTTAACCGATTCGGATAAGGAGCTTTAGCAATAATAGCGGGGTCCAACATTGGAGAAGATCGTGTGGGTAGGAAAGATACAAGAATAGGAGTGGGGATCGTCTTTGGTGGACTAGAAGAAGTGTGCTGAGGGTTCGAGCCGTGGGGAAAACAGAGAATAGGCTCGGAAGAAAGCGGTGGGGTAGACGAACTGGGGTCAGAAGTAGAAGTAGAAGTTGAAGGAAAAGTCTCAGCCGGGGTATCATCGATTGATACTTTATTATTATCAATCTCTTCACCGACATGATTGTCTAGCACTCTTTCAGATCTCAACGTGGTAATAGCATTCACATGATGTGCATAGCCAGGATTGGGTAAAGGTCGAGCTGGAAGTTTCCCTTTCTCTCTAGCACTCAATTCGGCATTTATTCGGGCAATTTCTGCTTCCATCGATTTAATACTCTCACTTTGGGAGTCAGAGTTTTTCTGGATTTTATCGACGGAAGATTTCATCTCAGCCGAAACTTGCATGAAATTTGTCAGAAGCAAATTCATGGTTTGTTCGAGTGAAGAGGAGTTATCAGTACCGGTCAATTGCAAAGAATTGTTGTGCGGTGCAGAAGTGTTGACTGGATTTTGAAAATTTTGTGATTGGTAGGGGTGCTTACTTATTTGAAGTGGTTGCTGTTGTGGTGGAGGACCCCTTTGGAAATTGTTTTGATTTGGAACTGTGTCTTGAGTTTGTGATTGTTCTAAGCAAAGTTATGGTGATTCCTCCAGCCCTGATTATAAGTGGAAGAATAAGGATCGTTTCTAGGTCTTTGTTGGAAAGCGGCATTGGTATGCTCTTGACCTTGAAACGGAGAATTTAAAGGACATTCTTCTGTAAGATGAGATGGATCAGAACAGCATCTACAGACAGTTTTGGAGAGTGACATCTGATTTAGGGAGGCTGCTAAAAATTTATGTTCCATAGCTTCGAGTTTCTTTTGCATTGCTGCCATTTTAGCTCTATCTCCTATGGAAACATCATATTGGTGGTTACTACCCCTAGACGATGATTGACTAACACTCTCCCACTGTAAAGATTTTTCAGCGAAATCTTCTAAAAATCTCCAGGCTTCACCATCATCTTTATTCATGAAGGTGCCATGACACATGGATTCAAGGGTCTGTTTTGTTGTAGGATTAATGCCTTCATATATGATTCTGCACAGATCCCATCTAGGAATTCCTTGATGAGGACATTGAACTAACAGATCCTTGAAGCGTTCAAAACACTTCGAGAATGGTTCATTGGGAAGCTGGGTAAATTGATTTATTTCGCTACGGACTCGGGCTGTCTTATGATCAGGGTAGAATTTCTTTAGGAAAGCTGTGACGAATTCTCCCCAGTTTGAAATAGAATGTGCAGCTGTGTTATAAAGCCACTTCTCAGCTATATCGTACAAAGTGAATGGGAGAAGACGTAACCTCATAGTATCCACAGAAAGCTGTGAAGTACCTATCATAGTGCATACATTTTAAAATTTGGTAATAAAGACGTATGCGTCTTCATACTCGAGACCGTGATATTTTGGTAAAAGATTGATGTAGTGGGGTTTAATTTCAAAATTATCCCCGTTGGCTGGTGGAATAGATAGACAAGTAGGAAGTGGACCACGTATAGGATATCATCTTTCTTGGAGAGAGATGCGCGGTGTATTCTGCTCACCTACGAGCGGTGGCTGGGTGGTATTATAATTTGATGGAGTACCGTCCATCTCGGTCGATGTGGTGGGTGGTGGGGAAAAATGAAACGAAGAAGTACCGACTTCGGAGTCGATAGCAGGAACGCGGACAAGACGGGAACTAGAATCACGTGTCCAGCCGAGCATGCACTAAGCGGTTTAGCGCAAGTGGCAGCATGTGTGTTATTTAAAAATTGGTTTGTTTTTGAAAAAGTGTGTCGGACTTAGAAAAACCACACAAAAATGCACAAACAACCCTGAAACTAAGGTTACCTATATCAAGTCTCTAGACCGCTCTTAGACTTCTAAAGGACAAGCCGTAGGACCAATCCTCTACCACCTCTTTACTACTCTTGTGGCCAGGTAAGTGCCGGGTAAGTGGGAGGTATCCGCTAATCACCGAAAATAGTGGGCCTAATTAAGTAATCACTTGCCTTCGACACACTTGCCTAGACACCACAAAAGTAATGTGGATAAGTGATAGATTACCCACAACCTTACTCTGTCCTTATTGAGCGCGACAGTCCTTAGATTCTTGTCTAGGTATTCTTTAAATTAATGTAGGGTTAATGCGAATGCTCGTTTCGTGATTTGTGGGGCTTAGGAAGGTTGATGAAATCCCCACCTGATCTGAATTTTGGTCTTACCTCTTAAAATCCGTATTAAGATATGAAATAACAAACCAATAACAAAACTTTGCAAAATGATTTTTGAGCGGCGATATTTTGCAAAGAATCCTGCAGAAAAGATATTTTATTGGATTTCAGAGGAGAGAGAATGAGTTGAAAATTTCACCAGAGAAGTTTGGAACCCTAATTCCTCACTTAAGCCGCGGATCCGCCGCTAAAATAGCCTTTCTGCAGCGTTTCCGCCGTGCTTTGAGGGAATGTTTTGATGATTGTTACTATGTGGCCTCCTGTGCTCCTCTGGATCTTGATGAATGTCTATGGCTCTCTGTCTGCAACTCCAGATCCCCTCGCAATATTCACAAAATAATCTTAAATATACAATTTGCAGTTTTGTTTTGTTTATGATAATGATCGAATAAGAATTCAACACATATAGTAAGAATAAAAATTACGCACGTATCCCCGGCAACGGCGCCATCTGATTGGTGTGAAAAAGTGTTTGTAGAATAACCGCAATCAATAACGGTGTCTCTTGTAGCTAGACGAGATGAGCACGGGTCGTTCGCAGGGAAACGTGGAATCTTTTTATCTTACTTTAGACGTGTTGAATAAAATAAACGAAGAGAAGATGATAGTTTATTTAAGATCAAAATTAATTACGGATGTAAATTATATAAGAAAAAGGCTTGTAGGGTTCGTTAAGATTTAGTAGTCATGAATGATTAATTAAAGATTACTCCTTTTTTCCTTTAATAGATTTAAAACTAGATCAATGGTAATGCAGGTAGATTTAGGGTTTTCGGAAGGAATGGGGTTCCCATTCTTAACCCCTATCTTTACATGGATCTCCGTTCATGTCTAGCCTTTACCAAAACAATTGTTAATCTAATCTCAAATCGCGGTCGTGACTACCAATGAATTGATAGAGCGCCCGATTAAGATGTTAATAATTCTTTTGATAAAGTTTATAAACTTTATATGACGTAAAAAGAGTAAAAATATTTTAATCATCCATTGATCTACCTTAATCCTTCGAACCCTAACAAGCGGAGAATTATCGCGCATGTTGGGAATAGAAGAAGAAAGAATAGTTAAAGAAATCATAATGCAGAAATAATACAGAAAATAAATAATTAAACAAAATAATCTATCTTTATTAATCAACTTCATAAGTACAAATCCTATGAATTTATATTACAGGAGGAAGAAGTTGCTCTCGATCTCTGCCCCGTAGGAAGTAGATACTCCGTCGATTTTCATGTCGCCCTATCACGTCGAATCGTGGACCTTGTTCCCGCTAAAATTTTGGCTCAAAACCCGCTCCGTATAAAATAATAACAATAAATAAATAAATAAATAATAATAAAGGAGAAAATCTCCCTTTCAGAACAAAGCTCTGTACTAATCCCAAGGCGGGAAAACGAAGCAATACTTCTGTTTCCCCCGATCAGAGCAAAGCTCTGTTTTAAAAGATAATAAAAATCAAATCTTAAAATAAAGAAGCAACGCTTCAGATGCACTGCGCTCTGCGCTGCGCGACACGTGTCAGCGCAGGTGCGCTAGCGCAGCTGCGCTGCGCTACGCGACACGTGTCAAACACAGATGCGTTTGCGCCAAACAGAATTAAAATTCCAGAAAGATCTTTCTGTTCTTGTTAAAATCAAGAAGATTGTCTTCTGTAAAACAGAAGCCCTTGGATCAAAGATCCAACGGTGGGGAAAATTCCCCAAATCACTCAGAGAATGATCTCTTTAACAAATTTAACAAATTAATGGGTACTATATAAAGGCCCCTAGACCCCAATTCAAAACAACAAGGACAACACAGAAACTCAAGAAGAACAAAGAGAAATAGAGAAACAAAAAACAGAGAGAGAACTCTAAAGAATTTTTGGAGAAAAACTCGAAGAAAGAAAAGGTAAAAACCTTTAATAAAAGAAGAATTTCTTATGAAAAGATCATTAATCTAAGAACAAGATCAAGGATCTTCAACAAAAAAAAATAATAATAACAAAGGCATTGCCTTTTTTATGAACCATTGGTTCTGGAATCTTAAAGATTCTTTTCTTGGATCAAGAAATTAAAATAGTGCCTTGCACTTGCAAATCTGCACTGTTGCACTCCTGGATTGGCGCAACTCACTAGAGCGCGCCACGTGTCAGCTTCAATACCACTTGCGCTACGCGCTTTTAAAAAGAGCACCGCTCTCTTAAATTGGCGCAAGCCACCAGAGAGCGCCACGTGTCAGCAGCGCAACAGCACAGTGCACTGCGCTTACGCTCACTAGAGCGTGACACGTGTCACCTCCCTATGGACTTGCGCCTTGCGCTCCTTAATTGGCGCAAAGCGCCTGAAAAGCCACGTGGCATTCTGTCAGACTAATTAATGCAGCGCATTATTAAAGGGCGGAGCCCAATTAAAAGGCCCAATGGACCAAAACAAATGCTCTGCATTATAAAAAAGGGACAGAGCCCAAATCAAATAGGCCTTACAGGCCAAAATAAAATGCAGTGCATTATTAAACAGGGGAAAAGCCCTAGCACTGGCCTAATAAGCCAGAGATAAAAACGTTGAATATTCTCAACTGGACTTAGCCCAACCATGGCCGTAAGTCCTCAAATTAAATTGACTGAGCAAGACTGCTATCTTAAATCAATTTATATCCGGTTCAAGGGTATATCTCTGAACTCCTCTGACACCTGTCGTTGTAATCCTTCAACGTCATCAGAGAGGTGACGGGTCCCGACGGCCATACATTCAATGGACCCCCATGTCCCTAAATTGGAAAATGGACCACTATGTCCTTAAACTGGAACAATAGAGCCCGCAAATGCTCTTTTGTCGGATTTAAACGATCCCGTTTAAGTTGATCTTAGCCTCAAATATGGCTAACGTATCCTTAAACATTCAAACAGACTTTAGTCCCAAATTGGACTATAGACTCTCCCAGCCAACTTTGGCTCAAGGGTACATCTTTGAACTCCTCTGACACCTATCGTTGTAATCCTTCAACGACGTCAGAGAGGCGATGGGTCCCGACGGCCATATATTATTAAATGGACCCCTATGTCCCTGAACAGGAACAATAGAGCCCCTAAATGCTCTTTTGTCGGACCTAAACGATCCCGTTAAGTTGATCTTAGTCTCAAATTAGACTAATGTATCCTTAACAAACGTTTGAGTTGATCTTAGCCTCAAATATGGCTAACGTATCCTCAAACCAAAATCCCAAACCCAAATCTAAGAAAATACGGATTTGGACTAATCCACGTCCTACGGGCGACGACATAAATTAGTCTCCGTATACAATCCTCGGGCAACCACAAACAAAACAAACACCCACGACACGAAGTAAAATTATGGAGAAGGAGAAAGTTGTTACCGCGATGCGGTAGCGTAATTAACTGCAAGGGCTTGCGCCCGCAGGGAAGAGCGTCCCCACAATCAAAAACCCCTCAAGCGAGGGGGAATCTGACGAAGTCTGCTACATCGGCTGCATCCGTCTAAACCTCCGATACGCGGTGCCATAAATCAACTTGGCATTTTCGGAGAGGTGGACGGATAAAACCAAATAGCATCTGCCCCGAACCCCAGGCAAGACGTCCATGTCTTGGCCGCCGTTCGGAGGGGAACAGATTCTGGCACGCCCGGTGGGACCTTTTCCTCTTTCCACTCCACATTTCGTGTGTCGTGTTCGCGAACGAATCGCGGTTTACTGTGGTTGCCTGTGGATTCGAGGTACTAAGATTTGATGTCTTGCTCCGTGCAAAAAACAGGAGATCAATGGCTTCAAACCGCACTGCCTGCAACTCTCGCTCCGTCCATGCTGGAGGAGTGACTTATGGGCCCCAAGCGGCCTCCCTTTTCAAGATGCCAGTGGAGCAGGTAACTCAAGCCACCACTGGATTATTCTTCGGGACCATGCTCCCACCGATGAGCTTCAATGCCCCAATGACGTTGCAAGAAGCCCCAAAGAAGTCAGTCTTTGATCGACTTACCGCTGCCGTGGCCCCTCTCAATGGGTCGCCTAACTCCACTGCCTCAGTTTTTAGCAGACTAGGCCAGAGCTCCAACGGGCCCATGAAGAAGCCTGTAATACCAGAAGGCGTTACCCCGAAGAGGATATCCATCCCTGCTCCCGTTCCAGGCGAGATCACCAAGGTTGCTTCCCTTACTCGGAAGTCTGCTTTTGATAGGTTGGCCGTCCCCATTCAACGGACAACGGTCTTTAAAAGGCTGATACCAGCGAATTCTGACCAACACAGGGGGCATGAGGAGGTCACCTCTACGGCTAAACCAGCTCCATCCGCACAACACGCTTGACATCGCTACTGGCGCCAAGTAAGGAAGGATGGGGGCAACTCCCCCTATGGTATAACTCCGCCAGCTCCAACGGTGGGGATCGACGCTGCTGTTCCAACCGGGAACAGCTTCGAATTGCTGAACACGGTGCGCAGAAACTCTCCTACTGTGATGCTGAACCGAACTCCTTCACCTATGGAAAATACTCTAGAGAAGAAGCTAGAGCAGCCCCCTCAACGGCTGTCGTCTAAAATTTACAAAGTTTGGCAATGTGTCCAAGAGTCGGTGATCGATCAAGACTATCTCCGCCGACAGAAAAAGATGAAGGTTCGGCAGGAGAAAGACTACTCTGTCAAGCCAGAAAAAGCAACAGCTACTTAGGTGCATACTACAACGGCCCCCTCAACTTCAACCACTCAAAAGAAAAGGAGTCCGCAAAAAGCCCCTGTGAACATGGCAAACCGTAAACACACCGAGCACAAGCACCCCAAGTCTGGGGGCATGGTGGTGCACACTGTTTATATGGCTTCCGGAAAGGACGAAAGCCGTGTTTCGATGGGTCACCGACCGCTCACCCGATCCGTGACCAAAGCCCAGGAGCAACAGCAAAAGCTTCAGGAGATGATGACTGCGATGGCCGCACTTACCGGGCCAAAAGAAAGCTCAGGGGCAGCATCAGAACAGCGACACGAACAAGAAACCGACGCTGACTTCCTACGCAGAGTTCTCGAAAAAAAGGACAAAGAAGCCGCAGAGCAAGCGGCTAACATAAAACAAATGGCGCTCCTCTTCCAAGATGTGGTAGGGATGATGTTACAGCTGGACCCTCCAGCTGATGACCCTCCAATCATTGGTGAAGACGATAGAGGGGAGACATCTAATCCTCCTCCGGCTCTTTCAACAGCCAAGGAAGAAACCATTTCCAAAGCTGCACTAGACGATCATATATCTCAGCAGATATGAATTCATCCGGCGAATGAAGCGGCTAGGAAAATTGTTAAAACCGGACGGCCCTATCCGAGCTGGTATGACCAAATCAGCTACCCGCTAGGATATACGATCCCTAAGTTTCATGTATATAAAGGGATGGGGAATCCACATCAGCATGTTGCTCAATTCAGAGCCTTATGCGGCAATACTGGAGGCGATGACAAACTATTGCTTCGCCAATTCGTCGGTAGCTTAGCAGAAACAGCCTTTGAATGGTATTCGGAGCTACCTAACGACTCTGTCAAAACATTTGCGGAGATGGAGCTACTGTTTACACAAAGATTTGCGAGTGCTAGTGGTCACACCCCGATAACAGCACTGATTAATGCCAGGATAAGACCAGGCGAAACGTGGGTCCAATACGCAACACGATGGCGGAACCTATGGTCGAAATGCGAACAATGTATAGAAGAGGCTCCTGCAGTAGGTATGTTCGTGGGCACTCTTGATCCGCAAGCGACCATCTCGCAATTCATGATGTTCTTCAGGCCGACCACCTTCCAAGCCTTGGTTGACAAATTAGCCCAAATGGACCAGATGGGCCATGGACCGTCTCCTCCAAAACCGGACTTTCGAAATGAGAAGGGGAAAGGAAAAGCGATTGTCATCGCCAATGTTCAACAACAGCCAAGCAACTTGAAGCCGGTTGTCCGTCGAAACAATATGCGTCCACGTGTATTTCTTGAGGAGAGGCTAGGACGTCCTTACTCATTTCCTCAAAGTAAAATGAGAAGACTGTTCGAGCTGGCACTGCGCAACAGGCTCATCAATCTGCCAGATCCAAGACGCCCGTTGCAGCCAAACAACGTCAATGATCCCAGTTACTGTCCCTACCACCAAGTGTTGGGTCATCCGATTGAGGATTGCTACGTCTTCAAAAACTGGATTGAAGACCAATACCTACAAGGCAAGTTTGCGCTGTCTGAAAAGTGGAAGGTAAACCCACCATAGCCACACACTCCAAAGAAGACGGACGCACCGGGGGCAACTTGTCACGTGATCTCTCACTCATTGATAGACGATAAAGAGACTCCTTGCGCTGAGAAAACAAGAGCGGATTCTAAACCGGAACTTCTATGGCCGTCAGACGAGATGATCGATACCTTCCTGAGTGAGATTCGTCTGAAAGTTAAAGCCAATCAAGAGCGTGAGATGGCCATACTAGAAAGAGCCAAACACTGGCAACCAGACGAAAGAGTCGAAGCACTCCCTTCAAATAAAAAATTATCCGCTGGATGAGGAAAAGGTTCGCTAAAGCCATATCAATGGGGATGAAGCTACCACCCTCTGAAGAAAACTCTCTCGGTGGAGTAAAGATGCATCCTAATTACTGCTGATATCATCAGAAGATCGTACATCCTACCGAAGACTGCGACTCCTTTAAGTGTTGGTGGCAAGGGTATGTCGTTCACAGGCAGTACGTCAACAGAACAAAGCGTGAAGCTCGTAAACAGCGGAAGAATGCGACAGATGAGCATAAAAGAGTTGCCGGCAATTTTCATAGGGATGATCCCGGGGGATCACGAGTTCTCACCTTCAGGAGCGACTCCGACGAAAAAGTATCCCTCGGCCCTCTCTTCATGGAATCCATCTCTGAAGAATTGAAGAATTACGAGAACAGTCAGCCGTGCAATTGCACGATACTCAAAGAGAATCTCGGACCCGCAAATAACAGAGCAGACAAAAAGGATAAAGGAAAAGGACAAATGGCCTTTGTCGCCAACACTCAACAGCAATCGAGTGACCTTAGACCAATTATTCACCAAAACAACAAGCGGCAACCCCTCTATGAGAGGTTGAAGCGTCCTTACTCATTTCCCCAAGATGAAACATAGAGGCTGTTTGAAGTGGCGGTGCACACCAGGCTTATCACTCTACCGGAGCCGAAATGCCAAACACAACTGAATGATGTTGACAATCCTAATTATTGCCCTTACCACCAAGTATTCGGCCATCCGATCGAAAATTGCTACGTTTTCAAAAACTGGGTTGAAGAACAATACCAACAGGGAAAGTTCGCGTTGTCCGAAAACTGGAAAGTGAGCCCGCCACAGCCACATACTCCGAGAAAGATGGATATGCCGGAGGCATCATGCTCATTAATAGAGAAATCCCCATAGAACGAAAAGTCAGTAAACTAGAGATTCGCCTCAAATACGGCGATGGCGGACCGAAACGTCCTTAAACTAATGACCGACCGAAACGTCATTAAAGTACTACCGCAGCATCCTCAGGCTGACGAGATAAATAAAAAAAAGAGAGAATAAAAATAATAATAATAATAAAAAAACGGTATGTCCTTAAGCAGAATGGGCACGGATGAAAACCCAAAAGGGCTCCGTGAGTAAAAACAGCAGGGCTACCGGCGAGTGTTCATGAAAACCTGAAAGGGTGCGACCTCGTAAAAAAAAGAGAATAAAAAGAATTAAAAAAAAAGGTATGTCCATAAGTAAAATGGGCACGGATGAAAACCCGAAAGGGCTCCGTGAGTAAAAACAGCAGGGCTACCGGCGAGTGTTTGTGAAAACCCGAAAGGGCGCAACCTCGTTAAAAAAAAAGGGGCACTTGCAGGGTCCTCTCGACCTTGTAAGGAGAAACCACCCGTGTGAGATCCTTACGACTCCCAAGGGAGGGAGAAACACACTTAGGGATCCCCACGATTCCTAAGGAGAAAGTACACTTGCGAGATTCTCACGACTCGTAAGGAGAACTCTCTTATGGGACCCTCACGGCTCATAAGATTTGAAAGTCTTAAGCTACAGAGACCTAAGCCTGTGCTTAAGCAACCCCCACAACCTTCGATATTGCCCTACAAGTGTTTCAATACCGACCCTTGTATACAATCCACGGGCGCGAATAAACATTTCCCTAATCAAGTCCCATCCGTGACTAGGGATATGTTCGGATGATGAACAACCCTTGTAAGTCCTCTCGACTTACAAGGAAAAAACCCTCTTGTAGGATCCTTACGACTTACAGAGGAACATATACTTAGGAATCCTCACGATTCCTAAGGAGAAAATACACCTACAAGATCCTCACGACTTGTAGGAAGAAATACCTTTGTGAGACCCTTACGGCTCATGAAGTCAAGAGCCTTAGTCGACAGGACCTTAACCCTGTTCGCTAAACCACCTTTGTTCGACATCGACAGAGGCAAATGATGATTCTCTCCTGGCAATATCCCAGTTGTAGCGGTGCTGATGCCGAAATCGGTGTCTAATTTCAGGTTTACGGCGAAAAGCCAGTAGGCCGCACAGGCATACGAAATAGCCAAAATGATGGGGCAACTTGCAATAAAAAGAAGCAAGTAAAAACGTATGCACACAAAACAGCCGAAATGATTGGGCAACTCGCATTAAAAAGCAGCGAGTAAAAATAAAATAAACAGCCGAAATGATTGGGCACCGCGAAAAAGAGCCGAAATGATGGGGCAATCGCGACTTTCGCGATATAAAAGTTGAAATGATAGAGCATCGCGGAAAGAAAATAAAAAATGAATGAAACTTTTGCCCTACAGGTGAGATCACATCGATCCCTGTATACAATCCAGGGGCACCAACAAAGAGGGAACTATACCTTCCCAACAGGCTCCACCAGAAAACGAAGCCAAATCTCAACGGTTCATAGACAACCTAGAGGCAATCTCGACATTTGTCGCAATATTGCAGACACAATGTCAACAAAGGAAGCAAAGGAAGATCCCTAGCTTCAGGGTCTCAACGTCAACATCGACAAGTTAGAGATCACCAACGGCGTTTCTCCGCACTCCAACCAGATGCAGACGCGACGTCAACAATCGACCTCAGAGTTGCAACGAAATGGAACCATGGCAAAGTCCCTAGTTCCAAATCTTAATAGCCACATCTACAGCCTGGAGACCAACAACGGTGGGCCTCCTCATTCCAGCATGACACAGAGGTTACACCATCAAACGGAGAACGACAAAATCCTAGCTCTACCTCAGCGTTCGTCTCGTTACATCAGACGCAATGCCAATAACGGCGTTCCTTCGTAGTCCATCAAGATGCAGATACAACGCTAACGAAAGACCCCATGGTCAAACAAGCGGAGTAACGGAAAAATCCCAGCTCCACCTCGGCATTCGTCTCGATACAGCAGACGAGATGTCACGACAGCGTTCTTCCTCCAACAGGATTCGGACACGACAAAGCAAACGAAGCGAAAGCCAAATTCCTAGTTTCAAGGTCTTAACGGCGAGTCATATATCATCTCACACGAGTGCGGAATGGTCACCACTTCGACGTTCGTCTCGACACAACAGACACAACATCATCAAACAAATGGAGCCACGGCAAAATCCCTAGTTCCAAACCTCGACGGTTCACCAGCAACCTAGAGACAACCGCGACGCTCGTCTCGATACAGCAGACGAGTTTTCACCCCAGCGTCTTTCCTCCAGCAGGGTTCAGACGTGATCATCAAACAAACAGAGCCACGGAAAAATCCCTAGTTCCAAATCTCGACGGTTCACCAGCAACCTAGAGACAACCACGACGTTTGTCTCGATACAGCAGACGAGTTGTCACCCCAGCGTCTTTCCTCCAGCAGGGTTCAGACGCGACAATTAAACAAACGGAGACATGGCAAAATCCCTAGTTCCAAATCTTGACGGTTCACCAGCAACCTAGAGACAACCGCGACGTTCGTCTCGATACAGCAGACGAGTTTTCACCCCAACGTTCTTCCTCCAGCAGGGTTCAGACGCGACAATCAAACAAATGGAGCCACGGCAAAATCCCTAGTTCCAAATCTCGACGGTTCACCAGCAACCTAGAGACAACCACGACGTTCGTCTCGATACAGCAGACGAGTTGTCACCCCAGCGTTCTTCCTCCAGCAAGGTTCAGACGCGACAATCAAACTAACGGAGCCACGGCAAAATACCTAGTTCCAAACCTCTACGGTTCACCAGCAACCTAGAGACAACCACGACATTCGTCTCGATACAGAAGACGCGATGCCAGCAAACGAAGCAAAGGCCAAATTCCTAGCTTCAGGGTCTTGACGGCAACTCACATAAAACCTGAAAGACTATCGGAGATCATCCCACACCAGCGCGGAGTGGTTATGACTCATCGGGGCTCTCCAAAATATGCCTAACCTCAAGTAAAAAGCGGCATGGCAAAATACCTAACGCTTGCCCTTCCGACGGTCAAACTGCCAAGGAGGATTGCTTGAAGACGTCTTGTCCAGCCCCCGAAGGGATCAGAGACACGGCAGTCGCAGGGCTACTCGAACAGCACGATTACCTATCGAGGAATATATCAGTTTATGTGATGATACGGCGGCCAAAACCCTAAGTACCACAGACCCTAACGGACTTCTGTCGTAAAGAGCAGAGGTTAACTGTAACGTTAGGATATTCTTGCGAGAAATGCTCGATTCATCTCGACTTGTGAAGAAATTGATGTCTTTGCGAGAACTTCTCGATGCGGCTCGACTCGTGAGATAAAGCCTTAGGCAGTAAGGATTAAAAAACCTGTTTTCTAAGCACTAGGACCCTGCAAGTTGGCCCAAAACGGTCTCTTGCATACTATCCACGGGTCTCACTCTCCCAACTCGAATCTCGATAGGGAGGGAAACAACCGCTTACGGGTCCTCTCGACTCATAAGAGGGAAAATTCTCTCATAAGTTCCTTACGACTTATAAGAGGAAACACACTTAGGAATCCTCACGATTCCTAAGGAGAAAATACACCTATGAGATCCTCTCGATCCGTAGGGAGAAAAGTCTTTGTGAGACCCTCACGGCTCATAAATTTGAAAAGTCTTAGGCTACAAGGACCCTAAACTTGTCTCCTAAGCCCTCGATTCCATGGCTACTCCTAACTTTGCACTACTTCACCCACGTACATACTTACGTGGGCAAAGTAGTGGGGGCATTTGTTCTCGCCAAAATTTTGGCTCAAAACCCGCTCCGTATAAAATAATAACAATAAATAAATAAATAAATAATAAAGGAGAAAATCTCCCTTTCAGAGCAAAGCTATGTTCAAATCCCAAGGCGGGAAAATGAAGCAATGCTTCTATTTCCCCCAATCAAAGCAAAGCTCTGTTTTAAAAGATAATAAAAATCAAATCTTAAAATAAAGAAGCAACGCTTCAGATGCGCTGCGCTCTGCGCTGCGCGACACGTGTAGCGCAGTTGCGCTGCGCTCTGCGCTGCGTGAGACGTGTCAAGCACAGATACGTTTGCGCCAAACAGAATTAAAATTTCAGAAAGATCTTTCTGTTCTTGTTAAAAACAAGAAGATTGTCTTCTGTAAAACAGAAGCTCTTGGATCAAAGATCCAACGGTGGGGAAAATTCCCCAAATCACTCAGAGAATAATCTCTTTAACAAATTTAACAAATTAATGGGCACTATATAAAGGCCCCTAGACCCCAATTCAAAACAACAAGGACAACACAGAAACTCAAGAAGAACAGAGAGAAATAGAGAAACAAAAAACAGAGAGAGAACTCTAAAGAATTTTTGGAGAAAAACTCGAAGAAAGAAAAGGTAAAAACCTTTAATAAAAGAAGAATTTCTTCTGAAAAGATCATTAATCTAAGAACAAGATCAAGGATTTTCAACCAAAAAAAAATAATAATAATAAAGGCATTGCCTTTTTTATGAACCATTGGTTCTGGAATCTTAAAGATTCTTTTCTTGGATCAAGAAATTAAAATAGTGCCTTGCACTTGCAAATCTGCACTGTTGCGCTCCTGGATTGGCGCATCTCACCAGAGCGCGCCACGTGTCAGCTCCAAGACCACTTGCGCTACGCACTTTTAAATAGAGCACTGGTCTCTTAAAGTGGCGCAAGCCACCAGAGAGCGCCACGTGTCAGCAGCGCAACAGCGCAGCGCACTGCGCTTGCACTCACCAGAGTGTGACACGTGTCACCTCCCCATGGACTTGCGCCTTGCGCTCCTTAATTGGCGCAAAGCGCCTGAAAAGCTACGTGGCATTCTGTCAGAATAATTAATGCAGCGCATTATTAAAGGGCGGAGCCCAATTAAAAGACCCAATGGACGAAAACAAATGCTCTGCATTATAAAAAAGAGACAGAGCCCAAATCAAATAGGCCTTACAGGCCATTATAAAATGCAGTGCATTATTAAACAGGGGCAAAGCCCTAGCACAGGCCTAATAAGCCAGAGATAAAAACGTTAAATATTCTCAACTGGACTTAGCCCAACCATGGCCGTAAGTCCTCAAATTAAATTGACTGAGCAAGACTGCATTCTTAAATCAATTTATATCCGGTTCAAGGGTACATCTCTGAACTCATCTGACACCTGTTGTTGTAATCCTTCAACGTCGTCAGAGAGGTGACGGGTCCCGACGGCCATTCATTCAATGGAGCCCCATGTCCCTAAACTGGAACATGGACCACTACGTCCTTAAACTGGAACAATAGAGCTCCCAAATGCTCTTTTTTCGGATCTAAACGATCCCGTTTAAGTTGATCTTAGCCTCAAATATGGCTAACGTATCCTTAAACATTCAAACAGACTTTAGTCCCAAATTGGACTATAGACTCTCCCAACCAACTTTGGCTCAAGGGTACATCTCTGAACTCCTCTGACACCTATCGTTGTAATCCTTCAATGACGTCAGAGAGGCGATGGGTCCCGACGGCCATATATTATTAAATGGACCCCTATGTCCCTAAACTGGAACAATAGAGCCCCTAAATGCTCTTTTGTCGGATCTAAACGTCCCGTTAAGTTGATCTTAGTCTCAAATTAGACTAATGTATCCTTAACAAACGTTTGAGTTGATCTTAGCCTCAAATATGGCTAATGTATCCTCAAACCAAAATCCCAAACCCAAATCTAAGAAAATACGGATTTGGACTAATCCACGTCCTACGGGCAACGATATAAATTAGTCTCCGTATACAATCCACGGGCAACCACAAACAAAACAAACACCCACGACACGAAGTGAAATTATGGAGAAGGAGAAAGTTGTTACCGCGATACGGTAGCGTAATTAACTGCAGGGGCTTGCGCCTGCAGGGAAGAGCGTCCCCACAATCAAAAACCCCTCAAGCGAGGGGGAATCTGACGAAATCTGCTACATCGGCCGCATCCGTCTAAACCTCCGATACGCGGTGCCATAAATCAACTTGGCATTTTCGGAGAGGTGGACGGATAAAACCAAATAGCATCTGCCCCGAACCCCAGGCAAGACGTCCATGTCTTGGCCGCCGTTTGGAGAGGAACAGACCTGTCTTAGATCTCTTGTTCTTTGACGGTGATTTGCTTTGTGGTAAAGGTAATGAGTTTTAACTTTAGCCCTCGGTCATTTATATAGCTCTCAAATCAGAAAACCAAGTTTCCTAATATGGTGATTGCCTAATATGGTGATTTCCTAATATGGTGATTTCCTAATAAAGTGATTTCCATGCCTGGATTTTGAGTCCCTGTCAGTATTGATTTTATGATTTTGGCAGATTTTTGATCCTGACATCTTGAACATCTTGATCTCTTGACCTGAGCTAAATCTTGCACAATATCTCTATGAATAATGTTAGTACTATTTATTAAATTAGAGAGAGTATCTTAATCACTATATATGGTAATAAATATTTAAGAAACTTGATTAAGAATATTTAATATGCTATGCATCTTTTAATTACTAAAATATTATGCATATATTTTGAAACATTATTCTAACCATTTGTATGATATTATTTCTTTTAAGAACCTTAATTAGAATATTTGATATGATATGCATATTTTCAATTACCAAAATATTATATAAATATAAAATGCCTATATTTTCCTTCATAATGTTAATTATAATATATAAACATATGGTAAATAGTATTTTGCAGATTAATCCAAATATGTTCTATATTTATAATAAACACCTTTAAATATTTAATAAACACCTTTAAATATTTAAGAAAAGTAAGGAAAATGTTATATCAAAAGTGCAATATTTTCAACTGAACATAACTCAAAGGGCCCGTGGGGTATGAACGGGACATAGACTCATAGTCTATTATATTATTTTACCGTGGTCCCGTCGGGAATGAACGGAGCATGGACCGATGGGTTACGCTGAGGATTACATTAATTGAATTGAATAACTTTAGAGTAGATAACCCTGTAGCACAGTCTAGACTACTCACAACTTCACCTATTTATATCCTGTTCACTGATCTATATTCATGTTACTGTTTAGTTGTTACTGATGACTTGTGACTGTTCATACTTCATGCTGCATATTTCATTACATCCTGCTTTCTTAGAATTATTGATATTATGACGCACAGACGTCAGGGTTTTGCATGGCCCAGATCCCTTATCTTTATCGCAGGCTGTCCAGGAGTATTTTGATCAACAGGCCGAGCAGTGAGGACCAGTTATTAGTTTAGTTTAGTTTTCCTTTCAGTATTTTCATTTATGATGTGAGCCCGTATTTTGGGACGTACATTCCAGATTATTATTGTACTTAGATCTTTTTCTTCCGCATTATTTTATTTCATGACTCGTTTATTCTGGCTTATGGATATGTACTAGATAGTTTATTTTATTTCTACTGTTCTTGATATCTCTAGACAGTCGTAATATGACTGTGGAAGGATCTTTCCTAGCCACAGGTATCATAGTTGGTTCTGTCACGTGCCTGTTCCCCTCCGAAAGACGGCTCGTAGACTGGGACGTCTAGGCCTGAGATTCGGGGCAGATGCTATTTGGTTTTATCCGTCCACCTCTCCGAAGATACCAAGTTGATTTATGGCACCGTGTATCGGAGTTTTAGACAGATGCGGCCGATGTAGCAGACTTCGTCAGATTCCCCCTCGCTTGAGGGGTTTTTGATTGTGGGGACGCTCTTCCCTGCAGACGCAAGCCCCTGCAGTTAATTACGCTACCACTTCACGGTAACAACTTTCTTCTTCTCCAGATGGTCACTTCGTGTCTTGGGTGTTTGTTTTGTTTGTGGTTGCCCGTGGATTGTATACGGAGACTAATTTATGTCATCTCCCGTAGGACGTGGATCAGTCCAATTCCGTATTTTCTTAGATTTGGGTTTGGGGTTTTGGTCTAAGGATACGTTAGCCATATTTGAGGCTAATATCAACTTAAATGTTTGTTAAGGATACGTTAGCCTAATCTCCAGACTAAGATCAACTTAACGGGATCGTTTAGATCCAACAAGAGAGCAATTGGCTCTATTGTTAAGTTTAATGACATTGCGGTCGATTGCCAGTTTAGGGACATGGTGGTCCAACATTCCCATTTTAGGGACGAATATTAGTTTAAGGACGTTTCGGTCCAACATTCCCATTTGGGGACGAACATTAGTTTAAGGACGTTTCGGTCCATGAGTTTAAGGACCCCACAGTCCGTGTTCATGCGTGGTTATCGGGACCCGTCACCTCTCTGACGACGTTGAAGGATTACAACGACAAATATCAGAGGAGTTCGGAGATGTACCCTTGAACCGGGTGTAAATAGATTTGAGAGAGCAGTCGTGCTCAGTCAATTTTAATTTGAGGACTTACGGCCAGTATTGGGCTAAGTCCAGTTAAAAATGTTCAACGTTTTATTTGCATTTAGCCTGTTAGGCCTTTACTAGGGCTCTGCCCCTGTTTAATAATGCATGGCATTTTTGTTTGGTCTATTAGACCTTTATTTGGGCTCTGCCCCGTTTTTTAAATGATGCACAGCATCTGTTTTGGTCTGACAGACCTTTGTTTGGGCTCTGCCCCTTTTTTAATAATGCATTGCATTTTATTAGGCCTGTTAGGCCCTTTTAATTGGGCTCTGCCCTTCTTTTTAATAATGCACTGCATTGATTAATCTAACAGAGCGCTACGTGGTTTGTCAGGCGCTTTGCGCCAGCGCAAGGCGCCAACTCATGTGGGTGTGACACGTGTCACACTCTGGTGAGCGCTAGCGCGCTGCTGACACGTGGCGCGCTCTAATGATTTGCGCCAAGCGCATAGCGCAGTTATTCTGGGGCCGACATGTGGCGTTTCCTGGTGGCTTGCGCCAATCCAAGGAGCGCAACAGTGCAAATTCAAATGTGCAAAGCACCGTTTAATATTTTGATCAAATCTTGATCAAAGAAAACAAGTTTTTCTTGTTTTCAGAGAACCAGTGGTTCATCAAAAGGCAATGCCTTTATACATAAGTAAATTACTTCTTCTCTCTCTCTCTTTTTTTTTTTATTATTTTTTATCCAAGATATTGATCTTGTTCTTAGATCATTGATCTCTTTTAGAAGAAATTTTTCTTTTATTCAAAGGTTTTTACCTTTTCTTTCTCTGAGCTCTTCTCAAAATTTTCTTTAGAGGAGTTCTGTGTTTCTCTTTCTCTGTGTGTTAATGTTTTTTTTAAGACTTGAAGTCTAGGGGCCTTTATATAGTGCTAATTGATTTGTTAAATCAGTTAAAGAGATCTTTCTCTGAGTGATTTAGGGATTTTTCCCCACCGTTGGACCTTTGATCCAAGGGCTTCTGTTTTACAGAAGATAATCTTCTTATTTTAACAAGATCAGAAAGATCTTTCTGGAATTTTAATTCTTTTTTAGTGCTGGCACAGTTGGCGCAAGCGCACCTGTGCTTGACACGTGTCGTGTAGCACAGAGCGCTGCGCAACTGCGCTGCCACTTGTCGCGCAGCGCAGCGCAGCTGTGCTGCCACGTGTCGCGCAGCGCAGAGTGCAAATCATCTGAAGCGTTGCTTCCTTTATTTTAAATAGAGTCTTGCTCTGATTGGGTGCGCTGCCTTGGGCGCTGCGCTGGCGTGTCTGCTTTTGATACGTGGCGCGTTGCGCGCAACGCAAGGGATCTGAACCGTTGCTTCAATTTTTGAATTTTTGAAATTCAAACAGAGTTTTGCTCTGATTGGGGGAAACAAATGCCCTCCCACCGTTGCGCTCACATGGCGCACACGTGAGTGTAATGGTGGCAAGATCCCAACCGTCAGATCAACTCAGGAGTTGAAGGGGCGCAAGCGCCTATAAATAGGACCCCTGGTCCTTAACAGATGATCACCATCTTCAAGATTTTTACTTTCAGAACTTCAGAGCCCTGCTCTTGTTTTCAAGAACTCTAAGAGTTAGAACTTTTTAGAAAAAACTTTTAGGTAAAAATTAATCTTAAATTAAATTAATTTTAATTAATAGAGCCTTGCTCTCATAGATCTTTTGATCTAAAGAAAACCCCTTTGGGGTTTCACCAACAGAGCCGTGCTCTCAAGAATTTGTTTCAGGGTTTCTTAACCCATGAATAGAGCTTTGCTCTTTGGCAAAACATAGATCTTTTGATCTAGAAATGAAGAACTCTTAAGAGTTTTCATGGATCTTTAAGATCCCAATTTTTTTTTGAATTTTTAATCTTTAAGAATTAATTTTCCTTTGATGGGTATTTCCACCATTATCACAGAGCTAAGCTCTTTTAATCTTTTGAGGAATTTTATTCTCTTGAGACCAGAGTTTGACAAGTGTCACTCTGTGACAGAGCTTTGCTCTGAAAGAGGAGATTTTCTCCTTGTCTCTAGGGATTTCTCATTAATGAGAATATTCTTTTGGGGATCTCCTCATTAATTGACAGTCTCATCCAATGATGGGGTTGTCTTATTAACTGACACATTGTCATCTAGATTTTGTGGGTCCCCCTTTGGTCCCTTACCTACTGCATTGCAGTATGGTATAAATTTTAAAATGCCAAGCGTTGGAATTACAACACCGACGGCTGATTTCTGTCCCTTCACAGGAAGCATGTCTGCTGATTTGTCATTCCTTTTCGTTCGTTCAGAGGGAGGATTTCCCGAGGCGCCAGTGGACCGGGAGGTGCTCGCTCTCATTAAGGATCATGACCCCGAGTATAAGAACCTTCACCCGTGGGGTAGGTGGTACAGTGAAATCATCAAGGGTCGCCGAAGCTTCGGTTGCGCGACGCCGTCAAAGCCTATCCCGTCGATCCCCTATGCGGATGAACCCCCGGTGAAGTATGCCGTGGAGGTTGTGAACTGGAATTCGGAGGATCTTCTCCAGCCTTCGATTGGTGCCATTCCCGTGCAGCCACCGCCGGCCGTGGACATTTTGGGACGGCACATATGTCAGGGTGAGGCACGCCCTTGGGGACAACCTTACAATATTGGATTGACCCCTCGACAACTGGCCGGATACTTGCAATGGGCCAGGTATATCCTATCGGCGAAGAGGACACATCTGATGAAGATTGGTCTGTACTCCGCAGTCTACGTCTCCTTGTTCGAGTACCCCGTTCCTTCGACGTGGTGGGTTAAGGCATTCATAGAACAATGGAACATCCCCACTCACACCTTCCATCTATCGGACAAGGAAGTCTCCATCTCCCTGGAAGAGTTCGCTGAGATTTCGGATTTGCCGGTGGGGGGGAGCATTATGAGGAGCTGCTTCCTCCCGACGAGTACGTTTTCGCCACCAAGCCGCTGGTATTTGATTTAACGCCGGAGAACGCTATTCAGCACCAGTTTTCGAGTCTGGTGAATGTGCTGAATATATATGAAGGTCTCTATCTGGAATCAGGAGTCCGGGGAGTCAGTTTCACAGATTTTATCGCCCGCTTCATTCGACCGGAAATTTTAGCGCAGCGGAGTGAAAAGTTCGCCAAGCTCGACGACCCTTTCGGCGTCGGCTTAGATCGTCGACCAGTATCGGAAGACGATCAAAAGGATTTCTATCTCCCCGATGCCGCCATCATGCCTTTATCAGACATTCCGCCCCGGGCATTGATGAGGAGACCTTCTTTTGGGGGTTTCTGGGATTGTGGCTGTGCTGGTTCGCGCTCCCCATGCACCCGTGATACATGAGGCCATCCGTTTTCTACCCAGCGCATCGGATGGTGGCTGGCCTATAGTTGTCGATCGGAATCGCCGGGTTGGCCCACTTATATCATGGACTCAGCGTGGCGGTGGACGCCAATGAACCTGGGGTGCAACCTGCCAATTTCCTGATGCACTACTTCACTTCATGGATGGAAATGCATGTGCTCGGGGTATTCGGCATTCATAAGAGCCCCTCGTTTTTCGAGAAATGCAGACTCCCAAGAGTCATGCGGCTGATTGGCGCCTCGATTGTGAACCCGCCTCCGCGGGAGGCTAGAGGGTTGATCCTTCGTCCACACCTGGTCAGAGCGAGGATTTCTTTCACGGACAAATTCGTGACTATAGGCTCAGAGACCTCCAAGGCGGTGTTGGCGCCGCGGGATGGTTTCAAGGACGGGGCCTCCGTATTAAAAGCCCGGGAGGTTCTCCACTTATACTCCATCCGGCCGGGCTTCCTGGTATTCAGGAAGAACGACATGGCGCTGTTCATGAGGTACAATCCCCATCGGTTCACCCAACAATCAAGCTACAACCAGGGGATCCCGCTGGAGGCGTTTTTGGAAGAGCCCGCGGCCACCAGGGAGGGGATACGGAATGCACTGCACCATTTTATGCGGCTAAATACGGGCTCTCACTTCTTTATCAGCGAGCCGAGCTGCGTCCCATAGGTACTTAACGTGTACGTGGCTTGGCATGGGCACTCCATGGGTTAAATCATCCATGAAGAGAAGCGCATGTTAGTTGATCGCAAGGGTGCTCCTCCCGGCAGCGACCGCAAGGCTCCCCTGAAGCCAAGGACCCCGGTCGTTCCTCCGCTGAAAGATACTGGAGCCGAGCCACCGCGCGTGATGAGCCCTCCGCGCGGATTGCCCCGTGCTACTGCGGATGTGCCCCCAGTGCCCCGTGCCCCAGTAGAGACGGTGAACGTAGTTTCGCCCGAGTCTGGTGTGGGCCCGGACATCGGGACTCGCCGTCCTAAGGTGCCCGCAAAGCGCAAGTTGATCTTGGGTGCACCCGGGGCTCGCGTGCAGAAGAGGAAGAAGAAGTCGATCCTCTCTCTCGATGTCATCCTCAGCTTAGAGCCTCAGGCCCCCCTCACCGAAGGATTAAGCGAATACGGGAGCAACGAAGGTGTCTTCGTAGATCCAGAAGATACCGATCTGACGGCCGCCATCGCGGCTTCTGAGCGAACGGCAAGGCTCGAAGCTTTGTTGGCTAAACTTGCTCAGTCAGGTAATCATTAGTCGTATCCTTCGTCATTTCACCGTACTTTTATTATTGTCTTTGACTAATGCTTTTCCCTTTTTTTTAAACAGGTGTTTCTACCGAAGAAGCCATCGCTGCTTCCCTGAAAACCTTCCAGGAGGAAGAGATGAAACGTACTCTAGCGGGCGTTGGTATGTCTCGGTTCACCGAGTTTTTTTTATTCTCCTTTTTATGGCCAATCTAATCTTTTCTTTGTCTCTTTGCAGGGGCCATGCGAGCCGATGCGGGAACTCTTTCTGGGCTAGCTGCTGAAGTCCCGGCCTCTTCGGGGCTGCCGTGAGAGAGCCGACTCGAAAAGACGATGAAGGATGCCTTGAAGGCTCTGGAGGCAACTCTACATGAGGATGAAGACGCCTTGATGAAGGAAGCGTCGAAGAGGTCCGTCGTGACGGACCGGGAAGAGAGGAAGCGCTTGAGGCGCGAGGCGAAGGAGCGCAGAGCTGCTTTGGCTGTAGGAGCGGGCCCAAGCACCATTATTCCCGCTGCTTCTCCTTCCGAGGAGCCCCCGGTAGCCTTGTCTACCGCTCATAGACAGGCGGCGCGTGCAGTTCGGGGTGCCAACGATCGATCCACCTCAGGTAATGTGTCTTTTGAGACTTTGTTGTAAGAATTGTACAACTATCGGTTCTCATACATCCTTTCCTACAGGGCCAAGTCCAACTAAAGGAGCGGCGGAAACCGTCGAGCCTAAGGGGACAGTGGAGGAGGCAATGGCTGAACCCGAGCCGACGGTGGGCGACGTCGCCGAGGTTGCTGGACCCGAGCTGGGGGCTGAGGAAACTGTGCCAGAGAAGGCTGTCGATGCCGAGCCCGAGGTAGCGGCAAATGAGTCGGCTGCTACGGACGAGTCTGGGGCAGCAGTGGAGGGAGCGGCTAAGACTGACGTCCCTATGGCAACGGCGGATGATATGGCCGCGACCGCCTGGCCCGAAGGAGTAGCGGGTGAGACGGGCATGATCCCCAAGGATGAGACGGCCACTCTTTCTCAAGAATCCGGCAATGCTTCGATCATTGCTCTCCCCGCCTACGGTCCTCCGCCGTCTCCTGGCCTCACGAGCACGACGACAGCTCCCGTAGAGTCTGGCGACGAGGCGTCGGGAGGTGGTCTCATGTCAATGGAGGGAGACGCCACCGTTTCGGCCGGATCATCATCAGGTAAATTTCGGGTTACCGTCCTTTTATTCTGCAACCATTCCTGACAGGGCTTATCTTTTTTCTAACGCAGGCGCGGCCAGTGTTGATGCCCCGTTGCCCGAGGGAACGCCGTCAGCTGCTGCCTTGACGGTAGCTACCTCTCTACCTTCTCTCGCGCCATCGCAAACGTTGGAAGGTATGGATTTATAACCCATTAGTTTTATCTTTCGGCCGCATAATTTATGTACTAATGTCGTACTATTGCGTCTTTGCAGGAGTACTTTTTGATCACCATTACCAGGTGCTGCACCCACACTTCTCCTTCCCGTCGAAGCTTGCTTCCTCCAGTGGCGCTGGTGAGTATAGTTTTCAATTAATACTCTTTATTTTTTCAATAATGGAATTATTTCTTATTCTTCCTCACCCTGATTGCAGTGCTACAAATCGAAGGAGGAGATGCAAGATCGGTTGCGCCACTGGCCCTCCCGGCTTTGCCGCCTGCTGCAGCTGGTATAGTAAACTCTCCTATTGGTGAATTTCTTATATTTCTTGCACTGTCATCTGATCGTGTTTTGTTTTTTAGCTGTCGTTCCGGTTCCGGCCCCCATCGAGTCTTGCATCATAATGCCGGCAGGCCCCTTCTTGAGACGTCCATCTTCAAAAGGTGCGGTGATGAGTTTGGGCATGCTGAGCGGATACGTCGAAGAGCTTGATGCAGACGCTCCCCCATCTGCCGCGAATTTCGCTGCAGAGGTTAACCCGATGCTGGCGGCGCTTGAAAATTTTCATAATGAAGGCGTCATCGAGTGTTGGGTTAATCACTGCAGGGAGATCGAGGCCCGCCTGCACCAGCTGGAGTCGATACATCCTGCCCTCGAGATCTTGGCCGCGATCACTCAACGGGCGGCATGGATCGAGCAAAGCGGTTCATACTTCCGCCATTTGGAACAAGAAGCAGCTTTAAGGCTGAGGGAATGCCAAGAGTCCTCAAGCGAGACTGCTCGCCTGTGTGTTGAAGTCGATGCGAACGCTTCCCGGGTGAAGGCTATCTTTGAGGGCCTTCTGCAAAGTATTTCTGATAGGATAACACTGAAGCAGAAGCTCGATGCCGCCGAGCGTGATGCCCAAGGTCGCGAAGCAGCTCAGCAGGCAGTTGAGGAAAGCTTTCATCCTTCTTGCAGCAGCGGACTCAGGTGGAAGCAGAATTGGCGGTGGCAGCCGATCAGGAGAAGGCATGGATGGAAGTGCGCGAGCAATTGACAGAGCTATTTAAGACGCCTCCTTCTCAGTAGCTGCTTTTTGTATCAATTATACACTTGTAATATTTGAATAAAATGTATCCATTATTTATTCTTTTATACGATTCACCTTGTACTTAATTGAATTCATGAATAAAGATACACATTTTTTTTGCAATGTCTTGTGTCATTTCTGCGCTTTCTCGCTTCTTTTATTATCAGCATGCTATCTTAGTAAACGTGGTTGACAGATGATAGAGCGAGCATCCTGTCTTGGCTTCTTCAAGAGGTAGTGATGGCTTAGGAGGCAGGTTCAGATCTGCTGCCTAAGACTTTTCAACTTTATGAGCCGTGAGGGTCTCACAAAGGCTTTTCTCCCTACGGATCGAGAGGATCTCGTAGCTGTATTTTCTCCTTAGGAATCGTGAGGATTCCTAAGTGTGTTTTCTCTTATAAGTCATAAGGATCTTATAAGAGAATTTTCCCACTTATGAGTCGAGAGGACCCGTAAGTGGTTGTTTCCCTCCTTGTCGAGATTCGACTTTGGAGAGTGAGACCCATGAATAGTATGCAAGAGAGCATTTTGGACCGACTTGCAGGGTCCCAGTGCTTAGGAAACAGGTTTTTTAATCCCCGCTGCCTAAGGATTTATCTCGCAAGTCGAGACGAATCGAGAAGTCCTTGCGAAGACACTAATTTCCTCACGGGTCGAGACGAATCGAGCAACTCTCGTCAAGAACACTGATATCCCTGAATCGAGGTATTTGCCGAGGACACTCATTTCCTAGGAGTTGAAACGAATCGAGGTAGTTCTGCAAAGACACTGGTTTCTTTGCGAGTCGACGCGAATCAAGGTGCTCTCCTCAAGGACGCTAATTTCCCTGAATTGAGGTATTTGCCAAGGACACTGATTTTCCTGGGGTTGAAACGAATCGAGGTATTCCTGCAAAGACACTGGTTTCTCTGCGGGTCGACGCGAATCAAGAAGCTTTCATCAAGGACGCTAGTTTCCCTGAGTCGAAGTATTTTGCCGAGGACACTGGTTTCCTCGGGGTTGAAACGAATCGAGGTATTCCTGCAAAGACGCTAGTTTCTCTGCGGGTCGACGTGAATCAAGGTACTTTCATCAAGGACGCTAATTTCCCTGAATTGAGGTATTTGCCAAGGAAACTGGTTTCCATGGGGTTGAGACGAATCGGGGTATTCCTGCAAAGAAACTTGTTTCTCTGCAGGCCGACGCGAATCAAGATGCTCTCATCAAGGACGCTAATTTCCCTGAGTCGAGGTATTTGCCGAAGACACTGGTTTCCTCGTGGTTGAAATGAATCGAGGTATTCCTGCAAAGACACTAGTTTCTCTGCGGGTCGACGCGAATCAAGGAGCTCTCATCAAGGAAGCTAGTTTCCCTGAGTCGAAGTATTTGGCCGAGGACACTGGTTTCCTCGGGGTTGAAACGAATCGAGGTATTCCTGCAAATACGCTAGTTTCTCTGCGGGTCGACGCGAATCAAGAAGCTGTGGTGACATTTCGTCTGTTGTGTAGAGACGAACGTTGAAGTGGTGATCACTCCACGCTTGGGTGAGATAATCTCCGATTGTCTTTCGGGCTTTATATGAGTTGCTGTCAAGACTCGGCTCCGTTTTCTGATGGAGCATGGGGAGGGAAGATATGTTTCTTTCTGTGTTTGTGCCCGTGGATTGTATACAGGGATTGCTGTGATATCGCCTGTAGGGCAAAAATTTCATTATATATATATATTTTATTTTATTTCTTTTCGCGATGCTCTATCATTTCAGCTTTTATATCACGAAAGTCACGATTGACCAATCATTTCGGCTATTTTTCGCGGTGCCTAATCATTTCGGCTATTTATTTTATTTTACTCGTTGCTTTTTATTGCGAGTTGCCCAATCATTTCGGCTATTTTGCATGCATACATTTTTACTTGCTGATTTTGTTGCAAGTTGCCCCATCATTTCGGCTATTTCGTATGCATGTGTGGCTTGCTGTCTTTTTGCTGCAAGCTTGGGATTAGACACCGATTTCGGCATCAGCACCGCTACAACTGGGATATTGCCAGGAGCGAATCATCATTTGCCTCTGTCGATGTCGAACAATGGTGGCTTAGTAAACAGGGTTAAGATCCTGTCAACTAAGGCTTTTGGCTTCATGAGCCGTAAGGGTCTCAAGAAGGTATTTCTCCTTACAAGTCGTGAGGATCTTGTAGGTGTGTTTTCTCCTTAGGAATCGTGAGGATTCCTAAGTGTATGTTCCCCTGTAAGTCGTAAGGATCTTACGAAAGGGTTTTCTCTTTATAAGTCGAGAGGACATACAAGAGTTGTTCACCATATGGACATATCCCTAGTCATGGGTGGGACTTGGTTAGGGAAATGTTTATTCGCGCCCGTGGATTGTATACAAGGGTCAGTATCGAGCCGCTTGTAGGGCCATATCGGAGGTTGTGGGGGTTTGCTTAAGAACAGGTTCAGGTCCCTGTAACTTAAGACTTTCAACTCTTATGAGCCGTGAGGGTCCCATAAGAGAGTTCTCCTTGCGAGTCGTGAGGATCTCGCAAGTGTAATTTCTCCTTAGGAATCTTGAGGATTCCTAAGTGTGTTGCTCCGTTGTGAGTCGTAATGATCTCACGCAGGTGGTTTCTCCTTACAAGGTCGAGAGGACCCTGTAAGTGTCTTTTAACGAGGTTGCGCCCTTTCGGGTTTTCACAGACACTCGCCGGTAGCCCTGCCGTTTTTACTCACGGAACCCTTTCGGGTTTTCATCCGTGCCCATTTTTCTTATGGACATACCGTTTTCTTTTTTCTTTATTTTTATTCTATTTTTTTTATTCTTATATATATATATATATATATATTTTGGATGCTGCTATCTGCCGTAGCTTCTTGACATCTCGGGCAACAACTAGTTTTAGGACATAGTGGTCCGTTGTTAGTTTGGGACGTTTCGGTCCGCTGTTAGTTTAAGGACGTTTCGGTCCGTTAGCCAGCTACTACTTATAGAGTTTTGGGCTTAGGAAGATAGCGAGCGGACATAGTCGTCGTCATCTATCATTGACCTAGGTCGTAACTCGTTAGGCGTAGTATTTCTTTAAGAAGCGACCGTTTATTGGCCTGAAAGGCCTTTCACCGTGCATATCCATGAGTAGATAGGCTCCACCCTGGTAGACCTTGTCTATGATGTACGGGCCTTCATAGTTCGGCTCGAATTTTCCTCGCTTGGCGCGATTGGGGATCATAGGCCTTTTGACCACTAGCATGAGTTCGCCTTGACGGAATGTCCTCAGCCTGGTCAATCTTTCATATGAGCGCGTCATTTTTGCTTTATATGCCTCCAGATTTTGTTGCGCTAGGAGCCGGGTTTCATCAAGGGCATCAAGCTCCTCAAGCCGAAGGTGAGCATTTTCTTTGTCCGTCAGCTCGTAGCGGACTGCCACTCGTAGAGAAGGTAATTCTATTTCGAGGGGGAGTATTGCTTCTGTACCGAATACCAACGCGTACGGCGTTGTGTTCGTGGCCGTCTTGAACGTAGTTCGATACACCCAGAGAGCTTCTTGCAGTCTTTCGTGCCAGTCCTTATTATTTTGGGACACCGTCTTCGTCAAGGTCTTGTTGAAAGCCTCAGCTAGACCGTTAGCTCGGGGATTATAAACTGAGGAATATCTCCAGTCTATGTTGTGTTGTTGCGTGAAGCGGCTGATCTTTTGGCTTCTGTAGGCTGGCCCGTTATCGAAGATGATCCGTCGCGGAGTTCCAAACCGATAGATGACGTGCGTCTTGAAGAAATGGAGGATATTCTCCGTCTTCACTTCCCTCAGCGGTATTGCTTCTGCCCATTTAGAGAAGTAGTCATTCGTCGCCAAGATGAATCGATGTCCCCTGGACGATGCTAGTTCGATGGGGCCGATTATGTTAGTTCCCCACATCTCGAACGGCCAGCTAGCCACTGTTGGATGTAGAAGATTTGGTGCTGATGGGTAAAGTCCCGATGAATCTGGCATGAGTGGCATTGCTTCGCATATTCGAGGCAGTCCTGAATCATTGTGGGCCAATAGTAGCCCATCCATTTAATTTTCAACTTCAACTTCGGGCCTGCTTGGTGAGAACCGCAGAGTCCGTCATGAACTTCTTGGACGACTCTCTTTGCCTCTTCGGGTCCCAGGCATCTTAACCATAGGGAATCAAACAATCTCTTATACAAAGTATCGTCGACGAAGGCGAAAGATAGATCTCGTTTCATAAACTGATGTCTTGAAGACGCATCTTCAGGCGTCCGACGAGATTTGAAGTAGTCTATAAAGACTTCTCTCCAATCTTCAGCCTTTTCCTGGTCCTTTATTTGCAAGGCCATCTTCTTGGTCATTTCCTTCCCCTCGGATGATTCCGGGGATATTTCCGCCGGTGCGAGAACTCGACGGCTTTGTATCACGATTCTTACGTCATCGAGGTTCTCATCGGCTAGTTCTTTAGCAAGCTTAGCCAATGCATCCGCTTTTCTATTTTCCGCACGCGGTATGCTTTCCAAAGTGTAGGAAGGAATTTGGGTCAACAATTGCTGCACCTTTTCGCCGTACTTCACCAACTCTGGCTTGCACGTTTGGTAATCGCCATTTACTTGACCAACGACCAATTGGGAGTCCCCGTATATGAGGAGGTTTTCAATTCCCATGTCGATGGCGATCTCGAGGCCTGCTATCAAAGCTTCGTATTCAGTTTCATTATTTGTCCTCGGCTCTGTTAAGGAGAAGGCAAAACGCATTATCCCTCCTTGTGGAGTCACGAAGATGAGACCTACCCCTGATTTGATCATAGGGGTGCTTTGTTTGCGCTTCTTCATGGAAGACGCTCCATCAAAATAGAGTTCCCATCGGGTATCACCTCCGTCGATCGCATCAAACGCATGTTCGTCTGGCAGCTCGCAATTCAGAGGAGAGTCGGCCGATATCGGATGCTCAGCGAGGAAGCCGGTGATGGCCTGGCCTTTCACTGCTTTAAGAGGCTGACAGGTTATTGAGAACTCCATCAAGAGCAAGGCCCATTTAGCGAGTCTCCCCGTCAATATAGCCTTTGACATTAAATATTTGAGGGGGGCCACCTTCGATATAAGACGGACTTCATGCGCCAACGCATAGTGCCTGAGCTTTGTTATCGCGAAGATCAACGCCAAGCAGTGTTTTTCGATGGGAGAATAATTGCTTTCTGCCCCCAGGAGAATTCGACTCAAGTAATAGAGAGCCCTTTCCTTCCCTTATTCATTCTCTTGTGCCCATAATGCGCCTAAAGAACCTTCAAGGGCTGTTGTATAAAGAATAAAGGGTTTTCCTTTGACTGGAGCAGCCAGCACTGGCGGGTTCTGCAGGTATTGCTTGATTTCTTCCATCGCGCTCTGGCATTTGTGATCCCAAACGAAAGTGGTTCCCTTCTTCATCAGGTGACTGTAAGGGCGGCATTTGCCTGAAAGGTTGGCTATAAATCGCCGAATGTACGCGAGCTTCCCTTGGAGAGACCGCAATTGCTTGAGAGTATTTGGCGGAGGCATTTTCATGATCGCCTTGATCTTTGACGGATCTATCTCGATACCTCGATGTCGGGCGATGAATCCTAGGAATTTGCCCGAGGAAACTCCGAATGCGCACTTGAGAGGGTTCATCTTCAAGTTGTATTGTCGAAGGCGTTGAAACACGGTCTTCAGATGCTCGAGATGTTCCTCGTATGATTTGCTTTTCACCACGAGATCTTCGATATAGCATTCGATGATTTCATATATGGGGTCATCGAAGATCTTCGTCATGGCCCTCTGATAGGTGGCACCGGCGTTCTTTAGACCGAAAGGCGTCACCTTGTAGCAAAATATGCCCAAAGGGGCCGAAAAGCAGTATGCTTCTGGTCCTCAGGGTGCATCTTTATCTGATTGTTTCCCGATGAGCTGTCCAAGAATGAGGAAACTTCATGAGTGGATGTATTGTCTATCATCAGCTCGGTTACCGGTACTGGGAAATCGTCCTTCGGGCACGCTTTATTGAGATCCCGGAAGTCCATGCATATGTGCACCGTCCCATTTTTCTTCATCACCGGGACGATGTTGGCGATCCAATCAGGATACTGAACCTCTTGGATGAAGCCAGAGTCGATCAACTTTTTGACCTTGGCGTTAATACTCATCTCAAGCTCCAGCCGCATCCTTCTCGGTGCTTGTTTGATTGGCTTGACGTCCGGGGATATGGCCAGTTTGTGGACGGCAATCTCTGGGTCTAGTCCCGACATTTCGGAATAGTTCCAGGCGAAGCAATCTCTATACTGCATAAGCACGTCTTTTAACACAACCACCCTTTCTTCAGACAATAGTTCATTGATGAAGGTCGGTCGCGGATCGTTCGCCATCCCCAACTCAATTTTCTTGAGGTTATCTGCAATAGTGTGTATTCCATCTTCCACCTCTTTTGGCGCCGGTGGAAATTCTGAGATCACCTCGTCATGGCTGTTTTCGAAGCACCAGGGAAGGTCATCCATATTCTCAGGCTCTTCTTTTGATATTGTTATCATATGACAAGTACAAGCTCGCTTCCAAGACCGATGTGGATATGGTTCTGCTCTCGTGGCTTTCGGTTCATGCTTCTGTGGCGGCGTTACCCTCCAGCTGTCAAATAGAGCGAACTTGCCGAGCTGATACTGATCTTCGACCCAATTCTTGAAGGTGAAGCAATCTTCGAGAGGGTGTCCTATTACTCGGTGATAAGAGCAATAGTTCGGGTGTGAGACTTTGCCTGCTTGCTCAGGGTGTTTAGACTCCGGCAGTGTAAGCATTTGATGTTTTATAGCGAGGTCAAGTATCTTCTTTGTCCTGTCTTGAGGAAAGGAGTATGCTCGACTCATCTTCTTCATAAAAGATAGATCCAGACCACTTGATTCCTACTCGCGTAACTTCTTGGTCCCGCTTTGTCGTTGATGAACGCCTTTTCCGCTCTTCAACTTGTTTCTGCCTCCGCGTCGGGCCTTTTTTACAACAGGTTGATAGGGAGGGGCATTTTCATTTTTCACAGCCTGTTGGAGGAGGCGTTGCGTCCTGGCTTTCTCGTAAAGGGCCCTTTCGCAATTATAGTCGTCTATAACCTTTTGACCAGCTTGCCTTATAAGCTTGTCCATTTGTTCTTCGAACGACGGACCGGGCAATTTTACGTCGGGGACTTTTTCAGGCTTAGGGTCAGCATCCTCCCATTGAGCGTCCCCTTCTTCATTGAAGTCATGCACTACGTAGCAGTCGTGGAGTAGCTCCCGTTTCTTGGACCGAACATATCCAAGCCCGATTGCTTCCATTCTCCCGTTAGGCAATTTGTGCTGAGTTCCGGGAACGTTCCAGATCCTATCATAGAACTTGGCTTTCCGAGCAGTTTGCTTAAGGGGCACACCTTGGTGCCTCAAAAGTCTCTTTAGTCTGTCCGTATAATATCTGGGTAGACGGATGGGCTGGAGCCTATCAAGTGTAGAATCTGCACCGTGCCAGATTTCTTTCTTCACTTTGGTTTCTCCAGAATGGTAAAATAGAATTGCCTTCTCGCCTGGGAGGGACATAGAACGTCTGCAGCTCTTCTACACTATAGGTGTCAAGCGCGTCCAGATCTTTATGATGTTTAAGCGGAACCATGGCGACTTGCAGACTTTGCTCTTCGTCAGCGAATGTTCGTATTGGAGGCCGAGCAGAGAATATAGCATGTACCTCATCTTCTGAGTCGCTGCCGAAGATCAACATGGGAGCGGACGGTCCTGGTTTGTTGTGTTGGGGTGGACCCGAATAAACCATCTCTTCCTCTTCCTCAGTATCACTCCCGAAGACAGGGATGGTGGTGATAGCTTTATTCTCTGGCTTGTGACACCTCTCCGTGTCTTCGAAATCCGGTAAGAAGTATTTTGCATTTTCATACTTGCGGACTTCGCTCACGGAGAACGGGTTTAGCTCTCCTGTCACGGTATACTCGAGACCGTCCTTAAAGTACTTCATACACTGATGTTGTGTAGAAGGGATGATGTTGTACTCGTGCAACCACGGTCGACCGAGCAAAGCATTATAGCATGTCTTGGCGTCTATGACGTGGAATTTAATGTCCGTGACGAGTAGCCCAAAGTGCAGCGTCAATATCACTGACCGGAGAGTCCATGATGATTGAGAGTCGAACCCGGAGATGGTGATCTTATCCCGGGCGAGGTGCTGTATGCTCATGCAAATTTCTTTCAATACCTGTACATTGAGGAGATTGACAGAAGACCCGTTGTCAACCAGGATTTTTCCTATCTTTATATCATGGCAGTACCCTGAGATATAGAGCGGACGGTTGTGCTCGCACGTCCCAAGGAGAAGGTTTTCATCACCGAAAGTGACATCGTCAGTGTGCACTTCTTCCAACTCGTCCTTCATCTTTTCTTCAGCGAGAAAAGCTTGGAATTGTTCTGGCTCTTGTAGCGCTTTGATCAATGAATCCCTCGCTTCTTTAGATAGCAGAAGGGCGTCAAGAATGCTGAGTTGTGAGGGTATCTTCCTCAAGTATGCCAGGATGTTGTAGTCCACCTTATTTTTCTTTGGCGGGTCCTTGGCAGTCAGCTCTTTTATGACTTGTTCATCTAAGGAGATATCTTCGACGATCTTTTCTTTCCCCTTATCTTTCTTGTTTGAAGGTCCGAGATTCTTTTCGGGTAGCGTACGATTACGCAGCTGGATATTCTCGCAGGCCTTTGGCTCTTCCTCTTTTCCCGAGGTAGACACTTTAAAGAGAGGGCTAAGAGCCATTTCCTCGTCAGAGTCGCTCCCGAATGTGAGAATTTGAGCTCCCTTGGCGTTAATCATGCAACAATCGCCGGTAGTTCTTCTAAGCTCCTAGGTCGTACCTTTCCGCTCTCGACGAGTTTTGCGCTTCTCCCACTTAACATGTTGCCGGTGAGCGACATACCCCTGCCACCATCTATTGAAAGCTTTGCACTCTTCGGTGGGGTGCGAAATCTTTCGATGATATAAGCAATAGGAAGGGTGCATCTCTGCTTTGCCGGCAATGTTTCCTTCAGAAGGTGGTAGCTTCATCCCTATTGATATGTCTTTAGCAAACCTTTTCCTCATCTTAAATTTGCTTTTATCCGCAACGGATGTCTTTTGATTTGACGGGAGTGTCTCAACTTTTTTGTCTAGTCGCCGGCGCTTGGCCCTTTCAAATAGGACCGTCTCGCGTTCCCGATCAGCTTTACTTTTCGAAAGAGCTTCGTTGAGGAATGCATCGATTGTTTCATCTGATGGCCCCAGAAGTTCTGGTTTAGGATCTGCCCTCAGCTTCTCAGTGCAAGGAGTTTTCTCATCGTCTGTAAACGAGTGGGTGATCATATGACAGCTTGCTACGTAACCTTCAGATTCATCCGACGAGCTTTCTCCATCATCTTCTTCCTGAAAGACGTGGCTGAGGAACTCTTGGAGCGTGATGGGAGTCCGTGCCTTCTGATTATACTCCTCCAGCGTGTCAATCTGTTTCTGTAAGTCCGTGCGCTTGTCGCCAAGCTTCATGGGCTTTTTAGACCTTTTCTTCTTCGAAGATTTTGACGGCTGGTTGTGAGTGCTTGGGCCATCACCACCGATCTTTGGAGTCGGGCGCGGCTTCAGCATCCTTTCGATGATCTCAGGTTCCAACGGGTTCTTCCATCTGATTTCCGGGCATGTCTTGAGATCATTCAGCATCCTTTTGGTCTTGGCTGATAGCATGACTTCCCACAGAGCTTCTTCAACAAGGGAGCACGTTGCCCTGGGCATACTCACCTTTTTAGAGGTATGAGGTTGCGGCGGGTTCACCTTCCATTTTTCGGATAACGCGAACTTGCCTTGTTAGTATTGATCTTCAATCCAGTTTTTGAAGACGTAACAATCTTCGATCGGGTGACCCAATACTCGGTGATAGGGGCAGTAGTTGGGATCATTGATGTCGTTTGGCTGCGACGGACGTCTTGAATCTGGCAGATTAATAAGTCTGTTACACAATGCCAGCTCAAACCGTCTTCTCGTTTTATTTTGAGGGAACGAATAAGGACATCCCAGCCTCTCCTCGAGGGATAGGTGTGAACGCATATTGTTTTGACGGACAACCGGCTTCAAGTTGCTCGGCTGTTGTTGAGCATTGGCGACGATGATTGCTTTCCCTTTCCCCTTCTCATTTCGAGAGTCCGGCTTTGGAGGAGACGGTCTGTGACCCATTTAGTCCATCTGGGCTAGCTTGTCGATCAGGGCCGGGAATGTGGTTGGTTTAAAGAACATCATGAACTGTGAAATAGTTGCATGAGGATCTAAGGTGCCCACGAACATGCCCACCGCTGGCGCTTCTTCGATGCGCTGTTCGCACTTCGACCACAAGTTCCGCCACCGGATTGTATATTGAACTCAGGTTTCGCCCGGCTTTACTCTTGCATTGATCAACGATGTTATTGGAGTACGCTCGCTGGCACTTGCGAAATGTTGGGTAAACAAAAACTCCATTTCAGCGAAAGTTTTGACAGAGTCGTTCGGAAGCTCGGAGTACCATTCAAACGCCATTTCCGATAAGCTGCCGACGAACTGGCGAAGCAGGAGCTTATCATCACCGCCAGTGTTACCACAAAGAGCCCTGAACTGGGCTACATGTTGATGGGGATTGCCTATCCCTTGTAGACATGAAATTTTGGGATCGTGTAGCCCGACGGGTATTTGATCTGATCATGCCAGCTCGGATACGGTTGCCCCGTTTTGACAACTTGACCGGCCGCCTCAGTTGCCTGGTGAACCCTTATCTGCTGAGCTATATATTCATCTAGGGCAGCTTTAGAAATTGTCTCCTCCTTGGCTGTTGACAGAGCTGGTGGAGGATTTGACGTTTCTCCTCTGTCATCTTCAAGGACAATTGGAGGATCTTCAGCAAGAGGATCTGCTGGATCATCATACCCACCATGTCCTGGAACAGAAGGGCCATTCGTTTTATATTGGCTGCTTGTTCTGCAGCCTCTTTGTCCTTCTTTTCAAGTACCCTGAGGAGGAATTTAGCGTCGGTTTCTTGCTCTTGTCGCTGATCTGGGGATGCTTCTGGGCTTTCTTTTGGCCCAATGAGCACAACCATCGCAGTCATCATTTCTTAGAGCTTCTGCTGCCGCCCTTGAGCTTTAGTCACCGATCGCGTGAGCAGTCGATGACCTGTGGATATACGTCTGTCCACTTTCCCGGATGCCATGTATACGGTATGTACCACAATGCCCCCGGACTTAGGACGTTTGGGCTCACTACCTTTGACATTTGCCGCAAGCGTGGGAATTTTCTCCGGCCTTCTTCTCTTATGGGCCGTTGAAGTTGAGGGGGCTGTTGCTTTGGGCACCCAGGTAGTCGTCGTCTTTCGTTGCTTGACAGGGGGATTTTCTTCCTGGCGAACTTTTGACTTCTTATGCTGATGGGAGAAGTTCGGATCAATCACCGATTCCCGGATTCGTCGCCAAGTCTTGTAGATTCTAGAAGACAACCATTAAGGAGACTGTTCCGGCTTTGTTTCTACGACGGTCTCTACCGGTGGAGGAGATCTTTTGAGCACCGTAGTTGGAGAATTTCTGCGTACCCTGTTCAGCAGCTCGAAGCTGTTCCCGGTTGGAACAGCAGCATCACTTTCCACCGTTGGAGCTGGTGGAGTTAGCCCCGAGGGGGAGTTACCCCCAGCCTTCCTTATCCAGCGCCAGTGGCGACGTCGGGCGTGACGAGTTGTCGGTATTGGTTCAGCGACGGTTTTATTTTGCCCCTCGTTCAGATGGGGGTTTGTTGCCGGTGTCAGCCTCTTGAAGACTGACGTCCGTTGAGAAGCTGTATCCAATCGGTCAAACACAGATTTCTGAACGGGAGCGGGATTGGGAGTAGTCAGTCTCGCGAAGACCGACCCTCTGGGAGGAGAAGCCGCCTTGACAACTTCAGGAGCAGAGATGGCTATCTTCCTCGGGATGGCCACTTTAGGGGTCATGGGCTTCTTGGCAGACCCATCGGAGTTCAGGCTCAGTCTGGTGAAGACCGAGGAGTTGGAATTGGACGACCCGTTGAGAGGGGCCGTGGTAGTAGTGAGCCGATCCAAGACCGACTTCTTTTGCGCTTCCTTCGGCAGCGGGACATTAATGTTCACTGGTGGGAGAATGGTCCCGAAGAACAGACCGGTGGTAGCCTGAGTCACTTGTTCCACCGGCATAGCAAAGATGGAGGCCGCATGAGGCCCATAAGCCACACCTCCAGGTGAGGCGGAGCGTCGGTTGCATTTGCATTTGGAGCAATTTGAGCAGTTGGACGCCATTGCTATTTGATTTCTGCGCCAAGCAAGAGACCAAATCTTAGTAACTTGAAACCCGAGGGCAACCATTAACAAACCGCGATTCATTCACGAAGACGACACACAAAGTGTGCAGTGGAAAGAGGAAAAGGACCCACCGGGCGTGCCGGAATCTGTTCCCCTCCGAAAGACGGCTCGTAGACTGCGACGTCTAGGCCTGAGATTCGGGGCAGATGCTATTCGGTTTTATCCGTCCACCTCTCCGAAGATGCCAAGTTGATTTATGGCACCGTGTATTGGAGGTTTAGACGGATGCGGCCGATGTAGCTGACTTCGTCAGATTCCCTCTCGCTTGAGGGGTTTTTGATTGTGGGGACGCTCTTCCCTGCAGGCGCAAGCCCCTGCAGTTAATTACGCTACCGCTTCGCGGTAACAACTTTCTGCTTCTCCAGATGGTCACTTCGTGTCGTGGGTGTTTGTTTTGTTTGTGGTTGCCTGTGGATTGTATACGGAGACTAATTTATGTCGTCGCCCGTAGGACGTGGATTAGTCCAAATCCGTATTTTCTTAGATTTGGGTTTGGGGTTTTGGTCTAAGGATACGTTAGCCATATTTGAGGCTAAGATCAACTTAAACATTTGTTAAGGATACGTTAGCCTAATCTCCAGACTAAGATCAACTTAACGGGATAGTTTAGATCCAACAAGAGAGCAATTGGCTCTAATGTTTAGTTTAATGACATTACGGTCGATTGCCAGTTTAGGGACATGGTGGTCCAACATTCCCATTTTAGGGACGAATATTAGTTTAAGGACGTTTCCGTCCAACATTCCCATTTGAGGACGAACATTAGTTAAGGACGTTTCGGTCCATGAGTTTAAGGACCCCACAGTCCGTGTTCATGCGTGGTTGTCGGGACCTGTCACCTCTCTGACGACGTTAAAGGATTACAACGAAAAATATCAGAGGAGTTCGGAGATGTACCCTTGAACCGGGTGTAAATTGATTTGAGAGAGCATCGTGCTCAGTCAATTTTAATTTGAGGACTTACAGGCAGTATTGGGCTAAGTCCAGTTGAAAATGTTCAACGTTTTATTTGCATTTGGCCTATTAGGCCTTTACTAGGGCTCTGCCCTGTTTAATAATGCATGGCAATTTTGTTTGGTCTATTAGACCTTTATTTAGGCTCTGCCCCTTTTTTAAATGATGCACAGCATCTGTTTTGGTCTGACAGACCTTTGTTTGGGCACTACCCCTTTTTTAATAATGCATTGCATTTTATTAGGCCTGTTAGGCCCTTTTAATTGGGCTCTACCCTTCTTTTTAGTAATGCACTGCATTAATTAATCTAACAGAGCGCCACGTGGCTTGTCAGGCGCTTTGCGCAAGTGCAAGGCGCCAACTCATGTGGGTGTGACACGTGTCACGCTCTGGTGAGCGCAAGTCTGTTAGCGCAGTGCGCTGCGCCAGTGCGCTGCACTAGCGCGCTGCTGACACGGGGCGCGCTCTGATGATTTGCGCCAAGCGCATAGCGCAGTTATTCTAGGGCCGACACGTGGCGCTCCTTGGTGGCTTGCGCCAATCTAAGGAGCGCAACAGTGCAAACTCAAAAGTGCAAGGAACTGTTTAATATTTTGATCAAATCTAGATCAAAGAAAACAAGTTTTTCTTGTTTTCAGAGAACCAGTGGTTCATCAAAAGGCAATGCCTTTATACAGAAGTAAATTACTTCTTCTCTCTTTTTTATTATTATTATTATTTTTATCCAAGATATTGATCTTGTTCTTAGATCATTGATCTCTTTTAGAAGAAATTCTTCTTTTATTCAAAGGTTTTTACCTTTTCTTTCTCTGAGCTCTTCTCAAAATTTTCTTTAGAGGAGTTCTGTGTTTCTCTTTCTCTGTGTGTTAATGTTTTTTTTAGACTTGAAGTCTAGGGGCCTTTATATAGTGCCAATTGATTTGTTAAATCAGTTAAAGAGATCTTTCTCTGAGTGATTTATGAATTTTTCCCCACCGTTGGATCTTTGATCCAAGGGCTTCTGTTTTACAGACGATAATCTTCTTGTTTTAATAAGATCAGAAAGATCTTTCTAGAATTTTAATTCTGTTTTGGTGCTGGCACAGTTGGCGCAAGCGCATCTGCACTTGCCACGTGGCGCGCAGAGCGCAGCGCAACTGCGCTGCCACGTGCCGCGCAGCGCAGAGTGCAGCGCATCTGCGCTAGCGCAACTACACTGCCATGTGCCGCGCAGCGCAGAGCGCAGCGCAATCATCTGAAGCGTTGCTTCCTTTATTTTAAATAGATCCTTGCTCTGATTGGCTGCGCTGCCTTGGGCGCTGCGCTGGCGTGTCTGCTTTTGACACGTGGTGCGTTGCGCACAGCGCAAGGTATATGAAGCGTTGCTTCATTTTTTGAATTTTTTAAATTCAAACAAAGCTTTGCTCTGATTGGGGGAAACTGTGCCGATCTTAGCGCACTCTGGGAAGCGGGGCATGACATTCAGTATCTCAAAAACCCGAGTACATTCCTCTGTCTATCCATACGGTACTTCCTTCCGTGTCAGCTTTGTCAAAGGTTCAGCGACTCGTGCAAAGTCTTGAACGAACCGCCGATAATATCCTGCCAATCCCATGAAGCTTCTGATCTCGGCCACTAATTTCAGTGTCGGCCAATCCCTAATAGATTCTATCTTCGCTGGGTCCACTGAGATGCCTTCGCTCGAAACAACGTGTCCCAAGAACTGCACTTTATCGAGCCAGAACTCACACTTGCTCAATTTTGCGTATAGCTTCTCTTCCCAAAGAATTTGTAGTACAGTTCGCAAGTGTTCGGCATGCTCCTCTTGGGTCTTAAAGTAGAATAGTATGTCTTCGATGAATACAATGATAAACGTGTCCAAGTATTTTGCAAATACTCTATTCATCAGATCCATAAATATAGCTGGAGCATTGGTAACACCGAACGGCATCACAAAAAACTCATAATGCCTATATCGGGTCCTGAAAGCCGTCTTGCATATATCTTCGGCCGTTACTCTGATCTGGTGATAGCCCGAACGAAGATCCAGCTTTGAAAATACCTTGGCACCACCCAACTGATCAAATAAGTTGTCGATACGCAGAATGGGGTATTTGTTCTTTATTGTAACTCTGTTCAGCTCCCGGTAGTCTATGCACATCCGTAGAGATCCATCCTTTTTCTTTACTAACAAGACTGGTGCACCTCACGGCGACGCGCTTAGGCGAATAAATCCTTTCTCCAGGATTTCTCCAATTTGCTTCTTCAATTCTACCAACTCAACTGGTGCCATTCTGTACGGTGCCTTAGAAACTAGTGTTGTATCTGGAATGAAATCTATCGAGAATCCCAAGACGCGGGGAGGTGGTAGACCTGGTAAATCTTTAGGAAACACGTTAAGAAAATCCCGAACGATTTCTGGTGCGTGGTTTTCATCAATCTCCATAGCCGTCAATACCTTTGGTTTGGCTCAATACTTGGCCGGCTCCAAAGACTCAGTTCCTCCTTCAAAAACAAACTCTGGGTGATGGGGAATACGGAAAGTCACATTCCTAGCTCGACAATCAATAATCGCATGGAATGTACTCATCCAATCCATCCCGAGAATTGAGTCATAGCTGCTAGTTCCGATTAAAAGGAAATTCACATAGAATTCCCTGGTACACACTACAACTGGACAAGATCTACATTCTCGACTAGATACTATAACACCATTACCCGTATGTATTCCCAACCCTTGGTCAATGGTTCATGTGGTATGGAGTGTGTATCAACGAAATGTGCAGATATGAAACAGTGTGATGCTCCAGAATCAAACAGTACTCTAGCTGGCATAGAATGAACGAGTAGAATACCTGTAACAACTTCACCTAAGGCCTCTGCCTGCTCGGAAGTCAGGGTGAAAGCTCGCCCTTGACCGTGGCCTGAGTTGGTTTTCCTCTGTTCTAGTGTCATCTGCTGCTGCAGTCCAGACCCTCCCTGTAGCTCTGTTCGCTGAGGGCAACCACTAACCCGGTGCTGGTTGGATCCGCAAATCAAACACTGTCCCTTGGCACGGAGACAGTCCTTCTTGGTGTGCCCATCCCTGTGACAGGAGCTGCAGACTAAGGCTTTACTCTGTGGATGCTGCTGGGGCACGAAAGGACGCTTCATCTACGTCGTTCCTGGCATGTGAATTGGTATGACCCATCGGGACGATGTGTAAGTACGCGACGGAACTACTGGGGGCCTCCTATCACTCGAGCTGAGCCCCCTGAATTTATTGATTAGCTTCTCATGAATTCGTGTAGCGTTGAGCACCTGTGCGAAAGTCTGTAACTCGAGTGACGCAATCAACTGTTTCAGCTCAAAGTCCAGTCCCTGAAAGAAACGTCTGGCCCTGATGGCCTCTGAAGCGACCATATACGAAGCGAATCATCTCAGACGATTGAATTCTTCCACATACACGTCAACGGGATGGCCGTTCTGATTCAGTAAGATAAATCTTTCTTCTATCTCTGCCTTGGCAGTGGGGGGAAAATAGTGGTCCAAGAAACACTCTTTGAACTTGCTTTACTCAATCGGCCCATCAAGTTTGCTCTCTTCGACGGACCACCAAGTACGGGCCTCGTCCTCCAGCTGGATCTTTATCTCATTCACCTTCTCTTCATCGGGGACCCGTGCGGCCGCCAATAGATTCTCCACATTGACCAGACACTATTCGGCCTCGAGTGGTTCGGCTAGTCCCGTAAACACAGCTGGGTGTAACCTCCGGAAATCCGACACAGTTGCAGTCCTGGTAGGCGTAGTTGGTGTAGCGGTGCCCTCGGGGGCGGTAATGAGAGCGGATGATCCCCCTAATGCGGTAATTGCTCTGAGTCCCTCGGTGAGTAGGACCGTCTTTCTCTCTTGGGCTTCCATGAGTGTCATCAGTGCATTCAGGATCCTCTCTGTGCGATCCTGAGAACTAGAGCCCGAGGAGTGGTCGTTCGGGGAAGTCATGTCACTGCAAAATAGATGAACAAATATGATTAGATACAAGGATGAAAGTGAGAGATAGTGAAGTGAAAATAAGAATCTTAATATTTAATTGCTAATCTTTTATTGAGTGTCTGCCCTATCAATGATGGGACGTCACCACAGTTTTTATTTTAGACTCTAAGAATCTTAATATTTAATTGCTAATCTTTTATTCAATTTTCTTTCCAGATACTATGGCTGCTTATCTGTATGATCTTGACGAGATTATCTCCTATGAAGACATTCGCGTCCAAGGACGCTGTCAAGACCAGGAGTTTATGGATGCCCAATGCGCTGAGGTGATGTGTCGCTTCGATGAATACAACGATCTACTACTCCCCCGTCATTCCGCTCTTTTGAAAATTATCGTGGGGGCGATTTGGGAAGCACTTCCTAAATTTAACGGGGCTATACCGCTCGAGACACTTGATGATGCCGAAGACAAGGTGCACTCAGTATATCTGATGGGCCAGATCTCGAAGAGGCGGCAAGATGATCTTGTCGATATTTTGCATCAGGTCTTCCAGCAGACGGCGATAATCTCCGTCTACCAGAGGACGGACGATATCAGCGGGAATCCCGACGCTTGCATTCGTGAGAAAATGCATAAGAAAATGGTCAGAGAAGCCAGAAGCATTTTACTCGGACTTGCTTCCGAATTCTTAAATCCATGCTCAGGATTCAGTGTCTTGCCATTGTAAACATTTTTATGATATTTTTGCTTTGTTGTTATCACTGATGTATATATTTTCTCAAGTATGTATGGCAAAATTTCCCTTTCTTTTATACCACTACTCATAGGTGCCTCATGTGAAGTAGTAGTTACTCGTATATAAAATGTTGGGACCCCCGTGTTATATGTTCGAGGCACGTGAGGCGCTGCCTTAAACTTTTTCATTCCTAGCGCCGGCGCCCTCGTGCAAGGCACCTGAGGCGCTGCCTCAGTACTGAAGGTGTCTTTTCACCTTCTTTCTCTGCTTCCTATGGGTCAACTATCTTGTTCCCCATGCCCATTTTTCTGGCCTCGGAAATAGTTCCACCATGCACAAAATTTTCTGTGCGTAGATTTGAACGTTTCTCTTTATAACCCGAAGGTATGTTTTCTTTCTTCTCTTCAAAGAGAAACCCATTTTTACTAACAAAACTCAAGAAAACTAAGAGCTATGGCTTGCAATCGTCCTCACGCTTGTCGGCAACTATGGGAGGTGCCCATCAAGGAAACGATTCCTCGCTTTGCTGCACGGCTAGTAGACCCTCTTCTTACCGATGCTCAGTGTGACGCGATGATGTATGAGCTCCTGACTCGTAGGGGCTCTCCTCTTCCTATGGGCTCCATTTGGCTCCGGATGATCTTTCTATCCGTGCTTACCGACATCCCTCCCCATTCGGTAGAGATGACTTCGGCTATTCTCGATGCGGCGGAGGATAAGATCAAGTGCTTTCATGAGGCACGTTTGATTACCCAGTCTTTAAGGGACCGATCAGTTCAGCAGCTAAGCCAAATACGGGCTCAACGGGCTATCATGTCCGTCTTCGTTGATGAGCACGGTGCTAATCGATGAGGAGCAACTTCTCATGAAGACCGCCGCTTCAACATGGTGGAAAGAGCAGAGAAGGAATTGGAGAACTTTGTATTTTGTTTTGTCAACCCCTGTATCTTTGATCCCATATTTGGTGATATCATCCCCGTAGAGTAGTATGTTTACATCAATGTATTTCTCTTATTATTGACTGTTGAATGTTTCCTGTTGAATGCTTCCTTTTCATTACATATTCATACATGTATCTCGCCTTTGTGCATGAGCTTTATACTTTACCTTTAGGAATTTTTGCTAAGTGCGAGCGCCATTGTAGTGTCATACATAAATCGACACGTTTTGGACACCATTTCCATTTAAGCAGGCACGCAGTCGTCAATGAACGCTTAGTAGGGCGTGAACCAAAGACTTTCCTTACTGCCTTGCACAGTACATTGTTGGTGCTCGTGGGTTGCGCCTTTCTGTCTTGACTGGACATGAAGTAATTTTTATACTCATTTTGGAGTTTGTTTAGTTTACCTCCCTTGGGCTTGTAGGCAAACCTGCCTAACGTCACAGTTAACCCTTGCTCTTTACGATAGAGTTCCGTTAGGGTGTGTGGTACTAAGGCATTCCCGATACGCAGTCTTGTTGTCATGTCTCTTCTCCCTTCGGGGCTGGACAAGGCGTCCTTAAATAATCTCCCAGGTCATATTACCGTTGGGAGAGCACATCCTCCATAGAAATCATGAGGATTTCAAAGCATTCATCACCTCCTTGAGTCGCCAGGATCTCGCTCGGATATTTTTTCCTTACGAATCTTGAGGACTCATAAGTAGTTTCTTTATTTTAGTGGCATGTAACTTTGGAAAATGTGGCCCGTAGATAGTCCATCTTGACCTTTTTATAGGACAGCGATGGCTTAGGAAACAGGTTTGGATCTGCTGCCTAAGACTTTTCAACTTTATGAGCCGTAAGGGTCTCATAAAGACTTATCTTCCTACGAGTCGAGAGGATCTCATAGGTGTATTTTCTCCTCAGGAGTCATTAGGATTCCTAAGTGTGTTTTCTCTTGAGAGTCGTAAGGATCTCACAAGAGAATTTTCTCCCTTACAAGTCGAGAGGACTCGTAAGTGGTTTTTTCTCTCCTTGTCGATATTCGATTTTGGAGAGCGTGGCCCGTGGATAGTATACAATATTCTATCCTGGACCTACTTGCAGGGCCCCAGCGCTTAAGAAACAGGTTGATATCCCCGTTGATTATGGCTTTTTCCCTACAAGTCGAGACGAGTCGAGAAGTTTTCGCAGGAACATTGTTTTCCCTACAAGTCGAGACGAATTGAGAAGTTCTCGCAAGAGTGTCCTAACGTCACAGCTAACCTCTGCTCTTTACGACAGAAGTCCGTTAAGGTCTGTGGCACTAGGTTTTTGTCCGTCGTACCGTCATGATGGCTGATGCATTCCCCGATACACAATCTTTCTGTTCGAGTAGCCCCACGACTGTCGTGTCTCTGATCCCTTCGGAAGCTGGACAAGACGTCTTCAAGTAATCTCTCAGGTCATATTACCGTCGGAAGAGCAAGCGTTAAGGATTTTCCATACCGCTTTTTACTTGAGATTAGGCTCAATTTGGGAGCCCCGATGAGTCATGAGCACTCCGCGCTGGTGTGGGACGATCTTCGATGGTCTTTCCGGGTTTTTTTTTTGAGTTTCCGTTAAGACCCTGAAGATAGGGATCTTCCTTTACTTCGTTTGTTGACATTGTATCTTTTATATTGCGATGAATGTCGAGATTGTCACTAGGTTTTCTGTGAACCATCAAGACTTGGAACTGGGGACTTTGCCATGGCTCCGTTGTTTTGATCCTGGGGTCGGTTGTTGACGTTGCATCTGCATCCTGCTGGAGCGAGAAGAAACGCCGTTGTTGATTCTAGGCTATTTGTGAACCTTCGAGATTTGGAACTGGGGACTTTGCCATGGCTCCGAGGTAGTCTCTAGGTTGCTGGTGAACCGCCAATATTTGGAACTAGGGACTTTGCCATGGCTCCATTTACTGACGTGGCATCTGCATCCTGTTGGAGTGAGGAAGAACGCCGTTGTTGATCTCTAGGTTATCTGTGAAACGTCGAGACCCGGCTCTCCTTTTGATGGAGCTTGGTAGGAAAATGTGGTTTTTCCTTTTCATTTGTGCCCATGGATTGTATACAGGGGTCATTATGGACTCACCTGCAGGGCAAAAGTTTCATTTTATTTCTTTCCGCGATGCTCTATCATTTCAGCTTTTTTATATCGCGATAGTCGCGATTGCCCAATCATTTCGGTTTTTTATCGTGGCGCCCAATCATTTCGGCTATTTTTATTTTTACTCGTTTTTTTATTGCGAGTTGCCTAAACATTTTGGCTGTTTTTATATGCATATATTTTGCTTGCTGATTTTTATTGCGAGTTGCCCTATCATTTCGGTTATTTCATATGCATTTTCTTTGCTCGCTAATTTTTGTGAGTATGGAACTTGAAATCTGATACCAATCTTAGTATCGGCATTGCTGCGACTAGAATGTGGCCAAGAGCGAATCATAATTTTCTTTGAAAGGACTTGAAATTTGATACCGATTTAGGCATCAGCATCGCTACAACTGGGATATTGCCTTGAGCGAATCATTATTTGCCTTCATCGAAAAAAGGTAGCTTAGTAAACAGGGTTAGGATCCTTTTGACTAAGGCTTTTTGACTCTACGAGCCGTAAGGGTCTCATAAAGTATTTCTCCCTACGAGTCATCAGGATCTCGTAGGTGTATTTTCTCCTTAGGAATCGTGTGGATCCCTAAGTGTGTGTTTTCTCATAAGTCGTAAGGATCTCATAAGAATATTTTCTCCTTATAAATCGAGAGGACTTACAAGTATCGTTCACCATATGAGGACATTCATCATCATTGATGGGACTTGGTGAGGGAACGTTCATTTGTGCCCGTGGATTCTATACAAGGGTCAATATTGGACAACTTAGGGAGTATGATGGCTTAAGAACAGGTTCAGGTCCCTATATCTTAAGGCTTTTGAATCCCATGAGCCGTGAGGGTCTATAGGGGGGAATTCTCCTTACGAGCCGTGAAGATCTCGTAATTGTAATTTGTCCTTAGGAATCGTGGGGATCCCTAAGTGTGTTGCTCCCTTTTGAGTCGTAAGGATATCACGCAGGTGTTTTCTCCTTACAAGGTCGAGAGTACCTTGCAGGTGTTTTTATTTTAACGAGATTGCGCTCTTACGGGTTTTCACAAACTCGCCGGTAGCCCTGTTGTTTTACCCACGAAGCCCTTTCGGGTTTTCATCCGTGCCCCTTTCGATTGTGGACGTACCTTTTTTTGTGCCAATGGAACTTATGGAGGACTTCATCACCGGGGCAGCTATGCAGCCAACAAGACTTGAGTTGCAGTCTTCGCCGTTAGGACTTGTGGACTTGAATTCCACTATCTCCGTATTCGAAGCGACATATTTAGTTTAAGGACATTACGGTCCATTGTTAGTTTAGGGACATCTCGGTCCGTTGTTAGTTTAGGGACATCTTGGTCCATTGTTAGTTTCGAGGCGAAGCTTTTGCCGGATACTACTTATAGAGTCTTGACTCAGGAAGACAGCGAGCGGACACGAGCGTCGTCATCTATTATTAACCTGAGTTGTGACTTGTCAGGTATAGTATTTCTTAAGGAACCGGCCGTTTATTGGCCGGAAGGGTCTTTCACCATGCATATCTATGAGCAAGTAGGCCGGGCCTTATTAGACCTTGTCTACGATGTACAAACCCTCGTAGTTCATCTCGAATTTCTCCCATTTTGCACGGTTGGGGATCATAGGTCTTTTGACAACTAGCACGAGTTCGCCTTGGAGGAATATTCTCGGCCTAGTTAGTTTTTCGTATGAGCGCGTCATCCTTGCTTTGTAAGCTTCCAGGTTTTGTTGTGCCATAAGACGAGTTTCATCGAGAGAATCGAGCTCCTCAAGCCGAAGATAGGAATTTTCTTCATTCGTCGGCTCGTATCGAACTGCCACTCGTAGAGAGGGTGGCTCTATCACCAAGGGAAGTACCGCTTCCGTGCCGAATACCAATGCGAATGGCATTGTATTCATGGCCGTTTTGAACGTGGTTCGATACGCCCATAGAGCTTCATGCAATCTCTCGTGCCAGTCCTTTTTGTTACTGGACACTGTTTTCTTTATGATCTTCGTCAAGATCTTGTTGAAAGCCTCAGCTAGACCGTTAGCTCGGGGATTAAAGACTGAAGAGTATCTCCAATCTATATTATGCTGCTGCGTGAAGCGGCTGATCTTATGGGTTCTGTAGGCTGGTCTGTTATCAGAGATAATCCGTCGCCGAGTGCCGAACCGATAAATGATGTGAGTTCTGAAGAAATGGAGGATGTTCTCCGTCTTCACATCCCTTAGTGGTACTGTTTCTGCCCACTTAGAGAAGTAATCGGTTGTTGCCAATATAAACCGATGTCCTTTAGATGACGCTGGTTCGATAGGCCCGATTATATCGGTTCCCCACATTTCGATCGACCAACTAGCCAATGTTGGATGTAGCGGATTCGGATGCTGGTGGATGAAATCCCCGTAAATTTGGCACGAATGACACTGCTTCGCATATTTAAGGCAGTCCTGAATCATCGCGGGCCAATAGTAACCCATTTTTTTGGTTTTCAGCTTCATCTTTGGCCCAGCTTGATGGGAACTGCAGAGTCCATCGTGAGTTTCTCGGATGACCCTTTTTGCTTCTTCTGGTCCGAGGCATCTCAGCCACAGATATTCGAATGATCTCTTATATAGAGTATTATTGACGAAGGTGAAGGATAGAGCTCGTTTCATGAACTGATGCCTTGATGACGCATCTTTAGGCGTTTGATGAGATTTGAAGTAATCTATGAAGACTTCTCTCCAATACGTAACGTTTCCTTCGTCTTCTATTTGGCAGGCTGCTTGTTTGGCTGCTTCTTTTTATTCAGACGACTCCGGAGATATTTCTTCTAGCGTGAGAATCCGGCGGTTTTGCACAATGATCCTTACGTCATCGAGGTTTTCGTCAGCTAGTTCCTTGGCAAGCTTGGCTAATGCATCAGCCTTGCTATTTTCTGCACTCGGTATGCTTTCCAAGATGTAGGAAGGGATTTGAGTCAGCAATTGGTGTACTCTTTTGCCATATTTTACCAACTCTGGCTTGCATGTCTGATAGTCGCCATTTACTTGGCTAACGACTAGCTGGGGGTCTCCACATATGAGGAGGTTTTCGATGCCCATGTGTAACACCCTAGTTCATTTATACCAGTTCTATTTTGGGTATTTCTTTATTTATGGCTATTTCTTGATTTATTGTGTTTTGGGTGTAAGTAAATGTAATTGGTATCCGTATTTGCATTTGACCCGACCGCATGCTGGAAACCCGTCTTGATTCCTGTTTGTGATTTATCCCGGCTATTTATGAGGATCACTTTCATGTCCTGTGTATCTGCATTTTTTAACAATACAATTATAATCTAATAATATATTTAAAAAAAATATCTAGTATGGCCTGCATGATACCCCTAACCCTGTGGTAGCATCCGTACATCGTGTTCTCGTCCCGTTTAGTGAAACGGACTTTTTTGGATAGCTACGTGCACACTACGTGTATCCATTCTTGGGGGTATGCATTTTCGTTACCTGGACAACGTATTTTAGTTTTGGTTGACACGTATATTATCCGTATTTTCAAACCGCAATTCTAGACCCAACCCGGGCACATTATGAACAATTTTTGTATTAGCCAAAATCTCAAATAAAATCAATATAATATTCTCATAACATTTATACTGTTTACTATATTTATACACACACGTTTATATGTTTTAACTAAAATATATTTTGTAAATCTTAATCCTAACCTCTCAAATATCTGCCTCTCTCTCCTCCATATACTATATATAAATATATATTCCTTTTCTTTAACCTATTTTTAACCCCATACCCATGCACTGTTCTCTCTCTCTCTCTTCTTCGTTCTTTGTTTTCCCTGCCTCGCTCACAAAACTCAAAACCCTAACCCTAGCCTCGCCTCTGCCCTCGTCGCCGTTGCCACCTCCACCCTCCCTCGTCACAGACACCACAACCACCACCTCCTCACCTCCCTCTCTCCACTCTTCTCTGCATCACCACCATCACCTGCAATCCAACCCGCTGCCTCTCCTGCACACCCCGCCTCGCCGGAGCTCCGACCCAGCCGACCACCTCACACCCTCAACATCTCCACTTCCTCTCCCTTATCACCTCTGACACCACCACCCTCACCCGAGCACCAAAAAGCCCGACACCATCACCTCGCGGCCTCCTCTGTCCCCAGAGGGTGCACCCCTTCTCTTTCTTCTTCTTCTTCTTCTTTTTCTTCTTCTTCTTCTTCTTCCTCTTCTCTTTGCTTCTTGATTTCTTGGTTTCTTGGTGATCGCCGGAGCCGTGCCGTAGCCGACGATCCGGGCGACCCGGTGGACATCCCCAGCCAGTGTGGCCACATTCTTGCTTAGCCTGGTTCAGTTCTGTACGCGCATGCGTGTATTGCGATGTTTATCCGACGTCGAACGCAACGTACGCACCCCGTTGTGAGATCCGATCATGCAAGTTTATCTTGTTACATGCTATGATATATATTTTACCTCCATATGAATAAAAATATCACATGTTTTCTGCATTGTACATCCATATTACTGTTTTACTGTTTTCGGATAGCCGTTCGCATCCGTATCATTTATCACATATATAGTCGCATGCAAGTTTATCTTGCTACATGCTATGATAATATATTTTTGTTCATATGAATAAAAGTATTACATTTCGTTTAATTATGCATCATATGTTACAGTTTTACAGTTTTACAATATCCGTTAGTATCCGTACAGTTTATTACATATCTAGTCACATGCAAGTTTATCTTTCTACATACTATGCCTATATATTTTCATTTAAATTAATAAAAATATTGCATGTTTATTCGTTATGCATCCCATGTTACCGTTTTACTGTTTTACGATACCCATTCGTACCCGTATCATTTATTATACATCTAGTTGCATGCTAGATCATATTATTTCATATTACTGTTATATTTGCACCCCATGCTTGATACTGTGTATCTTATGTAATCATGGAGTTGTAGATGTAATCCCTGATAGATACTGTGCATTCGTGTTTCACTGTGCATCCGTATTTTTATCATGATTCGATACTTGCTACATTTTACTGTTGGGCATTCATTTGATACATTGTGCACCGCCTGACATGACATGATACATTGCTTGACTTGTTACCTGATCCTGTTTCTAATGCCAACAATCCTGACTTGTTGTCCCGATGGATGTATCATGTTGTCTATTCAGAAAAACCTGAACCTTCTTGATCTTGTCTTGGCATTAGCTTTAGATTTATCAATACCTGACCTGAACACATAACCTTGGGAGTAAGGAGAAATCAATGATGAAACCTGACTTGTAACTCAACAGTTCGACGCTTATACTGATCAGTTTTGAGGGCTAGGCCAGTCCTGAGATGATGATGCTGACATCATTCATCTGTACATGTTTCCTGCTTTGTGCTTAGCGGCACGTCTCAGATTCAGCCCGAGATTCTTGACCGTGGTCCCGGGTATGCACGGGTTACTATTGAGTTACATCGACGATTCCATTAAATTGATTTCACAAACTGTAGAATAGATGACCCAGTAGTTTAGTTCAGATTACTCACCGCATGTCACATATGCTTATACACTTCACAGTTCCATATTCGTGTTACTGTTCATACTCATGCCTGCATATCTTGTTATCTCCTGGTTATATTTTATTGTTTGATATTATGACGCGCTGACGTCTGGGTTTTGCATGGCTCAGTCCCTTAATCTCTTTCGCAGGCTGACCAGGAGTATTTCAGCCGAAAGCCGATCAGTGAGGAGCATGTTAGTGTTTATCTTAGTTTAGTTTTCTTTCCATACTTTTATTTCCTGATGTGAGCCCGTATTTGGGATGTACATTCCAGAGGTTATTAATTATTGGATTTATTGCTTCCACGCATTTATATTTCTTGACTCGTTTATTCTGGAAGATGGACATGTATTAGATAGTTTTATTTTATTTCTACTGTTCCTGATATCTTATAGACAGCCGTAATATGACTGTGTAGGGATGTTTCCTAGCCATATATAGCATCGTTGGCTTTGTCACGTGCCGATCTTAGCACACTCTAGGAAGCGGGGCATGACACAGCATAGGATTTAGGTTAATCGGGTTTGATTCTCTTGTAGTTGGGTATTGGACCCAATACACGAATCAGAAAACCCGTAATTAGGAACATATCCTCCCACATTGTTATTGTGATTCTTGAATCATATCTTTCTCTTGACCCTGTATCTTGATGATATGCAATCAACTTTGCATCTCGGCTTGAAATCTTTTGGTTCCTTATTGTTTATCCTTTCCTATTCCTTTGATTCTGATATTAGGATTTGGGTGACTTGAACGGAGTTACGTGATTGTACCTATGAACTGCAGCTTGGTTACAATGCGGTAATCTATTTAAGTAACTTGGAGTCCTAGTCTTGATTCATTTCCTTGATTTATAGTCATTATATTATCTTGCTTCTCTCGATGTCGTTGCTTACCAGTTCATGTTTTATCGCAAGCTTGAATCCTGTTTACCATACTAATCTTCTTTAGTATCTTGGTTTCAGATGAAGTCATTTCGGGTATCCTACTTGTTCAAGATTTTCCTGCATTAGCATTTTTCGATTCTGGTGCATTCCATTGTTTTATGTCATCCAAGTTTATTACTGCACACTCGATTTCATGCATGACCCTGTCTTGCTGTTAGGGCATACACACTGGGAACGAAAAGATCATATCTAGTAGCGAGTGCAAGGATTGTTTGGTTGTTACCTGAGGACGAGAGTTATTCGCGGATTTCTTGGTGATCGATACTAGCAGCTACGATGTTGTCTTGGGAATGGATTTTCTCAGCACTTGCCACTCTCACATTGATTGTTGGGCAAAGAAAGTGATTTTTCAGATTCCTGTACGTCCGGAGTTTTTATTTGCTGGAGGTAGCAGTTCTGTCGGGCCAGCAGAGTTTAGGGCTAGGCCGAGAAGCGCCGTTCTTTCGTCGATGGAAGTTGATAAGGAGGAAGCACCAGCTGTAGTTCGAGAGTTTATGGATGTGTTCGAGGTCATCTCGGGTTTACCGCCAAAATAAAATGTGGAGTTCGCGATTGATCTTGTTCCTGGTGTAGTGCCAATTTCAAAGGCATACTACCCGATGGCACCAGTAGAGTTGGAAGAAGTAAAGAAGCAGGTTACCGAATTGCTAGAGAAAGGTTGGATTCGCAGCAATAATTCACCTTGGGGATGTTGGAGATAGTGCCCTCAGAGTCAATTATTGGATCACAGGCACGTGATTGCAATGATTGAGGAAGGACCTATCCCGGTAGGACAGTCTTACTCGAGATGATAGTATGCTATCTGGTTTATCTTTATCATCATGTACTGCTTTAGGTGACCTGACATGTCGCTATTACACGTTGATAGAGCCCCTAGGATTCTTGCTTGACTACCAGCAGTATGATGGCGATCATATACGTGGGAGCTGGTAGTCTATAAGCACATCCTTAAAAGGTCCCTAGTCGTAGGAGTTTCGAGACAGGGCATCGATACTCCATTAGTAGACTAGTGTATACAGTCGAGACCCCGATGAGGGGCGGTGGCCGGTCTCACAAGCCACTGGTGTCAGTTGGTTCACCTAAGATGTATATAGGTGCTCATTGGGTTATGAGTACACCGGACAGGACTCGCCGGGAACCTGCTAGTTGGTCTTATACCAGATGTCAGATAGCAGTTCCCTGGTGACATGTGTACAGGTTAGTTCATCGACCTGAGATCGTCATTTGTCTCGTGTGAGTTCCCACCGTGCTTTGATTACTACCCTACCACGGCTTAAAGGAGTCGTACAAACAGGTTTTAGTTGGGTACAGTCCCGAGCCACATGGAGGCAATGAGCGGATCTGCAGGGGTTCGTCTCTCCCGGTATTGGGGGTGAGGTCGCGCTGTGTCTAGGAGAGCCATTACGCAAAGCCCTCAGCCGAGGCAGGAGATTTACTGGTAGGTATTCCAGTAGTATCTCAGGACGTTCTGGGCTACACTCCGACACGACTTGTACCGCTTTTGGGGGTCTGACTTTTACCAACCCCCTAGGCCCGCCATGCGATACTCATAGACGAACGGACCGGACTGTACGGATATTGTCACTGACAGGCTCAGTAGGGTGTCAGGATGAGTTCGCTCATCGACGTCCCTTTTGGTCAATAGCTGGTGGCCCGTCACGTATTGGCTAATACCTCTGACGTGCTAGTGGTTAAATCCACAGCCATAGTATTGACGAGTCTTTAGAGTCCACCACGCTTACAGTTACTCAAGCTTTCGGGCGAAACGCTGTAGAGGCCGTATGGAGATATGGCAGGGTCTGATCAGATACGTGCGGTATTGCACGGATCAGGATCGGACGGTTTGTACTAGTGGCCGTATGGATATATGGCAGGGTTCGATCAGTTACGTGCGGTATTGCACGGATCAGGATCGAACGGATATTACTAGCCGGCTTTGGTTTAAGCCGGATCCTAGTATAGTACAGTGTAGATTTTGTCTCATTGCATTTGTATCCGGTCGGAATACAGATGAGGGTGTGTATGCACAGTATCGGGGTTTTCCTGTAATTTATTACGGGACCAGTTTTCTGGAGTTGCCAGTTTGCATTCCGTTCCGGCCGGTTTTCCTTTGTTCTTTCCCGGCCGGACTTTTCCGATGGAGGGTGTTATTTGCAAGTTTGCAAATAACACATTGTGGAGGGTTTTCTTGCAAATGTATTTATTATGATAGCATCTTTAGATACCATTCTTTTCCTTCATCATTTCTTGCTTTATGAAGATTAGAAATGAGATGAAAGTTGATGTGAGATATCATGATGTTTTTGGCTATGGTCACCACTTGCTTTTACTACCATTACCTTCCTTCTAAGGTTGTGGTTTTTGTATTCTTTCCTCCACCATTCTCATGAGAATATGGTTGAAATCACTTGAGAGAGAAAAAGAATGAGAGAGTTCATTTCATCTTCTTCTTGCTAGAAAATTGAAAGCACCAATTTTCTTTACCTCTTCCTCCATCCATCAATGGCAACTACATAAACTCCAAGAGACAAAGTTTCTACACTACATTCTACAGCAATTCTTGAGCATGTCGAGTTGCCGGCTTCATGCCCGAGTTGCCTCGGTATTGAGGCGGGAGCCCGTAAAAGACGCAGGCGATGTGGTGCCCTTCCGGCGAGGAGGCGACGATATGGAGACAAGACTTTCCGCGGGAGATCGGGACGGCGAGGAGAAGACCGGAGGACTCGGATCATTCGGTATACTTCTCTCACCCTTTCTCTAGGTGCTAGGACTTAGTTAATGGTTACGATCCGGGTCCATTGCCCGCGGTAGCGCCAGTTTAAAAGACAAGAAAATTTTTATTCCGCATTTTGGCCTCGGATAGACGGCCGGGGCGCTGCCGTGGCGCAACATGGTATCAGAGCCACGCCATTAACCTTGTCTAGCTTGTTCTAATGCGTTTTACTTATCCGATCGACCAAAATTCCAAAAAAATACGCGTTTTATGTACATCAGTTTTCTGTTGATTTTTTCTTGCTCAAAAAATTTTTCAGGTTGCATAGAAAACTGATGTACAAGAAATTCTAAGAATACTGGAAAAGTTCGACACAGTGACTCGACCACTGAAGCGCGGAACCGCGGCCAAACCCCCCCTTGGGCCGCGGTTCCGCCGCACATTCGTGTCCTCACTGCATCCAATTTTTCCAGTGGGCTTGTGGGCTGATTTTGGGGGTTTTGGAATATTAAATTTGGGCCCAGAATCTCTGTGAGTGCTACAGTATTGCTTGGGGGCCCACTTGTTAATTGTTTGATCGATCGGATATTTTAAACACATTATTTCACAGTATTTACATTATATCTGCGACCGTGAATGTCACTCGATCGGTAAATCCGGTCTAACTGCTATAGCCCGGTTAGACGGATTTGCGAACGTGACTTTCATGTTGATGTTTTATGTTTATGCTGTGTTGTTGCGGATCGGTCGGTGGGGATAGCCTGGATGCAATGCTAGTACAGTTTTGTTGTATTATGTACATTTGTTATTGCGGGGCGAGCGTCCGACATGTGGACTGCCGTCACTGCCTGTTTGTATTATTCTTTTGGGGCACGGCCTGGTTGCGGTCGATGTACCCGTTGTATGTATATTTTACTTTCTGTACTAGAATTGCCCCGCGGTGGGGTGCACGGATAGCCGGGTTTTGGAGGGCAACAAGCCCGCATCTCATGGCATTGGGACGGAGGGGGCTTCACTCCAGGATTGGCGGGCTATTCGCCGCACTCGTAGGGGGTACAGGTCGACCCAGGAGGGGTGCCCAAGTTACTGGATTCCGTGAAGTGCTGGGTGGTCCATTCACGTTGCTGAAGGGGGCTGCCTCGCTTCAGGTTTTGGCGGGTGACTTGCCGCGCCCGTAGGGGTCTAGGTTTTCATTGCACAGGCTATCCACACGACCAGGGGAACTTCGGGTTTCAGCAGCGGCTCTGTGAAACCCGGGGCTTCCAGATATCTGTATCGTTCTGTGATGCTGTATATTTCTGTGATGTTGTCTTTTATCACGCCTTGAGCGAAATATAATATATTGGTATATATATTAGTAGATGTTGTATATGTTTTTCATCCGCGCTAGTCCAGTCCCCGCTCTGCCGTTAGTTAGCTAACCTAACGGGTGATGACGGGACCCAGTGGCGAATGCGGATGGCATATACGTACGTCAGTATATTTTCGTTCTTTGTGGTGTGATCAATTGATGGGACTGCGTTGATTCGGATCAATGCAAGATAAACAAACCTTTTCTGATGTTGTTGGAACACTTTTCAAAAAGCTGTTATTGCAAGGACGTTCACTTTTGTTTTGCATCGTGGTATTCATTTGGAATATCCTGCTCCTCAGTCGACGAGGCAAGGGCCGAGATCCCTTCACCGGGAGTGACCCCTTGGACAGAAGTTTGCGTCAGGGCATTAACTTCACTATAGCCGATTACTTTTGCTTTGCATCGTGGTATTCAGTTGGAATATCCTGCACCTCATTCTACGGGGAAAGAGCCGAGATCCCTTCACCGGGAGTGACCTCTTTAGCAAAGGTTTTCGTCACTATATTTTTATAAAAGGCTATGCAGTTCCTTCAACGATATCAAGTTCATTACGCTAAAGGTTTTTCTCCAAAAACCAGCCGTAGCCCTCCGTCATTTCTTACAAGTATTACTTAGTATTCATGCTGCGTTTGTTGACTGTGTCAAGGCGTAGTGTGCGGTAGCTAAGTAGTATTTGTTTGCAGCATATTAATGGGATTGGTTAGGACAGTCGTGCGGCCTTGTTGACTGTGTCAAGGGCTTGTACGGGTGGGTTTAATGCAATCCAGGATAATGACGGGCTGAACTTGACTAGGACTCTTTGATTTGTTGACTGTGTCAAGGTCACTTGGGTCCTAGGGGTAAAAATCACATCGGGAGTTTCAAAAGAACTGAAATTTGCCAGGTATGCGCATACCTTCTGGAGTGTGGTGACGTGAGTGGATTCCGTCACGTTATCATGCGATGATAGTTGGATCCCGATTCCCACTGATGAGTTGGTTTACTCCTCGGGTGATCCCGACTAATTCTTCTTTCAGGTTTGGAGGAGAATTTGAGATACAGTGAGAGATTTCCAGATTAGATAAAGTGATAACCATTCTGATCTAGGTTAGAGTGCACGCTGAGTGTTTCTTTTCTCTCTCTCTGGCAGCGACCATTGACCCGACCCTAAGACTATGACTCAGTGACCAAGTTGACCGAACCTTCTTAATACAGGCTTTTGGATTGTCAGAGTTGCAAACCTCTTTACCACTCCTGCTTTTACCCTCTTCTCCAGGACACCCCGTATTACTACGAACGTCCACTTCCATTGGACAAAACCATCGTATGGTTATATACGAACTCGAAGGACTTCGAGGATGGTTTCTGGTTCTGGAGAAAACGGATAGGACTATTCAGTTGTCTTTTCTTTTCACCTTCTCTCAGGTTGCGAGTACTCCTTGGCTTAGGAGTAGTACACCTATTACGCAGATTGGATAGTCTTCTTCCAAACCTTAGGCTGGTGCCGAACGGTGGGGAAAGAAGAAAACCAATTAGCATAACGATGGTGTGCAGAAGGTATTAAGTTAAGACAAAGCAAGGGATTAGTAGGAGGGCAAAGTAAATTGCGACTGATATTCACGACCAAACCAAGTATTTCTTCGCCAATCCTAAATCACCTTTGTATTTCTCCAGGACACTCCGTATTACTACGAAGATCCCAGTTTATTGGATAATCCATCGTATGGTTATATACGAACTCGAAAGGAACTTGTTCCAGTTCGGGGATGGATCCTAGTTCAGGAGAAATAGGAATGAAGTACATTCAGGTGTCTTTTATCTTCACCTTCTCTCGCGTTGCGAGTGCTCCTAGGATTAGGACAGTACACCTTTTATGCTTTTTGGATAGTCTTCTTCCAAACCATAGGCTGGTGCCGAACGGTAGGGAAAGAAGAAAACCATTTGGCCTAAAGGGGTGTACAGAAGGTAATGACTAAAGACATATAAAGGGATTTGGAGAGATGGCAAAGAGATATACGGTTACAGTTGTGAATCTGGATAATGGAAGAGGCATTACTAAGAATACCGGAATACCCCACCGAAACATTTCAATGTTTCAGTTTCACCGTGTAATGTTAAAAGAAAACTGATTTCCCGATTAGATACTTACTCCAGGGTATGTATTTACCAGGTATGATTCTCACATCTGTATGGTTTTACAGATGATGAGTGGGAGTATGTTATTGGGAATTAGGTGACCATCCTCATTATATCGGGATTCGTTGTAATTGGTGATATTTGAGGAAGCCACCTGGGTTGTTTGCCGGTCGGCAAATATTTGGTTTTGAATATCCGTTGTTATGCACCAATTTCAAATTGATATATCTGTACGTCTATTTTCATAGAGTGAGATATACCTTTTGATATTATGTCGATGACATTTACCTATATCAGTGGATGGTTAGGTAAGGAACATCAAACAGCGGTGTAATTCTTCTTAACCATAAGTACAGTCTTCAACCTACGACGCGCAGTGAAAGAGTTGTTAGACTCAGCGGACTTATACAGAGTATTGTATATTGTCCAGCGTCCATCAGGACAGAGGGGTTGGTCCTCGTACTATATTCGGTTTACTTATGACTTCTCTAGATTTTAGACAGCTGTTTCGTGGAAACACAGGGTCTAAGTTTTAAGGAGTTATAGGTATTTGAATAGAGTAGAGAACCAGGTGTAGCAAGTATCGGGATTCTTCAAGGTGATCGAAGATGTAGATACTTGTGTATGGTATTCAGTTGATAGTAATGATAAAGAGAAATTGCTTCTCTTTCAGGTTACTCATAATTGGAAGCATTCCTAAGTTGAGTAACGCTAATCGGCCACCTTCCATTTAGTTGACATGCACTGGAGATAGCTGCATGATTTGAATCTGGTTCAATTAAATCAGTGCCTCTGGTTCTATATTGGATATAGAACAGTTCATATCTTAACGATGTTAAGGTACGGGGAGTTGTCCGGCTTATGATTAAAACCAGACACTGGACAACTCAAGGCACGTTTCTGTAATGGCTGTTTGTGGGTTGACCCAGGTTATGACGAGGGTTGACTTTCTACCATCTAGAAGATCAATAGTGATATTGTTCTTAACTCGCCACATTTTAAAAGGAAATGGTTATTTTTCAGAAAACAGTAGTGGGAGTATGGTAGAACTGGAAGCGATTCCAGAACCGCAAACGATTACTGAAGATTTGATAAGGAACCTAAAGATTCAATCTGATTTGACATTCCATTGGCCACTCCGCAGATACGGTGGGTAACTTCAGGCACCCGAGAGGTACTCCGGTAGCCTCAAGGACGGTGACAGGGAAGTTCTTGTTTACCCACACTTGCCATTGCTGTTGTTCCAGGCTGCGAGACCCGGTGGGAGGATGAGTATAGCGTCGTTCTAAACTAGCTTTAGAAGTGCACGTCTATATGACTCTGCCAGAGGGTTGTCGTAGTCAGTGGGAGCAGCGGAAGCATTGGTGGACATCAGGCTTATGTCTATTTATAGACTAAAGCAGATATAGCGGAGATAGATCATCTATTTCTGATGTGACAGTCATAGGTTTGACGTCATCAGAATAGGGGATGGATCTGTTGAGAAGGTAGTAGGGTGTGATATCCGGGTTTTTGGATGACATACACAAAGTAGGAAGTGACATTCCTATACTACGATCGGTTTTACTTTGGTCGTCACACAGTGGTTTCTCCACAAGGGACTTGGACATTATATCAGACATACTGGTAACTAGATCTATGGTTTTAGATCTAGATTTGGGTGGTTTCCCAATCAGGGTACTTTGACAGCATTCTAAGAGTATTTAGAATGGACGACTCCTGGCATGGTAGTGTACCTGCAGGTAATGGAGTCACCCTCTCTAAAGGTGTCTTATAGACCAAAGTAGAGAGGGATGTGCATGATTGGCAGATCACTTGCTTAGGCAATTGAGTCAATCATGTGATGTCAAGTACCACACCAGATGTTATTCTTGCACTAGATGCAATAAGTTGATATTGATCCAATCCTGGAGGAACAGTCGGAAGCAGTTTTAGAACATAAGTGAATGTTCTAGGGATATGATAACGGCAGCCTCTTTTAGGAGACGGTTGTCATTCCAGGCTTCCAAGGTGACATGGATGGCAGAGTGGCTGTCAGAGTTATAGTTTCTCCTTCTGACGAGGGGCAGTATTTTGGACAGGTGGTCCAAGGCGATACTGAGGGAGGCATGGCGCTGGGTACTGATTAAGTTCAGTTGACGATACAGTCTAAGAAGTTTGGATTTGGAGTTCATTTATGAGCTAGGTCCCATCAGATATCCAGACATATTCTAAGACAGGTATTGCTCATTTCGGGAGATGGTTTTCTCGGCGAACTTGAGATATAGAGAGACATAGAAAGAAACATCACAACGGATCTACTCACTGAGGCTATTCCTCGAACGCAATAGTTTCGCAAACGAGCTTTGTGAGACTGACTAGTAGAGGAATTGGGTGTTCGGTATCACACGGGCTGTGAGTACGCGACATCGCAATAATTAGCCTTGAGTGCAAGTGGGAGATTGTTGGAGATAGTGCCCTCAGAGTCAATTATTGGATCACAGGCACGTGATTGCAATGATTGAGGGAGGACCTATCCCGGTAGGACAGTCTTACTCGAGATGATAGTATGCTATCTGGTTTATCTTTATCATCGTGTACTGCTTTAGGTGACCTGACAAGTCGCTATTACACGTTGATAGAGCCCCTAGGATTCTTGCTTGACTACCAGCAGTATGATGGCGATCATATACGTGGGAGCTGGTAGTCTATAAGCACATCCTTAAAAGGTCCCTAGTCGTAGGAGTTTCGAGACAGGGCATCGATACTCCATTAGTAGACTAGTGTATACAGTCGAGACCCCGACGAGGGGCGGTGGCCGGTCTCACAAGCCACTGGTGTCAGTTGGTTCACCTAAGATGTATACAGGTGCTCATTGGGTTATGAGTACACCGGACAGGACTCGCTGGGAACCTGCTAGTTGGTCTTATACCAGATGTCAGATAGCAGTTCCCTGGTGACATGTGTACAGGTTAGTTCATCGACCTGAGATCATTATTTGTCTCGTGTGAGTTCCCACTGTGCTTTGATTACTACCCTACCACGGCTCAAAGGAGTCGTGCAAACAGGTTTTAGTTGGGTACAGTCCCGAGCCACATGGAGGCAGTGAGCGGATCTGCAGGGGTTCGTCTCTCCCGGTATTGGGGGTGAGGTCGCGCTGTGTCTAGGAGAGCCATTACGCAAAGCCCTCGGCCGAGGCAGGAGATTTACTGGTAGGTATTCCAATAGTATATCAGGGCATTCTGGGCTACACTCCGACACGACTTGTACTGCTTTTGGGGGTCTGACTTTTACCAACCCCCTAGGCCCACCATGCGATACTCATAGACGAACGGACCGGACTGTACGGATATTGTCACTGACAGGCTCAGTAGGGTGTCAGGATGAGTTCGCTCATCGACGTCCCTTTTGGTCAATAGTTGGTGGCCCGTCACGTATTGGCTAATACCTCTGACGTGCTAGTGGTTAAATCCATAGCCATAGTATTGACGAGTCTTTAGAGTCCACCACACTTACAGTTACTCAAGCTTTCGGGCGAAACGCTGTAGAGGCCGTATGGAGATATGGCAGGGTCTGATCAGATACGTGCGGTATTGCACGGATCAGGATCGGACGGTTTGTACTAGTGGCCGTATGGATATATGGCAGGGTTCGATCAGATACGTGCGGTATTGCACGGATCAGGATCGAACGGATATTACTAGCCGGCTTTGGTTTAAGCCGGATCCTAGTATAGTACAGTGTAGATTTTGTCTCATTGCATTTGTATCCGGTCGGAATACAGATGCGGGTGTGTATGCACAGTATCGGGGTTTTCCTGTAATTTATTACGGGACCAGTTTTCTGGAGTTGCCAGTTTGCATTCCGTTCCGGCCGGTTTTCCTTTGTTCTTTTCCGGACGGACTTTTCCGATGGAGGGTGTTATTTGCAAGTTTGCAAATAACACATTGTGGAGGGTTTTCTTGCAAATGTATTTATTATGATAGCATCTTTAGATACCATTCTTTTCCTTCATCATTTCTTGCTTTATGAAGATTAGAAATGAGATGAAAGTTGATGTGAGATTGTTATCATGATGTTTTTGGCTATGGTCACCACTTGCTTTTACTACCATTACCTTCCTTCTAAGGTTGTGGTTTTTGTATTCTTTCCTCCACCATTCTCATGAGAATATGGTTGAAATCACTTGAGAGAGAAAAAGAATGAGAGAGTTCATTTCATCTTCTTCTTGCTAGAAAATTGAAAGCACCAATTTTCTTTACCTCTTCCTCCATCCATCAATGGCAACTACATAAACTCCAAGAGACAAAGTTTCTACACTACATTCTACAGCAATTCTTGGGCATGTCGAGTTGCCGGCTTCATGCCCGAGTTGCCTCGGTATTGAGGCGGGAGCCCGTAAAAGACGCAGGCGATGTGGTGCCCTTCCGGCGAGGAGGCGACGATATGGAGACAAGACTTTCCGCGGGAGATCGGGACGGCGAGGAGAAGACCGGAGGACTCGGATCATTCGGTATACTTCTCTTCCCATCTCTTGTTAGCTAGTATAGGTTAATGGTTAACGATCCGGGTTTTATTGTCCGCGGTAGCGCCAGTTTCCAAGTAAGGAAAATTTTTGATTCCGCATTTTGGCCTCGGTAAGACGGCCGGGGCGCTGCCGTGGCGCAACAGGGGAGCTCCAGTTCTTCTAGTCAAGAAGAAAGATGGCACAAGGAGGATGTGCATCGATTATTGAGAATTAAACCGGGTATTTATAAGAACAAATACCCGATCCCTCGCATTGGCGAATTATTCGAGCAACTCAGTGGCGCGAGGGTATTCTCGAAGCTGGATTGGCGATCCGGATATCATCAAGTCCGAGTTAAATCAGAAGATATTTGCAAGGCTGCGTTCCAAACTCGATATGGGCATTACGAGTATTTAGTGATGTCATTCGGAGTCACGAATGCACCAGTGATATTTATGGACTTGATGAACCGAATCTTTTCACCGTTCTTAGACCAGTTTATAGTGGTGTTTATCAATGATATTCTGATCTACTTGAGGAGCCTAGAAGAGCATGTTGAACACTTGAAGATTGCACTGCAAACGTTGAGGCAAGAAAGATTATATGCGAAGATGAGCAAGTGTGAGTTTTGGCTCGAAGAAGTGAAGTTTTTGGGGCACGTCGTATCCGGAGATGGAATCGCCGTTGATTCTGAGAAGATTGCAGTAGTTCAAGATTGGCCGATTCCGAAGAATGTAGCAGAGATCAGAAGTTTTCTTGGACTTTCTGAATATTACAGAAAGTTCATGGAGAATTTTGCTCGATTGGCTGAGCCTTTAACTAAGCTTACGCGGAAGGAAGTACTGTTCGTTTGGACGGATGGTTGTACATCAAATTTTGAGGCGTTGAAGCAAAGATTGATAACCACTCCTATTTTGACCATACCAGATGGTTCCGGAGGATTGGTGATTCATATCGACGTATCTGGGAAAGGTTTAAGATGTGTTCTGATGCAGCATGGGAAGGTTATAGCCTACGCATCGGGATAGTTGAAGACCCATGAGAAGAACTACCCAACTCATGATTTGAAGCTAGCAGCTGTGATTTTCGCTTTAAAAATTTGGACACTACTTATTAGGCGAAAGGGTCGAAGTGTTCACCGATCACAAAAGCCTAAAGTACATGTTCACACAGAAGGAGCTTAACATGAGACAACGTAGATGGTTGGAGCTGATGGCTGACTATGATCTTGATCTCAAGTACCATTCAGGAAAAGTTAATATAGTGCCGGATGCACTTAGTCGGTTGCCAGCAATTTAGATGTTGACAGCACATAAGGAGCTTATCGAAGATTTTCGGAGATTCGAGTTGGAGGTCGTGTTACCGCATTCTTCAGGACAGTTGTTGCTGCTGCAAGTACAGTCGTTGTTGATCGATAATATTAAAGCAGCGCAGTCGTACAATCCAAGATTGCAGAAGTTTCGAGAACATGTAGAAGCGGGACTTCGAACGGACTTGTTGATTCATAAAGATGGTTCGTTGCGTTATGGTAGGCGTTTGTGTATGCCGAAGGGAGATATTCGTGAAGAAGGTATGAAAGAGGCACACAGTTCCGCAAATTCTGTACATCTAGGAGGCATGAAGATGCACCGTGATCTACGATAGCATTTCTGGTTGGAAGGCATGAAAAGGGAGATTGCTCGCTTTATAGCGAAGTGCTTAGTGTATTAACAAGTTAAGGCTGAACATCAATGAGTAGCTGGTTTACTGCAACCACTTCCGATTCCTCGGTGGAAGTAGGAATATATAACCATGGATTTCATGACTTCTTTACCGCGGAGTTTAAAGGGAAACAATGCAGTTTGGGTGAATGTTGATCGATTGACCAATACAGCTCATTTCATACCATTTCGAGTTGGTTAGTCAATGGAAGCGTTAGCAGAACGATACCTGTAGGAGATTGTGAGATTGTACGGAGTACCTGTGAGCATCGTTTCCGATCGTAATACCCGATTCTTATCGCACTTTTGGAGGAGTTTACAGGAAAGTTTGGGGAATCGATTGAAATTTAGCACCGTTTATTATCCTCAGACAGATGGTCAATCAGAAAGAACGATCCAAACTCTTGAAGATATGTTGAGAGCATGCATGTTGGACTTCAAGAGTTCATAGGAAGATCATCTACACTTGGTGGAGTTTTCGTATGATAACAGCTTTCAGACGACTATTCAGATGGCTCCATTCGAAGCGTTGTATGGTCGCAAATGTCGCTCACCCGTTTGTTGGGACGATATTGGAGAACGAAGATTGTTGGGACCGGATCTTATCGTGCAAACTGTAAAGAAGGTTAATACTATGCGGAATCACATGAAGGCAGCACAAGATCGGCAGAAGAGTTGGGCTGATACATTGAGAAGACATCTAGAGTTCGCTGTTGGTGATCTTGTATTCTTGAAGATATCACCAACTAATGGAGTGATTCGTTTTGTGAGTCGAGGCAAGCTTAGTCCTCGATTCGTAGGGCCTTTCGATATTATTGTGTGGGTTAAGTGGCGTATCGATTAACTTTACTATCATCATTGGCAAATGTTCATGACGTGTTTCATATATCTCAACTCCGTAAGTTTGTTCGAGATGAAACGCATGTGCAAGATCATTCGGAGCTGACTGTAAGGAATGACTTGACCTATGATGAACGACCGAAGTCGATTGTTGATCGAAGGGAAAAGGTCTTCAAGAACAAGATTATCTCTCTCGTACTTGTTTCATGGGGGAATCGCTCACACGGAGAATCGGCTTGGGAACGATAAGACGAGATTCGACAGAAGTTTCCACACCTCTTCTCGTAGATTCATGCTTGTATGTCTTTTCTTGTTCCGGGAATTTCAAGGACGAAATTCTTTTTTGTAGTTGGGTATAATGTAACACCCTAGTTCATTTATACATGTTCTATTTTAGGTATTTCTTTATTTATGGCTATTTATTGATTTATTGTGTTTTGGGTGCGAGTAAATGTAATTGGTATCCGTTTTTGCATCCGACTCGGCCCGCATGCTGGAATCCCGTCTTGATTCCTGTTTGTGATATATCCCGGCTATCTATAAGGATCCGTAGACTTTCATGTCCTGTATATCTGCATTTTTTAACAATACAATTATAATATAATAATATATTTTAAAAAAAATATCTAGCATGGCCTGCATGATACCCCTAACCCTGTGGTGGCATCCATACATCGTGTTCTCGTCCCGTTCAGCGAAACGGACTTTTTGGATAGCTACGCGCATGCTACGTGTATCCGTTCTTGGGGGTACGCATTTTCGTTACCCGGACAACGTATTTTAGTTTTGGGTGACACGTATATTATCCGTATTTTCAAACCGCAATTTCAGACCCAACCCGGGCACATTTTGAACTATTTTTGTATTAGCCAAAATCTCAAATAAAATCAATATAATATTCTCATAACATTTATACTGTTTACTATATTTATACACACACGTTTATATGTTTTAACTAAAATATATTTTGTAAATCTTAATCCTAACCTCTCAAATATCTGCCTCTCTCTCTCTCCTCCATATACTATATATAAATATATATTCCTTTTCTTTAACCTATTTTTAACCCCATACCCATGCATTGTTCTTTCTCTCACTTCTTCGTTCTTTGTTTTCCCCACCTCGCTCACAAAACTCTAAACCCTAACCCTAGCCTCGCCTCTGCCCTCGTCGCCGTTGCCACCTCCACCTTCCCTCGTCACAGAAACCACAACCACCTCCTCACCTCCCTTTCTCCACTCTTCCCTGCATCACCACCATCACCTGCAATCCAACCCGCCGCCTCGCCTGCACACCCCGCCTCGCCGAAGCTCCGACCCAGTCGACCACCTCACACCCTCATCATCTCCTCTTCCACTCCCTTATCACTTCTGACACCACCACCCTCACCCAAGCACCAAAAACCCTGACACCATCACCTCACGGCCTCCTTTGTCCCCAGAGCATGAACCCAGAGAGTGGACCCCTTCTCTTTCTTCTTCTTCTTCCTCTTCTCTTTGGTTCTTGATTTCTTGGTTTCCCGGTGATCGCCGGAGCAGTGCCGTCGCCGACGATCCGTGCGACCCAGTGGACAACCCAAGCCAGCGTGGTCGCATTCTTGCTTAGCCTTGTTCAGTTCTGTACGCACGTGTGTGTATTGCGACGTTTATCCGACGTCGAACGCAGCGTACGCACCCCTTCGTGAGATCCGATCATGCAAGTTTATCTTGCAGCATGCTATGATATATATTTTACATCAATATGAATAAAAATATCATATGTTTACTGCATTGTACATCTATGTTACTGTTTTACTGTTTTCGGATAGCCGTTCGCATCCGTATCATTTATCACATATATAGTCGCATGCAAGTTTATCTTGCTACATGCTATGATAATATATTTTTTTTCATATGAATAAAAGTATTACATGTCATTTAATTATGCATCATATGTTATAGTTTTACAGTTTTACAATATCCGTTATCATCCATACAGTTTATTACATATCTAGTCGCATGCAAGTTTATCTTGCTACATGTTATGCCTATATATTTTCATTTAAATTAATAAAAATATTGCATGTTTATTTCATTATGAATCCCATGTTACCGTTTTACTGTTTTACGATACCCGTTCGTACCCGTATCATTTATTATACATCTAGTTGCATGCTAGATCATATTATTTCATATTACTGTTATATTAGCACCCCATGCTTGATACTGTGCATCTTATGTAATCATGGAGTTGTAGATGTAATCCCTGATAGATACTGTGCATCCGTGTTTCACTGTGCATCTGTACTTTTATCATGATACGATACTTGCTACATTTTACTGTTGGGCATTCATTTGATACACTGTGCACCGCCTGACATGACCTAATACACTACTTGACTTATTACCTGATTCTGTTACTAATGCCGACAATCCTGACTTGTTATCCCGGTAGACGTATCCTGTTGTCTATTGAGACAAACCTGAACCTGCTTGATCCTGTGTTCGCATTAGCTTCTGATTTATCAATATCTGACTTGATCATATAACTTTGGGGGTAAGGGGAAATCAATGATGAAATCTGACTTGTAACTCAACAGTTCGACGCTTATACTGATCAGTTTTGAGGGCTAGGCCAGTCCTGAGATGATGATGCTGACATCATTCGTCTGTACATGTTTCCTGCTTTGTGCTTAGCGGCACGTCTCGGATTCAGCCCAAGATTCTTGACCGTGGTCCCGGGTATGCACGGGATACTATTGAGTTACATCGACGATTCCATTAAATTGATTTCACAAACTGTAGAATAGACGACCCAGTAGTTTAGTTCAGATTACTCATCGCACGTCACGTATGGTTATACACTTCACAATTCCATATTCGTGTTATTGTTATACCCTTATTACTGTTCATACTCATGCCTGCATACCTTATTACCTCCTGGTTATATTTTATTGTTTGATATTATCATGCGCTGACGTCTGGGTTTTGCATGGCCCAGTCCCTTTATCTCTTTCGCAAGCTGACCAGGAGTATTTCACCCGACAGGCCAATCAGTGAGGAGCATGTTAGTGTTTAGCTTAGTCAAATTTTCTTTCCGTACTTTCATTTCCTGATGTGAGCCCGTATTTGGGACGTACATTCCAGATGTTATTGATTATTGGAATTATTGCTTCCGCACATTTATATTTCTTGACTCATTTATTCTGGCAGATGGACATGTTTTAAATAGTTTTATTTTATTTCTAATATTCTTGATAACTTATAGACAGCCGTAATGTGACTGTGTAGGGATGTTTCCTAGCCACATGTAGTATGGTTGGCTTTGTCACGTGCCGATCTTAGCGCACTCTGGAAAGCGGGGCGTGACACCATGTCAACAGCAATCTCAAGACCTGCTATCAGAGCTTCATACTCAGCCTTGTTGTTTGTCCTCGGCTCTATTAAGGAAAGGGCGAAACACATTATCCCTCCTTGCAGAGTCACGAAGATAAGGCCCACCCCAGTTTTAATTATAGGGGTGTTTTGCTTTCGCTTTTTCATGGAAGATGCTCCATCAAAGTAGAGTTCCCATCGAGCATTATTTCCTTCCTTCTCCCTTTCGATTGCATCGAACGCGTGTTCATCTGGCAATTCGCAATTTAAGGGGGAGTCAGCTGGTATTGGATGTTCAGCGAGGAAATCAGCGATGGCTTGGCCCTTCACTGCCTTGAGGGGCCGATAGATTATCGAGAACTCCAACAAGAGGAGGCCCCATTTGGCAAGCCTTCCCGTTAGCATGTTCTTGACATCAAATATTTGAAAGGATCCACCTTTGATATGAGATGGACCTCATGTGCCAAGGCATAATGTCGAATCTTCTTTATCGCGAAGATCAATGCCAGGCATTGCTTTTTCGATGGGGGAGTAGTTGTTTTCTTCCCCCAGGAGAACTCGAATCAAATAAAAGAGAGCTCTCTCCTTCCCCTGGTCATTCTCCTCTGCCCATAACGCGCTTAAAGAACCTTCAAGGGCTGTTGTATACAAGATGAGGGGCTTTCCCTTAACCAGAGCGGTCAGTACCGGTGGATTCTGCAGATATTGCTTGATTTCGTCCTGTGCACTTTGGCATTTACGATCCCAAATGAACGGGGCCCCATTCTTTATTATATGGATGTAAGGGCGGCATTTGCCAGAGAGGTTAGCTATGAACCGTCGGATATACGCGAGCTTTCCTTGGAGAGACCGCAGTTGCATAAGAGTTCTTGGCTAGGATATTTCCATAATCACCTTGATCTTTGATAGGTATATTTCGATGCCTCGGTGTCATACGATGAATCCTAGGAAATTTCCTGAGGAGACTCCAAACGCGCATTTCAGAGGGTCATCTTCAGATTATATTTTCGAAGATGCTGGAACACTATTTTTAGATGTTCCTAATGTTCTTCGTATGACATGCTTTTCACCACCAGGTCGTCGATATAGCATTTGACAAGCTCATGTATGAGGTCATCGAAGATTTTCGTCATAGCCCTTTGATAGGTAGCGCCTGCGTTCTTCAAGCCGAGGGGCATCACCTTATAGCAGAATATGCCTAGCGGAGTTCGGAAGGCAGTATGTTTTTGGTCTTTGGGATGCATTTTTATTTGATTGTAGCCTGAAGATCCATCCATGAGGGAGAAGACCTCATGAGTGGACGTGTTATCGATCATCGGCTCGGTAACCAGTACTGGGAAGTCATCCTTCAGGCAAGATTTGTTGAGGTCTCAGAAGTCCACGCAGATGCGTACTGTCGCATTTTTCTTCATTATTGGGACAATGTTGGCGAACTAGTCAGGATATTTAACTTCTTGGATGAAGCCGGAGTCGATTAGTTTCTTTACTTCGGCATTGATGCTCATCTCGAGTTCAAGCCGCGTTCTTCTTGGCGCCTGTTTGACTGGTTTGACATTCGGTGACATCGCCAGTTTATGCACAGCTATTTCTGGATCTAGTCCCGGCATCTCGGAATAGTTCCACACGAAGCAGTATTTATATTGCATAAGCAAGTCCTTTAGCGTGGCCACCTGCTTTTCAGACAGCGACTCACTGACGAACGTTGGCCTTGGATCGTTTTCCGTTCCTAAGTCAATTTTCCTTAGGTTATCCGCCGTAGTGTATATCCCATCTTCCAGCTCTTTTGGCGCTGGTGGAAATTATAAAACCACCTCATCCTCATTGTCATTTGCGAAGCATCGGGAGAGGTCGTCCATATTCCCGTGCTCTCAATATTTTGATAGTGTTATCATGTGACAGGTACGAGCTCGTTTCTAAGCACGATGCTTATCTAGACTTTCCCTCGCAGTGCAGTTTCCTCTTGGCTCATGCTTTCATGGTGGGGCTACGCTCTAACTATCGGATAGAGCAAACCTTCCTTGCTGATACTGGTCTTCGACCCAGTCTTTGAAGGTGAAGCAGTTTTCAAGAGGATGTCCTATTGCTCAATGGTAGGATCAATAAGCCAGATGATGGACCTCGTTTATTTGCTCGGGATGCCGAGACTCCGAGAGCGTCTTCATTTGATGCTTCATGAGGGAAAGAGTATTCCCAACCCATCTTCTTCATAAAAGACGGATTCCAGCTGACTTTTTCTCGATCGTGTGGCTTCTTGGATCCGCTTCGCTGTTTTTGAACGCCATTCTCATTCTTGATCTTGTTGTTGTGTTTGTGTCGGGACTTTTCCTTTCCACGAGAGCGCACAGCAGGCTGAGGGTGAAAGGCATCATAGTCTCCTCTTTCTGTGGACTGCTGAATGAGACGTTGCGTCCTGGCTTTCTCGTAAATGGCCATTTCGCGGTTGTGGTCATCCTGAACCTTTTGACCCGCTTCCCTTATTAGCTTGTCAGTTTGTTCTTCAAATGATGAGATTGGCATTTTCACGGAGGGATCTCGCTCTAGTTCGATATTAGCGCTATCTGGAAATGCATTCGCTTCTCCACCGGAGTTATTTATGACATGGCAGTCATGGAATCGCTCCCGTTTCTTGGACCGAACGTATCCAAGCCCAGTCGTCTCCATCCTCCCGTTGGGCATTTTTCGCTGAGTCCCGGAAAAGTCCCAAATCTTGTTGTAGAACTGGGCTTGCCGAGCGGTTTGTTTGAAGGGGACACCTTGGCATTTTAACATCCTTTTCAATCCCTCTGCGTAATATCTGGGCAGACAGATTGGTTGGAGCCTATCGAGCGCAAAATCGGCACCATGTCAGACTTGTTTTTCCACTTTAGTCTCCGTAGATCAATAGAAGAAGATCGCCTTTTCACCTTTTCGCCTAGGAGGGACGTAAAAAGTATGCAACTCTTGTATACTGTATGTATCAAGCGCATCGAGTTCTTTATAATGCCGCTGCGGAACCATGGTAATTTGTAAACTCTGATCAGCTTCAACAAAGTTCCGCATTGACGGGCGGACGGAGAACACTACGTTGGCATCGTCCTCAGAGTCACTGCCAAAGACCAAAATAGGAGTAGATGGTCCTGGCCTGCTGCCTTCGGGTTGCCCCGAGAAGTTTATCTCTTCATCCTCCTCGGTATCACTCCCAAAGATCGGGATAGTGGCGACGACTATTTGTTGATCCTCTGATTTATGACGTCTTTCTGTGTCTTCGAAGTCTGGCAGAAAGTACTTGGCGTCTTCATATCTGCGGACTTTATTTATGGAGAATGGGTTTTACTCCCTTGTAACTGTGTACTCGAGACCGTCTTTGAAGTACTTCATACACTGATGCTGTGTAAAAGGGATGATGTTGTACTCATATAACCAAGGCCTACCGAGCAAAGCGTTGTTGCAAGTCTTGGCCTTAATGACATGAAATTTGATGTCAGTGATGAGTATCCCGAAGCGTTACTGTTCCCTTATAAAAATTCAGAAAGAAAAAGAGAAGGGGAAAATTCCCCACTAATGGAAGCTTCATGTGTAAGCACGTGATCATCAACCCCTTACATAGAGACTCAGAGAGGGAAAAGGGAAAAATTCCTGCTAGTGAAGCCTCACGTGCAAACACGTGATCGTCTTTCACACAAAACGTGTGGGACTCAGTTATAAAACAAACAAAGAACAAAGAAGCTCACGTGTTACCACGTGATGCCTTCCCTCTGTTTGGACTCCTGCATATAAACAAACCAAATTAATTCTGTGAGGGGTCACGTAGTACACGTGATGGCTCCTATTATGCCTTCTGAACAGATAAAGTTAAATTTTAAACAAAGGGATCAAAAGCACTATTTTGGAAAATATTTCCTTGGATCTTTCTAAATAAGAAAGATTGCACTCTGTAAAGCAGAGAACCATTGGATTAAAAATCCAATGGTGATTACAAATCACCAATTTTACAGAAAAATTCTGTGCAGGAAAATATCTTCCTAAATTTGCTAAGAACAACAAAAGAAATATTTTCTGTAAAACAGAAGTCTTTGGATTAAAAATCCAACGGTGAATAAAATTCACCATGTGATCTAAAAGATCATGTTGGTTGACTAGAAAATCAATCAAAATCTCTCAATGAGAGATTTTCTAGAACAAATTGATTCTTTTCTTTCCTCTATAAATAAGAGCAGAATTATGAGGAAAAAAAGGAGGGAGAGAGGGAAAAGTTTTGGAATTCTCAGAAGACAGAAAGAGACAAAGAGAACCCCTCAAAAACTTCAAGTTAAAAAAGAGAGAGAAAACTAAAAGAAAAATCCGAAGTACGAGAAGGAACAAAACTCAAAGAATATCTCATCTTTTTTCACCTCCATAAGAGTTTAACTTTTTTTTAAAAAAACTTAGTTCTTCCTCTGGTTGAGATCTGCAGAAGCAGATCTCCCCACAAGTTGAGAATTTAATTCTCATCGGGAAGATTTTCCCATGCAGATCCAAAACCTAGGGGAAGATCTAAGTTCAGAGAATTTAATTCTCCCATAAAATTATATAGGAATTTAATTCTTAGAAATTTAATTCCTCTGATAGAACAAGGGTTTAACCCTTCATATGAGAACTTAGTTCTCCCTTATGGTAAAAGATCTGCAGAAGCAGATCTCCCCACAAGTTGAGAATTTAATTCTCATCGGGAAGATTATGTCATACAGACCCCAAACCTAAGAGAAAAACTAAGTCCAAAGAATTCAATTCTTACAAAATAATGGGCTTGAAAGTCTCGAAACTCAGGATCTCTATACACGTAAAAGGATTGGTACCCAACATGACAACAGCCGATCACGTGCTCCCACGTGAGCGCCTTTGAGGAACAAAAGAGATTGCCTAACGTGATCACACGTGACCCCACAGTAGTATTTGGCACTTACAAAGCAAAAAGGGAATAAATCAAAGGCATGTACCACTTTTGGGGCGCCTCACGTGATCTCACGTGACCAAATAACACTTAGCTCTCAGAAAAGAATAAAAGAATAAACCCGCAGAAGCAGCGCCTCAAATTATTGAAGTTTAATACAACTTCAAGCGCCTTACGTGACCCACGTGAGCACCTCAAATTTTTAGTGTTTAACACTACTCCAAGCGCCTCACGTGACCCCACGTGAGCGCCTCAACTCTTAGTGTAACACTACTCCAAGCGCCTCACGTGACCACACGTGAGCGCCTCAAAATTCTTAGTGTTCAACACTATTATAAGGCCTCACGTGGGAGCACGTGAGCGATGAGCATATATTAGTGCTTAACACCATAAGAGGCCAGCTTCAAACCCCAGATTGGCTAAATCTTTCCTGAGATTAAATCTCTAAATAAACCGAGCTTCCATGCTCATGACCGATGAATCCTCAATCTGAAATCTTGTTCAAGCGTACATCTCTTCATACCTGTGATACATGTCGTTGTAATTCTTCAACGTCTTCAGAGAGATGGAAGGTCCCAATAACTAATAACTTTTGGTGCATCCCCAAACGGTTAAACCTTACAGACTATGATGTATTTAAACCGTACAGACTATGACGTCTTTAAACTAGACTATGATGTCTCTAAACCTTACGGACTATGAGGTCCTTAAACTCACGGACTATGATGTCCTTAAACCCAATGGACCGCAATGTCCCTAAACTAAAACGATAGAGTTCAAATACTCTTTCGTTGCATCTAAATGATCCAAAAAATCTTGTTAAGTAGATCTTAGTCTAAATCAGACTAACATATCCTTAACAAGCATTTAAGTTGATTTTAATTTAAAAACAAGATTAACGATCCTTAAACCAACCCAAACTCAAATCTAAAAAAATACGGGCTTGGACTAATCCACGCCCTACGGGAGACAACATAAATTAGTCTCCGTATACAATCCAAGGGAAACCAAAAATAAAAAAACACACACGACATGAAGTGACCAAGTAGAGAAGGAGAAAGTGGTTACCGTGATGCGGTAGCGTAATTAACTGCAGGGGCTTGTGCCTGCAGGGAAGAGCGTTCTCACAATCAAAAACCCCTCGTAAACGAGGGGGAATCTGACGAAGTCTGCTACAACAGCCGCATCCGTTTAAATTTTCTATACACGGTGCCATAAATCAACTTGGCATCTTCGGAGAGGTGGACGAATAAAACCAAATTGCATCTGCTCCCAAATTCAGGCAAGACGACCTACGCGGTTTCGTCTCTGTTTTCGGCGGTAAACAGATTCTGGCACGCCCTGTAGGGCCTTTTCGTCTTTCCACTCCACACTCCGTGTGTCGTGTTCACGAACGAATCGCGGTTTAATGCGGTTGCCCCTGGATTCGAGGTACTAAGATTTGGTGTTTTGCTCCCGTGCAGAGAAAATGGCTTCCAACTGCACTAGCTGCAACAACAACTCTCACTCCATCCTCACCGGAGGAGTGACTTATGGGTCCCAAGCGGCCTCCAGCTTCGCCATGCCAGTGGAACAGGTGACTCAGGCCACCACTGGACTGTTCTTCGGGACCATGCTCCCATCAGTGAGCTTCAATGCCCTAGTGCCATCGCAAGAAGCTCCAAAGAAGTTGGTCTTTGATCGTCTTGCAACTACCGCGGCCCTTCTCAACGGGTCGCCCAAATCCAACATCTTGGTCTTTAACAGACTGGGCCAAAGCTCCAATGGGCCTGTGAAGAAGCCCACATTACGTGAAGGGGCTATCTCGAAATGGATAGCCATCCCTGCTCCAGTAAATGAAGTCATCAGAGAGGATTCTCCTGCTAAAGGATCAGTCTTTGCAAGACTGGCCGTTCCAACTCCCGCTCCAGGCGAAGTCACCAGAGCTGCTACCTCTGCTCGAAAGTCTGCCTTTGAAAGGTTGGTCATCCCCTCTCTATGGACGTCAGTCTTTGACAGGCTAACACCAACATCAGTTTCTCATCAAAGCATGAAGCACGATGCAGCTACTCCGACAACGGAGGTGATCCCATCTGCAAGACGCGTTCGACGTCGTCACTTGTGCCGAGTGAGGAAAGCTGGGGGCAGTTTCCCTTGTGGACAGACTCCACCAGCTCCAATGGTGGAAATTGATACTGCTGTTCCAACTGGGAACAGCTTTGAACCACTTAGGAGGGTGCGCAAAAACTCTCCAACTGCTGTGTTGAAAAGATCTCCTCCACCTGTAGAGGACGCTACAAAGGCAAAGGTAGGGCCGCCCCTTCAGCGGTTGTCCTCCAAAATCCATAGGGTTTGGCAAAGGGTCCAAGACTCTGTAATTAACCAAGACTACTCCCGCCGACCAAAGAAAATGAAGGTTCGGCAATAGAAGGACCACCCTGCCATACTACAGAAGGTGTCATCTACTTGGGTGCCCGCTGCAACGACCCCCTCAACTTCGACCGCCCACAAAAAAGAAGGCCATAGAAAATCCCCGTGTCTACGACAAAGATCAAAGGCACTGAATCCAAACGCCCCAAGTCTGGGGGCATGGTGGTGAACACCATTTACATGGCTTCCGGAAAAGAAGATAGCCGTATTTCCATGGGCCATCGACCACTCACCCGATCAATAACAAAGGCTCAGGAGAAACAACAGCAAAAGCTCTAAGAAATTCTGACAACCATGGCCGCACTCACTGGGCCAAAAGTATGCCTGGAGACATCGTCGGAGCAGCACCAAGAACAAGAAATTGATGCCGAATTCCTCCGAAAAATGCTTGAGAGGAAAGACAAAGAGGCCGCGGAACAAGCGGCCAACATAAAACAAATGGCGCTATTGTTCCAAGATATGGTGTGCATGATGATCCAACCATACCCTCCAGCCGAAGATCCGCCAATAATAATCGAAGACGACAGATGGGAGACATCAAACCCCCTTCCGGGTTTTTCAGCTACAAAGGAGGAAATGATCTTGAAAGCTGCGCTCGATGATTATATAGCTCAACAGATACGAGATCATCAAGAGAACGAAGCCGCTGGCCAAGTCGTCAGAACTGGATGGCCATATCCAAGCTAGTACGATTAGATTAAGTACCCGCCAGGATACATGATTCCTAAGTTTAACGTATACAAGGGGACAGGCAATCCCCATCAACATGTCGCTCAGTTCAGGGCTCTATGCGACAACACTGTAGGTGATGATAAGCTACTGCTTCGCCAATTCGTCGGCAGCTTAGCAGAGACGGCATTTGAATGGTATTCAGAGCTTCCCAACGATTCCGTCAAAACATTTACAGAAATGGAGTTGCTATTCACCCAGCGTTTCGCAAGCACCAACGAACGCACCCCGATCACGGCATTGATCAATGCTAGGGTGAAGCCAGGAGAGACATGGGTTCAGTATGCAATTCGGTGGCGGAACCTATGGTCGAGATGCGAACAACACATAAAAGAAGCTCCTGCCGTGGGCATGTTCGTAGGAACCCTCGATCCGCGGGCGACCATATCCCAATTCATGATGTTCTTCAAGCCGACCACTTTCCAGGCCTTGATTGACAAGCTGGCCCAAATGGACCAGATGGTCCTCTGCAAAGACGGAGCCTCGGAATGAAAAGGGGAAAGGGAAAGCGACCTTCGTCGCCAATGCTCAGCAACAGCCGAATGGTCCAAAACCAGACGATCGCCAAAACGACAGACAGCGATTCGTCAATGAAAAATTAAAACGTCCCTATTCGTTTCCTCGCGATAAAACGAGAAGACTGTTCGACCTAGAAGTGCGTAACAGGCTCATCAATCTGCCGGATCTAAGACGTTTGTTGCAGCCCGGTGACGTCAACAATCCAAATTACTGCCTCTACCACCGAGTAGTAAGCCATCCAATCGAAGATTACTTCATCTTCAAAGGCTGGATTGAGGACCAATACCAACAAGGAAAATTCATACTGTCTGAGAATTGGAAAGTAAGCCCGCCCCAGCCGCACGCTCTTAAATAGGTGGACACGCTGGGGGCATCATGCTCATTCATAAAGGAAGTTCCATGGGAAGTAGTTCTTTCGGTAAAAACAAAATAAATGCTGAAGGATCTTCAAACATGCCCGGCGATTAAGTAGAAAAGTCCGCTGGAACCTGAGATCTTTGAGGGAATGCTGAAACCGTGCCCGACGCCAAGAATTGGTAGTGATGGTCAAAACGCCCAGGCTCAGCTGTCAATGTCTTCGAAGAAGAAGAAGAAGACCAAGAAGCTCGTTCAGCTTGATGACAAGCGCACGGATCTGTAGAAACATATTGACGCGCTGGAAGAATACAACCAGAAGGCGCGAACCACAGTCACACTCCAAGAATTTCTCAACCATGTCCTTGAGAGTGGAGATAACGACGATGACGACGGAGATGACTCATCAGAAGAATCCGAGAACTATGTGGCAAGTTTCCACATGATCTCTCATTCGGCGTCAACTAGCGAAGAAGCTCACTCGGCGTTAGAAGACAACATCGAAGAGCTAGGGACAGAACCAGCACCAAACCCCTTGGAACCGTTTGACGAAATAATCGACATGCTACTGAACGAAGCCTATCAGAAGAGCAAAGTTGATCAAGAGCATGAAATGGCTATATTCGAAATGGCCAGGCGTCAGCGTCAATTTGAAGAAATCGTGGTAGGGATGGCTCGCAAAATGCTCCAACCAGATCAAAGTACGTCCGCGTCAGACAAAAGCAAGCTCAATACAAGGAAACGGTTCGCTAAAGCACTGTCAATGGGAATGAAGCTGCCATCTCCTAAAGGAAATACTCCTGACAGTGTACGCCTTGACGAAGCGGATGTACATCCAAACTACTGCTTATACCATCAGAGGATTGCACACCCTACTGAAGAGTGCATGGCCTTTAAAAAGTGGTAGCAAGGGTACGTCGCTCACCGACAACATTTCAAGTGGATAAAGCGCAAAGCTCGTCGGGAACAGAGAATCACGATAGATGAGCATAAAAGAGTTGCCGGCAACTGTCACATAGTTGATACCAAGGGATCGCAGGTTCTCACTTTCAGAAGTGATTCTGACGAAGAAGTATCTTTCGGCCCTCTCTTCAAAGAAACCACCTCAGGAAAAGAAGATGTGATAAAGAACTGTGAGAATATTCAGCTGCGTAACTGCACGTTGCCTGAAATGAATCTCGGACCTATGAACAAGGGATCGAACAGGAAAGATAAAGGGAAGGAAAAGGTCCCTGAGGATATCACCCTCGATGATCGAGTCGTCGAAGAGCTTACAGCCAAAGACCCGCCCAAGAATAGCAAAGTGGATTACAACGTCCTAGCACACTTGAGGAAGATACCCTCACAGCTGAGCGTCTTGGATGCCCTTCTATTGTCTAAAGAGGTGCGAGATTCCCTAATCAGGGCACTACAAGAGCCCGAACAGTTTCAAGCTTTCCTCTCTGAAGAAAAGATGAAGGACGAACTCGAAGAAGTTCGCACAGCCGACATCACTTTCCGCGATGAAGATCTCCTCCTCGGAACATGCGAACACAACCGTCTTTTGTATGTCACCGGATACTGCCATGACATCAAGATAGGGAAGATCCTAGTTGACAACGGGTACTCTGTCAATCTCCTAAATATGAGGGTGCTAAAAGAAATATGCATAAGCGTACAGCACCTCGCTCGGGATAAAATTACTATCTCCAGGTTCGACTCCAAGTCATCATGGATGCACGGGTCTGTGATACTGACGCTACGTTTTGGGCTGCTGGCCACTGACATCAAATTTCATGTCATTGATGCCAAGACCTGCTACAACGCTTTACTCTGCAGGCCTTGGTTACACGAGTACAACATCATCCCTTTTACACAACATCAGTGTATGAAGTACTTCAAAGATGATCTCGAGTATACCGTGACAGGAGGGCTGAACCCATTTTCCGTGAATGAAGTTCGAAAGTACAAAGATGCAAAGTATTTCCTACCAGACTTTGAATACATGGAAAGATGCCATAAACCAGAGAATAAGCAGAAAGCTATCGCCACTATTCCGGGGAGGAGGAAGAGATAGTCTATTCAGGACCGCCCCAATGCAACAAACCGGGACCGTCTACCCCTATTCTAGTCTTTGGTAGTGACTCTGAAGACGAGATCAACGCAGTATTCTCGGTCCGTCCATCAGCACAGGCCTTCGCTGGAGATGATCAGAATTTGCAAATCGCTATGGTTCCACGGCAGTACTACAAAGAGCTCGACACACTTGATGCCTATAGTATGTAAGAACTGCAGACGTTCTACATCCCTCCCATGCGTAAAGATGAAAAGATGATCCTCTTTTATCGATCCGCGGAAACCAAAGTGAAGAAAGAAATCTGGCATGGTGCTGATTCTACGCTTGACAGGCTCCAGCCCATCCGTCTGCCCAGATACTACACAGAAGAATTAAAAAGGCTGTTGAGGCGCCAAGGCGTACCCTTCAAACAGACTGCTCGACAAGCTCAGTTCTACAACAGGATCAGGAACGTCCCAGGAACTCAGCGAAAATTGCCCGACGGGAGAATGGAAACGATCGGGCTTGGATATGTTCGATCCAAGAAACGAGAGCGATTCCATGGCTGCTGCGTTATACATGACTTCGATGAAGAAGGAGATGCTCTGTTAGAAGACACTGCGATTGAACCAAAACGAGATCCTACCGTAAAAATGCCAAGTCCTTCGTTTGAAGAACAGATGGACAAGCTAATAAGGGAAGCGGGTCAAAAGGCCCGGGATGACCACATCCGCAAATTGGCCATTTACGAGAAAACTAAGACGCAGCGCTTCTTTCAGCAGGCTATGGAGAATGACGACGCCCTTCGTCGCCATCCCGTCATACAGAAGACCCGACGTGGAGGCAAAAACAAACTAAAGAATGGAAAAAACGTTCGACAGAGGCAAAGCGGGTCCAAGAAGCCACACGATCAAGAATTGAGCAGCTGTGATCCGTCTCTTATAAAGAAGATGGGTCGAGCATATTCTTTTCCCCAAGACAAGACAAGGAAGATATTTGATCTTGTCATGAAACATCAAATGATTACGCTCCCAGAGTCCAAACACCCCGAACAAGCAGACGAGGTCTCTCATCCGGATTATTGCTCCTATCACCGAGCGATAGGACATCCTCTCGAAGATTGCTTCACATTCAAAAATAGGGTAGAAGACCAGTATCAGTAAGACAGGTTCGCTCTATCCAGTAGTTGGAGGGTAACCTCACCACAGAAGCATGTACCAAAAGCAACGTACATAACGAGAGTAGAACCATATCAACATCGGTCTTAGAAACGATCTCGTACCTGTCACGCGATAACGCCGTCAGAAGAAAGAGTACGCGAAGATATGGATAACCACTCCTGGTGCTTCAAAAATAAGGATGAAGATGAGTTGATCTCAGAACTTCCACCGGTGCCAAAAGAGCTGGAAGATGGAATATATACTACTGCGGACAAGCTAAGGAAAATCGACTTGGGGACGGCAAACGGCCCGAGGCCTACGTTCGTCAGTGAGCTGTTGTCCGAAGAACATGTAGCTACGCTAAGAGACGTGCTCATGCAGTATAAAGAATGCTTCGCATGGAACTACTACGAGATGGCAGGGCTAGATCCGAAAATAGCTGTGCATAAATTGGCAATATCCTCGGACGTCAAGCCAGTCAAATAAGCACCGAGGAGAATACTTCTCAAACTTAAAATGAGCATCAATGCCGAAGTCAAGAAGCTAATCGACTCCAGCTTTATCCAAGAAGTTCAGTATCCTGACTGGATCGCCAACATTGTCCCAATGATGAAGAAAAATAGGACGGTGCGTATCTGCATAGACTTTCGGGATCTCAACAAAGCTTGCCCGAAGGATGATTTTCATGTACCGGTTACCGAGCTGATGATAGACAACACGTCAACTCACGAAGTCTTCTCCTTCATGGACGGATTATCAAGGTACAATCAAATAAAGATTCACCCCGAAGACCAGAAGCATACCGCTTTCCGGACTCACCTGAGAATATTCTGCTACAAAGTGATGCCTTTCGGCTTGAAGAATGCCGGCGCTACCTATCAGTGGGCCATGACAAAGATTTTCGAAGACCTCATACATGAAATCGTCGAATGCTATATCGATGACCTCATGGTGAAAAGCAATTCGTACGAGGAGCATTGGGAGCATCTGAAGATCGTGTTTCTGCGCCTTCGGAAATACAACCTGAAGATGAACCCTCTGAAATGGACGTTCGGAGTTTCCTTGGGCAAATTCCTAGGATTCATCGTACGACTCCGGGGCATCGAGATAGACCCGTCGAAGATCAAGGCGATCATGGAAATTCCTCCGCCAAGAACTCTCAAGCAACTACGGTCTCTCCGAGGGAAGCTCGCATATATCCGACGATTCATAGCCAATCTCTCCGGCAAGTGCCGCCCCTACAGCCATTTAATGAAGAAGGGGACCCCGTTCGTCTGGGATTGCAAATGACAAAGCGCACTAGACGAAATCAAGCAATACCTGGAGAATCCGCCGATACTGACCGCTCCAGTCAAAGGAAAGCCCCTCTTACTGTACACAACAACCCTTGAAGGTTCTTTAGGCGCGTTATGGGCACAGGAGAACGACCAAGGGAAAGAAGGAGCCCTCTACTATTTGAGTTGAGTTCTACTGGGGGCAGAAAACAACTGCTCCCCCATCGAAAAACACTGCCTAGCGCTAATCTTCGTGATAACGAAGCCCAGACACTATACTTTAGCGCATGAGGTCCATCTCATATCAAAGGTGGATCCTCTCAAATATTTGATGTCAACAGCCATACTAACAGGACAACTCGCTAAATGGGCCCTCCTCTTGATAGAGTTCTCGATAATCTATCGACCTCTCAAAGCGGTGGAAGGCCAGGCCATCGCCGAATTTCTCGTCGAGCATCCGATACCTTCCGACACACCCTTAAATTGTGAACTGCCGGATGAGCACGCGTTTGACACGATCGACAGGGAGAGAGGAGGGAGTGATACCCGATGGGAACTCTATTTTGATGGGGCATCTTCCATGAAGAAGAGAAAGCACAACACCCCTATAATCAAACCAGGGGGCAGGCCTTATCTTCTTGACTCCGCAAGGGGGGATAATGCGCTTTTCCTTTTCCTTGACAGAGCCGAGGAAAAACAATGAAGAAGAATATGAAGCTTTGATAGCAGGTCTTGAGATCGCTGTCGACATGGGAATCGAAAACCTCCTCATATATGGAGACTCCCAACTGGTCGTTAGTCAAGTAAATGGCGATTATCAAACGTGCAAACCAGAGTTGGTGAAGTACGGCGAGAGAGTGCAGCAACTACTGACTCAAATCCCTTCCTACGTCTTGGAAAGCATACCGCGTGCGTAAAACAGCAAAGCGGACGACTTAGCCAAACTCACTAAAGAACTGGCTGACGAAGACCTCGATGACGTAAGGATCGCTGTACAAAGCCGTCGGGTTCTTGCGCCAGCGGAAATATCTCCGGAGTCGTCTGAAGAAAAGGAAGAGACCAAGCCAAAAGCTCTACAAATAGAAGACCAAGAAAGAACTAAGGATTGGAGGGAAGTATTTATAGATTACTTCAAATCCCGTCGAACGCCTGAAGATGCATCCTCAAGACATCAGCTCATGAAACAAGCTCTGTCTTTCGCCTTCATCAACAATACTCTATATAAGAGATCGTTCGACTCTCTGTGGCTAAGATGCCTGGGAACAGAAGAAGCGAGGAAAGTCGTCCAAGAAACTCACGACAGAATCTGCGGTTCACATCAAGCCGAGCCAAAGATGAAACTGAAGATCAAAAGGATGGGCTACTATTGGCCCACGATGATCCAGGACTGGCTCAAATATATAAAGCAGTGTCACTCGTGCTAAATTCATAGAGACTTTATCCACCAGCATCCAAACCCACTACACCCAATGGTGGATAGCTGGCCATTCGAAATGTAGGGAACCGACATAATTGGGCCCATCGAGCCAACGTCATCCAGAGGACATCGGTTCAAATTGGCGACAACCGATTACTTCTCTAAGTGGGCAGAGGCCATACCGCTAAGAGAAGTGAAGACGGAGAATATTCTCCATTTCTTCAAGCCACACGTCATTTATCGGTTCGGTACTCCGCGATGGATTATCTCCGATAACGGGCCGTCCTACAGAAGTCACAGAATCGGCCGCTTCGCACAGCAGCATAATATAGACTGGAGATACCCTTCGGTCTACAATCCACGAGCTAACGATCTAGCTGAGATTTTCAACAAGACCTTGACAAAGATCATAAAGAAGACGATGTCCAAAAATAAGAAGGACTGGCACGAGAGACTGCATGAAGCTCTCTGGGCTTACCGGACCACGTTCAAAACGGCTACGAATAAAACGCCATATGAGTTAGTATTCGGCACAGAAGAAGTACTCCCCTTAGAAATAGAACCACCTTCTCTACGAGTGGCAATTCATTGCGAGCTAACAGACGAAGAAAATGCTCACCTTCGGCTTGAGGAGCTTGACGCCCTCGATGAAACTTGTCTCATAGCACAACAAAACCTGGAGGCTTACAAAGCAAGGATGACACGCTCATACGAAAGATTGATTAGGCCGAGATCATTCCGCCAAGGCGAACTTGTGCTAGTCGTTAAAAGACCTATGATCCTCAATCGTGCCAAACGAGGAAAATTCGAGCCAAACTATGACGGCCCGTACATCATAGACAAAGTCTACCAGGGTAGAGCTTACTTACTCATGGATACGCATGGAGAAAGACCCTTCAGTCCAATAAACGGCCAATTCCTGGAAAGATACTACGCCTGACGAGTCACGGCGTAGGTCAACGATAGATGATGACGCTTATGTCCGCTCGCTATCTTCCCAAGCCCAAACTCTATAAGTTGTATCCAGCGAAACCATTGTCTCCAAAACGGTAGCGATGGACCAAAACGTTCTTAAACTAACAATGGACCGTAATGTCCTAAAACTAGTTATGGACCGCAATGTCCTAAAACTAGCAACAGACCGAAATGTCTCTAAAACTACTACAAACCGTAGCATCCTTGGGCTGACGTGTTAAAAAAAGGGTACGTCCATAAGCAAAATAGGCACGGATGAAAACCCGAAAGGGCTCCATGAGTAAAAACAGCAGGGCTACCGGCGAGTTTGTGAAAACCCAAAAGGGCGCAGACTCGTTAAAAAAAAAGGTACGCCCATAAGCAAAATAGGCACGGATGAAAACCCGAAAGGGCACCGTGAGTAAAAACAGCAGGGCTACCGGCGAGTTTGTGGAAACCCGAAAGGACACAGACTCGTTAAAAAAAATGATGCACACTTGTGAGGTCCTCTCAACCTGTTAGGAGAAAATACCTACGTAAGATCCTTACGAATCACAAGGGAGCAACACACTTAGGGATCCCCACGATTCCTGAAGAGAAATTACACTTACGAGATCCTCACGACATGTAAGGAGAACCCTTTTATGAGACCCTCACGAGTCATAAGATTCAAAAGCCTTAAACTACAGGGATCAGAACCTGTTCTTAAGCCATCATATTTCCCAGTTTTCCCTACAAGCGGTTCAATAATGACCCTTGTATACAATCCACGAGTACAAATAATCATTTCCTTGCCGAGTCCCACCGACGACGAGGAATGCCCTCATTTGGTGAACAAACACTTGTAGGTCCTCTCGACTTGCAAGGAGAAAATGCTCTTATAAGATCCTTACGACTTATAAGAGACCATACGCTTAAGAATCCTCACGATTCTTAATGAGAACACGCACTTACAATATCCTCACGACTCGTAAGGGGAAACATCTTTATGAGACCCTTGCGGCTCATGAAGTCAAAAGCCTTAGTCGACAGGATCCTAACCCTGTTTGGTAAGCCATCTTTGTTCAAATCGACAGAGGCAAATGATGATTCGCTGCTGGCAACGTCCCAGTAGTAGCGATGTTGATGCCTAAATTGGTCACAAATTCCAAGTCCTCTCACGGCATATGATGATTCGCTCCTGGCAATATTCCAGTCGCAGCGATGCTGATGCTAAGACTGGCATCAGATCCCAAGTTCCATATTCGTGGCGAAAAGTCAGCGAGCCATAAATTCATATGAAATAGCCGAAATGATAGGGCAACTTGCAACAAAATCAGCAAGTAAAAGATATGCATACAGAAATAGCCGAAATGATTGGGCAACTCGCAATAAAAAGCAGCGAGTAAAAAGAAAAATAGCCGAAATGATTGGGCACCGCAAAAAACAGCCGAAATGATTGGGTAATCGTTACTTTCGCAATATAAAAGCTGAAATGATAGAGCATCGCGGAAAGAAATTAAAAAAATGAAACTTTTGCCCTACAAGCGAGTCCATAATGACCCCTGTATACAATCCATGGGCATAAACAAAAGGGAACTACATTTTCCCACCGGGCTCTTTCAAATAGAGAGTCAAATCTCGGCAGCCACATCTGCAGCCTAAAGATCACCACGATATTCCTTCTCACTCTAACCGGATGCAGACATAACGTCAACAACTGACCTCAGAGTCGCGATGAAATAGAGCCAGAGCAAAGACCCTAATTCCAAATCTCGACGGCAACATCTACAGTCTAGAGACCCACAATGGCGATCCTCTTCATTCCAGCAAGATACGGATGCGACACTACCAATCGGAGCAACGGCAAAGTCCCCAGTTCCAAGACTCTGCGGGATACAGACAACCTAGAGTCGATCCCGACACCGTAGAAAACGGAGAAAGTCCACCCCGACACCGTAGAAAACGGAGAAAGTCGACCCCGACACCGTAGAAAACGGAAAAAGTCGACCCCGACACCGTAGAAAACGGAGAAAGTCGACCCCGACACCGTAGAAAACGGAGAAAGTCGACCCCGACACCGTAGAAAACGGAGAAAGTCGATCCGGACACCGTAGAAAACGGAGAAAGTCGATCCCGACACCGTAGAAAACGGAGAAAGTCGATCCCGACACCGTAGAAAACGGAGAAAGTCGATCCCGACACCGTAGAAAACGGAGAAAGTCGATCCCGACACCGTAGAAAACGGAGAAAGTCGATCCCGACACCGTAGAAAACGGAGAAAGTCGATCCCGACACCGTAGAAAACGGAGAAAGTCGATCCCGACACTGTAGAAAACGGAGAAAGCCAGCCCCTGACCTCCCTGTCGTCAAGTAATGCTTCGACTCGGATACATGTCAACCCCTAACCTCCCAGTCGTCAAGCAACGCTTTGACTCGGATACATGTCAACCCCTGACATCCCTGTCATAAAGCAACGCTTCGACTCGGATACATGTCAACCTCTGACCTCCCTGTCATAAAGCAACGCTTCGACTCGGATACATGTCAACCCCTAACCTCCCTGTCGTCAAGCAACGCATCGACTCGGATACATGTCAACCCCTGACCTCCCTGTCGTCAAGCAACGCTTCGACTCGGAACATGTCAACCCCTGACCTCCTTAACGTCAAGCAACGCTTCGACTCGAATACATGTCAACCACTGACCTCCATGTCATCAAGCAACGCTTCGACTCGGATAAATGTCAACCTCTGACCTCCCTATCGTCAAGCAACGCTTTGACTCGGATACATGTCAACCCCTGACCTCCTTGTCATCAAGAAACGCTTTGACTCAGATACATTTCAACCCCTGACCTCCCTGTCGTCAAGCAACGCTTCGACTCGGATACATGTCAACCCCTGACCTTCCTGTCGTCAAGCAATGCTTCGACTCGGATACATGTCAACCTTTGACCTCCCTATCGTAAAGCAACATTTCGACTCGGATACATGTTAATCCCTGACCTCCCTATCATAAAGCAACGCTTCGACTCAGATACATGTCAACCCCTGACCTTCCTGTCATAAAGCAACCCTTCAATTCGGATACATGTCAAACCCTGACCTCCCTGTTATAAAGCAACGATTCGACTCGGATACATGTCAACCCCTCACCCCCCTTGCTGGAGCAATGCTCCGTCTCAGAAATACATCAATCCATGATCTCCCTATCGTAAAGCAATGCTTCGACTCGGAAATATGTCAACACACGAACCTATAAAAAGAAAGTTATCTTGTGAGATCCTTACAACTCTCACAAGAAAAGGCACTTGGGAGTCCTCACGACCACTAAGTAGAAATTGCACCTAGGAGATCCTCTCGACTCGTAGGGAGAAAGGTCTTTATAGGACCCCTACGGCTCATAAAAGTTGAAAAGTCTTAGGCGACAGATCTGAACCTATTTTCGAAGCCATCGCTGCCCTACAAGAAAACCAAGATAAACTACATATGGACCGCATCCACTAAAGCTACATGCAAGCATGAGATAAAAAAATATATATGTCTTTTATTCATGAATTCAAAATGAATACAAGATACATCTCATAAGAGAATCAAAATGAATACAAAATGTTTTTATTCATAAGTGGATAAAAAAATGATAATAAAGAAAATACAATGAAGAAAAAAGTATTTAAACCGGCGAGCAACACAATAAGCTCCTCAGTACATCGCTCTTCCGCTGGGCCTCGGCTTCAAGCTTGGTTATTGCTACAAGACGGGTCTCCGCCTAAGACTGTTTGTTCTGATATAAGACTAACCGGCTCTCGATCTCCCTTTCAGTTGCCTTATGAGCTTCAACCATCTCATGGGTAAAGATGACGGTTTTGTCGAGAGCGACCACTTCAGCGATAGCTTCTTGAAGTACCCGCCAGATTTCATATGCATGGGTGGTCTTGGTAGTAAGCTGAGCTTGAAGTTCCCCCAAATCACTCGAGGCCAATTCCCTCTCCGAGAATTTCTGGTTAAGCCTCTTCTCACATGATAGTAGATTTACGGCGCACCATTCAATCAGCCCCCGCAAGCTCGTCTTTGCAGCCACGACCTCTGAGGGAAGGCATGTGCACTCAAGACCATGCAAGCAAGCCTCCACTTGACAACAAAACTCGACCCAGACATGCACCAATGTTTCATCATGGTAAGTGGCAATAAAGGGCAGAGAAATGTTGGCTTCGGCAGCAAATTCTTCGGCTGTGATCGAACTACTAGCACGAAGATCTTCGATAAGAGCCGACAAGGAGTGAAGGCTTTGTTTTGCCATCCGTTCAGATGTGCGCCGGGCATAAGGGCCTGGTGGCATAATGATGCGAAACTCCAGCGGGGTAAGAGCGGGCAAGGCTGTCAAGATCCATGAACAATCTATGAGATTTGCACCGAAAGAATAAATAAAGTAACGTCAAAAGCTTACTTACCCACAGTCATGCAAGGAGGATTGGACAGACCCCCAGGCCCGTCAAGGATCTCAACTTCGTCATCAGCTTCCAGAACTGCAGAAGACATATCAACATCATGATACGAAATAATGATAATACAATGAAGGGGTCAAATAACACCAACCTTGCCCAGAAGAGAGGACGATGCTTTGCGGGGATATTGCCTGTGGGGCGGCCATCTCGAGCAGATGCTGAAAGGACTTTCTGGGAGATAAATCCACGATGGACGCCGCCAATCCTCGCAACTCTGAAAATACAGAAAGAGTCAGATAATAGAGAGATCATTAAAGTAAAGTATAGAAGACTACCTTCGATGCTCCTCCCATTTTGAACTGGAGGGGTAGCAGCTTCGGCGGCCTCCTTCGTGCCCTCAGGCACATCACCAGGGACGTGTGCTGGCGTAGCAGCTTCCAGTCGCGAAACGAAATCTGCAATTTCAGAATCCAAGGAGGGAACAGTGGCCACGGCGGTGCTTTCTACAACCTTCGTGGCGCCACCAGAAAGATCCATCGGGTCTATGACCGGCAAGGTCGCCTCTGCAGAAAGTATAGATGATGGAGAAGTGGAAGCCATCACCGGGAGCTCCAAGACGAGACTAACAGCCCCGTCAACCTCTTCTACACCTTTCGGTGTGTCATGAGAGATGTCCATAGGAACCAAGGTTGATGAAGTCGCCGCTGTTGGAAGAATAGATACTAGAGGAACGGAGGCTTCCAGTGGAAGCTCCACGGTAGGAATAGCAGCCGTAACGACCTCCTCCGCACCTACTAGTGCCACATCAGAGACATTTACAGAATCCACAGTCAGGACGTGACGCGAGCTCAAATTCTCTGTTATTCCTGAAGTACCTGTAAAATTTTCACAAAGATAAAGAGATATAAAAAGCGATACAAATTATTGGCCGAAAGAAAAATACAGAAAGCACACATACCGATGCACCAAGATGCTTCTAGTATGGATTTTTCAAGCCGTCGTTCCTTTTTGAGGAAGTGTGCTCGCCGAGGTTCAAATACAGATTCATGGCCACCGGTCTTCAATGCCAGCTCATCTTCGGAAGCGGCTGAGATAGGCCGCTTGAGGGCTATCTCATCTTCCCATCGCATGGAACCCATATGTACCCTCCGTAGTGATGGGAGATCTTCGTAGAATATGACGGGAGGATAAGATTTCTTCGGGACACCTACATTCTCAGTTTCGTCTTGTGAGCGCCTTATAACCTCAGCCAATTGTGCGGATTCCTCGGCAGACAAACCCGGAAATAGAAGACCATCATCCGGCTCTTGGATGGATATGGGTTCGTCTTAGGCAACAGCCTCAGATTCGAGCAAGAGGTCGAGTAGACCGGTAACCGTTTTCTTCCTCCGTTTTGAGCTATAGCTAACACTAGTTGAAGATTGCTTCCTGGCCCTCGGCGCTACGTTGGCCGATTTTGTCTCCAGAATCCTCTTTTGGCAATACTACCGATGATTACACTGTTATTGATGATGCCACAACTGATGAAACTACTGTTGGCGCCTTATCGGAAGCCTTTACCTGAGCTCTAATGCGCATCGGTATACCAACTGTGGGAGGGATCGACTTCGCATCCGTCGCCTCAGGGATGAGCAAGGCACTGGTACCCTTCAATGGAGGGCGAACCACTGTTCGCGGTCACGGTGGAATGCCCATGGCTTGGATCGGGGTGGGAGCTCTATATCCGAAGAGTATCCGCTTCCCCTCGGCAATGATGGGACCCACTCGATGGCGGTACCAATCCGTAAAAGACCCTACACACCTTGAAATATAATCGGCCTCGGGGATCACGAAACGAGAGCTGGTGTTCAATCGCATGAAGTGATGGGTGATGTCATGAACAACTCCCAGAGACGAGCTGGGCTCCACCAAAAATGCCTCGAAGGGAACACCCTAGTTATAACCCAATTTCCGGGCAAAGCGGTGCGGATTGTACCGCATGAAAAGAGCCGCATCATTTAGACGAAACACCAAATAATCCGGCCTAATCGAATAAAGTGCATAATTTCCTTAGGCCTCAAGGATGGTGCTCCCCCTTTCGATAAATCGAACAGCTGTTGAATAGGTCCCGAAAGAGCAGAGAGGACTCGGTCGTTGAATACCATCCCACCTTCATTAGCATACGAGTTAAGCAACACACGAAGAGCCCCTAGCTGAGTCGGATCAGGAGTAGAAGCGTCCACCAACCTCATGAGCCACGGGAAGGTGTAAGCATCATAGAAATCCGGCCTCTGGTGCACTACGAATGCCCCCAATATGTGCATCTCAATCCACTATGTAAAATAGTGGAGGGAGAAACTCACCACATCTACACCCGGGGTCGAATTATTAGCCGCAGTGCTTAGCCCATGATATAAGTGTGATAACCCTGCAATACCCACGGCCAGTCGTGTCCCATCAGTCACTCGATGAGAAGGGTAGGTGACCGAAGCTCTCATGATGCGACGATGTGTTGGGATAGCAAACCAGATAAGCCAAAGGCTCATAAAACTGACAAAGAAGGTCTCTTCTTCCATACCGGAGCCGCAATCGAATCAAAGGACATGGCAGACAAGATCGGGATGTAAAACTGTGGTAAATCTTCTTCTTTGGCCGGCAACTTATTCAACCCAAACCCAAAGGGGTCCTTAATATTCGCAAATTTTGGGGTCTCCATTAATAAGACATTTTCATGGAGTAAGCAGGTGATGAAGCTCTTAAAGGTGACACCATGTTCCTCTGACTCCACGAAAAGCTTCTTGAAAATACCCAGAGTCTTGATTTGACTGGGGTACTTATGATGGACGGCGTTTTCGGTCGTCAGGCCGTCAAGCATAGCAGGCACGGTCGTGAATATATACTCATCGGGAGGCAGCAACTTTTCATAATGCTTTCCCCTAATAGGCAATCCAGAAATCTCGCGGAACTCTTCCAGAGAAATCGAAACCTCACGATCCCCTAGCAAGAAAGTGTTGGTGGGAAGATTCCATTGGTTCAGGAAAGCTTTGACCCACCAGACATGAGGGGACTGATAATGGAAGAGGGACGCATATACCGCCTGATAAAGCCCAACCTTCTGCAATCGTGCGCGATGAGAATACAGAATGTATCGAGCCCAGGGAATATAGCCCATTGGGTGGCGAGGGCTAAGCCCTATCTTATAAATTTGTCCCCAGGGTTGGGCTTCACCTTGACAAATGCGACGCCCCAAGATGTCTATGGCCAACAAAGGCTGGTTAGGTATCCCAGTTGTCGACGGCTCAAGCCGGCCTACAAGAGTCCAGTCAGCCACCTCCACCGCAAAGGCAGTCTGCGGACGCTCCATCGGCAAAATAGGGCGAAGAGGCTCTGTTGGCACTTCGCAAAAAAAGCTACGGCGACCCCGGATGATATGCTCATACCAAGTTCCCCACAAGAGCAAACTGGCACGGTCCCTATCATGGGCCCTGATCATCGCCATTGTTTCTTCGTCTGACGGCTATTGTGGAAAAGCAACGACTGAACGAGTAAAAGGAAAGTAGAGAAGAGAAGCCATTGTTCCTGAAACAAGGGAAGGAGAAACCTTTAGTGAAGCCTATATATATATATATATATATATATATATATATATATATATATATATATATATATATATATATAATAACGAAAGAAAACGACAAAATGTCTGTTTTTCAGGATCACTGCCTACAAGACACATGGACCCCACAAAATCAATATAGCGACTCACCAATGATGAGACGGGGAAATCATTATGAGAATCAATAAGATCCTCATTAAACAGACATTGGAATTCAAATAAATTCTTAGGAAAACAAGTTCTGTTAAACACCTGGCAAATTCAAATTTGTGCGAATAAGGGTAAAACCCTATGAAAAGATTTTCAAGAACACCAAGGAATAAAATTCCTGAAGGGTCCCCTTGATCTTTCAGAGCTATGCTCTTTGTCAGAGGAATCAAATTCCTTTTATGTGATGGAATTAAATTCCAAGAACTCATAAAAAATATATGAAAATTAAAAATCCTAAGAATCCTCAAAATTCAGAGGGGAATACCTGAGATATGAAGGTTTACTGCTCAAAGATCACATCTTTGGATCTCTAAGAGATGAGTTTTAGAGGAGAGTGAAGCTCTCGTGTTGGACTTGAAATCCAGAGGGTTTCTTTGAGAAAAGGGTTCTCTGATGATTAAGAGCTTTACCTAGAAAGGGTTCTTTTTGGCAGAGTTAACTCTGGAAATTTTTAATGAACAGAGAACTAAGCACTAAAGAGGAGAATTAAATTCTCAAAGGAAGCAAAGAAGGAAAAAGATGAAGGAACGGAGGCATTACAGAGACAAGACCCCTGCATTTATAAGACATGATGGGAAACGGTTCATCTTCCCCGTTCCCTAGGCAGATCCAACGGCTGTAAAGGTGACAGCGTTGCACTCACGTGTGAGCCACGTGAGAACAACGCTGTGGGGGAACATGTTCCCTTATAAAAATTCAGAAAGAAAAAGGGAAGGGGAAAATTCCCCACTAATGGAAGTATCACGTGTAAACACGTGATCATCGACCCCTTACATAGAGACTCGAAGAGAGAAAGGGGAAAAATTCCCGCTAGTGAAGCCTCACGTGCAAGCACGTGATCGTCTTTCACACAAAACGTATGGGACTTGGTTATAAAACAAACAAAGAACAATGAAGCTCGCGTGTTACCACGTGATGCCTTCCCTCTGTTTGGACTCCTGCATACAAACAAACCAAATTAATTCTGTGAGGGGTCACGTGGTACATGTGATGGCTCCTATGCCTTCTGAACAGATAAAGTTAAATTTTAAACAAAGGGTTCAAAAGCACTATTTTGGAAAATATTTCCTTAGATCTTTCTAAACAAGAAAGATTGCACTCTGTAAAGCAGAGCGCCATTGGATTAAAAATCCAATGGTGATTAAAAATCACCAATTTTACAGAAAAATTCCGTGCAAGGAAATATCATCCTAAATTTGCTAAGAACAACAAAAGAAACATCTTCTGTAAAACAAAAGTCTTTGGATTAAAAATCTAACGGTGAATAAAATTCACCATGTTATCTAAAAGATCATGTTGGTTGACTAGAAAATCAATCAAAATCTCTCACTGAGAGATTTTCTAAAATAAATTGATTCTTTTCTTTCCCCTATAAATAAGAGCAGAACTATGAGGGGAAAAAAAAGGAGAGAGGGAGAAGTTTTGGAATTCTCAGAAGACAGAAAGAGAGAAAGAGAACCCCTCAAAAACTTCAAGTTAAAAAAAAGGAGAAAACAAAAAGAAAAATCCGAGGTAAGAAAAGGAACAAAACTCAAAGAATATCCCATCTCTTTTTCACCTCCATAAGAGTTTAACTCTTCTAAAAAGAACTTAGTTCTTCCTCTGGTTGAGATCTGCAGAAGCAGATCTCCTCACAAGTTGAGAATTTAATTTTCATCGGGAAAATTTTGCCATGCAGATCCAAAACCTAGAGGGGGATCTAAGTTCAGAGAATTTAATTCTCCTATAAAATTATATAGGAATTTAATTTCTCTGATAGAACAAGGGTTTAACCCTTCATATGAGAAATTAGTTCTCCCTTATGGTAAAAGATCTGCAGAAGCAGATCTCCTCACAAGTTGAGAATTTAATTCTCATCGGGGAGATTCTGTCATACAGATCCTAAAGCTAAGAGAAAAACTAAGTCCTAAGAATTCAATTCTTACAAAACAATGGGCTTGAAAGTCTTGAAACTTAGGATCTCCATCCACATAAAAGGATTGGTACCCAACATGACAACAGCCAATCACGTGCTCCCATGTGAGCACCTTTGAGGAAAAAAAGAGATTGGCTCACGTGACCCCACAGTAGTACTTGCCACTTACAAAGCAAAAAGAGAATAAATCAAAGGCAGTTTCTACTTTTGGGACGTCTCACGTGATCTCACGTGACCCAATAGCGCATAGCACTCAGAAAAGAACAAAAGAATAAACCCGCAGAAGCGGCGCCTCAAATTCTTGAAGTTTAATACAACTTCAAGCGCCTCACGTGACCCCACGTGAGCACCTCAACTCTTAGTGTTCAACACTACTCCAAGCGCCTCACGTGACCCCACGTGAGCGCTTCAAAATTCTTAGTGTTCAATACTACTATAAAGCCTCACGTGGGAGCACGTGAGCGATGAGCATATATCAGTGCTTAACACCATAAGAGGCCAGCTTCAAACCCCTGATTGGCTAAGTCTTTCCTGGGATTAAATCTCTAAATAAACCGAGCCTCCATGCTCATGACTGATGACTCCTCAATCCGAAATCTGGTTCAAGGGTACATCTCTTCATACCTCTGATACATGTCGTTGTAATTCTTCAACGTCTTCAGAGAGATGGAGGGTCCCAATAACCAATAACTTTTGGTGCATTCCCAAACGATTAAACCTTACAGACCATTGTTAGTTATATGTATGCCCTAGAGGCCATTACTGTACATAGGATGTATATTGTAGTGGATGCTGGGACATATATAGGGAGGACTTTCTTGCTCGACATGATAGTATGCTATCTGGTTGAACTTTACCTTAACGTATATACTGATTGTCTCTCTGTTACATGTTGGTAAAGCCCTTAGGATCTGTACTTGACTACCTGGACTATGATGCGGATCATACTAGTGGGGACATGGTAGTCCAAGAGTACATCCTTGAATTGTTCCTAGTCATGGGATTATCGAGACGGGGCATCGATATTCCAGAGTAGACTAGCGCATATCTTCTCGACCCATGCGATGGGCGATGGATGATCCCATATCCATTGGTGTTTGACATCGAAGATGGTATGCGGGTGCTCAGTGGAGACTGGGTACACTGAACGGACTCGCCGAGAACTCCCAGATGGTATTATACCTCACGTCAGATGGCAGTTCTCTGGTGACACTGGTACAGCTTAGTCTGTTGACCCGAGATCGTCATAGAGTCTTGTGTGTCTCCCACTGTGCTTTGATTTCCACCCTACCACGGCTCTACTGAGTTGTGCAAACAGGTGGTTTTTGGGTACAGTCCCGATTCACATGGAGGCAATGAGCGATAGGAGGGGATTCGTCTCTCCCGGTATTGGGGGTTGATGTTGTGCTATGCTCGACTGGCCATAACAGGAAATCCCTGGCCAGGGTTGCAGTGATATACTGGTAAGTGTTATCAGTAGTTTCACGAATGTTATGGACCCTACGTCGGCATGACTTATCGAGCTATTGGGGTCTGACGTTTACCACCCCTAGGCGAGATATGCGACATATCAGACGAACAGACCGGACTATACGGTAGTGTTACTGGTCGGATTCGCAGGAGTGTGAGCGGGCTTGCTCGTCGATCTTCTGATCGCTCAATACCCGGGTGGCCGTTACGTTTGGCAGACCGCTTGCGGCTTGTGGGTGCATGATATGATCATCATCTGCTACCGGCGTATTGACGAGTCTTTAGAGTCCTACACAGAGGTTTCCTGGTTCAAGCGAAACGAAATAGGAGTGCATATGAGATATGTGCGGGACCGAGAATAATGCGTGTATGTGATACCGTGTTTGATTCTCGCGATCAATGTATCGAATGGTTATATGCGATATAACCTAGTTATCGAATCAAGGATTGATTCGATAAGCCGACACATTGGATACTAGCCGGTTATATGCGATATGACCGGATCGTTAAATCAAGTGTTGATTTAATGATTTAATACATAATTATATATTTGATATATTGCTTTGCATTAACTAGTATCGGTTCACTTTAAATGGATTTTCTCACGCGGATGTGCACATTGTATATTCGATATAGTTTTGTGCACATGATTGTATCATGTTTGATGATACATTCTAGCTTGGTTTTGTGTAAAGTGTTAAACCATGGTTAATTGGTGATTAGGGTTTCTTTTTCATTTACTTAATCATTTATTTATTCCTTTTATTTACTTTTGGAAAAAGAAAAGATAAAGAGATAAGAATGGTTGCTAGATTTGTTTTTATTTGAAAGCTTCTTGAAGCTTTGACCTTAGTCCACCATTCTTGTCTTTTATCTAACCCTAACCACTATCTAACCTAAGTTAAGTCTCTACACTAAACCATGGTCAATGATATGATAAGTATTGTATTTTATTTTCTATTTTAGTTTAAGTTATCATATCATCTTCTTCTTCTTCATCTTCTTCTTCCATGGATGTAGCTTCCTACTCCAATGGCAAGTGTTGAAAAAGTGTGAGAAATCCAAAACTAAAGTTTACCCACTTCCTATTTCTTCATCCTCTATCTATTGCCAAGTAGTATAGGGTGTTTCCTTCACAAGTTTTCCAAGCTTGATGAAGTTGGAGCTTGTTCTTGCGATATCTCGACGTAGATCATCTTCGGCATTGAACCGACGATCAAGCTCGCCCATTCTTCGATGATACCGATACTTGAGTTCCGGATTCATTTTGGACAGCCGAGGGGACTTTGTTGCGGAGCCGTGGAGGTGGTGGACCGGATCTACAAAGGTTGTATGTCCGTTCCCTTAGTTAAATTGTTAACTAGTTTATGTTTCGCCTAAATATCTAGTAAACGATCCGTAGTCGGGTTTGTAGGCACCCGTAAAATTTTATTTGTGCATGTTTGACCACTTGTGAAACTTAACTAGTGAGCCTAGGAACCCTACAGTGGTATCAGAGCCTAGCTAGAGCCTTAGGCGAAGTCCAGACGCGATTTGAAGTCCGATCGAACCGAAACCCTACCCGGAAAATTGCTCTCTGTCCAATTTTTAAAATCTGGTCTTTTTCCACATTAAAAATCTTCAGAAAAATCAGCAGGTGAATATATGAAATACTGTGAAATTCGTACCCATAATTCCCTCATATTGCCGCGCTTCCGCGGCACGAGCTAGCCTCGTGCGGCGGTTGCGCGGCGGTACGGCCACTTTAATCAATACTTTTTGCACAGTATCTCATAATTATTAATTCTGGATTTTCTGGGAATTTTTAATATTTATTCCAGAGATGAATGTTCTGGGTTGTTTTGGGAATTCGATATTTCGATCGGGATATCAAATTTTGTCTGTGTGGCTTTCCGGATAAATTTTAGAATATGTTAAAAAGTTCGACCGGATATAAATACCCAATTTTTCCCCTGTCGGGAAATTTCCAAGTGTTGGATCTTTCCGCAGTTTAACGACGTTCTAAGTAGTGCAAGTAACTCGATGGTCCCTCTAGAAGACACAAACCTTAACTCGATTATGTGACCGTCTTGAACTTCCCTTTGAACCTTCGGGTTTGGGGCAGTACGGCGTGCCACATGTGAGGCGTTGGCTTGACCCTTCTACGGCTGGATCGTTGGTACTGAGGCACGAACTGAATGTTGCTAGACTTGTTTCATGTGTTGATCTATATCGGGAAAGGTTGGGTGTTCGATTGTTCGATCGAAAAGTTTAACATTTTCTGTTTATCCGGAATGGGATACAATAATTGGAATTCACAATAAGTTATATGATAACTGAATGAATGTTATAAACATAGCAATTTAGTCTCACTTGATCGGTTGCCACGGAATTTTGATGTGATCAAAAGTCCGTCGCAATCACGTAGCGTACGCGGATACTCGCCGGGTAAACTTAATAGACAGCCTCACTCCATAGCCCCGACCAAGTGACTGTAGGAGAACCCCGTCGCCGAAAGCATCCGTCCGGGTGCTCGCGGTAGCGGTGTTCCGCCTTGGTGCACTTCGTCGACGGTATCAGGGGTGCGGCCGCCTACTGAAGTTTGCGACGAGTATTCGATCAAAATGTCGGGAATCTTGTTGAATTGCCCGACTTAATATTGAAAAGTGTTTTCGATAATGAGACTAAAATGCGGGGTTTATAATTGTTAGGCATGCGATGTCTAAGCAATTCATTTGGTCAGGCATGCGATGTCTGAAGAGATTGCGGATTCCAACTGTTGTAGTTTTACACTTTCTTTTCTGTGACCGTAAGTGTAATATGTTATATCGCCGGTTTCGTTGCTATATGTCAACGACAATTGGGATGGACATATTTACTTACGTTGATGACATGTGATGTTATGTGTTGCTGGATATGTTATATTGGATCGTCGTGTTTGAATAGCCGAGGGTTTTTATGTGAGATGAGTGTTTTTCATTTTCATTCATGTAAAAACTTGTATGTAATATTCTTTTATTGGGGCGCTTCCAGGTTGCGGAAGTAGTCACCATTTGTATATTATTTACTTTTCTGCACTAGGATAGACCCAAGGAGGGGAGCACAAGTAACCGGGTTTTGGGGTCCAGTGGGAGACCAACTCGAGGAGTCGAGTCCGGGTTTCCTAACCCTAGAATTGGCAGGGTTGCTTGCCGCTCTCGTAGGGGTCTAGGGGTGTGGGATAGGCTATTCATCACGACCGTGGAATCCGTGTTTTATACTGGCTCGTATTGAAAACACGGACGTCCTAGTATATCCAATATTTCATATGTTTCTTCTGCTGTGTTCTATCTGTGATCATGCGATGTTCTGATGTTCTGTGATAGATATTATAGTATATATGATATATTATATAGACGTTGCTTATGTTTTACACCCGCGCTAGCCCTGCCCTGCTCTGCCGTTAGTTACCTAACCTAACGGTGCACGAGGGGACATCGAGGCGAATGCGGATGGCATAAGCGTACGTTATATCTATCTGTGATGTTTAGGTAATATAAATGATGGGATATTCATTAATGAGATTAATGAAAGAAAATAAACCTAATTGATGTTGTGGAATCGAATTTCAAAATAAAACAGGTAGCTACAGTTCTTGCTTTGCATCGCGGTGTTCATTATAGAACATCCTGCACCTTATTCGATGAGGAAAGGACCGAGATCCCTTCACCGGGAGTGACTCCTTTAGCAATAACTGGCAGATGCTACACACTCGGTTTGTCTTTGATCGCTTCTATAGTTTCCGCTTTGCACAGTGATATATATGATATATCCCGCACCTCATTCGACGAGGAAAGGGCCGACGATCCCTTCACCGGGAGTGACCCCTTTAGCAAAACTAGAAAAGCTTCAAAAACATTCCATTTAAAAATCATTTGATTCCGCAACGAAATCAAGTTCAAAGCGTTAAAGGTTTTCATAAAAACCAGCCGCAACCCTCCGTCATTTTAGGAAGTAGAGTACTTAGTATTCGTGCTGTGTTTGTTGACCATAGTCAAGGCACAGTGTACGGTAGCTAAGTGATGTCTTCCTACACCGCATATGATGCGATTAGTTAGGACAGTCGCGTGACTTTGTTGACCTTAGTTAAGGGTCATGTGGGTGGGTCTAATTAATCACGAAATGACGGGTAGAACTTGACTAGTACTTATGATTTGTTGACCATAGTTAAGGTCATAGGTGCTAGGGGTAAAAACCTTTATCGGGAGTTTCAAGTGTTGAAACTTGCAATGAGATTGCATACCTTCTATGAGATAGTTGGATCCCGATACCCGCTGCGAGTAAGAGTTACTCCTGGGAGAGTTTTATACATTACAATTAGCCGATCAAGTAGGTGTCTAGAAAGGTGTCAACGGGGTTACGCCTCTGGGAAAACGAGGTTTACATTAATTAGGTTCGTGCGAAAGCACGGGGGACCTCTCTCAAAGTACCGACACTGGCCTGGCTGAAAGATTGGTGAACTTGTAGTGTGTAATTAATCCCGGCTAGTCTTTCCTTTTAGGGTTTGAAGGAAGATTTGATAAAAAGCAGTGGGAGCCATCCTGATTAGATAAAATAAAAACCAATCTATTCTTGCAAGAGCGCACGCTGAGTGTTTTCTTTTTCTCTCTCTCTCCTGGTAGCGACCATATCACGCCTTAATCAAGATAATAATACGGATGTATTGACCGAACCCGCTTGTTATACTGAGCTCGGGAACGTTGGTCCCGCTCCAACTTATAATTGTTATAAGACAGAGCAGGAAATAGGAGAATACCAGAATTCCTATGCCGCCCAAACGAAGAAAGTGCATGTGATGCATCTTCTTCGGGTGTGTTCATTACATGGAACTGTTTCTCAGTATCCTCCGAATCCTGGGTATATGATACCGGATCAGGATCCCAGATATGTAATATGTTACATAGGGCTACAAAAAGGTAGAAAAACTGAGAACGGGTGATAAGTTTCATGAGGCAGAAAACGGGGCAAGTGTTGCAGCCAAGTCTGTTGGTCACTGTCACCCTGTATTACGAATACATTGATTCTGAACAAATGCTATTAGATACCGAACCTGATATACAAAATCATATCAATCTCTTTATTACTAAAGAAAGGATATAATTTTGTATTGATGGATAATGTTTTGAACATTTCCTATAATCAAAAGTTGATCGGTTCAGGCACGTTATCTAAAAGCATTGACGTTCTAAATCAAACTACAGTTCTCTGTATACAGAACACACACAAGAGGAAGAGTTCAGAAATGAACGAATTCTTCTTGAGGTATTGTAGACTAGGTCATATCGATGCGACCCGACTAGCTGAAGTTAAATTTAGATGCATATTTAAATCAGTTTGAATTTTCATCTTGTGAAACTTGCCAGTCATGTCACAAAGATATAATGACACCAGCTCTGTTTACTGGAAACAGAGAAAGAGTTAGTAAACTCTTGGGACTGATACATGATGATGTATGTAAGGTCTCCTGTCTACACATGCCAGGACTGGTTCTTTTTACTTCATTATATTCTCTGATAATCTCTCAAGATTCAGTCATATGTTCCTGTTGAAACATAAGTCCGAACCTTTTGAGGTATTCACAGAATATAAGTTAGAAGTAGAGAACCAATAACCGGGTATAAGTATTATGTCCTATGATGAGATCAGGGAGGAGAATACTTGTGCGTGGAATCCTTGGACTATTCTAAAGGAGAATGAGATTCTCTCTCAGCATTACTCCTCCGTATACACCATAGCACGATGGTATATCGGGGCGGGGCTATCACACCCTATATGATAAGGTGTGCTCTATGATGAGTACTACTGAGTTACATTTTTCCTATTGGGAGTTATGCACTTGAGAAGCTGCATACCTATTGAATTAGGTTTGAATCAAATCAGTGCCTACCACTCCATATGAGATATGGTATGGGAAGAACCCATCTCTTAAGCGAGATAAGATTTGGGGTTGTCCGGCCTATGTCAAAAGCAAAATCCGGACAAGATCGAGGCAAGATCAGTTCTGTAGAACTGGAAAGGTTCCAGCTGTACAAAACTGCTACTGATTTGACAGAACCAAAGGATTCAATAGTTTCCGACGAACCTCAGCCTCTCCGCCGATCTAGTAGGGTTCCTCATCCGCCTGAGAGATACCTCCGTTTCTCAATGACAGTGGGAGCAAGGATTGCATCATGTGATGATGACCCAACTAGTTTCGAGCAGGCCATCGAGAGTAGGGACTCTGTAAGAATGGCTGGATGCTTAACGATCTGAGATGGAATCCTCATACACCAACAAAGTATGGACTTTGGTTGCTAAATCTGAAGGGTTAAATCCCCATCAGGAGCAAGTATATCTTGAGAAGATTACTTGGTGTAGATGGAAAAGTTGAGACTTTCAGAGCTAGACTTGTTAAAGGTTTTCGTCATCGACCAGGCGTAGATAATGATGAAACCTTTTTCCAGAAGCTATGCTTAAGTCTATCCAGATTCTACTTGCCACGGCTACATACCATGACTGCGATATCTGGTGGTTGGGTGCCCTGACTGCTTTTCTAAATACTGATTTAGAAGAGAACGTCTGTAAGAACGCAGCCAGAGGTCTTCGTAAGCAGTGGGAGCAGCGGAAACGTGTACAAGTTGCTTTACATAATGAAGCAGGCATCGCGGAGTTGGAACGTCTGTTTTGATGTGATAGTCAAAGTGTTTGATTTCATCAAGATGGTAGACGAACCTTGTATATACAAAAGGGTAGTAGAGAGTAAGGTGGTCATCTTCGTATTGTACGAAGACAACATACTCTTAATAGGAAAAGAGTTTCCTATACTACGATCGATCAATCTCCTCTTATCACTAAGATTCCCCAAATAGGATCAAAGTGATACCTACTAAATCCTGGATTTTGGATCTATGAGATAGATCTAAATGGATGTTAGAATACTCACTAGATGTAGTGAGATGGTATCAATTGATCCTGGGGAGAATCACTGGAAGTGTTCCAGGGTGATAAAGACAACTGAATGTCAGTCACAGGCACTGTCTTTACCCTCAGTAAAGGGACGGTATGTTGGAAGAGTTCCAAGCTTAATACCGTAGCAAACTAGACGATAAAGGCTGGTAACATCGCTATTAAAGATACTACCAAAGAGGCTGTTTGGGTGTATATTAGTTCATAAGATGAACTAGGTTCCTGCCATTGTATGACAATGGAAGCGTGGTTTCGACCCAGGAACCCTGGTCCCATCAGTGACCCAGACAAATTCTGAGGAAGCATCACCTGATCAAGGAGATAGTTGATCTCCAGGGTGATCGAGGTTCGGAGAGTAGACTCAGAGGACAACACTGTGGATCCACTCACGAAGGCCCTTTTCCTAAAGAGAGACTTTTAGGGGATGGTTGAGTATGAGATACTACAACCACTGCTATCAGATGGCCCTAGTGCAAGTGGGAGATTGTTAGTTATATGTATGCCCTAGAGGCCATTACTGTACATAGGATGTATATTGTAGTGGATGCTGGGACATATATAGGGAGGACTTTCTTGCTCGACATGATAGTATGCTATCTGGTTGAACTTTACCTTAACGTGTATACTGATTGTCTCTCTGTTACATGTTGGTAAAGCCCTTAGGATCTGTACTTGACTACCTGGACTATGATGCGGATCATACTAGTGAGGACATGGTAGTCCAAGAGTACATCCTTGAATTGTTCCTAGTCATGGGATTATCGAGACGGGGCATCGATATTCCAGAATAGACTAGCGCATATCTTCTCGACCCATGCGATGGGCGATGGATGATCCCATATCCATTGGTGTTTGACATCGAAGATGGTATGCGGGTGCTCAGTGGAGACTGGGTACACTGAACGGACTCGCCGAGAACTCCCAGATGGTATTATACCTCACGTCAGATGGCAGTTCTCTGGTGACACTGGTACAGCTTAGTCTGTTGACCCGAGATCGTCATAGAGTCTTGTGTGTCTCCCACTGTGGTTTGATTTCCACCCTACCACGGCTCTACTGAGTTGTGCAAACAGGTGGTTTTTGGGTACAGTCCCGATTCACATGGAGGCAATGAGCGATAGGAGGGGATTCGTCTCTCCCGGTATTGGGGGTTGATGTTGTGCTATGCTCGACTGGCCATAACAGGAAATCCCTGGCCAGGGTTGCAGTGATATACTGGTAAGTGTTATCAGTAGTTTCACGAATGTTATGGACCCTACGTCGGCATGACTTATCGAGCTATTGGGGTCTGACGTTTACCACCCCTAGGCGAGATATGCGACATATCAGACGAACAGACCGGACTATACGGTAGTGTTACTGGTCGGATTCGCAGGAGTGTGAGCGGGCTTGCTCGTCGATCTTCTGATCGCTCAATACCCGGGTGGCCGTTACGTTTGGCAGACCGCTTGCGGCTTGTGGGTGCATGATATGATCATCATCTGCTACCGGCGTATTGACGAGTCTTTAGAGTCCTATACAGAGGTTTCCTGGTTCAAGCGAAACGAAATAGGAGTGCATATGAGATATGTGCGGGACCGAGAATAATGCGTGTATGTGATACCGTGTTTGATTCTCGCGATCAATGTATCGAATGGTTATATGCAATATAACCTAGTTATCGAATCAAGGATTGATTCGATAAGCCGACACATTGGATACTAGCCGGTTATATGCGATATGACCGGATCGTTAAATCAAGTGTTGATTTAATGATTTAATACATAATTATATATTTGATATATTGCTTTGCATTAACTAGTATCGGTTCACTTTAAATGGATTTTCTCACGCGGATGTGCACATTGTATATTCGATATAGTTTTGTGCACATGATTGTATCATGTTTGATGATACATTCTAGCTTGGTTTTGTGTAAAGTGTTAAACCATGGTTAATTGGTGATTAGGGTTTCTTTTTCATTTACTTAATCATTTATTTATTCCTTTTATTTACTTTTGGAAAAAGAAAAGATAAAGAGATAAGAATGGTTGCTAGATTTGTTTTTATTTGAAAGCTTCTTGAAGCTTTGACCTTAGTCCACCATTCTTGTCTTTTATCTAACCCTAACCACTATCTAACCTAAGTTAAGTCTCTACACTAAACCATGGTCAATGATATGATAAGTATTGTATTTTATTTTCTATTTTAGTTTAAGTTATCATATCATCTTCTTCTTCTTCATCTTCTTCTTCCATGGATGTAGCTTCCTACTCCAATGGCAAGTGTTGAAAAAGTGTGAGAAATCCAAAACTAAAGTTTACCCACTTCCTATTTCTTCATCCTCTATCTATTGCCAAGTAGTATAGGGTGTTTCCTTCACAAGTTTTCCAAGCTTGATGAAGTTGGAGCTTGTTCTTGCGATATCTCGACGTAGATCATCTTCGGCATTGAACCGACGATCAAGCTCGCCCATTCTTCGATGATACCGATACTTGAGTTCCGGATTCATTTTGGACAGCCGAGGGGACTTCGTTGCGGAGCCGTGGAGGTGGTGGACCGGATCTACAAAGGTTGTATGTCCGTTCCCTTAGTTAAATTGTTAACTAGTTTATGTTTCGCCTAAATATCTAGTAAACGATCCGTAGTCGGGTTTGTAGGCACCCGTAAAATTTTATTTGTGCATGTTTGACCACTTGTGAAACTTAACTAGTGTGCCTAGGAACCCTACAACCATGATGTTTTTAAACCGTACAGACCATGACGTTTTTAAACCGTACAGACCATGACGTCTTTAAACCGTACAGACCATGACGTCTTTAAACCAGACTATGATGTCTCTAAACCTTATGGACTATGAGGTCCTTAAACTCATGGACTATGATGTCCTTAAAACCAATGGACTGCAATATCCCTAAACTAAAATGATAGAGTCCAAATACTCTTTCGTTGGATCTAAATGGTCCCAAAATCTTGTTAAGTAGATCTTAGTCTAAAATCAGACTAACGTATTCTTAACAAGCATTTAAGTTGATCTTAATCCAAAAACAAGATTAACGATGCTTAAACCAACCCAAACCCAAATCTAAGAAAATACGGATTTGGACTAATCCACGCCCTACGGACGACAACATAAATTAGTCTCCGTATACAATCCACGGGCAACCAAAAATAAAACAAACACACACGACATGAAGTGACCAATTGGAGAAGGAGAAAGTGGTTACCATGATGCGGTAGCGTAATTAACTGCAGGGGCTTACGCCTACAGGGAAGAGCATCCCCACAATCAAAAAACCCTCGTAAACTAGGGCGAATCTGATGAAGTCTGCTACAATGGCCGCATCCGTTTAAATTTTTGATTCACGGTGCCATAAATCAACTTGGTATCTTTGGACAGGTGGACGGATAAAACCAAATAGCATATGCCCCCAAATTCAGGCATGACGACCTACGCGGTTTCGTCTCTATTTTCAGCGGTAAATAGTTATGTCAGTATTATAGGCCCGAGCGTCCGTGATGACTGCGAGTCGAACCCAGAGATAGTAATTTTGTCCCGGGCCAGGTGCTGAACGTTCATGCAGATCTTCTTTAGTACCTTCACGTTAAGAAGGTTGACAGAGGACCCGTTGTCAACCAAAATCTTCCCTATCTTGATATCATGGCAGTACCCAGTGACATATAAAGGACGGTTATGCTCGCACGTTCCGAGGAGGAGATCTTCATCGCCGAATGTGATGTCAGCTGTATGAACTTCTGCAAACTCATCCTTCATCTTTTATTCCGCAAAGAAAGCTTGGAACTGATCAGGCTCTTACAGTGCCTTGATTAAAGAATCTCATGCATCTTTGGACAGGTGGAGAGCATCCAGTATACTTAGTTGCGAGGGTATCTTACTCAGGTGTGCCAGGACATTGTAATCCACCTTGTTTTTCTTAGGCGGGTCTTTGGCTGCGAGATCTTTGACGACTCTATCATCGAGGGTGATTTCCTTAGGGACTTTTTCCTTTCCCTTGTCTCTTTTGTTTGAATCCTTATTTGTAGACCCGAGGTTCTTTTCAGGAAACATACGGTTACACAACTGCATGTTCTTGCGGTTCTTCTCCGCTTTTTCTTTTTCAGAGGTGGATTCTTTGAAGAGAGGGTTGAGGGTTATTTCTTCGTTAAAATCGCTCCCGAAGGTAAGAATTTGAGATTTCCTGGTATCAACCTTATGATAGTTGCGAGCAGCTCCTTCACGCTCATCCGTCACGCTCTTCTGCTGCTCCCGACGGGCTTTGCGCTTCATCCGCTTGAATTATTGTCGGTGAGCAACGTATCCTTGCCACCACTTCATGAGGGCGTTGCACTCTTCGGCATGATGTGTAACCTTCCAATGGTATAAGCAATAGCTCGGATGTAAGTCCGCTTCTTCGAAGCACGTGCTCCAGGTGTATTTCCTTTGAAAGGTGGCAGCTTCATTCCCATTGACAGGGTTTTGGCGAACCGTTTCCTCGTCTTAAACCTTCTTTTGTCTGCCGCAGGTGTGCTTCGATCTGGTTGGACTACTTTCTGGCTCTTCCTTACCACATCTTCTTCATCCTGGCGTCGACGCTTAGCCTTTTCGTATATGGCCGTTTCACGTTCTCGGTCAGTTTTGCTCTTTTGAAGGGCTTCGTTCACCAGCCTATCAATCAAGTCGTCTGACGGCTCCAGAGATTTTGACGGCGGTCCTGCCCCCAGTTCCTCTGCGTTGCTTTCCAGCCCCGAGGGAGCTTCTTCGTCTTTTAACGACAAGTGAGAGACTATGTAGCAACTCTCTACATAATCCTCGTGTTCTTCTGACGAGACATTTCCTTCATCAATGTCACTGTCTCCATTCTCAAGAATATACTTGAGGAACTCTACAAGTGTGACTGGGGTCCGCGCCTTTTGGTTGTATTCCTCCAGTGCGTCGATATATTTTTGCAAATCTGTACGATTTTCATCGAGCTGCACGGGCTTCTTGGTCTTCTTCTTTTTCTTTGAAGACTTTGAAGGCCTAACCTGGGTGTTTTGCCCATCGCTGCTAACTTTCGGTGTTGGGTGCGGTTTCAACATCCCAGCGGAACGGTGCAAGGCATTTCTTCTTTTTAACTGATAAAGGAGGTAGTGGTGCAGAGACAGCCAGGAGTCAATGATCTTGGGCTCCAGCGGGCTTTTCCACCTGATTGCCGGGCATGCTTGAAGATCCTTCAGCATTCTTTTAGTTTTAGCCGAAAGGACAACTTCCCATGAAGCTTCTTTTACAAATGAGCATGATGCCCTCGGCATATCCACATTTTTAGGAGCGTGCTGCTATGGCGGGTTTACCTTCCAGTTTTCGGAAAGTGCCAACTTGCCCTGTTGATACTGGTCTTCAACCCAGTTTTTGAAGATGAAGCAATCTTCGATCGGGTGGCTCATTACTCTGTGGTAGGGGCAGTAGTTGGGATTTTTGAAGTCATCAGGCTGCAAAGGGCGTCTTGGATCCAGCAGAGTGATGAGCCTGTTGCGCACCGCCAGTTCGAATAGTCTCCTCGTTTTATCCCAAGGGAACGAGTAAGGACGTCTCAACTTCTCTTCGAGGGATCGGCGTGTGTTGCTTTGGCGAGAAACCGGTTTCGGGTCACTTGGTTGTTGTTGAGCGTTGGAAACGAAGATCACTTTCCCTTTTCCCTTTTCATTCCGGGATTCGTTTTTGAAGAGGAAGGCCTATGACTCATTTGGTCCATTTGGTCCAGCTTGTCAATCAAGGCCTAGAAGGTGGTCGGCTTAAAGAACATCATAAATTGGGATATATTTGCCTCGGGATCAAGGGTCCCTATGAACATGCCCACGGCAGGGGCTTCTAAAATGCGTTGTTCACATTTGACCATAGGTTCCGCCAACGAATTGCGTATTGAACCCAGGTCTCTCCTGGCTTCACTCTGGCATTGATTAATGTCGTGATTAGGGTGCGCTCTCTTGCGCTTGCGAACCACTATGTGAATAGTAATTCTATCTCCGTGGATGTTTTGATAGAATCATTTGGGAGCCCGGAGTACCATTCAAATGCCATTTCCGACAAGCTGCGAACAAACTGGCGAAGCAGCAGTTTGTCGTCGCCTCCAGTATTACCGCAAAAAGCTCTGAATTGAGCCACATACTGGTGTGGATTGCCCTTCCCCTTATACACATGGAACTTAGGGATCGTATATCCTGGCGGGTACTTGATTTGATCTTACCATCCTGGATAAGGTCACCCAGTTCTAACAACTTGGCCAGCCGCTTCACTCGCTTGATGAGCTCGTATTTGTTGAGCTATCTAGTCATCAAATGCAGCCTTGGAAATTGTCTCTTCTTGGTCTACTGAGACAACCGGAGGAGGGTTTGACGTTTTTCCTCTATCGTCTTTGATGATTATCGAAGGGTCTTCAGCTGGATATTCCGGCTGGATCATCATCCCAACCATGTCTTGGAACAGAAGCGCCATCTGCTTTATATTAGCGGCCTGTTCCGCGGCCTCCTTATCCTTTCTTTCTAGCACCCTCCGCAGGAACTCGGTGTCGGTTTCTTGTTCCTGGTGCTGCTCAGACGATACTTCCGGGCTTTCTTTCTGCCCAGTGAGTGCGGCCATCTTTGTCAGGATCTCCTGAAGCTTTTGTTGTTTCTCCTGAGCTTTTGTCACAGACCATGTGAGTGGTCGATCACCCTTGGAAGTACGGCATTCCTCTTTCCAGGAAGCTATGTACATCGTGTGTACTACCATGCCCCCGGACTTGGGGCATTTCAAATTTACCACAGGTATGGGGATCTTCTCCAGCCTTCTCCTTTTGTGGGAGGTCGAAGTTGAGGGGGCCGTTGCAGCAGGCGCCCATGCAAACGATACCTTCCGTGGTACGACGGAGGGATGATCCTCATCTTGCCAAGCCTTCGTTTTTTTTAGCCGGCGAGAGTAGTCTTTGTCAATTACAAAGTCTTGGACTCTCCGCCAGACCCTGTGAATCTTGGAGGACAACCGCTGAGGAGACTGTTCCGGTTTTTCCTGCGTTGTGTTTTCAGCAGGCGGAGGAGACTTCTTTAGTACTGCGGTTGGAGAGTTCTTGCGCAACCTCCTGAGCAGCTCCAAGCTGTTCTCAGTTGGAACAGCAACGTCAATTTCCACCATTGGAGCTGTTGGGGTAAGTCCAGAGGGGGAACTGCCCCCAGCCTTCCTCACTCGGCGCCAGTGGCGACGTCGAGCATGTCGTGCAGACGGAACCAATTCTGCCATAGAAACGGCTTCGTCATGCACCCCGCTTTGATGAGAGGCCGCCGTTAGTGTCAACCTATTGAAGACTGACGTCTGTTGAGAGGGGACGGTCAATCTTGCGAAGGCCGAACTTTTGATACGGGAAGCAGTCTTGGTGACTTCGCTGGAAGCAAGAGTTGGACCGACTAATCTTGAAAAGACCGATCCTTTAGCAGGAGAATCCCCTCTGACGACTTCACCTGCTAGAACTGGAATGGCTATTCGCTTCGGGATAACCCCTTCAGGTATAGCGAGCCTCTTTGCGGGCCCACTGGAGGTTTAGCTCAGTCTGTGAAAGACCAAGGTGGCAGACTTGGACGACCCGTTGAGAGGGGCCGTGGTGGTTCCAAGTCAATCAAAGACCGACTTCTTCAGAGCTTCCTGTGATGGCATCGGGATGATGAAGCTTGTTGGTGGGAGCATGGTCCCAAAGAACAATCCAGTGGTGGCCTGAGTCACCTGTTCCACTGGCACTGCAAAGATGGATGCCGCTTGGAGCCCATAAGTCACTCCTCCGGCGGGGACGGAGTGGGAGTTGCTGTTGCAGGTGCAGTTGGAAGCCATCGATTTCTCTTTTTTCTCGACAGGTGCAAGACACCAAATCTTAGTACCTCTAATCCAGGGGCAACCATAGCAAACTGCGATTTGTTCGTGAACACGACACACGAAGCGCAGAGTGGAAAGAGGAAAAGGTCTGCCCATGCATGCCAGAATATGTTTACCGCCGAAAACGAGGACAACCCGTGTAGGTCGTCTTGCCTGAATTTGGGGGCAGATACTATTTGGATTTATCCGTCCACCTCTCCGAAGATACCAAGTTGATTTATGGCACCGTGTATCGGAGGTTTGGATGGATGCGGCCATTGTAGCAGACTTCGTCAGATTCCCCCTCGTTGTGAGGGGTTTTTGATTGTGGGGGCGTTCTTCCCTGCAAGCGCAAGCCCCTGCAGTTAATTACATTACCGTGTAGCGATAACCACTTTCTCCTGCTCCGGAAGTTCACTTCGTGTCGTGTGTGTGTTTGTTTTATTTTTTAGGTTGCCCGTGGATTGTATACGGAGACGAATTTATGTTGTCGCCCGTAGGGCGTGGATTAGTCCAAATCCGTATATTCTTAGATTTGGGTTTGGGTTGATTTAAGGATCGTTAATCTCATTTGAGATTAAAATCAACTTAAATGTTTGTTGAGGATATGTTAGTCTAATTTTAGACTAAGATCTACTCAGCAGGATTTTGGGATCATTCAGACCCAACAAAAGAGCATTTGGGCTCTATTGCTTTAGTTTAAAGACGTTTCGGTCTGTTGTTAGTTTAAGGACGTTTTGGTCCATAACTAGTTTAAGAACATTGCGGTCCGTTGTAGTTTAAGAACGCTACGGTCCGTTAGGATGTGCTCATCGGTTTGGGAGTGCACCAAAGAGTTGTTGATTGTCGGGACCCTCCACCTCTCTGAAGACGTTGAAGAATTACAACGACAAGAATCATAGGTATGGAGATATGTACCCTTGAACCAATTCCCATGTGTGAGGGAAGAGATCATGGTGGACCATCTAAGAATCGTAGCCATTTTTTTGGGGGGGGGGGCTAAGATTAACTTAGGAAATGTGGGATGAACATGAGTCATGTTTGGGATGCCATGAACCTATAGGGGCTCAGTTGATCTGAATTAGGGACCTAGCCAACTTGGACTTGACCCACTCGGTTTTCTTTTTATTTTGAAAAGAAGTGCTAAGCACTAGTTTGGGCTCAGTCCCTTTTCCTTGCAAAAAAGTGCTGAGCACTTATATGGGTTCTGACACTCATACTTTACTTTACTTTACTGTTTTTGCTTTTTTATGGAGCGTTAAACACTCTTTATGGCGCCCACGTGCAGAGCACGTGAGGCGCTAGGTGCTAAGCGCTGGGCGCTGGGCGTTGGCTGGTGAGTACCAAGCGCTTTATGTTGAATAGCGCCCATGTGAGGGACACGTGAGGCGCTTGGCGCTGAGCGCCAAACATTGAGTGCTAAGCATTCTTTTTTAAGCAGCGCCCACATGAGGCGCTTGGCGCCAACCATTGAGTGCTAACCAGTCTTTATTGAGCATCGCCCACGTGAGGGACACGTGAGGCGCTGGGACGCTAGGTTTTCTTAGTATATTCTGTTCTGAAGAGTTCAATTCTCTGTTCTTTTCTGGATCCTTGATTCCCAAGAACAAGTTCATCCCTATGAGAATTAAATACTCATTTGTGGGAGACATGTCTTATGGATCTCAGATCCAGGGAAAGAACTAAGTTCTTTTATGAGGTTAAACCCTTGGATATGCAGATGAGATGCTCTGATCTCTATTATTTTTATTTACCTCGAAGAGAGGTGTTCTTCTTTCTTCCCTCTTAGAACATTCTTCTTGCTTGCTTTTTTTTAAAGTTTGAAGATTATGGGGCGATTCCTCTATACAAGACTTGAAGTCTTGGGTCCTTTATATAGTAGAGACAAGTTTGTTGATTTAGTTAAAGAAATCTCTCATTGAGAGATCTTTAATTGATTTTGGATTTTATCCACAGTTGGATTTTTGATCCAAGTACTTCTGTTTTACAGAAGATATCTTCCTTGTTTTTAACAATATTAGGAAAATATTTTCCCATACATAATTTATTTTGCAAATAAGTAATTTTTAATCACCATTGGATTTTTTAATCCAATGGTGCTCTGTTTTACAGAGAGTAATCTTTCTTGTTTAGAAAGATTTGAGAAATATTTCCTCAGCAGAACTTAATTCTGCACTTTGGTGATTTATCACCTCCGTTGGATCTTTGATCCAAAGGCTCCGTCTAATCAGAGAGCTTTTAGTTCTGGTGCTGGCGTCCACGTGCGAGACACATGAGGCTCTTGGCGCTACCTTTCAAATTTTGAACAGAACTTTGCTTTTTTATTGGGGAAACACCTTCGTTACCGAAAATTGCCCGGCGCTCCTACCTTTCAGATCGGATCGCCCGTGCTTTTTCCTCGGCCAGGCCCTTCCTTTGAATCAGGTTAGATGTCTCCATCTGAAGAGTCTGTAGAGGTAGTTAGGGTAGAGTCGGGCGATGAGGTTCCAGTTGTTAGAGCCGACTCTGGAGGATCTTCCTCCTCTTCGGCTTCAGAGAGCCAAGAGGGTTAATCTTCTTCTTCGTCCTCTGTGTCGTGGTCACCTCTGAGAGTCTGGGTCACCCACGTCGCTTGTCGCCAGGCGACGGCAAGGTCCCCTAAGGTGCGCATCAGGAAAGCCCATGTTGCTCCCTCCGTCTTGACGGATGTGGGCGAGCTTGCCGAGATTCGGGTTCGTTTCCATATCCCCTTTAACAATTCGCTCCGTTTAGCTAAGGAGGGAGAATGGGCGGATCATGTGCAGGGCAAGGAGATTGCTCTATATTTGGAAGCTTTCTGGGCAGGAATGCGTCTGCCCTTCTTTACCAAAGTATGCGGGGTGCTTCGTTGTTTCTAACTTGCCCCGAGCCAGCTAGCGCCGAACTCGTGGAGACTCCTTCTCGGGTCCCTGGTCCGGTTGAAACTTGAAAATATCCATTTCAGTTTGATCCTCCTAGTCTCCTTTCTTTGTTATAAGAATCATCCAGGAACCAGCAAGGATGAGCTGAGCTGGGTGTATTTTTCCTTCAAAAAACGTAAGGGTAGGGTGGCTGGGTTAGGGGTAGTAGTCATCCCTTCCTCCATTCACGACTAGAAGGAGAAGTATATATTCATTGGGCCACCCGAGGGTGAGGATTGGCCTGTGCCTACACAGTGGCACAGGGCCGACTGCCCGAGGGAGAGGCAGACGTCCTCACCCGAGGCGACGGCGGTATCCATGTGGAGCCGATCCAGCAGGACAACGTTCTGCTTTCTGAGCAGGCCTTGAGCTGGGCCGAGCTCAGCCCTGTACGCTTTTTGGGTAAGTTAGGGCTGTCGTAGACGATCTATTTAGACTTTGATGAATTTTCTTCTCCCTTTTCAACGTCACTAACTCCCTTTGTGTATTCTCTTTTCTGCAGAGCAAATGGACCGATCCAAATTTTTATCCGCCATAGCTGCGAAGACAGGAAGGAAGACCCGTGGAGCTAGCTTGTTCCTACCTGGTTCGAGCTCGGCCCCGAAGCCGACTGCACTGGCGAAGCCTTCCGCTGCGCCCCGAGCCCCGGAAGTCAGTCGCGGGGAGAGCCAGAAGCTCGCACGAGAACCGGAGCATCGGGCAAGGGCTGTGGAGGATGAAACCGGCCTCACCAAGGTCACTTTCAAGAGGCACAAAAGGAAGGTCTCCCACTCTCCATCCTCCGGGATCCCCATGCAAGAGGGGACGTCTGTTTTGAGGTGCCTTCGGGGCTTTTCGTTGCCGATAGCCTGCTTTCGGACATGAAACGATCGGCCGGGAGCAAAATTCCTCAGAGAACCCTAAAGGCCAAAGTGGCCGCCATCGCTTAGGAGGCGGTCCAGGTCGGTATATGTTTTCCTTTGAAGATTTTGTCAAGTATTTTTCCTCGGATCGAACATTTTTAACCCCCTTTTGCTACTTTCCTCAGGTCCTCCAACATTGCACCCTCATCGTCAACATGGAGTCCGAGGAGATTGCCCCAGCCATGAGGAAGGCGGGTGAATCGTCCTCGCGGGAGGAGGACCTGCACATGGAGCTGCAGCAGGCAAGGGAGAGGATAGCCATCCTTGAAACCCGGGTGACCATTGAGGAGTGACGAACTCCAAGTGTAAGGAGTCCGTCCAACTTCTGAGTGAATCCAACAAGGCCACTTAGGCTAAGTTGGAGGAGGCTAAGGTGCTTAACATCACAATGAAGAAGTTGTAGGATGCCTGCAAGAGGGACACCCTGGCGGCACTTGAAGTGGTGAAACTTGCTGATCTCCAAGCTTTGAATTCCGTGGAGAGGTATAAGGCGTCGGACCAGTTATACGCCGACCTCGCCGATGCCTCGGCCATTGTTTGGCACTAGGACCTCGACGCTGTCAAGGCGTTGATGCCGATGTTTGCTAACGGAGAGCTTCGGCTTCAGTACCCTTTCTCTGAGGATGCGCCGCAGGGGGAGACTGCCGGGAGTGCCACCGGGGGAGAGGCTGCCTGTGGAAACACCAACCCAGAAGACGCCATTTCGGTCCCCAACGTTGGTGTCGAGCAGGGCGAGATCCTCCCCGGTTCTGGGGCCTGAGCTTTCCTGCCTTTTCCCTCTACTTTTTCAAATTTTGTAAGCCTCCGGGCACCTTTTGTAAGGCTGAGGAGCCCAGAATACCTTGTAAAGACTTTCAGAACACAAATAGAACTGGGTTTATTTTCCTCTGCATGGAAATGTGTTTCTTGTGTGAGTACTTGAGCTTGTCGGTAATTTCCTCAATCAAAGTGTTAGGCCGTAGGTCAATGACCGGCCTTTTAGATGGAGATCGCGCGTCGAGTGTAAGTCAGTTAATCTCTAAGTGCAGGAAGGTCAGAGCCCTTCCGCCCCTGGAGTCGAGGTGGCAATCGTTCACTTAGGATATATCGGATGACCTCCCCGTGTAGGAAGGTCGGTATCTGACCATTCTTTAGAGTCGGACCGATGACCACATCTCTTAGCGTAAGTTGACCAATAGCCAAGTCAAAATTGGTCGGCATTGACTGGTTCCCCTGCGATGTAGTTCCTAGACCTTCGTCTTGAGACGGTAGGAATTTATCACTCGGATTGACCGATCAGGGAAGCTATTCGGTGACCTCTTGATGAGGGATTTAGATCCTTGGCGTCATTGGGTAAGGGACTACCCGCCAAGGATTGACCGGGCAGGGAAGCCGCTCGGTGGCCTCTTGATGAGGGATTTAGAGTCTTGGCATCAGTGGGTAGGGGACTACCCGCCAGGGATTGATTGGGCAGGGAAGTCGCTTGGTGGTCTCTTGATGAGGGCTTCGATCCTTAGTGCAGGTGGGTGGAAAGTTACCCGCTAAGGATTGACCGAGCAGGGAAGCTGCTCGGTGGCCTCGTGATGAGGGTTTTGGATCCTTGGCGAAGCTGGGTAGGAGTCTACCTGCTAGGGATTGACCGAGCTGGGAAGCTGCTCGGTGGCCTCTTGGTGAGGGCTTCGATCCTTAGCGCGGGTGGGTAGGAAGTTACCCGCTAAGGATTGACCGAGCGGGGAAGCTGCTCAGTGGCCTCATGAGAAGGGATTTAGATCCTTGGCGAAGATGGATAGGAAGTTACCAGCTAAGGATTGACCGAGCAGGGAATCTGCTCGGTGGCCTCGTGAGGAGAGCTTTTAGATCCTTGGCGAAGATGGGTAGGAATCCATCCGCTAGGTACTGACCGATCAGGGAAGCCGCTTGGTGGCCTCTTGGTGAGGGCTTCGATCCTTAGCGCGGGTGGATAGGAAGTTACCCGCTAAGGATTGACCGCGTAGGGAAGCTGCTCGGTGGCCTCATGAGGAAGGCTTTTATCCTTGGCGCAGATGGGTAGGAATCTACCCGCCAGGGATTGAACGAGCGGGGAAGCTGTTCAGTGGCCTCGTGAGGAGGGATTTAGATCCTTGGCGACCAGGGATTGACCGAGCAGGGAAGCCACTCGGTGGCCTCTTGGTGAGGGCTTCGATCCTTAGCGCAGGTGGGTAGGAAGTTACCCTCTAAGGATTTACCGTACAGGGAAGCTGCTCGCTGGCCTCATGAGGAGGGTTTTAGATCCTTGGCGAAGCTAGGTAGGAATCTACCCGCCGGGGATTGACCAAGCAGGGAAGCCTCTCGGTGGCCTCTTGGTGAGGGCTTCGATCCTTAGCGCAGGTAGGTAGGAAGTTACCCTCTAAGGATTGACTGCGGAGGGAAGCTGCTCGGTGGCCTTGTGAGGAGGGCTTCGATCCTTGGCGCAGATGGGTAGGAAGTTACCCGCTAAGGATTGACCGAGCAAGGAAGCTTCTCGGAGGCCTCGTGAGGAGGGCTTTAGATCCTTGGCGAAGATGGATTGGAATCTACCCGCCAGGGTTTGACCGAGTAGGGAAGCTGCTCAGTGGCCTCTTGGTGAGGGCTTCAATCCTTAGCGCAGGTGGGTAGGAAGTTACCCATTAAGGATTGACCGATTAGGGAAGCTGCTCGGTGATCACTTTGTAAGGGCTTTGATCCTTAACGTAGACGGGTAGGAAGTTACCCGCTAAGGATTGACCGAGCAGGGAAGCTTCTCGGTGGCCTTGTGAGGAGGGTTTTTATATCCTTAGTGAAAATGGGTTGGAATCTACCCGCCAGGGATTAACCGAGCAGGGAAGCTGCTCGGTGGCCTCTTAGTGAGGGTTTCGATCCTTAGCGCAGGTGGGTGGGAAGTTACCCGCTAAAGATCGACCGAGCAGGGAAGCTGCTCGGCGGCCTCTTGGTGAGGGCTTCGATCGTTAGCGTAGGTGGGTAGGAAGTTACCCGCTAAGGATTGACCGAGCAGGGACGCTGCTCGATGGCCACTTTTTGCCTTTATAGGGCGTCGGTCAGTCATCGTTGAGCCATAAAATCTGGGAGAGAGGCTGTCGCAGACAACACGTGGCAGAAACACACGGGAAAGGTATGACGCTCCATAGTGCGTGTCGTTCCAACTTCCATTGACCGCTTGAGAGCATGGTCGCCATGTGGCAGCTCTGTATTTGGAATTTTTAAAAGATCCCGTGATTCGCGCTGCTGCGTGCACAATCTTCGGCCTTTAGGGATTCTGTTGGGGCTATAAATAGCGAAGGCATGTTGGTTTTGAAAATGGCTGGGCATCCGTGTGTGCTCATCGGCGGGATGATTTCCCGGGACGATGTGTACATCTACAACCTCGACCGGTCTGAACAGACGTACGAGGCGGTGATAGACCGTGTGGAGACCCACTTTGGACGCCTTCTTCCCCGGCGATCTCCACTCCTCCAAGTGCTTGTTTATAAAATCTGGAGGAGGTCCCCTGGCCTGCACAGCGCCTTGTCTCCCCAGTTGAGGGATGAGGTGATCGAGAAGTTGCACTCGCTTTACCACCTCGGCCTGATCTCGAAGAGCAGGCGGGACCAATCAGCGGGCCTTCTACTGGAGTGTTTCCAGAAGAGGCTGGTTGTTGATTTATGTCCGGTGGGTGGCACTTTAGAGGAAGTCGAGGAAGCTAGGGCTCGGCTGGCGGAGATGTCGTCGGAGTATCATCAACAATGCTTCCACCATCCCCGGCCCCTTTGCTGTAATAATCTCCTTTTTGTAAGGCTAGGAAGCCTATATTACCTTTTATTGAATAAAATTCCTCTTTTTTGATGAGTTTTGTTTTCTTTGATCCCTTAGCACTTTTTACATATTTCCTCAAAAACGAATCTAGGGATGTGGAATCTGAGGAAGAAGAAAATATATCGAAGAAGTCTCTTCTAATTTAGGAGACTTAAGAAAAATTACATAGCTTTGAAAAGAAGAAAATACATTCATTTGTATAGTTTGAGTTTTTCAGTTTTGTAGGACTGAAGAAACTTGCGTCCCCCTTCGTCTTGTAAGCGATAGGATCCACCAGGAAATACTTCGGAGATGAGAAAAGGGTCGTCCCACTTCGGGTAGAACTTATGCAGTTTTCCATGATCTACGAATTCGTTCCGCCTTAAGACCAAATCTCTCGGCTTGAAGGCACGATGCTTAACTTCGCGTTGTAGTAGCGAGCAGTTTGTCGTTGGTAAGCGGCCGCTTTGATCTGTGCTCGGTCCTGATTCTCGAGCAAGATGTCCAAATTGGTCTGGAGCGCCGAGGTGTTGACTTTGTCATTAAAGTGTTTGACTCTGTAACTGGGAAGTCCGATCTCCGCTAGGACCATTGCCTCGGTACCATAACAGAGGCTGAAAGGGGTCTCTCCCATGGGCGTTTTCTTCGATGTGCGTAAGGCCCACCGTACCCGCGGTAGTTCCTCGACCCAGCTGCCTTGCCTTTCTTCCAAACGAGCCCGAAGACCTCGGATGACGTCTCGGTTAGCAACCTCGGTATGTCCGTTGCATTGAGCATGCATGACCGCGGCAAACTTCATTAGTATGTGGTATTCATTGCAGGACTCTTTGACTTTGTCGTTTTCGAAATTCGTCCCGTGGTCGGTAATGATTAACCTTGGGATCCCAAATCGAGAGATTACGTTGTTCTGCAGGAACTTTATGGTATCGGCGGCGTCTAGTTTTCTGATGGGGACGGCCTCAATCACTTCGTGAAATAGTCTACCGTGATGAGGATGTACTTGTGCCCGCCCATACCAGTAGGGAGTTAGCCTACCATGTCCATTCCCCACTGGGCAAATGGCCAAGAGGAGGTGAGGTCCGTTAGCTCGGTGGCCGGAAGACGGGGTATGCTGCTGTGGAGTTGGCATCTTTTGCATCTTCAGACGAGCTTCTGAGAATCTAGGTGTATCATCGGCCAATAATATCCTTGGAGCAACGTCTTCTGGGCCAAGGTACAGGCCTCTTGATGCGCTCCGCCGACCCCTTCGTGTATCTCATGCAGGGCGTAGTCGGCTTCGTGAGAGTCGACTCACCGGAGAGAGGCTGTGTGTATGGCATTTTGTAAAGGTTTCCATTGCTCTAGATGAAGTGGTAGGCTTTGGCTCGAAGACGGCGTGCTTCCCCTTGGTCTTCCGAAAGTATACCATCCTTCAGGAACTCCACAAGGGGATTTCTCCAATCCTGGCCTTCTTCTTGAACGGTGTATACATAGAGCTTCACCTCTCTGTCTTCCATGCTAGGTCATGGAAAGACTTCGAAGAGGATATTCCTCTTATTATTGGCAGTATAGGAAGAGGAAAGTTTGCTCAGAGCGTCGGCTTAGGCGTTCAAGTGCCGGGGTATCTGTTCCACTTGGACTTCGTCAAACCTTTTTGTAGTCTTTTCACCTCGGCCAGGTACTTCACCTTGAGTGGCTCTCGGGTCTTGAAGCGCTCGGTCACTTGGCTGACGACTAGGGCGGAGTCGCTGCGAATCCGGATCGTCTTCAGCCCCACCCCGGAAGCGATTCGTAACCTAGCCAACAAGGCCTCGTATTCCGCGGCGTTGTTCGACGCTATAAACCCGAGCTTCAAAGATCACTCCGCTCCCTTCCTCGAAAGAGGACCCATCGACGTAGAGAACCCAATCGAGGATGGAGTCGGGTACTTCCTCGACTGAGGATTGGGGTCCGCCGTCCTGTATTGTCGCTTCTTCTTTAGTGGGAATAGTACCTTTGACCACAAAGTCAGCTAGGACCTGAGCTATGATGGCTTTCCGGGGGCAGTATTTGATGTCGAATTGGGATAATTCCCACCTCCATTTTTCTAGACGACCTGATGACTCGGGGGAAGCAAGAATTGTCCCTATAGGACGCTCGGTGGGGACGAAGATGGTGTGCGCCTGGAAGTAGTGCCGGAGTTTTCTTGAGGTGACGACAAGAGCCAAGACTATCTTTTCTATGGCCGGGTACCTTGTTTCCGCGTCTTTGAAGGCATGGCTCACGTAGTAAACCGACTTTTGTACTCCTTCGATTGCTCGGGCGAGCAGCGGGGGAGTTGCCAGGTGCGCTTTGAGCTTCTCGAAAGCGTTTTGACATTCTTCTGACCATTCAAACTTAGGGATCTTTCTCAGGGCTTTGAAGAATGGAAAGCACTTTTCTCCGGACCTTGACATGAAGCGACTCAGAGCGGCCACTCTCCCCGTGAGTTTCATGCTCTCAACGTTGCTCTTGGGTGTGGCCATGTTGGCGCTGATCTTTTCTGGGTTAGCTTTGATTCCTCTGTGGGTTACCATGAACCCAAAGAATTTCCCGCTGGTGACTCTGAACGCGCACTTGGCCGGATTCAGCTTCATTTTGTATTTGCGGAGGATGTCGAATGTCTCGCCGAGATCTTTGGTGTGCTCGTCCGATGAGGTTGATTTCACGAGCATGTCATCGACGTAAACCTCCATGTTCTTTCCGATCTGCGATTTGAACATTTTGTTAACTAGGCGTTGGTATGTAGCCTCAGTATTTTTAAGACCGAAGGGCATCACTTTATAGCAGTATACCCCTCGGTCCGTAGTGAACGCGGTAAGTTCTTCATCTGCCGGGCTCATACGGATCTGGTTGTAGCCGGAGAAAGCATCCAAGATGCTGAGCAATTCGTGGCCTGCCGAGCTGGCCACCAGCTGGTCTATCCGAGGGAGGAGATAGTTGTCTTTCGGGCAGGCCTTGTTCAGGTTTGTGAAGTCAACGCACATGTGCCACTTCCCGCTCGCCTTTTTAACCATGACTACATTCGACAGCCAGTCCGAGTAGTCAATGTTTCGAATGAAGTTGGCTGCGAGAAATCTATCGATCTCATCCTCAATCGCCTTTTGCTTAATAGCATGAAACTACGCTTCTTTTGTTTGACAGGTCGGGCCTTAGGGTCGAGCCCGAACTTGTGCGAGATTACTTTGGGGTCAATCCCGGGCATGTCAGCAGGGCCCAGGCGAACACGTCCGAATTCCCTCGGAGAAAGTGGATCATGTCTTCATGTCGGGTTCCTGTCAAAAAGGATTCGATCTGGACAGTTAGTCCCTCATTCCCCTCGACGAGGGGAATTTCTATTGGCGCCTCTACCGGAGCTCCTCGGATTTCATTCTGTTCGTCGCGGGTGTCTAAAGACCCCTGGAAAATATCAGAGTCTTCGAGGTCATCGCTATGTTCCCTGGTGGTTGATGTCGTGGTGAAGAAAATCTTGGTGATTCGCTGGTTTCTATAGGCCCGGCCTATCCCTCCTTGATCTAATGGAAATTTGATCGCGAGGTGGTAGGTCAGGATCTGAGCCCGGAAAGCGTTTAATGTCCGGCGTCCCAGGAGGTTGTTGTAGGATGAAAGGATTCTAGAGACGATGAATTCCACCGGTACGGTCCTCGCATGGCCCGCTTCCCCAATGTTGAGGAGGAGGGTGACCACTCCCTCGGCCAGGATGGAGTGGTTGGTAAACCCCGATAAGATATGGAAGGTTGGCCATAGGTCGGACGACCCCATCCCTATACGCTAGAAGCAGTCATAGAAGTCGATATCTGCCGAGCTCCTGGAATCTACCAGTATCCTCTGGACCTCATAACGATGGACCCGTGTCGTAATCACGAGAGGGTCGTTGTGAGGCACGGATATACCGTGGAGGTCCTCACTAGTGAAGATGATGGGCTCGGCTGTCCTGCACTTCTTCTGGGGCGGGTCGCTTGTTCTCTCGATGGGTAGGAGGCGGTGAGTCTCGCCGGCTCTACGGGCAGACCCTGAGGAAACGACCATGATTTGGCCGATCGTTAATTCGCCAGGAAGGGACTGGTTCTCGTGCTCCCTGTCTGCCTGTCGCTTGTCTTACAGGTACTTCTCCAGGTGGCCAGAGCGGATCAACTTCTTGATATAATCGCGGAGTTGTTTACAGTTCTCGGTCGGGTAGCCCTGCGACCTATGGAAGGCGCAGTACGGGCCACGAATACATTTAGCCGCTCTATGGGTGCCCGATGGGAGCTTGAAGAATCGCTCGCCCTTCACATCCTCTAACATCTCAATCTAGGAGATGTTGAGAGGAGTATACTCCTGAAACTTTAGGAAGTATGATTTTGTCCTGTCGACCTTCTTCTTCTCATCTCTGCCCCTCTTCTTTTGGTCGGCTTGGTCGCCCCGGGGCAGGTTGGCGTTCACCTCAGACTCGAGTTGGATCTCTCGCTCGGTCCACGCTTTTACCTTAGCCATGGTCTTAGGTTACGCTAATGCAAAAGAGCGGAGCCACTCTTTGTGCCTAAGACCTAACCTTATAGCGGTGATGACAGTTTGGTCCTGGTCCTCGGGAACCTCGAGAAGAGCGTTGTAGAACCGAGTGACGTATCATTTAAAGGATTCCTTGTCCCCGCTCTTTATGATGAAGAGGTAATCAATAGTTCACTTCTGTCATCTGTTTCCGACGAAGTGGCTGAGAAACTGGGCGGCCAGCTCATCAAAGGTAGAGATAGAGCATGGTGTGAGTCTTCGGAACTAGTCCTGTCCAGCGCGGACGAGGGTGGCAGGAAATACTCGGCATTGAGCAGCGTCGAAGCTATCCTGGAAGCTCATGCCCACCGTAAATGCATCCAAATGGTCATTTGGGTCAGATTTCCTGTCGAAGAGGGCTAACTTGGGGGGCTTGTTCCTGGACGAGACATGTACAACGAGCAACTCTTCGGTGAAGGGCTTCGTAAGTGAGTCGGCGGCGTACTTGGCCCCTTCACCGGATGGATGACCCTCCCGATGTATACCCTCGATTTTTTTTTCGAGAGCGCCGAAGCGGTCGTGATACCTCGAGGATTCGGCCCAGTCAGAGTGGCGGCCTTTCCCTCTTGTGGTTTGCGCCAGGCTGGGACTCTGATTCCGTTCTATCAAATTCCATAGGTCCCCTGGCGAGGTCCTTCTTGAGTCTTCGTGGCGAGTGTCGTTCGTGCGATCTCGTCGAGGGAGAGGGTGTCGGGCATGCCTGGGTGCAGGCGATCTGACCGATACCTCCTCGGGAGGGATGGGAACATGGCGGGCATCACGGCGATGGGTTCTTTCGCGAGACGTCGGCATAGGGTCGTGTGGCGCCCAGCGGGCCATAGAACCGGTTGTCATAGGGGAGCCGCGGTTGCTGGAGTGAGCATGGCATTGTTCGGTGGCGCCAGTGTGAAGATCATGATCCCTGGGAGGGGGAATGACGACCCAGGGGGCTGGGCCTGCCGTTTAGACACGGAAAAGGGCGCCGGCTTTGGACGCGAGCCTGTCGATCCATGCCGAGAGGGCGTGGATGGCGTTCAGAAGGGGAGTAGATCTTTCTGCGCAACTATTGTAGGGAGGGCGGTGGCTTGTGCTGGGATCGTCATGGTTTTCGCTCGCCATGTAGTCGAGAGCAGAAGATCAACTTTCGATGGTGGAAAAAATTTCGCTTCCCACAGATAGCGCCAACTGATGGAGGCCTGGATCTCTTTCAGATGTTGTCCTTCGTTGATCTGTCGCGGTCGTTGATGAAGGGTTGATGTTGGTATTGAATGTTGTCTCCTTGGACGTGTGGATCTCAATGGGTTGATTTTGGGGTGAAGCCGAGCCACCTACAAAGAAGTCATGGTGTGGTTGTAACACCTTGGACCCTCCGACGATCAAGTTAGCCAATGTATTTGAGCAGAGTAGCCGCTTGTTGGATTGGAATCGCCTTACCTGAGTCATCTTAGAGGGTTCTTTTTATAGTGGTCGCTTGGAGCAAGCTGGCGTGAGATCTTCGCCGTCGATAACGCCCTTGAAGTTACGCATGCGTGAATGACGGGATCCCCCTATTAATGAAGAGATACGCTCATTAATAAGGGGATACGGCGGCGCGGAACGTGGGATATTGGATGGCGGATATCTCGCCTTTGGCGAGAGATGCGGAGTCGTGGCGGAGATGCTTGGGCTCCGCATTCTTGGTTGCTCGTTAGAACCGGGGAAGCTTAGCTTGGCGGGTTGCTCGGAGGTGAGCGGGAGGTCGAGAAAGCTCGGTTCTATGATAGCTCAGAGGCAAGCAGGGAGGGCTGAGGAAGCTCAACGTGTATGGTGGCTCGGAGGAGAGCCGATGCTTATTCGTAAAGAGGGCATGGAAGTGTTCTGGGAGGCCATCGAAGGTCGAGTCAATTCTCCGGTCGAAGTCCCGGGGAATGCCTTCAATGTATCGTGTTTGCTCCTGTCCCGTGAGCCCCGGGACACTCATCTACCACGTGTCATGATCTGGGGAATTCATACTTATGAGTATCATCACTACTGATATCTAAAAAGGATATATTTGTCAGGTTTGCGGTTACTAGCATAAGTTAGAGGGTGGGTTAATGTAACTGTAGGGTTAGATCGGGACAATTTTGACCCATTTACCATTCATCGCTCTCTCGTTCTCTCTTCTCTCTCTCATCTCTTTCCCCCATCTCTCTCGTTCTCTCTCATCTCTTGTTCTCGCTCAATCCTTATAATCATTTTCGATCATCCCAAAATGAAAGAGAGAGGAGGCTCAGACAGACATTTTGTGAGAGAGAGAGAGAGATAGAGGAAGAAGACATTCTTAAACCCTTTTAATAATAAAATACAACCATTTGAGGGGTATTTCCGTCTTTTTAGCCCCCTAACGGCTATAATTGACACCAATTAATATGAGATGGATGGAGAGTTAATGAAATTTATCCATGCTTTCCTTCTCAGATGAAATTGAAAAAATTGGTGTTTTTGAAATTATACATATGAAATAGTGGGAGTGTTTTTGGAAAATATGAAAAATGTTGTAACCAAAATTTAAAAAACCAATAAATAAATAGCAACAATCTTTTTAAATTTTTTTGTTAAAAAAGGAAAATAAAGTAAAATCCCCAACCACCAACAACAACTGAGCTTTTTATCCCAAGCATATCGGGTAGGCTACATGAAGCAACATGAGAATCACGTCAGGTCCAGCACATGAATCCCTCTCCTTCACTTACTCCTATCAAACAATAAACTTTTATTGAGGTCTTTGGCAACCATATCTTTTCGTATCACCTCCATCCATGTTTTCTTTGTTCTCTCTTATGTCCTTTTGACATTGCCTATATCGAGAGTATCTGTTCGTCGAACCGGTGCTACCAAAGGTTTGTGTGGCACATGACCAAACCATCTTAGCTGGTTTTCCCGCATCTTCTCCTCCATAGGTGCTACACCAACTTTTGCACAAATATTCTCATTTCGCACCTTATCTTTTCTAGTGTTGCCACACATCCAACAAAGTATGCGCATCTCCGCTACGTGCATTTTCTGTGTATGATGTTTCTTAGGAGCCCAGTATTCTTACCATATAATAAGGCAGACATATAAATACGAAATAATTGCATTTATATGGTTCCTTTAGTGATCTTATTTTTGTCTTGTCGACATTGGAACATTATGGTAGATTTCATATTGATGTTTAGCAACCGATACGGCTTTGCTTTCAGGTTTGAACTTAGTTGTTGATCTCACGTCTTGCAAGTTCCTTAATAATCAAAATTAGGGTTTTCTACTAAATCTGTCTTCATCAACACATAGTAACAGAGCTTGATGTCTTTATCCTTAAAAGAAATAAGTTGGGAGATTGCTAAGTCATGAGGTTTGCCAAAGACCTTTAAAGAGGAGACGAGATGGAGCATGGAGAAACTATTTTGAGGGAGGTGTTATTTGAGAGCATAGTCACAAATTCGTCATTCGGGAATAATTCGGCGAGGTCGAAAATTCGGATTCGGAGAATTATTCGGAAAAAATCGGCAGGTATTCGGGAAAGATTCGGTAAGTGTTCGGGAAATGTTCGGGAAGGATTTCGAGCAATAAATTAATATATGAGACGCTAGGTTTTGATTTTGTGAATTATTTGCTGTTTTTTAAATTATTCGGTGTTTTATCACATAATTCGGGAATAATTCGCGAATTATTCGTGAATAATTCGCGAATAATTCGGCCAGTTCGGCAATCACGAATAATTCGGAGATTAATTCGTTTGATCAAGAATTCGCGAATTATTCGCGAATTCGGCGAATAATTCGCGAATTATGTGACTATGTTTGAGAGAACGAGAAACAAAGATTTATTGGTTTACTATAGACCTTATTAAAAATATATATATATTTAAGAGAAAACCCTAACCCTTGTTAAGTTTTGATGGAAGAAGATAGCTTGGGCATTTTGATTAACGAAAATAAATTTGGGGTGAAATATTAAAATATGAAAGTTTTTTGGAGTACCAAATAATTATAAAAAGTAGTGTTTAAATATGGTCTAAGCTCTTTTAAAAAAATTAAGTGGTTGTTGGAATTAATGCATAGCCAAATCAAAGTTAATTACATTTTATTCACTTCAAAATTTGAGAACTAATCTTAGTCACGAGAGATGCCAAAATGGGAGGTTGGAGGTTGGGAATTTTAAATCCACCGATGCCGGTCCCAAATCCGGATGAAAAATGATGAGAGTTATGGTAAGTTTATGATAGACAATGTAAAAAATTTTCATATTCTATAACATGAACCATAATAAGAATATCGTTAGGACGTCCCTTACTTAGCGACGTGCAACATCGGATCCCGTTGTAGTGTTAAGTATGCAAGGGCTTCTTAATCGTCGTCCGGAAGCGGCGTACTATATCAAACCCCGGATGTAGTGACAAATAAGTAAAGGTTTCATAGGATCTGTATGCTTTCTTGGAACATAGGTTCCCTTACAGGTAGATTAAAAGAATTAGTGGAGGTGGTGATTAAGAGAATAGTTGGTATTATGTGTTTGCAAGAAACTAAGTGGGTAGGTAAAAATGGTAGAGTCATACAGTCTTGGAGTTATAAGTTTTGGTATACGGGTAGGCGTAATTATGAATAGATAGTTGCCTGAGAATGTATTTAAGGTTAGGAGAAAAGATGATAGAATTTTACTGGTTAAGCTTGTTCTAGATAGGGAGATTCTTAATATTATTAGTACTTATGCACTACAGATAGGTCTTGATGACGCTAGTAAGCATCTATTCTTGGAGGATTTAGACGAGATGGTGCAAAAGATACCCGGTGGAGAGAAGTTATTTATTGGTGGTGATCTCAATGAACATATAGACAGTAGTCGTAGTGGGTTTGATACTATCCATGGAGGTTTTGGTTTTGGACAAAGAAATGAAACGGGTAGCTCGATTCTAAATTTTGCCTTGTCTTATGGCTTAATCTTAGAAAACACTTGGTTTAGAAAAAGAGAATCTTATCTTATCATCTTTAGGAGCGGATCAAGTGCAGATCAAATAGACTTTTTTTCTGACGAGAAGGATAGATAGAGGTTGTTGTATCGACTGTAAGATAGTGTCAGGTGAGAGTGCAACTACTCAACATATAATTTTACTTCTAAATTTTCAATTTAGAAGAGAACCTAAGAAAATTAGATATAAGGTAGAGCCTAAAATTAAGTGGTGCAGAATGAAGAAAAGTAACTGAAAGACTTTTATAGATCGTTTAGTTCAAGAGGTGGATTGTCAGTCTGAAAATGACTCAGACAAAACATGTAAAAGATGGCTAGTTTTATCAAGATAGTAGCTAGAGATCTAATTGGTGAGTCGAGAGGTGGTGCTCCACCATCTAAGAACACAACATGATAGAACAAAAAAATAAAGGCTGCTATTAAAATCAAGAGGGAGTCTTATAAAGATTTGAAGAAAAGCATAAATGCAGAGAGATTTGAGAAGTATAAAATGACTAAAAAAGAAGTTGAGAAAGCTGTTCGGGAAGATAAAACTAAGATCTATAAGGAGGTGTATGAGAAATTGGACACTAAGGAGGCTGAAAATGATATATACTGGATTGCTCAGATACGGGAAACGAAAACCAGAAACTTATGTGCAGTGAAGTGTGTTAAAGATGAAGATCAGAAGGTTTTAGTTCGAGATAAGAATATCAAGTAAAAGTGGAGAGATTACTTTAACAAATTGTCAATGAGAGATTTATTAAGAATTTGGATGGACTTGTCATTCAATCTCAAGATATAAACCGTGATTTTATGCGTAAAATAAGAATACCTAAGGTCACTGAGATTTTGAAGAGAATGAGATCAAGAAAAGCGGTTTGTCCAGACGAGATTCTTATCGAGATTTGGAGATGCTTAAGAGAAATAGGCGTTGAATGGATGACATATCTGTTTAATAAGATTTGGTAAACAAAAAAATGTCAAATGAGTGGAGTAAAAGTACCCTTATACCTATCTACAAGAATAAGGGTGACATTCAAAATTTCTCAAACTACCGTAAAATAAAACTTATGTGTCACGCCATGAAGTTTTGGGAGAGTGATTGAATACAGACTAAACAAGGATTTAAGATAGTAGAGAACCAGTTTGGGTGCATGCTGTAGGGATCCTAGGCACTCTCAAGAGGTCTCACAAGGTATCAACCATGCCAATTTCAAATTTTACAAGTGCTGAGAAACCCTAATACGGATCGTTAACTAGAATTTTAGGCGAAAAAGCAACTAGTTAACAACTTAACTATAAGAACGGAAATACAACCTTTGTAGATCCGGTTCTCCACCTCCATAGCTCCATGATGAAGTCTCCTCGCTGTCCAAATCGAATCCCAGGCTCTAGCGTCGGCTTCATCGGAGAAATGGGCGGGCTAGGTCATCGACTACGATGCCGAAGATGATCTACGTCGAGGCATCACAAGATCAAGCTCCCACTTCACCAAGTCATGAAACTTGTGAAGAGAACACCCTATACTACTTGGCAAGAGATAGAGGATGAAGAAATAGGAGGTGGGTTCACTTTAGAATTGGATTTCTCACTTGATTTCTTCACTTGCCATTGATGAGGCAAGCTTTCTTCATATGAAGAAGAAGAAGAAGAAGATAGAAAATATTATGATAAGTGTTATGATAAGTATTTTCTAAAAAGAATATAATATGAATACTTATCATAATCCAACCATGGTCAAGTGTAGAGAATGAACTAGGGTTAAATGAATGGTTAGGGTTAAGCATGAAGACAAAAATGGTGACTTAGTCAAAGCTTCATGAAGCTTCAACATGCATCCAAAGAAAGCCACCATTTTTCTTTTCTTTTGCCAAAAAGAAATAAATAAATAAATAAATGAATAAATAAGCAAAACCCTAATCATCAATTTAACCATGGTTTAGTTCTTTACACTTGACCAAATAAGCATGTATCATCAAACATGATACAATCATGTGCACAAAAATATATCATATATACAACTTGCACAATCCAAGTGAGAAAATCCATTTAAAGTGAACCAATACTAGTTAATGCAAAGTAATATATCAAATATATAATTATACATTAAATCATTAAATCAACACTTGATTTAACGATCCGGTCATATCGCATATAACCGACTAGTATCCTATGTATCGGCTTACCGAATCAATCCTTGATTCGATAACTAGGTTATATCGCATACAACCTTTCGATTCATACATCACGAGAATGGAATACGGTATCACATACACGAATTATTCTCGGTCCCGCACATATCTCATATGCGCTCCTATTTCGTTTCGCTTGAGCCAGGAAACCTCTGTGTAGGACTCTAAAGACTCGTCAATACGCCGGCAGCAGATGATGATCATATCAAACACCCACAAGCCGCAAGAGGTCTGCTAAACGTAACGGCCACCCGGGTATTGAGCGACCAGAAGATCGACGAGCAAGCCCGCTCACACTCCTGTGAATCCAGCCAGTAACACTTACCGTACAGTCCGGTCTGATCGTCTGATATGTCGCATATCTCGCCTAGGGGTGGTAAACGTCAGACCCCAATAGCTTGATAAGTCGTGTCGATATGAGGTCTATAACAGTTCGAGAAACTACAGGTAACACTTACCAATAATTCTCTGCAACCCTGGCCAGGGATTTCCGGTTATAGCCAATCGAACACAGCACAACATCAACCCCCCTATACCGGGAGAGACGAATCCCCTCCTATCGCTCATTGCCTCCATGTAATTCGGGACTGTACCCAAAAACCACCGTTTTGCACGCCCTCTTGGACGTGGTAAGGTGGAAATCAAAGCACAGTGGGAACCACACAAGACTCTATGACGATCTCGGGTCAACAGACTACTCTATACCAGTGTCACCAGAGAACTGCCATCTGACGTAAGGTATAATACCATCTGGGAGTTCTCGGCGAGTCCGTCCAGTGTACCCAGTCTCTACTGAGCACCCGTATATCATCTCTGATGTCAAACACCAATGGATATGGGATCATCCATCGCCCATCTGCATGGGTCGAGAAGGTATACGCTCGTCTACTCTGGTATATCGATGCCCCGTCTCGATACACCCACGACTAGGGACTTTGAAGGATGTAGTTATGGACTACCATGTCCCCACTAGTATGATCCGCATCATAGTCCAGGTAGTCAAGTACACATCCCAAGGGCTTTACCAACATGTAACAGAGAGGCAAACAGTATACACGTTAAGGTAAAGATCAACCAGATAGCATACTATCATGTCGAGCAAGAAAGTCCTCCCTATATATGTCCAAGCATCCACTACAATATACATCCAATGTACAGTAATGGCCTCTAGGGCATACATATAACTAACACATGCCTAGACAATCGACGACAAAGGCTACTCATTTTCTTTGTCAACTTATCAAGCATTTTCAAGAGAGTAGAAGAGATTTGCATATAATATTTATTGGTTTAGAGAAAACGTACGACAAGATATCTAGAGAGGTATTATGTGGGAAAATGATGAAGAAGGGGGTCCCCGTCAAATACATTGACATAATCAAGGATATGTACGGTGGAGTAGTGGCAAATGTCAAAACTTGAGGCGACCGAACGAGTGATTTTCCGATTACAATTAGTTTATATTAAGGATCTGCATTAACTCCATTCCTGTTTACCATCGTGATGTATGAGCTTACTAAAACTATCTAAGATGAGATACCTTGGTGTAAGCTATTCGCTGATGATATTGTTCTAGTAAATAAGGAGAAAGCAGAGATTAATACCAAATTGGAGTTATGGAAGAAAACGTTACAATTTCGGGGGTTCAGATTGAGCAGGTCCAAGACAGCATATATACATTGCAAATTTAGCAAAAAGAGAAGTCAAGAAGGGCAAGAGATATCACCGAGCGATCAGTTTAGATATCTAGGTTCCATCATCCAAAAGGATGGGAAGATCTGTAACGCCCCACGTCCCAGTATAGATGGCATGACCGAAACTGTACAGTTTTGTCCTTCGGAGAAAACCAAACCCGAACAGGGATCTAGTAAATGAGACGAAAACAGATGTTAATACCAAATTGGAGTTATGGAGGCAAACGTTAGAATTTCGGGGGTTTAGATTGAGCGGGTCCAAGACAGCATATATACATTGCAAATTTATCTAAAAGTGAAGTCGAGAAGGGCAAGAGATATCACTGAGCAATCAGTTTAGATATCTAGGTTCCATCATCCAAAAGGATGGGAAGATCTGTAATGCCCCACGTCCCATTACAGATGGTATGACCGAAACTGTACGGTTTTGTCCTTCGGAGCGAACCGGACCCGAACAGGGATCACTTCCCAGGAGGTCACCCATCCCAGAATTTCACAGGCCCGAGCTCGCTTAACTACAAAGTTCGCAAGATCCTGTAGTGCCGGTTCACTTAAAAGGCGCCTCTGTAATTGAGAGTGGTATCATTACATTTATAATGCAGTTCGGTCCTTTTTCGGAATGTGCTTTAGAGACCCGATCTCATTGTTCTAGAGTAGTTCCTGCGGATTCAAAAGGTGGTCTTTCCTTTTGGCGTGGCACTTTGTTCCGTGTGGCATTTTATACCGTGAGCGAAGACCGGGGCCCGACATCCTCCTCATCTAGAACAATGGTTCGTTCTCAAACCACAGACCTACTATTGAGGAAGGTGCATGGGCCACCATAAATGTAATGCCCCAATATAGATGCTATTGTCTGTTCTGACTGAAACCGTATGGTTTTATTCTTCGGAAAGAACTGGACCAGACCAGAGGTCACTTCTCAGGAGGCCACCCATCCTAGAATTTCCCTGGCCCGAGAACGCTTAACTACGAAGTCCTCAAGCTCCTGCAGTGCCGGTCACTTAAAAGACGCCTCTGTAATTGAGGGTGACATCATAACATTTATAATGACGTTCAGTCCTTTTTCGGAATGTGTTTAAGGAACCCGATCACATGGATTCAAGAGGTGGCCTCAGCCCTTTGGTGTGGCAGTTTGTTCCGTATAGCACTTTGTGCCCTGAACAAGGACCGGGACTTGATAAGATAGATAGTGATGTTAATCAAAGGATCCAAATTGGTTGGTTGAAATGGAGGAGTGCAATACGGAGATCGTAACTTTCCGTTATGTTGAAAATGAAGTATTATCGGAGCGCTATTCAGCTTGTCTTATTATATGGTACATAATACCAGGCTCCTAAAAAACATCATACACAGAAAATGGACGTAGTGGAGATGCGCATGCTTTGTTGGATGTGTGGTAACACTGGAAAAGATAAGATGCGAAATGAAGATATTTGTGCAAAAGTTGGTGTAGCTCCTGTAGAGGAGAAGATGCTAAAAAACCAGCTAAGATGATTTGGTCATTTGCGACACAGTCCTTTGGAAGCACCGGTTCGACGAACGGATACTCTCGATATAGGCAATGTCAAAAGGGCGAAAGAGAGAATGAAGAAAACATGGATGGAGGTGATACGAAAAGATATGGTTGCCAAAAGACTCAATGAAAGTATATTGTTCGATAGGAATGAGTGAAGGCGGAGGATTCATGTGCTGGACCCGGCGTGATTCCCATGTTGCTTCATGTAGCCTACCCCACATGCTTGAGATAAAAATCTCAGTTGTTGTTGGAGGTTGGGGATTTTATTTTATTTTCCTTTTTTACATAAAAATGAAGAAGATTGTTGCTATTTATTAATTGGTATTTTTTTAATTTTGGCCACAACCTTTTTCATATTTTCCAAAAACACACCAACTATTTCATAAATATAATTTCAAAAACACCATTTTTTTCAATTTCATCTGAAAATGACATCATGGTTAAATTTCATTAACTCTCCTTCCATCCCATATTAATTGTTGTCAATTATAGCCGTTAGGGGGCTAAAAAGACAGAAATATCCCTCAAATGGTTGTATTTTATTATTAAAAGGGTTCAAGAATGTCTTCTTCCTGTATTTCTCTCTCACACACACAAAATGTCTCTCTGAGCCTCCTCTCTCTTTCATTTTGGGATGATCGAAAATGATTATAGGGATTGAGCGAGAACGAGAGATGAGAGAGAACGAGAGAGATGAGGGAAAGAGATGAGAGAGAGAAGAGAGAACGAGAGAGATGAGAGAGAAAGAGAGAGTAATGAAGGGTAGATGGGTCAAAATTGTCCCGATCTAACCCTACAGTTACATTAACCCACCCTCTAACTCATGGCAGTAACTGCAAACCTAACTGATATATCCTTTTTAGATATCGGTAGAAAAGTTAATGTTATTTTTGAAATCATGAAGTGGTTGATGGCCAAAATTTTTATAAAAAAACCTTATTTATTTTTTTATTCAAAAGGAGGCATTAGATACAAAATATCTTGGGATTTTATGCAACCACTTATAATGCTATGGTTTACAGAACCATTTTAAAAAACTTTCAGTGGGGGAACGCGCGGTTATCAGTTTGGAATTGGTCATATCATTATTCTAATTATCTTCCCAATATTTTAATTGAAGATGCTGAGACTTTTATACACAATGATAATCAAGCAACCCCCTAAATTACAATAATTTAAAGTTTAGTGGAAACAAAATAGAAAGCTATTTCCACGCTAAACTAAGATCATAGATAAATAAGAGAATACACGACACATGGAAAATTAAAGAAAAAGGAGAAGAAAGGATGCATTCATCATAAGCCATGGAAATAGCTAGCTGGGCTCTTATTATTAACATAAGCAAAGTAATTAAGCAACCCATGTAATTAATAAACTTCATGAAAATAGTACTTAGAAGAGGTGGTGATGCTTCTTGCCATGAGCCTCCTCATCCTCCTGTTTCGCCTCTTTCCTCTCATGCTTCTCATGCAAAGTGTAGCCTGTGGCGCCCGCTGCAACTGCGACCGCGATCTCCTCCTTGATCTTGTGCTTGTGGGCATGCTCCGGGTCCTTCTTTGCCTGATGCTTCTCATACTACGATCATAAAATATCATTAAGCCATTAAATCGGCTAAAAGGAAAAAGAAATTGAAAAGGTTTTGTATGCGAAAAATATTGTCATCTTTTCCATGAAAATCGTCTATGATTAGTTTTCTGTGCATTTACATGTATTTATTATATTTTCTAAACAAAATTTAATTAATCGACCTCGAGTTTATATTCTATGGCTATTTTAATCACAATATTTTTATAGATTGAACTAACACAATTGTAATCCAATGATGACATGGTATATAATTGTATATTTTAGTTATAATGAAGCATGGAAACATGCATGGATCAGAGACACAGCGGGTACATGGCCAGGTAACGATAGCTTGCAGTGTTGTCCTTTTAGATTCTAAAAATATAAATTTCTTTTTTCTTGTAGTATAAATCAAGCTAGTTTTATATGTTTCTTTCTTAAAGCTATTCTTATTATCGTTCTTGTTTTCATCATAACTTTGAATTTATCTATCGACCTACAAATGATATACACGAAAGATGACAACATAATTTTTGAAGAGAAAGAATTAGGCATCACGTTTAGCTTTCATCTGGAAGTTTGACACCATTCATTTTGATCTTAAATTCTTAATATGATTTTGGTATCAAACATGTGCCATATATTCAGGATCGATGGAAAACCGTCGGGTTTGCCAGCATCTAATAACAAGAACAAAGATAACATAACCGTCATTTTTTTGGCATATCTGCAATATGACATGGATATAAAATTTAGGGCAAACAAGAATACAAACCAAAGCAAAAGCTCCAGCAGCAACAGTGCCCATCGCTCCAAGGTGCTCCTTGTGCTTGTGATGCTTCTCCTCCTCAACTGGGCTCATCTCCTCCTCCTCCTTTTTCTGGTGGAAGAAATGGTGGTGGTTCTCCTCAGCCATTGGATTTAAAAATTGAAGGGTTGTGATTTGATTGTAGATGGCACTTAAGAATTGAGTGAGTGTTAATTTGTTTTACCCTTGAGGTTGGGGTGAGGTATTTATTTATAAGGGGGGTTTTGGGGGATGAACGCGGTAACGATACCGCGTTGGTTAGGTTCGTTGAATATACAGATGGCATGAATTTTGCATGTGGGGCTCACTGTTTGTTTTATTTACTAGTTTTTGGAAGGTCACAGAATGGTAATAATGTGTATTATATATTAGCTGGAAAATAATTTACTACCCACTTTTAGGTTCGTTGAATATACAGATGGCATGAATTTTGCATGTGGGGCCCATTGTTTTGTTTTATTTACTAGTTCTTGGAAGGTCACATAAGGGTAATAATGTGTATTATATATTAGCTGAAAAAATAATTTACTACCCACTTTTATTTTGACCCTCGTGCCATCCGGGAAATAAACATCATGAATCCTATTTACGACACTGATATCTAAATGTGAACATCACCCATCTATCTCTTGGATGCATACGAATGCACGACTACAAATGTGGGTACTGGTAACCAGGAATTGGTAGCGGCTTTCACCATTACCAATTTCTAGTAACGGTTTAAATAGATTTGGTAGTGGTTCAAACCGCTACCAATTCCAATATGTCGTGGGCCCCACAATCCACTCGTGATTAAAAACCAAATTTCCCTTCCCCAGAGCCTTTCTTTCCTTCCAAAAAAATTATCCTCCCTTGTCTTCCCAGTTTTCCTACCCTAGCTCCTCTCCGTCGCCTCCGTCTCGCCGCCTCAATGCCCCGGCCCCGTCGAAGCCCTCTCCTCCCTAGTCCCAGCAAAGCCCCGGCCCTGTCGATTGAGCTCGTCATCGAAGCCTTGGTCATCGTCGCCGTCGATTGAAGCCGATCGATGCCTGGGTCGTCATCGATGCTCCCTGGCGTCGTCAAGAGGTAAATATAATTGGTTAGGATTAGGGTAATTTTATTATTTTGGTTTAATTTAAATTTAAATTTGTGCCCTAGATCGTCATCAGATCTCGTCGTCATCGTCAAGAGGTAAATTTCAAATTTTTTTGGTTTAATTTTTATTTTTTGAACAATACCCAAATTTTTTTTATTGTTTTTGCTGCTGCTTTAGTTGTTGTTCTTGCTGTTGCTGCTGCTTTTGTTGCTATTATTGTTGATGCTATTGTTGTTATAGAGGATATAGATTAGAATTAGGGTTTGGGCTGGGGATTAGGGCCAGGTTTGGGTTAGGGCTGGGAGTTAGGGTTTATTTTTAGGGATAGGGATAGGGTTAACGTTTGGAATGGGTAGTTTAGTGAAATGCAACAATAACTGTTAAGGGTATTTTAGTGTAATTTAGTTAAGGGTATTTTAGTGAAATTTATAATAATTTAGTTAATTTAAGGTATTTTATTGAAAAAGCAACAATGGTTAGGGTATTTTAGTGTAATTTGGTAAAATTGAAGAAATGTGTTGCTTAGGAAAAAGTTTAAGATATTTTAGTTAATACAAACAATAGCTACGGGCAGTTTAGTGAAATTTTTTAAGGTATTCTATAGTAATTTAGTAAGTTTATGTATGTGTGTGTGCGCTCGCACACACACACAAGCATACACACACAAAAAAAAAAACAAGGTTAAACCTTAATTCATCATCATTCTCCTGTACATTAAACTCTTATCAAATCCCACTCTAACCCCAACCCTAAATCCAAAATCTTAAACTTGATTAAGTAAACTCTTAATTTTAAAAAAAATTACCCCAAACTAAAAACTTCAAAATCTTAAAATTGAAAGGTAAGCATAAAACTAATTCAAATTAAATTTTAAACTAAGTGTATGATACTCGATGATAATATGAAATTTTCATATTCTTATCGATAATCATATGTGAAAAATCAAAATGTGACTTAGTCCCATTCTATCGGATAACATGCGTTCGATATTCGTCATGACATAAAACTATACGAAATTTGTTAAACATCAGACAATATCGTTAAGTTTTAACAACTGTCGCGTAATCTATATGACGAGAAAATTCAATCGTATGATAACCGATAGATTTGTTTAGTGTGGATAAGTTAGGAACGTATTAAATAAACACCTGCATTCACTTGTGTTTTTTTTTCATTTCGAGATATTTCTTCGGTATCTTTCCACTGGTTCTCCGTGTACAACGATAAATTAGATATTCATTTTAATGTTTTTTGATAGCATTGAAAAGATCATCTTTTCTATTACAATGTACTCGGAGAATATAGTGGGGAGAAGCTGCCGAAATTTTCTCGAAATTGATAAAAACACAAGTGAATGGGTGTATGCTCTATACATTCTTAATGGGATAGAAACATTACTCCCGAAAGTCGTTACCTTCGACATCCAATATAGAATATTTAATATCATCATCATTTTTCTTAGAAGAACAGTCCAACTCCCGAGTTATGAGCATTTGCTCTCGGTCCTTGATAATCTTTATTGCTAAATCGTCAATTGAAACTAAACATAACCAAGTCGTCAATTAAATCTAGCACTAACGCTTCTTAGTACCCGTATATTGCATATTTGTTAAGAAATCTTAATTCTATATCTCTTGTCTACAGAAACCTTGCTACGTTCGAACTGTTCTAATATGACACTTCCGTAGCTCTACGACAAGAGTTGGATGTATGTCCCTTGAGAGCCAATGAACTTTTCCTTAATGGTGTTTACTTTTTCACCAATTTTATATACGCACGTCTTAGGTTACCGAAAGAGTAGGAAATCTATTATCCTTGTTTTAGGTGTATGACAAGCGATTGCTCAAGAAATCAGATGTTGAGTTGCACATTGTGAAATGTGGTTTCATTAGAGATTACACTATGTAGGAACTTCACGAATAAAAGAACTCGTTATAACAGAAGATGAGGCATTGCCAGTGCAAGAGATAGAAAAAGAATTCATCGAAATGGAAACCGAAGAGTGGAAAGTGATAGTAGAAGAGGAGGAGGAAGACAAATGACAGTTTGAAGAAGACAAAGCCGTCGAAGACGATAATGTTGTATTCGTGCCAACCGATGACATGGATGGGGTTATAAATGCCACTGGACTTCCTTATGAACGGAAAGCACTGGACCTTCGTTATTAGAGAAGTACAAGGCCGACTCGAGAATCCCGTTATATCCGAATTGCAAATAGTTTTAAAACTTTCCTTTTTCATACGTCTCTTCCAAATCAAGTGCAAGAATAGATGGAATAACCGATCTTGCACCGATCTTCTAGCATTGCTGAAGGAAGATTTTCACGACAGAAATGAAGTGTCACCGAACTGGTACGGGGCGCAAAAGATAATCACAATTATCGGCCTAAAGTAGACAAGATATATGCATGCGAGAATAACAGCGTTTTGTTCTGGAATGAATATGCCACACCCATAAACTGCCCCATGTGCGGGACCGGCCGATTAAAGCCTAACAAAGACCCTCAGTCGAGTAATGTGCCCATGATGATTTTCCGTCATTTCCCACTAATACCGAGGCTGCAACGATTATTTATGTGTGAGGAGACGGCATTCGAAATGCAGTGGCAATATAAAGCACTTCGTGAAGAGAGAAAAATGAGTCATCGTAAAGATTCTATGTCATGGAAACTTTTAGATGAAAAACATCCTACGTGTAGACCCTCGTAATGTGAGGCTGGGAATTGCAAGTGACGGTTTCAGTCAATTTAGGATGGTTCATGGCGTGCATACTCACAGTACTTGGCCCGTTGTGGTGACTATATACAACCTGCCACCATGGAGGGCTATAACACAGTTTTATCTTATGGTGACGTTTTTAATCGACGGTTCCTCGTCTCTTAGGAAAAATATCGACGTGTGCTTTCAACCCTTGATCGATGAGTTAAAATCGCTATGGAAACCTGGCATGAGAACCTATGACGCACAAGGTAAACAATTTTTTTAGATGCGGGCTGCTTTGTTGTGGACAATTAATGATTTTCCTGCCTACGGCATGCTGTCGGGGTGGACAACTCAAGGTAAGCTTGCGTGTTCTTGTTGTCATATTCATACGAGTAACGTACGCTTGAAATTTAGCGGGAAAAAGTCTTATATGGGTCATCGATGTTTCTTATCTATAACTCACAGATTAAGAAGGAATAAAGAAATTTTTAATGGCAAGACGGAGACCGATAGACCTCCTAAACCATTATTTGATAACGACATGCTGCAACAATGGAGAGGTTATCAAAATATCACGTTCGGAAAGACACGGAACAAAGATGCAATGCCATGCCCAATCGATTGGAAGAAACTTAGTGGTTTATTTCAGTTTCCGTACTGATCTGATCTACCGATGCGCTACAATTTAGATATCATGCATATCGAGAAGGGCGTCTCCGAGCACATTATCAATTTTATGTTGTGTAAGGATAGAAAAACGAAGGACAATCTCAACATCCGTCGTAATTTGATGGATTTGGATGGTTTGTTCATTAGAAAAGAACTGCAGTATTGGCCTGTAGCCGGTAAACCGGGTTATTAAAGATCCTACCGGCAATTTACAAGATGGACAAAAAGAAGAAACGACAGTTTTTGCGGGTATTAAAAGAATTGAAAGTCTCCGAATATTTCTAATCAAACATTACCAAACAGGTGTAGGTAGAAAACCGAAAAATCATTTCGGCCGAAACCACCGATACGTGGTCATTTCGTATCGGTTCGAGTTTCGGCCGAAGCCACCGATACGTGGTAGTTTCGTATCGGTTTCGGTGGAGACCGATACAAAATCCGAAACCGATACTAAACCAACCATATAATATCGTTTCAGTTCAAACCTTTAAAAACTTATTTTTTAAACCATTTTTACAGTCATTGTGATCATTGTAAGCCTTCGTTGTTAGAAAACTGTAAAAAAGTGAACCCAAACCCTATATTAATACTTATCTAAGTACACTTTTCAATATATTTTACATCATTGCTGGATTTTTAAACACTAGGATCATTGTCTTGTAATATAGAACCATACATTTAAGTATTTAATATATCTACACTTATGTATATTGTATTATCATCGAAACCGAAACCCGAACCGAAATTAGCGAAACTAGCCGAAACCCAGCGAAACTAATAAAATTATGAGAGACAAAAACCGAGTTCTTAAACCTTGATTTAATTCATATGGTCTTCAAATCTTCTCCTTTTTGTCTCTAATTTCATTAAAAAATACTGTGGATTAAAACTTTTATCATCTTGTATATGTTATTTTGCATTCAAACGAACTCTCTTTTTATTCCCGCCATTTCCTTTAAAACACATTGAGGAAACAAAAGCAGCACAATACACAAGCTTCAAAATAGGGTAGTCCGTGATTAGTTCGACAATTTCAGGACCTTAATTCCCCTCCAGTGAGATTCCATATATTGTGAGCTCCCTGCTTGCATATAAACAACAAACTTGAAGTAATGTGTTTTCGCCCCTCTGCCACTCACAGTCAACTTTAAATCTCCGTCAATGAATATCTTAACCTGATTTGCTCCCGTGTCATGGATCACATTCAGTAGAAACCATCGATTACAGATATTATCTTCAATGATATTTTGCCGACAATACTTTAGCATGCCATCATAGACCCTCTGTTGAAGAGTTGATGCGTAATCTCCCGAAGCACCGAAGATTAGCATAATGCTCACCCCTGACGTCCCGCTCGGGACATATGCCTGGCCTTCAAATTGCCACACCCCTAAAGTATAATCATATCCCTACAAGAAAATAGCCATACAATTTTAAGAGCCAAATAGCAGGACTAATTAACATCTATGTCTAAAGAACCTGTATCCGGTATATATACATAGGAGAGTGATCCATTGCAAACCGGTCCACGTTTTTTAAAAACTTCGTGTGGTATTAGAAACAAAATATTTAAAAAGAAAATTTTGATAATTTTGAAAATTTCTTAATTTTCGTGTGCACAACATGCAACATATTGAAGATTTGAAGAAAAGTAAAAAATTTCATGATTTTTGTGTGCCGCTATGCAAAATATTAAAAAAATTTGAGATTTTGAAGATGGCTCTATTTTCTTGTGACATAGCAGACAAACTATTGAAAAACTGAAAAGCATAGAAAATTTTGAGATTATTGAAAATTTTCATGTGTTATATTATAGAGTGGAAAATATTGAAAAATCAACTAAAAATTTGAGATTTTTTTTGAAATTTTCGCGATGTATTCCATGTGTTAAAAAGCAAAATTTAGTGCCCAAAAAACAACCAAAATATTGAAAAACATAAAATTACGTAGTTTTTGTTTGATAACATGCAAAATATTGTAAATTTAAAGAAATAACATATAATTTTGGGATCGTCAACATGCAAAATATTAAAATACCAAAAATGAAATTTAATATTGTTGAAAATTTCATGATTTTCGTGTCCCATAGCATACATAATATTGAAAAGAAGTAAACATAAAATTTTATTAATTTTTAAAATTATGTGATTTTCATGTGTAATATCATGGAAAATTTTGAAAAACCTGAAAAAAACAAAAAATATTTTATTTTTGAAAATTTCATGATTTTCTTGTATTAGCAAGCAAAATTTTGGAAAACCCAAAGAAAACAGAAATTTTAAGATTTTTAAAATTTCGACATATTTGTTTGTATAGCATTTAAAATATTGAAAATAAAATTTTTAAGATTTTTGTACATTTCTCTATTCTCGTGTGCTATATAACAAGCAAAGTATTGTAAAACCGAAAAAAATCGAGATTTTTAATAATTTTATGATTTTCATATGAGTATGTATAGAAAATATTGAAAAGCTGAATAAAAATACTGAAGTATTTGCAAGTTAAGTCTTCATATATTTTACATATGGTGTTCATAAATATTATAAATTGCAAATCATATAACAATAAAATTTAAAGTTAATATGATATTTTTTTACTTTGGACTTTGTACTCCTGCATTGTGCATGGGGTTCTTGCTAATCTATAATAAAAAAAGAAAAGAAAAGGCTATAGGCTAAATATCAACATAGCTTGTGTGAAAATGGTAGTATTTTGGAAGCATAGAGTCTGACGTGGCATTCTTTCTAAATGCCGAATAATTATTGAAAGTGTTTTAACTAGAGCAATTTAAGCAGTGTAACAAGCATAAAGATGCAGGGTTGATTTTATACGTTTGTGTGTTCTTGTGATTACTATGCTAGTCTCTTATAATTTACTTCTTAATATAGGATCAATGGAATTCTAATATTATTATGTAGGGAAATTTCATCAAAACCACCATGTATTGTAGCATATGTTCTCAAAATTATCCAGGCGCGTTTACACAACTACAATAAGGGGTTTCCCCTATGGCTACAGGAATCCGTATGGGCAACTTTTTATAGTCCTTACGGATTAATCCGTAGGTCTCCTTGGTTGTCCCTACGGTGCCCTACGGATTAATTTAAAAATATTAAAACGTAATTTTTTATTTAGCCTACAAAGCCGCAAAAGAAGGCCCTACGGATTAATCCGTATGGGCATAAATGGGTTATTTATAAAAAATAAAGCCCAGAAATTTCCTCGTTCCCAAAATTTCCCAACTCGCTCTCACCGATCTCCCGCGCGCGTCTCGTCATCACCAACTTCATCGTCGACTTTCTCGTCGACTGTAAGATCCCTCTCGTCACCGATCTCCCGCTTGTGTCGTCGACAGTGGAATCTCCGGTCTCCTCCACCTCATCGACAGTAGAATCGCCATCCTAAGGTGAGTTAATTTCAATTCTTAACTTCTAATTATGCTTTTAATTGCGTTATTGTTGATATTTGGGTTGCTACAATTGCTTAGAGTTAGGGTTCGGTCTAGGATTTGGGCTAGGGTTAGGGTTAATTAGGTGTGGTTAGGGTTAGGGTTCGGTTTAGGGTTAGGGTTTGGTTTGGGATAAAACTTGAGCATAAAAAAGAAATTAACAAGTCCAACATGGTTTACACCAAAGGAATAGATATGGTAACTTACATCAAGAGTTAAATCCATAAAGATCGTCCCAAGGCACTGCAAGATAAAAAAAATTAAAAATAATGCTCAAATTTAATTTCTGTTCAGTAGACAAAACTTCTTGAACAAAAACATAGACTGAACAAAAGTTTCTTTAAAATGTGGAGTAGAAAAGGCTATACATGAAACAATAAGAAATTGAAACAAAGTTCATGAGATCCTAACTCCTTTTCACCGTTAATTTAGCAAGGTAAAAAGTTCTATTGTTGGTAAACCGTTAAGTTTGTTCCACTAAATCAACTGTGAAAAAATGATAAAAATAAAGATGATGGGTATCGATCGTCGAATAAAATGATGGATGCTTGATTTTTATTGATGGCGTGAGAGGAAATTCACTCATTTGGCCTCTTTTCTCCATTAGAGAGAGACTAAAGAGAGAGAGAGGGGATGACTAGGATCCTATCGGTAGTATTTAGAAACAAATCCTACCAACTTTATAGCCATTAAAATCTTTTTGAGATTTGTGCAATCAATTATGAAGAATATCTCTTATTTATTCCAAATATGATATCATTGTATGCACAAATCTTAAAGTATATCTTATTGGAACAAATATGGTAGGATTTGTTTTCAAATCATACCGATAGTATCTTAGTCTTTATATATATACTTGTGTGTGTGTGAGAGAGAGAGAGTATAGGTGTGTGCGCGTGCTATATGTGTGTGGAGAGGGAGAATAATGGAGGACAAAGGCCCTATGAGAGGATTTCCTTCTATGGCATCAAAAAATGTCTATCTTCCTCTATTTGTTTCGATGCATCTTCATCTTCATCGACTAAGATGTAGATGCACCAAATTTCGTGTGATTATAATATTTTTTCACCGTCAATTGGTGAGTGCAAAATTAATTGTTTTTCGATAATAGAACAGTTTTAGAATTTTTACAACACTAGATCAACGGTGAAATTTTTTTATAATCTTATAAAATATGGTGTATCTACATCTTAGGATCAAAATGGACGATTCCGATCGTCACAAAAAATGATGGAGGGTTTATTTTTTCCGATGCCATAGGAGCATATCCCTTCTAAGGACTTTGTCTTCCATTATTCCCACACACGTATCTATATCTATATGTATGTGTGTGCCAGATGTACACTCACAATTATGTAATTGTGCGCTACCTAATATATCCGAGTTGAATGACCTAAATATGCTCATTAACCGCTCTTAAGAATAAGAAGGAAAGCAAAAAAAAGAAAATATCTAATCAACTTAAATTTTAATTATAAATAAAAGCAAGTATCCATCAGTATATACTAAGAGCCCAATTAAATACTTTTCTATGGTTTTACCTTCACTGTCTAGATTTCCTTTCTTTCTTCTTTGTCTAAATTCTTCAATAGATTCTTCAATAGAATTTCTGTCATAAAAAAATAAATGGTATAAATCATGTAAACAAATTGCGAAAAATATGGATACAAGGTATGAGTAAAGTATTACTATTTTTTGAAAAATTAAGACACTTACCTTGTCAAATGAAAATTAATTTCAGAATTGTCATGTTTATGGTATTCTGCATAGTCAAGATCCGGAAATGGGTCGATATAGTCTTCTGTATCCTCCACCATTTTTGGTGGTATCCGACAGCTGAAACACACATATACAACATGAATACACAACAAACGCACACACAAAGTATATACAAAGCGATAAGGATGAAGAAGAGAGAAGACTTAGAGTGCTCTGACCGTCTGTTTCAAAAGATGGGTTGTCTTCGGCTGATCGTGAAGTTACGTGGGTTAGAAATAATATCGATGATGAAATCCAAGTAAAAACGTCTAATACGTCCACGAAATGAAAAAGGTTATCAATAATATTATATTATTACTTATATTTTTACGATCTATGCATATATAACATACATATGTAATAATTGTACTCTTGTCTAGATTTGATGACGACGACCAGAGCAGCGAGGGACGGCAGGAGCACCAGCCGCGGCACCGGCAGAGGCAGAGCGATTCTGCCGTCCGAAGAGCTGCGTAAGGAGCTTCAGAGGGTCGGTCTTGCACCTCGATCGGAGACCCCTTCGGATGAATCCTTCCATGTGGATGTTTATCCCAATCAGAGCAAAGATCTATTCAAATTTCAAATTTTGAAATGATGCAGCGCTTCATAATAGCGCCAGCGCTGAGGGTCAAAGAATCCGAGGCAGCGCTCACGTGCAAAGCACATGAGCACTAGCGCTAAGAGCGCTGCAGTATACCACGTGCAAAGCACGTGAGCGCTAGCGCTAAAAGCGCTGCACTCTAAACAGCATACCACGTGCAAAGCACGTAAGTGCTAGCGCTAAGTGCGCTGCACACTGAGCAGCGCATCACGTGCAAAGCACGAGAGCGCTAGCGCTGGAACTAATTGTTCCCAACCTTTGGATCAAAGATCCAACGAACATGATTAAAAATCATCAGTTGACCAGAATAAAATTCTGTTAAGGAAATATTCCTCAGAATCTTTCCAAACAGGAAAGATTGTGCTCTGTAAATCAGAGCACCCTTGGATCAAAAATCCAATGGTGATTAAAATCACCAAAATACAGATAAAATTCTGTGTTGGGAAAGATTTCCTAATCTTGTTAAAAACAAGAAGATCGCCTTCTGTAAATCAGAAGCTCTAGGATCAAAGATCCAACGGTGGGGAAATCCCCAAATCAATTAGAGAAAAGATCTTTTCAACTGATTCAACAAATCAGCTTTCCCTATATAAAGGCCCCAAAACTTCAAATCTCATATAGAGGAACCCCCCATAGACTTTAAAAAATTTCAAAGACAAAGAGCAAGCTCTTAGAAAAAGAAAATTTTCTTCGAGGTAAAAAAAAAAGAACAGGGAGACGAAATCACCTCATATTAAAAAGAAGAATTTACTTTTTTTTTCTAATATCATAGATCTATAAGACCAAGGTCTTTCATAACATAGATCAAAGTATCTCATTATAAAAAATAAGGTGAAAAACTTAATCTTCTTCAGATCATAGATCTATAAGACAAATTGTCTTTCAGAGATTATAATATCTCATTATAAAAGAGGGGGGAGAGTAATTCAATTCTCTTAGGATCATAAATCCATAAAGGCAAATCCTTCTACCAAAAACATAAGAGATTGAAACATCTCCTATAAAAGATAAGAAGTTTGTTCTTAGATCCATGAGACAAAATCTCTTATAAGAGAGAGAATTTAATTCTCAGGGCGCAAAGCTTCCTGAAAAGAGCCTTAGCGCTCCAAATTTTCAGAAGCGTACTGCGCTCATTATCTGGCGCATAGCGCCAAGCGCGCTACGTGCTCCTCACGTGTGTGCTACTTGACAGAAGCGCACTGCGCTCATTACCTGGCGCATAGCGCTAAGTGCTCCATATGCTCCTCACGTGTACGCTACTTGATAGAAGCGCACTGCGCTCATTATCTGGCGCATAGCGCCAAGCCCGCCACGTGCTCCTCACGTGTGCGCTACTTGACAGAAGCACACTGCGCTCATTACCTGGCGCATAGCTCCAAGCGCGCCAAGTGCTCCTCACGTGTGCGCTACTTGACAGAAGCGCACTGTGCTCATTACCTGGCGCATAGTGCCAAGCGCGCCACGTGCTCCTCTCGTGTGCTCTACTTGACAGAAGCACACTGTGCTCATTTACTGGGGCTCAGCGCCAAGTGCGCCACGTGCTCCTCACGTGTGCGCTGAGATAACATAAATTGTTCTTTAAATAACAAAGCCCCAGAGCTATGATGAGTTCCCAGCACTCAATAAAAGACAAAAAAATTGTCAGAGCCCAAACCAATGCTCGGCATTGTTAAATGTTCAACATCTTAATTAAATGGGCCGAGCCCAAAGTGGCCACAGATCCCTAATTCAGATCAATTAAGCCCATATGCTCACAAATCTTTGATATTAGTCCTAAATTGGACTACAGATCTCCTAACCAATATTGGTTCAAGGGTACATCTCTTCACTTCTTTGATATTTATCATTGTAATCGTTCAATGTCTTCAAAGAGGTGACGGGCCCCGACAACCAGAAATTCCACGGATTGTGGGGTCCTTAAACTCATGGACTATGATGTCCTTAAACCTTATGGACTGTGAGGTCCTTAAACTCACGGACTATGATGTCCTTAAACTTTACAGAGTATGATGTCTCTAAACTACCACAGACTGTGGGGTCCTTAAACTCATGGACTATGATGTCCTTAAACTTTACAGACTATGACGTCTTTAAACTGGACTGCAAAGTCCCTAAACTAAAACAATAGATCCCAAATGCTCTTTTATAGGATCTAAATGATCCTATTAAGTAGATCTTAGTCTAAAATTAGACTAACGTATCCTTAACAAATGGTTAAGTTGATCTTAGTCTAAAATTAGACTAATGTATCCTTAATAAACGTTTAAGTTGATCTTAGTCTCAAATGAAATTAACGATCCTTAAACCCAACCTAAAACCAATTATAAGAAAATACGGATTTGGACTAATCCACGCCCTACGGGCGACAACATAAATTAGTTTCCGTATACAATCCACGGGCAACCAAAAATAAAACAAAATAAGCACGACATGAAGTGACCATCTGGAGAAGGAGAAAGTGGTTACCGCGATGCGGTAGCATAATTAACTGAAGGGGCTTGCGCCTGCAAGGAAGAGCGTCCCCACAATCAAAAACCCCTCGTAAACGAGGGGAATCTGACGAGGCCTGCTACAATGGCCGCATCCGTTAAACCACCGATATACGTTGTCATAAATTAACTTGGCATCTTCGGAGAGGTGGACGGATAAAACTAAATAGCATCTGCCCCCAAATTCAGGCAAGACGTTTGTTTTCCCGGTCTTTCGGCGGAGAACAGATTCTGGCACGCCCGATGGGACCTTTTCCTCTTTCCACTCCATACTTCGTGTGTCGTGTTTCGCTAACAAATCGTGGTTTGACATGGTTGCCTTTGGATGGGAAGTACTAAGATTTGGTATCTTGCTCATTGCAGAAAACAGAAGATCAATGGCTTCAAACTGCACTAACTGCAACTGCAACTATCGCTCTGTCCCGTCTGGAGGAGTAACCTACGGGCCCCAAGCGGCCTCCCTTTTCATAATGCCGATAGAACAAATGACCTAGGCCACCACTGGGCTATTCTTCGGGACCATGATCCCGCCAACAAGCTTCAGCGCTCCTTTACCATCGCAAGAAGCTCCGAAGAAGTCGGTCTTTGATCGTCTTGCAACTACTGCGGCCCCTCTCAATGGGTCGTCCAAGTCTACTGCCTCAGTTTTCAACAGACTGGGCCGAAGCTCAGATGGGCCCATGAAGAAGCCCACAATTCCTGAAGTGGTTATCCTAAAGCGGATGGCCATTCCTGCCCCTGAAGTCGTCAAAACGGCTTCCCCTGCTAAGGAGTCAGTTTTTGCAAGACTGACCATTTCAGCTCCCGTTCCAGAAGAAGTCATAAAGGTTGTTTCCGCTGTTCGAAAGTCGGCCTTCGCAAGGCTGACTATCCCTTCTCAACGGACGTCAGTCTTCGACAGGCTAGCTACAACAACAGTCTCTCCTTAAAGTAAGGGACAAGAGGATGCTCATCCAAAAATGGAGGTGATCCCGGCCGCGCGACATGCTCGACGTCGCCACTGGCGCCGAATGAGGAAAGCTAGGGGCAGTTCGCCCTCTGGATTTACGCCGCCAGCTCCAACGATGGAAGTCGATACTGTTGTTCTAATTGGGAACAATTTTGAACCACTCAGGAGGGTCCGCAAGAACTCTCCGACTGCTGTGCTGAAAAGATCTCCTCCACCTATAGAGAACGTTACAAAGGTGAAGCTGGAGCAGCCCTCTCAGCGGCTATCCTCTAAAATTTATAAGGTCTGGCGTCAAGTCCAAGACTCGGTGATTGATCAAGATTACTCCCGCCAACCGAAGAAGATAAAGGTTCGGCAAGAGAAGGAGCACTCTTTCGTACCACAGAAGGTGTCGTCTACCTTGGTTCCCGCTGCAACGGCTCCCTCAACGTCACCAGTCCACAAAAAGAAAAGGCCGGAAAAGATCACCGTGTCTACAACAAATGTCAAAGGCACTGAGCCTAAACACCCTAAGTCTGGGGGCATGGTGTTGCATACTGTTTATATGGCATCTGGAAAAAAGGATATCCATATCTCCACGGGTTATTGACCGCTTACGCGATCAGTGACTAAGGCTCAAGAGCAACAACAACAAAAGCTCCAAGAGATGCTAACAGCCATGGTCGAACTCACGGGACCAAAAGCAAGCCCAGAGACGTCGTCAGAACAACGTCATGAGCAAGAAACGGATGCTGAATTCCTTTGGAGAATGCTTGAGAAAAAAGACAAAGAGGCCGCGGAACAAGCGGCCAACATAAAACAAATGGCTCTCCTATTCCAAGATATGGTGGACATGATGATCCAGCCGGACCTTCCAGCCGAAGATCCTCCAGTAATAATTGAAGATGATAAAGGAGAGACATCAAATCCTCTGCCGGCTCTGTCAGCAGCCAAAGAGGAGACCATCTCCAAATCCATGCTCGATGATTATATAGCTCAACAAATACGAGCTCATCAAGCGAATGAAGCAAACGACCAAGTCGTCAGAACTGGGCGACCATATCCAGGATGGTATGATCAGATCAAGTATCCGTCAGGATACACGATTCCTAAGTTTCACGTATATAAGGGGACAGGCAATCCCCATCAACATGTCGCTCAGTTCAGGGCTCGCTGCGGCTATACCGGAGGTGACGACAAATTGTTACTTCGTCAGTTCATCGGCAGCTTGGCGGAAACGGCCTTAGAGTGGTATTCAGAGCTGCCCAATGACTCCGTCAAAACTTTTACGGAGATGGAATTTCTATTCACCCAACGTTTCGCAAGCGCTAGCGAACGCACCCCAATCACAGCATTAATTAATACCAGAGTGAGTCGGGCAAGACATGGGTCCAGTACGCGATACGATGGCGAAATCTATGGTCGAAGTGCGAGCAGCGCATCGAAGAAGCACCTGCAGTAGGCATGTTCGTAGATACCCTCGATCCACAGGCGACCATATCCCAGTTCATGATGTTTTTCAAGCCGACTACCTTTCAGACCCTGATTGATAAGCTGGCCCAAATGGACCAGATGGGTCATAAGCCTTCCTTTTCAAAGACAGAACCGCGGAACGAAAAGGGTAAAGGGAAAGCGACCTTTGTCGCCAATACTCAACAACAGCCGAGCAACTTAAAACGGTAGGGTTCCTAGGCACGCTAATGAAGTCACACAAGGCATCAACCAAGCCAATTTCAAATTTTACAAGTGCCGAGAAACCCTAATACGGATTCGTTGACTAGAGTTTAGGCGAAAAGTGAAACTAGTTAACAACTTAACTAAAAGTAAGAAGCTACAACCTTTGTAGATCCGGTTATCCACTTCCTTAGCTCCATGTAGACGTCCCCTCGCTGTCCATCTCGAATCCTGGACTCTTGCATCAGCTTCATCGGAGAAATGGGCGGGCTAGGTCGTCGGCTTCGATGCCGAAGATGATCTATGTCGAGGCAACACAAGATCAAGCTCTAACTTCACCAAGTCATGAAACTTGTGAAGAAAACACCCTATAATACTTGGCAAGAGGTAGAAGGTGAAGAAATAGGAGGTGGGTTCACTTTAGAATTGGATTTCTCACTCTTTTACTCAAGATGCCATTGGAGCTAGTAAGCTTTCTTCTTGAAGATGAAGAAGAAGAAGAAGATAGAATATGATAAGTCTTTTTAAAATAGAAAAGAAAATGAATACTTATCATATCCTAACCTTGGTTAGGTGTAGAGAATAGACCATGGTTAGTGGGAATGGTTAGGGTTAAGCATGAGACAAATATGGTGGACTTGTTCAAAGCTTCATGAAGCTTCAACAAGCATCCAAAGAAAGCCACCATATTCTCCTTTATCTTTTTCAAAATAAAAAAATAAATAAGTAAGTAAGAAAAAGAAAACCCTAACCATTACACAACCATGGTTTAATCTTTACACATACTCAAGTTAGCATGTATCATCAAACATGATACAAACAAGTGCACACTAAAATATATCACATATACAATGTGCACATCAAGTGAGAAAATCCTTTTAAAGTGAACCAATACTAGTTAATGCAAAGTAATATATCAAATATATAATTATACATTAAATCATTAAATCAACACTTGATTCAATGATCCGGTCATGTCGCACATAACCGACTAGTATCCAATGTATCGAATTATCGAATCAATCTTCGATTCGATAACTAGGTTATATCGCATACAACCAATCGAAACATTAATCGCGAGAATGAAATACGGATCACATACACGCATTATTCTCGGTCTCGCACATATCTCATATGCGCTCCTATTTCGTTTCGCTTGAGCCAGGAAAACTCTGTGTAGGACCCTAAAGACTCGTCAATACGCCGGCAGCAGATGATGATCATATTACGCACCCACAAGCCGTAAGCGGTCTGCTAAACGTAACGGCCACCCGGGTATTGAGCGATCAGAAGATCGACGAGCAAGCCCGCTCACACTCCTGTGAATCCAACCAGTAACACTTACCGTACAGTCCGGTCTGTTCGTTTGATATGTCGCATATCAAGTCTAGGGGTGGTAAACGTCAGACCCCAATAACCGATAAGTCGTGCCGATGTGAGGCTCATAACGGGTCGAGAAACTACAGGTAACACTTACCAGCAAATCTCTGATCAGCCCTGGCCAGGGACTTCCCTGTTACGGCCAATCGAGCACAGCGCAACATCAACCCCCAATACCGGGAGAGACGAAACCCCTCCTATCGCTCATTGCCTCCATGTGACTCAGGACTGTACCCAAAAACCACCGTTTTGCACGCCCTCATGGACGTGGTAAGGTGGAGATCAAAGCACAGTGGGAATCACACAAGACTCTATGACGATCTCGGGTCTACAGACTAACCTGCACAAGTGTCACCTGAGAACTACCATCTGACGTGAGGTATAATACCATCTGGGAGTTCTTGGCGAGTCCGTCCAGTGTTTCCAGTCTCCACTGAGCACCCGTATACCATCTCTGATGTCAAACACCAATGGATATGGGATCATCCATCGCCCATCTCATGGGTCGAGAAGCATATACGCTAGTCTATACTGGTATATCGATGCCCTGTCTCGATACACCCACGACTAGGGACCTTGAAGGATGTACCTATGGACTACCATGTCCCCACTAGTATAATCTCTATCATAGTCCAGGTAGTCAAGTACACATCCTAAGGGCTTTACCAACATGTAACTTTAAGACAGTTTAAAGAGACAAGTGTACATGTTAAGATAAAGAGCAACCAGATAGCATACTATCATATCGAGCAAGAAAGTCATCTCTATATATGTCCAAGCATCCAATATAATATACATGATCTGTACAATACTGGCCTCTAGGGCATACATACAACTAACAATCTCCCACTTGCACTAGGGCCAGCTGCTGTAGTATCGCATACCGAGCATCCCGAAGAGTCTCTCAAACTGTATCTGGGGAATGGCCTTCGTGAGTGGATCCGCTGTGTTGTTCTTCGTGTCAACCCTCCTGACCTCGATCTCCCGGCGATCAACTATCTCCCGGATCAGGTGATACCGCCTCAGAATATGCCTGGATCGCTGATGGGACCTAGGTTCCTTGGCCAAAGCCACCGCTCCATTGTTATCGCAATACAAAGGTATTGGATGCTCAATGGATGGAACCACACCAAGTTCAGTAATGAACTTCTTGATCCAGACAGCCTCTTTAGCAGCATCGTTGGCAGCGATGTATTCAGCCTCCATCGTCGAGTCTGCCACGGTTTCCTTCTTGGAACTCTTCCAGCTAACCGCCCCTCCGTAAAGGGTAAAGACAAATCCCGACTGCGACTTAGAGTCGTCCTTATCACTCTGGAAGCTTGAATCGGTAAAGGACTCCACTTGGAGTTCTCCGTTACCATACACCAAGAGCATCTCTTTAGTCCTTCGTAAGTACTTGAGAATGCTCTTCACAGCTGTCCAGTGACACTCTCCAGGATCAGCTTGATACCTGCTCACTACACTTAGTGAGTATGCTACATCAGGTCTGGTACATAGCATCGCGTACATGATAGAGCCTACAGCCGAAGCATAGGGTATCCCTTGTATGCGAGCTCTCTCCAAATCAGTCTTGGGAGACATCTCTTTGGAGAGAGTGACTCCAGAGATCGTGGGCAAGTTCCCACACTTGGATTCTTCCATACTAAACCTCTTTAGTACGGTGTCAATGTACCTGGATTGGGACAATCCTAATATCCGTTTGGATCTATCTCTATAGATCCTAATTCCCAATATGCAGGAGGCATCACCAAGATCTTTCATTGAGAATCTTTGTGATAAGAAGAGCTTGACTGATTGCAGCATAGGAATATCATTTCCTATCAAGAGTATGTCGTCCACGTACAATACGAGGAAGACAACCTTACTCTCTACCACCTTCTTGTAGATACAAGGTTCATCTGGGTTTTCGACGAAATCAAACTCTTTGATAACGACGTCAAAGCAGATGTTCCAACTCCGCGATGCTTGCTTTAATCCATAAATGGATTTAAGCAGCTTGCACACCTTCCCGTTGCTCCCACTGTCTACGAAGCCCTCTGGCTGAGTCATGTACACGCACTCTTCTAAATCACCATTTAGAAAGGCGGTCTTAATATCCATTTGCCAGATTTCGTAGTCATGATATGCAGCGATGGAAAGCATGATTCGGATGGATTTAAGCATAGCCACTGGAGAAAAGGTTTCGTCATAGTCCACACCTGGTCTTTGACGAAAACCTTTTGCAACAAGTCTAGCTTTGAAAGTCTCCACTTTCCCATCTACACCAAGTTTTTTCTTGAAGATCCATTTGCTCCCGATGGGTTTTACCCCTTCAGGAGAAACTTCCAAAGTCCATACTTTGTTGGTGTACATGGATTCCATCTCGGACCGCATAGCATCCAGCCATTTCACTGAGTCCCCACTCGTGATGGCCTGCTCGAAGCTAGTTGGGTCATCATCCTCCATGATGCAATCCTCGCTCCCACCATCCATGAGAAAACCATAGTATCTCACAGGTTGGCGAGGAACCCTACTAGATCGGCGGAGAGGCTGAGGTTCATCAGGAACTACTGAATCCTCTGGTTCAACCAAGTCTTCTGTCGTAGTCTGTATTGCTGGAACCTCTTCCAGTTCTACCTCCTTGCCACTAATCTCTTTATCAAGAAATTCCTTTTCTAAAAAGGTGGCATGTCGAGAAACAAACACCTTTTTGTTCCTCGGTATGGTAGAAGATATACCCGCACGAATGTTTGGGATATCCAATAAACTTACACAGAATGGACCTTGCCGCGAGTTTGTCCAGATTTTGCGTTTTTACATATGCCGAACAACCCCATATCTTAACATAATTAAGACATGGTCTCTTTCCTTTCCATATCCCATATGGAGTGGTTGGCACTGTTTTGGTGGGAACCATATTCAATAGGTCTGCAGCTGTTTCCAGTGCATATCCCCAGAAGGAAATAGGTAACTCAGCCATGCTCATCATAGAGCGCACAATATCTAATAGGGTGCGGTTCCTCCGTTCTGATACACCGTTGTGCTGTGCTGTATATGGAGGAGTCAGCTGAGAGAGAATCCTATTCTCTTTTAGGAAGTCCAGGAATTCATTGCTCAAGTATTCACCTCCTCGATCAGATCGAAGGATTTTAATACTTTTTCCGGTTTGCTTCTCGACTTCTTGTTTATATTCTCTAAATTTCTCAAAAGATTCAGACTTGTGTCTTATCAAGTACACATGTCCGTATCTTGAGTGATCGTCAGTGAATGTAATGAAGTACGAAGAACCATCCCTGGCATGTGTAGACATGGGACCGCATACATCACTATGTATCAGTCCTAAGAGTTCAGTAACTCTTTCTCCGTGTCCCGTAAACAGAGTTTTGGTCATCTTGCCTTTGAGACATGACTGACAAGTGTCATAAGATGAAAATTCAAACGGATTCAAATATCCATCCTTATGCAACTTAGCCAGTCGTGTCGCATTGATGTGACCCAGTCTACAATGCCACAAGAATGATTCGTTCAGTTCTGAACTCTTCCTCTTGTGTGTGTTTGTTATGCTCAGAACTGTTGATTGATTTAGAACATAAATGCCATTGCACAACGTGCCTGATCCAACCAACTTTTGGTTACGGAAAATGTTCATAACATTGTCCTGTAATACAAAATTATATCCCTCTTTACTCAATAAAGAAACCGATATAATGTTGCATATCAGGTTCGGCATGTAATAGCATTCATTCAGAACCAATGTATTACCAGTTGGTAATGCAAGGTGATATTCCCCGACAGTCTTAGTTGCAACTATTGCACCATTTCCAACTCTTATGTCTTTATCACCTTCTCCAAGTTCTCTACCTTTCCTTAGCCCATGTAACTGATTACATATATGGGATCCTGACCCGGTATCTAATACCCAGGATGTAGAGCAAATAGAGAAACAGTTCTCTGTAACGAACACACCCGAAAAAAATGCATCAACATGTACTTTCTTCATTCGGGTGGCATGGGAATCCTGGTATTCCCCTATGTCCTGTTCATTCCCATAACTCTTATAAGAAAGAACGGAACCAACGTTCCCCAGCACAGTATAACATGCGGGTTCAGTCAATACATCCATATTATTATCTTTATTAGGGCATGACATGGTCGCTACCTGGAGAGAGAGAGAAGAAAACACTTTAGCGTATGCTCTTTCAAGATCAGATTGGTTATTATCTTATCTAATCAGGATGGCTCACACTGGTTTTTATCAAATCTTCCTTCAAACCTTAAAAGGAAAGACTAGCCGGGATTAATTACACCTTACAACTTCGTCGATCTTTCAGCCAGGCCAGTGTCGGTACTTTGAGGGAGGTTCCCCATGCTTTCGCACGGACCTAATTAAAGTAAACCTCGTTTTCCCAGAGGCATAACCCCGTTGACACCTTTCTAGACACCTACTTGATCGGCTAATTGTAATGTGTAAAACTCTCTCAGGAGTAACAATTACTCGCAGCGGGTATCGGGATCCAACTATCTCATAGAAGGTATGCAATCTCATTGCAAATTTCAACACTTGAAATTCCCGATAATACTTTGCCCCTAGCGTGCTATGACCTTGACGCAGGCCAACAAACCATAGTGCGCTAGTCAAGTTCAACCCGTCATTTCTTGATTGAATTAAATCCACCCGTACGACCCTTAACGCAGGCCAACAAAGTCGCACGACTACCCTAATCCAATCTGCATCACATGCATTAACAGATAAATACTAGTTAGCTACCGCACACTACGCCTTGACGCAGGCCAACAAACGTAGCACGAATACTAAGTAGGATTTATCTGAAATGACGGAGGGCTACGACAGGTTTATCTGAAAACTTATTGCGTAATGAACTTGATATCGTTGTAGAATCGAATGATTTTGAAATGGAGTGTTTTTTAGGCTTTTTCTAGTTTTGCTAAAGGGGTCACTCCCGGTGAAGGGATCGTCGGCCCTTTCCTCGTCGAATGAGGTGCGGGATATATCATATATATCACTGTGCAAATCAGAAACTATAGAAGCAATCAAAAACAAACCGAGTTTGTAGCATCTGCCAGTTATTGCTAAAGGAGTCACTCCCGGTGAAGGGATCTCGGTCCTTTCCTCATCGAATAAGGTGCAGGGTATATCATATATACCGCTATGCAAAGCAAGAACTGTAGCTACCTGTTTTATTTAAAATTTGATTCTACAACATCTTTTGGTTTCTTTTATTTCATTAATCTCATTAATGAAGTCCCATCATTTAAATACCTAAACATCACAGATAAATACGACGTACACTTATGCCATCCGCATTCGCCTCGATATCCCCTCGTGCACCGTTAGGTTAGGTAACTAATGACAGAGCAGGGCAGGGCTAGTGCGGGTGCAAAACATAAGTAACGTTTATATAATATATCATATATACTATACAAAGTATCCATCGCAGAACATATCATATGATCACATCACAGATATCGCAGCAGAAAATATCATATGAAATATTGGATATACTAGGACGTCCGTGTTTTCAATACGAGCCAGTATAAAACACGGATTCCACGGTCGTGATGAATAGCCAATCCCACACCCCTAGACCCCTACGAGAGCGGCAAGCAACCCTACCAATTCTAGGGTTAGAAGACCCGGACTCGACTCCTCGAGATGGTCTCCCACTGGACCCTAGAACCCGGTTACTTGTGCTCCCCTTCTTGGGTCTATCCTAATGCGGAAAAGTAAATAATATACAAAAGGTGATAACTTCCGCAACCTGGAAGTGCCCCAAATAAAAGAATATTACATACAAGTTTTTACATGAAAGAAAATGAAAAACACTCATCTCACATAAAAAACCCCGGCTATTCAAACACGACGATCCAATATAACATATCCAGCAACACATAACATCACATGTCATCAACGTAAGTAAATATGCGCATCCCAATTGTCGTTGACATATAGCAACGAAACCGGCGATATCACATATTACACTTACGGTCACAGAAAAGAAAGTGTAAAACTACAAAGTTGGAATCCGCAACCTCTTTAGACATCGCATGCCTAATCAAATGAAATACTTAGACATCACATGCCTAACAATTATAAACCCCGCATTTTAGTCCCATTATCGAAAACTCTTTTCAATATCAAGTGAGACTAAACCGCTAGATTTATAACATTCATTCAGCTATCTCATAACTGTTTGTGAATTCCAATTATTGTATCCCATTCCGGATAAATAGAAAATATTAAACTTTCCGATCGAACATTCGAACACCCAAGTTTTCCCGAAACCGTTCAACACATGAAATAAGTTCAAAGACGTTCACTTCATGCCTCAGTACCAACGGTCCAGCCGTAGAAGGGTCAAGCCAACGCCTCATATGTGGCACGCCGTACTGCCCCAAACCCTAAGGTTCAAAGGGCAGTTCAAGACGGTCACATAATCGAGTTAAGCTTTGTTGTCTTCTAGAGGGACCATCGCGTTACTTGCACTACTTAGAACTTTTTTAAACCTCAGAAAAATCCAACACTTGGAAATTTTCCGGCAGGGGAAAGATTGGGTATTTGCATCCGGTCGAACTTTTTAACATATTCTAAAATTATCCGGAAAACACATAGGCAAAGTTTGAAATTTCCGATCGAATCATCGAAGCTCCAAAACACCCTAGAAAACTCAACTCTTGAGTGCAAATTAAAAATTTCCAGAAAACTCCGCACCTGAAAACATGAATTACTGTGCAAAGTTTAAAGGCAAATCCCATCAAGTGGCCGCGGAACCGCCGCAGAAGCCAGGCTTCTGCCGCGGTTCCGCCGCGCTTTAGAGGCATCATGAGATAATTTTTGCACCGTAATTCTTAGAATTCCCTGCTGAATTTTTTAAGAATTTTTAATCTGGAAAAAACCCAGTTTTTGAAAAAACTCCAGAGAGCAATTTTTTTTAGGGTTTCGATGTTCATTCGGGTTTCAAACGTCGTCTAGACTTCGCCTAAGGCTCTAGCTAGGCTCTGATACCACTGTAGGGTTCCTAGGCACGCTAATGAAGTTACACAAGGCATCAACCATGCCAATTTCAAATTTTACAAGTGCCGAGAAACCCTAATTCGGATTCGTTGACTAGAGTTTAGGAGAAAAGTGAAACTAGTTAACAACTTAACTAAAAGTAAGAAACTACAACCATTGTAGATCTGGTTATCCACTTCCTTAGCTCCACGTAGACGTCCCCTCGCTGTCCATCTCGAATCCCGGACTCTTGCATCGGCTTCATCGGAGAAATGGGCGGGCTAGGTCGTCGGCTTCGATGCCGAAGATGATCTACGTCGAGGCAACACAAGATCAAGCTCTAACTTCACCAAGTCGTGAAACTTGTGAAGAAAACACCCTATACTACTTGGCAAGAGGTAGAGGGTGAAGAAATAGGAGGTGGGTTCACTTTAGAATTGGATTTCTCACTCTTTTACTCAAGATGCCATTGGAGCTAGTAAGCTTTCTTCTTGAAGATGAAGAAGAAGAAGAAGAAGATAGAATATGATAAGTCTTTTTAAAATAGAAAAGAAAATGAATACTTTATCATATCCTAACCTTGGTTAGGTGTAGAGAATAGACCATGGTTAGTGGGAATGGTTAGGGTTAAGCATGAGACAAATATGGTAGACTTGTTCAAAGCTTCATGAAGCTTCAACAAGCATCCAAAGAAAGCCACCATATTCTCCTTTATCTTTTTCAAAATAAATAAATAAATAAATAAGTAAGAAAAAGAAAACCCTAACCATTACACAACCATGGTTTAATCTTTACACATACTCAAGTTAGCATGTATCATCAAACATGATACAAACAAGTGCACACTAAAATATATCACATATACAATGTGCACATCAAGTGAGAAAATCCTTTTAAAGTGAACCAATACTAGTTAATGCAAAGTAATATATCAAATATATAATTATACATTAAATCATTAAATCAACACTTGATTCAATGATCCGGTCATGTCGCACATAACCGACTAGTATCCAATGTATCGAATTATCGAATCAATCTTCGATTCGATAACTAGGTTATATCGCATACAACCAATCGAAACATTAATCGCGAGAATGGAATACGGTATCACATACACGCATTATTCTCGGTCTCGCACATATCTCATATGCGCTCCTATTTCGTTTCTCTTGAGCCAGGAAAACTCTGTGTAGGACCCTAAAGACTCGTCAATACGCCGGCAGCAGATGATGATCATATCACGCACCCACAAGCTGCAAGCGGTCTGCTAAACGTAACGGCCACTCGGGTATTGAGCGATCAGAAGATCGATGAGCAAGCCCGCTCACACTCCTGTGAATCCAACCAGTAACACTTACCGTACAGTCCGGTCTATTCGTCTGATATGTCGCATATCAAGTCTAGGGGTGGTAAACGTCAGACCCCAATAACCGATAAGTCATGCCGATGTGAGGCTCATAACGGGTCGAGAAACTACAGGTAACACTTACCAGCAAATCTCTGATCAGCCCTGGCCAGGGACTTCCCTGTTACGGCCAATCGAGCACAGCGCAACATCAACCCCCAATACCGGGAGAGACGAAACCCCTCCTATCGCTCATTGCCTCCATGTGACTCGGGACTGTACCCAAAAACCACCGTTTTGCACGCCCTCATGGATGTGGAAAGGTGGAGATCAAAGCACAGTGGGAATCACACAAGACTCTATGACGATCTCGGGTCTACAGACTAACCTGCACAAGTGTCACCTGAGAACTGCCATCTGACGTGAGGTATAATACCATCTGGGAGTTCTCGGCGAGTCCGTCCAGTGTACCCAGTCTCCACTGAGCACCCGTATACCATCTCTGATGTCAAACACCAATGGATATGGGATCATCCATCGCCCATCTCATGGGTCGAGAAGCATATACGCTAGTCTACACTGGTATATCGATGCCCTGTCTCGATACACCTACGACTAGGGACCTTGAAGGATGTACCTATGGACTATCATGTCCCCACTAGTATGATCTCTATCATAATCCAGGTAGTCAAGTACACATCCTAAGGGCTTTACCAACATGTAACTTTAAGACAGTTTAAAGAGACAAGTGTACATATTAAGATAAAGAGAAACCAGATAGCATACTATCATATCGAGCAAGAAAGTCATCTCTATATATGTCCAAGCATCCAATATAATATACATGATCTGTACAATACTGGCCTCTAGGGCATACATACAACTAACAAAAACCGGTTGTTCTCCAAAGCAACGTGCGTTCACGCCAATCCCTCGAGGAGAGACTGGGACATCCTTATTCGTTTCCTCGGGATAAAACAAGGAGACTGTTCGAGCTGGCAGTGAGCAACAGGCTCATCACCTTGCCGGGTCCGAAATGTCCATTGCAACCCGGTGAGGCCAACAATCCTAATTACTGTCCCAACCACCGAGCAGTAGGCCATCCGATCGAAGATTACTTCATCTTCAAATGCTGGATTGAGGACCAATACCAACAAGGAAAATTCGTACTATCCGAGAATTAGAAAGTAAGCCCGCCTCAGCCGCACGCTCTTAAAAGGGGGGACACACCGGGGGCATCGTGCTCTTTTGTCGAAGAAGCTCCATGGGAGGTCGCTCTTTCAGCCAAAACGAAAAGAATACTGAAGGATCTCCAAGCATGCCTAGCGATCAGGTGGAAAAGTCCGCTGGAACCCGAGATTATTGAGGGGATGCTGAAGTCGCGCCCAACGTTGAAAGTTGGTGCTGCTAGTCAAAACGCCCTTACCCAGTCGTCAAAGTCTTCAAAGAAGAAGAAGAAGAACAAAAAGCCTGTGAAGCCTAATAACAAGCGCACAGACCTACAAAAACATATTAACGCGCTGGAAGAATATAACCAGAAGGCGCGAACTCCGGTCACACTCCAAGAATTCCTCAACCATATCCTTGAAAATGGAGATGGCGATGAAGATGAGGGAGAAGACTTATCAGATGAATCTGAGGATTATGTGGCAACCTTCCACGTGATCTCTCACTCGTTAATAAACGGTGAAGAAGCTTCGGATGCAGAGAAACTGGGGGCAGATCCCGAACCGGAACTCCTAGGACCGTCAGACGAGATGATTGATGTATTCTTGAATGAGGCCCGTCAGAAAAGCAAGGCTGATCAAGAGCGCGAGCTGGCCATGTTCGAAAAAGACAAACGCCGGCGACTGAACGAAACCTAAGCCATGTCGATGGGGATGAAGCTGCCAGCTTCTGAAGGAAACACTCCTGGTGTGATGCATCCCGACGAAACAGACGCACATCCAAACTACTGCTTGTACCATCGGAGGACTACACACCCTACTGAAGAATGCAACGCCTTTAAAAACTGGTAGCAAGGATATGTTGCCCACCGGCAGCATTTCAAGCGAATGAAGCACAAGACGCGTCGAGAGAAGAAGAGCGCGACAGATGAGCACAAAAGAACTGACGGCAACTGTCACATGGTTGATAGCAAGGGATCACAAGTTCTCACCTTCGGGAGCGATTCGGATGAAGAAATAGCCCTCGGTCCTCTCTTCAAGGAATCCATCTCTGAAGCAGAAAAGATGAAGACCTGTGAGAACATTCAGCTGCGTAATCGCATGCTACCCGAAAAGAACTTGGGCCCAGAAACAAGGGGTCGAGTAAAAAAGATAAAGGTAAGGATAAAGTCCCTGAATATATCGCCCTCGATGATCGAATCATTAAAGAGCTGGCAGCCAAGGACCCGCCCAAGAAAAACAAGGTGGATTACAACGTTCTGGCACACCTGAGGAAGATACCCTCGCAGCTAAGCATTCTCGACGCCCTCCTGCTATCTAAAGAGGCGAGAGATTCTCTTATCAAGGCACAACAAGAACCTGACCAGTTTCAAGCTTTCCTTATCGAAGAAAAGATGAAGGACGAGCTGGAAGAAGTTCACACAGCCGACATCACTTTCAGCGACGAAGATCTCCTCCTCAGGACATGCGAGCATAACCGTCCCTTGTATGTCACCGGATACTGTCATGACATCAAGATAGGCAAAATCCTGGTCGACGATGGGTCCTCTGTCAACCTTCTCAATGTAATGGTGTTGAAGGAGATATGCATGAGCGTTCAACACCTCGCTCGGGATAAAATCACTATCTCCGGATTCGACTCCCAGTCATCGTGGACGCTCAGGTCTGTAATTCTAACGTTACGCTTTGGGCTGCTCGTCACTGACAACAAGTTTCACGTCATTAACACCAAAACTTGCTGCAACGCTTTGCTCGGCAGGACTTGGTTACACGAGTACAACATCATCCCTTCTACACAACATTAGTGTATGAAGTACTTCAAAGATGGTTTCGAGTATACCGTGACAGGAGAACTGAACCCATTTTCTGTGAATGGAGTCCGCAAATACGAGGACGCAAAGTACTTCCTTCCAGACTTTGAAGATATGGAAAAATGCCATAAGCCGGAGAATAAGCAGAAAGCTATCACCACTATCCCGGTCTTTGGGAGCGATACCGAAGAGGAGGAGGAGATAGTCTATTCAGGGCCACCTCGATGCAACAAGACGGGGCCATCCACCCCTATTATGGTTTTTGGCAGTGACTCTGAAGATGAGGTCAACGTAGTATTCTCGGCTCGTCTATTAGTGCAAGCCTTCATTGGAGATAACCAGAGTTTGCGGATCCTCATGGTTCCGCAAGAGCATTACAAAGAGCTCGACGCACTTGATACCTACAGTGTGCAAGAACTGTAGACACACTACGTCCCTCCCAGGCGAAGAGATGAAAAGGCGATCCTCTTTTATCGATCCACGAAAACCAAAGTGGAGAAAGAGATCTGGCATGGTGCTGATTCTATGCTTGACAAGCTTCAGCCCATACATTTGCCCAGATACTACACAGAAGGATTAAAAAGGCTATTGAGGCACCAAGGCGTACCCTTGAAGCAGACTGCTCGATAAGCTCAGTTCTACAATAAAATCTGGAACGTCCCCGGGACTCAGCGAAAGTTGCCCAATGAGAGAATGGAAACGATCGGGCTTGGATATGTTCAATCCAAGAAACGGGAGTGATTCCATGGTTTCTACGTTATACATGACTTTGATGAAGAAGGAGATGCTCTGATAGAAGACGCTAACCCTGAACTAAAACAAAGTCCCGCCATGAAAGTGCCAAGTCCTTCGTTCAAAGAACAGATGGACAAGCTAATAAGGGAAGCGGGTCAAAAGGCCCGGGATGACCATGGCCGCGAAATGGGCATCTATGAAAAATCCAGAACGCAGTGCCTCCTTCAGTAGGTTATGATAAATGACGATGCCCTTCGTCGCCAGCCCGTCATACGGAAGACTCGACGCGGAGGCAAAAATAAACTGAAGAACGGAAAAAACGTTCGACAGAAGCAAAGCGGGTCCAAGAAGCCTCACGATCGAAAATTGAGCAGCCGGGATTCGTCTCTTATAAAGAATATGGGTCGAACATACTCTTTTCCCTAAGACAAGACAAGGAAGATATTCGAACTTGTCATAAAATATCAGATGATGACACCCCCGGAGTCCAAGCACCCCGAGAAAGCAGGCGAGGTCTTTCACCCAGACTATTGCTCTTATCACCGAGCGATAGGACATCCTCTCGAAGATTGCTTCACATTCGAAGACTGGGTAGAAGATAAGTATCAAAAAGGAAGGTTCGCTTTATCCAGCAGTTGGAGGTAACCCCGCCACAGAAGCATGAAACGAAAGCCACGTATGCAGCGAAAGTAGAGCCGGATCAACATCGGTCTTGGAAGAGATCTCGCACCTGTCACGTAATAACGCTGACAAGAGAAGGAGTACGCGAGGATATAGATGACCTCTCCTGGTGCTTCAAAAATGATGATGAAGATGAGTTGATCTCAGAACTTCCACAGGTGCCAAAAGAGCTGGAAGATGGGATACACACTACTGCAGATAACCTCAGAAAAATTAACTTAGGAACGACAAATGACCCATGGCCGACGTTAATCAGTGAGTTGTTGTCTGAAGAAAAGGTGGCTACGCTCAAAGACGTGCTCATGCAGTATAAAGACTGCTTTGCATGTAACTATTCCAAGATACCAGGATTAGATGCAGAAATAGCCGTCCACAAATTGGCCATTTCTCCAGACGTCAAGCCAATCAAACAAGCGCCAAGAAGAATGCGGCTTGAACTTAAAATGAACATCAATGCTAAGGTCAAGAAGCTAAACGACTCTGGCTTCATCCAAGAGGTTCGGTATCCTGACTGGATCACCAACATCATCCCAGTGATGAAGAAAAATGGGACAGTACGTATCTGCGTAGACTTTCGGGACCTCAACAAAGCATGTCCGAAGGATGACTTTTCCGTACCGGTCACCGACCTGATGATAGACAACACGTCCACTCAAGAAGTCTTCTCCTTCATGGACGGCTCATCAGGGTACAATCAAATAAAGATGCATCCCGAAGACCAGAAGCATACCGCTTTTCGGAGTCCTCTGGGCATATTCTATTACAAAGTGATGCCTTTCGGCTTGAAGAACGCCGGCGCTACCTATCAGAGGGCCACGACAAAGATTTTCGATGACCTCATACATGAAGTCTTCGAATGCTATATCGACGACGTCATGATAAAAAGCAAATCCCACGAGGAGCATTGGGAGCATCTAAAAATAGTGTTCTAACGTCTTCGGAAATACAACTTGAAGATGAACCCTCTCAAATGCGCATTCGGAGTTTCCTCAGGCAAATTCCTGGGATTCATCGTACGACACCAGGGCATCGAAATAGACCCATCAAAGATCAGGCGATCATGGAAATGCCTCCGTCAAGAACTCTCAAGCAACTGCGGTCTCTCCAAGGAAACTCGCGTTCATTCGGCGGTTCATAGCCAATCTTTCCGGCAAACACCGTCTCTACAGTCACTTGATGAAGAAGGGGGCCCCTTTCATCTGAGATTGCAAATTCCAAAATGCACTGGACGAAATCAAGAAATACCTACAGAATCCGCCGGTACTGACCACTCCGGTCAAAAGAAATCCCCTCATTCTATACACAACCGCCCTTGAGGGTTCCTTAGGCGTGCTATGGGCACAGGAGATTGACCAAGGGAAGGAGAGAGCCCTCTACTATTTGAGTCGAGTTCTCCTGGGGGTAGAAAATAAATACTCCCCATTGAAAAGCACTTCCTGGCGTTGATCTTCACGATAACAAAGCTCAGGCACTATGCTTTGGCGCATGAGGTCTATCTTTTATCAAAAGTGGATCCTCTCAAATATTTGATGTCAAGAGCCATATTAACGGGACGACTCACTAAATGGGTCCTCCTCTTGATGGAGTTATCGATAACATATCGTCCTCTCAAAGCAGTGAAAGGCCAGGCCATCGCCGACTTCCTCGCTGAGCATCCAATACCTACCAACTCTCCCTTGAACTGCGAATTGCCAGACGAGCACGCGTTTGACACAATCGACGGGGATAAAGGAGAGAGTAAAACCTGGTGGGAACTCTATTTCGATGGGGCATCTTCCATAAAGAAGCGAAAGCACAACACCCCTATAATCAAATCTGGGGTGGGCCTCATCTTCGTGACTCCACAAGGAGGGATAATGCGTTTTGCCTTTTCCTTGACAGAGCCGAGGAGAAATAATGAAGCTGAATATGAAGCTTTGATAGCAGGTCTTGAGATCGCTGCGACATGGGAATCGAAAACCTCCTCATATACGGAGACTCCCAACTGGTTGTTAGCCAAGTAAACGGTGACCATCAGACATGCAAACCGGAGTTGGTAAAGTACGGTGAGAGAGTGCAGCGACTGCTGACTCAAATTCCCTCCTATGATCTGGAAAGCATTCCACGTACGGAAAATAGCAAGGCGGATGCGTTAGCTAAGCTCGCTAAAGAACTGGCCGATGAGAACCTCGATGACGTAAGGACCGTTGTGCAAAGCCGCCGGGTTCTTGCACCAACGGAAATTTCTCCGGAGTTGTTTGAAGAAAAGGGAGCGACGGAGCAAGCGACCCTACAAACAAAAGACCAGGAAAAGGTTAAGGATTGGAAAGAAGTCTTTATAGACTACTTCAAATCCCGTCAAACAACTGAAGATGCATCCTCAAAACATCAGCTCATGAAACGAGCTCTGTCTTTTGCCTTCGTCAATGATACTCTGTACAAGAGATCGTTCGAATCTTTATGGCTAAGATGCCTGGGACCTGAAGAAGCAAAGAGAGTCTTCCAAGAAACTCACGACGGACTCTGCGATTCTCACCAAGCTGGGTCGAAGATGAAACTGAAGATCAAAAGGATGTGATACTATTGGCCCACAATGATCCAAGACTGCCTCAAATGCGCGAAGTAGTGCCACTCATGCCAGATTCACGGGGACTTTATCTACCAACATCCAAATACGCTACATCCAACGGTGGCTAGCTGGCCATTCGAAATGTGGGGAACTAACATAATCGGGCCAATTGAACCAGCATCGCCTAGAGGCCATCGGTTCATACTGGTGACAACTGATTACTTCTCCAAGTGGGCAGAAGCAGTACCACTAAGAGAAGTGAAGACGAGAATATCCTCCATTTCTTCAAGACACACGTCATCTATTGGTACGGCACTCCGCGACGGATTATCTCCGATAACGGACCGGCCTACAGAAGCCATAAAATTAGCCGCTTCGCACAGCAACATAATATAGACTGGAGATACTCTTCGGTCTATAATCCCCGAGCTAATGGTATGGCGGAGGCTTTCAACAAGACCTTGACGAAGATCGTGAAAAAACGGTGTCTAAAAATAAGAAGGACTGGCACGAGAGACTGCATGAAGCTCTCTGGGCGTATCTAACTACGTTCAAAACGGCCACAAACACAACGCCGTATGCATTGGTATTCGACACTGAAGCAGTACTCCCCTTGGAGATAGAGCTACCCTCTTTACGAATGGTGGTTCATTACGAACTAATGGACGAAGACAATGCTCATCTTCGGCTTGAGGAGCTCGACACCCTTGACGAAGCCCGGCTCATGGCGCAACAAAACCTGGAGGCTTACAAAGCAAGGATGACGCGCTCGTACGAAAGGCTGACTAGGCCGAGAATATTCCGCCAAGGCGAACTCGTGCTAGTCGTAAAAAGACCTATGATCCCTAATCGTGCTAAGCGGGGGAAATTCGAGCCGAACTATGAAGGCCCGTACATCATAGACAAAGTCTACCAAGGTGGGGCTTACCTGCTCATGGATATGCATGGCGAGAGACCTTTCAGGCCAATAAACGGCCGGTTACTGAAAAAATATTACGCCTGACGAGTTACGACCTAGGTTAATGATAGATGACAACGCCTATGTCCGCTCGCTATCTTCCCAAGCCCAAACTCTATAAGTAGTATCCGTGTGATCGACCGAAACGTCCCTAAACTAAAAATGGACCGAAACGTCCCTAAACTAACAATTGACCGAGATGTCGATAAACTACTACGGACCGCAGCATCCCCAAAGCTGACGCAAAAAAAAGGTACGTCCATAAGCAAGATGGGCATGGATGAAAACCCGAAAGGGATCCGTGAGTAAAAACAGCAGGACTACCAACGAGTTTGTGAAAACCTGAAAGGGCGCAATCTCGTTAAAAGACACTTGCAAGGTCTTCTCGACCTTGTAGGGAGAAAATACCTGCGTAAGATCCTTATGACTCATAAGGGAGCAACACACATAGGAATCCCCACAATTCCTAAGGAGAAAACACACTTACGAGATCCTCACGACTCGTAAGGAGAATTCCCCTTTGAGACCCTCATGTCTCATAGGATTCAAAAGACGTAAGCTCCAGGGATCTGAACCTGTTCTTAAGCCATCACATTTCCCAGACTACCCTACAAACGGTTCAATATTGACCCTTGTATACAATCCACGGGCACGAATAAACATTTCCCTAACAGAGTCCCACCAGCGACTAGGGATATGCTCACACGGTGAACAAAACACTTGTAGGTCCTCTTGACTTGCAAGGAGAAAACACTCTTGTAAGATCCTTACGATTTACAAAAGAACAAATTACTTAGAGGTCCCCATGACTTTTAAGGAGAACATACACCTATGAGATCCTCACGACTCGTAAGGAGAAACACCTTTATGAGACCCTTACGGCTCATGAAGTCAAAAGCCTTAGCCGACAGGATCCTAACCCTGTTGGCTAAGCCACCTTTGTTCGAATCGACAGAGGCAAATGATAATTCACTCCTGGCAATGTCCCAGTGATAGCGATGTTGATGCCTAAATCAGTCTCAAATTCCAAGTCCTTTCACGGCAAATGATGATTTGCTCCTGGCAATTTCCCAGTGATAGCGATGCTGATGACTGAATCGGAATCAAATTCCAAGTCCTTTCACGGCAAATGACGATTCGCTCCTGGAAATATTCCAGTCGTAGAGATGCTGATGCTGATATTGGCACCAGATTCCAAGCTCCACACTTGCGAGAAAAATCAGCAAGCCAAATATGCATATGAAATAGCCGAAATGATTGGGCACCGCGAAAAATTGCCAAAATGATGGGGCAATCGCGAATTTCACGATATAAAAAGCTGAAATGATAGAGCATCGCGGAAAGAAATAAAAAAATGAAATGAAACTTTTGCCCTACAGATGAGATCACATCGATCCCTGTATACAATCCAGGGGCACAAACAAAGAGGGAATCGTATCATCCCACCAGGCTCCATCAGAAAGAGAGCCAAGTCTTGATGGCAACATCTGCATCTCAAGAGATCAACAACGGCGTTCCTTCTCGTTCCAACTAGAAGCAGATGCAACGTCCGTAAAGCGGAGCCATGGCATACCCCTAGCTCCAAATCTCGACGGTTCATAATCAACCTAAAGACCACCTCGACGTTCGTCTCGATACAGCAGACGCGATGTCACCCCAACATTCTGCCCCCAGCAAGATGCAGACGCGATACAAACAACGGAGCCATGGCAAAGTCCCTAGTCCAGGTCCTGACGGTTCACAAACAACCTAGATACTATCTCGTCGTTCGTCTCGATACAGCAGACGCGATGTCACCCCAGCTTTCTTCCCCCCAGCAAGATGCAGACGCGACACAAACAACGGAGCTATGGCAAATTCCCTAGTTCCAGGTCCCGACGGTTCACAAACAACCCAGAGACTACCTCGACGTTCGTCTCGATACAGCAGACGCGATTTCACCCCAGCGTTCTTCCCCCCAACAGGATGCATACGCGTGCAAACAATGGAGCTATGGAAAAGCCCCTAGTTCCAGGTCCCGACGGTTCACAAACAACCTAGAGACTACCTCGACGTTCGTCTCGATACAGCATACGCGATGTCACCCCAGTGTTCTTCCCCTCAACAGGATGCAGACGCAACACAAAACAACGGAGCCATGGCAAAATCCCTAGTTCTAAGCCTCGACGGTTCACCAACAACCGAGAGACAACCGTGACATTCGTCTCGATACAGCAGACGCAATGCCAGCAAATAAAGCGAAGACAATATTCCTAGCTTCAGAGTCTTGACGGTAACTCATATAAAACATGAAAGACTATCGGAGATCATCCCCACACCAGCGAGGAGTGGTTATGACTCATCAGGGCTCCCCAAACTGAGCCAAACCTCAAGTAAAAAGCGGCATGGAAAAATTCCTAACGCTTTCTCTTCTGACGGTCAAATCGTCTAGGAAGATTTCTTGAAGATGTCTTGTCCAGCCCCCAAAGGGATCAGAGACACGACAGTTGCGAGGCCACTCGAACAACAAGATTGCCTATCGAGAAATACATCGGCCGATGCGATGGTACGACGGACAAAAACCCTAGTACCACAGACCCTAACGGACCTCTGTCGTAAAGAGCAGAGTTAACTGTGATGTTAGGACATCCTTGCGAGAACTTCTCGATTCATCTCGACTCGTAGGGAAAAACCTTAAGCGATGGGGATAAGGACTCATTTCCTAAGCACTGGGGCCCTGCAAGTCGGTCCAAAATGGACTCTTGCATACTATTCATGAACCACACTCTCCAAAGTCGAATCTCGATAAGGAAGGAAACAACCACTTACGAGTCCTCTCGACTTGTAAGAGGGAAAATTCTCTTGTGAGATCCTCACGACTCTCAAGAGAAAGCACACTTAGGAATCCTCACGATTCCTAAGAAGGAAATACACCTACGAGATCCTCTCGACTCGTAGGGAGAAAAGTCTTTATGAGACCCTTACGGCTCATAAAGTTGAAAAGTCTTAGGCAGCAGACCTGAACCTGCTTCCTAAGCCATTGCTGCCCTACAAAGAGGCTAAGGTGAAATGTTTTTTACTATCTACAGGCCACACTTACCAGAGTAACATACCAACAACACGGCAAAGAGAAGAAAGCAACAGTGGGAGAAAGAAATGTGTATCTTTTATTCATAAACTCAATAGAGTACAAGATGAATCATATGAAAGAATAAAAAATGGATACATGTTATTCCAAAAATTACAAATGATACAAAAATAGCTACTGAGAAGGAGGCGTGTTTAAAGATAGAGTTTAGCTGTGCAGCATTCGCTGCGACCTCGGCTCGCAGTCGGACAGATTCAGCGGAAGTCACATCACGTTCCTTTCGCTTAAGGGTCGCCTCTCGTTCGAAATGGAGAAGGAACGGAATGCTCTGCTTAACCCATGTAGCTCGCTGGGAGTTCGAAGGCAACATTTCTGGAGCAGAACGCTTGAGCTCAATCTTATATAGACAGGCCTCGATCTTCCTACAGCGATTAACCCAAGACTCGACGACACCCTCGATGTGGAAGTTCACGAGCATCGCCAGCATGAGATTAACCTCAGCAAAAAAATCTGTAGCAGATGCGAAAGCCTCGGCGTCAAGATCCTCTACGAACTCACTTAACATTCGCAGGCTGTTCGCGGCACCCCTGGAAGATGGGCATCCAGAAAAGGGCCCTGCCGGCATTATGATGCGAGACTCGAACGGAGCTGGAATCGGTGCGACCACCGCAAAACAAATCATAGTCATATGTCGGCTCAAGAAATAAATAAAATACACGAACAATAGAGTCTACTATATCGGCTGCAACAGGGGCAGAGCTGGGAGTACTGGTAGCGTGACAATACCCCCGTCCCCTCCTTCAATTTGTAAGGCTACAAGTAATACAAAGAAGAATTAGCAATGACATGGCTTCCCATAGAAGAAAGGAAAAGACGTTTAAAAAAGGGGGGACTATACTCACCCGCACCGGTAGGCAAAACGACTTCCGACTTGAAGGAGAAGTGCGGGTTCAGCACTTGATACAGATGATCGAAGAGAACTCCTGCAAGGTTACGATGATACATGGTCAGTACACGAAAGATGTTGTCCCCGATTATAATTAATCACAAACCCATACCTTCCAGCATTTGAGAGGATATAAGAGGAGACGAAGGGGCGGCGACTGTCAGAGCAGCAGCTGGTGGTGCTTCTTCAGGTGTCGCAACCTCAGCGCTCACCACACCTACATTCGAAAGGAACAAAATGTCGTCAGAAGGGATTGCAAAACAAAAAGAATGCAGCGACCCAAGACCTACCGGACAGGTCATCATCCAAAACGGTGACGGAAGCATCGCCAAGCATCACGACTTCTTCGATCTCATTCAGGGGGATGGTTTCGCCGGCCTTGGCTTCGTCCCCTGATTCCATGAGAGCCGTCGTGACACTCGCAATGCCAGGCGATGGCAGGGAACCACAAGTGGAAAGAGCGGCAATTGGAGCAGTCCCGGACTCCTGAGAAAGAGTAGCCGTTTCGAGCTTGGTAGTTGCCGTCATCTCGCCTGCCAGCTCCTCACCAGGACTTGGCCCTGCAGGGTATGATATATGAGAATCTGAAGATTAAACACTAATAAAAGGACCCAGTGTTACGTTACCTTGGGTCAGCTTTTCAATTGCTTCCCGAGCCGCGCGTACCGCCTGTCTATGAGTGGTAGACAGGGCGACCGCAGCACCCTCTGAAGAAGCAGGGATAGGAGAAGCAGAGCTCAAGCCTGCACCTACAGCCAAGGCGGCGTTACGTTCTTTTGCTGCATGCCTCCTGTGCTTTCTTTCTACCTGGGCCGTGAGAGCTGATCTTCTTAAGACCTCCGACAAGGAGACGTCATCGTCCGAGCCACGAGCTACCTCTGGTGCCGTTATGGCGTCCGTCATCGGTTGCTTAAGTGGAGCCTCTTTTGGCGATATTGGGAAAGCTGGGACTTCGGTAGCCAGCCTTGGAAGCTTCTCCGCACCACCCTGCGAAATCGGCAATGCACTCGGGATAACTCGGGTCGAAGTAGTCCCTGTGATAAGATGAAAAAGGAGGGCCAGTCTACCCATAAAAAAGGCGAATGAAAATACAGTAAGCCGAAATATACAAAGGCTCAACGAAGCACGAAGCCTTTCCTCCTCTTCAAAAGTCCTGAGAGAAGCTGCGAGAGCTTCTTCAGTGGAGATGCATGTTGAAGAAGAAGTGTCAGTCGAAGCATGATAATAAAAATGTAACAGCGGAAAGATACGACTGAATTCTACCTGATTATGGAAGGGTGACCAGTCCTGCTTTGTGGCTAGCTGATCGCTTGGAAGCTGCAATAGCAGCCTCTAGATCAGTATCATCCGGCGCCATGAATAAGCCTTCATTGGTCCCGTATTCACTTATGCCCTCGCTTTAAGGAGCATGAGGCTCCTGGCCAAGAACGACGTCAGCAGAGAAGAGCGACTTCTTCTTTTTCTGCGAACGAGTACAAGCAGCCGACAATACAAGCTTGCGCTTAGCGGGCAACTTTGGGCGACGAGTCCCAATTTCCATACCCACATCCGATTCAGGAGACGCCGCAGCTACCACTTTTACAGGAGCACAAGGTTGGGTTAGCTCAGGGATAATACGTGGTACCGCAGCCGTAGCAGCTTTCCTCAAGGGAAGACGGACATTGGTTCGTCGTTTCAAGGGAACGGCGGGGTTACCAGCCAGGACGGTGCCTTTACGATCAAGCAGCAATCTCTTTTCTTCCATAATAATAGCGCCCATCGAATGTTGATACCACACCACATACACGTTCAGGGCTTTCGGAACACAACTTGGTTCACTGATGAAGAAGTTGGACCCTGTGTTTAGGCGCATAAAATGATGCAACGCGTTCCGGATACCCTCTTCAGTAGCAGCCGTTTCTGCCAAGAAGGCCTCAAGCGGGATGCCCTGATTATAGCTTAACTGCTGGGCAAAATGATGCGGGTTGTATCTCATAAACAACGCCGAATTATTCTGCCTAAACACGAGAAAGCCCGGCCTGATGGAGCATAAATGAAGAATCTCCCGAGCTTTCAAGACAGAGGCCCCGTCTTTAAAGATGTCCTGCAATGGCTGCACTGTTTTTGTGGATTCCTGGCCGACGGTCAGAATTTTATCGGTGAAGGTTATGCCATCTCTAACCGTGCGCGGACGAAGGAGCAAACCCCTAGCTTCCCGCGGTGTCGGATTTTCAATGGATGCGTCGACTAGTTGCATGACCCGAGGGTACTTACACTTGTCATAGAAGCAAGGCCTTTTGTGGATACCGAAGACACCAAGTACATGTAGCTCGATCCAGGACATAAAATAGAATCGAGAAGTTCACGTACTGCACCTCTGTTCAGTACTACCAAGCTGAGGCCGTGATATAAATGGGCTAACCCAGCGATCCCGACGGCCACTTGCATCCCAGCTACCATTCGGTGAGCTGGGTAAAAAACGGACGGCCTCATATGGCGAGGGTGCATCGGAAGTGCAAACCAGCTTAGCCATATCCCGAGAAACCCCAAAAAGAATGTTTCTTCATCAATTCCAGGAGTTGCAAGTTCTGTGAAAGAGACGACCGGGGTGTTGGGGAGAAAGAAATTTCTCTGATCCGCCTCTACTACTGGTTGGTTGTCCAAACCGAAAAAAAAAGGATCGTCGAGTTTGGCAAATTTCGCGACTTCCTTTAACAGGACTTCCGAGCAGAGAAAACGGGCGATGAAATCTATGAAATTAACCCCGTGGCGTCCGGATTCGAGAAATAGGCTTTCATAGATATTCAACACCTTTATCAAACTTGGGAATTGATGTTGAATGGCTTTCTCCTGGGTATGATCCATTACCACTGATTTGGTGGCAAAGATGTACTCGTCCAGAGGAAGTAGCTCCTCATAATGTTCTCCCCTAACCGGTAAGCCGGAAACCTCGGAAAACTCCTCTAAAGAAATTGAAACTTCTTGATCCAATAGAAGGAAGGTGTGGGTCGGAATGTTCCATTGCTCCATAAAAGCCTTGACCCAACAGGCAGGAGGCGTGGAATACTGGAAGAGAGACGCATAAACTGTGGGATACAACCCAAGCTTCAGCAGTTGCGACTTCTTAGCAGAAAAAATATAGCGGGCCCATTGCAGATATCCGGCTAGGTGACGGGGAGTTAAGCCTATGTTATATAGTTGTCCCCAAGGACGCGACTCACCCTGGCATATACGCCGTCCTAGAGTATCCAAAGCCTCGACGGCTGTTCGGGTATTACAGCCATAGAAGGCGGAAGGAGATTCTCTGAAGTCCAATTGACCTCCTCCATGGCATAGTTTATCGGGGGTACATCTGGATAAGGGATCGCCGAGATAGGCTCCGAGGGCGTCGCACAAGAAAAGCTCCATCGGCCCCTGATAATTTGACTGTACCATCTACCCCATAGATGAAGATTCTTTCGCTCCGGATCATGATCTTTGATCAAAGCGAAGACTTCCCTATCTACGGGCACTTCGGGGAATCCGCCTTCTGAACGGACAAAGGGAAACGAAGTATCGAAAGACATAGTACCTGTGCAGAAAAGAACAAAGTTAGCTGTCAAACCTAAAAGTCAAGTTCGGTACTTGGTACTTTAAATCCGTACCACACTGCAATACAGTAAAAAGGGGCCAAAGGGGACCCACACAATCTAGATAATTCTCACTATTAATAAAACAATCTCATCATTTGATGAGACAATCATTAAATGAGGAAATCCTCAAAGGATTCTCATTTAATGAGGGCCCCTTGGGCCAAGGAGTAAATCTCCCATTGAGAGCAATGCTCTGCAACAGACAGACAACTGTCATAATTAATCATGAGGGGAATAAATTCCCCCCAAAATTTCTAAAGAGCAATGCTCTATAAGGAAGATAAAACAATCCATCAAGAAACACTAAGAAGCAAAGCTTCTACAGAGTAAAAACTCCAAGATCTTCAAGATCTGCGAATAAACCCTTAAGTTCTTCATGAACTATGTTCCAGTTCATGGGTTAAAATCACCCTAAAAAGATTACATCTTGGAAATGAGCATAGCTCTGTTAATGGGTAAAACCCTAAAGATATATTTTTTAGATCTATGATCTAAGGAGAGCAAACCTCTGTTAAAAGGTTCAATTTACACCTAAATTGGGCAAAGTTTTGACTCTTAAGAAATTTCTTAAAGGGAAGAGCTATACTCTGAAAGAGAAATAATTCTCAGAAGAAAAAGTGAGAAGATGAACAGAGATCATCTAAAGGGCCAAGGGTCCTATTTATAGGCACTAAGAGCCGTTTCAACTTCTAAGTTGATCTAAGAGGGCAGATACTGCCACCGCTGCACTCACGTGTGAGCCACGTGAGCGCAACGGTGGGGGGGGGGGGCAATTGTTTATCCCAATCAGAGCAAAGTTCTATTCAAATTTCAAATTTTGAAATGAAGCAGCGCTTCATAACAGTGCCAGCGCTGAGAGTCAAAGACTCTAAGGCAGCGCTCACGTGCAAAGCATGTGAGCGCTAGCGCTAAGAGCGCTACAGCGCACCACGTATAAAGCACGTGAGCGCTGGCGCTAAGAGCGCTGCACTCTAAGCAGCGCACCACGTGTAAAGCACGTAAGCGCTAGCGCTAAGTGCGCTGCCCTCTAAGCAGCGCATTACGTGCAAAGCATGAGAGCGCTAGTGCTGGAACTAAATGTTCCTAACCATTGGATCAAAGATCCAACGAACATGATTAAAAATCATCAGTTGACCAGAATAAAATTCTGTTAAGGAAACATTCCTCAGAATCTTTCCAAACAGGAAAGATTGTGCTCTGTAAATCAGAGCACCGTTGGATCAAAGATCCAATGGTGATTAAAATCACCAAGATACAGAATGAATTTTGTGTGGGGAAAGATTTCCCAATCTTATTAAAAACAAGAAGATCGCCTTCTGTAAATCAGAAGCCCTAGGATCAAAGATCCAACGGTGGGAAAATCCCCAAATCAATTAGTGAAAAGATCTCTTCAACTGATTCAACAAATCAGCTTGCCCTATATAAAGGCCCCAAGACTTCAAATCTCATATAGAGGAACCCCCCATAGACTTTAAAAAATTTCAAAGACAAAGAGCAAACTCTAAGAAGAAGAAAATTTTCTTCAAGGTAAAAAAAAAGTACAGAGAGACGAAATCACCTCATATTAAATAGAAGAATTTACTTCTTTTTCTAAGATCATAGATCTATAAGACCAAGGTCTTTCACAACAGAGATCAAAGTATCTCATCATGAAAAACAAGAGGAAGAACTTAATCTTCTTCAGATGATAGATTTATAAGACAAATTGTCTTTCAGAGATTATAATATCTCATTATAAAAGAGAGGGAGAATAATTCAATTCTCTTACGATCATATATCCATAAAAGCAAAGCCTTCCACCAAAAACATAAAAGATTGAAACATCTCCTATAAAAGATAAGAACATTGTTCTTAGATCCATGAGACAAAATCTCTTATAAGAGAGAGAATTTAATTCTCAGGGCACAAAGCTGCCTGAAAAGAGCCTTAGCGCTTCAAATTTACAGAAGCGTACTGCGCTCATTATCTAGCGCATAGCGCCAAGCGCGGCACGTGCTCCTTACGTGTGCACTACTTGATAGAAGCGCACTGTGCTCATTATCTGGCGCATAGCGCCAAATGCACCACGTGCTCCTCACGTGTGCGCTATTTGATAGAAGCGCACTGCGCTCATTATCTGGCGCATAGCGCCAAGCGCACCACGTGCTCCTCACGTGTACGCTACTTGACAGAAGCGCACTGCGCTCATTACCAGGCGCATAGCGCCAAGCGCGCCACGTGCTCCTCACGTGTGCACTACTTGATAGAAGCGCACTGCGCTCATTATCTGGTGCATAGCGCCAAGCACACTACGTGCTCCTCACGTGTGCGCTACTTGATAGAAGCACACTGCGCTCATTACCTGGCGCATAGCGCCAAGCGCGCCACGTGCTCCTCACGTGTGCACTACTTGACAGAAGCGCACTGCGTTCATTGACTGGTGCTCAGCGCCAAGCGTGCCACGTGCTCCTCACGTATGCGCTGAAAGAATATAAATTGTTCTTTAAATAACAAAGCCCCAGAGCTATAATGAGTGCCCAGCACTCAATAAAAGACAAAAAGATTGTCAGAGCCCAAACCAATGCTCGGCATTGTTAAATGTTCAACATCTTAATTAAATGGGCCGAGCCCAAAGTGGCCACAGATCCCTAATTCAGATCAATTGAGCCCATATGCTCACAAATCTTTGATCTTAGTCCCAAATTGGACTGCAGATCTCCCAACCAATATTGGTTCAAGGGTACATCTCTTCAATCCTTTGATATTTGTCGTTGTAATCCTTTAACGTCTTCAGTGAGGTGACGGGTCTCGACAACCAGAAATTCCACGGACTGTGGGGTCCTTAAACTCATGGACTATGATGTCCTTAAACCTTATGGACTGTGAGGTTCTTAAACTCACGGACTATGATGTTCTTAAACTTTACAGACTATGATGTCTCCAAACTACCATGGACTGTGGGGTTCTTAAACTCATGGACTATGATGTCCTTAAACTTTACAGACTATGACGTCTTTAAACTGGACCGCAAAGTCCCTAAACTAAAATAATAGAGCCCAAATGCTCTTTTGTTGGATCTAAATGATCCTGTTAAGTAAATCTTAGTCTAAAATTAGACTAACGTATTCTTAACAAATAGTTAAGTTGATCTTAGTCTAAAATTATACTAACGTATCCTTAACAAACGTTTAAGTTGATCTTAGTCTCAAATGAGATTAACGATCTTTAAACTCAACCCAAAACCAAATCTAAGAAAATATGGATTTGGACTAATCCACGCCCTACGGGAGACAACATAAATTAGTTTCCTTATACAATCCACGGGCAACCAAAAATAAAACAAAACACGCACGACATGAAGTGGCCATCTGAAGAAGGAGACAGTTGTTACCGCGATGCGGTAGCGTAATTTGACTGCAGGGGCTTGCTCTTGCAGGGAAGAGCGTCCCCAAAATCAAAAACCCCTCGTAAACGAGGGGGAATCTGACGAAGTCTGCTACAACGGCCGCATCCGTCTAAACCTCCGATATACGGTGCCATAAATCAACTTGGCTTTTTCGGAGAGGTGGACAGATAAAACCAAATAGTATCTGCCCCCAAATTCTGGCAAGACGTTTGTCTTCCCAGTCTTTCGGCAGAGAATATTAGACTTTGCCACACCTCCAGGTATATTGCATGCATATTCATTATGAATGTAATATTATAGATAAACATGCATATTTATTTCAAAATTATTTATATGGTCAATGTTTGATTGTCTAGTTGTTGGTGGTACGTCCACATCAGAGACAGAGGCCACTCCCGCACCTCCAGGAATGTTTATATATTCTATAGTGCATGCATATTGATTTAGAATTCTATATCATAAATATACATACATTCTTTTTCCTCTTACGTACTTAGATAATCATTTTTTTATTGTCTAGCTGTAGGTGGTGCCTCTACATCTCAGGCAGAGGCCGCCGCCACACCTGCGGGTATGTTTATATATCCTATAGTGTATGCATATTGATTTAGAATGTTATATTATTGATATACACATTCTTTTTGCAATTACTTATATAGTTTATTTTTAATTGTCTAATTATAGGTGGTGCGTTCACATCTGGCGCAGGGGCCACTCCCGCCACTTCCGTACCATCTGTTCAGTCTGTAATTTAGTATGAATAAATATAAAATATTTATTCATTTTACATATTCATTAAGAATAAACATGAAATTCATGTAATTTTATCGTCAATATTTAATTTATAGTTGGAGGGGATGCGTCCACGTCCGGGTCACCGGATGTTCCTCACCGGAGGAACTATCGTCCCGCTTATGTTGCTTCCCGGGCCCAGGCTCGTGGTTCTGTCGCCAGAAGTATATATATCACACTTCAACTTTCTTTAAACCTTGATTTCTTAATACCACTTTGTCTTAACATTGATTGTCTTGATATTTCTTGTAGATGCAGGGCATCCCTATCCCGAGAGGGGGACTCAATGGCCGAATCAGTCTCACAGGCTGAGGCCCGACAGAGCTAGGGTGAGGCAGCATTCCCCCTCTTCTTTACCCCCGATTATCGCTATACCCGCGATTATGCCGAGAGATTCGACCGGTATATGGGGGATGATAGCCGCCTCGTGAAGAAGTATCCACTTCATGTTGAGTGGGGCGATCAACGCCGGCGCTCATTTGCACTCTTCTGGGATCAGTATTGGGTATTAATATATATTTTCATTTGACTTATCCAATATATTTATTATTATTTAACACTTGCAATTTAAATACATTGTTTTTTTGTATTTGCAGTTGGATTACGACTTCAGCCTGTACCCGACCCTGATCATCCTGAGAGAGTGCTCGATCTTCACGCTCTGTACCATGGCCTGATGAAGAACATGCAATCAAAGGTTCGATACAATAGGAACGAGCTGAAGATCGATTGTTATTCCCTGTGGATGGCGACCCCTGAGGCAGAGAAAACGGCTCTCTTACATACTCCGGCTTTTGCAATAGTCGATGCAGATACATGGCCTCTCTTGTGCCAATATTTCGACTCTCGGCACAAACATGTTTGTAATTTAAATCTAATTCATTGCTTAGTATATAATTTATTTTTTAATGTTGCTTAATTAGAAAACTAAATCTAAATGTGTTGTGCAAAACAGGCCGATCAAAATAAAGAGAATAGAAAGTCGGCGAAGAGGGGTCACCCCACTTATAGAGGTGGCTTGTGGAATATTACTCGTTCCATGGAGGCATCGGTAAATTACAATAGATCTACTCTAACATAATGTAATATTAAGATTTATTTTATAATATATGTAAATTTTTTTTCGAATTGCAGGGAGCTCGGACCCTGGCGCAGGGTGGTACACCGAGCGTACTGACTGCGTATCTTGCCGTCCACGGCACCTCGACAGATCCCGTCACGGGAGAGCTTCGATTCCCTGACACCGCTACCCAGGAGTATTACGTAAGTCTTAATATTTATTCTAACAGGTTTGAAATTTTTGTTTTGAAAAGTTCAAATTTAAATGATATACTTATATTTTAATGGTTAATATGGGTGTAGGAGCGGGTGGTGGAGCAGACGGAGGAATCAGGGATCGATTTTACTGGACAAACCGATCCGATGTTGCTCATCCCAGTCCTAGACGCAGCACACGGAGGGCACCATGGAGGTTGGGAGAAAGACTAGGGACTGGGTCCTAGCAGGACCCATATGAGGTTGGACTCCACTCCGGCGGTTACTTCCCCTACCCCCGTGAGCGACGACTAAAGCATGATGTTGCCGTCTTGAAGACCACTGTCGAGGAGTTTAAGAAGATAGTACGTATACTACTTAACAGTAAAATATTATATCATATTATAAATAGTAACATATGCAATATTAGTAGCCTGAGCTTATTTGGTTGTAGACTTAGTTTTGATTAATCATACTTACATAAAACTACCTAATTAAAATAAACTACGGCTTTCCAAACTAGATACCCAAATGAGGCCTAAGTCCCTAAGTATTCTTAGATTAGGGTTTCGCAATAACCTGATAATGATACGAACTCGACTAAAATCTAATACACTGTTCTTACTCGTTTATTACACAAAAAATTTAACAGATGCGACAGGTTACTTCGGCTGCGGTTCCACATGCATCTCGTTCGACTGCGGCTCCGTAAGCCATTATCTCGGCTGCGGTTGCGCAGACCGCTCCTGCATCTCCACAGCCCCCTCAAACTCCCACACAGTTCGCTCCTTCATTAGTCGATTTTTTGACGACTCAGGGCTGCACCGAGGAGCAGATACGCCATATTACGGCGATTATCAGAGCTGGAGGAGCTGGACCAAGCTAGGGTAGCTTTAGTTATATTTTTGAGGATGTATGTACTTATCTGATACATATTGTATAAATTTTGGACGATATTGGTGGTTGTTTGCTTGTTCATGATGATTTAGTTTGATATCGTATTCTGTTTGTTTATTTCTTTTATATATTATGCGTGAGATGTTGATTATGAATATTTCTGTATTTGGTTATATGATGTATATATTATTGTGCACAGGGCGGGGAAAAAACAGGAAGCCCTATTTTTAAAAAAAAAACCTGATATTTTGTCCCTATAATCTGTAGTGTCGTCTGTTGCACCTACGGATTAATCCATAGGTCTAATATTTGCCCCTACACAGTTAGCTGTAAGGACAAAACCCTTGTACAAAATTAACTTGTTTAATATATAGAACGTGTATTTCTGCGAGATTAGGAGTTATAAGTTAAATTTGTTTAATAAAAACAAGAAACAACTTGTAGCTCACTGATAAAGTCTTTACACTGTTATGACATAGCCTGTGTGTTTGATTCCCATTAGTCCTAATTATTTTTAATATTTTTCTTTTTAATTTTTCGGAAGCCCATGAGTTGCATGTGTAATATACGGAGAATCGAAAAGTTTTAGAAAAATCAAACGGGATAAATGAGGAATCACCACAGAATAATACCCATGCCCAAAGTCTCGAGCCATGTGGCACAAATCCAACCACCGGAATTGCCTCAAAAACCGCTACCGGCAGTCCGATCTTACCCAAATTCGAACCCAAACTTGAACTCTAATCCAACCCGAACCTAAACTTGAATATGAACTCGAAATCAATCTACTCGACTAACTTGACTCGATCCATAATTGCAATTGACATGATTCGCATTCTACTCGACTTACTTGACTTCATTCTACAACTTTTGCAATTTATGGTTTCGATCAAGACATGTTATAATCAACCAATCAAATCAACTGAGTCAATACAACAGTTATAATCTATTATACTCAGAGTGTTTGGGATATTTTCTTGTGTGAATCCAACGGGGCTTCAGGAGTCCCGTATTAACCTATTTTTTCATTTATTTGAATCTCAGTCGGGTCGACTCCTCCACAGCTTGGAGTCCCGATGTTAACACATGAAATGGGCCCATGTTTCTTAACTCCTGGGGCCCCACTCTTGAGCTCGTGAATAATTCTACGGTTGCGTTGACATTCACACTTGGAACTGTAAGTCGATGTCGCGCACCCCGCGGGTTCGCGAGGAGGTGGAATTTACAAAAAAAACGAGTTTTATAACGCTCGCAACACTGACTAAACTCCAGGATCTTAATAGAAACCTTAACTAGCTAAACTATTCGGAGGTTTAACTACTATGAAGAGTGTTATACCTCCTAGAACCTTGTTCTTCAGGTTTTCTTCTCCTCCTCTCTTAGAGCTCCTCGAAAATCCGGATCGACCTTGCAACGTCGGCTTCCTCACGTCAAAGACGATCCATCCGAGAGTATGTGCTTCAAGCTCCAACCTCTAAACCGAGATAATTAGGGTACCTAGTTTGTTAAGCTAAGTAGCCTAGATGATATAGAGTATCTAATAGAGTGTTTTATCTCTTGAGACTCTATGTTTCACAACTCATGTGAGGGTTAGAGTCTTTGAGTAAGAAGGAGGAGAAAATGGAGAGAGAATACAAAAATGCAAATGAGCTAGTGTTGGCAAGTGAAGAATGGCTCCTCTCACTTCACTCATTCAAGCATGCAATATTTTCCAATAGAAAATATCAACCATGCTTGAATAGTGAGTCCAAACAAATAAAAAAATTCAAAGAGCTATGCTTCACCCATGCCAAGTATGTCTCTAAATTTCCATCTCATTAATCTATTTCCCAAAATAGATAATCCAAATAATAAGGTGTCTCCTTCTAGAAACATATCATGTAAAATTATAAGAATGCCCTTACCGTATATACATACCCGAATTTGTATTTCGAAAAATAGATGATAACAATCCAATAATATAATACTAGGATCCAGCTTAACCAAATCCCACTAGTATTATCTATCCGAACATCATCCATGTAGCCAGTACACGTATGTGATCAGAACCCTGCCGTAAAACCATACGACCTCTATATCATTTCGTCCGAAGTAGGAAAACCCTCTGTGTGGGACTCTAAAGACTGGACAGTACGCTGACAGTGGGTTTAACCATAAGTCCGTCAGCGGTACTAGCTGCACGTAACGGCTACCCAGGTATCTGTCGATAAGAAGGCTGATGAGCTAACTCATCCGAACTCCTACTGAGCCTATCTGTGACGATCTTCGTACAGTCCGGTCTATTCGTCTAAGATACTCGCATATCGGGCCTAGGGGGATGGTAACCGTCAGACCCCTAATAGCGCAATAAGTCGTGTCGGAGTAGAGCCTAATACACACAGAGAAACCACTGGAGTGCCTACCAGTAAATCTCGCTTGCCCTGGCCAGGGACTTTGTGTAATGGCTTTCTGAACACAGCGCGATATCAACCCCCAATACCGGGAGAGACGAATCCTATCTAACTGCTACTGCTTACAAGTGTTTCTGGACTGCACCCAACCACTACCTATTTGCACGCCTCATTTAAGCCATGGCAGGGTACTAATCTAAGTGCAGTGGGAACACACTTGAGACGAATAGTGATATCAAGTCAACGGACTAACTTGTACTCATACCATCCGGAAACTGCTACCTGACGATAGGTATAATACAAACCAGTAGTTCCCAACGAATCTGTCTAGTGTAACTCATAACCCAATGAGCACCTGTATACTATCTCTGGTACGACGTACTAATGGCTGTGGGATAGACCATCTTTCCTGCTGGGATAAGAAGCGTATACACTGGTCTACTCTGGAGTATCGATGCCCCGTCTCGATAATCCTACGACTAGGGAACTGTATAAGGATGTGCTTATAGACTACCCATCCCCCAGTCCATATATGCTAAAAGAAACATATGCACATATTGAGGTAGAATCAAACCAAATAGCATACTACCATTTTGAGTAAGACTGTTATTATAACTGTGAATATCCCAAGCTTCCAATATGTAATATATAATCCAGTTTGATACAATAATGGCCTCTAAGGCATATATCATTAACAATCTCTCACTTGCACTAAGGCCATGTATTGGCATATCACAGACCTATCATCTCGATTAGCCTCTCGAACTTTATTTGAGGGATGGCCTTTGTGAATGGATCTGCAGTGTTGTTCTCCGTCTCCACTCTCCGCACCTCGATCTCCCAGCGATCAACGATCTCCCTGATCGGGTGGAACCGTCTCAAGATATGCCTGGACTTCTGATGGGACCTTGGTTTCTTCGCTAAAGCTATAGCGCCATTGTTGTCACAATACAACGGTATTGGATCAACAATGGACGGAACCACGTGAAGCTTTTTCACGAACTTCCTGATCCAGACCGCTTCTTTCGCGGCGTCACATGCAGCGATATACTCCGCTTCCATCGTCGAGTCAGCAACGGTGTCGTGCTTGAAGCTCTTCCAACAGACCGTCCCTACAAGGGTAAAGACATAACCCGACATGGACCTAGAGTTATCCTTGTCACTATGGAAGCTGGAGTCGGTGAAGGCCTCGATATGGAGGTCTTCTCTGCCGTACACTAAGAACATTTCTTTAGTCCTTCTCAGATACTTGAGATTGTTCTTCACTGCTGTCCAGTGCTTCTCCCCTGGGTTTGACTGATACCTACTTACAACGCTCAGTGTGTAAGCTACAACTGGTCTGGTATACAACATCGCGTACATTATAGAGCCTACCGCAGAAGCGTAAGGTATAATAGTCATGCGATCCATTTCCAAATCAGTCTTGGGAGATATCTCTTGGGAAAGGGTGATTCCGTGATAAGCCGGTAGATTACCGCGCTTTGAATCTTCCATACTAAATCTTTCAGTATGGTGCCGATGTACCTTAATTGTGAAAGTCCCAACATCCGTTTAGATCTATCACGATAGATCTGGATCCCCAGAATGTAGGAGGTATCACCCAGATCCTTTATAGAGAACCTTTGTGACAAGAATCCTTTGACTGATTATAGCATAGGAATGCCATTTCCTATCAGGAGAATGTCATCCATGTACAAGACGAGGAATACCCCAGTTCTCGCTACAATTTTACTATAGATGCATGATTCATCTGAATTTTTGACAAAGTCGAATTCCTTGACCGTCTCATCAACAGATATTCCAACTCCGCGATGCCTGCTTTAATCCATAAATGGATTTAAGCAACTTGCACACTTTTCCGCTGCTCTTACTCTCTATAAAACCCTCCGGCTGATTCATATAGACACACTCTTCCAAATTTCCATTCAGAAAAGCGGTCTTTACGTCCATCTGCCAAATTTCAAAATCATGGAAGGCAGCAATGGCAAGAAGGATCGGAATGGATTTGAGCATGGCCACTGGAGAAAAGGTTTCATCATAGTCCAAAGCAGGTCTTTGACGATAACCATTTGCAACAAGTCTAGCCTTATAAGTTTCAACCTATCCATCTACACCAATCTTCCTTCTGAAGATCCATTTGCAGCCTGCGGGTTTTACCCTTTCTGGATTAATGTCTAAAGTCCATACTTTGTTGGTGTACATAGACTCCATTTCTGTCTGCATTGCATCCAGCCATTTTACCAAGTCTCTGCTCTGAATGGCTTGCTGGAAGCTAGTTGGCTCATCATCGTCGATGATGCAATCCTCTCTATCCCCGTCTATGAGAAAACCATAGTATCTCTCGAGCGGATGAGACTACCTACTAGTCCTGCGGAGCGGCGCGGGAATGCCATGTTCTTTCGAAATTTCTAGTTCCACCATACTTTCAGTAATAGCTTGTGGTTTTGGAATTTCTTTCTGTTCTATTGCGCTCCCACTTATTTATTTTTGAAGAAATTGAGTTTCGAAAAGGCGGGCATGCCGAGAAACAAAGACCTTTGGTTCCTCCACATAATAGAAAGACACCCCCTAAAGTTCTTTGGGTATCCCAAAAACTTACACAGTATTGAGCGTGCCTCGAGTTTGTCCGCATGCTAATTTTTTACAAAAGCTGGACATCCCCATATCTTCAGATACTGAAGATAGGGTTTCTTCCTACTCCACATCTGATATGGTGTGGTAAGCACTGACTTAGTAGGAATATTGTTCAAAAGATATGCAGTTGATTCTAGTGCATAAGCTCAGAAGTATCGTGGTAACTCGGCATTACTCATCATGGAACGTACCATATCCAATAAGATTCTATTCCGCCTTTCTGATACACCGTTGTGTTGAGATGTGTATGGAGGAGTAAGCTGAGAGAGAATTCCATTCTCTTTTAAGTAATTCAGGAACTCGGTACTTACGTATTCACCATCTTGATCAGATCTAAGTGTCATGATACTTTTGCCGGTTTGTTTTTCCAATTCATTCTTATATTCCCGGAATTTCGTAAAGGCCTCGAATTTATGTTTCATCAAGAATACATGTCCATACCTTAAGAAATCATCTGTAAAAATAATGAAATAGGAATAACCACTTCTTGCATGTGTAAACATTAGACCACACACGTCGCTGTGTATGAATCCCAAAAGCTATGTGGCTCTTTCTCTGTGTCTAGTGAACGGAGTCTTTGACATATTTCCTTTGAGACGTGATTGACAAGTTGCATAGGACTGATATTCGAACGGATCTAAATATCCCTCTTTATATAACTTCGTCAACCGTGTTTTATTAATGTGACCCAGTCTACAATACCATAAGAAAGCCTAATTTAATTCTGGAGACTTTCTTTTAAGTGTGTTCTGGACATTGAAAATCTGAACTTGATTTAATACGTATATACTGTTATCTAGTGTACCTGACCCAATCAAATTTTGATTAAGGTGGATGTGGATCACATTGCTTACAAATGTAAAATCATAACCTTCTTTAGAAGGTAAAAATACAGAAATGATATTAGAAGCCAGACTAGATACACACAAACAGTTGCGCAAAATCAAAATCTGTCCACTTGTCAATCCTAAGTGATATTCCCCTACGAATACAGTATCCACGCTCATTCCGTTAGAAACCCTGAGAGTCATATCACCTGCATTGATAACTCTAGGTTTCTCAGAGCCTGTAATGAATTACAGATATGAGATCCTGATTCTGTATCTAGTACGCAGAAAGTAGAGTTAATTGACACACAGTTTTCAATCATAAGCACACCTGAAGCCGAAACCACAACGTGCTTCGAATCCTGGTTTTTGGCTTTCCAAGCCCTCCAGTCCTTCTACCAATGCCCTTTCCCATGACAATAGAAACATTCATCCTTCCATACTGTTAGCCCCAAAACTTTTGCCCTGCCCTTTTCCCTTTACTTTACCGACATCGCCTATCGGCTTGGTGGAGGTCTTCTTCTTCTCTCCCTTAGCTTTTGTCTTAGATTTAGAAGAGGAAGATTCCCTAATAAGTAGAGCGGGTGTCTCCCTGGATTTCTGCGGGTGCCCTCAGTGCTCGTCAACATGTTGAGGAGTCCTGGAAGTGAAACTTCCTTTCCTTGAATGTTAAAATTCAAGATAAACTGGACGTAAGTAGAGGGGAGGGACTGTAGAATCAAGTCAGTATATAACTGGTTCTCCAACGTGGTCCCATGGTTCGTGAGTTTTTTTAATATAGCTAATCCTCGTAAAGATGTGGTCCCCTACAGATGACTCGACAGCCAATCTTGCCTGAAACCATATTTTCGAGGTCTCATATCTTGCGATATGAGATTTCTCTCCATTTAAATCCTTGGTGTGGAGAAAGATGGAAGCTAAGTCCATCTTCTCATGCTGCCTCTGGTGTTCATAATCCATTGAGGCTGACACGAGACACTTGGCTCTCGCACTGTTTCTTTCCTATGTCTTACGGATTTTAACATCCGCGATGGTGGAATCTGGACCTGTGACGACGGGGGCTTTGTTAGTAAAGAGGTAGCCCAGATTGTCATAGGTAATGACCATCTGGACATTCCTAAGCCAATCTTTATAGTTTGTCCCGGTCAATTTATTATTATCTAGTAATAACTTAAGCCCGGTCATTTTGGTTGCTGTTGTCAAGAGAGAGCGAAGAAACACTCAGTATGATGCTCTTGCAAGTTTAGAATGGTTATTAGTTTATCTAAACAGATTGGCTCCCACTGTTCCTCGAATCCTCCTTCAACCATAAAAGAAGAATTAGTCACGATTAATCTCACCCTACAATTCTTGCTTAACCTTTCGGCCAAGCTAATGTTTGTATTTTGAGGGAGGTTTTCTAACGTTTTTGTGAAGTTCCTTAATTACATAACCTTTTTTCTGTGGAGGCGTAGCCCCGCTAACACCGTTCTAAGCACCTACTTGGTTTATAGCATTGATTGTTTAGTGAAAAATCTCCCGAAGAGTAGAGGATACTCACAGTAGGATTGGGATCCAAATATCATTGTGTGACAATTTTGAAGGAATCCTACCAAAATCATCACACTTCAAATGGTATGTAACACAAGCAAGTTTCATTTTCCATATAAACTCCCGATGTGGATTTTGCCCCAAGCTCTTATGATCTTGACGAGGGCCAACATATCATAAGACGCAAGTCAAGCTCTACCCATCATTATCCAGGTTAATTTGAACTCACCCGTACAAACCCTTGACGAAGGCCAAAATAGTTGTACGACTGTCCCAAATCAACGCATCTATCTATGCTACAGATGAATACCCAGCAGCTACCAATCACTATACCTTGGCGAAAGTTAAAATACATAGCTTGAAAACTACTGAATACCCATCTGAAATGACGGAGGGCTACTGTTCCCGCCAAAAACTTTCTGCGCAAAAGAGCCCAAGGTATCAAATAGAAGCGATGCGTTTAAGAAAATGTGAACCAGTATTTTCCGGGCTGTATTTTGACAAACTCCCGAATGTGAAACAACTAAATTCTGATTTTATCGAAAGCGTCTCGAAAAAGCCTTCGATTTGATTTATTATGGGCTTCATAATTCATCTGGGATCAAAAGTTATGAGCAAATATGCTATGCACGTGTAATCAATAGAAGAAAAATGAGAACCGGTATTTTCCGGGCTGCATTTTAACAAACTCCCGAATGAGAAACAGCTAAATTCTTATACGTGACCGGGCATCACGTACCCACACGTGACCAGGCATCACATGCCCACACGTGACCGGGCATCACGTGACCATTTACAGGCAAAGCCTGTAGGCACTGAATAAAATAAATAATTGGAAATAATTAATCAGTGGGGTCACGTGACAACACGTTATGGGCCTTTAAACCCACTGAAAAGAATTAAAGATATAATAAAATAATAAGGAAAAATCCCAATGGGGCATCACGTGCCAACACGTGACCAAGGGTCACGTGCAGACACATGATAATTCTTGAGTTCTTTAAAACAACATAATTAAATTCTGGTCAAATGCTTAATCAGGGGGTCACGTGCCAACACGTGATGGGTTCCTAAAGATCTATGAATTAATAGAATTAAATTCCAATTAAGAGGGAATCAAAAACCCTAACTGGAAAAATATTTCTCTAAATCTTTCCAAACAAAAAAATGGTGCTCTGTAAAATGGAGCACCGTTGGATTAAAAATCCAATGGTGATTAAAAATCCCCAATTTATGGAAAGATTCTAAACAAGGAAAGATTTTCCTGAAATTCACCAAGAATAACAAACAGAATATCTTTTGGATTAAAAATCCAATGGTGAATAAAATTCACTGAGTGGTCTAAAAGATCATGTTGGTTACAAAATCAATTAAAATCTTTCAATGAAAAATTGACAAAATAAATTGATTCTTTTCTTTCTCCTATAAATAGGAGCCAAGCAAAGAAGAGAGGAGGATCTATTTTTTTTAGGAAATATACAACAACTGAGAGAAAAAAGAGAGGAGAATTTAATTCTCAAGAGAGAGAAAGAAGATCTCTTCAGAAAAAGAAAACCCTAGGTGAGAAAGGGAAAGAGATCTAAGCTCCATAAAACAAAAGGAGAATTTAATTCTCAATTTAAGAGTTTAACTCTTCTGAATAAGAACTTAGTTCTTCCTTTGGTTGAAGATCTGCAGAAGCAGATCTCCCCACAAGTTGAGAATTTAATTCTCATCAGGGAGATTTTGCCATGCAGATCCAAAATTTAGAGGGAGAATTGAGTTTTGAGAATTTAATTCTCCCAAATTCATAGGAATTTAATTCCTCCAAATGAAACTAGGGTTTAACCCTATATGAGAATTTAATTCTCCCAAATTCATAGGAATTTAATTCCTCCAAATAAAACTACGATTTAACCCTATATAAGAATTTAATTCTTCCAAATACACAGGAATTTAATTCCTCTAAACAGAACTAAGGTTTAACCCTATAAAAGAATTTAATTCTTAAAAACAAGAGACTTAAAGCTCTCCATGCACATAAAGATCAAAGTATCCAACGTGATCACGTGGTAACACATGACCCTCATCCTCAATGAGTAAAAAAAGAATGAACAAGACTAGGTCACGTGTCCCCACGTGACCCTTAAACAGACCCCTCAAAATGAGAAAGAAAAAGCATGAAAACAATGCCTCATGTGCTCACACGTGACTCTCAAAACAAAAGGATCCAAGAGCAGAATCAATTTTGGGCGCCTTCACGTGTCCCCACGTGACCACTAATAAACACTTTAATAATCAATGCATGGGTACCCATCATGTGCCCACACGTGATGGTCTGAAGACCAAAAGTGTTTAACATTTATCTGAATATTCTGAGAACAAAATAAAAGAAGACTGGCCCCATCTTCAGATGTCTCACGTGACCAATTCAATTTTAGTGTTTAACACTACTTTAAGTGCCTCGTCCTTAGTGTTTAACACTATTTTCAGCACATCACGTGGAAGCACGTGATCGCCAAATATCCTCTAGTGTTTAACACTATGTTAAAAACCAAGCTTAGCCTAAATTGGCTATGTTCTCCAGAGGCAAATCTCCCCTTCAACTGAACCTCAAAATTGGTCAGTTTATATGATATGCAAAGTCAAGTCCAGAGCCATGATGAATGGTCAATGCCCAATAAAAGACAAAATGTTGTCAGATCCTCAAACCCTTGTTTAGCATTGCTAAATGATGGGAGGCTAAACCCAGACAAATATTCAACAACCCAAACCAAGGTCTAACATTTTAAACCTTAATTGGACTTAACTCAAGTTGGTCATAAGTCATCAATTCAGATTTAACTGAGCCAATGTGCTCATAATCTAATTAATTGATCTTAGTTCCAAATTGGACTACAGATCTCCCAATCAACATTAGTTCAAGGGTACATCTTTTCACTCCTCTGATATTTGTCGTTGTAATCCTTCAACGTCTTCAGAGCGGTTACGGGTCCCGACAACCAGACATTCCATGGACTGTGGGGTCCTTAAACCCATGAACTATGATGTCCTTAAACAGATGGACTATGATGTCCTTAACCTCGGACTATGGGGTCCTTAAGCCCATAGACTATGATGTCCTTAACCTCGGACTGTGGGGTCCTTAAACCCATAGACTATGATGTCCTTAACCTCGGACTGTGGGGTCCTTTAAACCCATGGATTATGATGTCCTTAACCTTAGACCGTAATTTCCATAAACTAATCGACCGCAAAATCCCTAAACTAGAACAATAGAGTCCAAATGCTCTTTTGTTGGATCTAAATGATCCTGTTAAGTAGATCTTAGTCAAAAATTAGACTAACGTATCCTTAACAAATGGTTAAGTTGACCTTACTCTAAAATCAGACTAACGTGTCCTTAACAAACTGTTAAGTTGATCTTAGTCTAAAATTAGACTAATGTATCCTTAACAAATGTTTAAATTGATCTTAGTTTCAAATGAGACTAACGTATCCTTAAACCCAACTCTAAACCCAAATCTATGAAGATACGGATTTGGACTAATCCACGCCCTACGGGCGACACCATAAATTAGTCTCCATATACAATCCACGGGAAACCAAAAACAAAACAAATACACACGACACGAAGTGACCATGTGGAGAAGGAGAAAGTGGTTACCGCGATGCGGTAGCGTAATTAACTGCAGGGGTTTGCGCCTGCAGGGAAGAGCGTCCCCACAATCAAAAACTCCTCAAATGAGGGGGAATCTGACGAAGTCTGCTACATCGGCCGCATCCGTTTAAACCTTCGATACATGGTGTTATAAATCAACTTGGCATCTTCGGAGAGGTGGATTGATAGCACCGAATAGCATCTTTCCCCAAATTCAGGCAAGACGAACCTACGCGGTCGCGTTTCTGCGTTTCGGAGGAGAACAGATTCTGGCACACCCAGTGGGACCTCTTCCTCTTTCCACTCCACACATCGTGTGTCGTGTTCGCGAACGAATTGCGGTTTGATATAGTTACCCTTGGGTTTGAGGTACTAAGATTTGGTTTTGCTCTTGTGCAGAAAAATGAAATAGCCTCCAATTTCTCCAACTGCGGATGCAACTCCCGTTCTGCCTCATCTGGAGGTGTAACCTACGGGCCCCAAGCGGCCTCACTGTTCAAGATGCTGGTGGAGTAAATAATTCAGGCTACCACTGGACTATTCTTCGGGACCATGCTCTCACCCATGAACTTCAATGCCTCGCTGACGTTGCAGGAAGCCCCAAAGAAGTCGGTCTTTGTTCGACTTACCACTACTGCGGCCCCTCTCAATGGGTCGCCCAAATTCAATGCCTCAGTTTTCAACAGACTGGACCAGAACGCCAACAAGCCCGCGACACCTGATGCAGCCATCCCAAAGCGGATAGCCATACCTACTCAAGCAGGCGAAATTATCGGAGAGGCTTCTTCTGCCAAGAAGTCGGTCTTCACAAGGCTGGCCATTCTGGCTCCTGCTCTAGGTGAAGTCCTCAAAGCTGATTCCCCTGCCCAGAGGTCTGTCTTTGACAGATCGAACATCGCTTCTCAATGGGCATCGGTCTTCAAGAGGCTGACGCCGGCGACAACCCTTCGCCAAAACAGGGGCATGAGGAAGTCACCCCTACAGCTGAACCAACTCCATCCGCACGACATGCTCGTCGTCGTCACTGGCGCCGAGTAAGGAAGGCTGGGGGCAGCTCACCGTCTGGACTAACTCCACCAGCTCCCATGATGGAAATCAATGCTGCTGTTCCAACTGGGAACAGCTTTGAACCGCTTAGGAGGGTTCGCAAGAACCCTCCGACTGCCGTGCTGAAGAGATCTCCTCCACTCGTGGAGAACACTACTAAGGTGAAGTTAGAGCAGCCCCCTCAGCGGCTGTCCTCTAAAATTTACAAAGTCTGGCGACAGGTCCAGGAATCGGTGATTGACCAGGACTACTCTCGCCGACCAAAGAAGATTAAAGCTCGGCAGGAAAAGAGCCATCCCGTGGTACTACAGAAGATGTCATCCGTCTGGGTCCCCGCTGCAACGGCTCCCTCAATTTCAACCGCTCACAAGAGAAGGAGGCCGGAGAAAGCCACTATGACCGCAGCGAAACGCAAGGACGCTGAATCTAAATGCCCCAAGTCAGGGGGTATGGTAACACATACCGTTTATATGGCTTTCGGAAAAGAGGAAAGCCGTGGTTCCATGGGTCATCGACCGCTTACTCGATCGACAATAAAAGCTCAGGAGCAGCAGAAGAAGAAGCTTCAGGAAATTCTAACGCAAATGACCGCACTCACTGGGCCAAAAGAAAGCCCGGAGGCGTCCTCAGAGCAGCGTCAGGAACAAGAAACTGATGCTGAATTCCTCCGAAAAATGCTCGAGAGGAAAGAAAAAGAGGCCGTGGAACAGGCGGCCAACATAAAACGAATGGCTCTTTTGTTCCAAGATATGGTGGGCATGATGATCCAGCCGGACCCTCCAGTTGAAAACCCCCCGATTATCATTGAAGACGATAGAGGGGAGACATCGAACACTCCTCCGGCTCTTTCAGCAGCCAAGGAGGATACCATCTCCAAGGCCGCTCTGGATGATTACATCGCTCAGCGGATACGAGCTCACCAGGCGAATGAAGCGGCCGGAAAAATTGTTAAAACTGGACGACCCTATCCGGGTTGGTATGACCAAATATAGTACCCACCGGGATACATGATCCCCAAATTCCACGTATATAAGGGAACGGGAAATCCGCATCAGCACGTTGCTCAATTCAGAGTCTTGTGCGGCAACGCCGGATGTGATGATAAACTACTTACGCCAGTTTGTTGGCAGCCTGTCGGAGACGACATTCGAGTGGTATTCTGTCACGCCCCGCTTCCCAGAGTACGCTAAGATGGGCACGTGACATAGCCAACCATGCTACCTGTGGGTAGGAAGTATCCATCCACAGTCACATTACGGCTGTAGAGATATCAAGAACAAAATAAAACTATCTAAACATGTCCATAAACCAAGATAAATCATGAGTCAAGAATAATAAAATGCGGAAGCGAAAGATCCAATACAAAATAACTGGAATGTATGTCCCATAATGCGGGCTCACATCAGGAATAAAATGCAGGAAGGAAAAGATAACTACTGCTAACACTCAAAGCTCAGCCTGCTGGCTGAAGTACTCCTGCTCGGACTGCAACAGCGGTACGGAATCTGGGCCATACAAAACCCAGACGTCGGCGCGTCAAGTCATCAAGTAATATAATATGAACAGTATAGCAGACAATGCAATATAAACATGAATAAAACAAGAGTAACAACAATATAAGTCAGAGCAGTGCAGGGTAATGTGCAGTGGGTAAACTGAACTGTTCTATAAGGTTCTCTGTTCTAAGTCTTTGAAATCAAATTGATGAATCATCGATGTAACTCAATAGTATCCCGTGCATGCCCGGGACCACGGTCTAAGACTCTCGGGCTGAAACCGAGACATGCCTCTAGGCAGTAAAAGGTAGCAGGTATAGGCGAGTGATGTCAGCATCATCACTCCGGGGCTGGCCTAGCCCGTAAGACTGATCAGAACAGGTATCGAACTGTTGAGTTACAAGTCAGGTTTCACCTTTGATTTCCCCATACCCCCAAGTTATGTATGTCAGGTCAGGTATTCAGTAATCAAGAACTAATGCCAACACAGGATCAGGTAAAAGCAGGTTTGTCTGGATAGACAACAGGAACGGTCCATGAGGACTACATGTCAGGTTTGTTGGCATTAGACACAAGATCAAGTAACGGGTCAGGTCATGGTACATCAGGTCAAGTCAAGCAGTGTACGGTACCATGTCGGGTCAATCAATATGCGTGTAGCAAGTCAAGTCAAGATGTAAACAATGTCATAGGTGTGCTCACAATTAGTTATATAATCAAGCATGGTTATCATCAACATGATATAATCAATGAATTAAGCAATAGGCAGATTTACTCAATTTGCAGTACAGCTATCAGTTGTGTCACAGAGATGATTTCAATGTTATGCGAATGCAGGATGACAATTATGGCCTTTTAATCATGTTAACAAGTTTAAGAACTTGAGAGGTGCAATGATTTATATGTACAGGTTCAATACAGCTATTACAGGTTAAAATGCATACGAGTGTCCAAATGGAACAAAACTATAAAGATAGTTGCCATAAGCTATGTTAATATTAAAAATGTGTTTAAAAAGGTAATGTGGTTTTTAGGTTCGATTGCAAACTGTAGGTTCCAAGTTTAAAGATAAAATGATATAATACAATATTGTACATGAAATGAGAAATGATTGTACCAAGCTAAATTTACAGGTTTAGGGTGTCATAATATATATGTAAATATTGTATAGCATGTAGCAATGGGTACTTGCCTTGACGGGTAGTGAACCGGGAAAAACGGAACATAAAATGTCGGTGGGGAAACTCGCGGCGGGCGCACGGTTCACGGAATGAACCCAAACAACGAACAATGGAACCACACGGGTCGGGGTACCTCGCTGGAACGTCGGGTCACGTCGTCGGCATCGTCGGATTCCGCCGAGGAATAAACAGTGAATGTCAAGACATGGGATCAAGAAAGAAACAGAAAAACAGCGAAGAAAGGATGTAGGATCAGAGAAGGGGTGCTCACGATAATCCGTGGGACGGGGGTGACGGTCGACATCGTCGACGGAGCTCCGGCGGTGGCCTACGACGGCAACGTAAGAACCTGCAGTTCATGAAAATCTTTTACAGAGAAGGGAAAGAAGGAGGAAAGGAAAGAGGAGGGGAAGTTATCTCACCAAGGAGTGTTTGCGAGGCCGGGGCTACGGAGTCGAGGCCGTCGGCGGCGACAGATCCGGCGGTGTGTGCAGGGGTGCGCGGGGTTGCAGGTCTGGTCGGGGTGCACAGGGAGAAGGGAGAAGGAAGAGGAGGCTTGGTGAGGGGAGGATGAGGAGGCGAGGTTGCTGGTGACGGGGTGCCGGCGTTGGGGCTGCGGCGACGAGGGACGAGGCGACGGCTAGGGCACGGCGATGGGTTAGGTTGCGTTTGAAAAGAAAAGAAGGAGGGAGAAAATGAATATATATACGAGAGAGAGAGAGAGAGAAAGAGATTTATGGGGAGGAGAGAGAGATACGTGAGAGAGAGAAATAGAGGAAAGAGAGATAAGAGTGGGGCCCACGAGAAATGGGGGATTCTGATAGGTTGAGAAGGGATTAGTTTGTTAGGAAAACCTTTAAAATAAATATTTATAAGTTTAAGTGAACAGTAATATTTATATGGTTAAGGAAAAATATATGCCGGTTTAAAATATTAAAATTTGGGATTTTGGCGCAAAATAAAACATTTCCAAATCGCGCCCGGGTCGGGTCCAAAAATTTGAAATTGAAATAATAGAATTTTAAGCGGGATCTAAAATTTAAAATGAAGTGTTTTATGATCAAAAAGCATACCCCCAAAACGGACACACGTACGTGCGTGTAGCCGTCCAAACTCGCCTGTTTCACTGAACGGGACGAAAACACGATGCACGGACGCTACCACAAGGTTAGGGGTGTCAAGCAGGCCAAGATGAATATTTTTAATTTTATTTTAGATGCAAAAAATGTTATATGCAGAAATGAATTTGCCGGGTAAAATTTTACAGTAAGTAACAAACAAGCAAGATAAATGAAATAAGGGTCACACTTCATTCATAAAGTAACAGAAATTAGTAGCATTGGGCTCGGGTGTTACATTATACCCAACTACAAAAAGAATTTCGTCCTCGAAATTCCAAGAATACAAAGATAGATAACTATAAGAAAAGGTGAGGAAACTTCTGCCGGATTTCATCTTCTCGTTCCCAAGTGGACTCTCCATGCGAGCGATTACCCCAAGAAACCAGTACAAGAGGGATAACCTTGATCTTAAGAACCTTTTCTCTTCGATCCACAATTTCAATCGGTCGCTCCTCAAAAATCAAAGTCTTCTCGTACTATTAGCTCCGAATGATCCAATACGTGCGTTTCATCTCGAACATACCTTCGTAGTTGAGATACGTGAAACACATCATGCACATTCACCAAGGACTGCGGTAACGCTAAACAATACGCTACCTCACCAACACGCTCCACGATCTCAAAGCGTCCAACGAATCGAGGACTAAGCTTTCCTCGACTCCCAAAACGAATCACCTCTCTAGTCGGTGATATATTCCAGAACACCAAATCACCCACGGCGAAGTCTAGATGTCTTCTTGACGTGTCAGCCCAACTCTTCTGTCGGTCTTGTGCTGCCTTCATATGATTTCTGATAGTGTTAACCTTCTCAACTATCTGCACAACTAAATCTGGTCCCAACAATCTTCGTTCACCGACATCGTCCCAACAAACAGGTGAACGACACTTACGACCATACAAAGCTTCAAACGGAGCCATCTGGATAGTTGCCTGAAAAATGTTGTTGTAAGAAAACTCCACCAAATGTAGATGATCCTCCCAAGAGCCCTTGAAGTCCAACATGTATGCCCTCAACATATCTTCAAGAGTTTCGATCGTTCTCTCCGACTGACCATCAGTTTGAGGACGATAAGCTGTGCTAAACTTCAATCGAGTCCCCAAACTTTCCTGTAAACTCCGCCAAAAGTGTAATAAGAACCGAGTGTCCCGATCGGACACAATGCTCACCGGTACACCATGCAATCTTACAATCTCCTGCATGTACCGCTCCGCCAAAGTCTCTGTTGATTGACCAACCCGGAAAGGAATAAAGTGAGCTGCCTTGGTCAAACGATCAACAATTACCCATACCGCATTGTTGCCTTTTGGACTCCGCGGTAAAGCCGTCACGAAATCCATGGTTATATGTTCCCACTTCCACTGAGGAATTGGAAGTGGTTGCAATAAACCAGCAACTCTTTGATGTTCAGCCTTAACTTGCTGACACACCAAGCACTTTGCCACAAAGCGAGCAATCTCCCGTTTCATGCCTTCCCACCAGAAATGTTGTCGAATATCTCGGTACATCTTTGTGCCTCCTGGATGTACAGAATAAGCTGAACTGTGTGCCTCCCTCATAAGCTCTTCACGTACATCTCCCTTTGGCACACACAAACGGCTACCATACCTCAACGAACCATCATCGTGGATCAGTAAATCTGTTCGTAGTCCGGCTTCAACCTGTCCTCAAAAATTTTGCAGTCTAGGATCCTGCGATTGAGCCGCTTTAATATTCTCGATCAAAGACGAATGTACTTGCATCTGCATCAACTGTCCCGTAGAACGCGGTAGCACAAACTCCAAGTCCAATCTTTGAAAATCTGCAACGATCTCCTTCTACGTAGTTAACACCTGAATCGCTGGTAACCGACTAAGCGCATCCGGCACGACGTTAACCTTCCCCGGATGGTACTTAAGATCAAGATCGTAGTCAGCCATCAGCTCCAACCATCTACGTTGCCTCATATTAAGCTCTTTCTGTGTGAACACATACTTCAAGCTCTTATGATCAGTAAAAACTTCGACCCTTTCGCCTAAAAGGTAGTGTCTCCAAATCTTCAAAGCGAAAATCACAGCCGCAAGCTCCAAGTCATGAGTTGGGTAATTCTTCTCATGGGTCTTCAACTGTCTCGATGCGTACGCTACAACCTTACCATGCTGCATCAAGACACATCCCAATACTTTCCCAGATGTGTCGCTGTGAATCACCAATCCTCCAGAATTGTCTGGTACGGTCAGAATAGGAGCGGTTATCAACTTCTGCTTCAACGTCTCAAAAGCTATCGCACATCTGTCCGTCCATACAAAAGGTACCTCCTTGTGTGTAAGCTTGGTCAACGGCTCTGCCAGACGAGCAATGTTCTCTACAAATCTTCTGTACTATCCGGCCAATCCAAGGAAACTTCTTATCTCAGCAACATTCTTTGGAATTGGCCAATCACGAACTGCTGCAATATTTTCGGGATCGACGGCAATTCCATCGCTCGACACAACATGCCCCAAAAACTTCACTTCCTCCAGCCAAAACTCGCACTTACTCATCTTCGCAAACAATTTCTCCTGTCTCAATGTCTGCAGTGCGATCTTCAAATGTTCAGCATGCTCCTCAAAACTCTTTGAGTAAACCAGAATATCGTCAATGAATACCACAATAAACTGGTCCAAGAACGGTGAAAAGATTCGGTTCATCAAGTCCATGAATACTGCCAGCGCATTCGTTACTTCGAAGGGCATCACTAAGTACTCGTAATGTCCATACCGAGTTCGGAACGCCGTCTTGCAAATATCTTCTGCTTTCACTCGAACCTGATGATATCCGGATCGCAAATCCAGCTTCGAGAATACCCTCGCGCCACTAAGCTGCTCGAAAGTTCTCCAATGCGAGGGATAGGGTACTTGTTCTTAATAGTCACCCGGTTTAATTCTCGATAGTCGATGCACATCCTTCTTGTGTCATCCTTCTTCTTTACTAGAAGAACTGGAGCTCCCTAAGGCGAGTTACTACTTCTAATCCAACCCTTTTCAAGAAATTCAGCAACCTGTTTCTTGACTTCTTCCAACTCTACTGGTGCCATTGGATAATACGCTTTGGATACTGGCGCTGCACCAGGAATAAGATCAATTGCGAACTCCACGTCTCGCTTCAGCGGTAAACCCGATATATCTTTAAATACGTCCATAAAATCACGAACGACGGCCGGCTCTTCACTTAAATCAACTTCCATTGCTGTAAGAATATTGTTTGTCGGCCTAGCCCTAAACTCAACTGGCCCGATAGAACTGCTTCCTCCAGTGAAGGTAAACTCGGGATGTCCAGGAATCTGGAAAATTACTTTCTTTGCCCTACAATCAATGTGAGCGTGGAAAGTGCCAAGAAAATCCATTCCCAAGACGACTTCGTAGCTGCCCGTATCAATCACCAAGAAATCTGCAAAAAGCTCCCGTCCGCAGACAACAACTGTACAATCTTTACATTCCCTACTAGATATGATTTTCCCATTCCCAGTGTGTATGTCCCAGAAACTAGACAGGGTCGTGCAGGTAATCGAGTGAGTAGTCACAAACTTGGATGACATAAAACAATAGGATGCACCAGAATCAAATAACGCTAATGCGGGAAAACCATGAACGAGTAGAGTACCTGAAACAACTTCTCCTGACGCCTTAGCTTCTTCTGCTGTCAAGGTAAAAGCTCGAGCTTGATTAGGTCCTTGAGTCAGTTGTTTCTGTCCCTGGAACGGTCTCTGCGGAGGCTTCTGAAAATCATCTTTCGTACGAAGCTTCGACGGACAAGCACTGACATTGTGATCTGCCGCTCCATAAACTAAACAGAGTCCCTGCCTCCTTCGACACTCCCTCTGCACGTGCCCAGGTAAACGGCAGTAGTCACAAATCACGCTCCTTCTTCGATCAACGATCACAGGCTTCTTCATTGGTGCTACACCACGACGGTCCACTGGAATACCATTGCGACCATGAGCTCGGTTTGGTACAAATGCTGGCTTCCTTACCGCAACTGCTGTCTGCTGCAAACTTCCTTTCATCCCAGATAAACTCTGCTGTTCCCGAGCTGCCATAAGAACCTGTGAGAAAGTGATCAAACCCAGGGAGACAATCTGCCTCTGGATGTCCACATCCAAGCTGCGCATGAACCTCCGTGTCCTGTCTGCATCGTTGGCAACTAAAGGTCCAGCGAATCTGCTGAGTCTCGTCCATTCTGCTGCATGCACATCCACGGGTGCTCCATTCTGCTTTAGCCCGATGAATTTCTCTTCCATTTCCTCTCGTGCAGTCCGCGGGAAGAACTTCTCCAGGAAACTCTTTGAAAAGTCCGCCCACTTGATCGGCTTGGGCAAGCGGGTCTCTTCCACAAGCCACCATTCTCGGGCGTAGTCCACTAACTGAATGCGTACCATATCAACTCTTTTCTCATCTGGAATCTGTGCCGCAATAAGCAAATTCTCTGTGTCAACTTGCCACTGCTCTGCTGGCAACGGTTCCTCCAAACAAGTAAATGTAGACGGACCCAAACAACTAAAATCTGCCACGGTCCCTACCCGGTCGACTGGTTTAGCTTCAACCTTGTCTACGGACTGCTGAACGGTCCGCAAACCTTCCTGGAATGATTCCGCTTGCTGCTGGATCAGCTCGGTCTGTCTCTTTTGATTCTCTAGCATTCCCCTTATCACTCCAAGCATGGCGGCTTCGTCCACACGCCTCTGGTACGTCTTCAAATTCCTATCTGCCATATTCCTGAAATCAAAACACCCAACATTAGCATGATGATAGATTCAAAATATAGATTCAAGACTAGAACTCCAAGATACTTAAATAGAGTACCGCATTGTAACTATGCCGCGGTATCATAGCCACGATTACATAACTCCACCCAACTCGCCTAAGTCCTAGAGATAACAAGGAATCAGGTTTCCGAGTCGATATGCAAAGGAAGTTTGCACATCGTAAAAGATATAATCAGGAAGAATGTGATTCAAGAATGGTAAAACGGTAAGGTGGCAGGACATGTTTCCTAAACACGGGTATTCTGATTCGTGTATTGGTTACAATACCCAACTACAAAAGAATCAACCCAACTAACCTATGGCTCTGATACCAAAAGAACCATGTCACGCCCCGCTTCCCAGAGTACGCTAAGATGGGCACGTGACATAGCCAACCATGCTACCTGTGGGTAGGAAGTATCCATCCACAATCACATTACGGCTGTAGAGATATCAAGAACAAAATAAAACTATCTAAACATGTCCATAAACCAAGATAAATCATGAGTCAAGAATAATAAAATGCGGAAGCGAAAGATACAATACAAAATAACTGGAATGTATGTCCCATAATGCGGGCTCACATCAGGAATAAAATGCAGGAAGGAAAAGCTAACTACTTCTAACACTCACAGCTCAGCCTGCTGGCTGAAGTACTCCTAATCGGACTGCAACAGCGGTACGGAATCTGGGCCATGCAAAACCCAGACGTCAGCGCGTCAAGTCATCAAGTAATATAATATGAACAGTGTAGCAGGCAATGCAATATAAACATGAATAAAACAAGAGTAACAACAATATAAGTCAGAGCAGTGCAGGGTAATGTGCAGTGGGTAAACTGAATTGTTCTATCAGGTTTTCTGTTCTAAGTCTTTGAAATCAAATTGATGAATCATCGATGTAACTCAATAGTATCCCGTGCATGCCCGGGACCACGGTCTAAGACTCTCGGGCTGAAACCGAGACGTGCCGCTAGGCAGTAAAAAGTAGCAGGTATAGGCGAGTGATGTCAGCATCATCACTCCAGGGCTGGCCTAGCCCGTAAGACTGATCAGAACAGGTATCGAACTGTTGAGTTACAAGTCAAGTTTCACCTTTGATTTCCCCATACCCCCAAGTTATGTATGTCAAGTCAGGTATTCAGTAATCAAGAACTAATGCCAACATAGGATCAGGTAAAAGCAGGTTTGTCTGGATAGACAACAGGAACGGTCCATGAGGACTACATGTCAGGTTTGTTGGCATTAGACACAAGATCAGGTAACGGGTCAGGTCATGGTACATCAGGTCAAGTCAAGCAGTGTACGGTACCATGTCGGGTCAATCAATATGCGTGTAGCAAGTCAAGTCAAGATGTAAACAATGTCATAGGTGTGCTCACAATTAGTTATATAATCAAGCATGGTTATCATCAACTTGATATAATCAATGAATTAAGCAATGGGCAGATTTACTCAATTTGCAGTACAGCTATCAGTTGTGTCACAGAGATGATTTCAATGTTATGTGAATGCAGGAAGACAATTATGGCCTTTTAATTATGTTAACAAGTTTAAGAACTTGAGAGGTGCAATGATTTATATGTACAGGTTCAATACAGCTATTACAGGTTAAAATGCATACGAGTGTCCAAATGGAACAAAACTATAAAGATAGTTGCCATAAGCTATGTTAATATTAAAAATGTATTTAAACAGGTAATGTGGTTATTAGGTTCGATTGCAAACTGTAGGTTCCAAGTTTAAAGATAAAATGATATAATACAATATTGTACATGAAATGAGAAATGATTGTACCAAGCTAAATTTACAGGTTTAGGGTGTCATAATATATATGTAAATATTGTATAGCATGTAGCAAGGGATACTTGCCTCGACGGGTCGCGAACCGGGAAAAACGGAACGTAAAATGTCGGCGGGGAAACTCGCGGCGAGCGCACGGTTCACGGAATGAACCCAAACAACGAACAATGGAACCACACGGGTCGGTGTACCTCGCTGGAACGTCGGGTCACGTCGTCAGCATCTTCGGATTCCGGCCGAGGAATGAACAGTGAATGTCAAGACATGGGATCAAGAAAGAAACAGAAAAACAGCGAAGAAAGGATGTAGGATCAGAGAAGGGGTGCTCACGATGATCCGTGGGATGGGGGTGACGGTCGATCTCGTCGACGGAGCTCCGGCGGTGGCCTACGACGGCAGCGCAAGAACCTGCAGTTCATGAAAATCTTTTACAGAGAAGGGAAAGGAGGAGGAAAGGAAAGAGGAGGGGAAGTTATCTCACCGAGGAGTGTTTGCGAGGCCGAGGCTACGGAGTCGAGGCCGTCGGCGGCGACAGATCCGGCGGTGTGTGCAGGGGTGCGTGGGGTTGCAGGTATGGTCGGGGTGCACAGGGAGAAGGGAGAAGGAGGAGGAGGAGGCTTGGTGAGGGGAGGATGAGGAGGCGAGGTTGCTGGTGACGGGGTGCCGGCGTTGGGGCTGCGGCGACGAGGGACGAGGCGACGACTAGGGCATGGCGATGGGTTAGGTTGCGTTTGAAAAGAAAAGAAGGAGGGAGAAAATGAATATATATATGAGAGAGAGAGAGAAATTTATGGGGAGGGGAGAGAGAGAGAGATACGTGAGAGAGAGAAATAGAGGAGAGAGAGAGATAAGAGTGGGGCCCACGGGAAATGGGGGATTCTGATAGTTTGAGACGGGATTAGTTTGTTAGGAAAACCTTTAAAATAAAGATTTATAAGTTTAAGTGAACAGTAATATATATATGGTTAAGGAAAAATATATGCCGGTTTAAAATATTAAAATTTGGGATTTTGGCGCAAAATAAAACATTTCCAAATCGCGCCCGGGTCGGGTCCAAAAATTTGAAATTGAAATAATAGAATTTTAAGCGGGATCCAAAATTTAAAATGAAGTGTTTTATTATCAAAAAGCATACCCCCAAAACGGACACACGTATGTGCGTGTAGCCGTCCAAACTCGTCCGTTTCACTGAACGGGACGAGAACACGATGCACGGACGCTACCACAAGGTTAGGGTTGTCAAGCAGGCCAAGATGAATATTTTTAATTTTATTTTAGATGCAAAAAATGTTATATGCAGAAATGAATTTGCCGGGTAAAATTTTACAGTAAGTAATAAACGAGTAAGATAAATGAAATAAGGGTCACACTCCATTCATAAAGTAACAGAAATTAGTAGCATTGGGCTCGGGTGTTACATATTTGGAACTCCCGAATGACTCCGTTAAAACGTTCGCAGAAATGGAGTTACTCTTTACACAGAGGTTCGCAAGCGCTAGTGAACGCACCCCAATCACGGCACTGATTAATGCCAGGGTGAAACCTGGAGAAACATGGGTTTAGTATGCAATATGGTGGCGCAACCTATGGTCGAAGTGCGAACAGCGCATAGAAGAAGCTCCTGCAGTAAGCATGTTTGTAGGAACCTTTGATCCGCAGGCGACCATATCCCAATTCATGATGTTCTTCAAGCCGACCACCTTTTAGGCCTTGATCGACAAGCTGGCCCAAATTGAACAGATGGGCCATAGAACATCCTCCTCAAAGAAGAATCCTCGGAATGAGAAGGGGAAAGGGAAAGCAAGCTTCATCGCCAACGCTCAACAACAACCGAGTGGACCAAGACCGGTTGTTCGCCAAAGCAACAAGCGGCAATCCCTCGATGAGAGGTTGAGACGTCCTTACTCGTTTCCCCGGGATAAAACAAGGAAACTGTTTGAACTGGCAGTGCTCAATGAGCTCATCACTCTACCAGAGTCGAGACACCCAACGCGACCAAACGACATCAACGATCCTAATTACTGCCCCTACCACCGAGTATTGGGCCATCCGTTCGAAGACTGCTACGTCTTCAAAAACTGGGTTGAAGACCAATACCAATAGGGCAAGTTCGCGCTATCCGAAAACTGGAAGGTGAATCCACCACAACAACACACTCCTAAAAGGGTGGACACACCGGGGGCATCGTGCTCTTTTATAGAAGAAGCTCTATGGGAGGTCGCTCTTTCAGCTAAGACGAAAAGAATACTGAAGGATCTTCACACATGCCCGACAATCAGGTGGAAAAGCCAGCTAGAGCCTGAGATCATCGAGGGAATGCTAAAACCGCACCCGATGCCGAGAATTGGTAGCGATGGTCAAAACGCTCAGGCCCAGCCGTCAAAGTCTTCAAAGAAGGAAAAAAGCCCATGAAGCCCGATGACAAGCGCACGAATCTGCAAAAGCATATTGACGTGCTGGAGGAATATAACCAGAAGGCGCTGACCCCGGTCACACTCCAAGAATTTCTCAACAATATCCTTGAGAGCGGAGATAACAACAATAATGGCGGGGATGACTCGTCAGATAATCTGAGTACTATGTGGCAAGTTGCCACATGATCTCTCATTCGGCGTTAACTAACGAAGAAGCTCACTCGGCGATAGAGGACAACGTAAAAGAGCTGGGGGCAGGATCGAAGCCAAAACCCTTGGAACTGTCTGACGAGATGATCGACTTGCTACTGAACGAAGCCCGTCAGAAAAGCAAAGCTAATCGAGAGCGTGAACTGGCTATATTCGAAAAAGCCAAACGCCAACGATTAAATGAAAAGGTCAAGGAACCCCATTCGGATCGAAGCATCCCTATCGCCAGCAAAAGCAAGATTAAAGTAAGGAGACGATTCGCTAGGGACCTGTCAATAGGAATGAAGTTGCCTTCTTTCAGAGAAAATTCTCCTGGCAGTATACATCTTAATGAAGCGGACATACATCCTAACTTCTGCTTATACCATTAGAGGATTGCACACCCTACCGAGGAGTGCAAAGCTTTTAAAGACTGGTGGCAGGGGTATGTTGCCCACCGACAACAGGTTCAACGAGTGAAGCGCAAGGCTCGTCAGGAACAGAAAAGCACGAAAGATGAGCGCAAAAGAGCTGCTGGCAACTGTCATATAGTCGACACCAAAGGATCGCAAGTTATCACCTTTGGAAGCGACTCTGACGAAGAAATCGCCCTCAGCCCCCGCTTCAAGGAATCCACTTCCGACACAAAAGATGCGAAGATTTACGAGAAAATCTAGCTGCGTAATTGTACTTTGCCCAAAAAATCTCGGACCTAGGACCGAAACGTCCTTAAACTAACGATGGACCAGTATGTCCTAAAACTGGTTGATAACCGAAACGTAGTTAAACTACTACCAACCCACGCCGTCCCCAGACTGACGTGGTGTTAAAAAAAGGGTACGTCCATAAGCGAAATGGGCACAGATGAAAACCCAAAAGGGCACCGTAAGTAAAAACAGCATGACTACCGGCGACTTTTGTGAAAATCCGAAAGGGCGCAATCTCGTCAAAAGACACTTGCAAGGCCCCCTCGACCCTGTAAGGAGAAACCACCTGCGTGAGATCATTACGACTCACAAAGAAGAACACACTTAGGGATCCCCACGAATCCTAAGGAGAAATTACACTTGCGATATCCTCATGACTCGTAAGGAGAACCCTCTTATGAGACCCTCACGGCTCATAAGATTCAAAAGCCTTAAGCTACAGGGATCTGAACCTGTTATTAAGCAGTCATACCCCTTCCCCCCGATTTTGCCCTACAAGCGTCTCGACCCTTATATACAATCCACAGGCGCGAATAAACATTTCCCTAACAAAAGTCCCACCAGAGACTGAGGATGTGCCCATATGGCAAAAGGCACTTGCAAGTTTTCTCGACTTATAAGCAGAAAATACTCTTGTAAGATCCTTACGACTTATAAAAGACCATACACTTAAGACTCCTCACGATTCTTAAGGAGAAAACCCGCTTACGAGATCCTCACGACTCGTAGGGAGAAATGCCTTCACGAGACCCTTACGGCTCATAAAGTCAAAAGTCTTAGTCGACAGGATCCTAACCCTGTTTACTAAGCCACCTTTGTTCGATATCCATAAAGGCAAATGATGAGTCGCTCCTGGAAATATCCCAGTTGCAGCGATGCTGATGCCTGAATCGGTATCAAATCACAAATTCGCAGTGAAAAGCCAGCGAGCCATAAATGCATATGAAATAGCCGAAATGATGCGGCAACTTGAATAAAAATCAGCAAGTAAAAAAATGTATGCATATAAAATAGCCGAAATGGTTGGGCAACTCCCAATAAAAAAACAGCGAGTAAAAAGAAAATATAGCCGAAATGATTGGGCACCACGAAAAATAGCCGAAATGATTGGGTAACCGCGATTTTCGAGATATAAAATGCCGAAATGATAGAGCATTGCGGAAAGAATTTAAAAAAATGAAAGAATGAAACTTTTTGCCCTGCAGGTGAGGTCACATTGACCCCTGTATACAATCCATGGGCACAAACAAGAAGGGAACCATATCGTCCTGCCAGGCTTCGTCAAAGCGAAGCCAAATCTCGATGGTTCATAGACAACCTAGAGACAATCTCGACATTCGTCGCAATATTGCAGACATAATGTCAACAAACGAAGCGAAGGAAGATCCCTAGCTTCAGGGTCTTGACGTCAACATCGACAACTTAGAGATCAACACTGGTGTTCTTCCTCCCTCCAATCGGATGCAGACGCAACATCAACAAACGGAGCCACGACAAAGTCCCCTAGTTCCAAATCTCGACGGTTCACAGATAGCCTAGAGACTACCCGGAACCATGGCAAAGTGCCCTAGTTCCAAATCTCGATGGTTCACAGACAGCCTTGAGATCATCAACGGCATTTCTCTTTACTCCAGCAGGATGCAGATGCGACGTCAACAAACGACCCCAGGGTCAAAACAATGGAACCATGGCGAAGTCCCCTAGTACCAAATCTCGACGGTTCACAGACAACCTAGAGACTACCCCGGAACCATGGTAAAGTCCCCTAGTTCCAAATCTCGACGGTTCACAGACAGCCTAGAGATCACCAACGGCGTTTCTCCTTACTCCAGCAGCATGTAAATGCGACGTCAACAACTGACCTCAGAGTCGCAATGAAGCAGAGCCATGGAAAAGTCCCTAGTTCCAAATCTTAATGGCCACATCTACGGCCTGGAGACCAACAACGGTGTGCCTCCTCATTTCAGCAGGACACAGATGTTACACCATCAATCGGAACCACGGCAAATTCCCCAGTTCTAAGACTCTACGGTTCACAGACAACCCAGCGCCATCAAATGACCCTATCTCGGACACACGTCAGCAAATGACCCCGTCGCGGAAACACGTCATCAAATGACCCCGTCTCGGATACACGTCAACAAATGACCCGTCGTGAAAACACAACATCAAATGACCCCGCCACGGAAACACGTCATCAAATGACCCCGTCTCGAAAATACGTTATCCAATGACTCTGTCTCGGAAACAAGTCAACCAACCCCAGGGAAATCAGTGTCCTTGGCAACCTCCTCGATTCAGGGAAATCAGCGTCCTTGACGAGAGCATCTCGATTCGCGTCGGCCCGCAGAGAAATCAGTGTATTTGCAGGAATACCTCGATTCGTTTCGACTCCAGGGAAATCAGTGTCCTTGGCAAAACCTCGATTCAGGGAAATCAGCGTCCTTGGCGAGAGCATTTCGATTCGCGTCAACCTGCAAGGAAATCAGTGTCTTTGCAGGAATACCTCGATTCGTCTCAACTCCGACGAAATCAGTGTCCTTGGCAAAAACCTCGACTCAGGGAAATCAGCGTCCTTGACGAGAGCATCTCGATTCGTGTCGACCCACAGAGAAATCAGCGTCTTTGCAGGAATACCTCGATTCATCTCAACCCCAGGGAAATCGGTGTCCTTGGCAACCTCTTCGATTCAGGGAAATCAGCGTCCTTGACGAGAGCATCTCGATTCGCGTCGGCCCGCAGAGAAATTAGTGTCTTTGCAGAAATATCTCGATTCATTTCGACTCCAGGGAAATCAGTGTCCTTGGCAAAACCTCGATTCAGGGAAATCAGCATCCTTGGTGAGAGCATCTCGATTCGCGTCGACCCGCAAGGAAATCAATGTCTTTGCAGGAATACCTCGATTCGTCTCAACTTCGAGGAAATTAGTGTCCTTGTAGGGTTACTAGGCACTGCCACAAGGCTCTACGAGGCATCAACCTTGCCTGATTTAAAAATTAGCCGTGCCGAACAACCCGTAACAAGATCTTTATACTAGAGTTTAGGTGAAAACAAGCATGTTAAACTCTTTAACACTAAGTGAGAGGGATTACAACCTTTGTAGATCCGGTCCTTCACTTCTTAAGCTTCGTGTTGAGGTCCCTTCGCTGCGATCATCGTGTCCTAGACTCTCGAGAGGCTCCACGAACGGAAAGATGCAAGCTTGCTTCCGATCTTCGATAACAAAGATGATCTATCTTGAAGTTTCATTAACACAAGCTAACACTCACTAAATGAAGTGAACACTCTCATCTAAAGGGCGAGGGTAGATGAGGATGATGAAGTAGGATTTTTGCTCTCATTTGTTTTCATATTCTCACTCACTTTCATCACTTAGCAAAAAGCTAGAAAGCTTTTTCCAAGAAGGAACTCAAGGAAGAAGATGATGGAATCCTTTTGTGATGAACAATGAATTATTGTAGTGGTTACAAATCTAACCAAGGGTTAAGCATGAAGGAGTTAACCCTTGTAGAGAATTAACTAGAGTTAATGATTTGGATTGGGTTAACATAATATCTAGCAAAACACAAAGTCAAAGCTTCATGAAGCTTCATAGAAGCTTCATGCAAAAGCTAACCCTAATCCAAACCCTAACCAAGTTTAAACCCTAAACCATTGTTAAATTTGTAACCCTAACATGTTACAATATTATATATCACATATACAATATATTTTGTAACAATATAAAATAATACAATTAACATATATCGCATATATATCAATGTATTACCCGAGTGAGAAAAAGAATCTTTTAGTGAGCTAATATTACTTAATGTAATTTAATATATCATATATATTATTATACATTAAATTATCGAATCAACACTTGATCCGACAATCCGGCTATATCGCATATAACCGACTAATACGATGACCCGGCTATATCACATATACCCGGCCGATATCTCATATCGCGAGAATCCAATACGGTATCACATACCGCATTATCCTCGGTCCCGCACATATCATATATGTGCTCCTACTCCATTTTGCCTGAGTCAAGAAACCTCTGTGTAGGACTCTAAAGAATCGTCAATACGCCGGCAGTAGGTGATGATCATATCAAACATCCACAAGCTGCAAGCGGTCAGATAAACGTAACAGCCACCCAGGTATTGAGCGCTCAGAAGATCAACAAGCAAGCCTGTACATTCTCCTGTGAATCCAATCAGTAACACTCCCGTACAGTCCGGTCTCGTCGTCTGATATGTCGCATATCTCGTCTAGGGGTGATAAACGTCAGACCCCAGTAACTCGATAAGTCATTTCGATATGAGGTCTATAACAGTTCGAGAAACTACTGATAACACTTACCAGTAAATCTCAGCAACCCTGGCAAGGGATTTCCTGTTATAGCCAATCGAACACAGCACAACATCAACTCCCTATACCGGGAGAGACGAATCCCCTCCTATCGCTCATTGCCTCCATGTGATTCGGGACTGTACCCAAAAGCCACCTTTTTTCACGCCCTCTTGGACGTGGTATGATGGAAATCAAAGCACAGTGGGAATCACACAAGACTCTATGACGATCTCGGGTCAACAGAATACTATGTACCAGTGTCACCGGAGAACTGCCATCTGACATGAGGTATAATACCATCTGGGAGTTCTCGGCGAGTCTGTCCAGTGTATCCAGTCTCTACTGAGCACCCGTACACCATCCTTGATGTCAAACACTGATGGATATGTGATCATCCATCGCCCATCATATGGGTCAAGATGCGTATACGCTAGTCTACTCTGGTGTATGCCCTGTCTCGATACACCCTCGACTAGGAACAGTTATAGGATGTACTCGTCGACTACCGTGGCCCCACTAGTATGATCTCATCATAGTCCCAGTAGTCGAGTACATATCCTAAGGGCTTTATCAACATGTAATATAGAGAAAATCAGAATACATGTTAAGATAAAGTACAACCAGATAGCATACTATCATGTCGAGCAAGAAAGTCCTCCCTATATATGTCCAAGCATCCACTACTATATACATCATATGTACAGTAATGGCCTCTAGGACATACATATAACTAACAATTTTCCACTTGCACTAGGGCCATCTGTTATGGTATCGCATACCCAACAATTAGCTGTGGTTGAAGTATCTCATACTCAACCATCCCATAAAAGTCTCTACTGGGAAAAAGGCCTTTGTGAGTGGATCCGCGTTGTTGTCCTCTGTGTCTACTCTCCTAATCTCGATCTCCCTGGAGATCAACCATCTCCATGATCGGGTGATAGTGCCTAAGAATTATATCTGGATTTCTGATGGGACGGTAGTTCCTTGGCTAAAGCCACAACTCCATCATCACACAATGGTAGGAACGAAGTTCATCTCATGAACTTATATATCCAGACTGCCTCTTTGGTAGCATCCTTGGTAACGATGTATCTTGCCTTTAATCGTCTAGTAAGTCACGGTATCTAGCATGAAACTCTTCCAACATACCGTCCCTCCACTGAGGGTAAAGACAAAGCCTGCGACTGACATTCAGTCGTCCTTATCACCCTGGAACCTTTCCAGTGATTCTTTCCAGGATTGATTGATACCATCTCACTACTTCTAGTGAGAATCCTAACATCCAAATAGATCTATCTCATAGATCCATAACCCAGGATTTAGGAGGTATCACCTTGATCCTATATGGAGAATCCTTGTGATAAGCGGAGATTAACCGAGCGTAGCATAGGAAACTCCTTCCCTATCAAGAGTATGTCATCCACGTACTCTACGAGGATCACCACCATACCCTCTACTACCTTTTTGTATATACAAGGTTCATCTACCATTTTGATGAAGTCAAACTCTTTGACTGCCACATCAAAACAGATGTTCCAACTTCGTGATACCTATTTTATCATATAAAACATCTTGCACACGTTTCCGTTGCTCCCACTGTCTACGAAGCCCTCTGGCTGTGTACTTATAGACGCTCTCTTCTAAAACATCATTTTAGAAAAGCAGTCTTGACACCCAACCACCAGATATCGTAGTCATGGTATGTAGCCGTGGCAAGTAGGATCTCGATGGACTTAAGCATAGCTTTGAAAGTCTCAACTTTTCCATGCACACCAAGTAATCTTCTCAAGATTTACTTGCTCCTGATGGGAATTTAACCCTTCAGATAAAGCAACCAAAGTCCATACTTTGTTGGTGTATAAGGATTCCATCTCAGATCTCTAAGCATCCAGCCATTCTTACAGAGTCCCACTCCTGATGGCCAGCTCGAAACTAGTTGGGTCATCATCTCATGATGCAATCCTCGCTCCCACTGTCATAGAGAAATTGAAGTATCTCTCAGGTGGGTGAGGAACCCTACTAGATCGGCGGAGAGGCTGAGGTTCGTTAGAATCTATTGAATCCTTTGGTTCTACCAAATCATCTGTTGTAGTTTGTATAGCTGGAACTCCTTCCAGTTCTACCTCATGACCACTAATTTCTTCACAAGAAATTCCCTTTCAAAAAGATGGCATGTTGAGAAACAAAACATCTTTTGTTCCACGGTTAGGTAGAAGATATTCCCTTGCGTATGCTTGGGATATCCAACAAACTTCCACAGATCTGACTTTGCCTCGAGCTTGTCCGGATTTTGCTTTTTAGACATAGGCCGGACAACTCCAAATCTTAACATACTTAAGATGTGGGCTCTTCCCATTCCATATCACATATGAAATGGTAGGAAACTGATTTGATTTGAACCCTATTCAATAGGTATGCAGCTTCTCAAGTGCATAACTCCCAAAAGGAAATAGGAAACTCAGTAGTACTCATAATAAAGCACACCATATCTAATAGGGTGTGATTGCTCCGTCCCGATACACCGACGTGCTGTGGTGTATACGGAGGAGTAATGCTGAGAGAGAATCTCATTCTCCTTTAGAATAGTCCAGGAATTCCGTGCTCAAATATTCTCCTCCCTGATCTCATCAAAGGACATAATACTTATACCCGTTTTTGGTTCTCTACTTCTAACTCCTATTCGTTGAATATCTCAAAAGTTTCGGACTTGTGTTTCAACAGGAACATATGTCTGAATCTTGAGAGATCATCAGTGAACGTAATGAAGTACAAAGAACCAGTCTTGGCATCTGTAGACAGGATACCTTCATACATCAGCATGTATCAATCCCAAGAGTTCACTAACTCTTTCTCTGTTTCCAATAAACGGAGCTGTGGTCATTTTATCTCCGTGACATGACCGGCAAGTTTCACAAGATGTAAATTCAAACTAATTTAAATATGCATCTTTATGTAACTTCAGCTAGTCGGGTCGCATTGATATAACTTAGTCTACAATGCCTCAAGAAGGATTCGTTCATTTCTGAACTCTTCCTCTTGTGTGTGTTCTGTATACTAAGAACTGTAGTTTGATTTAGAACGTCTATACTTTTAGAGAACGTGCCTGAACCGATCAACTCTTGATATAGGAAATGTTCAAAACATTATCCAACAATACAAAATTATATCCTTCTTTACTAATAAAGAGACTGATATGATGTTGTATATCAGGTTCGGTATCTAATAATATTTTTTCAGAATCAATGTATTCTGGTAATACAGGGTGATAGTGACCAACAGACTTGGCTGCAACACTTGCACCGTTTCTATCTCATGAAACTTATCACCCGTTCTCAGTTCTTTACTTTTCTGTAGCCCATGTAACAGATTACATATGCGGGATCCTGATCCGGTATCTCATACCCAGGACATAAAGGATACTGAGAAACAGTTCTCTGTAATGAACACACCCGAAGAAGATGCATCAGCATGCACTTTCTTCGTTTGGGCGGCACGGGAATTCTGGTAATCCCCTATATCCTACTCTGTCTTATAACAATTATAAATAGGAGCGGGACCAACGTTCCCCAGCTCAGTATAACAAGCGGGTTCGGTCAATATATCCGTATTATTATCTTGATTAAGGCGTGATATAGTCGCTACCTAGAGAGAGAGAGAAGAAAACACTCAGCGTATGCTATTGCAAGATTAGATTGGTTATCTAATATATCTAATCAGGATATCTCCCACTGTTTTAATCAAATATTCCTTCAAACCCTAAAAGGAAAGACTAGCCGGGATTAATTACACGCTACAAGTTCGCCAATCTTTCAGCCAGGCCAGTGTCGGTACTTTGAGGGAGGTCCCCCGTGCTTTCGCACGAACCAAATTAAAGAAAATCTCGTTTTTCCACGGGCGTAACCCCGTTAACACCTTTCTAGACACCTACTTGATCGGCTAATTGTAATGTGTAAAACTCTTCCAGGAGTAACTCTTACTCGCAGTGGGTATCAGGATCCAACTATCTCATAGAAGGTATGCAATCTCATTGCAAATTTCAACACTTGAAATTCCCGATAATTCTTTTATCCCTAGCGTGCTATGACCTTGACGCATGCTAAACAACCCATAGTCCGCTAGTCAAGTTCAACCCGTGCATTTCCTGATTGAATTAAACCCAGCCGCACGACCCTTGACGCATGCCAAACAACGTCGTACGAGTACCCTAATCTAATCGCATCGTATGCTAGCAGATAAGCACTAGTTAGCTACCGTACACTACGCCTTGACGCATGCCAAACTACCGCAGCACGAATACTAAGTAGTACTTATCTGAAATGACGGAGGGCTACGCAGGTTTTTAAGAAAACCATGAGCGTAATGAACTTGATATCGTTGTAGAATCGAGTGATTTTAAATGGAATGTTTTTGAGGCCTTTTCTAGTTTTGCTAAAGAGGTCACTCCCGGTGAAGGGATCGTCGGCTCTTTCCTCATTGAATAAGGTGCAGGATATTTCATAAATACCGCTATGCAAAGCAAGAACTATAGAAGCAATCAAAAGACAAACCGAGTTTGTAGCATCTGCTAGTTTCACTAAAGAGGTCACTCCCGGTGAAGAGATCTCGGCTCTTTCCTTATCGAATAAGGTGCTGGATGTTCTACAAGGAACATCGCTATTCAAAGCAAGAACTAGAGCTACCAGTTTTTAAAAAAGTTTCTAAAACATCTTTAGGTTTCTTTTAGTTTCATTAATCTCATTAATGAAGTCCCATTTTATTATTCTTCACAAGCATCACATTCGAAACGAAATCTGCAATATAACATATATCTCATATATATAATATAAGCATTCGTCTCAGGCAGTAATATGATCTCATCACAGAACATTGCAGCAAAAGAACATATATGAAATATTGGATATACTAGGATGTCCGTGTTTTAATACGAGCCTGTATAAAACATGGATTCTACGGTCGCAATGAATAGCCAAACCCACATCTCTAGACCCCTACGAGAGCGGCAAGCAACACTGCCAATTCTAGGGTTAGGAGACCCGGTCTCGACTCCTCGAGATGGTCTCCCACTGGACCCTAGAACCCGGTTACTTATGCTCCCCGCCTTGGGTCTACCTAATGCGGAAAAGTAAATAATATACAATGGCGACATCATCCTCATCCCGGAAGTGCCCCAATAAAAGAATATTACATACAAATGAATTTTACATGAATGAAAAAGAAAAACTCTCATCTCACATAAAACCCCCGGCTATTCAAAACACAACGATCCAATATAACATATCACAGCAACACATAATATCTCATATCATCAACGTAAGCAAGTATGCGTATCCCGATTGTTGTTGATGTATAGCAACGAAGCCGGCGATACACCACATACTACGCTTACGGTCATAGAAAAGAAAGTGTAAAATTACAACAGTTGGAATCCGCAACCTCTTTAGACATCGCATGCCTAACCATATAAATTCCTTAGACATCGCATGCCTAACAATTATAAACCCCGCATTTTAATCTTTTTATCGAAAACTCTTTTCAATATCAAGTCGGGCAATTCAACAAGATTCCCGACATCCTTATCGAATGCTCGTCGCAAACTTTAGTAGACGGCCGCACCCCCGGATGCCGTCGATGAAGTGCACTAAGGCGGAACACCGCTGCCGCGAGCACCCGAACGGATGCTTTTGGCGGCGGGGTTCTCCTACAGTCACTTGGTCGGGCTTTGGGGCGTGGCTGTCTATTAAGTTTACCCGGCGAGTATCCACGTACGCTACGTGATTGCGACGGACTTTTGATCACATCAAAATTCCGTGGCAACCGATCATCTGAAACTAAACTGCTAGATTTATAACATTCAAATCAGTTATCTCATAACTACATGTGGATTCCAAATATTGTATCACATTCCAGATAAATAGACAATATTAAACTTTCCGATCGAATAATCAAACACCCAAGATTTCCCTAATAGCCCAACACTTGAAATCAGTTTAAAAACATCCATCACATGCCACAGTACCAATAGTCCAGCCGTAGAAGGGTCAAGCCAACGCCTCACATGTGGCACGCCGTACTGCCGCAAACCCTAAGGTTTAGAGGCAGTTCAAGACGGTCACATAATCGAGTTAAGGTTTGTTGTCTTCTAGAGGGTCCACCGCGTTACTTGCATGACATAGAACGTTCTTAAACTACGGAAAAATCCAACGCTTGGAAATTTTTCCGGCAGGGGAAAAAGTGAGTTATTGATATCCGTTCAAACTATTTAACAGTTTCTAAAAATTATCCGGACAAACTAAACAAAGTTAAATTATCCGATCGAATCAACGAGTCCCCAATACAACCCTAGAAAACTCAACACTTGAGTGGAATTAAAAAATTCCCAGAAAAAAATGACAAGAAAGTACCTAAGAATAAATATGTGAATTTACAGGGACTAATTCAAAATTTTGGCCGAGGTTCTACAGAGACTAATTCAAAATTTTGGCCGCGGAACCTCGGCCAAACGCTTGGTTTGGCCGCGGTTCCACAGTTATATTATCGAGTTAATGGACCGTACTTCACAGTAATTCTTAGTTTTTCCTGCTCTATTTTATGAGAATTTCTAATGCAGAAAAAATCAACTTTTTGAAAATTATCCAGAGAAGGGTTCAAATTAGGGTTTCGGGGTTCGATCGGACTTTAAACTTCGTCTAGACTTCGCCTAAAGCTCTATCTTGGCTCTGATACCACTGTAGGGTTACTAAGCACTGCCACAAGGGTCTACGAGGCATCAACCTTGCCCGATTTAAAAATTAGCCGTGCCGAACAACCCGTAACAAGATCTTTATACTAGATTTTAGGTGAAAAAAGCATCTTAAACTCTTTAACACTAAGTGAGAGGGATTACAACCTTTGTAGATCCGGTCCTTCACTTCTTAAGCTTCGTGTTGAGGTCCCTTCGCTGCGATCATCGTGTCCCGGACTCTCAAGAGGCTCCACGAAGAGAAAGATGCAAGCTTGCTTCCGATCTTCGATAACAAAGATGATCTACCTTGAAGTTTCATTAAAACAAGCTAACACTCACTAAATAAAGTGAACACTCTCATCTAAAGGGCAAGGGTAGATGAGGATGATGAAGTAGGATTTTTGCTCTCATTTGTTTTCATATTCTCACTCACTTTCATCACTTAGCAAAAAGCTAGAAAGCTTTTTCCAAGAAGGAACTCAAGGAAGAAGATGATGGAATCCTTTTGTGATGAATAATGAATTATTGTAGTGGTTACAAATCTAACCAAGGGTTAAGCATGAAGGAGTTAACCCTTGTAGAGAATTAACTAGAGTTAATGGTTTGGATTGGGTTAACATAATATCTAGCAAAATACAAAGTCAAAGCTTCATGAAGCTTCATGCAAAAGCTAACCCTAATCCAAACCCTAATCCAAACCCTAACCAAGTTTAAACCCTAAACCATTGTTAAATTTATAACCCTAACATGTTACAATATTATATATCACATATACAATATATTTTGTAACAATATAAAATAATACAATTAACATATATCGCATATATATCAATGTATTACCCGAGTGAGAAAAAGAATCTTTTAGTGAGCTAATATTAGTTAATGTAATTTAATATATCATATATATTATTATACATTAAATTATCGAATCAACACTTGATCCGACAATCCGGCTATATCGCATATAACCGACTAATACGATGACCCGGCTATATCACATATACTCGGCCGATATCTCATATCGCGAGAATCCAATACGGTATCACATACCGCATTATCCTCGGTCCCGCACATATCATATATGTGCTCCTACTCCGTTTTGCCTGAGTCAAGAAACCTCTGTGTAGGACTCTAAAGAATCGTCAATACGCCGGCAGTAGGTGATGATCATATCAAACACCTACAAGCTGCAAGCGGTCAGCTAAACGTAACAGCCACCCAGGTATTGAGCGCTCAGAAGATCAACAAGCAAGCCTGTACATTCTCCTCTGAATCTAATCAGTAACACTCCCGTACAGTCCGGTCTCGTCGTCTGATATGTCGCATATCTTGCCTAGGGGTGGTAAACGTCAGACCCCAGTAGCTCGATAAGTCATGTCGATATGAGGTCTATAACAGTTCGAGAAACTACTGATAACACTTACCAGTAAATCTCAGCAACCCTAGCCAGGGATTTCCGGTTATAGCCAATCGAACACAGCACAACATCAACTCCATATACCGGGAGAGACGAATCCCCTCCTATCGCTCATTGCCTCCATGTGATTCGGGACTGTACCCAAAAGCCACCTTTTTGCACGCCCTCTTGGACATGGTATGATGGAAATCAAAGCACAGTGGGAATCACACAAGACTCTATGACGATCTCGGGTCAACAGACAACTCTGTACCAGTGTCACCGGAGAACTGCCATCTGACGTGAGGTATAATACCATCTGGGAGTTCCCAGCGAGTCCGTCCAGTGTACCCAGTCTCTACTGAGCACCCGTACACCATCCTTGATGTCAAACACCGATGGATATGGGATCATCCATCGCCCATCATATGGGTCAAGATGCGTATACGCTAGTCTACTCTGGTGTATCGGTGCCCTGTCTCGATACATCCTCGAGTAGGACCAGTTATAGGATGTACTCGTCGACTACCGTGGCCCCACTAGTATGATCTCATCATAGTACCAGTAGTCGAGTACATGTCCTAAGGGCTTTATCAACATGTAATATAAAGACAATCAGAATACATGTTAAGATAAAGTACAACCAGATAGCATACTATCATGTCGAGCAAGAAAGTCCTCCCTATATATGTCCAAGCATCCATTACAATATACATCATATGTACAGTAATGGCCTCTAGGGAATACATATAACTAACAGTCCTTGGAAAAAACCTCGATTCAGGGAAATCAGCGTCCTTGACGAGAGCATCTCAATTCGCGTCGACCTGCAGAGAAATCAGCGTCTTTGCAGGAATACCTCGATTCGTTTCAACTTTGAGGAAATCAGCATCCTTGGCAAAAACCTCGATTCAGGGAAATCAGCATCCTTGACTAGAGCACCTCGATTCGCGTCGGCCAACAAAGAAATCAGTGTCTTTGCAGGAATACCTTGATTCGTTTCGACCCCAGGGAAATCAGTGTCCTTGGCAATCTCCTCGATTCAGGGAAATCAGCATCCTTGACGAGAGCATCTCAAATCGCGTCGACCCGCAGAAAAATCAGCGTCTTTGCAGAAATACCTCGATTCGTCTCAACCCCAGGGAAATCAGTGTCCTTGGCAAAAACCTCGATTCAGAGAAATCAGTGTCCTTGACGAGAGCCTCTCGATTCGCGTCGACCCGCAGAGAAATCAGTGTCTTTGCAGGAATACCTCGAATCGTTTCAACTCCGAGGAAATCAACGTCCTTGGCAAAAACCTCGATTCAGGGAAATCAGCGTCCTTAACAAGAGCATCTCGATCCGCATCGACCTGCAGAGAAATCAGTGTCTTTGCAGGAATACCTCGATTCGTTTCAACTCCGAGGAAATCAGCGTCCTTGGCAAAAACCTCGATTCAGGGAAATCAGCGTCCTTGACGAGAGCATCTCGATTCGTATTAACCCGCAGAGAAATTAGTATCTTTGCAGGAATAACTCGATTCGTTTCAACTCCGAAGAAATCAACGTCCTTGACGAGAGCACCTCGATTCGCATCGACCCGCAAAGAAATCCGTGTCTTTATAGGAATACCTCGATTCGTTTCAACTCCAGGGAAATTAGTGTCCTTGGCAAAACCTCGATTCAGGGAAATCAGCGTCCATGGCGAGAGCATCTCAATTCGCGTCGACCCGCAAGGAAATCAATGTCTTTGCAAGAATACCTCGATTCGTCTCAACTGCGAGGAAATCGGTGTCCCTGGAAAATACCTCGATTCAGGGAAATCTGCGTCCTTGATGAGAACATCTCGATTCGCGCCGACCCACAGAGAAATCAATGTCTCTGCAGGAATATACAACGTCAGCAAAGCGGATCCACGACAAAGTTTCCAGTTCCATGACTCGGCGGTGCACAGACAAACCAAAGTCAACCCTCGACCTCCCTATTGAAGCAATGCTTTGACTCGGGAGTAGGTCAACTCATCAATCACTTATGAGTCCTCTCGATTTGTAAGGAAGAAAATTCTCTTGTGAGATCTTTACGACTCTCAAGAGAAAACACACTTAGGAATCCTCACGATTCCTAAGGAGAAAATACACCTATGAGATCCTCTCGGCTCGTAGGGAGAAAAAATCTTTATGAGACCCTCACAGCTCATAAAGTTGAAAAGTCTTAGGCGGCAGATCTGAACCTGTTTGCTAAGCCATCGCTTCTTATATCAATTCATGGAAATCAGCGTCCTTGGGAAGAACCTCTCGATTCGTTTCGACCCGTAAGGAAATCAGTGTCTTTGCGAGAATCTCTCGATTCGTCTCAACTTGCGGGGAAATTAGTGTCCCTACGTATAAAGAAAATTCTCTTGTGGGATCCTTACGATTCTCAGGAGAAAACGCACTTAGGAGTCCTCACGACTCCTAAGGAGAAAAACACCTGCGAGATCCTCATGACTCGTAGGGAGAAAAGCCTTTGTGAGACTCTCACGGCTCATAAAGTTGGAAAGTCTTAGGAAACAGATCCTAACCCTGTTTCTTAAGCCATTGCTACGTTATAAAGAGTTCAAGATGAACTGTTATCTACCATCTATGGGCCACACTTACCAAAACTAAATGCCACTGAAATGGAGAAGTTACTCATGAGCATATAAACTACTTCATGCCAGAGTAAAACATAAAGAAATAGAAGGGTGCGGCTCATGGAGCTGAGGGTTTGGAACTATGTCCCTTAAGAGTCGAGATTTGAGTCAATGAAAAATGACGACGCTTGTATCGGCTCGTTATCTTCTCAGATCAAGATTCTGAAAATTATATACCAACCCGAAACTGGTCATACGCTATGAATTACTCTGCACTACTTCACCCACGTATATACTTACGTGAGTAAAGTAGTGGGGGGCATTTTTTCCCGCCAAAAAATTTCTGCGCAAAAGAGCACAAGGTATCAAATGGCAGCGATACGTTTAAGATAATGTGAACCAGTATTTTCCGGGCTGTATTTTGACAAACTCCCGAATGTGAAATAGCTAAATTCTGATGGTATCGAAAACATCTCGAAAAAGCCTTCGACTTGATATATTATGGGCTTCATAATTCATCCGGGATCAAAAGTTATGAGCAAATATGCTATGCACGTGTAATCAAAGGAAGAAAATGTGAACCAGTATTTTCCGGGCTGCATTTTGACAAACTCCCGAATGAGAAACAGCTAAATTCTGATGGTATCAAAAGTGTCTCGAAAAAGCCTTCGATTTGATATATTATGGGCCTCATAATTCATCTGGGATCAAAAGTTATGAGGCATCATGTGCTCACACGTGACCGGGCATCACGTGCCTACACGTGACCGGACATCATGTGCCCACACGTGACCGGGCATCACGTGCCCACATGTGACCGGGCATCACGTGTAGACACGTGACCATTTACAGGAAAAGCCTGTAGGCACTGAATAAAATAAATAATTGGAAATAATTAATTAGTGGGGTCACGTGACAACACGTGATGGGCCTTTAAACCCACTGAAAAGAATTAAAGGTATAATAAAATAATAAGCAAAAATCCCAATGGGGCATCACGTGCCAACACGTGACCAAGGGTCACGTGCAGACACGTGATAATTCCTGAGTTCTTTAAAACAACAGAATTAAATTCTGGTCAAATGCTTAATCAGGGGGTCACGTGCCAACACGTGATGGGTTCGTAAAGACCTATAAATTAATAGAATTAAATTCTAATTAAGAGGGAATCAAAAACCCTAACTGGAAAAATATTTCTCTAAATCTTTCGAAACAAAAAAGATGCTGCTCTGTAAAATGGAGCACCGTTGGATTAAAAATCCAATGGTGATTAAAAATCACCAATTTATCGAAAGATTCTATACAATGAAAGATTTTCCTGAAATTCACCAAGAATAACAAACAGAATATCTTTTGGATTAAAAATCTAATGGTGAATAAAATTCACTGAGTGATCTAAAAGATCATGTTGGTTATAAAATCAATTAAAATCTTCAATGAAAGATTGACAAAACAAATTAAGTCTTTTCTTTCTCGTATAAATAGGAGACAAGAAGAGAAGAGAGAGGGATCTATTTTTTTTGGGAAATATACAACAACAGAGAGAAAAAAAGTGAGGAGAATTTAATTCTCAAGAGAGAAAAAGAAGATCTCTTCAGCAAATGAAAACCTTAAGTGAGAAAGGGAAAGAGATCTAAGCTCCATAAAACAAAAGGAGAATTTAATTCTCAATTTAAGTGTTTAACTCTTCTGAATAAGAACTAAGTTCTTCCTTTGGTTGAAGATCTGCAGAAGCATATCTCCCCACAAGTTGAGAATTTAATTCTCATCGGGAGATTCTGCCATGCAGATCCAAAACTTAGAGGGAGAATTGAGTTTTGAGAATTTAATTCTCCTAAATTCATAAGAATTTAATTCCTCCAAATGAAACTAGGGTTTAACCCTATATGAGAATTTAATTCTCCTAAATTCATAGAAATTTAATTCCTCCAAATGAAACTAGGGTTTAACCCTATTTAAGAATTTAATTCTTCCAAATACACAGGAATTTAATTCCTCTAAACAGAACCAGGGTTTAACCCTATAAAAGAATTTAATTCTTAAAAACAAGAGATTTAAATCTCTCCATGCATATAAAGATCAAAGTATCCAACGTGATCACGTGGTAACACGTGACCCTCATCCTCAATGAGTAAAAAAAGAATGAATAAGAATGGGTCACGTGTCTCTACATGACCTTTAAACAGACCCCTCAAAATGAGAAAGAAAAAGCATGAAGGCAATGCCTCACGTGCTCACACGTGACTCTCAAGACAAAAGGGAACAAATCCAAGAGCAGAATCAATTTTGGGCTCCCTCACATGTCTCCACGTGACCCCTAATAAACACTTTAATAATCAATACATGGGTACCCATCACGTGCCCACACATGATGGTCTGAAGACCAAAAGTGTTTAACATTTATCTGAATATTATGAGAACAAAATAAAGAAAGACTGGCCCCATCTTCAGATGCCTCACGTGACCCCACGTGACCAATTCAATCTTAGTGTTTAACACTACTTTAAGCACCTCATCCTTAGTGTTTAACACTATTTTCAGCACATCACGTGGGAGCACGTGATCGCCAAATATCCTCTAGTGTTTAATACTATGTTAAAAACCAAGCTTAGCCTAAATTGGCTAAGTTTTCCAGAGGCAAATCTCCCCTTCAACTGAACCTCAAAATTGGTCAGTTCATATGATATGCAAAGTCAAGCCCATAGCCATGATGAATGGTCAATGCCCAATAAAAGACAAAATGTTGTCAGATCCTCAAACCCTTGTTTAGCATTGCTAAATGATGGGTGGCTAAACCCAGACAAATGTTCAACAACCCAAACCAAGGTCTAACAATTTAAACCTTAATTGGACTTAGCCCTAGTTGGCCATAAGTCCTCAATTCAGATTTAACTGAGCCAATGTGCTCATAATCTAATTAATTGATCTTAGTTCCAAATTGGACTACAGATCTCCCAATCAACATTGGTTCAAGGGTACATCTCTCCACTCCTCTGATATTTGTCGTTGTAATCCTTCAACGTTTTCAGAGAGGTGACGGGTCCCGACAACCAGACATTCCATGGACTGTGGGGTCCTTAAACCCATAGACTATGATGTCCTTAAACCCATGGACTATGGTGTCCTTAACCTCGAACTGTGGGGTCCTTAAGCCCATGGACTATGATGTCCTTAACCTCGGACTGTAGGGTCCTTAAACCCATGGACTATGATGTCCTTAACCTCGGACTGTGGGGTCCTTTAAACCTATGGACTATGATGTCCTTAACCTTGGACCGTAATGTTCTTAAACTAATCGACCGTAAAGTCCCTAAACTAGAACAATAGAGTCCAAATGCTCTTTTATTGGATCTAAATGACCCTGTTAAGTAGATATTAGTCTAAAATTAGGCTAACGTATCCTTAACAAATGGTTAAGTTGACCTTAGTCTAAAATCAGACTAACGTGTCCTTAACAAACTGTTAAGTTGATCTTAGTCTAAAATTAGACTAACGTATCCTTAACAAACGCTTAAATTGATCTTAGTTTCAAATAAGACTAACGTATCCTTAAACCCAACCCCAAACCCAAATCTAAGAAGATACGGATTTGGACTAATCCACGCCCTACGGGCAACAACATAAATTAGCCTCTGTATACAATCCACGGGCAATCAAAAACAAAACAAACACACACGACACGAAGTGACCATCTGCAGAAGAAGAAAGTGGTTACCGCATCCATCTGGAAAAGGAAAAAGTGGTTACCGCGATGCGGTAGCGTAATTAACTGCAGGGGCTTGCGCTTGCAGGGAAGAGCGTCCCCACAATCAAAAACTCCTCAAATGAGGGGGAATCTGACGAAATCTGCTATATCGGCCGCATCCGTTTAAACCTTCGATACATGGTGTCATAAATCAACTTGGCATCTTCGGAGAGGTGGATGGATAGCACCAAATAGTATCTGCCCCTAAATTCAGGCAAGATGAACCTACACGATCGCGTCTATGAGTTTCGGAGGAGAACAGCTACGAATGGTTTTGGCGAAACCGTGAACGTAATGAACTTGATATAGTCGAAGGAACCATGATAGTTTTTAAAAGGAGTGGTTTAGGCTCCGCATTTAAAAGTTGCTTTTCAAGAAAAACGAGTGGTTTTGAAATTATTCCAACGATTTAAACTTTAGTTTGTTTTCCTTATATTAATCAATGTTAATGCGGTCCCATCTTTAACCTATCATTGCAAAAAAGAAAAGAAAATAGAACGTACGCTTATGTCATCTGCATTCGCCACGGGACCCCATCGTGCACCGTTAGGTTACTTAACTAACGGCAGAGCAGGGGTTAGACTAGCGCGGGTGCAAAACATAAGCAACATTTATTTTATATATATATATATATATATATATATAGCCATTCGTCTCACGCAATAATAAGCACGTGGGCGCTCAGGCCCTTTCGCTTTGTGCGCTGGGGCGCTAGCGAAAGGAGGGTTTTTTTACCCCAGAAATAGGAGTTAAACTCCCAAAAGAGAATTTTGAGTGGAGTTAAAATCCTGAAGGTCTAGATTAGGAGTTAAAATTCTTTGAGGATTTGGGTCTTGGAGTTGAACTCCCTAAAGATATTCAGAGGTACTTCTCTCTTAAGCCTGGGATTTTCTCTTGAGCCTTGGATCTTTTCCAAAGTGGGATTTTTTGAGATGGGTCTCTTTCTTCCTCCTCTTTGTTGGCCGGTTCTTAAAGAACAAGTGGGGTGAGATCTTAAAAAAAAAACCTTTTGAGATCTAATGGAAGATCTGGGCTCCCTTTTGTGGGTTTTGTGGTGAAAAACTATTTAGTTTTGGAAAAGAAAGAGTAAAACTCTTGATTTAATTCAAAAGAAAGAAAAATGTTTAGAACCTTGAGAAAAGAGAAGGAGACACAAATCTTGATTTTTTTTAGAAATAGAAAAAAGATCTTGAGATATTTTCATTATCTTTGCCTTTATAGGCTATACACATTACATATAGCCCCTTGGGCGTTACAAAAATGGCATTTTGCTCATCCCATGCCACATGTGCTATTTTTTTTTGCACATAAGCCATGAGCTTTATAAAAATTTGGCTTTATGCCCATTTTCTTACATTTATTCAAAAAATAATAAAATTAAAAAATTAAAAAAAAAAGGAAATACACCAAAATTATTTATTACAAAATTTTTTATTTTGGCATGGCGGAAGGCCGGACGCTTCGTGTTCGGGCTCGACCCGAGCATTGGCCCACATGACCTGGGCTTGGGCCCACTTTGTTTGGGTTGACTTTGATTTTGACTTGGTCAATCGAGGTGTAAATTTTGACTCTAACAAGGGCTTCGACGGGGCCGGGGCTTCGAGGCGGGGAGACGGAGGTGACGAAGAGGAGCTAGGGCAAGAGAACTGGGAAGATGAGGGAGGAAAATATTTTTGGAAGGAAAGAAAGGCTCTGGTGAAGGGAAATTTGGTTTTTAATCACGAGTGGATTGTGATGCCCACCACATATTAGAATTGGTAACGGTTTGAACCACTACCAAATCTATTTTAACCGTTACTAGAAATTGGTAATGGTGAAAGCCATTACCAATTCCTAGTTACCATTACCCACATTTGTAGTAGTGCATCCGTATGCATCAAAGAGATAGATGGGTGAGGTTCACATTTAGATATCAGTGTCGTAAATAGGATTCATGATGTTTATTTCTCGGATAGCATGAGGGTCAAAATAAAAGTGGACAGTAAATTATTTTTCCAGCTAATATATAATACACATTATTACCATTCTATGACCTTCCAAGAACTAGTAAATAAAAAAAAACAATGAGCCCCACATGCAAAATTCATGCCATCTGTATATTCAACGAACCTAACCAACGCGGTATCGTTACCGTGTTCACCCCCCCCACCCCACCCCACCCCACCCCTGCCTACACCCACCCCAAATCCCCTCTTATAAATAAATGCCTCACCCCAACCTCATGGGCAGAACAAATTAACACTCACTCAATTCTCAAGTGCCATCTACAATCAAATCACAACCCTTTAATTTTTAGATCCAATGGCTGAGGAGAAGCACCACCACTTCTTCCACCACAAAAAGGAGGAGGAGTTGATGAGCCCAGCTGAGGAGGAGAAGCATCACAAGCACAAGGAGCACCTTGGAGCGATGGGCACTGTTGCTGCTGGAGCTTTTGCTTTGGTTTGTATTCTTTTTTGCCCTAAATATTGCAGATAGGCCAAAAAATGACGGTTATGTAATCTTTGTTCTTGTTATCAGATGATTGCAAACCCAACGGTTTTCCATCGATCCTGAATACATGCTTGATATGAAAATCATATTAAGAATTTAAGATCAAAATGGATGGTTTCAAACTTCCAAATGAAAGCTAAACGTGATGTCTAATTCTTTCTCTTCAAAAATTATGTTGTTGTCATCTTTCGTGTATATCATATGTAGGTCGATAGATAAATTCAAAGTTATGATGAAAACAAGAACGATAATAAGAATTGCTTTAAGAAAGAAACATATAAAATTCACATGATTTATACTACAAGAAAAAAGAAATTTATATTTTTAGAATCTAAAAGGACAACACTGCAAGCTATTGTTACCTGGCCATGTACCCACTGTGTCTCTGTCTCTGATCCATGCAAGTTTACATGCTTCATTATAACTAAAATATACAATTATATGCCATGTCATCTATAGATCACAATTGTGTTAGTTCAATCTATAAAAATATTATGATTAAAATAGCCATAGAATATAGACTCAAAGTCGATTAATTAAATTTTGTTTAGAACATATAATAAATACATGTGAATGCACAAAAAACTAATCACAGACGATTTTCCTGGGAAAGATAACAATATTTTTCGCATACCAAACCTTTTCAATTTCTTTTTCCTTTTAGCCGATTTAATGGCTAATGATATATTATGATCGCAGTAAGAGAAGCATCAGGCAAAGAAGGACCCGGAGCATGCCCACAAGCACAAGATCAAGGAGGAGATCGCGGTCGCAATTGCAGCCGGCGCCACAGGCTACACTTTTCATGAGAAGCATGAGAGGAAAGAGGCGAAAAAGGAGGATGAGGAGGCTCATGGCAAGAAGCATCACCACCTCTTCTAAGTACTATTTTCATGAAGTTTATTAATTACATGGGTTGCTTAAATACTTTGCTTACGTTAATAATAAGAGCCCAGCTAGCTATTTCCATGGCTTAATTTTCCATGTGTTGTATATTATCTTATTTATCTATGATCTTGGTTTAGCGTGGAAATAGCTTTCTATTTTGTTTCCACTAAACTTTAAATTATTGTCATTTAGGGGGTTGCTTGATTATCATTGTGTTTAAAATTCTCGGCATCTTCAATTAAAATATTTGGAAGATAATTAGAATAATGATATGACCAAGTCCAAACCGATAACCGTTCCCCACTGAAATTTTTTAAAAACGGCTTTATAAACCATAGCATTATAAGTGGCTGCATAAAATCCCAAGATATTTTGTATCTAATGCCTCCTTTTGAATAAGTTCTTTTTTTATATAAATTTTGGCCATCAACCACTTCATGATTTCAAAAATAACATTAACTTTTCTACCGATATCTAAAAGGGATATATCTGTTAGGTTTGCAGTTACTGGCATTAGTTAGAGGGTGGGTTAATGTAACTGTAGGGTTAGATCGGGACAATTTTGACCCATTTACCCCTCTCATCTCTCTCGTTCTCTCTCATCTCTCTCGTTCTCTCTCATCTCTTTCCCTCATCTCTCTCGTTCTCTCTCATCTCTCGTTCTCGCTCAATCCCCATAATCATTTTCGATCATCCCAAAATGAAAGAGAGAGGAGACTTAAAGAGACATTTTGTAAGAGAGAGCGATAGAGGAAGAAGACATTCTTAAAGCCTTTTAATAATAAAATGCAACCATTTGAGGGGTATTTCCGTTTTTTTAGCCTCCTAACGGCTATAATTGACAGCAATTAATATGGGATGGATGGTGGGTTAATGAAATTTAACCATGGTGTCCTTTTCAGATGAAATTGAAAAAATTGGTGTTTTTGAAATTATATATATGAAATAGTTGGTGTGTTTTTGGAAAATATGAAAAAAGTTGTGGCCAAAATAAAGAAAAACCCAATAAATAAATAGCAACAATCTTCTTCATTTTTTTGTAAAAAAAGGAAAATAAAATAAAATCCCCAACCTCCAACAACTACTGAGCATTTTATCCTAAGCATAAGGGGTAGGATACATGAAGCAACATGAGAATCAAGCCAGGTCCAGCACATGAATCCTCCGCCTCCACTCACTCCTATCAAACAATATACTTTCATTGAGGCCTTTGGCAACCATATCTTTTCGTATCACCTCCATCCATATTTTCTTCGTTCTCTCTTTCGCCCTTTTGACATTGCCTATATCGAGAGTAACCGTTCGTCGAACCGATACTTTCAAAGGTCTGTGTCGCACATGACCAAACCATCTTAGTTGGTTTTCCCGCATCTTCTCCTCCAAAGGTGCTACACCAACTTTGGCACAAATATTCTTATTTCGCACCTTATCTTTTCTAGTGTTACCACACATCCAACAAAGCATGTGCATCTCCGCTACGAGCATTTTCTGTGTATGATATTTCTTAAGAGCCCAGTATTCTTACCCTATAATAAGACAGGCCGAATAGCGCTCCGATAAAACTTAACTTTCAACCATAACAGAAAGTAACGATCGCACAAAATCTATGTTGCACTCCTCCATTTCAACCAACCAATTTGGATCATTTGATTAACATCACTATCGATCTTATCAGGCCCCGGTCCTTATTCAGGGCACAAAGTGCCACACGGAACAAAGTGCAATGCCGAAGGACGGGGGCCACCTCTTGAATCTGTGGGATTGAGTCCCTGAAACATATTCCGAAAGAGGACTGAACGACATTATAAATATAATGATGTCACCCTCAATTATAGAGGCGTCTTTTAACTGAACCGGCACTACAGGAACTTGAGAACTTCGTGATTAAGCGTGCTCGGACCAGGAAAATTCTTGGATGGGTGGCCTCCTAGGAAGTGAATTCTGGTCTGGTCCGGTTCTTTCCGAAGAACAAAACCGTGCGGTTTCAGTCAGAACGGACAATACCATCTATACTGGGGCGTTATATTTATGGGGACCAATGCACCTTTCCCAATAGTAGGTCCGTGATTCGAAAATGAACCATTGCTCTAAATGAGGAAGATGTCGGGCATCGGTCCTAGACCACGGTATAAAGTGCCACACGGAAAAAAGTGCCACACCAAAATGCGGGGACCACCTCTTGAATCCGTAGGAACTACTCTAGAACAATGAGATCGGGTCCCTAAAGCACATTCCGAAAGAGGACCGAACTGTATTATAAGTGTAATGATACCACCCTCAATTACAGTGGCGCCTTTTAAGTGAACCGGCACTACAGGAGCTTGAGAACTTCGTAGTTAAGCGAGCTCGGGCCTGGGAAATTCTGGGGATGGGTAACCTCTTGGGAAGTGATCCCTGTTCGGGTCTGCTTCGCTCCAAACGACAAAACCGTACAGTTTCGACCATACCATCTATATTGGGACGTGGGGCATTACAGATCTTCCCATTCTTTTAGATGATGGGACCTAGATATTTAACCTGATCGCTCAGTGATATCTCTTGCCTTTCTCGACTTTTATTTTTGCTAAATTTGCAATGTATATATGCTGTCTTGGACCTGCTCAATCTAAACCCCCAAAATTTTAGCATTTGCCTCTATAACTCTAATTTGGCATTAACCTCTGCTTTCGTCTCATTTACTAGATCTATGTCCGGGTCTGGTTCGTTCCGAAGGGCAAAACCATACAGTTTCGGTCATACCATCTATACTGGGACGTGGGGCATTACGGATCTTCCCATCATTTTGGATGATGGAACCTAGATATCTAAACTGATTTCTCGGTGATATCTCTTGCCCTTCTCGACTTCTCTTTTTGCTATATTATGTTTATTTCGATTGTGTACGAACTATTGATCGCACGCTTTTGGCGTGTCGGATGTTCAAAGAATTTAAGTGTAACCGCGATCAGGACGGTGTCGCTTTGCAGCTAGCCGGTGAGCACGGGTCGGTCCACAGGGAGATGGTGTTATCTTACCTTCTTGTCTTAGACGAGTTAATAAAGAATCTTGTATGTGTTTGTTTGATCTAACCTATGTGTATATCTGCAAGTATAAAGTTGTTAAGAAAAGATACGAAATTGTAAGCTAAGAAATCCGTACTCAAAACCTTTGAGCCGAGTCTTGACCAATTGAAGCTAAGCAATCGGCAACAACATGGATTAGGGGATTAAGCGCGGTATTCGTGGAATCCGGCTTATTTACCCTTGTCCTTCCGTTCTTGTCTCTTGCTTTCGCCTCCGGCCAAACCGAACGCAACCGGTCGTGGTTAGGAATCACCGTTACCTTGTCAGGGTACGGTGCCTAACGGAGCGCTTGCGTATGGTTTGGGCGAAGTTCAAATGGAAAATAACGGGAAAAGGAATTGGCAAAGAAATGTGTTAACTTACAATACCGTATTTCTTCTTAACAATAATAATTACAACATTCACAAAATGAACAAAAGAGAACAAAAAGAAAAGAACAAAGAAAGGAAAAGATACAAGTATTAAAGTGCATGAATAAAATTGCAAGTAATAAAAAGACAAGTAATAAAAAGCGAGTAATAAAAAGAACAAGAAAAGAACACGGAAGTAGAACCCAAGCCAAGCATGTGCTCAATAGCCAACCCTTAAACTTGCAAGCTCAATGAAGAGATTGCAAGATCAAGGGAAGGGTAGAGAACGCATGTGAAGTGAAGAACTAGTCCCGGGAGAAAATACGACCTTTGAGATCAATAACTAACCCTTACCCATTCAAGCTCAATGAAGAGGTTGAATGAGCAAGAGAAAGCAAAAATCTCAAAGGGGAAGAAGAAGCACAAGAGAATGATACAAAACCCTCATCTTTATTCACATCCATAAAAAGCTCTCACTACAATTCATGGAAGAGGAATGAAGAAGAAGAAGAAAAAGAACTAAAAACTACAAAAGAAAGAGGAACAAAAGAATACAAAAGAATCACCCTTGGCTTTGGCAAGTTCTGCTGTATTTATAGGCAGGGAAATGGGGTTCTAGGGCAACCAGCAGAGCATAGGTAAAAGTACCAAAATAACCCCAAAATTCGGCGCAGAGAGGGGCCCACACTGCCGCGGAAGGGCGGCCAAAACCCCACTTTGGCCGCGCTTCCGCGGCCGTTTGGTGGAGTTGGGCTTGGCAATTTCATGTGGGTTCCTGGTTCCCTGTTTCCTGGTGTTTGGCATCTTCAGAATACACAAAAGTCTTCTACGATATCAGCAGATTTCCAAGTCCAAGATTGCATATCTTTTTACTTTTGACTTTGTCTCTCCCTCGAGCTCCGCGCACCCATTGATTCTTGTGCAGCCCACCTCGTGCTCTGTGCTTGTCCCAGACATGAATGACCACTGTCACATGTCTTGCATCGGAAATCGGTACTCGGCACTGGACGGATATGGATGACCGGAACCCGGCTTTTATCTGCTGTCGACAGATGTTCTGCTTTTAGCGTAACTGTGGAGATTTTATCTTGATTTATAATATTTGGACTGGAAACCTGTATTCTGTAAACATGTAACAAACACGGATTAAAAGTACCTACCTATAAACACACGAGCGTAAGAATGGGCGGTATAAAATGCAATATTCTGATATGAACAAATACCCCCAAACTTAACTTTTGCTCGTCCCGAGCAAAACCAATTATTCACAAAAATAAAATGATAACCGCACTTTCGCAGGGAACGCGCTTGCACTGAGCATGTGCAACAAGCCGTTAAACCTCTAGGTGTCCCTAGTAGGAGGAGTGTTGTCTCCTGAGGGTTTTCAGCGGATACTACCCACAAAATCCGGTCAAGCTAGTTTTGTAAAATAACTAAGATTCACATCCTAAAGTTTTGTTTTAGAAAATAACAATTCTATAATCCTAAGTCTAGACCATCGAACCTTTATTTTTCACACCTCGCTTCTTATTTAACTACAGATTTTATATGTCTTTACGTGCAGTGCAAAATAGTGTCGTTAAGTTCCCGAAAGGTCGAATAAAGTCATTATGTCACACAATAAAGCTCAGATAACAATTTTAAAAGGATCACATAAGTTTTATAAAGAGTTAAGCATTTATCAAGTTTCGTTTTCCAGTCAAGTTTCAACTTCAGAATTTCTATCTTCCCTAACAGGAAACTTGGTCTTATTCTTCACTCCACCTTTAACTTGTTTTCATTTCATACACACCTCTGTGAACGTGCAATAGTCTTTATCAAAGAGTAAAACCTTCATATCTCCGTTAATAAATTTTTATAAAAGCCTGTCTTTTATCAAGATTATTCTCACACAAAGAACCGTTAGGAATTTTAACTCGGAGAGAACACTTGCTTGACTTTGTTTTAAATTGGACTTTCTAGGCTTCTTAGCGAGCTTTGGGCCAATGCGCCCAAACCAGTTGGTTTTAGGGCATTAGGTGTAGAAACACCCCAGCGGACTTAATTACTCAAGTTACCTAGGTCCAAAAACAAAAGACAGATTGTCGTGAAAATCAGATGATTTAATACGAACGGAGATATAACCGGCAGTTCAATTATTTTTTCAGATAAAAGACGTGTTTAGTGGGTTTGGTGTGTAATCATTCCAATCAAGTTTCAGATGGGTTATTTTTCAGACTTAGTTCCAATTAAGGCATCAATAATATTCCTTCATATTCACTTACTTCATAAACTATTCTTGATATATTACTTATTTCAGAACAAACCTATTTGATCCTCAGAAAATCATTTATCTATTTAAAAGTTTTTTAAACATAAAAGACTTGTCATCTCATTTCCAAGACTCACAACACGTGTAGTGTAATGTAAAGACGTATATCAGCTATAGTTAACTTCAAAGGAGAGTTATCTTTCAGGTTTTCAAAATCCAAACATAGGATTTAGTTATTCCTATCTTTTCAAACAAAAACCGTCGAATGTTGAATCAGAGTTTTTCCACAAGCTAACTTGACAAAAAAGTTTTTATATTTTTAGAAATTTTTCGATTTTTATGGGTTTTATGAATAAGGTATGCAGATGCAAAATATACAAATGAATGCGAAGGAAGAAAGCTTACCGAGCACACCCCCAAACTTAAACTTGACAGTGCCCTCACTGTCAGGCTATACCAAGAGGGTCAAAATTGTCGGCGCTCCCCCTAAAGACAAATTATATACAAAACAAAAAAGCTATATACAAAAAAGGAGCCCCCCCAAACTTAAGTTAAACAGTGTTTCCACTGTTAAGCGTTGAAATTCAGGATTAGGGGGGAAAGAACAGTATCCATCTATACAAGGCCTTACACAGGCCAAAAGTGAGCACCAACCATTCAAAGATTTTATCTCTATAAAGCAGTGGCTGGTGGAAGAATGCGGAGAGGTAAGAAATGGAGACTACGCGAGACCTCTTGTGGAGAGAAGTGGAATGCGGTCTCGGTAGATGAGAAGAAGAATGGTGAAAGGGAAAAAGAAGTGGAATACGAACTTGAGGGTGCAAATGGAGTAAATAGATTAGCACAATTTGTGATGAGCGATGTGTAAAAAGCGATTGTGCTAATATATTTACCCGTCGAGAGATTGGGTCAAATCCCTCAAGGTTCGTGAGAAACCATGGGTACGCCGAACTTGGTAAACCAGACATAGTAAATGAAAGTGAGACGGGTTCTTGTAAGGTCGGAACGACGGACAGGATGGAGGGAAGTGGTTGAGGAAGGGTATCGGTTATAGGCTCAGGAGGGTGTACATAGTCAGTGGAAGGAACAGGATGAATTGGTAAATCCGACTCATCAAACAAAACTGGTTCATCCTCAAGACTATCCTCAAAATTTTCCTCAAAATTAAGCTCATCCATGCATATTTCATCAAAATCCAGACGCATATGAGGTTCGGGAAAAACAGTTAAAGACTCGGGATGATGATTTGAACAGACAAACTCAGCCAAATCAACGGGTTCATCATCCAAAATGTTCCCTGCGTCAATATCCTTAATCAAGTGAAAATCAAAATTCTCTGACACCTCAACCAAAGCATGGATATTAATCGATTCGGGTTCTAGAGTGGAGGTGTAGAGGTCAAGAGGATTGGGTATGGTTTCACTCAAAAGGGACCCTTCACAATCGGGCAAATCAAACACTACGAAGTCGCACAACTCATTAATCATTCTATCTTCAACTGGTGAATCGTTTGGAACACTAGATAGACATTCAAAACAGGAGTTGTGGGATTCAATTTGGATAGGGTAGGTTTGATTTGGAAGGGGGTATATCTCACTCTCTCCACTCAAATTCACAGCCTGTCCTACCGCCTCATCATACATTAAAAAATTTGGAGCTAGTTGAAAACTAGCTACCGGATCACTAGGTTGTATGAGGGCGGCCATTGACGCATTCAAATCCATCGTCTGTTGTGAAGCTACCCTAAATTCTTCCAAGGACTGTTCTAAGCTAGACATAGGTTGTGATGGGGTTTCAGTAAAAGATGCGAAGTTGGTTGGATACTGGAAACCCCCAATTGGATGTGTAGAAGCAATGTCTAGGGAAGGTGCAAAAGTAGGGTAGGATTGGTAGGAATTGAATGGCTGGACAGGAGTGGGATCAACATTGGGATAAGAAGGTGAATGGAATTGTTGATCCCGAGAATTCGAAGTGGTGAAAGGAGTGAAAGATCGGCTACGAGATTGTTCAATATGTTCAGCAATAGACATAGGTCTAGGGGTGACAACTGGATTTTCAAAAGGTGTATCAACGTACGAAGGGGTGAATGTTTGAAATGGTTGATACGAAGTGGATTGCGGGGTCCAGTTGTTTGTCCTAGACGCGTCTATCCGATCTTTCAATGAAATTTTTGGCATGGAGGGGTCATTAGAAGTTCGACCAAAACAAGAACCGTATGAAGTTATGTCTGGTTGTGGGTACCAAAGTTCGGCAAGAGTTTTGCGAGGTGGAGTACCCATGATATGAAGAGAGAATGAAAGAAAGGTGGAGAAAAAGGAGGGGAAAGAATGTGATTTTTTTTTATTTTTTTTTTTAAATTTTTTTTTTATTAGTTAGTTGTTAGCAAAAGAATGAAATATACACAAAAAAAAAGAATATGGACAAAAATCACGAAACAAAAAATACCACACACCTAATCGTTCTAGGGTTCACCTAGGTCAACTAGACCTGCTCAAGAACTTGATTGTCGAAGTACAACTGTGTCGAGAAACAGGCTTAAAAATACACTGATCACGAGGCCAGGTAAGTGCAGAGATAAGGGGAGGTTTTCCAACGCTTTCGCGAAGTTCCTTAATTAAATAACCCTTTCTCTTTTGGCGGTTGCGCCGTTAACACTTTCCTAGACACCCCGTAAACAATATACCGTTAAGCAAGCTTCTAAATACAGTTAACTTCTCCTAGTGAGCGCGAAGTCCTTAAGGCTTAAAGTCTAGTTTCTTTTAAAATTTTGTGCGGGTAATCGTTATGCTCAAGTTCGTGATTTGTGGGCCACGGAAAAGGTGATGAAATCCTTTACCGTATGTTGTGGGGTTCGCTTGCCCTTAAGTCCGTATTAATGTATGCAATGCGCAATTCAAAAATTCTGTAAAGAATCAAACAATCGTTTTTTATTTTAAGCGCGGCGCTGCAACAAATACGGGTTAGTCAATTTTGGCGTTTGCTAGCGAACTTGCAAAGAATCCTGCAAAGAATAGTATATTGGAAGCGTCGGATTTGAGAAGAAGGTGTTAGTAAAATACGTACCGTTAAGTTTTGGGTTAGGAAACCCCCGTTGAATCAAATCCGGTAAGCTTGAAAGGTTCGCTTGCGCGGGTCAAACTACCCGGATCTTTGGCACTGTACTTCGTAATCACCTTAACGTTGAATGTACACTTTGCTTCCCCACTATCGCAGTTTGCAAATACGCAAAATTCTGCACACTTGCCCACAAAAATATTGTCCAAAAACAAAAAGAATATTTTTTTTTTGTTAAATATGTACAAAAAGAATATTAACCCGAATAACAAGAAAGAAAATACGCTACCGTCTCCCCGGCAACGGCGCCATTTGATCGCACGCTTTTGGCGTGTCGGATGTTCAAAGAATTTAAGTGTAACCGCGATCAGGACGGTGTCGCTTTGCAGCTAGCCGGTGAGCACGGGTCGGTCCACAGGGAGATGGTGTTATCTTACCTTCTTGTCTTAGACGAGTTAATAAAGAATCTTGTATGTGTTTGTTTGATCTAACCTATGTGTATATCTGCAAGTATAAAGTTGTTAAGAAAAGATACGAAATTGTAAGCTAAGAAATCCGTACTCAAAACCTTTGAGCCGAGTCTTGACCAATTGAAGCTAAGCAATCGGCAACAACATGGATTAGGGGATTAAGCGCGGTATTCATGGAATCCGGCTTATTTACCCTTGTCCTTCCGTTCTTGTCTCTTGCTTTCGCCTCCGGCCAAACCGAACGCAACCGGTCGTGGTTAGGAATCACCGTTACCTTGTCAGGGTACGGTGCCTAACGGAGCGCTTGCGTATGGTTTGGGCGAAGTTCAAATGGAAAATAACGGGAAAAGGAATTGGCAAAGAAATGTGTTAACTTACAATACCGTATTTCTTCTTAACAATAATAATTACAACATTCACAAAATGAACAAAAGAGAACAAAAAGAAAAGAACAAAGAAAGGAAAAGATACAAGTATTAAAGTGCATGAATAAAATTGCAAGTAATAAAAAGACAAGTAATAAAAAGCGAGTAATAAAAAGAACAAGAAAAGAACACGGAAGTAGAACCCAAGCCAAGCATGTGCTCAATAGCCAACCCTTAAACTTGCAAGCTCAATGAAGAGATTGCAAGATCAAGGGAAGGGTAGAGAACGCATGTGAAGTGAAGAACTAGTCCCGGGAGAAAATACGACCTTTGAGATCAATAACTAACCCTTACCCATTCAAGCTCAATGAAGAGGTTGAATGAGCAAGAGAAAGCAAAAATCTCAAAGGGGAAGAAGAAGCACAAGAGAATGATACAAAACCCTCATCTTTATTCACATCCATAAAAAGCTCTCACTACAATTCATGGAAGAGGAATGAAGAAGAAGAAGAAAAAGAACTAAAAACTACAAAAGAAAGAGGAACAAAAGAATACAAAAGAATCACCCTTGGCTTTGGCAAGTTCTGCTGTATTTATAGGCAGGGAAATGGGGTTCTAGGGCAACCAGCAGAGCATAGGTAAAAGTACCAAAATTCGGCGCAGAGAGGGGCCCACACTGCCGCGGAAGGGCGGCCAAAACCCCCCTTTGGCCGCGCTTCCGCGGCCGTTTGGTGGAGTTGGGCTTGGCAATTTCATGTGGGTTCCTGGTTCCCTGTTTCCTGGTGTTTGGCATCTTCAGAATACACAAAAGTCTTCTACGATATCAGCAGATTTCCAAGTCCAAGATTGCATATCTTTTTACTTTTGACTTTGTCTCTCCCTCGAGCTCCGCGCACCCATTGATTCTTGTGCAGCCCACCTCGTGCTCTGTGCTTGTCCCAGACATGAATGACCACTGTCACATGTCTTGCATCGGAAATCGGTACTCGGCACTGGACGGATATGGATGACCGGAACCCGGCTTTTATCTGCTGTCGACAGATGTTCTGCTTTTAGCGTAACTGTGGAGATTTTATCTTGATTTACAATATTTGGACTGGAAACCTGTATTCTGTAAACATGTAACAAACACGGATTAAAAGTACCTACCTATAAACACACGAGCGTAAGAATGGGCGGTATAAAATGCAATATTCTGATATGAACAACTATATCGAAAATTACTATTGCAATTTAATAATGAGACATATCTTAATCTTTGTACTATTGTTTGAGATATAATCAAGTTTAGAAACTAGTGATAACGTTGTGAGAAAATTATAGAATCGATATTGTTTATTGGTTGAAACAAACGAGTGTTTCAATTGCGAATCAAATGTTTATTATAGGTGCTCGATACAAACCCTAAGCTAAAAACCATCTTAAAATGGCAGAACTTAGGTGTAAAGGATTACTTTAGTGATAATGAATGCTATGTAAAGAGTTGGGTTGAAAATACGGACCCTAACACTGTGAAATGTCATCCCCTTTTAGATCCGCCAAATCTGAAATTTCTTATACGCATAACTTATGAAAATCGTAATAATTTGGTTATATACTAGAATGCAGTGTTTGAGGGCTCATATCGAAGCCGAATTGACAACCTAGAACTCCATATAATTTATATTTTGTTTATATTTTAAAGCAATGACGAAAACTATTCGGGAATACGGCTCTGGACTGCAGTCCAGAGCAGCACTGCCTGTCGACACTTGAAATAAAATACTTTTACAACTTTGTGTGAAAATGGTATTATGCAGAACCCTATACCGTTGCGAAGATTAATCTGTTATATAACTATTGAAGATGTTTTCATTCGTTTTTACCATCGTTTTCTATTTTAATCACATTTTAAATCATCAGTATATAATGCAGTCCCAAGCAGGGACAGAACGTATATGCCGATATTAAATAATGTATAACTCCCAGAACACAGTGGATATTATCAATCCATATGGTGCGTTGAAAATCTAACTGATAAACATAAATATTATCCAACTGTACCGTCGCCTAATTATGATTCCAACAGGGTGAAAACTTTGTTACGAAATGGACTTTCAGTTCAGGAACTGAATTTCTAGTAGAGAACACTTAAAAACAAATGGCCGTAATTTGTGAACCCGAAACCCGATTGACTTGAAACCAATTTCTTTGGATTTCTGATTAAGTTTAATTTTTACCCTTTTTGTATAATTTTACTAAATTCTGAACGTTTGATTTAATGTGGTTTTCCTAAGTTCCTAAGACGTGTAATGATTTGTATTGCATATGATTTGTTTAGCGGTATAATTCACATATTTACCAGACTGCAATGCCTTTAGCGATAGTGAGTGTCCTTATTAATTCTCAGTGTATAATGCATTGTCGAACGTGAATGGTATTGGTTTAGTTGTGTCAAGTACGCCGGTAAAAAGAGAATAATTCGTGATAGTGAACAACACAGTGAGTAGTGAACAAAGCAGTGTTATTGGTGCGTACCTGTACACAACTAGCCAATACTTATAGATAGTGAAATCTGAGAAAAAAGGGGAAATCGAAGTGGAAAGGAACTTGTATTTAGCGAGGTTAGCGATTTAGAGGATGATCATTCGAACAGCGACTCTTATATGTATATAAGGTTTGGACCTAGCGGTCTGACTGACAGGGTTTTGTCCCGGGCAATAGTGGGTCATAGTCTCGGATACGTATGAGACCTTCGTTAAACATGATCATTCCTTTCCGCAACTCGATTTCCAAAGTGACTTAGATACCGATAGGGACACAGATCATACATTGAATTGTTTAATGACATATCGATTACCTGCATTTATTGTCTCCACCGTTATTACTTTATTTTCTTGCCTTATTGTTATTATCATAATATTACTATTGTGTCGCCCCGACGACCTGAGTATGTATGTTCAGTGATAGAAGTGGATCCGTTTGATCTCGAGAAGACCGCGGAGATCCAGACCAGTGAACCGGTTATACATTTTCCTTGATATCCCTGGTTAGATGCCCTCTTGTTAACTTCCGTTGCGCTCACTTTCCTTTATATCCGATAGTTCTAGTGACTGCATTCTCTTTATCCGTGTTGTATTTTACTGATTACCATATAATGCTAGAAGCCGAAATGTGACTATGGCAGGATTTTCCTTGATCGTAGGAGCATGGCTGGCCTAGTCACCCTCGTATTCCGCATTTTCGAAAGCGGGGGATGACAATATCATCAGCGAATAGCTTACACCAAGGTATCTCATTTTAGATAGTTCTAGTAAGCTCATCCATCACGATGGTAAATATGAATGGAGTTAATGCAAATTCTTGATGTAAGCCAATTGTAATCGGAAAATCACTCTCAATCGGGTCCCGTCAAATACATTGATATAATCAAGGATATGTACGATGGAGTAGTGACAAATGTCAAAACTTGCGGCGGCCGAACGAGTGATTTTCCGATTACAATTAGTTTACATCAAGGATCTGCATTAACTTCATTGCTGTTTACCATCTTGATGGATGAGCTTACTATAACTATCTAAGATGAGATACCTTAGTGTAAGCTATTAAATGATGATATTGTTCTAGTAAATGAGGCGAAAGCAGAGATTAATACCAAATTGGAGTTATGAAAGAAAACGTTAGAATTTCGGAGGCAGGTCCAAGACAGCATATATACATTTCAAATTTAGCAAAAAGAGAAGTCAAGAAAGGCAAGAGATATCACCGAGCGATCAGTGTAGATGTCTAGGTCCCATCATCCAAAAAGATGAGAAGATCTGTAACACCCCACGTCCTAGTATAGATGGCACCGAAACTGTACAGTTTTGTCCTTCGGAGCAAACCAGACCCGAACAGGGATCTAGTAAATGAGACGAAAGCAGATGTTAATAGCAAATTGGAGTAATGGAAGCAAACGTTAGAATTTTGGGGGTTTAGATTGAGCGGGTCCAAGACAGCATATATACATTGCAAATTTATCAAAAAGAGATGTCGAGAAGGGCAAGAGATAGCACTGAGCAATCAGTTTAGATATCTAGGTTCCATCATCCAAAAAGATGGGAAGATCTATAATGCCCCACGTCCCAGTACAGATGGTATGACCGAAACTGTACGGTTTTGTCCTTCGAAGTGAATCGGCCCCGAATAGGGATCACTTCCCAAGATGTCACCCATCCCAGAATTTCCCAGGCCCGAGCTCGCTTAACTACGAAGTTCTCAAGCTCCTGTAGTGCCGGTTCACTTTAAAGGCGCCACTGTAATTGAGGGTGGTATCATTACATTTATAATGCAATTCGGTCCTCTTTCGGAATGTGCTTTAGAGACCTGATCTCATTGTTCTAGAGTAGTTCTGTTCTCCGCCGAAAGACCGGGAAGACTGACGTCTTGCCTGAATTTGGGGGCAGATGCTATTTGGTTCTATCCTTCCACCTCTCCGAAAATTCAAGTTGATTTATGGCACTGTATATCGGAGGTTTAGACGGATGCGGTCGATATAGCAGACTTCGTCAGATTCCCCCTCGTTGAGGTTTTTTTTATTATCGGGACGCTCTTCCATGCAGGCGCAAGCCCCTGCAGTTAATTACGCTACCGCATCACGGTAACCACTTTCTCCTTCTCCAGATGGTCACTTCGTGTCGTGGGTGTTTGTTTTGTTTTTGGTTGCCCGTGGATTGTATACGAAGATTAATTTATGTTATCGTCCGTAGGGCATGGATTAGTCTAAATCCGTATTTTCTTAGATTTGGGTTTGGGGTTGGGTTGAAGGATGCGTTAGTCCCATTTGAGACTAAGATCAACTTAAACGTTTGTTAAGGATACGTTAGTCTAATTTTAGACTAAGATCAACTTAACGATTTGTTAAGGATACGTTAGTCTAATTTTAGACTAAGATCAACTTAACAAGATCATTTGGATCCAACAACAGAGCATTTAGGCTCTATTGTTTTAGTTTAGGGACTTTGCGGTCCATAATTAGTTTAAGGACATTACAGTCCAAGGTTAAGGACATCATAGTCCATGGGTTTAAGGACCCCACAGTTCATGAAATGTCTGGTTGTCGGGATCCGTCACCTCTCTGAAAACGTTGAAGGATTACAACGACACATATCAGAGGAGTGCAAAGATGTACCCTTAAACCAACTTTGATCGGGAGATCTGTAGTCCAATTGGGACTAAGATCTGAGATTTATGAGCATATGGGCTCAATTAATCTGAAAAAGGGGTTTATGGCCAACTTGGGCTCGGCTCACTCAGTTAAAATGTTAAACATTTGACAATGCTGAGCATTCATCACAGCTTTAGGGCTTTATTTAAAGAACAGTTTATGTTCTATCAGCGCACGCGTGAGGAACACGTGGCGCGCTTGGCGCTACCGCCAGTTAATGAGCGCAAAGCGCTCCTGTGATATAGCGCACACGTGAGGAGCACGTGGCGCGCTTGGCGCTAGCGCCAGTTAATGAGCGCAAAGCGCTTCTGTGATATAGCACACACGTGAGGAGCACGTGGCGCGCTTGGCGCTAGCGCCAGTCCAAGAGCGCAAAGCACTATTTGTTAAGTGGCGCACACGTGAGGAGCACGTGGTGCGCTTGGCGCTGTGCGCCAGTCCATAGTTTTATGATTTGATAAATAAATTCTCGTTTATAAGAGAGTTTGTCTCAAGCTTCTAAGAACAAAGTTCTTATTTTATAGGAGATGTTTCAATCTCTTATTTTGGTGAAGGGCTTTGCTTTTATGGATCTGTGATCCTAAGAGAATTGAATTATTCTCCCCCCATTTTTATAATAAGATGTTCATGCTCTCTTTTTGTAAAAAGACCTTAGTCTTATAGATCTATGATCTGTGAGAAGAATTATGTTCTTCTTCTTTAATGAGATTTTTCTTATCTCTGTTTTTTTTACCTTGAAGAAAAGTTCTTCTTCTACCGAGAGCTTGCTCTTCTTTCTGAGATTTCTCAAAGTTTATAGGGGATTCCTCTATTTGAGACTTGAAGTCTTGAGGCCTTTATATAGGGTAGGCCAATTTGTTGAATCGGTTAAGGAAATTTTTCGTTTGATTGATTTGGGTATTTCCCACCGTTGGAACTTTGATCTAAGGGCTTCTGATTTACAGAAGGCAATCTTCTTGTTTTTAACAAGATTGAGAAATCTTTTCCCATACAGAATTTATTCTTTATTTTGGTGATTTTTAATCACCATTAAATCATTGATCCAACGGTGCTCTGATTTTCAGAGCACAATCTTTCCTATTTGGAAAGATTATGAGGAATGTATCCTTAACATAATTTTATTCTGGTCGATTGATGAATTGTAATCATGTTTGTTGGATATTTGATCCAAGGGCCGAGAACATTTTGTTCTATCGCTAGCGCTTACGTGCTTTGCACATAGTGCGCTGCTTAAAGTGCAGCTCTCTTAGCGCTAGCGCTCACGTGTTTTGCACATGGTGCGCTGTTTTAGAATGCAGCGCACTTGGCGCTAGCGCTCATGTGCATTACACGTGAGCACTGCCTCAGAGTATTTGACTCTCAGCGCTGGCGCTGCTATGAAGCGTTGCTTCATTACTGAAGGTGTCTTTTCACTTTCCTTCTCCACTTTTCCTGAGTCAAACTTCTCTTTTCCAGAGCATGGAAATAGTTCCATCATGTACAGTATTTTCTGTGCCTAGAGTTAAATGTCTCCCTTCATAATCTGAAGCAATGCTTCTTTTCTCTCTCATTTTCAGAGAATCATTCTAACAGAGAAGAGCTCTCTCATTTTCAGAGAATCATTTTAACAGAGAAGAGCCATGGCTTGTAATCGTCCACATGCTCGCCGTCAGCCATGGGAGATGCCCATTGAGGAAATTGTTCCTCGTTTTGCTGCGCGCGCCTTACTCTTACGGATGACCAATGCGACACGGTGCTGCACGAGCTCTTGACTCGTATAGGATCACCTCTCCCCATCGGCTCCATTTGGCTCCGGATGGTTTTCTTGTCTGTGATCAATGATATTCCCCCTCCTCCGGCGGAGATGACTCCAGCCATGCTCGACGCAGCGGAAGATAAGATCGACTGCTTCCACGAGCCACTTTTGATCACCGCAGCTCTGAGGGATCACTCTGTCCGGCTGCTAAGCCAGATACGGGCTCAGCGGGTCGTCATGTCTGCCTTTGCTGATGGGTTCGGTGTTGATCGATGGGTAGCTACTCTTCGTGAAGATCGCCGCTTTGTCATGGTAGAGAAGGCAGAAAGGGAGTTAGATAATTTTATCCATAGTTTTGTGAATCCCTGTACTTTCGATCCCATGTTTGGCAATCTATTTCCTGGAGAATAAAATGTTCAATTAAATACTTTGTTTTTATTGTTGAACACCTGTTCTTTCTCTGATGTGTGCATGTGCGTACATGAATGAGCCTGGTTTCACACATATCTATAAATGAAACTTAAGCCGGCATAAACAGGAACTAATAGCTCTTGGACGAAGATTTTGGCGGGAAAAAATGCCCCCCACTACTTTGCCCACGTAAGTATATACGTGGGTGAAGTAGTGCAGAGTAATTCATAGCGTATGACCAGTTTTGGGATAGTATATAACTTTCAGAATCTTGATCTGAGAAGATAACGAGCGGACTCCAGCGTCGTCATTTATCATTGACTCAAATCTCAACTCTTAAGGGATATAATTCCAAATCCTCAGCTCCATGAGCCGCACCTTTCTATTTCTTTATGTCTTATTCTGGCGTGAAGTAGTTTATATACTCATGAGTAACTTCTCCATTTTAGTGGCATATACCTTTGGCAAGTGTGGCCCATAGATGGTAGAAAACAGTTCATCTGAACTTTTTATAAGGTAGCGATGGCTTAGAAAACAGGTTCAGATATGCCGCCTAAGACTTTCCAACTTTATGAGCCGTGAGGGTCTCATAAATACTTTTCTCCCTACGAGTCGTGAGGATCTCGTAGGCGTATTTTCTCCTCAGGAATCGTGAGGATTCCTAAGTGTGTTTTTCTCTTGAGAGTCGTAAGGATCTCCCAAGAGAATTTTCCCACTCACAAGTCGAGAGAACTCGTAAGTGGTTGTTTCCCTCCTTTTTGAGACTCGACTTTGGAGAGTGTGGCCCGTGAATAGTATGCAATAATCCATCTTGGACCGATTTGCAGGGCACCAATGCTTAGGAAACATGTCCTTATCCCCCATTGCCTAAGGCTTTTCCCTACGAGTCGAGACGAATCGAGAAGTTCTCGTAAGGATATTCCGTGTAGCACTTTGTGCCCTGATTCATCTCAAAAACTATCTATTAACCGCAATCAAGAACGGCGTCGCTTTGCAGCTAGCCGGTGAGTACGGGTTGGTCCACAGGGATGTTGTGAATTTCATAATCGCTCAAACGAGTTAATTCCGATGGGAGTCGGATTGATTTATTAAATCAAAAAACTAAATCTATATATACTAAGATTATCTAGATCTAAATCTTACTAGGGTTAGGTTTAGGAATGGTTTGGAAATGTAAATAAATCTCACCGCTTTCTATACCCAAATTAAGATCTATGAAGAGTTATGGTAATTATCAATAAAGGGAATTAGATCCATTCGGGAAGGTGTTCCTTCCTCTAGGTTCTTGTCCTTCCTTTATCGATCCTTACCCTAACCTCCATGGAAAACACGCGCAACCGGTCCTTTATACTACGGTATCATCGCTACCTCATGGGATAGGGTGCCGTAGGGAGCGGTGTGTGCATGTATGCATTGAGTCCTATTGATTATATATGATGGGCAAGAAAGGTATGAGAGATCTCATCTCTCAAAAGCCTTCCCCAAAGCTAACCCTAACAAGCGAAGAGACTACTCGCTCATTAGGGAATTTAAGAACATTTATCTAGGACATGAAATTAAATCTAAACTGGGGAAAGAATAGAAATTACCTACTTTATAGATGGCTCTCTCCAAATATCAACACAGGGTTGTCAGATCTGAATTCATGAAACGAAAAGAGGCACCGATGCTCTCCATAAAGAATTCTGAATTTTATTATTAAAAAGAGGCATAGGGAGGCATACAATGATTTTGGTATCTATTTATAGGAGATAGAAACCCTAGGTTATAATTGACCCGCACGTCTGCATTTAAAAAAATACCCCTAGAAAGACCCATTCAGCGCCGAAAGAATTATGGTAAAATTTTATTCCCCTAAGTGCTCAAGCCTGCCGCGGAACCGCGGCCCAAAGCCCTGTTTGACCGCGGTTCCGCGGCCAAATAAGGGAATTGGTATCTTGAATTTCCTGAGCTGGCTCATGTCATTTTGGGCTTCCTGTTTCTTTGGTTCTTTTCTCCATTTTGCTTCTGGGTCTTCTCCAGATCTTCCAATGAATACTTGTACTGGACTTTTAACCGTTCGCTTTGTAATCTTGGACCTTGCGTTGCCTTGTACTGATCTTTGTGTAAGATTTATCAAAATCCTTCTGTTTGCTGATCAAAGTCTCACTTTTGCATCATCTTTTATCTTTTTCACCGTTTTAGATCCAAGAACCTGTAACCTGTAATATGTAGCAGACATGCGTCAAAAGCACCTATTTATTTATAAAACGAATAAGAATGGGGAATATAATAATGCAATATTATGGTATGAACAAATACCCCCAAATTTATCTTTTGCTCGTCCTCGAGAAAACTTATTTTTTATTCTCGACAAAAACCTAACCGCACTTTTGCAGGGAAACGCGATTGCACTGAACACGTGCAACAAGCCGTTAAACCTGTAGGTGTCCCTAGTAGGAGGAGTGTTTTCTCCTGAGGGTTTTCAGCAGATACTACCCACAAAATCCTATCAATTCGGCCCATTAACTTTTATTTTCCAATTAGGTTTTCTAACAAGGAATTCTATTATCTTCGACTCATAAATTATCCACCCATATTCTTCACGCTTCCTTATCATTCAACTTAAGATTATATATATTCTTGTGAATTTACTTAGCTTTCGGCATCTCTTAAGTTTTCCTTCTAGGGTTCTATCTCAACTTAGGAATTTTTATCATCTATATTAAAGATATAAGTCATATTCTTCATTCCTATCTCTTATCTAAATCCCAATCACATATCCCTACGTGTGTGTATAAATCACCCCTACACTTGGAAATTCAAATCAAGCAATCGTACTCTTGTCCGTTGTCCAAAGCACTTATTAATTGGTGAATTTTTAAATGAATTTTGCTTACATATCCTTCATGCGACCGTTAATACTTCTTGAGGTACCAACGACCGATTACAAGATGTGTTTGCACATTAAAGCGTAATTCCTAGTCTTGCAACACCCAAGGCTTTTTAGCAGTGACTCCCAAACCAGTTGGTCTAAGGCACTAGGTGATGAAGCACCATCTCTAAATATTTTTTCTATTTTTTAGCCTTAAGTAATCACAAAAACCAGTGTTCATTTTTTTTCTCTTTATTCACTTTTTTCTTTTATTTTCATTGTACTAAGGACTTTACACAAGAGCATTTCAAGGTCTCCTCTACTATTCCAAGTTTCAAGGTGCGTGATTGTGCAAATTGTAGGGTATACATTTTCAGAATCTAGACTTAAGCTAGGAGTTATTTTTCAAACTTATACTCTAATAAAAATATCAATACTTTTCCTTCGTTTCGACTTACCCCAAAAAGTGAACCCAAAATTTTCTTATTTCTAAATAAACTACAAAGGCATATACTTTCTACCGTTAAACTTTAAGGAAGGTTATTTTTAGGGTTTTTAATTTACTAAGTCTAAGATCTACTTGTTCCTAGCCAGTTAACCTATTTGTCAAACTTAAGTCAAATAAGGCCAAAATTGAATACATTAATTTTTATAATTTTTAAAAATTTTCAATTTTTTATGGGTTTTTAAATAAGTATGCAAATGCAAAAATATACACATGAATGCGAAGAAAGAAGACTTACGGAGAATACCCCCAAACTTAAACTTGACAGTGTCCTCACTGTCATGCTACACCAAGAGGGTCAAAATGCCGGCACTCCCCTGTTTATTTATTTATAATTTTTTTTTATATTTTAATGTTTTGAATTTTTTTTATTTTTTATAGAAAAAGAAAACAAATATATATATACATATATACAACAAGGTCCTCCCCAAACTAAACAAGGCCTTACATAAGTCAAAGGTTAGCACCAACCATTCAAAGATCTTATCGTGATAATGGTAGAGTTGGTGAAAGGAGGGAGTGGAAAGAAGAGAAATGAGAAGCACACGAGACCGTGTGGAGGTAGAAACGGGATACGGTCTCGGTGGGGGAGAAGAAGGGCGGAAAAGAGAAAGAAGGGTAGCACGATCTTGAGGGTGTAAATCGAGTAAATAAATTAGCACAATTTGTGATGACCGATGTGTTAAAAACGATTGTGCTAACCTATCAACCCGTCGAGAAATGGGGTCAAATCCCTCAAGATTCGCAAGAAAGTAAGGGTACGCCGAACTTGGTATTGGAGATGAAAGCGTAACGATCTCTTGTACGGTCGGAACGATAGGAAGGACGAAAGGGAGTGAATTAGGGATAGTCTCATTATCACCGTAGTAAACTGTCTCGAACTTAAATGATTCCATCAATGGTTCGAAACTACTGTAAGCAACCGAGTCTGATGGTTCAACTAACTCATCTGAAAATTCAAAGGACTCAAACTCGGGCGGTGAGTCATCAACATCGTCCGAAAAAGTGAAACACTCATAAGTGTTATTGGCTGTGAGAACTGTGTCAGATTCAAAGGAAAAATTTTCAAGCTCACAGTCTTCAAGCGTGATATTAGGCGTGGTCGGAACGATGGAAAGGAGGGAGGGTGATATAACAGTTAAAGGTTCGGGAGGATGAATTGGAAAATCCGACACATCAAACAAAAATGGTTCAACCTCAATATGATCCTCAAAACTCTCCTCAATACTATCCTCATAATTCTCCTCAATATTTAACTCATCCATGCCATTATCATCAAAATCAAGACGCATATGAAGTTCGGGAGAAACATCTAATGACTCGGGATGATGAATTGCACACAAAATTTCAATCAAATCGACAGATTCATCATCCGAAATATTCCCGGCGTCTATATCCTCAATCAACTGAAAATCAAGTTTTTTTGACACCTCCTCAAAAGCATGGATATTTATCAATTTAGGTTCTAGAGTGGAGGTGTAAAGGTCAAAAGGATTAGGTGTGGTTTCACTCGAAAGGGTTTCTTCACAGTCTGGCAAATCAAGCACTATAAAGTCACACAACTCGTTTTTATTTTCAACTGGTGAACTATTTAGGACAATCGATGGAAAACCGGAGTTGTGGGATTCAATTGGGTATGGGTAGGTCTGATTTAGGAATGTGTAGAACTCACTCCTCTCAAATTCTCACTCTGTCCAACCGCCTCCTCATACATTGGAAAATTTGGAGCGAGTTGGAAACTAGCTGCTGGTTCACTAGGTTGCATAAGTGCGGCCATGGACGCTTCCACATTCCTAGTCATTTTGTTTGTTGCTGAAATATAAGCTGCCAACGACTGTTCCAAACTAGACATGGGTTGTGAAAGGATTTCAGTAAAAGATTCAAAAGTTTTTAGAGACGTGAAACTCCCAAAAGGCTGTGTAGAAACAGTGTCTAGTGAAGGTGGGAAAGTCGGGCAGGACTGATAGGAATTGGATGGTTGGACAAGGGTAGGGTCAACATGTGGATAAAAAGGTGAATAGTCTTATGGATCCCTAGAACTAGATGAGTAGAGAGGGGTGAAAGATCGGCTACGAGATTGAGCAATATGCTCAGCAATGGACATCGGTTTAAGAGTTACAGCAGGACTTGAAAAAATGGTATCAACATATGAAGGTGGTAAAGGTTGACTTGGTTGACACAAAGTGGGTTGCAAAGTCGAACTGTTTCTCCTAGACGCTTCTATTTGATCTTTCAAAGATATTTTTGGCATGGAGGGATTTTCTTTAAATCGACCGAAACAATTGACGTACGACGCAAAGTAAGGTTCGGGATACCAAAGTTCGGAAAGTGATTTATGATGTGGGGTACCCATGATAGAAGAAAGGGGAAAAGAAAGAAGGTTGGGTGGTGCAAGGATTTCCTAGTGACAAAAGTTTGCAAGTTTTCTAATAAAAATTTTCCTTTTTTTTCTTTTTCTCTTTATTTAGAAAATTTTTTTTAGCAAAAAGATTAAGGATATGCAAATCAGAAATGATTACTCGCAATCAATTATTATTTTAAGCATAGCACAAAGAATCCTGCATAAGATTTGTTATTTGGAAGCGAAAAGATTTTCAAGCGCAACGAATCCTGCAGGAGATTTTTAGAAAAGATATATCTAGATTTCCAGAGCAAGAACAGAGGAGCTTATAGAGCAATTTTGACGAGCTGAGGACACCAACAGGCAGCCTTTCCACTGCCAAAAGGGGTCTCTCGCCGCGGTTCCGCCGTTCTCTAGCCGGCACGGTTCCCAAAAAAAACTGAGGTGACGATGTCACCTAACTGCCGCCCTTCCGCTGCTAAAGGGAGGGGCCCACCGCGGTTCCGCTGCCAGGTAGTCGGCACGGGTCCCAAGAAATTTTCTGAAATTCTGATTTGACCAGACGGCCGCGGTTCAGCGGTCTGAGGTTGGTTTGGGCGGCGGAAGCGCGGCGCGATGGAGGGCTCGGGTCTCTGGAAAAATTCTGCTGCTCTGATTTTTAAGTCCCTTTCTGTTTTGATATTTTGTTTTCTGTTTCTCTCTCTAGATTTTTCCAGATCCGAAGTTGTTTGTAGATCCTGCAAAATTCTTACAAGAATACCCTTCCAAAAATAACAGATGATATATTTTTATATTTTTTTTGTGATTTTTCAGATTTTTATGTTTTTTTATTATTTTAGATTAACCCGAAATTGCAAAAAGGAAATAACACGCCATCCCCGGCAACGGCGCCATTTGATTCATCTCAAAAACTATCTATTAACCGCAATCAAGAACGGCGTCGCTTTGCAGCTAGCCGGTGAGTACGGGTCGGTCCATAGGGATGTTGTGAATTTCCTAATCGCTCAAACGAGTTAATTCCGATGGGAGTCGGATTGATTTATTAAATCTAAAAACTAAATCTATCTATACTAAGATTATCTAGATCTAAATCTTACTAGGGTTAGGTTTAAGAATGGTTTGGAAATGTAAATAAATCTCACCGCTTTCTATACCCAAATTAAGATCTATGAGGAGTTATGGTAATTATCAATAAAGGGGATTAGATCCATTCGGGAAGGTGTTCCTTCCTCTAGGTTCTTGTCCTTCCTTTATCGATCCTTACCCTAACCTCCATAGAAAACACGCGCAACCGGTCCTTTATACTACGGTATCACCGCTACCTCGTGGGATAGTGTGCCGTAGGGAGCGGTGTGTGCATGTATGCATTGAGTCCTATTGATTATATGTGATGGACAAGAAAGGTTGAGAGATCTCATCTCTCAAAAGCCTTCCCCAAAGCTAACCCTAACAAGCGAGGAGACTACTCGCTCATTAGGGAATTTAAGAACATTTATCTAGGGCAAGAAATTAAATCTAAACTAGGGCAAGAATAGAAATTACCTACTTTATAGATGGCTCTCTCCAAACATCAACACAGGGTTGTCAGATCTGAATTCATGAAATGAAAAGAGGCACGATGCTCTCCATAAAGAATTCTGAATTTTATTATTAAAAAGAGGCATAGGGAGGCATACAATGATTTTGGTATCTATTTATAGGAGATAGAAACCCTAGGTTACAATTGACCCGCACGTCTGCATTTACAAAAATACCCCTAGGAAGACCCATTCAGCGCCGAAAGAATCATGGTAAAATTTTATTCCCCTAAGTGCTCAAGCCTGCTATGGAACCGCGGCCCAAGGCCCTGTTTGGCCGCGGTTCCGCGGCCAAATAAGGGAATTGGCATCTTGAATTTCCTGAGCTCGCTCATGTCATTTTGGGCTTCCTGTTTCTTTGGTTCTTTTCTCCATTTTGCTTCTGGGTCTTCTCCAGATCTTCCAGTGAATACTTGTAGTGGACTTTTAACCGTTCGCTTTGTAATCTTGGACCTTGCGTTGCCTTGTATTGATCTTTGTGTAAGCTTTATCAAAATCCTTATGTTTGCTGATCAAAGTCTCACTTTTGCATCATCTTTTATCTTTTTCACTGTTTTAGATCCAAGAACCTGTAACCTGTAATATGTAGCAGACATGCGTCAAAAACACCTATTTATTTATAAAACGAATAAGAATGGGGAATATAATAATGCAATATTATGGTATGAACATGCCCTGAACAAGGACCGAGGCTTGATAAGATAGATAGTGATGTTAATCAAAGGATCCAAATTCGTTGGTTGAAATGGAGGAGTGCAATACGGATTTTGTAAGATCGTAACTTTCTGTTATGGTTGAAAATGAAGTTTTATCGGAGCGCTATTCAGCTTGTCTTATTATATTGTACATAATACCGGGCTCCTAAAAAACATCATACACAGAAAATGGACGTAACGGAGATGCGCATGCTTTGTTGGATATGTGGTAACACTGGAAAAGATAAGGTGCGAAATGAAGATATTAGTGTAAAAGTTGGTGTAGCTCCTGTAGAGGAGAAGATGCTGGAAAACCAGCTAAGATGGTTTGGTCTTGTGCGACACAGACCTTTGGAAGCACCGGTTCGACGAACGGATACTCTCGATATAGGCCATGTCAAAAGGGCGAAAGATAGAACGAAGAAAACATGGATGGAGGTGATACGAAAATATATGGTTGCCAAAGGCCTTAATGAAAGTATATTGTTCGATAGGAATGAGTGGAGGCGGAGGATTCATATGCTGAACCCGGCGTGATTCTCATGTTGCTACATGTAGCCTACCCCATATGCTTGAGATAAAAATCTCAGTTGTTCTTGGGGATTTTATTTTATTTTCCTTTTTTACATAAAAATGAAGAAGATTGTTGCTATTTATTAATTGGGTTTTTTAAATTTTGGCCACAACCTTTTTCATATTTTCCAAAAACACACCAACTATTTCATATATATAATTTCAAAAACACCATTTTTTTCAATTTCATCTGAAAAGGACACCATGGTTAAATTTCATTAACTCTCCTTCCATCCCATATTAATTGTTGTTAATTATAGCCGTTAGGGGGCTAAAAAAGACAGAAATCCCCCTCAAATGGTTATATTTTATTATTAAAAGGGTTTAAGAATATCTTCTTCCTGTATTTCTCTCTCACACACACAAAATGTCTCTCTGAGCCTCCTCACTCTTTCATTTTGGGATGATCGAAAATGATTATAGGGATTGAGCGAGAACGAGAGATGAGAGAGAACGAGAGAGATGAGAGAAAGAGATGAGAGAGAGAAGAGAGAACGAGAGAGATGAGAGAGAAAGAGAGAGTAATGAGGGGTAAATGGGTCAAACTTGTCCCGATCTAACCCTACAGTTACATTAACCCACCCTCTAACTCATTCCAGTAACTGCAAACCTAACAGATATATCCTTTTTAGATATCGGTAGAAAAGTTAATGTTATTTTTGAAATCATGAAGTGGTTGATGGCCAAAAATTTTATTAAAAAACCTTATTTATTTTTTTATTCAAAAGGAGGCATTAGATACAAAATATCTTAGGATTTTATGCAACCACTTATAATGCTATGGTTTATAGAAACCGTTTTCAAAAAATTTCAGTAGGGAACGGTTATCAGTTTGGCCTTGGTCATATCATTATTCTAATTATCTTCTAAATATTTTAATTGAAGATGCTGAGAATTTTAAACACAATGATAATCAAGCAACCCCCTAAATTACAATAATTTAAAGTTTAGTGGAAACAAAATAGAAAGCTATTTCCACACTAAACCAAGATCATACACTACTAAAATAGGGGGGTTGCCCCTACGGATAACGACATCCGTAGCGGCAATTTTAGTTTGGCCCTACGGACTAATCCGTAGGGCCAAAAGGTTGCCCCTACGGTCCTTACATATTAATTTAAAAATATTAAATCTTAAATTGTTGTTTGCCCCTACGGAGCCGCAAACCAAGAACCTACGGACTTATCCGTATGGGCATCTAAATAGGGATTCAACTAAAAAGGCACAGATCGATCCCTACGCTGATTATCCCTAAATATTTTTTCTGTCTGCACGCGAACCCAAATTCCCAAACCCTCGTTCCTGCGATCGCCTGTGTGTTTTGTCGTCGTTCTCGTCGTCGCCAGCGCTGGCCGAATCGTCGTCGCCACCGCCTGCTTCTTCCTCATCTCCGTTTTCGTCGTCGCCTCCGATCGATCGTCGCCTCTGCACAGGTAAGGAAATCTTCAATTACTCAAATTTTTGATTGTTTTAGGGCTATGGTTCATTGTTTGGGTACCGATGAGGCATCGGTTGGGGTTAGGGTTAGGGCAGGGGCTGGGGCTGCGGTTGGGGTTAGGGTTCGGCAGGGGGTTGCGGTTGGGGTTGGGGTTGGGGTTAGGGTTAGGGTTGGGGTTCGGCTGGGGCTGGGGCTGGGGCTGGGGCTGGGACTGGGGCTAGGGTTAGGGTTGGGGTTTAGCTGGGGCTGGAGCTGGGGTTGGGGTTAGGGTTAGGTTGGGGCTGGGCTGGGCTAGGGCTGGGGCTGGGGCTGGGGCTGGGGTTAGGGTTAGGTTGGGGTTGGGGTGGGGCTGGGCTGGGGCTGGGCTAGGGTTGGGGCTAGGGTTCGGTTGGGGTTGGGGCTAAGTTGGGGCTGGGAGATCGCAGCCACGGTAGATGGTGGAGGAGCCGGGGCCGATCTTATGCAGGTCCACAATGTAGTCTCTGACGATGTTGCCCTAATTTCCATGGAGACATGAGGAGATATGGGAAGAATTCGTGTCTTTCATGTTGTAGATATAGAATCAAGTAGCTAGCTATAGATTGAGTGCCCAAAAATTATAATTGTATGCATTCATGTGGTGGTTGTAGTTTGTGGCCAGATAAATCTTTGCATGCTGCCATTGGCAAGTCTTTGTCCAACCAAAATATGATTCAACATATTGAGCTTGTGGTACCAGACCATTCATAATGCAAAAAAAAGACACATTTCTGATTTGAAGAAAAGGAAGGGCAAGATAGGGATTTAGTTATGGATTTTACTTGGGCGCCTCCTCTTTTAATACATGTCTATCTTTACAAGAATATCGTGTCACATATTCGATTTTAGCATCTGTACGCAACTGCTTTGATTATCATCGTGTTATTAACATCTTGAACTTCTATCCTTTTTCTAATATGTTTCATAGTTAATATAATAATCGAGGATAAACAGGAAACAAAAAAGCATTTAATGGGAATAAAAAATGTAAAAAAAACCGTCATAATATAGGACGAAGCGTGGATTTTTTAATCCGTTGCTGAATTTGGCAAACCTGAGAGAATTTCCAGCAATTTTAGCCTAGTTTGATTACTAAAATTATTGTTGATCGAGAAAATCTTGGGTCCTTCTAATCAAACATTGTTTATTATTGTATGCCAACGAGTACTAATAAAAGAAAAAACCGATTTCAAGTGGAAATTAGGTATGTACAATGTTCTAATATAATTTGTATTTCTTGCCATCATCAAACATATAAAATTACTAATATGAAATGGAAAATAAATAAATAAATAATCAAAGCTTTTGCATGTATGTAAAATCCCTTGTTACTTTTTCTTGGTTGCTCAACTTTAAAAATTCTATCTATTAAATTAGACATACTCTAAAAAGAATGATATTGCAAGAATTTGACTTGGTGGAGACTTGCATCATTAATAGAAATATGAAAGTGTAAGGACGTTCTTTACCTTCGATAGGGTTCGGTTGGGGTGGGGCTGGAGCTAGCTAGGGCTTGGGCTTCATCACCTGATATAGCGAAATACAAAGCGTACTTCAGTACACCCGACCTCATTGAGTTTCCTATTGAAGTTCCCGGTCAAACGGCATATGCATATTTTTATTCGCCATGAAATCCCAATTATGAAGCTACCGAGGACGAAAAGCCACCTTTGTTAGTCGAAAGTCATGGTAATAGACTTGTCATTATAGATCATAGTCAATTGTTTTTCCTATCATTTTCTTGATCCAGATACTAATCAACTTGTTAATTAGTTACTGTTTTTATGACGTATTTGTCTATATTTGTTGACAGTGGCCTTTCTTTTGGATGAACATGTTTTTTGATGCATATTTCAGTCATATGAATTCATATGTTGCGTATAACGCTTTATGATATCAGTATCATACATTTGTAGTTTTAATTATTGATTGTTATAAATGAATGCCATTGCAATAATAGTTTTTGGTAGATGAATGCCATTGCAATGTAGGATGATCAGTTCTATCAATCTTGATCTCAATGGTTTAAAATCATGTTACACATACAATACGAATGCACAACAAACGCATCATTAGAGAGTGATTCGAGATGTTCAAGTTAAAACCAATATATGATACTCGATGATAATATGAAACCTTTATATTCTCATCGATACTCATAGATGAAACTAAAAGCGCCACTTAGTCCCCGTCTATCGGTTAACATACGTGCGATGTTCGTCGTGACATAGAACTATACGAAGGTTGTTAAATATCGGACGGCATAGCTCGATACTAATAACCGTCGTATAGTCTATGCGATGAGAAGATTCAATTGTATGGTAACCGATAGATTTGTCCCGTGTGGACAAGTTAGGAATGTATAAAGCAAACACCTTCATTCACTTGTATTTTCATCCGTTTTAAGATATTTCGTCGGTACCTTTCCGCTGGTTCTCCGTGTACAAAGATAGATTAGATGTTCATTTCAACGTTGTTTCACAGCTTTGAAATGATTGTCTATTCTATTACAGTGTACTCGGAGAACAGCGGGGAAATGCTGCCGAAATTTAGTCTAAACGGTTGAAAGTACAAGTGATGGGTGTTCGCTCTATACATTCTTAATGGGATAGAAGCCTTACCCTCGACAGCCGGAACACACACATACAACAAGAATACACAACAAACGCATAATTAGAGAGTGATTCGAGATGTTCAAGTTAAAACCAATATATGATACTCGATGATAATATGAAACCTTCATATTCTCATCGATACTCATATATGAAACTAAAAGCGCCACTTAGTCCCCGTCTATCGGTTAACATACGTGTGATATTCGTCGTGACATAGAAGTATACGAATGTTGTTAAATATCGGACGGTATAGCTCGATACTAACAACCGTCAAATAGTCTATGCGACGAGAAGATTCAATCGTATGGTAACCGATAGATTTGTCCCGTGTGGACAAGTTAGGAATGTATAAAGCAAACACCTTCATTCACTTGTCTTTTCATCCGTTTCGAGATATTTCGTCGGTACCTTTCCGCTGGTTCTCCGTGTATAAAGATAGATTAGATGTTCATTTCAACGTTATTTCACATCTTTGAAATGATTATCTATTCTATTATAGTGTACTCAGAGAACAGCGGGGAGGTGCTGCCGAAATTTACTCGAAACGGTTGAAAGCAAAAGTGATGGGTGTTCGCTCTATACATTTTTAATGGGATAGAAGCCTTACCCCCGACAGCCGGAACACACACATACAACAAGAATACACAACAAACGCATAATTAGAGAGTGATTCGAGATGTTCAAGTTAAAACCAATATATGCTACTCGATGATAATATGAAACCTTCATATTCTCATCGATACTCATATATGAAACTAAAAGCGCCACTTTGTCCCCGTCTATCGGTTAACATACGTTCGATAATTTATTCTTTTCAACGACAAACGCACACACAAAGCATATACACGGATTTTCTCCTTTGTCATGAACTATCCCGTTCTTATATTTCTCAATATAGTCACCATAACCTACAATTTATATATTATACAATCTAACATGGCCCATGAGTACGTCAGAGTTAAGGACTGGATGTATGTGGATTGGCAACAACGTATGCAACCTAAGTTTGTCGCAGGAGTTGCTGCTTTCATTGAATTTGCACGCGCACATAATAAGATCATAATAGAGAAGATTCTCGGTCCGTGCGATAGATGTGGCAATTAGTACTAGCAGAAGGTAGAATTGGTAGAGCTTCATATTGTAAAATATGGGTTTACTAGACTTTATACAACTTGGAAATATCATTGGGAAGGAGAAGAATGCAGTAATGCGGCAGAAGAAGAAGGAGAACACAATAATGCGGCAGGAGAAGAAGGAGAATTCGGTAATCCGGCAGAAGGAGAAGACGGTAATTTATTTCCATCAGAAGAAATGGAGGATATGGTAGAGGCTGCCCTAGGTGAATCTATTCGTACCGAAGATGACATTCCTTCCGATCAAGGACCGCGTGCGGATAAATATGAAAATTTCATGAATGATGCTAGAAAACCAATTTATGAGAATGCGAAGTATTCCACCCTCTCGTGGTTCATCCAACTTTTCCAGATTAAGTGCCTAAATGGATGGAGCAACAAGTCATTCACGATGTTTCTTTCGTTCTTGAAAGATTCTATGCCTCCGGGAAATAACGTGTCCGACAGCTGGTACGGAGCCCAGAAGATGATGTCTGATTTGGGTCTAAAGTGTGAGAAGATTCAAGCATGTCCTAAAAATTGCGTGTTGTACTGGAAAGAGAATTCAGATTTGAAAGAGTGTCCAACATGCGGAGAGGCCAGGTATAAGCCGAAAGATTCTGATAAGAAGCCTGATATACCTGTCAAGATAGCACGATACTTTCCCATAACAAAGAGGCTACAGAAGCTATTCAGGTGCAAGAAAACAGCCGAGGCAATGATTTGGCATCACCGTGCTCCTCCAAGTGAATATGGAAAAATGAGCCATCCAAGAGATTCACCGACATGGAAGGATTTCGATAGGAGGCACACAATATTCAGTAGCGGTCCTCACAATGTCCGGCTCGGACTGGCTACTGATGGCTTCTGTCCATTCAACTATATGGCTGGAAGTCACAGCACATGGCCCGTTGTAATGATAATTTATAATCTGTCGCCTTGATTTGCTATGGACCAATCATACTTTATGATGCCTCTTCTTATCGATGGACCAAACTCACCGGGGAACAATATCGACGTCTATCTCCGACCTCTGATCGAGGAGTTGAAATCTTTGTTCATTGATGGTGTAGAAACATACGATGCAAACATAAATACAACCTTCATACTGCGTGCGGCTTTAATGTGGACAATTAATGACTTTCCTGCGTATGGAATGCTATCAGGTTGGTCCGTACATGGTCACAAAGCATGTCCTCATTGCCATGAACACACAACATCGAAATTCTTGAATTTTAGCAGGAAGGTTTGTTATTGCGGCCATCGACGTTTCCTGCCTCCAGACCACCCCGCGGTTCACTTTGATGGTCATCAGGAGCTTCTTGGACCTCCATCAGCTTTGTCCGGAGAAGACGTAACTGCTCAATGGGATGGTTACAATAATGTGACCTTCGGGATGGATCCGACGAAACAGGTCAAACCACCATTTTGGAACAAGTTAAGCATTTTCTTCGAGCTTCCGTACTGGTCAACAAATTTAGTGCATCATTGTCTGGACGTCATGCATATAGAGAAGGGAGTATCAGAGCACATACTCAACTTGCTTCTTTATAAAGACGGGAAATCGAAAGACAATCTGAATGCTCGGATGGATCCACAGGAGTGGGGAATAAGAAGTGAATTGCACCCTAGACCGGTATCGGGTAAACCGGGCAAGTTTGTACTTCCCAATGCCGCTTATCATATGTCACAACCGGAGAAGAAAAGATTCCTGTAGGTGTTGCATGATTTGAAAGATCCCACAGGTTTCTCAGGATCATTCAGCAAGAAAATAAAAATTGTGAAAAGTAAGATCGATGAGCTGAAAAGTCATGATCACCATGTTATTGTGGAGCACCTTCTTCCATTAGCCCTTAGGACTTCTCTCCCCGAATCGGTTGGTCTAGTAATCAACGACCTATGTTGTTTTTTCAGAGAGTTGTGTGCTAAAACACTGGAGGTTGTGCCGCTGGATAAACTAAAAAATTCTATTGCGTTGATACTTTGCAAGTTTGAGCGTATTTTCCCACCGTCATTCTTCGATATCATAATACACTTGACGGTTCATCTTGCAACTGAGGCTAAGTTAGCCGGACCGGTACAATATCGATGGATGTATCCCGTCAAGAGGTACGTGTAATTTTTCGTTTCGCGCAATTTATAAATTTATTGTTGTCCTGTATGCCCGTATTTATTTATTCAACATGTTTTCATTAGGTACCTCTACACTCTTAAAAAGTATATACGCAATAAAAATCGACCAGAGGGTTCTATCATGCAAGGTTATCTTCTTGATGAAGCAACCACTTTTTGTTCCCGCTATCTGGACGAGAACATTGAGACAAGACTTAACCGGCCTCGAAGAATTCAAGACGGGCTATATGGTAAATCCGAGTATAAGAGAGTAGACACTATGTTTATCAACAAGATATACCGGTTTATCTTACTTAATAGCGCATGTCTTGAACAAATTAGAGAGTAAGTTTTTTTTGGATTAATTGTTATATTTGTGTTTGTGTGTGTATGAAATGATATAATATTAATGTCACCATTATTTGTCGAAAACAGAATTCATTTTAACGAGGTACGTGAGGGGCATCCTTATTGGAATGAAGAACGATTGGAAAAATATCATCAGGAGAATTTTTGTAATTGGGTCACAGATCATGTAAGTTATTCGAATAACATTTTATTGCTATCAGTTTTAATCTAAACTTGTATCGTTATGTATTTTTCGTAAAATTTGTTTTGTTAGATCCACGATCCGAACTTGTCTGCATCATTTGAGAGTGATTCAAGATGTTTAGCTCAATTTCCTAGTATAGAGGTTGCATATTACAAAGGATTTGGTGTCCTTGGATACAAATTCGAAGTTAAGGACATAGAAACATCTAGAACCACTCAGAATAGTGGGATTGCGACGGTAGGATCGGACGGTGTGATTTATTATGGGTACTTAAATTATACACTCAACATCCACTATCCCGGACAATCAGAACCCTTTTATATATTCCAGTGTACTTGGCACGATACGCGAACCGATACGGATAAGTGGAGAAGCAATCTTGGGACTTGGAAAGATGAATATAGATTGACCAGTGTGAACACACTTCGATTTTACAGTTAGGAAGATCCGTTTATCTTTCCGAACCAAGCGTTCCAAGTATACTACTCGCAGTGTTTGAAGCATCCGGGATAGAGTGTTGTATGCCGATGGAAACCCAGAGATGTCTACGATGTCCCAGAATTCGAGGACAACGATGAGGATAAAGAAGAGAGAAGGCTTAGAGTGTTCCGACCGTCTGTTTCGAAGGACGGGTTGTCTTCGGCCGATCATGAAGTTACGTGGGTTAGAAATGACATCAACGATGAAATCCAAGTAGATATGTATAATGCGCCCACGAAACGAAAAAGGTTATCAGTAATGCTATATTATTACTTCACATTTTACGATCTATACATATATAGTCAATACTTTTAATGATTGTCTAATGCGTCCACGAACCGTTTATCTAGATTTGATGACGATGTCGAGAGCAGTGAAGGGCGGCAGGAGCTCCAGCCGCGGCAGAGGAAGAGGCAGAGGCAGAGCGGTTCTGCCGCCCGGAGAGCTCCGTAGGGAACTTCAGAGGGCCGGTCTTACACCCAGATCGGAGACCCCTTCGGATGCCTCCTTCCGTGTGGATTTTGACACACCTCTAGGTATATTGCACGCATATCCATTTTGAATGTTATATTATAGATATTCATGCATGTTTATGTCAAAATTACTTATATTGTCAATATTTGATTGTCTAGTTGTTGGTGATGTGTCCACATCTGGGACAGAGGCCACTCCCGCTCCTCCAGGTATGTTTATATATCATATAGTGCATGTATATTGATTTAGAATGCTATATCATAAATATACACATATTCCTTTTGCTCTTACTTAGATAGTAATTTTTATTATTGTCTAGCTGTAGGTGGTGACACCACCGCACCTGCAGGTATGTTTATATATCCTATAGTGCATGCATATTGATTTAGAACGTTATATTATTGATCTACACATTCTTTTTGCAATTACTTATATAATCTATTTTTAATTGTCTAATTATAGGTGGTGCGTCCATATCTGACGCAGGGGCCACTCCTGCCACTTCCGTACCCTCCGCATCATCTGCAGGTTAGTATGAATAAATATGAATGCGTTGTGCAGAAACAGGCCGCTCAAAATACAGAGAATAGGAAGTCGGCGAAGAGGGGTCGCCCCACTTACACAGGTGGCTCGAGGAATATTACTCGAGTCATGGAGTTATCGGTAAATTACAATTGACCGGCCTTTGTGATATAATGCAATATTTAAGAGTTATTTTCTAATATATCTAATATTAAGAGTTATTTTCTAATATTGCAGACAGCTCAAACCCTGGCGCAAGGTAGTACACCGAGCGTGCTGTCCGCATATCTTGCCGTCAACGGCACCTCGACAGATCCCGCCACGGGCGAGTTTCGATATCCCGACGTCGCTACCCAGGAGTATTGCGTAAGTGTTAATATTTATTCTACCCATATTTGAAATTTTAGTTTTGGAAGATTCAAATTTAAATTTTATACTTATACTTTACTGCTTAATGTGGGTGTAGGAGCGGGTGGCTGAGTAGGCCGAGGCCTCAGGGATCGATTTCACCGGACAGAGCGATCCGAGGCTGCTGACCCCAGTCCTGGACTCCGCACATGGAGGGCACCACGGAGGTTGGGAGAGAGGCCGAGGACTGGGCCCTAGCAGGGCCCATATGAGGTTGGACTCCACCCCGGCAGTTACTTTCTCCGTCTCCAGTGAGCGACGTGTCCAACAGGAACTGGAGAGCTTGAAGGCCACCGTTCAGGAGTTGAAGAAGATGCTGGTATGTATACTACTTAATAGTAAAATATCTTGTCATATTATAAATATCAACATATCCAATATTAGTACGTAGCCTGAGCTTATTTGGTTGTAGACTTAGGTTTGATTAATCATACATACATATCTAATTAAAATAAACTACGGTTTTCCAAACTAGATATCCAAATGGGTTTTCGAAATAACTTGATAATGATACGAATTCGAATAATACACAGTTCTTACATGCTTATTACACACGTTAGGTCCAGACGCGACAGGGTACATCGGCCGAGCCTCCACATGCATCTCCTTCGGCTACGGCTCCGCAAGCCACTACATCGGCTGCGGTTCCGCAGACAGCTCCTATAGCTCCACCGCCCGCTCAGAATCCCGCAGCTGCGGCTGCGTAAGCCACTACCTCGATGGCGGCTGCGCAGACCACGCCATCTCCACTGCCCGCTCAGACTCCCGCACGCGCCGAATTACATGATTTATTGACCGAGGAGCAGGCGCGCCAGATTCTAGCGTTTATCAGAGGTGGAGCTGGACCGAGCTAGGGTAGCTTTTTGATTCTTAATTTTTGAAACATGTATTTATTTATATGATACATATTGTACTACATTTTGGACGATATTGATATTGGTGGTCCTACGGTGTTTATATTTATATCATATTCTGTTTTTTGGTTTCTTTTGTATATTATATGCGTGAGATGTGATTATGAATACTGCGATATATGTTGTGTGATGATTAATTTTATATTCGATTGATGTATATATTATTGTGCACAGGGCGAGAAAAAAATAGGCAGCCATTTTTTTAAAAAAAAACTGATAGTATGTACCTACGGATTAATCCGTAGGTACACACTTTGCCCCTACGGATTAAACCGTAGGGGTAAATTATCAGGATAACTGATATTTTCCCCTGTGATCTCAGTATCAGGGGGTTGGGGTTGCCCCTACGGACAAACAAATGCCCATACGGTGTTATCCGTAGGGGCAAAATATCAGGAATCTTGATATTTTGCCCCTACGGATAAATACCTACGTATGTATCCGTAGGGGCTATTACTTGGCCCTACGGATTCATCCGTAGGTACAAGTAATATATTTTGAAAAAACATAAATAAAATAAATTTGTTGCCCCTACGGCCTAATCAGTAGGGCAAAAGGGACCTACACAGAAATCAGTAGGGCCAAATATTTGTCCGTAGAGGCAAGTTCAGGGCTTCAACTTGAACCTACGGCGTTTGTACCTACAGGGCATTTTATTGTCCCTACGCATATATCCGTAGGGGCAGTGGTTTTCCCCTACAGATAAATCCGTAGGGGCAACCCTTATTTGTAGTAGTGATAGATAAATAAGATAATACACAACACATGGAAAATTAAACAAAAAGGAGAAGAAAGGATGCGCTGATCATAAGCCATGGAAATAGCTAGCTAGGCTCTTAATTATTAACATAAGCAAAGTAATTAAGCAACCCACGTAATTAATAAACTTCATGAAAATAGTACTTAGTAGAGGTGGTGATGCTTCTTGCCATGAGCCTCCTCATCCTCCTTTTTGGCCTCTTTCCTCTCATGCTTCTCATGCAAAGTGTAGTCTGCAGCGCCAGCTGCAACTGCGACCGCAATCTCCTCCTTGATCTTGTGCTTGTGGGCATGCTCCGGGTCCTTCTTTGCCTGATGCTTCTCATACTGCGATCATAAAATATCATTAAGCCATTAAATCGGCTAAAAAAAAGGAAATTGAAAAAGTTTTGTATGCGAAAAATATTGTCATCTTTTCTATGAAAATCGTCTATAATTAGTTTTCTGTGCATTTACATGTATTTATTATATTTTCTAAACAAAATTTAATTAATCGACCTTAAGTCTATCGTAAAATAAAACTTATGTGTGGAGTAAAAGTACCCTTACATTCAAAATTGCTCAAACTACCGTAAAATAAAACTTATGTGTCACGCCACGAAGTTTTGGGAGAGAGTGATTGAATACAGACTAAACAAGGATTTAAGCTAGTAGAGAACCAGTTTGGGTGCATGCCTAGACAATCGACGACAGAGGCTACTCATTTTCTTTGTCAACTTATCAAGCGTTTTCGAGAGAGTAGAAGAGATTTGCATATAATATTTATTGTTTTAGAGAAAACGTACGACAAGATATCTAGAGAGGTATTATGTGGGAAAATGATGAAGAAGGGGGTCCCCGTCAAATACATTGACATAATCAAGGATATGTACGATGGAGTAGTGGCAAATGTCAAAACTTGAGGCGACCGAACGAGTGATTTTCCGATTACAATTAGTTTACATCAAGGATCTGCATTAACTCCATTCCTGTTTACCATCGTGATGTATAAGCTTACTAAAACTATCTAAGATGAGATACCTTAGTGTAAGCTATTCGCTGATGATATTGTTCTAGTAAATGAGGCGAAAGCAGAGATTAATACCAAATTGGAGTTATGGAAAAAAACGTTAGAATTTCGGGGGTTCAGATTGGGCAGGTCCAAGACAGCATATATACATTGCAAATTTAGCAAAAAGAGAAGTCGAGAAGGGCAAGAGATATCACCGAGCAATCAGTTTAGATATCTAGGATCCATCATCCAAAAGGATGGGAAGATCTGTAACGCCCCACGTCCCAGTATAGATGGCATGACCGAAACTGTACAGTTTTGTTCTTCGGAGAAAACCAGACCCGAACAGGGATCTAGTAAATGAGACGAAAGCAGATGTTAATACCAAATTGGAGTTATGGAGGCAAACGTTAGAATTTCGGGGGTTTAGATTGAGCGGGTCCAAGACAGCATATATACATTGCAAATTTATCAAAAAGAGAACTCGAGAAGGGCAAGGGATATCACTGAGCAATCAGTTTAGATATCTAGGTTCCATCATCCAAAAGGATGGGAAGATCTGTAATGCCCCACGTCCCATTACAGATGGCATGACCGAAACTGTACGGTTTTGTCCTTCGGAGTGAACCGGACCCAAACAGGGATCATTTCCCAGGAGGTCACCCATCCCAGAATTTCCCAGGCACGAGCTCGCTTAACTACAAAGTTCTCAAGATCCTGTAGTGCCGGTTCACTTAAAAGGCGCCTCTGTAATTGAGAGTGGTATCATTACATATATAATGCAGTTCGGTCCTCTTTCGGAATGTGCTTTAGAGACCTGATCTCATTGTTCTAGAGTAGTTCCTGCGGATTCAAGAGGTGGTCCCGCCTTTTGGCATGGCACTTTGTTCCGTGTGGCATTTTATACCGTGAGCAAAGACCGGGGCCTGACATCCTCCTCATTTAGAACAATGGTTCGTTCTCAAACCACAGACCTACTGTTGAGGAAGTTGCATGGGCCACCATAAATGTAACGTCCCAATATAGTTGATATTGTCTGTTCTGACTGAAACCGTATGGTTTTGTTCTTCGGAAAGAACTGGACCAGACCAGAGGTCACTTCTTAGGAGGCCACCCATCCTAGAATTTCCCTGGCCCGAGCACGCATAACCACGAAGTTCTCAAGCTCCTGTAATGCCGGTTCACTTAAAAGACGCCTCTGTAATTGAGGGTGACATCATAACATTTATAATGACGTTCAGTCCTTTTTCGTAATGTGTTTCAAATACTCAATTACATGGATTCAAGAGGTGGCCTCAGCCCTTTGGTGTGGCTGTTTGTTCCGTGTAGCACTTCGTGCCCTAAACAAGGACCGAGGCTTGATAAGATAGATAGTGATGTTAATCAAAGGATCCAAATTGGTTGGTTGAAATGGAGGAGTGCAATACGGATTTTGTGCGATCGTAACTTTCCGTTATGGTTGAAAATGAAGTTTTACCGGAGCGCTATCCACCTTGTCTTATTATATGGTACATAATACCAGGCTCCAAAAAACATCATACACTGAAAATGGACGTAGTGGAGATGCGCATGCTTTGTTGGATGTGTGGTAACACTGGAAAAGATAAGGTGCGAAATGAAGATATTTGTGCAAAAGTTGGTGTAGCTCCTGCAGAGGAGAAGATGCTGAAAAACCAGCTAAGATGATTTGGTCATGTGCGACACAGTCCTTTGGAAGCACCGGTTCGACGAACGGATACTCTCGATATAGGCAATGTCAAAAGGGCGAAAGAGAGAACGAAGAAAACATGGATGGAGGTGATACGAAAAGATATGGTTGCCAAAAGCCTCAATGAAAGTATATTGTCCGATAGGAATGAGTGGAGGCGGATGATTCATGTGCTGGACCTGGCGTGATTCTCATGTTGCTTCATGTAGCCTACCCCACATGCTTGAGATAAAAATCTCAGTTGTTGTTGGAGGTTGGGGATTTTATTTTATATTCCTTTTTTACATAAATATGAAGAAGATTGTTGCTATTTATTAATTGCGTTTTTTCAAATTTTGGCCACAACCTTTTTCATATTTTCCAAAAACACACCAACTATTTCATATATATAATTTTAAAAACACCATTTTTTTCAATTTCATCTGAAAAAGACACCATGGTTAAATTTCATTAACTCTCCTTCCATCCCATATTAATTGTTGTCAACTATAGCCGTTAGGGGGCTAAAAAAACAGAAATACCCCTCAAATGGTTGTATTTTATTATTAAAAGGGTTTAAGAATGTCTTCTTCCTGTATTTCTCTCTCTCACACACTAAATGTCTCTCTGAGCCTCCTCTCTCTTTCATTTTGGGATGATCGAAAATGATTATAGGGATTGAGCGAGAACGAGAGATGAGAGAGAACGAGAGAAATGAGGGAAAGAGATGAGAGAGAGAAGAGAGAACGAGAGAGATGAGAGAGAAAGAGAGAGTAATGAAGGGTAAATGGGTCAAAATTGTCCTGACCTAACCCTACAGTTACATTAACCCACCCTCTAACTCATGCCAGTAACTGCAAACCTAACAGATATATCCTTTTTAGATATCGGTAGAAAAGTTAATGTTATTTTTGAAATCATGAAGTGGTTGATGGCCATAATTTTTATAAAAAACCTTATTTATTTTTTTATTCAAAAGGAGGCATTAGATACAAAATATCTTGGGATTTTATGCAACCACTTATAATGCTATGGTTTACAGAACCGTTTTTAAAAACTTTCAGTGGGGAACGCGCGATTATCAGTTTGGACTTGGTCATATCATTATTCTAATTATCTTCCCAATATTTTAATTGAAGATGCTGAGACTTTTATACACAATGATAATCAAGCAACCCCCTAAATTACAATAATTTAAAGTTTAGTGGAAACAAAATAGAAAGCTATTTCCACGCTAAACCAAGATCATAGATAAATAAGATAATACACGACACATGGAAAATTAAAGAAAAAAGAGAAGAAAGGATGCATTCATCATAAGCCATGGAAATAGCTAGCTGGGCTCTTATTATTAACATAAGCAAAGTAATTAAGCAACCCATGTAATTAATAAACTTCATGAAAATAGTACTTAGAAGAGGTGGTGATGCTTCTTGCCATGAGCCTCCTTATCCTCCTGTTTCGCCTCTTTCCTCTCATGCTTCTCATGCAAAGTGTAGCCTGTGGCGCCCGCTGCAACCGCGACCGCGATCTCCTCCTTGATCTTGTGCTTGTAGGCATGCTCCGGGTCCTTCTTTGCCTGATGCTTCTCATACTGCGATCATAAAATATCATTAAGCCATTAAATCGGCTAAAAGGAAAAAGAAATTGAAAAGGTTTTGTATGCGAAAAATATTGTCATCTTTTCCATGAAAATCATCTATGACTAGTTTTCTGTGCATTTACATGTATTTATTATATTTTCTAAACAAAATTTAATTAATCGACCTCGAGTCTATATTCTATGGCTATTTTAATCATAATATTTTTATAGATTGAACTAACACAATTGTGATCCAAAGATGACATGGTATATAATTGTATATTTTAGTTATAATGAAGCATGGAAACATGCATGGATCAGAGACACAGCGGGTACATGGCCAGGTAACGATAGCTTGCAGTGTTGTCCTTTTAGATTCTAAAAATATAAATTTCTGTTTTCTTGTAGTATAAATCAAGCTAGTTTTATATGTTTCTTTCTTAAAGCTATTCTTATTATCGTTCTAGTTTTCATCGTAACTTTGAATTTATCTATCGACCTACAAATGACATACACGAAATATGACAACATAATTTTTGAAGAGAAAGATTTAGGCATCACGTTTAGCTTTCATCTGGAAGTTTGACACCATTCATTTTGATATTAAATTCTTAATATGATTTCCGTATCAAACATGTGCCATATATTCAGGATCGATGGAAAACCGTCGGGTTTGCCACCATCTAATAACAAGAACAAATATAACATAACCGTCATTTTTTTGGCATATCTGCAATATGACATGGATATAAAATTTAGGGCAAACAAGAATACAAACCAAAGCGAAAGCTCCAGCAGCAACAGTGCCCATCGCTCCAAGGTGCTCCTTGTGCTTGTGATGCTTCTCCTCCTCAGCTGGGCTCATCTCCTCCTCCTCCTTTTTGTGGTGGAAGAAGTGGTGGTGGTTCTCCTCAGCCATTGGATCTAAAAATTGAAGGGTTGTGATTTGATTGTAGATGGCACTTGAGAATTGAGTGAGTGTTAATTTGTTTTACCCTTAAGGTTGGGGTGAGGTATTTATTTAGGGGGGATTTTGGGGGATGAACGCGGTAACGATACCATGTTGGTTAGGTTCGTTGAATATACAGATGGCATGAATTTTGCATGTGGGGCTCACTGTTTTGTTTTATTTACTAGTTTTTGGAAGGTCACAGAATGGTAATAATGTGTACTATATATTAGCTGGAAAAATAATTTACTACCCACTTTTAGGTTCGTTGAATATACAGATGGCATGAATTTTGCATGTGGGGCCCATTGTTTTGTTTTATTTACTAGTTCTTGGAAGGTCACAGAAGGGTAATAATGTGTATTGTATATTAGATGAAAAAATAATTTACTACCCACTTTTATTTTGACCCTCGTGCCATCCGAGAAATAAACATCATGAATCCTATTTACGACACTGATATCTAAATGTGAACATCACCCATCTATCTCTTGGATGCATACGGATGCACGACTACAAATGTGGGTACTGGTAACCAGGAATTGGTAACGGCTTTCACCATTACCAATTTCTTGTAACGGTTTAAATAGATTTGGTAGTGGTTCAAACTGTTACCAATTCCAATATGTCGTGGGCCCCACAATCCACTCGTGATTAAAAATCAAATTTCCTTTCCCCAGAGCCTTTCTTTCCTTCCAAAAAAATTATCCTCCCTCGTCTTCCCAGTTCTCCTACCCTAGATCCTCTCCGCCGCCTCCGTCTCGCCGCCTCAAAGCCCGGCCCCGTCGAAGCCCTCTCCTCCCTAGTCCCAGCAAAGCCCCGGCCCTGTCGATTGAGCTCGTCGTCGAAGCCCTGGTCATCATCGCCGTCGATTGAAGCCGATCGATGCCCTGGGTCGTCATCGATGCTCCCCGGCGTCGTCAAGAGGTAAGAATAATTGGTTAGGATTAGGGTGATTTTATTTTTTTGGTTTAATTTAAATTTAAATTTATGCCCTAGATCGTCATCGAATCTCGTCGTCATCGTCAAGAGGTAAATTACAAATTTTTTTGGTTTAATTTTTATTTTTTGAATAATACCCAAAAAAAATTTATTGTTTTTGCTGCTGCTTTAGTTGTTGTTCTTGCTGCTGCTGCTGCTGTTTTTGTTGCTATTATTGTTGATGTTGTTTTTGTTGTAGAGGATATGGATTATGATTAGGGTTTGGGTTGGGGATTAGGGCCAGGTTAGGGTTAGGGTTGGGAGTTAGGGTTTATGTTTAGGGATAGGGATAGGGTTAAGGTTTGGAATGGGTAGTTTAGTGCAATGCAACAATTGTTAGTTGTGTGTATGCCCTAGAGGCCAGTATTGTATAGATGATGTATATTATATTGGATGCTTGGACATATATAGAGATGACTTTCTTTCTCGATATGATAGTATGCTATCTGGTTGCTCTTTATCTTAGCATGTACACTTGTCTCTTTAAACTGTCTTATAGTTACATGTTGATAAAGCCCCTAGAATGTGTACTTGACTGCCTGGACTATGATGCAGATCATACTAATGGGGACATGGTAGTCCATAAGTACATCCTTCAAGGTCCCTAGTCGTGGGTGTATCGAGATGGGGCATCGATATACCAGTGTAGACTAGCGTATACGCTTCTCGACCCATGAGATGGGAGATGGATGATCCCATATCCATTGGTGTTTGACATCAGAGATGGTATACGGGTACTCAGTGAAGACTGGGTACACTGGACGGACTCGCCGAGAACTCCCAGATGGTATTATACCTCACGTCAGATGGCAGTTCTCAGGTGACACTTGTACAGGTTAGTCTGTAGACCCGAGATCGTCATAGAGTCTTGTGTGATTCCCACTGTGCTTTGATCTCCACCTTACCACGTCCATGAGGGCGTGCAAAACGGTGGTCTTTGAGTACAGTCCCGAGTCACATGGAGGCAATGAGCGATAGGAGGGGTTTTGTCTCTCCCGGTATTGGGGGTTGATGTTGCGCTGTGCTCGATTGGCCGTAACAGGGAAGTCCCTGGCCAGGGCTAATCAGAGATTTGCTGGTAAGTGTTACCAGTAGTTTCTCGACCCGTTATGAGCCTCACATCGGCACGACTTATCGGTTATTGGGGTATGACGTATACCACCCCTAGACTTGATATGCGACATATCAGACGAACAGACCGGACTCTACGGTAAGTGTTACTGGTTGGATTCACAGGAGTGTGAGCGGGCTAGCTCGTCGATCTTCTGATCGCCTAATACCCGGGTGGCCATTACGTTTAGCAGACCGCTTGCGGCTTGTGGGTGATTGATATGATCATCATCCGCTGCCGGCGTATTGACGAGTCTTTAGAGTCCTACACAGAGGTTTCCTGGCTCAAGCAAAACGAAATAGGAGCGCATATGAGATATGTGCGGGACCGAGAATAATGCGTGTATGTGATACCGCATTTCATTCTCGCGATGAATGTTTCGATTGGTTGTATGCGATATGACCTAGTTATCGAATCATTGATTCGATAAATCGATACATTCGATACTAATAGGTTATGTGCGACATGACCGGATCATTGAATCAAATGTTGATTTAATGATTTAATGTATAATTATATTTGATATATTACTTTGCATTAACTAGTATTGGTTCACTTTAAATGGATTTTCTCACTTGAAGTTCACACATTGTATATGTGATATATTTTGTGTGCACTTGATTGTATCATGTTTGATGTTGCATGCTAACTTGTGTTTTGTGTAAAGATTAAACCATGGTTGTGTAATGATTAGGGTTTTGATTTATTCACTCATTTATTTATCCATTCTTTATTTATATTTAATTAGATAAAAGAAAACAAAATGGTTTTCTTTATCATGAAGCTTGTTGAAGCTTCATGAAGCTTTGACTAAAGAGACCATTTTGTCTTCATGCTTAACCCTAACCATTCCCACTTACCATGGTCTATTCTCTACACTTAACCTTAGTTAGGATATGATAAGTATTGATTTATTTTCTTTTATGGAAAGACTTTTATCATATTCTATCTTCATTCTCTCCTTCTTCTTCAAGAAAGAAAATAAGACTCCATCAATGGCAACTTGAGTTCTAAAGTGAGAAATCCAATTCTAAAGTGAACCCACCTCCTATTTCTTCATCCTCTACCTCTTGCCAAGTTGTTTTGGGTGTTTTCTTCACAAGTTTCACAACTTGGTGAAGTTGGAGCTTGAACTTGTGATGCCTCGACGTAGATCTTCTTCGGCACGAAGCCGACGACCTTGCCCGCCCATTTCTCCGATGAAGCCGATACTTGAGTCCGGGATTCAAGACGGACAGCGAGAGGACGACTACATGGAGCTAAGGAAGTGGATAACTGGATCTACAAAGGTTGTAGCTCTTTTCTTTTAGTTAAGATGTTAACTAGTTTACTGTTTCGCCTAAATTTCTAGTCGACGATCCGTATTAGGGTTTCTCGGCACCCATAAAATTTGAAATTGGCATGGTTGATACCTTGTGAGACCTCTATAGTGTGCCTAGGAACCCTACAGTGGTATCAGAGCCTTGCTAGAGCCTTAGGCGAAGTGTAGATGACGTTTGAAACCCGATCGAACATCGATACCCTAATTTTCCATACTCTCTGGACATTTTTCAAAAACTGGGTTTTTTCAAAATTAAAAATATGCAGAAAAATCAGCAGGGAATCCTAAGAATTACTGTGCAACACGTATCCATGATTCCTCAAAAGTGCGGCGGAACCGCGGCAGAAGCATGGCTTCTGCGGCGGTTCCGCGGCCGTATGATGACGTCACCCACCCAATTTTGCACAGTAACTCCCTTTATTCAGTGCTGAGTTCTCTGGGTATTTTTAAATATCACTCAAGAGTTGAGTTTTCTGGGGTGTTTTGGGAGTTCGATGATTCGATCGGATTATCAGATTTTGTCTATGTGGCTTCCGGATAATTTTTGAATATGTTAAAAAGTTTGATCGGATATAAATACCCAACTTTTCCCCTGCCGGAAAATTTCCAAGTGTTAGATTTTTCTGTGGTTTAAGGACGTTCTAAGTAGTGCAAGTAATGCGATGGTCCCTCTAGAAGACAACAAACCTTAACTCGATTATGTGACCGTCTTGAACTGCCCTTTGAACCTTCGGGTTTGGGGCAGTACGGCGTGCCACATGTGAGGCGTTGGCTTGACCCTTCTACGGCTGGACCGTTGGTACTGAGGCATGAAGTGAATGTCTTTGAACCTATTTCATGTGTTGAACAGTTTCGGGAAAAATTGGGTGTTCGAATGTTCGATCGGAAAGTTTAATATTTTCTATTTATCTGGAATGGGATACAATAATTGGAATTCACAAACAGTTATGAGATAACTGAATGAATGTTATAAATCTTGCGGTTTAGTCTCATTTGATATTGAAAAGAGTTTTCGATAATGAGACTAAAATGCGGGGTTTATAACTGTTAGGCATATGATGTCTAAGTATTTCATTTGATTAGGCATGTGATGTCTAAAGAGGTTGCGGATTCCAACTGTTGTAGTTTTACACTTTCTTTTCTGTGACCGTAAGTGTAATATGTGATATCGCCGGTTTCGTTGCTATATGTCAACGATAATTGGGATGCGCATATTTACTTACGTTGATGACATGTGATGTTATGCGTTGCTGGATATGTTATATTGGATCGTCGTGTTTGAATAGCCGGGGTTTCTTATGTGAGATGAGTGTTTTTCATTTTCATTCATGTAAAAACTTATATGTAATATTCTTTTACTGGGGTACTTCCAGGTTGCGGAAGATGTCACCTTTTGTATATTATTTACTTTTCCGCATTAGGATAGACCCAAGGAGGGGAGCACAAGTAACCGGGTTCTGGGGTCCAGTGGGAGACCATCTCGAGGAGTCGAGTCCCGGTCTCCTAACCCTAGAATTGGTAGGGTTGCTTGCCGCTCTCGTAGGGGTCTAGAGGTGTGGGTTGGCTATTCGTCACGACCGTGGAATCCGTGTTTTATACTGGCTCGTATTGAAAACACGGACGTGCTAGTATATCCAATGTTTCATATATTTCTTCTGCTGCGTTATCTGTGATGTGATCATGTGATGTTCTGTGATAGATACAGTATATAGTATATATGATATATTATATAGACGTTACTTATGTTTTGTACCCGCACTAGCCCTGCCCTGCTCTGTCGTTAGTTACCTAAGATAAAGTTGCACGAGGGGACATCGAGGCGAATGCGGATAGCATAAGTGTACGTCGTATTTATCTGTGATGTTTAGGTATTTAAATGATGGGACTTCATTAATGTGATTAATGAAAGAAAAGAAACCTAAGATGTTGTAGAATCAAATTTTTAACAAAACAGGTAGCTACAGTTCTTGCTTTGCATAGCGGTATATGTGATATATCCTGCACCTTATTCGATGATGAAAGGACCGAGATCCCTTCACCGAGAGTGACTCCTTTAGCAATAACTGGCAGATGCTACACACTCGGTTTGCTTTTGACTGCTTTTGAGTTCTTGCTTTGCACAACGATATATATGATATATCCCGCACCTCATTCGACGAGGAAAGGGCCGACGATCCCTTCACCGGGAGTGACCCCTTTAGCAAAACTAGAAAAGCCTCAAAAGCACTCCATTTCAAAACTTCATTTGATTCTACAACGATATCAAGTTCATTACGCAATAGGTTTTCAGAAAAACCTGACGTAGCCCTCCGTCATTTCAGATAAATCCTACTTAGTATTCGTGCTACGTTTGTTGACCTCCGTCAAGGCGTAGTGTGCGGTAGCTAACTAGTATTTATCTGCTTATGCATATGATGCAGATTGGATTAGGGTAGTCGTACGACCTTGTTGACCTCCGTCAAGGGTCGTGCGGGTGGGTTTGATTCAATCAAGAAATGATGGGTTGAACTTGAATTGCACCCTGTGGTTTGTTGACCTCCGTCAAGGTCATAGGATGCTTCGGGCAAAATATTATCGGGAATTTCAAGTGTTGAAATTTGCAATGAGATTGCATACCTTCTGTGGGATAGTTGGATCCCGATACCCACTGCGAGTAAGAGTTACTCCTGGGAGAGTTTTGCACACTACAATTAGCCGATCAAGTAGGTGTCTAGAAAGGTGTCAACGGGGTTACGCCTCTGGGAAAACAAGGTTTACTTTAATTAGGTCCGTGCGAAAGCACGGGGAACCTCCCTCAAAGTACCGACACTGGCCTGGCTGAAAGATCGACGAAGTTGTAGGGTGTAATTAATCCCGGTAGTCTTTCCTTTTAGGGTTTGAAGGAAGATTTGATAAAAACAAGTGGGAGCCATCCTGATTAGATAAGATAATAACCAATCTGATCTTGCACGAGCATATGCTAAAGTGTTTTCTTCTCTCTCTCTCTCCAGGTAGCGACCATTTCATGCCTTAATCAAGATAATAATATGGATGTATTGACTGAACCCGCATGTTATACTGTGCTGGGGAACGTTGGTTCCGTTCATTCTTATAAGAGTTATAGGAATGAACAGGATATAGGGGAATACCAGGATTCCCATGCCACCCGAATGAAGAGAGTACATGTTGATGTATTTTCTTCAGGTGTGTTGGTTACTGAGAACTGTTCCTCCATTTGCTCTACGTCCTGAGTATTAGATACCGGGTCAGGATCCCATATATGTAATCAGTTACATGGGCTTAGAAAAGGTAGAGAATTTGGATAAGGTGATAAAGACATTAGAGTTGGAAATGGTGCAATTGCTGCAGCTAAGACTGTCGGGGAATATCACCTAGTGTTACCAACTGGTAATACATTGGTTCTGAACGAATGCTATTACATGCCGAACCTGATATGCAACATTATATCGGTTTCTTTATTGAGTAAAGAGGGATATAATTTTGTATTACAGGACAATGTTATGAACATTTTCCGTAACCAAAAGTTGGTTGGATCAGGCACGTTGTGCAATGGCATTTATGTTCTAAATCAATCAACAGTTCTGAGCATAACAAACACACACAAGAGGAAGAGTTCTGAACTGAACGAATCCTTCTTGTGGTATTGTAGACTGGGTCACATCAATGCGACACGACTAGCTAAGTTGCATAAAGATGGATATTTAAATCCGTTTGAATTTTCATCTTATGACACTTGCCAGTCATGTCTCAAAGGCAAGATGACCAAAACTCCGTTTACGGGACACGGAGAAAGAGTTACCGAACTCTTGGGACTGATACATAGTGATGTATGCGGTCCTATGTCTACACATGCCAGGGATGGTTCTTCGTACTTCATTACATTCACTGAAGATCTCTCTAGATTCGGATATGTGTTCCTGATGAAACACAAATCAGAAGCTTTTGAGAAATTTAGAGAATATAAACAAGAAGTCGAGAACCAAACCGGAAAAAGTATTAAAATCCTTCGATCTGATCGAGGAGGTGAATACTTGAGCAATGAATTCCTGGACTTCCTAAAAGAGAATGGGATTCTCTCTCAGCTAACTCCTCCATATACACCACAGCACAACGGTGTATCAGAACGGAGGAACCGCACCCTATTAGATATGGTGCGCTCTATGATAAGTGTAGCTGAGTTACCTGTTTCCTTCTGGGGATATGCACTGGAAACAGCAGCATACCTACTGAATAGGGTTCCCACCAAATCTGTGCCTACCACACCATATGAGATATGGGAAGGGAAAAGACCATATATTAATTTTATAAAGATATGGGGTTGCCCGGCCTATGTCAAAAGACAAAAATCGGACAAACTCGAGGCAAGGTCTGTATTGTGTAAATTTGTTGGATATCCCAAACATTCGCGAGGGTATATCTTCTACCACAGTGAGGAACAAAGAGTATTTGTTGCTCAACATGCCACCTTTTTAGAAAAGGAATTTCTTGCAAAAGAGATTAGTGGCTCTGAGGTAGAACTGGAAGAGGTTCCAGCTGAACAAAACACAACAGAAGATTTAGTGGAACCAGAGGATTCAGTAGCTCCCAATGAACCTCAGCCACTCCACCGATCTAGTAGGGTTCCTCGCCAACCTGAGAGATACTACGGTTTTCTCATGGATGGTGGGAGCGAGGATTGTATCATGGAGGATGATGACCCAACTAGCTTCGAGCAGGCCATCATGAGTGGGGACTCAGTGAAATGGCTGGATGCTATGCGGTCCGAGATGGAATCCATGTACACCAACAAAGTATGGACTTTGGAAGTTGCTCCTGAAGGGGTAAAACCCATTGGGAGAAAGTGGATCTTCAAGAAAAAACTTGGTGTAGATGGGAAAGTGGAGACTTTCAAAGCTAGACTTGTAGCAAAGGGTTTTCGTCAAAGACCAGGTGTGGACTATGAAGAAACCTTTTCTCCAGTAGCTATGCTTAAATCCATCCGGATCATGCTTGCCATCGCTGCATATCATGACTACGAAATTTGGCAAATGGATGTTAAGGCCGCCTTTCTAAATGGTGATTTAGAAGAGTGCGTGTACATGACTCAACCAGAGGGCTTCGTAGACAGTAGGAGCAGCGGGAAGGTGTGCAAGCTGCTTAAATCCATTTATGGATTAAAGCAAGTATCGCGGAGTTGGAACATCTGCTTTGACGTCGTTATCAAAGAGTTTGATTTCGTCAAAAACCCAGATGAACCTTGTATTTACAAGAAGGTGGCAGAGAGTAAGGTTGTCTTCCTCGTATTGTACGTGGACGACATACTCTTGATAGGAAATGATATTCCTATGCTGCAATCGGTCAAGCTCTTCTTATCACAAAGATTCTCAATGAAAGATCTTGATGATGCCTCATGCATATTGGGAATCAGGATCTATAGAGATAGATCCAAACGGATATTAGGATTATTCCAATCCAGGTACATTGACACCATACTAAAGAAGTTTAGTATGGAAGAATCCAAGTGTGGGAACTTGCCCACGATCTTTGGAGTCACTCTCTCCAAAGAGATGTCTCCTAAGACTGATTTGGAGAGAGCTCGCATGCAAGGGATACCCTATGCTTCGGCTGTAGGCTCTATCATATATGCGATGCTATGTACCAGACCCGATGTAGCATACTCACTAAGTATAGTGAGCAGGTATCAAGCTGATCCTGGAGAGAGTCACTGGACAGCTGTGAAGAGCATTCTCAAGTACTTACGAAGGACTAAAGAGATGCTCTTGGTGTATGGTAACGGAGAACTCCAAGTGGAGTCCTTTACCGATTCAAGCTTCCAGAGTGATAAGGACGACTCTAAGTCGCAGTCGGGCTTTGTCTTTACCCTTTACGGAGGGGCGGTTAGCTGGAAGAGTTCCAAGCAGGAAACCATGGCAGACTCGACGATGGAGGCTGAATACATCGCTGCCAACGATGCTGCCAAAGAGGCTGTCTGGATCAAGAAGTTCATTACTGAACTTGGAGTGGTTCCATCCATTGAGCATCCAATACCTTTGTATTGCGATAACAATGGAACGGTGGCTTTGGCCAAGGAACCTAGGTCCTATCAGCGATCCAGGGATATTCTGAGGCGGTATCACCTGATCCGGGAGATAGTTGATCGTCGGGAGATCGAGGTCAGGAAGGTTGACATGAAGAACAACACGGCGGATCCACTCACGAAGGCCATTCCCCAGATACAATTTGAGAGACTCTTCGGGATGCTCGGTATGCGATACTACAGCAGCTGGCCCTAGTGCAAGTGGGAGATTGTTAGTTGTGTGTATGCCCTAGAAGCCAGTATTGTACAGATGATGTATATTATATTGGATGCTTGGACATATATAGAGATGACTTTCTTGCTCGATATGATAGTATGCTATCTGGTTTCTCTTTATCTTAGCATGTACACTTGTCTCTTTAAACTGTCTTATAGTTACATGTTGATAAAGCCCTTAGGATGTGTACTTGACTGCCTGGACTATGATGCAGATCATACTAGTGGGGACATGGTAGTCCATAAGTACATCCTTCAAGGTCCCTAGTCGTGGGTGTATCGAGACGAGGCATCGATATACCAGTGTAGACTAGCGTATACGCTTCTCGACCCATAAGATGGGCGATGGATGATCCCATATCCATTGGTGTTTGACATCAGAGATAGTGTACGGGTGCTCAGTGGAGACTGGGTACACTGGACGGACTCGCCAAGAACTCCCAGATGGTATTATACCTCACGTCATATGGCAGTTCTCAGGTGACACTTGTACAGGTTAGTCTGTAGACCCGAGATCGTCATAGAGTCTTGTGTGATTCCCACTGTGCTTTGATCTCCACCTTACCACGTCCATGAGGGCATGCAAAACGGTGGTCTTTGGGTACAGTCCCGAGTCACATGGAGGCAATGAGCGATAGGAGGGGTTTCGTCTCTCCCGGTATTGGGGTTGATGTTGCGCTGTGCTCGATTGGCCGTAACAGGGAAGTCCCTGGCCATGGCTGATCAGAGATTTGCTGGTAAGTGTTACCAGTAGTTTCTTGACCCGTTATGAGCCTCACATCGGCACGACTTATCGGTTATTGGGGTATGACGTATACCACCCCTAGACTTGATATGCGACATATCAGACGAACAGACCGGACTCTACGGTAAGTGTTACTGGTTGGATTCACAGAAGTGTGAGCGGGCTAGCTCGTCGATCTTCTGATCGCTCAATACCCGGGTGGCCGTTACGTTTAGAAGACCGCTTGCGGCTTGTGGGTGATTGATATGATCATCATCCGCTGCCGGCGTATTGACGAGTCTTTAGAGTCCTACACAGAGGTTTCCTGGCTCAAGCGAAACGAAATAGGAGCGCATATGAGATATGTGAGGGACCGAGAATAATGCGTGTATGTGATACCGCATTTCATTCTCGCGATGAATGTTTCGATTGGTTGTATGCGATATGACCTAGTTATCGAATCATTGATTCGATATATCGATACATTCGATACTAGTAGGTTATGTACGACATGACCGGATCATTGAATCAAATATTGATTTAATGATTTAATGTATAATTATATTTGATATATTACTTTGCATTAACTAGTATTGGTTCACTTTAAATGGATTTTCTCACTTGAAGTTCATACATTGTATATGTGATATATTTTGTGTGCACTTGATTGTATCATGTTTGATGTTGCATGCTAACTTGTGTTTTGTGTAAAGATTAAACCATGGTTGTGTAATAATTAGGGTTTTGATTTATTCACTCATTTATTTATCCATTCTTTATTTATATTTAATTAGATAAAAGAAAACAAAATGGTTTTCTTTATCATGAAGCTTGTTGAAGCTTCATGAAGCTTTAACTAAAGAGACCATTTTGTCTTCATGCTTAACCCTAACCATTCCCACTTACCATGGTCTATTCTTTACACTTAACCTTAGTTAGGATATGATAAGTATTGATTTATTTTCTTTTATGGAAAGACTTTTATCATATTTTATCTTCATTCTCTCCTTCTTCTTCAAGAAAGAAAATAAGACTCCATCAATGGCAACTTGAGTTCTAAAGTGAGAAATCCAATTCTAAAGTGAACCCACCTCTTATTTCTTCATCCTCTACCTCTTGCCAAGTTGTTTTGGGTGTTTTCTTCACAAGTTTCACAACTTGGTGAAGTTGGAGCTTGAACTTGTGATGCCTCGACGTAGATCTTCTTCGGCACGAAGCCGACGACCTTGCCCGCCCATTTCTCCGATGAAGCCGATGCTTGAGTCCGGGATTCAAGACGGACAGCGAGAGGACGACTACATGGAGCTAAGGAAGTGGATAACCAGATCTACAAAGGTTGTAGCTCTTTTCTTTTAGTTAAGATGTTAACTAGTTTACTGTTTCGCCTAAATTTCTAGTCGACGATCCGTATTAGGGTTTCTCGGCACCCATAAAATTTGAAATTGGCATGGTTGATGCCTTGTGAAACCTCTATAGTGTGCCTAGGAACCCTACAACAATAACTGTTAAGGGTATTTTAGTGTAATTTAGTTAAGGGTATTTTAGTGAAATTTATAATAATTTAGTTAATTTAAGGTATTTTAGTGAAAAACCAACAATGGTTAAGGGTATTTTAGTGTAATTTAGTAAAATTGAAGAAATATGTTGCTGAGGAAAAAGTTTAAGATATTTTAGTGAATAAAAACAATAGCTACGGGCAGTTTAGTGAATTTTTTTAAGGTATTCTATAATAATTTAGTAAGTGTATGTATGTGTGTGCGCGCTCGCACACACACACAAGAGAGCGTGCGCGCGCGCGCGCGCGCGTACACACACAAGGTTAAACCTTAATTCATCATCATTCTCCTGTACATTAAACTTTTATCAAATCCCACCCTAACCCCAACCCTAAATCCAAAATCTTAAACTTGATTAAGAAAATTCTTAATTTTAAAAAAATTTACCCAAAACTAAAAACTTCAAAATCTTAAAATTGAAAGCTAAACATAAAACAAATTCAAATTAAATCTTAAACTAAGTATATGATATTCGATGATAATGTCACGCCCCGCTTCCCAGTGTACGGCGAAGGGGATGCGACGAGGTCCGCTACGTATATACTCAGAAGTACATACACTAAGCGTATCTAAGCAATATAAAATAAATCACAAGAGACAAGATATATAAGAAATAACAGCAACTTTATTAATAACATTCTTTTGTACAATGCATGAAAAGTAAATACAACTGGAATGAAAAGCGATGCCTAAACAATGGCATAACAGGAAATGAAAATACTGAATAGAACAAGGTACAATGTCTAGAGCTCGGGGTCTTTGTGAAACTGATCCAAGTATTCACCGGTGGGCTCGATCTCTGACGGGTCCAAAACACCTGACGACATTCAATGAAAAAAGAAATAGAATGTCGTCAGCGAACAGGTCGCTCGTTAAGTCCCAAAGATAAAGAAGAATTAGAAAAGACAGAATAAGAGGTATTTTCTAAAGTTTAATGTTGTAGAATATTGTGTTCACGCTGTTGTTTGTAGCTTGGTACGGAAAAATGCCAGTGTATACGAGAGGGGTCTCAATATGCTAGAGACCAGGGCAAACGGAATGTACAAGGAACCGTTAGGCCACGGTACAACAGCAACGGAATATAGGTTAGGTGTCTTAATCTTACCGCCTCGTGCAACTTCTAACACTTTCTGCACCAATCTACCCCCGTAGTGTTTTGATTGTATTGTTGTATTGTATTGTATAAGTTGGATGACTGACCAAAACCATGATATCAGTAAACAGATTGTAACTGCATAATCAGGTAAATAGAATAACGGGATAATGGATGTATATCCATGGTTTGATTCAGCCAAGTTGTATAGATTGTTAACTGGATTCTGGGATTCATGTGTTCATATTGAGTTGTAATATTAAAGAATGTAGATTGACTTGAATCATATTCAAGTCAGAAATAATCAGACTCAAATCCGAGTCAGACCAAAAGAAATGCAAGTCGAAATTCTATATTTGTTAGGGTCATTATTGTAATTTATAAAACTTGAGGGTTTTTTATGTAAAAATACTTTTGTATAGTTTTCAAGATACACCTCAAGTATTTATTATTCGTATTTATAGTTATAATGAGTGTAATTTTATTTTGTGTTATTTCTAGTGAAAATATCCTGATTACATAAATAAAGGTATTTATCTGTAATATTGTTTTATTTGAAATTCAAGGTATTTTAATGTAAAATTTAGTCTTGTGATTTTTAGAAAAATGGAATATTTATATTATAACAAAATAGATCTTTTAATGATAATATACATATATTTATACAAAAATAATTTCAATAAATATTTTATATTTTAAAAGTCTCATTTTCTTAAGATGTCGTATTTTAAACCTTTCAAGACCGAATGCTCCTTGCGGAGGTCTGAATCTCGCACTACTAAGCCCGAGGGTGCACGATAAACCGTACTATCCCTGACGGGTTCCCCAAAGGTGGGTTGTAGTGGCGCTTTGCAAAGATTTTATAAATACTATCCTTTAGAAAACGGTTTTATTAAAGTAAAAGGTATTTATTTGCAAAAGTCGATTTTCCGTATTTTAGATTTTAGAGTTTTCTATTTCAACTAGCCTATTTCTAAAAGATCTAAACAACAAGTTATTAGAAACCTCAAATCACCTCTTCACCGCCAATTGTGGCCAGGTAAGTACAAGTGAGGAAGGAGGGATCCGCTCACGAATCGTGAGACGGGCCTTTTAAAGTTATCTTTGCTCATTGCCTAGCCTAGACACCACAAAGTCAGGTTTAGATAAACGATCGATGTCCACAACTTATCATATTTTCCTATTAAAAGATGTTTGTTTTAAAAAATGTATAAAACCTAGAACTTTTTAGAAAAGATTTTCTTAAGAAAATGGTATTTTAATGTAAAATCTTGTTTTGTCGTATTCTAAGTTTTCAAGGTAGCGTGTTATGATTTCATATGAGTGTGTGGGGAGATAGGTCATTACCTCGTGATCTACTTTAAGGAATAGCAATGTTAAAGGGTTAAATGTGAAAACTAAACATTATGGTATTTAAGTGAAAGAATACGATATATTGCAAAAGCTATCATTTTATGTGAGAAAACTTGTTCAAATTAATTGTTAAGTGATTAATAGTCAACATAAAGATGTTTAAGTATTATGGAATTGGTGATAAGTGAGATTTTATAGAAAACCGAATCGGAAATCGGTTTGTTCCGATTTCCGTCGGGTTTGTAAAGTCGTAATTTTATGAAAGAAAAGAAAGGTAGAAAAGGGAAACTTACGGGTTCGGACAACACTAGAGAGTGAGGGGGAGGTAGAGGGTTTGCCGGTGCGTCGAATCGTCATTGAGAGGTCCTAACACGATCACCGGAATTTCGCCGTCGATTTCGTCAGCGCTTCGCCTTTCGCTCGATTTCTAACGTACCAAGTTCTCTTGGAATTTTGAGAGAGTGGACTTAGAAATTTAGGATGAGAAGGTAGACGGTATGGGGGGTATATATAGGGTTAGGCTAGGGTTAGGGTTTTTAATAAAAATATATAAAATTATATAAAAATCATTAAACATCATTAAAATTTTGGAGTAAAAGGGATTTATTGGGCTTTCTGTAACCGGTCCAGGTATTAAAAGTGTGCAGGAGAGTTGACCAAGTCAAGAGGGAACTTTTCCATGTTGACAACTCGGCCGTCCGGCCGAGTCCGGCCGGCGGCGCCGGCCCGAGTCGGCCGGTCCGCCGGCTGACTCGGCCGAGTCGGGGTGTCGGGGGCCGGGGAGTCTCGAGAAGTAAATTATGCTATATTTAGTTTTTACGTTCAGTACAAGTTTTATGAGTTATGGCGTTTTGACTGTTTGACTTCTAAAGGATTTTAAAAAAAATAAATACAAAAATAATGTGGGGTATGGGATTTGAATTCTGGTGGCTTAGTTCAGCAGTGCAAGGTGTTACCAATGAGCTACAAGCTCCTGCTTGTAATTATGGAGTGAAATAAATACTTAAAGAGATATCAGCTGCAATAAATACTCCAAGAATACATTGAATTTAAATTGATTCTTGTACATTAAAAATGGAGTTGTTACAGATAATATGAAATTTTCATATTCTCATCGATAATCATATGTGAAAAATCAAAATGTGACTTAGTCCCCTTCTATCGGATAACATACGTTCGATACTCGTCATGACATAAAACTATACGAAATTTGTTAAACATCAGACAATATCGTTAAGTTCTAACAACCGTCGCGTAATCTATATGACGAGAAAATTCAATCGTATGATAACCGATAAATTTGTCTAGTGTGGACAAGTTAGGAATGTATTAAATAAATAGCTGCATTCACTTGTGTTTTTCTTTCGTTTCGAGATATTTCTTCGGTATCTTTCCACTAGTTCTCCGTATACAACGATAAATTAGATGTTCATTTTAATGTTTTTTGATAGCATTGAAAAGATCATCTTTTCTATTACAGTGTACTCAGAGAATAGTGGGAAGGTGCTGCCGAAATTTTCTCGAAATTGATGAAAACACAAGTGAATGGGTGTATGCTCTATACATTCTTAATGGGATAGGAACATTACTCCCGAAAGTCGTTACCTTCGACATCCAATATAGAATATTTAATATCATCATCATTTTTCTTAGGGAACGGTCCAATTCCCGAGTTATGAGCATTTGCTCTCGGTCCCTGATAATCTTTATAGCTAAATCGTCAATTGAAACTAAACTTAACCAAGTCGTCAATTAAATCTAGCACTAACGCTTCTTAGTACCCGTATATTGCATATTTGTCAAGAAATCTTAATTCTATGGCTCTCGTCTATAGAAACCTTGCTACGTTCGAACTGTTCTAATATGGCACTTCCGTAGCTCTACGGCAAGAGTTGGATGTACGTCCCTTGAGAGCCAATGAATTTTTCCTTAATGGTGTTTACTTTTTCACCAATTTTATATACGCACGTCTTAGGTTACCGAAAGAGTACAAAATCTATTATCCTTGCTTTAAGTGTATGACAAGAGATTGCTCAAGAAGTCAGATGTTGAGTTGCATATTGTGAAATGCGGTTTCATTAGAGATTACACTACGTAGGAACTTCACGAATAAAAAGAAGCCGTTATAACAGAAGATGAGGCATTGCCAGTGCAAGAGACAGAAAAAGAATTCATCGAAATGGAAACCGAAGAGTGGCAAGTGATAGTAGAAGAAGAGGAGGAAGACAGATGACAATTTGAAGAAGACAAAGCCGTCGAAGACGATAATGCTATATCCGTGCCAACCAATGACATGGATGGGGTTATAAATGCCGCTGGACTTCCATATGAATGGAAAGCACTGGACCTTCGTTATTGGAGAAGTACAAGGCCGACAATCCCGCTATATCCGAATTGCAAATGGTTTTTAAAACTTTCCTTTTTCATACGTCTCTTCCAAATCAAGTGCAAGAATAGATGGAATAACCGACCTTTCACCGATTTTCAAGCATTGCTGAAGGAAGATTTTCACGACAGAAATGAAGTGTCACCGAACTGGTACGATGCGCAAAAAATAATCACAAGTATCGGCCTAAAGTAGACAAGATCTATGCATTCTAGAATAACAACGTTTTGTTCTGGAATAAACATGCCATACCCATAAACTGCCCTATGTGCGTGACCGGCCGATTAAAGCCTAACAAAGACCCTCAGTCGAGTAATGTGCCCATGAAGATTTTCCGTCATTTCCCACTAATACCGAGGCTGCAACGATTATTTATGTGTGAGAAGACGGCGTTCGAAATGCAGTGGTAATATAAAGCGCCTCGTGAAGAGAGAAAAATGAGTAATTCTAAAAATGAGTCATTCTAGAGACTCTATGTCATGGAAATTTTTAGATGAAAAACATCCTACGTGTAGACCCTCGTAACGTAAGGCTGGGAATTGCAAGCGACGTTTTCAGTCGATTTAGGATGGTTCATGGTGTGCATACTCACAGTACATGGCACGTTGTGGTGACTATATACAACCTGTCGCCATGGAGGGCTATAACACAGTTTTATCTTACGGTGGCGTTTTTAATCGACAGTTCCTCGTCTTTTAGGAAAAATATCGACGTGTACCTTCAACCCTTGATCGATCAGTTAAAATCGCTGTGGGAACCTGTCATGAGAACCTATGATGCACAAGGTAAACAATTTTTTAGATGCGGGCCATTTTATTGTGGACAATTAATGATTTTCCGGCCTACGGCATGCTGTCGGGGTGGACAACTCAAGGTAAGCTTGCGTGTTCTTGTTTTCATATTCATACGAGTAACGTAAGCTTGAAATTTAGCGGGAAAAAGTCTTATATGGGTCATCAATGTTTCTTATCTATAACTCATAGATTAAGAAGGAATAAAGAAATTTTTAATGGCAAGACGGAGACCGATAGACCTCCTAAACCATTATTTGATAACGACATACTGCAACAATGGAGAGGTTATCAAAATATCACGTTCGGAAAGACACAGAACAAAGATGCAATGCCATGCCCAATCGATTGGAAGAAACTTAGTGGTTTATTTCAGTTTCCGTACTGATCTGATCTACCGATGCGCTACAATTTAGATATCATGCATATCGAGAAGGGCATCTCCGAGCACATTATCAATTTTATGTTGTGTAAGGATAGAAAAAACGAAAGACAATCTCAACGTCCGTCGTAATTTGATGGATTTGGATGGTTTGTTCATTAGAAAAGAATTGCAGTATTGGCCTGTAGCCGGCAAACCGGGTTATTAGAGATCCCACCGGCAATTTACAAGATGGACAAAGAGAAGAAACGACAGTTTTTGCGGGTGTTAAAAGAATTGAAAGTCTTCGAATATTTCTAATCAAACATTACCAAACAGGTGTAGGTAGAAAACCGAAAAATCATTTCGGCCGAAACCACCGATACGTGGTCATTTCGTATCGGTTCGAGTTTCGGCCGAAACCACCGATACGTGGTAGTTTCGTATCGGTTTCGGTGGAGACCGATACAAAATCTGAAACCGATACGAAACCAACCATACAATATCGTTTCAGCTCAAACCTTTAAAAACTTATTTTTTAAACCATTTTTACGGTCATTGTGATCATTGTAGGCCTTCGTTGTTAGAAAACCGTAAAAAAGTGAACCCAAACCCTATATTAATATTTATCTAAGTACACTTTTCAATATATTTTACATCATGGCCGGATTTTTAAACACTAGGATCATTGTCTTGTAATATAGAACCATAAATTTAAGTATTTAATATATCTACACTTATGTATATTGTATTATCATCGAAACCGAAACCCGAACCGAGATTAGCGAAACTAGCCGAAACCCAGCGAAACTAATAAAATTATGAGAGACGGAAACCGAGTTCTTAAACCTTGATTTAATTCATATGGTCTTCAAATCTTCTCCTTTTTGTCTCTAATTTCATTAAAAAATAGGAATGCAAACAAAAATACTGTGGATTAAAACTTTTATCATCTTGTATATGTTATTTTGCATTCAAACGAACTCTCTCTTTTTATTCCCGCCATTTCCTTTAAAACACATTGAGGAAACAAAAGCAGCACAATACACAAGCTTCAAAATAGGGTAGTCCGTGATTAGTTCGACAATTTCAGGACCTTAATTCCCCTCCAGCGAGATTCCATATATTGTGAGCTCCCTGCTTGCATATAAACACCAAACTTGAAGTAATGTGTTTTCGCCCCTCTGCCACTCACAGTCAACTTTAAATCTCTGTCAATGAATATCTTAACCTGATTTGCTCCCGTGTCATGGATCACATTCAGTAGAAACCATCGATTACAGATATTATCTTCAATGATATTTTGCCGACAATACTTTAGCATGCCATCATAGACCCTCTGTTGAAGAGTTGATGCGTAATCTCCCGAAGCACCGAAGATTAGCATAATGCTCACCCCTGACGTCCCGCTCGGGACATATGCCTGGCCTTCAAATTGCCACACCCCTGAAGTATAATCATATCCCTACAAGAAAATAGCTATACAATTTTAAGAGCCAAATAGCAGGACTAATTAACATCTATGTTTAAAGAACCTGTATCCGGTATATATACATAGGAGAGTGATCCATTGCAAACCGGTCCACGTTTTTTAAAAACTTCGTGTGGTATTAGAAACAAAATATTTAAAAAGAAAATTTTGATATTTTTGAAAATTTCTAAATTTTCGTGTGCACAACATGCAACATATTGAAGATTTGAAGAAAAGTAAAAAAATTCATGATTTTTGTGTGCCGGTATGCAAAATATTAAAAATTTTGGGATTTTGAAGATGGCTCGATTTTCTTGTGACATAGCAAACATACTATTGAAAAACTGAAAAGCATAGAAAATTTTGAGATTATTGAAAATTTTCATGTGTTATATTATAAAGTGCCAAATATTGAAAAATCAACTAAAAATTTGAGTTTTTTTTTGAAATTTTCGCGATGTATTCCATGTGTTAACAAGCAAAATTTAGTGCTCAAAAAACAACCAAAATATTGAAAAACATAAAATTAGATAGTTTTTGTTTGATAACATGCAAAATATTGTAAATTTAAAAAAATAAAATATAATTTTGGGATCGTCAACATGCAAAATATTAAAATACCAAAAATGAAATTTTAATATTGTTGAAAATTTCATGATTTTCGTGTCCCATAGCATACATAATATTGAAAAGAAGTAAACATAAAATTTTATTAATTTTTAAAATTATGTGATTTTCGTGTGTAATATCATGGAAAATTTTGAAAAACCTGAAGAAAACAAAAAATATTTTATTTTTGAAAATTTCATGATTTTCTTGTATTACAAGCAAAATTTTGGAAAACCCAAAGAAAACAGAAATTTTAAGATTTTTAAAATTTCGACATATTTGTGTGTATAGCATTTAAAATATTGAAAATAAAATTTTTAAGTTTTTTGTACATTTCTCTATTCTCGTGTGCTATATAACAATCAAAGTATTGTAAAACCGAAAAAAATCGAGATTTTTAATAATTTTATGATTTTCTTATGAAGTAAGTAAAGAAAATATTAAAAAGCTGAATAAAAATACTGAAGTATTTGCAAGTTAAGTCTTCATATATTTTACATATGGTGTTCATAAATATTATAAATTGCAAATCATATAACAATAAAATTTAAAGTTAATATGATATATTTTTATTTTGGACTTTGTACTCCTGCATTGTGCATGGGGTTCTTGCTAATCTATAATAAAAAAAGAAAAGAAAAGGCTATAGGCTAAATATCAACATAGCTTGTGTGAAAATGGTAGTAGTAGGAATATACAAAGTACATATTGTCATGGTACTTGTTGGAAGCATAGAGTCTGACGTGGCATTCTTTCTAAATGCCGAATAATTATTGAAAGTGTTTTAACTAGAGCAATTTAAGCAGTGTAACAAGCATAAAGATGCAGGGTTGATTTTATACGTTTGTGTGTTCTTGTGATTACTATGCTAGTCTCTTATAATTTACTTCTTAATATAGGATCAATGGAATTCTTGTAACAACCCAAATTTTTATACACTTTTTCCTATACAATTTTTTCAAAATATTTTTTTTTAAAAATTCCACAAAGGGGTATATAAGCCTGATTTAGGTAATTATTTTTGTTTTTAATTACAAGCTACAAGAATAAAATAACTCCATTTTTAGTTTACAAGAAATTGCTTTAAATTTAACGAATACTAGGAGTATTTATTCTTGCTGCTATCAGTTTAAGTAATTAAAAACCACAATAATTACAAGAAGGAGCTTGTAGCTCATTGGTAATAGCTTGCACTGCTGAACCAAGCCACCGGAGTTCAAATCCCATACCCCACATTATTTTTTTTTAATTTTTTTTGGAAGTCAACGGTAAAAAGGCCATAACTCCCAAAATATGTACTCTACAACAAAAAGTAAATTTCCCAAATTGTACCCCCAGAAAATACCCGGCCACTGGAACCTTGACTCGGCCCGACTCGGCGCCGCCAGCCGGCGAATCGGCCGACTCGGTCCGGCGCCGCCGGCCGGACTTGGCCGGACGGCCGAGTCACCAACTGAGAAAAATTGGCTCTTGACTTGGTCAACTCTCTTGCACACTTATTATACCTGGATCGGTTTTTTTTTTGGCCAATAAATCCCTTTTACTCCTAGGTTTAATGATTTTTAATGAATTTTTACATTTTTTAATTTTTTTTTAATCCAAACCCTAACCCTAGCCTAGCCCTATATAAACACCCCTACCCTCTACCATTTCACACTACAACTCTAAGTCCACTCACTCAAATTCTCGAGAACTCGGTACAAAGAGCGAGAAGCGAAGCGCTGTTGAAACCGACGACGGATTCCGACGATCGGACTAGAACCTTCGCGATGTTTTCGACGCATCGACAACCATCACTTCCTTAGCCTCCTTAGTTTGTCCAAACCCGTAAGTCCCATCTCTTCTATTTCTCTTTTCCTTTAATAGAAAATACGACTTTTTTGGTACCCGACAAAAATCGGAACAAACCGATTTCCGATTCGGTTTTTCTACAAATTTCCACTTGTCATCTAATACATAATACTTACCTATATTCATATTGACTATTAATCACCCATAAACCAATTTAAACAAACTTTCTCACATGAAATGATAGCTTCTTTGCAAAACCGTATTCTTTTCATAAAAATACCATGAAGTTTATTTTTCTTTGTGTAATCAATTCCCTCACTCCTAAATATGTTTATCTTGATCAATGAACTTGTAGAAATCAATTTGAATGAAATTTCACACATAAAATGATAACGTTTTCGAATACCGTATTCTTACGCTTTAATACCTTCAAGTTTAACATATCATGTTTAACCTCTAATCATCATTAAAACTTAAAATAAGTCACGAGTTAATGACCTACCTCTACACGCACTCAATTATAACCCTAATTGATATATGTCAAAACATAGAATACGAAATTACAGGACTTTTCACTAAAATACCATAATCTTTATAATCTTTATTGAAAGCTTTAAGTTGTAAACATTTCTAAATAAAATCTTTTATAAAATGAAAGCACGATAGGTCATGGACATCGATCGTTTATCTAAACTGTCTTGTGGTGTCTAGGCAAGTGTGTTTAAGGCTAGTGGTTTTTAATTAGGCCCACGACTGTGGTTCCTTCCCACTTACCTGGTCGCAATTGACGGTGAAGAGGCGATTTGAGGGTTCTAATGACTTGTCGTTTAGACCTTAGAAATAGGCTAGTTGGCTTAAAAAACCCTAACAACTAAATACAAAAAACTATACTCTTTTACGAATAAATACCTTTTATTTATAAAACCGTTTTTCCTAAATGAAAAGTATTTATAAAACCTAAGCAAAGTGCCGCTACAACCCACTTTTGGGGAACCCGTTAGGGATAGTACGGTTCATCGTGCACCCGCGGGCTAGTAGTGCGAGATTCAGACCTCCGCAAGGAGCATTCGGTCTCGAAAGGTTTAAAATACGGCATTTAAGAAAAATGTGATTTTGGAAAAATAAAATATTCATTTAAAAATTATCCATGTGTTTATAGATATATAATTATCATTTAAAACACCTATTTCCCTGACTCGGCCCGACTCGGCGCCGCCGGCCGGCGAATCGGCCGACTCGGTCCGGCGCCGCCGGCCGGACTTGGCCGGACGGCCGAGTCACCAACTGAGAAAAGTTGACTCTTGACTTGGTAAACCCTCTTGCACACTTATTATACCTGGATCGGTTTTTTTTTTTTGCCAATAAATCCCTTTTACTCCTAGGTTTAATGATTTTTAATGAATTTTTACATTTTTAATATTTTTTTTAATCCAAACCCTAACCCTAGCCTAGACCTATATAAACACCCCTACCCTCTACCATTTCACACTACAACTCTAAGTCCACTCTCTCAAATTCTCGAGAACTCGGTACAAAGAGCGAGAAGCGAAGCGTTGCCGAAACCGACGACGGATTCCGGCGATCGGACTAGAACCTTCGCGATGTTTTCGACGCATCGACAACCATCACTTTCTTAGCCTCCTTAGTTTGTCCAAACCCGTAAGTCCCATCTCTTCTATCTCTCTTTTCCTTTAATAGAAAATACGACTTTTTTGGAACCCGACGAAAATCAGAACAAACCGATTTCCGATTCGGTTTTTCTACAAATTTCCACTTGTTATCTAATACATAATACTTACCTATATTCATGTTGACTATTAATCACCCATAAACCAATTTAAACAAACTTTCTCACATGAAATGATAGCTTCTTTGCAAAACCGTATTTTTTCAGAAAAATACCATGAAGTTTATTTTTCTTTGTGTAATCAATTCCCTCACTCCTAAATATGTTTATCTTGATCACTAAACTTGTAGAAATCAATTTGAATGAAATTTCACACATAAAATAATAACGTTTTCGAATACCGTATTCTTACGTTTTAATACCTTCAAGTTTAACATATCATGTTTAACCTCTAATCATCATTAAAACTTAAAAGAAGTCACGAAGTAATGACCTACCTCTACACTTACTCAATTATAACCCTAAATGATATATGTCAAAACATAGAATACGAAATTACAGGACTTTTCACTAAAATACCATAATCTTTATAATCTTTATTGAAAGCTTTAAGTTGTAAACATTTCTAAATAAAATCTTTTATAAATGAAAGCACGATAGGTCATGGACATCGATCGTTTATCTAAACTGTCTTGTGGTGTCTAGACAAGTGTGTCTAAGGCTAGTGGTTTTTAATTAGGCCCACGACTGTGGTTCCTTCCCACTTACCTGGCACTTACCTGGCCGCAATTGACGGTGAAGAGGCGATTTGAGGCTTCTAATGACTTGTCGTTTAGACCTTAGAAATAGGCTAGTTAGCTTAGGAAAGCCTAACAACTAAAATACGGAAAACTATACTCGTTTACGAATAAATACCTTTTATTTATAAAACCGTTTTTCCTAAATGAAAAGTATTTATAAAACCTAAGCAAAGTGCCGCTACAACCCACTTTTGGGGAACCCGTTAGGGATAGTACGGTTCATCGTGCACCCGCGGGCTAGTAGTGCGAGATTCAGACCTCCGCAAGGAGCATTCGGTCTCGAAAGGTTTAAAATACGGCATTTAAGAAAAATGTGATTTTGGAAAAATAAAATATTCATTTAAAAATTATCCATGTGTTTATAGATATATAATTATCATTTAAAACACCTATTTCCCTGACTTGGCCCGACTCGGCGCCGCCGGCTGGCGAATGGGCCGACTCGGTCCGGCGCCGCCGGCCGGACTTGGCCGGACGGCCGAGTCACCAACTGAGAAAAGTTGGCTCTTGACTTGGTCAACCCTCTTGCACACTTATTATACCTGGATCGGGTTTTTTTTGGCCAATAAATCCCTTTTACTCCTAGGTTTAATGATTTTTAATGAATTTTTACATTTTTAAATATTTTTTTTATCCAAACCCTAACCCTAGCCTAGCCCTATATAAACACCCCTACCCTCTACCATTTCACACTATAACTCTAAGTCCACTCTCTCAAATTCTCGAGAACTCGGTACAAAGAGCGAGAAGCGAAGCGCTTCCGAAACCGACGACGGATTCCGGCGATCGGACTAGAACCTTCGCGATGTTTTCGACGCATCGACAACCATCACTTCCTTAACCTCCTTAGTTTTTCCAAACCCGTAAGTCTCATCTCTTCTATCTCTCTTTTCCTTTAATAGAAAATACGACTTTTTTGGAACCCGAAGAAAATCGGAACAAACCGATTTCCGATTCGGTTTTTCTACAAATTTCCATTTTTCATCTAATACATAATACTTACCTATATTCATGTTGACTATTAATCACACATAAACCAATTTAAACAAACTTTCTCACATGAAATGATAGCTTCTTTGCAAAACCGTATTCTTTTCATAAAAATACCATGAAGTTTATTTTTCTTTGCGTAATCAATTTCCTCACTCCTAAATATGTTTTTCTTGATCTCTAAACTTGTAGAAATCAATTTGAATGAAATTTCACAGATAAAATGATAACGTTTTCGAATACCGTATTCTTACGCTTTAATACCTTCAAGTTTAACATATCATATTTAACCTCTAATCATCATTAAAACTTAAAATAAGTCACGAGTTAATGACCTACCTCTACACGCACTCAATTATAACCCTAATTGATATATGTCAAAACATAGAATACGAAATTACAGGACTTTTCACTAAAATACCATAATCTTTATAATCTTTATTGAAAGCTTTAAGTTGTAAACATTTCTAAATAAAATCTTTTATAAAATGAAAACACGATAGGTCATGGACATCGATCGTTTATCTAAACTGTCTTGTGGTGTCTAGGCAAGTGTGTCTAAGGCTAGTGGTTTTTAATTAGGCCCACGACTGTGGTTCTTTCCCACTTACCTGGCCGCAATTGATGGTGAAGAGGCGATTTGAGGCTTCTAATGACTTGTCGTTTAGACCTTAGAAATAGGCTAGTTGGCTTAGGAAACCCTAACAACTAAAATACGGAAAACTATACTCTTTTACGAATAAATACCTTTTATTTATAAAACCGTTTTTCCTAAATGAAAAGTATTTATAAAACCTAAGCAAAGTGCCGCTACAACCCACTTTTGGGGAACCCGTTAGGGATAGTACGGTTCATAGTGCACCCGCGGGCTAGTAGTGCGAGATTCAGACCTCCGCAAGGAGCATTCGTTCTCGAAAGGTTTAAAATACGGCATTTAAGAAAAATGTGATTTTGGAAAAATAAAATATTTATTTAAAAATTATTGTTGTATTAAAATATATTTAGTTATCATTTAGACACCTATTTTATTATAATATAAAGTTTCCACTTTTCCTAAAAATTACAAGATTAAAAGTTACATTAAAATACTATGAAATTTCAAATAAATCAAATAATACTTTTATTAGGATATATTCACTAGAATAACACAAATAAAATTCATACTCATTATAATTATAAAGACGAATAATAAATACTTGAGATGTATTTTGAAAACTATACAATAGTACTTTTTACATAAAACCCCCTCAAGTTTTATAAATTACAATAAGGCCCCTAATAAATATAGAACTTCAAATTATCTTTCTTTTAGTCTGACTCAGGTTAGAGTCTGACTATTTCTAATCTGAATATGAATCAAGTCAATCTATATTCTTTATATTTCAACTCAAGATGAATACATGAATCCCAGAATCCAGTTCACAATCTATATAACTTGACTGAACCGAACCATGGATATTCCTTTTACATGTTTCCAGTATTCCATTTACATGACTCCACGGTTATAACCGTTTCCTGATATCATGGTTTCGTTCATTCGGTCAGTCAATCATGCAATCAATACAATTTTACAAGATAACAATATAAATAAGACATCGCGGGGTTTAAGGGGTAGATTGGTACGGAAGGTGTTAAAGGTGGCACGAGATGGTAAGATTAAGACACCTAACCTGAATCCAATTGCCGTTGTTCCGGGTTGTATAACGGAGCTTTGTATTTCCATTTGCCCTGATCTCTAGCATACTGAGACCCCTCTCGTATACACTGGCATCCTTCTGTACCAAGCTACAACAACAGCGTTAACACCATACTACTATAATATGACAATACAATACAATATAAAAAACTACTCTCTCTCTCTCTCTCTCTCTTTACTCTCTGTCTATTTCTCCCTTATTTTTGGGACTTACCGAGCGATTTGTTCGCTGACGACATTCTATTTCTTTCTTCTTTGAATGTCGTCAGGTGTGTTGGACTAAGCTGAGATCGAGCCCACCGGTGAAGATTTGGAGCAGTTCCACGAAGACCCAGAGCTCTAGATATTGTATCTTGTTCTTTTCAGTATTTCCATTTTCTGTTATGCCACTGTTTAGGCATTGCTTTTCATATCAGTTGTATTTCTTTTCATGCATTGTACAAAGAATGTTATTAATAAAAGTTGTTGTTATTTCTATATCATCCGTCTCTTGTGATTTACTTATATTGCTTAGTTACGCTTAGCGTATGTACTTCTGAGTATATACGTAGCGGGCCTCGTCGCGTCCACTTCGCCGTACACTGGGAAGCGGGGCGTGACAGGTTTTGTTGGTGGCCCATGCAGGTCAGAGCTGTATGAATCCCTATCATGCAGTTCTGGTCTGCATGAACAACCTAAGCAATATAACACAAGAACCAGCAACTAAAACATTCTTTACAATTCATGTTCCTTGAATCTTGCAAATTTCATATTTCTTGATTCTTATCATTTCATTTGAATCTGTCCTAATCCAAATTTTTCTTCAGGGTTATGGATTCCCCGAACAACACCAGCACCAATGTTAACAACACCCCTCCAGCACTACCTCTCACACCAGTTGTTCCGGCACCACCCACTGAGCAAACGATGCTATTTGAGGCGATCCGCAGCCTTCTCGAGGGACGGCAACAACTTTTGAACCGTCCTGATAACGATGCACCGGGAGTAAAGCAATTCAGGGCTTTCCACCCAAAGCAGTTCTCTGGTAAAGGAAGCCCTCTTGAAGTGGAAGAATGGGCACAAAGCATCGAAGACGATCTGGCAGCAGCTCAAGTGCCAGAAAACGCTTGGGTCCGTGTAGCGAAACTACAGCTCACGGATAATGCTCGCAATTGGTGGATGGCGGAAGAAACCCGTCTGGTACAGCCGACTGAATGGAAGACCTTTCGCGAGAAGTTCGATGCGAAATATTTCCCTGTGACTGCCAGGTTCGCTATGGAGCAACAGTTTATTCATCTACAGCAAGGATCAATGTGGGACAAATCGGTAAATGAATACGACGCTGAATTCACCATGTTGAGCCGATTCGCGGCACACTTGATACCGACGGACGAGATCAGAGCCCGTCGTTTTCAGCAAGGTTTGGATACAGAGATTAAGGCTGCTATAGCCACAGGAAAGTTTTTGACTCATGAGGAAGCTCTAGAAGCTGCCCGCAGTTATGAGACAGTGATAAAAGAGAGGGGCAGACCTCAGTCTGCAGGAGTCAAGCGCCCTGCCAACCAGATGGCAGGTGGAGCCTCTTCCAGGCCATCGTTTGAACCCAAGAGGACTAAAGAAATTTGCCATTACTGCCATAGAAAGGGAAATTTGTGGAAGGACTGTAGGCGCGCAAAAGGCCTGTGTCTAATTTGTGGCGCATCCAACCACGGCATTGGAAACTGTCCTTACAACAGCAACTCAGCTCACACACACACCAACCAACCGCAGCGGCCAACCATCCAGGCTCATGCAACTCGTCCTGCACTACCTGCTCTACCACCTGCACAGCCTACTCGCCAATTCCAACATGCAATGAGAGACATGTCTAGAGGGCAGAGAAATAGGCCCCAAAGGCAGAATGTGCCTCCAGCCAGAAGAAATGTACCACGGTGACAGACCTTCACATTGGAAGCCGTAGAAACCGAGACTGTAGGTCAAGGTAACACCAGTAAGCCTTTTTCACCCTTGTATCTCTTTGTTATTTATACACTATCTATACCACAACCACCAAACTTCTTTGCACTGTTACACTTTCCTTTTACAAATTTCGAGGACGAAATTTTTATAAGGAGGGTAGAATGTAATAACCCTAATTTTTATACACTTTTTCCTATACAATTTTTTCAAAATATATTTTTTAAAAAATCCACAAAGGGGTATTTAAGCCTGAGCACAAGATTTAGGTAATTATTTTTGTTTTTAATTACAAGCTACAAGAATGAAATAACTCCATTTTTAGTGTACAAGAAATTTCTTTAAATTTAATGAATACTAGGAGTATTTATTCTTGCTGCTATCAGTTTAAGTAATTAAAAACAACAATAATTACAAGAAGGAGCTTGTAGCTCATTGGTAATAGCTTGCACTGCTGAACCAAGCCACCGGAGTTTAAATCCCATGCCCCACATTATTTTTGTATTTATTTTGTTTTAATTTTTTTTGGAAGTCAACGGTAAAAAGGCCATAACTCCCAAAATATGTACTGGACAATAAAAAGTAAATATACCAAATTGTACCCCCAGAAAATCCCCGGCCACTGGAACCTTGACTCGGCCCGACTCGGCGCCGCCGGCCGGCGAATCGGCCGACTCGGTCCGGCGCCGCCGGCCGGACTTGGCCGGACGGCCGAGTCACCAACTGAGAAAAGTTGGCTCTTGACTTGGTCAACCCTCTTGCACACTTATTATACCTGGATCGATTTTTTTTGGCCAATAAATCCCTTTTATTCCTAGGTTTAATGATTTTTAATGAATTTTTACATCTTTTAATATTTTTTTTAATCCAAACCCTAACCCTAGCCTAACCCTATATAAACACCCCTACCCTCTACCATTTCACACTACAACTTTAAGTCCACTCTCTCAAATTCTCGAGAACTCGGTACAAAGAGCGAGAAGCGAAGCGCTGCCGAAACCGACGACGGATTCCGGCGATCGGACTAGAACCTTCGCGACGTTTTTGACGCATCGACAACCATCACTTCCTTAGCCTCCTTAGTTAGTCCAAACCCGTAAGTCCCATCTCTTCTATCTCTCTTTTCCTTTAATAGAAAATACGAATTTTTTGGAACCCGACGAAAATCGGAACAAATCGATTTCCGATTCGGTTTTTCTACAAATTTCCACTTGTCATCTAATACATAATACTTACCTATATTCATGTTGACTATTAATCACCCATAAACCAATTTAAACAAACCTTCTCACATGAAATGATAGCTTCTTTGCAAAACCGTATTCTTTTCATAAAAATACCATGAAGTTTATTTTTCTTTGTGTAATCAATTCCCTCACTCCTAAATATGTTTATCTTGATCACTAAACTTGTAGAAATCAATTTGAATGAAATTTCACACATAACATGATAACGCTTTCGAATACCGTATTCTTACGTTTTAATACCTTCAAGTTTAACATATCATGTTTAACCTCTAATCATCATTAAAACTTAAAATAAGTCACGAGTTAATGACCTACCTCTACACGCACTCAATTATAACCCTAATTGATATATGTCAAAACGTAGAATACGAAATTACAGGACTTTTCACTAAAATACCATAATCTTTATAATCTTTATTGAAAGCTTTAAGTTGTAAACATTTCTAAATAAAATCTTTTATAAAATGAAAGTACGATAGGTCATGGACATCGATCGTTTATCTAAACTGTCTTGTGGTGTCTAGGCAAGTGTGTCTAAGGCTAGTGGTTTTTAATTAGGCCCACGACTGTGGTTCCTTCCCACTTACCTGGCACTTACCTGGCCGCAATTGACGGTGAAGAGGCGATTTGAGGGTTCTAATGACTTGTCGTTTAGACCTTAGAAATAGGCTAGTTGGCTTAGGAAACCCTAACAACTAAAATACGGAAAACTATACTCTTTTACGAATAAATACCTTTTATTTATAAAACCGTTTTTCCTAAATGAAAAGTATTTATAAAACCTAAGCAAAGTGCCGCTACAACCCACTTTTGGGGAACCCGTTAGGGATAGTACGGTTCATCGTGCACCCGCGGACTAGCAGTGCGAGATTCAGACCTCCGCAAGAGCATTCGGTCTCGAAAGGTTTAAAATACGGCATTTAAGAAAAATGTGATTTTGGAAAAATAAAATATTTATTTAAAAATTATTGTTGTATTAAAATATATTTAGTTATCATTTAGACACCTATTTTATTATAATATAAAGTTTCTACTTTTCCTAAAAATTACAAGATTAAAAGTTACATTAAAATACTATGAAATTTCAAATAAATCAATTAATACTTTCATTAGGATATATTCACAAGAATAACACAAATAAAATTCATATTTATTATAACTATAAAGACGAATAATAAATACTTGAGGTGTATTTTGAAAACTATACAATAGTAATTTTTACATAAACCCCCTCAAGTTTTATAAATTACAATAAGGCCCCTAATAAATATAGAACTTCAAATTATCTTTTTTTTAGTCTGACTCGGGTTAGAGTCTGACTATTTCTGATCTGAATATGAATCAAGTCAATCTATATTCTTTATATTTCAACTCAAGATGAATACATGAATCCCAGAATCCAGTTCACAATCTATATAACTTGACCGAACCGAACCATGGATATTCCTTTTACATGTTTCCAGTATTCCATTTACATGACTCCACGGTTATAACTGTTTCCTGATATCATGGTTTCGGTCAGTCGGTCAGTCAATCATGCAATCAATACAATTTTACAAGATAACAATACAAACAAGACATCGCGGGGTTTAAGGGGTAGATTGGTACGGAAGGTGTTAAAGGTGGCACGAGATGGTAAGATTAAGACACCTAACCTGAATCCAATTGCCGTTGTTCCGGGTTGTATAACGGAGCCTTGTACTTCCATTTGCCCTGGTCTCTAGCATACTGAGACCCCTCTCGTATACACTGGCATCCTTCTGTACCAAGCTATAACAACAACGTTAACACCATACTACTATAATATGACAATACAATACAACATTAAAAACTACTCTCTCTCTCTCTTTACTCTCTGTCTATTTCTCCCTTATCTTTGGGACTTACCGAGCGATCTGTTCGCTGACGACATTCTATTTCTTTCTTCTTTGAATGTCGTCAGGTGCATTGGACCAAGCTGAGATCGAGCCCACCGGTGAAGATTTGGAGCAGTTCCACGAAGACCCAGAGCTCTAGATATTGTACCTTGTTCTTTTCAGTATTTCCATTTTCTGTTATGCCACTGTTTAGACATTGCTTTTCATATCAGTTGTATTTCTTTTCATGCATTGTACAAAGAATGTTATTAATAAAAGTTGCTGTTGTTTCTATATCATCGGTCTCTTGTGATTTACTTATATTTCTTAGTTACGCTTAGCGTATGTACTTCTGAGTATATACGTAGCGGGCCTCGTCGCGTCCACTTCGCCGTACACTGGAAAGCGGGGCGTGACAATTCTGATATTATTATGTAGGGAAATTTCATCAAAACCACCATGTATTGTAGCATATGTTCTCAAAATCATCCAGGCGCGTTTACACAACTACAATAAGGGGTTGCCTCTATGGCTACAGGAATCCGTAGGGGTAACTTTTTATAGTCCTTACGGATTAATCCGTAGATCTCCATGGTTGTCCCTACGGTGCCCTACGGATTAATTTAAAAATATTAAAACGTAATTTTTTATTTAGCCCTACAGAGCCGCAAAAGAAGGCCCTACGGATTAATCCGTATGGGCATAAATAGGTTATTTATAAAAAATAAAGCCCAGAAATTTCCTCGTTCCCAAAATTTCCCAATTCGCTCTCACCGATCTCCTGCGCGCGTCTCTTCATCGCCAACTTCATCGTCGACTTTCTCGTAGACGGTAGGATCCCTCTCGTCACCGATCTCCCGCTTGCGTCGTCGACAGTGGAATCTCCGGTCTCTTCCACCTCGTCGACAGTAGAATCGCCGTCCTAAGGTGAGTTAATTTTAATTTTTAACTTCTAATTATACTTTTAATTGTGTTATTGTTGATTTTTGAGTTGCTACAATTGCTTAGAGTTAGGGTTCGGTCTAGGATTTGGGCTAGGGTTAGGGTTAATTAGGTGTGGTTAGGGTTAGGGTTCGGTTTAGGGTTAGGGTTTGGTTTGGGATAAAACTCGAGCATAAAAAAGAAATTAACAAGTCCAACATGGTTTACACCAAAGGAATAGATATGGTAACTTACATCAAGAGTTAAATCCATAAAGATCATCCCAAGGCACTGCAAGATAAAAAAAATTAAAAATAATGCTCAAATTTAATTTCTGTTCAGTAGACAAAACTTCATGAACAAAAACATAGACTGAACAAAAGTTTCTTTAAAATGTGGAGTAGAAAAGGCTATACATGAAACAATAAGAAATTGAAACAAAGTTCATGAGATCCTAACTCCTTTTCACCGTTAATTTAGCAAGGTAAAACGTTTTATTGTTGGTAAACCGTTAAGTTTGTTCCACTAAATCAACTGTGAGAAAATGATAAAAATAAAGATGATGGGTGTCGATCGTCGAATAAAATGATGGATGATTGATTTTTATTGATGGCGTGAGCGGAAATTCACTCATTTGGCCTCTTTTCTCCATTAGAGAGAGACTAAAGAGAGAGAGGGGGGATGACTAGGATCCTATCGGTAGTATTTAGAAACAAATCCTACCAACTTTATAGCCATTAAAATCTTTTTGGGATTTGTGCAATCAATTATGAAGAATATCTCTTATTTATTCCAAATATTATATCATTGTATGCACAAATCTTAAAGTATATCTTATTGGAACAAATATGGTAGGATTTGTTTTCAAATCATACCGATAGTATCTTAGTCATTATATATATACTTGTGTGTGTGTGAGAGAGAGAGTATTCGTGTGCGCGCGTGCTATATGTGTGTGGAGAGAGAGAGAGAGAATAATGGAGGACAAAGGCCCAATGAGAGGATTTCCTTCTATGGCATCAAAAAATGTCAATCTTCCTCTATTTGTTTCGATGCATCTTCATCTTCATCGACTAAGATGTAGATGCACCAAATTTCGTGTGATTATAATATTTTTTCACCGTTAATTGGTGAGTGCAAAATTAATTGTTTTTCGATAATAGAACAGTTTTAGAATTTTTACAACACTAGATCAACGGTGAAAATTTTTTATAATCTTATAAAATATGGTGTATCTACATCTTAGGATCAAAATGGACGATTCCGATCGTCACAAAAAATGATGGATGGTTTATTTTTTCCGATGCCATAGGAGCATATCCCTTCTAAGGTCTTTGTCCTCCATTATTCCCCCACACACGTATCTATATCTATCTGTATGTGTGTGCCAGATGTACACTCACAATTATGTAATTGTGCGCTACCTAATATATCCGAGTTGAATGACCTAAATATGCTCATTAACCACTCTTAAGAATAAGAAGGAAAGCAAAAAAAAGAAAATATCTAATCAACTTAAATTTTAATTATAAATAAAAGAAAGTATCCATCAGTATATACTAAGAGCCCAATTAAATACTTTTCTATTGTTTTACCTTCACGGTCTAGATTTCCTTTCTTTCTTCTTTGTCTAAATTCTTCAATAGATTCTTCAATAGCATTTCTGTCATAAAAAAATAAATGGTATAAATCATGTAAACAAATTGCAAACAATATGGATACAAGGTATGAGTAAAGTATTACTATTTTTTGAAAAATTAAGACACTTACCTTGTCAAATGAAAATTAATTTCAGAATTGTCATGTTTGTGGTATTCTGCATAGTCAAGATCTGGAAATGGGTCGATATAGTCTTCTGTATCCTCCACCGTTTTTGGTGGTATCCGACAGCCGAAACACACATATACAACATGAATACACAACAAACGCACACACAAAACACATACAAAGCGATAAGGATGAAGAAAAGAGAAGACTTAGAGTGCTCTGACCGTCTGTTTCAAAAGATGGGTTGTCTTCGGCTGATCGTGAAGTTACGTGGGTTAGAAATAATATCGATGATGAAATCCAAGTAAATACGTCTAATACGTCCACGAAATGAAAAACGTTATCAATAATATTATATTATTACTTATATTTTTATGATCTATACATATATAACATACATATGTAATGATTGTACTCTTGTCTAGATTTGATGACGACGACCAGAGCAGTGAGGGACGGCAGGAGCACCAGCCGCGACACCGGCAGAGTCAGAGCGATTCTGCCGTCCGAAGAGCTGCGTAAGGAGCTTCAGAGGGCCGGTCTTGCACCCCGATCGGAGACCCCTTCGGATGAATCCTTCCATGTGGATGTTTATCCCAATCAGAGCAAAGCTCTATTCAAATTTCAAATTTTGAAATGATGCAGCGCTTCATAATAGCGCCAGCGCTGAGAGTCAAAGAATCCGAGGCAGCGCTCACGTGCAAAGCACATGAGCACTAGCGCTAAGAGCACTGCAGTGCACCACGTGCAAAGCACGTGAGCGCTAGCACTAAGAGCGCTGCACTCTAAATAGCACACCACGTGCAAAGCACGTAAGTTCTAGCGCTAAGTGCGCTGCACTCTAAGCAGCGCATCACATGCAAAGCACGAGAGCGCTAGCGCTGGAACTAAATGTTCCCAACCGTTGGATCAAAGATCCAACGAACATGATTAAAAATCATCAGTTGACCAGAATAAAATTCTGTTAAGGAAATATTCCTCAGAATCTTTCCAAACAGGAAAGATTGTGCTCTGTAAATCAGAGCACCCTTAGATCAAAAATCCAATGGTGATTAAAATCACCAAAATACAGATAAAATTCTGTGTGGGGAAAGATTTCCCAATCTTGTTAAAAACAAGAAAATCGCCTTCTGTAAATCAGAAGCTCTAGGATCAAAGATCCAACGGTGGAGAAATCTCCAAATCAATTAGAGAAAAGATCTCTTCAACTGATTCAACAAATCAACTTGCCCTATATAAAGGCCCCAAGACTTCAAATCTCATATAGAGGAACCCCCCAAAGACTTTAAAAAATTTCAAAGACAAAGAGCAAGCTCTTAGAAGAAGAAAATTTTCTTCGAGGTAAAAAAAAGAACAGAGAGACGAAATCACCTCATATTAAAAGGAAGAATTTACTTTTTTTTCTAATATCATAGATCTATAAGACCAAGGTCTTTCATAACAGAGATCAAAATATCTCATTATAAAAAATAAGGTGAAGAACTTAATCTGCTTCAGATCATAGATCTATAAGACAAATTGTCTTTCAGAGATTATAATATCTCATTATAAAAGAGGGGGAGAATAATTCAATTCTCTTAGGAACATAGATCCATAAAGACAAAGCCTTCTACCAAAAACATAAGAGATTGAAACATCTCCTATAAAAGATAAGAACTTTGTTCTTAGATCCATGAGACAAAGTCTCTTATAAGAGAGAGAATTTAATTCTCAGGACGCAAAGCTGCCTAAAAAGAGCCTTAGCGCTCCAAATTTACAGAAGCGCTACTTGATAGAAGCGCACTACGCTCATTATCTGGCACATAGCGCTAAGCGCGCCACGTGCTCCTCACGTGTGCGCTACTTGACAGAAGCGCACTGCGCTCATTACCTGGCGCATAGCGCCAAGTGCGCCATATGCTCCTCACGTGTGCGCTACTTGATAGAAGCGTACTGCGCTCATTATCTGGCGCATAGCACCAAGCCCGCCACGTGCTCCTCACGTGTGCGCTACTTGACAAAAGCACACCGCGCTCATTACTTGGCGCATAGCGCCAAGCGCGCCACGTGCTCCTTACATGTGCGCTACTTGACAGAAGCGCACTGTGCTCATTACCGGGCGCATAGCGCCAAGCACGCCACGTGCTCCTCTCGTGTGCTCTACTTGACAGAAGCACACTGCGCTCATTTACTGGCGCTCAGCGCCAAGTGCGCCACGTGCTCCTCACGTGTGCGCTGAGATAACATAAATTGTTCTTTAAATAACAAAGCCCCAGAGCTATGATGAGTGCCCAGCACTCAATAAAAGACAAAAATATTGTCAGAGCCCAAACCAATGCTCGGCATTGTTAAATGTTCAACATCTTAATTAAATGGGCCGAGCCCAAAGTGGCCACAGATCCCTAATTCAGATCAATTAAGCTCATATGCTCACAAATCTTTGATATTAGTTCCAAATTGGACTACAGATCTCCCAACCAATATTGGTTCAAGGGTACATCTCTTCACTTCTTTGATATTTATCGTTGTAATCGTTCAATGTCTTCAGAGAGGTGACGGGTCCCGACAACCAGAAATTCCACGGACTGTGGGGTCCTTAAACTCATGGACTATGATGTCCTTAAACCTTATGGACTGTGAGGTCCTTAAACTCACGAACTATGATGTCCTTAAACTTTACAGACTATGATGTCTCTAAACTACCACGGATTGTGGGGTCCTTAAACTCATGGACTATGATGTCCTTAAACTTTACAGACTATGACGTCTTTAAACTGGACTGCAAAGTCCCTAAACTAAAACAATAGATCCCAAATGCTCTTTTGTAGGATCTAAATGATCCTATTAAGTAGATCTTAGTCTAAAATTAGACTAACGTATCCTTAACAAATGGTTAAGTTGATCTTAGTCTAAAATTAGACTAACGTATCCTTAACAAATGGTTAAGTTGATCTTAGTCTAAAATTAGACTAACGTATCCTTAACAAAGGTTTAAGTTGATCTTAGTCTCAAATGAGATTAACGATCCTTAAATCCAACCCGAAACCAATTCTAAGAAAATACGGATTTGGACTAATCCACGCCCTATGGGCGACAACATAAATTAGTTTCCGTATACAATCCACGGGCAACCAAAAATAAAAGAAAACACGCACGACATGAAGTGACCATCTGAAGAAGGAGAAAGTGGTTACCGCGATGTGGTAGCGTAATTAACTGAAGGGGCTTGCGCCTGCAGGGAAGAGCGTCCCCACAATCAAAAACCCCTCGTAAACGAGGGGGAATCTGACGAAATTTGCTACAACGGCCGCATCCTTCTAAACCACCGATATACGTTGTCATAAATTAACTTGGCATCTTCGGAGAGGTGGACGGATAAAACCAAATAGCATCTGCCCCCAAATTCAGGCAAGATGTTTGTCTTCCCGGTCTTTCGGCGGAGAACAGATTCTGGCACGCCCGGTGGGACCTTTTCCTGTTTCCACTCCACACTTCGTGTGTCGTGTTTCGCGAACGAATTGTGGTTTGACATGGTTTCCTTTGGATGGAAAGTACTAAGATTTGGTATCTTTCTCATTGCAGAAAACAGAAGATCAATGGCTTCAAACTGCAATAACTACAACTGCAACTCTCGCTCTGTCCCGTCTGGAGGAGTAACCTACGGGCCCCAAGAGGCCTCCCTTTTCATAATGCCGGTGGAACAAATGAACCAGGCCACCACTGGGCTATTCTTCGGGACCATGATCCCGCCAACAAGCTTCAGCGCTCCTTTACCATCGCAAGAAGCTCCGAAGAAGTCGGTCTTTGATCGTCTTGCAACTACTGCGGCCCCTCTCAACGGGTCGTCCAAGTCCACTGCCTCAGTTTTCAACAGACCGGGCCGAAGCTCAAATGGGCCCATGAAGAAGCCCACAATTCCTGAAGAGGTTATCCTAAAGCGGATGACCATTCCTGCCACTGAAGTCATCAAAACGGCTTCCCCTGCTAAAGAGTCAGTTTTTGCAAGACTGACAATTTCAGCTCCCGTTCCAGAAGAAGTCATAAAGGATGTTTTCGCTGTTCGAAAGTCGGCCATCGCAAGGCTGACTATCCCTTCTCAACGGATGTCAGTCTTCGACAGGCTAGCGACAACAACAGTCTCTCCTCAAAGTAAGGGGCAAGAGGATGCTCATCCAACAACGGAGGTGATCCCGGCCACGCGACATGCTCGACGTCGCCACTGGCGCCGAGTGAGGAAAGCTAGGGGCAGTTCACCTTCTGGATTTATGCCGCCAGCTCCAACGATGAAAGTCGATACTGTTGTTCTGACTGGGAACAGTTTTGAACCACTCAGGAGGGTCCGCAAGAACTCTCCGACTGCTGTGCTGAAAAGATCTCCTCCACCTATGGAGAACGTTACAAAGGTGAAGCTGGAGCAGCCCTCTTAGCGGCTGTCCTCTAAAATTTACAAGGTCTGGCGTCAAGTCCAAGACTCGGTGATTGATCAAGATTACTCCCGCCAACCGAAGAAGATAAAGGTTCGGCAAGAGAAGGACCGCTCTGTCGTACCACAGAAGGTGTCGTCTACCTGGGTGCCCGCTGCAACGGCTCCCTCAACGTCACCAGTCCACAAAAAGAAAAGGCCGGAGAAGATCCCCGTATCTGCAACAAATGTCAAGGGCACTGAGCCTAAACGCCCTAAGTCTGGGAGGCATGGTGGTGCATACTGTTTATATGGCATCTGGAAAAGAGGATATCCATATCTCCACGGGTTATCGACCGCTTACGCGATCAGTGACTAAGGCTCAAGAGCAACAACAACAAAAGCTCCAAGAGATGCTAACAGCCATGGTCGAACTTACGGGACCAAAAGCAAGCCCAGAGACGTCGTCAGAACAACGTCATGAGCAAGAAACGGATGCCGAATTCCTTTGGAGAATGCTTGAGAAAAAAGACAAAGAGGCCGCGGAACAAGCGGCCAACATAAAACAAATGGCTCTCCTATTCCAAGATATGGTGGACATGATGATCCAGCCGGACCCTCCAGCCGAAGATCCTCCAGTAATAATTGAAGATGATAGAGGAGAGACATCAAATCCTCTGCCGGCTCTGTCAGCAGCCAAGGAGGAGACCATCTCCAAAGCCATGCTCGATGATTATATAGCTTAACAAATACGTGCTCATCAAGCGAATGAAGCAAACGGCCAAGTCGTCAGAACTGGACGACCATATCCAGGATGGTATGATCAGATCAAGTATCCGTCAGGATACACGATTCCTAAGTTTCACGTATATAAGGGGACAGGCAATCCCCATCAACATGTCGCTCAGTTCAGGGCTCGCTGCGGCTATACCGGAGGTGACGACAAATTGTTACTTCGTCAGTTCACCGGCAGCTTCGCGGAAACGGCCTTTGAGTGGTATTCAGAGCTGCCCAATGACTCCGTCAAAACTTTTACGGAGATGGAATTGCTGTTCACCCAACGTTTCGCGAGCGCTAGCGAACGCACCCCAATCACAGCATTAATTAATGCTAGAGTAAGCCGGGCAAGACATGGGTCCAGTACGCGATATGATGGCGAAATCTATGGTCGAAGTGCGAGCAGCGCATCGAAGAAGCACCTGCAGTAGGCATGTTCGTAGGTACCCTCGATCCGCAGGCGACCATATCCCAGTTCATGATGTTTTTCAAGCCGACTACCTTTCAGACCCTGATTGATAAGCTGTCCCAAATAGACCAGATGGATCATAAGCCTTCCTTTTCAAAGACAGAACCATGGAACGAAAGGGGTAAAGGGAAAGCGACCTTTGTCGCTAATACTCAATAACAGCCGAGCAACTTAAACCCGGTTGTTCGCCAAAGCAACTTGCGTTCACGCCAATCCCTCGAGGAGAGACTGGGACATCCTTATTGGTTTCGCCGGGATAAAACAAGGAGACTGTTCGAGCTGGCAGTGAGCAACAGGCTCATCACCTTTCCGGGTCCGAAATTCCCATTGCAACCCGGTGAAGCCAACAATCCTAATTACTGCCCCAACCACCGAGAAGTAGGCCATCCGATCGAAGATTGCTTCATCTTCAAAGGCTGGATTGAGGACCAATACCAACAAGGAAAATTCGCACTATCCGAGAATTGGAAAGTAAGCCCGCCTCAGCCGCACGCTCTTAAAAGGGGGGACACACCGGGGGCATCGTGCTCTTTTGTCGAAGAAGCTCCATGGGAGGTCGCTCTTTCAGCCAAAACGAAAAGAATGCTGAAGGATCTCCAAGTATGCCTAGCGATCAGGTGGAAAAGTCCGCTGGAACCCTAGGTTATTGAGGAGATGCTGAAGCCGTGCCCAACGCTGAAAGTTGGTGCTGCTAGTCAAAACGCCCATACCCAGCCGTCAAAGTCTTCAAAGAAGAAGAAGAAGACCAAAAATCCTGTGAAGCCTAATGACAAGTGCACAGACCTACAAAAACATATTGACGTGCTGGAAGAATATAACCAGAAGGCGTGAACTCCGGTCACACCCCAAGAATTCCTCAACCATATCCTTGAAAATGGAGATGGCGATGAAGATGAGGGAGAAGACTTATCAGATGAATCTGAGGATTATGTGGCAAGCTGCCACGTGATCTCTCACTCGTTAATAAACGTTGAAGAAGCTCCGGATGCAGAGAAACTGAGGGCAGATCCCGAACCGGAACTCCTAGGACCGTCAGACGAGATGATTGATGTATTCCTGAATGTGGCCCGTCAGAAAAGCAAGGCTGATCGAGAGAGCGAGCTGGCCATATTCGAAAAAGCCAAACGCCGGCGACTGGACGAAAGGGTAAAAACACTCCCACCAGATCAAACCACATCCAACGCCAGCAAAAGCAGGTTCAAGACAAGTAAACGATTTGCTAAAGCCATGTCGATGGGGATGAAGCTGTCATCTTCCGAAGGAAACACTCCTGGTGTGATACATCCCGACGAAATAGACGCACATCCAAACTACTGCTTGTACCATCGGAGGACTACACACCCTACTGAAGAATGCAACGCCTTTAAAAACTGGTGGCAAGGATATGTTGCCCACCGGCAGCATTTCAAGTGAATGAAGCGCAAGACGCGTCGAGAGAAGAAGAGCACGACAGATGAGCACAAAAGAACTGACGGCAACTGTCACATGGTTGATAGCAAGGGATCAAAAGTTCTCACCTTCGGGAGCGATTCGGATGAAGAAATAGCCCTCGGTCCTCTCTTCAAGGAATCCATCTCTGAAGCAGAAGAGATGAAGACCTGTGAGAACATTCAGCTGCGTAATCACATGCTACCCGAAAAGAACATGGGCCCACAAAAAAGGGGTCGAGTAAAAAAGATAAAGGGAAGGAAAAAGTCCCTGAAGATATATCGTCCTCGATGATCGAATCCTTGAAGAGCTGGCAGCCAAGGACCCGCCCAAGAAAAACAAAGTGGATTACAACGTTCTGGCACACTTGAGGAAGATACCCTCGCAGCTAAGCATTCTCGACGCCCTCCTGCAATCTAAAGAGGTGAGAGATTCTCTTATCAAGGCACAACAAGAACCTGACCAGTTTCAAGCTTTCATTGCCGAAGAAAAGATGAAGGACGAGCTGGAAGAAGTTCACACAGCCGACATCACTTTCAGCGACGAAGATCTCCTCCTCAGGACATGCGAGCATAACCGTCCCTTGTATGTCACCGAATACTGTCATGACATCAATATAGGCAAAATCCTGGTCGATAATGGGTCCTACGTTAACCTTCTCAATGTAAGGGTGTTGAAGGAGATATGCATGAGCGTTCAACACCTCGCTCGGGATAAAATCACTATCTCCGGATTCGACTCCCAGTCATCGTGGACGCTCGGGTCTATAATTCTGATGTTACGCTTTGGGCTGCTCATCACTGACATCAAGTTTCACGTCATTAACGCCAAAACTTGCTGCATCGCTTTGCTCGGCAGGCCTTGGTTACACGAGTACAACATCATCCCTTCTACACAACATTAGTGTATGAAGTACTTCAAAGATGGTTTCGAGTATACCGTGACAGGAGAACTGAACCCATTTTCCGTGACTGAAGTCCGCAAATACGAGGACGCAAAGTACTTCCTTCCAGACTTTGAAGCCGGAGAATAAGCAGAAAGCTATCACCACTATCCCGGTCTTTGGGAGCGATACCGAAGAGGTGGAGGAGATAGTCTATTCAGGGACACCCCGATGCAACAAGCCGGGGCCATCCACCCCTATTATGGTCTTTGGCAGTGACTCTGAAGATGAGGTCAACGTAGTATTCTCGACTCGTCTATTAGTGCAAGCCTTCATTGGAGATAACCAGAGTTTGCGGATCGCCATGGTTCCGCATGGGCATTACAAAGAGCTCGATGCACTTGATACCTACAGTGTGCAAGAATTGCAGACACTCTACGTCCCTCCCAGGCGAAGAGATGAAAAGGCGATCCTCTTTTATCAATCCACGAAAACCAAAGTGGAGAAAGAGATCTGGCATGGTGCTGATTCTATGCTTGACAAGCTTCAGCCCATCCATTTGCCCAGATACTACACAGAAGGATTAAAAAGGCTATTGAGGCACCAAGGCATACCCTTGAAGCAGACTGCTCGATAAGCTCAGTTCTACAATAAAATCTGGAACGTCCCCGGGACTCAGAGAAAGTTGCCCAATGAGAGAATGGAAATGATCGGGCTTGGATATGTTCAATCCAAGAAACGGGAGTGATTCCATGGTTGCTACGTTATACATGACTTTGATGAAGAAGGCGATGCTCTGATAGAAGACGCTAACCCTGAACTAAAACAAGGTCCCGCCATGAAAGTGCCAAGTCCGTCGTTCGAAGAACAGATGGACAAGCTAATAAGGGAAGCGGGCCAAAAGGCCCGGGATGACCATGGCCGCGAAATGGCCATCTATGAGAAAGCCAGAACGCAGCGCCTCCTTCAGCAGGCTATGATAAATGACGATGCCCTTCGTCGCCAGCCCGTCATACGGAAGACTAGACGCGGAGGCAAAAATAAACTGAAGAACGGAAAAAACGTTCGAAAGCAGCAAAGCGGGTCCAAGAAGCCTCACGATCGAAAATTGAGCAGCCGGGATTCGTCTCTTATAAAGAATATGGGTCGAACATACTCTTTTCCCTTAAGACAAGACAAGGAAGATATTCGAACTTGTCATAAAATATCAGATGATGATACCCCCGGAGTCCAAGCAGGCGAGGTCTCTCACCCAGACTATTGCTCTTATCACCGAGCGATAGGATATCCTCTCGAAGACTGCTTCACATTCAAAGACTGGGTAGAAGATAAGTATCAAAAAGGAAGGTTCGCTGTATCCAGCAGTTGGAGGTAACCCCGCCACAGAAGCATGAACCGAAAGCCACGTATGCAGCGAAAGTAGAGCCGGATCAACATTGGTCTTGAAAGCGATCTCGCACCTGTCACGTAATAATGCTGACAAGAGAAGGAGTACGCGAGGATATGGATGACCTCTCCTGGTGCTTCGAAAATGAGGATGAAGATGAGTTGATCTCAGAACTTCCACCGGCGCCAAAAGAGCTGGAAGATGGGATACACAATACTGCAGATAACCTCAGAAAAATTAACTTGGGAATGGCAAACAACCCACGGCCGATGTTCATCAGTGAGTTGTTGTCTGAAGAAAAGGTGGCTACGCTCAAAGACGTGCTCATGCAGTATAAATACTGCTTTGCATGGAACTATTTCGAGATACCAGGATTAGATGCAGAAATAGCCGTCCACAAATTGGCGATTTCTCCAGACGTCAAGCCAATCAAACAAGCGCCAAGAAGAATGCGGCTTGAACTTGAAATGAACATCAATGCTGAGGTCAAGAAGCTAATCGACTTCGGCTTCATCCAAGAGGTTCAGTATCCTGACCGGATCGCCAACATCGTCCCAGTGCTGAAGAAAAATGGAACAGTACGTATCTGCGTAGACTTTCGGGACCTCAACAAAGCATGTCCGAAGGATGACTTTTCTGTACCGGTCACCGAGCTGATGATAGACAACACGTCCACTCAAGAAGTCTTCTCCTTCATGGACCGCTCATCAGGGTACAATCAAATAAAGATGCATCCCGAAGACCAGAAGCATACCGCTTTTCGGAGTCCTCTGGGCATATTCTATTACAAAGTGATGCCTTTCGGCTTGAAGAACGCCGACGCTACCTATCAGAGGGCCATGACGAAGATTTTCGATGACCTCATACATGAAGTCGTTGAATGCTATGTCGACGACGTCATGATAAAAATCAAATCCCACGAGGAGTATTGGGAGCATCTAAAAGTAGTGTTCCAACGTCTTCGGAAATACAACTTGAAGATGAACCCTCTCAAATGCGCATTCGGAGTTTCCTCAGGCAAATTCCTGGGATTCATCGTACGACACCGGGGCATCTAAATAGACCCATCAAAGATCAAGGCGATCATGGAAATGCCTCCTCCAAGAACTCTCAAGCAACTGCGGTCCCTCCAAGGGAAGCTCGCGTATATTCGGCAGTTCATAGCCAATCATTCCGGCAAATGCCATCTCTACAGTCACTTGATGAAGAAGGGGGCCCCTTTCGTCTGAGATTGCAAATGCCAAAATGCACTGGATGAAATCAAGAAATACCTACAGAATCCGCCGGTACTGACCACTCCGGTCAAAGGAAAGCCCCTCATTCTGTACACAACCGCCCTTGAGGGTTCCTTAGGCGTGCTATGGGCATAAGAGAATGACCAAGGAAACGAGAGAGCCCTCTAATATTTGAGTCGAGTTCTCTTGAGGGTAGAAAATAAATACTCCCCATTGAAAAGCACTACCTGGCGTTGATCTTCGCGATAACAAAGCTCAGGCACTATGCTTTGGCGCATGAGGTCCATCTTATATCAAAAGTGGATCCTCTCAAATATTTGATGTCAAGAGCCATATTAACGGGACGACTCACTAAATAAGTCCTCCTCTTGATGGATTTCTCGATAACATATCGTCCTTTCAAAGCAGTGAAAGGCCAGGCTATCGCCGACTTCCTTGCTGAGCATCCAATACCTATCGACTCTCCCTTGAACTGCGAATTGCCAGACGAGCACGCGTTTGACACGATCGAAGGGGAGAAATGAGAGAGTAATACCTGGTGGGAACTCTAGTTCGACGGGGCATCTTCCATGAAGAAGCGAAAGCACAACACCCCTATAATCAAATCTGGGGTGGGCCTCATCTTCATGACTCCACAAGGAAGGATAATGCATTTTGCCTTTTCCTTGACAGAGCCGAGGAGAAATAATGAAGCCGAATATGAAGCTTTGATAGCAGGTCTTGAGATCGCTGTCGACATGGGAATCGAAAACCTCCTCATATACGGAGACTCCCAACTGGTTGTTAGCCAAGTAAACGGCGACCATCAGACATGCAAACCGGAGTTGGTAAAGTACGGTGAGAGAGTGCAGCAACTGCTGATTCAAATTCTTTCCTACGATCTGGAAAGCATTCCTCGTACGGAAAATAGCAAGGCGGATGCGTTAGCTAAGCTCGCTAAAGAACTGGCCGATGAGAACCTCGATGACGTAAGGATCGTTGTGCAAAGCCGCCGGGTTCTTACACCAGCGGAAATATCTCCGGAGTTGTTTGAAGAAAAGGGAGCGACGGAGCAAGAGACCCTACAAACAAAAGACCAGGAAAAGGTTAAGGATTGGAGAGAAGTCTTTATAGACTACTTTAAATCCCGTCAAACAATTGAAGATGCATCCTCAAGACATCAGCTCATGAAACGAGCTTTGTCTTTTGCCTTCATCAATGATACTCTGTACAAGAGATCGTTCGACTCTTTATGGCTAAGATGCCTGGGACCTGAAGAAGCAAAGAGAGTCGTCCAAAAAACTCACGATGGACTCTGCGATTCTCACCAAGTCGGGTCGAAGATGAAACTGAAGATCAAAAGGATATGATACTATTGGCCCACAATGATCCAAGACTGCCTCGAATGCGTGAAGTAGTGCCACTCATGCCAGATTCACGGGGACTTTATCTACCTGTTAGTTATGTATATGCCCTAGAGGCCATTGTTGTACATATGATGTATATTATGATGGATGCTTAGATATATATAGATAGGACTTTCTTGCTCGTCATGATAGTATGCTATTTGGTTTCACTTTATCTTAACATGTTGACTTGTATTGGTTTACTGTCTTTCTCTCACATGTTGATAAAGCCCTTAGGATCTGTACTCGACTACTGGGACTATGATGAGATCATACTAGTGGGGCCAGAGTAGTCAATGAGTACATCCTATAACTGTTCCTAGTCGAGGGTATATCGAGACAGGGCATCGATGCACCAGAGTACACTAGCGTATACGCATCTTGACCCATATGATGGGCGATGGATGATCCCATACCCATCGGTGTTTGACATCAAGGATGGTGTACGGGTGCTCAGTGGAGACTGGGTACACTGGACGGACTCGCCGAGAACTCCCAGATGGTGATATACCACACGTCAGATGGCAGTTCTCCGGTGACACTGGTACAGGGTAGTCTGTAGACCCGAGATCATCATAGAGTCTTGTGTGATTCCCACTGTGCTTTGATTTCCACCTTACCACGTCTAAGAGGGCGTGCAAAATGGTGGCTTTTGGGTGCAGTCCCGAATCACATGGAGGCAATGAGCGATAGGAGGGGATTCTTCTCTCCCGGTATAGGGAGTTGATGTTGTGCCGTGTTCGATTGGCTATAACTGGAAGTCCCTGGCCAGGGCTGATATAGAGATTTACTGGTAAGTGTTACCAGTAGTTTCTCGACCTGTTATGAGCCTCACATCGACATGACTTATCGGTTATTGGGGTCTGACGTATACAACCCCTAGACTTGATATACGACATATCAGACGAACAGACCGGACTGTACGGGAGTGTTACTGTTTGGATTCACAGGAGAACGTACAGGCTAGCTTGTTGATCTTCTGATCGCTCAATACCTGGGTGGCTGTTACGTTTAGCTGACTGCTTGCAGCTTGTGGGTGTTTGATATGATCATCACCTGCTACCGGCGTATTGACGCTTCTTTAGAGTCCTACATAGAGGTTTCTTGGCTCAGGCAAAACGGAGTAGAGACACATATGTGATATGTACAGGACCGAGAATAATGCGATATGAGATACCGTATTATATTCTCGCGATATTTAGATATGAACCGGATCATCGGATCAAGTGTTGATTCGATGAATCGGTACATGATATATTAGTCGGTTATATTCGATATAGCCGGATTGTCGGATCAAGTGTTGATTCGATGATTTAATGTATAATAATATATATGATATATTATATTACATTATCTAATATTGGCTCACTTTATTATTTCGTTTTCTCACCAGATAATACATTGATATATATGCGATATATGTTAATTGTATTATTTTCTTTTGTTACAAATATATAATATATATGCGATATATATTATAGTAACATGATATGATTGATAATGGAACATGTTTAGTAGAGATAAAGCAAGGTTAGGGTTTGATTAGGGTTAGCTCTTTCTTGCACATTCTAGAAAGAATTCCTTTTGTCTTGGTTAAGATATTATGGTTGATATTTATCCATGACTCATTAGTTAACCTAACTAAACCCTAGCCCTAGTTTATTCTCTACAAAGGTTAAGCCTCTCATCCTTAACCATGGTTCCATAATCAATCATATATTCACTTCTACTATTCATCACAAAAGAATTAACTCATTTTTCATTCATCTTCTTCTCTCTTTAGCTTTGAGAAAGCTTACTAGTTATTTCTTTTGTGATGATTTCTTATGAGAAAATGATATAAAAAGAAAGCATAAATACTACTCCATCATCCTCATCTAATCTAGCCCACTAGATTAGGGTGTTCACCTCATTAGAGTGAGAGAGCTTGAGTTATAGCAACTTCGACGTAGATCATCGGAGAAACGGAACACTACAAGCTAGCATGGATAGTTCGAGTCGTGGAGCCTCTCTTGAGTTCGGGAGATCGTGGATCGCGGCGAAGGGACTTCTACTCGGAGCTTGTGAAGCAAAGGAGCGGACTACGAAGGTTGTAATCCCTCACACCTAGTAGTAAAGATGTTTACTTGCATGTTTAACCCTAATAATCTAGCAAAGATCCCGGCTTTGGGTTGTTCGGCACGTCTAAAATTTTATTCGGGCATATTTGATGCCTTATGAACCTTCACAAGAGTGCCTAGGACCCTACAGTGGTATCAGAGCCTAGCTAGAGCATTAGGCGACGTGTATACGAACTTAAAACTCTGATCGAACCCGATACGACGAAAATGAACCCCTCTCTGGATATTTTTCAAAAATGTGATTTTTTTGGAATTAAAAATACCTTAAAAAATCAGCAGGTAAATTCAAGAATTATGGTGAAAAACGATGACGTTGTCCGTACAGAGCGGCGCGGAACCGCGGCTGTACCTTGCTTGGGCCGCGGACCCGCGGCACTACTGTTTGATTGGACACTTCTGTTTTCACAGTAATTCCTTTTGCTTATTGTATACTTTCTGGGTATGTTTTATTCTGACTCAAGTGTTGAGTATTCTTGGGTTTATTTTGTAATCGTAGAATCGATCGGAATATTTAAATTCGTTATTATTTCCGGATATTTAGAAACTGTTAAAATGTTCGAACGGATATCATTAACTCATTTTTTCCCGGCACGAAAAACTTTCAAGTGTTGAATTTTTATCGGGTTTAAATCTTTCGGAAAAATGTGCAAGTAACACGGTGGACCCTCTAGAAGACAACAAACCTTAACTCGATTATGTGACCGTCTTGAACTGCCTCTAAACCTTAGGGTTTGGGGCAGTACGGCGTGCCACATGTGAGTCGTTGGCTTGACCCTTCTACGGCTGGATCATCGATACTGTGACATATTTCTGGGATTATTTGAACTCCGCTCAAGTGTTGAGCAATTTAGGAATTTTTGGGTATTTGATTATCTGTTCGGAAAGTTTAATACTGTCTATTTATCTGGAATGTGATACAATATGTGGATTTCATAGATTTAAGCATGAAATGCGAAGTATGTGATATTTCGGATTTACGATGTCTAAAGTGATTGTGGATTCCAAATATTGTAGTTTTACAATTTCTTTTCTGTGACCGTAAGTGTAGTATGTAGTTGTATTGCCGGTTTTCGTTGTTATACATCAACGACGATCGGTGTATGCATACTTACTTACGTTGATTATATGTGATATTATGTGCTGCTGTGATATGTTATATTGGATCGTCGTGTTCTGAATAGCCGGGGGTTTTATATGAGATGAGATTTTTTTTATATTTTCATTCATGTAAAATTCATTTGTATGTAATATTCTTTTATTGGGGCACTTTCGGGATGAGGTTGATGTCACCATTGTATATTATTTACTTTTCCGCATTAGGTAGACCCAAGGAGGGGAGCATAAGTAACTGGGTTCTAGGGTCCAGTGGGAGGCCATCTCGAGGAGTCGAGACCGGGTCTCCTAACCCTAGAATTGGCAGTGTTACTTGCCCCTCTCATAGGGGTCTAGGGATGTGGGTTTGGCTATTCATTGCGACCATGGAATCCGTGTTTTATACAGGCTCGTATTGAAAACACGGACGCCCTATTATATCCAATATTTCATATAGTTTTTCTGCTGCAATGTTCTGTGATGAGATCATATTACTGCCTGAGACGAATGCTTATACTATATATATATATGCTGATATATAAATATTACTGCTTTCGTTTCTTCTGTGATGCTTAGGAAGCATAAGCTGATGGGATTTTATTAATGAGATTAATAAAAAGAAAAGAAACCTAAAAGATGTTGTAGAATCAAAACTTTATAAAAAGGGTAGCTACAGTCTTGCTTTGCATAGCGGTATATATGATATACCCTGTACCTTATTCGATGAGGAAAGAGCCGAGATCCCTTCACCGGGAGTGACCTCTTTAGCGAAACTGGCAGATGCTACAAAACTCGGTTTGTCTTTTGATTGCTTTTAGAGTTTTTCTTTGCATAGCGGTATATATGATATACCCTGCACCTTATTCAATGAGGAAAGAGCCGAGATCCCTTCACCGGGAGTGACCTCTTTAGCAAAGCTAATGAAAGCCTCAAAATCACTCCATTTCAAAATTTCACATGATTCTACGATGATATCAAGTTCATTACGCTCAGGGTTTTCTGAAAAACCTGCGTAGCCCTCCGTCATTTCAGATAAAGACTAGTTAGTATTCGTGCTACGTTTGTTGACTATGTTAAGACGTAATGTGCGGTAGCTAATTAGTACTTATCTGCTAAAACATGAGATGTGATTGGATTAGGGTAGTTGTACGACTTTGTTGACTATGTTAAGGGTCGTGCAGGTGGGTTTAATTGAATCGGGAAATGACGGGTTGAACTTGGCTAGCAATTATGATTTGTTGACTATGTTAAGGTCATAAGTTGCTAGGGGCAAAATATTATCGGGAATTTCAAGTGTTGAAATTTGCAATGAGATTGCATACCTCCTATGAGATAGTTGGATCCCGAGACCCACTGCGAGTAAGAGTTACTCCTGGGAGAGTTTTATACAGAACAATTAGCCGATCAAGTAGGTGTCTAGAAAAGTGTTAACGGGGTTACGCCTCTGGGAAAACGAGGTTTACTTTAATTAGGTCCGTACGAAAGCACAGGGAACCTCCCTCAAGTACCGACACTGATCTGGCTGAAAGATTGACGAAATTGTAGGGTGTAATTAATCCCGGCTAATCTTACCTTTTAGGGTTTGAAGGTAGATTTGATAAAAATGGTGGGAGACATCCTGATTAGATAAGATAATAACCAATCTAATCTTGCAAGAGCATACGTTAAAGTGTTTTCTTCTCTCTCTCTCCAGGTTGCGACCATGTCAGGCCATAATCAAGATAATAATATGGATGTATTGACTGAACCCGCTTATTATACTGAGCAGGGGAACGTTGGATCCGTTCTTTCTTATAAGAGTTATAAGACTGAACAGGGAATAGGAGAATATCTAGATTCTTAAGCCGCCCAAAAGAACATGCATATTGATGCATCTTCTTCAGGTGTGTTAGTTATTGAGAACTGTTTCTCAGTTCACCCTACGTGCTGGGTATTAGATACCGGATCAGGATCCCACATATGTAAATTGTTACATGGGCTACGAAAAGGTAGAGAACTGGGAAAAGGTGATCATTCCGTTCAAGTAGGAAACGGTGCAATTATTGCAGCCAAAGCAGTTGGCGAATATCACCTAGTATTGCCAAGTCGTAATACACTGATTCTAAATGAGTGCTATTATATACCGAACATGATGTGCAACATTATATCAGTTTCTTTATTAAGTAAAGAAGGATATAATTTTGTAGTACAGGATAATGTTATGAACATATTTCTAGATAAAAGTTGATTGCATCAGGCTCGTTACATAATGGCATATTCATTCTAAATCAGAATACAGTCCTCAATATACAAAACACACACAAGAGGAAAAGTTCATAAATGAACGAATCCTTCTTGTGGCATTGTAGATTTGGTCATATCAATGCGACACGACTAGCTAAGTTACATAAAGATGGATATTTGAACCCGTTCGAATTATCATCTTATGATACTTGCCATTCATGTCTCAAAGGAAAAATGACCAAAGCTCCGTTTAGTGGACACGGAGAAAGAGTTACGGAACTCTTAGGACTGGTACATAGTTATGTATGTGGTCCCATGTCTACGCATGCCAGGAACGGTTCTTCCTACTTCATTACATTCACTGACGATCTCTTTAGATTCGGACATGTGTTCCTGATGAAACACAAGTCTGAAGCTTTTGAGAAATTCAGAGAATATAAGCACGGAGTAGAGAATCAAATGGGCAAAAGTATTAAGATTCTTCGATCTGATCGAGGAGGAGAATACTTAAGCAATGAGTTCCTAGATTATCTAAAAGAGAATGGGATTCTCTCTCAGCTTACTCCTCCTTATACACCACAGCACAACGGTGTATCGGAACGGAGGAATCGCACCCTATTAGATATGGTGCGCTCAATGATGAGTACAGCTGAGTTACCTATTTCCTTCTGGGGTTATGCGCTTGAGACAGCAGCATACCTATTGAATCAAGTTCCATCTAAATCTGTACCTACCACATCATATGAGATATGGAGTGGGAAGAGACCATATTTTAAACGAGTTAAGATATGGGGTTGTCCGGCCTATGTCAAAAGGCAAAATCCAGAAAAACTCGAGGTACGGTCAGTTCTTTGAAAGTTTGTGGGATATCCTAAGAATTCCCAAGGATATTTTTTCTACCACGCTGAAGAACAAAAAGTGTTTGTTTCTCAATATGCCACCTTTTTGGAAAAGGAATTTCTTGCAAAAGAAATTAGTGGTAAAGAGGTAGAGCTGGAGGACGTTCCAGCAACACAAACTGCAACTGAAGATTTAGTAGAACCAGAGGATTCAGTAGTACCCGACAAACCCCAGCCTCTCCGCCGATCTAGTAAGGTTTCTCGTCCACCTGAGAGATACTACGGTTTTCTCATTGATGGTGGAAGCGAGGATTGCATCATGGAAGATTATGACCCGACTAGTTTCGAGCAGGCCATCACGAGTGGTGACTCTGTAAAATGGCTGGATGCAATGCGATCTGAGATGGAATCCATGTACACCAACAAAGTATGAACTTTGGAAAATGCTCCTGAAGGGGTAAAACCCATTGGGAGCAAGTGGATTTTTAAAAAGAAATTTGGTGTAGATGGAAAAGTTGAGACTTTCAAAACTAGACTTGTAGCAAAGGGTTTTCGTCAACGACCAGGTGTGGATTATGACGAAACCTTTTCTCCAGTGGCTATACTTAAGTCCATCCGGATCTTACTTGCCATTGCTGCATACCATGACTACGAAATCTGGCAAATCGATGTTAAGACCGCCTTTCTAAACGGTGATTTAGAAGAGTGTGTGTACATGACTCAGCCAGATGGCTTCGTAGATAGTGGGAGCAGCGGAAAGGTGTGCAAGCTGCTTAAATCCATTTATGGGTTAAAGCAAGCATCGCGGAGTTGAAACATCTATTTTGATGTTGTAGTCAAAGAGTTTGACTTCATCAAAAATATAGATGAACCTTGTATCTATAAGAAGGTAGCAGAGAGTAAGGTTGTCTTCCTCGTACTGTACGTGGATGACATACTCTTGATATGAAATGATATTCCTATGCTGCAATCAGTCAAGCTCTTCTTATCACAAAGATTCTCAATGAAAGATCTAGGTGATGCCTCCTGCATATTAGGAATCATGATCTATAGAGATAGAACTAAACGGATACTGGGATTGTCCCAATCCAGGTACATTGACACCATACTAAAGAGGTTTAGTATGGAAGAATCCAAGCATGGGAACCAACCCACGATCTCTGGACTCACTCTCTCCAAAGAAATGTCTCCCAAGACTGATTTGGAGAGAGCTCGCATGCAAGGGATACCCTATGCTTCGGCAGTAGGCTCTATCATGTAAGCGATGCTATGTACCAGACCCGATGTAGCATACTCACTAAGTGTAGTGAGTCGGTATCAATAAGATCCTGGAGAGAGTCACTGGACAGCTGTGAAGAACATTCTCAAGTACTTGTGAAGGACTAAAGAGATGTTCTTGGTGTATGATAACGGAGAACTCCAGGTGGAGTCCTTTACCGATTCCAGCTTCTAAAGTGATAAGGACGACTCTAAGTCGCACTTGGGATTTGTCTTTACCCTCAATGGAGGGGCGGTATGTTGGAAGAGTTCCAAACAGGATACCGTTGCAGACTCGATGATGGAGGCTGAATACATCGTTGCCAATGATGCTGCCAAAGAGGCTGTCTGGATAAAGAAGTCCATTAGTGAACTTGGTGTGGTTCCATCCATTGAGCATCCAATACCTCTGTATTGTGATAACAATGGAGCTGTGGCTTTGGCCAAGGAACCCAGGTCCCATCAGAAGTCCAGACATATTCTGAGGCGGTATCACCTGATCAGGGAGATAGTTGATCGCCGGGAGATCGAGGTCAGGAGAGTAGATACGAAGGACAACACTGCGGATCCACTCACGAAGGCCATTCCCCAGATACAGTTTGAGAGATTATTCGGGATGCTAGGGATGAAATACTACAGCAGCTGGCCTTAGTGCAAGTGGGAGATTGTTAGTTATGTATATGCCCTAGAGGCCATTGTTGTACATATGATTTATATTATGGTGGATGCTTGGATATATATAGAGAGGACTTTCTTGCTCGTCATGATAGTATGCTATTTGGTTTCACTTTATCTTAACATGTTGACTTGTATTGGTTTACTGTCTTTCTCTCACATGTTGATAAAGCCCTTAGGATCTGTACTCGACTACTGGGACTATGATGAGATCATACTAGTAGGGCCAGAGTAGTCGATGAGTACATCCTATAACTGTTCCTAGTCGAGGGTATATCGAGACAGGGCATCGATGCACCAGAGTAGACTAGCGTATACGCATCTTGACCCATATGATGGGCAATGGATGATCCCATATCCATCGGTGTTTGACATCAAGGATGGTGTACGGGTGCTCAGTGGAGACTGGGTACACTGGACGGACTCGCCGAGAACTCCCAGATGGTGATATACCACACGTCAGATGGCAGTTCTCCGGTGACACTGGTACAGGGTAGTCTGTAGACCCGAGATCGTCATAGAGTCTTGTGTGATTCCCACTGTGCTTTGATTTCCACCTTACCACGTCCAAGAGGGCGTGCAAAACGGTGGCTTTTGGGTGCAGTCCCGAATCACATGGAGGCAATGAGCGATAGGAAGGGATTCGGCTCTCCCGGTATAGGGAGTTGATGTTGTACTGTGTTCGATTGGCTATAACTGGAAGTCCCTGGCCAGGGCTGATATAGAAATTTACTGGTAAGTGTTACCAGTAGTTTCTCGACCTGTTATGAGCCTCACATCGACACGACTTATCGGTTATTGGGGTCTGACGTATACCACTCCTAGACTTGATATACGACATATCAGACGAACAGACCGGACTGTACGGGAGTGTTACTGATTGGATTCACAGGAGAACGTACAGGCTAGCTTGTTGATCTTCTGATCGCTCAATACATAGGTGGCTGTTACGTTTAGCTGACCGCTTGCAGCTTGTGGGTGTTTGATATGATCATCACCTGCTGCCGGCGTATTGACGATTCTTTAGAGTCCTACACAGAGGTTTCTTGGCTCAGGCAAAATGGAGTAGAGGCACATATGTGATATGTGCAGGACCGAGAATAATGCGATATGAGATACCATATTATATTCTCACGATATTTAGATATGAACCGGATCATCGGATCAAGTGTTGATTCGATGAATCGGTACATGATATATTAGTCGGTTATATTCGATATAGACGGATTGTCGGATCAAGTGTTGATTCGATGATTTAATATATAATAATATATATGATATATTATATTACATTATCTAATATTGGCTCACTTTATTATTTCGTTTTCTCACCGGATAATATATTGATATATATGCGATATATGTGATATATATTATAGTAACATGATATGATTGATAATGGAACATGTTTAGTAGAGATAAAGCAAGGTTAGAGTTTGATTAGGGTTAGCACTTTCTAGCACATTCTAGAAAGAATTCCTTTTGTCTTGGTTAAGATATTATGGTTGATATTTATCCATGACTCATTAGTTAACCTAACTAAACCCTAGCCCTAGTTTATTCTCTACAAAGGTTAAGCCTCTCATCCTTAACCATGGTTCCATAATCAATCATATATTCACTTCTACTATTCATCACAAAAGGATTAACTAATTTTTCATTCATCTTCTTCTCTCTTTAGCTTTGAGAAAGCTTATTAGTTATTTCTTTTGTGATGATTTCTTGTGAGAAAATGATATAAAAAGAAAGCATAAATGCTACTCCATCATCCTCATCTAATCTAGCCCACTAGATTAGGGTGTTCACCTCATTAGAGTGAGAGAGCTTGAGTTATAGCAATTTCGACGTAGATCATCGGAGAAACGGAACACTACAAGCTAGCATGGATAGTTCGAGTCGTGGAGCCTCTCTTCAGTCCGGGAGATCGTGGATCGCGGGGAAGGGACTTCTACTCGGAGCTTGTGAAGCGAAGGAGCGGACTACAAAGGTTGTAATCCCTCACACTTAGTAGTAAAGATGTTTACTTGCATGTTTAACCCTAATAATCTAGCAAAGATCCCGGCTTGGGTTGTTCGGCACGTCTAAAATTTTATTCGGGCATGTTTGATGCCTTATGAACCTTCACAAGAGTGCGTAGGAACCCTACACTACCAGCATCCAAATCCGCTATATCCAACGGTGGCTAGCTGGCCATTCGAAATGTGGGGAACTGACATAATCGGGCCCATTGAACCAGCATCGCCTAGAGGCCATCGGTTCATACTGGTGACAACTGATTACTTCTCCAAGTGGGCAGAAGCAGTACTACTAAGAGAAGTGAAGACGAAAAATATCCTCCATTTCTTCAAGACACACGTCATCTATTGGTACGGCACTCCGCGACGGATTATCTCCGATAACGGACCGGCCTACAGAAGCCATAAAATTAGCCGCTTCGCACAGCAACATAATATAGACTGGAGATACTCTTCGGTCTATAATCCCCGAGCTAATGGTCTTGCTGAGGATTTCAACAAGACCTTGACGAAGATCGTGAAAAAACGGTGTCTAAAAATAAGAAGGACTGGTACGAGAGACTGCATGAAGCTCTCTGGGCGTATCTAACTACATTCAAAACGGCCACAAACACAACGCCGTATGCATTGGTATTCGACACTGAAGCAGTACTCCCCTTGGAGATAGAGCTACCCTCCTTACGAATGGCGGTTCATTACGAACTAATGGAAGAAGACAATGCTCATCTTCGGCTTGAGGAGCTCGACGCCCTTGACGAAACCCGGCTCATGGCGCAACAAAACCTGGAGGCTTACAAAGCAAGGATGACGCGCTCATACGAAAGGCTGACTAGGCCGAGAATATTCCGCCAAGACGAACTCGTGCTAGTCGTAAAAAGACCTATGATCCCTAATCGTGCTAAACGAGGGAAATTCGAGCCGAACTATGAAGCCCCGTACATCATAGAAAAAGTCTACCAAGGTGGGGCTTACCTGCTCATTGATATGCATGGCGAGAGACCCTTCAGGCCAATAAACGACCGGTTACTGAAAAAATATTACGCCTGATGAGTTACGACCTAGATTAATGATAGATGACAATGCCTATGTCTGCTCGCTATCTTCCCAAGCCCAAACTCTATAAGTAGTATCCGTGTGATCGACCGAAACGTCCCTAAACTAAAAATGGACCGAAACGTCCCTAAACTAACAATTGACCGAGATGTCGATAAACTACTACGGACCGCAGCATCCCCAAGGCTGACGCAAAAAAAAAGGTACGTCCATAAGCAAGATGGGCACGGATGAAAACCCGAAAGGGATCCGTGAGTAAAAACAGCAGCACTACCAGCGAGTTTGTGAAAACCTGAAAGGACGCAATCTCGTTAAAAGACACTTGCAAGGTCCTCTCGACCTTGTAGGGAGAAAATACCTGCGTAAGATCCTTACGAATCACAAGGGAGCAACACATTTAGGAATCCCCACGATTCCTAAGGAGAAAACACACTTACGAGATCCTCACGACTCGTAAGGAGAATTCCCCTTTGAGACCCTCATGGCTCATAGGATTCAAAAGCCTTAAGCTCTAGAGATCTGTACCTGTTCTTAAGCCATCACATTTCCCAGACTACCCTACAAACGGTTCAATATTGACCCTTGTATACAATCCACGGACACGAATAAACATTTCCCTAACAGAGTCCTACCAGCGACTAGGGATATGCTCACACGGTGAACAAAACACTTGTAGGTCCTCTTGACTTGCAAGGAGAAAACACTCTTGTAAGATCCTTACGATTTACAAAAGAACACATTACTTAGAGGTCCCCACGACTTTTAAGGAGAACATACACCTATGAGATCCTCACGACTCGTAAGGAGAAACACCTTTATGAGACCCTTACGGCTCATGAAGTCAAAAGCCTTAGTCGACAGGATCCTAACCTTGTTGACTAAGCCACCTTTGTTCGAATCGACAGAGGCAAATGATAATTCGTTCCTGGCAATGTCCCAGTGATAGCGATGCTGATGCCTAAATCAGTATCAAATTCCAAGTCCCTTCATGGCAAATGATGATTCGCTCCTAGCAATTTTCCAGTGATAGCGGTGCTGATGACTGAATCGGAATCAAATTCCAAGTCCTTTCACGGCAAATGACGATTCGCTCCTGGCAATATTCCAGTCGTAGCGATGCTGATGCTGATATTGGCACCAGATTCCAAGCTCTACACTCGTGAGAAAAATCAGCAAGCCAAAAATGCATATGAAATAGCCGAAATGATTGGGCACCGCGAAAAATAGCCGAAATGATGGGGCAATCACGAATTTCACGATATAAAAAGCTGAAATGATAGAGCATCGCGGAAAGAAATAAAAAATGAAATGAAACTTTTGCCCTACAGATGAGATCACATCGATCCCTGTATACAATCCAGGGGCACAAACAAAGAGGGAATCGTATCATCCCACCAGGCTCCATCAGAAAGAGAGCCAAGTCTTGATGGCAACATCTGCATCTCAAGAGATCAACAACGGCGTTCCTTCTCGTTCCAACTAGAAGCAGATGCAACGTCAGTAAAGCGGAGCCATGGCATACCCCTAGATCCAAATCTCGACGGTTCATAAACAACCTAAAGACCACCTCGACGTTCGTCTCGATACAGCAGACGCGATGTCACCCCAACATTCTGCCCCCAGCAAGATGCAGACGCAACACAAACAACGGAGCCATGGCAAAGTCCTTAGTTCCAGGTCCTGACAGTTCACAAACAACCTAGAGACTAGCTCGACGTTCGTCTCGATACAGCAGACGTGATGTCACCCTAGCGTTCTTCCCCACAGCAAGATGCAGACGCGACACAAACAATGGAGCTATGGCAAATTCCCTAGTTCCAGGTCCCGACGGTTCACAAACAACCCAGAGACTATCTCGACGTTCGTCTCGATACAGCAGACGCGATGTCACCCCAGCATTCTTCCCCCCCAACAGGATGCAGACGCAACGCAAACAATGGAGCTATGGCAAAGCCCCTAGGTCCAGGTCCCGACGGTTAAAAAACAACCTAGAGACTACTTCGACGTTCGTCTCGATACAGCATACGCGATGTCACCCCAGCGTTCTTTCCCCCAACAGGATGCAGACGCGACACAAAACAACGGAGCCATGGCAAAATCCCTAGTTCCAAGCCTCGACGGTTCACCAACAACCTAGAGACAACCGTGACATTCGTCTCGATACAGCAGACGCAATGCCAGCAAATGAAGCGAAGGCAATATTCCTAGCTTCAGGGTCTTGACGGTAACTCATATAAAACATGAAAGACTATCGGAGATCATCCCCACACCAGCGAGGAGTGGTTATGACTTATCGGGGCTCCCCAAACTGAGCCTAACCTCAAGTAAAAAGCGGCATGGAAAAATTCCTAACGCTTGCTCTTCTGACGGTCAAATCGCTTAGGAAGATTGCTTGAAGACGTCTTGTCCAGCCCCTAAAGGGATCAGAGACATGACAGTTGCGAGGCCACTCGAACAACAAGATTGCCTATCGAGAAATACATCAGCCGATGCGATGGTATGACGGACAAAAACCCTAGTACCACAGACCCTAACGGACCTCTGTTGTAAAGAGCAGAGGTTAACTGTGACTTTAGGACATCCTTGCGAGAACTTCTCGATTCATCTCGACTCGTAGGGAAAAGCCTTAGGCAATGGGGATAAGGACCCATTTCCTAAGCACTGGGGCCCTGCAAGTCGGTCCAAAATGGACTCTTGCATACTATTCACGAACCATACTCTCCAAAGTCGAATCTCGATAAGGAGGGAAACAACTACTTACGAGTCCTCTCGACTTGTAAGAGGGAAAATTCTCTTGTGAGATCCTCATGACTCTCAAGAGAAAGCACACTTAGGAATCCTCACGATTCCTAAGGAGAAAATACACCTACGAGATCCTCTCGACTCGTAGGGAGAAAAGTCTTTATGAGACCCTTACGGCTCATAAAGTTGAAAAGTCTTAGGCAGCAGACCTGAACCTGCTTCCTAAGCCATTGCTGCCCTACAAAGTGGCTAAGATGAAATGTTTTTTACTATCTACAGGCCACACTTGCCAGAGTAACATACCAACAACACGGCAAAGAGAAGAAAGCAACAGTGGGAGAAAGAAATGTGTATCTTTTATTCATAAACTCAATAGAGTACAAGATGAATCATATGAAAAAATAAAAAATGGATACATGTTATTCCAAAAATTACAAATGATACAAAAATAGCTACTGAGAAGGAGGCGTGTTCAATAAATCAGTCAATTGCTCGCGCACTCCTCTTAAATCCTTTTCACGATCAGCCGCCGTGGCCAGCTCTGCTTCGACTTGGGCCCGTTGCTGCAGATAGGATGAAAGTTTCTCATCAATCTCCTGCTGGGCTACCTCCTGACTCTGTGCAACCAGCTCAGTAAGATCAAGCTTCTTCCTCAGCATCATCCTGTCAGAAATACATCGTTTAAGGTTTTCAAAGATAGAGTTCAGCTGTGCAGCATTCGCTGCGACATCGGCTCTCAGTCAGACAGATTCAGCGGAAGTCACCTCACGTTCCTTTCGTTTATGGGTCACCTCTCGTTCGAAATGGAGAAGGAACGGAACGCTCTGCTCAACCCATGTAGCTCACTGGGAGTTCGAAGGAAACATTTCCGGAGCAGAACGCTTGAGCTCAATCTTATATAGACAGGCCTCGAGCTTCCTACAGCGATTAACCAAAGACTCGACGACACCCTCGCTGTGGAAGTTCGCGAGCATTACCAGCATGAGATTAACCTCAGCAGCAAAATCTGTAGCAGATGCGAAAGCATCGGCGTCAAGATCCTCTACGAACTCACTTAACATTCGCAGGCTGTTCGCGGCACCCCTGGAAGATGGGCATCCAGAAAAGGGCCCTGTCGGCATTATGATGCGAAACTTGAATGGAGCTGGAGTCGGTGCGACCACTGCAAAACAAATCATAGTCAGATGTCGGCTCAAGAAATAAATAAAATACACGAACAATAGAGTCTACTATACCGGCTGCAACAGGGGGCAGAGCTGGGAGTACTGGTAGCGTGAAAATACCCTCATCCCCTCCTTCAATTTGTAAGGCTACAAGTAATACAAAGAAGAATTAGCAATGACATGGCTTCCCGTAGAAGAAAGGAAAAGACGTTTAAAAAAGGGGGGACTATACTCACCCGCACCGGTAGGTAAAACGACTTCCGACTGGAAGGAGAAGTGCGGGTTCAGCACTTGATACAGATGATTGAAGAGAACTCCTGCAAGGTTACGATGATACATGGTCAGTACACGAAAGATGCTGTCCCGATTATAATTAATCGCAAACCCATACCTTCCAGCATTTGAGAGGATATAAGAGGAGACGAAGAGGCAGTGACTAGCAGCAGCAGGTGGTGCTTCTTCAGGTGTCCCAACCTCAGCGCTCACCACACCTACATTTGAAAGGAACAAAATGTCATCAGAAGGGATTGCAAAACAAAAAGAATGCAGCGACCCAAGACCTACCAGAAAGGTCATCAGCCAAAACGGTGACGGAAGCATCGCCAAGCATCACGACTTCTTCGATCTCATTCGGGGGGATGGTTTCGCCGGACGTGGCTTCGTCCCCTGATTCCACGAAAGCCGTCGTGACACTCGCAATGCCAGGCGGTGGCAGGGAACCACAGGTGGAAAGAGCGGCAATTGGAGCAGTCCCGGACTCCTGAGAAAGAGTAGTCGTTTCGGGCTCGGTAGTTGCCATCACCTCACCTGCCACCTCCTCACCCGGACTTGGCCCTGCAGGGTATGATATATGAGAACCTGAAGATTAAACTCTAATAAAAGGACCCAGTGTTACGTTACCTTGGGTCAACTTTTCAATTGCTTCCCGAGCCGCGCGTACCGCTTGTCTATGAGTGGTAGACAGGGCGACCGGAGCACCCTCTGAAGAAGCAGGGACAGGGGAAGCAGAGCTCGAGCCTGCACCTACAGCCAAGGCGGCGTTACATTCTCTTGCTGCACGCCTCCTGCGCTTCCTTTCTGCCTGGGCTGTGAGAGCTGATCTTCTTAAGACCTCCGACAAGGAGACGTCATCGTTCGAGCCAGGAGCTACCTCTGGAGCCGTTATGGCGTCCGTCATTGGTTGCTTAAGTGGAGCCTCTCTTGGCGATATTGGGGAAGCTGGGACTTCGGTAGCCGGCCTTGGAAGCTTCTCCGCACCACCTGCCAAATTGGCACTGCATTCGGGATAACTCGGGTCGAAGTAGTCCCTGCGATAAGATGAAAAAGGAGGGCCAGTCTACCCATAAAAAAGGCGAATGAAAATATAGTAAGCCGAAATAAACAAAGGCCCAACGAAGTACGAAGTCTTTCCTCCTCTTCAAAAGTCCTGAGAGAAGCTGCGGGAGCTTCTTCAGTGGAGATGCCTATTGAAGAAGAAGTGTCAGTCAAAGCATGATAATAAAAACGTAACAGCGGAAAGATACGACTGAATTCTACCTGATTGTGGAAGGGTGACCAGTCCTGCCTTGTGGCTAGCTGATCGCTCGGAAGCTGCAATAGCAGCATTTAGATCAGCATCATCTGGCGCCATGAATAAGCCTTCGTTGGTCCCGTATTCACTTATGCCCTCGCTGTAAGGAGTATGAGGCTCCTGGCCAAGAACGACGTCAGCAGAGAAGAGCAACTTCTTCTTTTTCTGCGAACGAGTATCAGCAGCCGACAATACAAGCTTGCGCTTAGCGGGCAACTTTGGGCGACGAGTCCCAATTTCCGTACCCACCTCCGACTCAGGAGACGCCGCAGCTACCACTTTTACAGGAGTACAAGGTTGGGGTAGCTCAGGGATAATATGTGGTACCACAGCCGTAGCAGCTTTCCTCAAGGGAAGACGGACAATGGTTCGTCGTTTCAAGGGAACGGCGGGGTTACCAGCCAGGACGGTGCCTTTATGATCAAGCATCAATCTCTTTTCTTCCCTAATAACGGCGCCCATCGAATGTTGATACCACGCCACATACACGTTCAGGGCTTTCGGAACACAACTCGGTTCACTGATGAAGAAGTTGGACCCTTTGTTTAGGCGCATAAAATGATGCAACGCGTTCCGGATACCCTCTTCAGTAGCAGCCGTTTCTGCCAAGAAGGCCTCAAGCGGGACGCCCTGATTATAGCTTAACTGCTGGGCAAAATGGTGCGGGTTGTATCTCATAAACAACGCCGAATTATTCTGCCTAAACACGAGAAAGCCCGGCCTGATGGAGCATAAATGAAGAATCTCCCGAGCTTTCAAGACAGAGGCCTCGTCTTTAAAGATGTCCTGCAATGGCTGCACTGTTTTTGTGGATTCCTGGCCGACGGTAAGAATTTTATCGGTAAAGGTCATGCCATCTCCAACCGTGCACGGACGAAGGAGCAAACCCCTAGCTTCCCGCGGTGTCGGATTTACAATGGATGCGTCGACTAGCCGCGTGACCCGAGGGAATTTACACTTGTCATAGAAGTAAGGCCTTTTGTGGATACCGAAGACGCCAAGTACATGTAGCTCGATCCAGGACATAAAATAGCATCGAGAAGTTCATGTACTGCACCTCTGTTCAGTAGTGTCTGCTGCCAAGCTGAGGCCGTGATATAAATGGGCTAACCCAGCGATCCCGACGGCCACTTGCATCCCAGCAACCATTCGGTGAGCTGGATAAAAAACTGACTGGAGAGGGTGCATCGGAAGTGTAAACAAGCTTAGCCATAGTCCGAGGAACCCCAAAAAGAATGTTTCTTCGTCAATTCCAGGAGTTGCAAGTTCTGTGAAAGAGACGACCGGGGTGTTGGGGAGAAAGAAATTTCTCCGATCCGCCTCCGCTACTGGTTGGTTGTCCAAACCGAAACAAAAAGGATCGTCGAGTTTGGAAAATTTCGCGACTTCCTTTGACAGGACTTCCGAGCAGAGAAAACGGGCGATGAAATCTGTGAAATTAACCCCGTAGCATCCGGATTCGAGAAAGAGGCTTTCGTAGATATCCAACACCTTTATCAAACTTGGGAATTGATGTTGAATGGCTTTCTCCGGGGTAAGACCCATTACCACTGATTTGGTGGCAAAGATGTACTCGTCCGGAGGAAGCAGCTCCTCATAATGTTCTCCCCTAACCGGTAAGCCGGAAACCTCGGAAAACTCCTCTAAAGAAATTGAAACTTCTCGATCTAACAGAAGGAAGGTGTGGGTCGGAATGTTCCATTGCTCCAGAAAAGCCTTGACCCAACAGGCAGGAGGCATAGAATACTGGAAGAGAGATGCATAAACCGCGGGATACAACCCATGCTTCAGCAGTTGTGACTTCTTAGCAGAAAAAATATAGCGGGCCCATTGCAGATATCCGGCTAGGTGACGGGGAGTTAAGCCTATGTTATATAGCTGTCCCCAAGGACGCGACTCACCCTGGCATATACGCCGTCCTAGAGTATCCAAAGCCTCGGCGGCTGTACGGGTATTGCAGCCATAGAAGGCTGAAGGAACCCTCCGAAGTCTAATTGACCTCCTCCACAGCATAGTTTATCGGGGGTGCATCTGCATAAGGGATCGCCGAGATAGGCTCCGAGGGCGTCGCACAAGAAAAGCTCCGTCGGCCCCTGATAATTTGGTTGTACCATCTACCCCATAGATGAAGATTCTTTCTCTTCGGGTCATGATCTTTGATCAAAGCGAAGACTTCCCTATCTACGGGCGCTTCGGGGAATCCGCCTTCTGAACGGACAAAGGGAAACGAAGTATCGAAAGACATAGTACCTGCGCAGAAAAGAACAAAGTTAGCTGTCAAACTTAGAAGTCAAGTTCGGTACCTAGTACCTTAAATTCGTACCACACTGCAATGCAGTAAAAATGGGCCAAAGGGGATCCACACAATCTAGATGATTCTCACTATTAATAAAACAATCTCATCATTTGATGAGACTGTCATTAAATGAGGAAATCCTCAAAGGATTCTCATTTAATGAGGGCCCCTCGGGCCAAGGAGTAAATCTCCCATTGAGAGCAATGCTCTGCAACAGACAAACAACTGTCATAACTAATCATGAGGGGAATAAAATCCCCCCCCAAATTTCTAAAGAGCAATGTTGTATAAGGAAGATAAAAAAATCCATCAAGAAACCCTAAGAAGCAAAGCTTCTACAGAGTAAAAACTCCAAGATCTTCAAGATCTGTGAATAAACCCTTACGTTCTTCATGAACTATGTTCCAGTTCATGGGTTAAAATCACCCTAAAAAGATTACATCTTGGAAATGAGCCTAGCTCTGTTAATGGGTAAAACCCTAAAGATATATTTTTTAGATCTATGATCTAAAGAGAGCAAACCTCTGTTAAAAAGTTCAATTTACACCTAAATTGGGCAGAGTTTTGACTCTTAAGAAATTTCTTAAAGGGAAGAGCTATACTCTGAAAGAGAAATAATTCTCAGAAGAAAAAGTGAGAAGATGAACAGAGATCATCTAAAGGGCCAAGGGTCCTATTTATAGGCACTAAGAGCCATTTCAACTTCTAAGTTGATCTAAGGGGGCAGATACTGCCACCGCTGCACTCACGTGTGAGCCACGTGAGCGCAACGGTGGGAGGGCATTTGTTTATCCCAATCAGACCAAAACTCTATTCAAATTTTAAATTTTGAAATGAAGCAGCGCTTCATAACAGTTCCAGCACTGAGAGTCAAAGACTCTGAGGCAGCGCTCACGTGCAAAGCATGTGAGCGCTAGCGCTAAGAGCGCAGCAGCGCACCACGTACAAAGCACGTGAGCGCTGGCGCTATGATTGCTGCACTCTAAGCAGCGCACCACATGTAACCCACGTAAGCGCTAGCGCTAAGTGCGCTGCACTCTAAGCAGCGCATTACGTGCAAAGCATGAGAGCGCTAGTGCTGGAACTAAATGTTCCTAACCGTTGGATCAAAGATCCAACGAACATGATTAAAAATCATCAGTTGACCAGAATAAAATTCTGTTAAGGAAACATTCCTCAGAATCTTTCCAAATAGGAAAGATTGTGCTTTGTAAATCAGAGGACCGTTGGATCAAAGATCCAATGGTGATTAAAATCACTAAGATACAGAATGAATTTTGTGTGGGGAAAGATTTCCCAATCTTATTAAAAACAAGAAGATCTCCTTCTGTAAATCAGAAGTCCTAGGATCAAAGATCCAACGGTGAGGAAATCCCCAAATCAATTAGTGAAAAGATCTCTTCAACTGATTCAATAAATCAGCTTTCCATATATAAAGGCCCCAAGACTTCAAATCTCATATAGAGGAACCCCCCATAGACTTTAAAAATTTTCAAAGACAAAGAGCAAACTCTCAGAAGAAGAAAATTTTCTTCAAGGTAAAAAAAAGTACAGAGAGACGAAATCACATCATATTAAAAAGAAGAATTTACTTCTTTTTCTAAGATCATAGATCTATAAGACCAAAGTCTTTCACAACAGAGATCAAAGTATCTCATCATAAAAAATAAGAGGAAGAACTTAATCTTCTTCAGATCATAGATCTATAAGACAAATTGTCTTTCAGAGATTATAATATCTCATTATAAAAGAGGGGGGAGAATAATTCAATTCTCTTATGATCATAGATCCATAAAAGCAAAGCCTTCCACCAAAATCATAAGAGATTGAAACATCTCCTATAAAAGATAAGAACATTGTTCTTAGATCCATGAGACAAAATCTCTTATAAGAAAGAGAATTTAATTCTCAGGGGGCAAAGCTGCTTGAAAAGAGCCTTAGCGCTCTAAATTTACAGAAGCGTACTGCGCTCATTATCTGGCGCATAGCGCCAAGCGCGCCACGTGCTCCTTACGTGCGCACTACTTGATAGAAGCGCATTGTGCTCATTATCTGGCGCATAGCGCCAAACGCACCACGTGTTCCTCACGTGTGCGCTACTTGATAGAAGCGTACTGCACTCATTATCTGGCGCATAGCGCTAAGCGCGCCACGTGCTCCTCATGTGTGCGCTACTTGACACAAGCGCACTGCGCTACTTAACAGAAGCGCACTGCGCTCATTACCTGGCGCATAGTGCCAAGCGCGCCACGTGCTCTTCAAGTGTGCACTACTTGATAGAAGTGCACTGCGCTCATTATCTGGTGCATAGCGCCAAGCACACCACGTGCTCCTCACGTGTGCGCTACTTGACAGAAGCACACTGCGCTCATTACCTGGCGCATAGCGCCAAGCACGCCACGTAGTCCTTACGTGTGCGCTACTTGACAGAAGCGCACTGCGCTCATTGACTGGTGCTCAGCGCCAAGCGCGCCATGTGCCCCTCACGTATGCGCTGAGAGAACATAAATTGTTCTTTAAATAACAAAGCCCCAGAGCTATAATGAGTGCCCAGCACTCAATAAAAGACAAAAAGATTGTCAGAGCCCAAACCAATGCTCGGCATTGTTAAATGTTCAACATCTTAATTAAATGGGCCGAGCCCAAAGTGGCCACAGATCCCTAATTCAGATCAATTGAGCCCATATGCTCACAAATCTTTGATCTTAGTCCCAAATTGGACTACAGATCTCCCAACCAATATTGGTTCAAGGGTACATCTCTTCACTCCTTTGATATTTGTCGTTGTAATCCTTTAACGTCTTCAGAGAGGTGACGGGTCCCGACAACTAGAAATTCCATGGACTGTGGGGTCCTTAAACTCATGGACTATGATGTCCTTAAACCTTATGGACTGTGAGGTTCTTAAACTCACGGACTATGATGTCCTTAAAGTTTACAGACTATGATGTCTTTAAACTACCACGGACTGTGGGGTTCTTAAACTCATGGACTATGATGTCCTTAAACTTTACAGACTATGATGTCTTTAAACTGGACCGCAAAGTCCCTAAACTAAAACAATAGAGCCTAAATGCTCTTTTGTTAGATCTAAACGATCCTGTTATGTAGATCTTAGTCTAAAATTAGACTAACGTATTTTTAACAAATGGTTAAGTTGATCTTAGTCTAAAATTATACTAACATATCCTTAATAAACGTTTAAGTTGATCTTACTCTCAAATGAGATTAACGATCCTTAAACTCAACCCAAAACCAAATCTAAGAAAATACGGATTTGGACTAATCCACGCCCTACAGGCGACAACATAAATTAGTTTCCGTATACAATCCACGGGCAACCAAAAATAAAACAAAACACGCACAACATGAAGTGGCCATCTGGAGAAGGAGAAAGTGGTTACCGCGATGCGGTAGCGTAATTAACTGCAGGGGTTTGCTCCTGCAGGGAAGAGCGTCCCCAAAATCAAAAACCCCTTGTAAACGAGGAGGAATCTGACGAAGTCTTCTACAACGGCCGCATCCGTCTAAACCTCCGATATACGGTGCCATAAATCAACTTGGCATCTTCGGAGAGGCGGACAGATAAAACCAAATAGTATCTGCCCCTAAATTCTGGCAAGACGTTTGTCTTCTCGGTCTTTCGGCGGAGAACAGTAGACTTTGCCACACCTCCAGGTATATTGCACGCATATTCATTTTGAATGTAATATTATAGATAAACATACATATTTATTTCAAAATTATTTATATGGTCAATGTTTGATTGTCTAGCTGTTGGTGGTACGTCCACATCAAAGGCAGAAGCCACTCCCGCACCTCCAGGAATGTTTATATATTCTATAGTGCATGCATATTGATTTAGAATTCTATATCATAAATATACATACATTCTTTTTGCTCTTACGTACTTAGATAATCATTTTTTTATTGTCTAGCTGTAGGTGGTGCCTCCACATCTCAGGCAGAGGCCGCCGCCACACCTGCCGGTATGTTTATATATCCTATAGTGTATGCATGTTGATTTAGAATGTTATATTATTGATATACACATTCTTTTTGCAATTACTTATATAGTTTATTTTTAATTGTCTAATTATAGGTGGTGCGTTCACATCTGGCGCAGGGGCCACTCCCGCCACTTCCGTACTATCTGCTCAGTCTGTAGCTTAGTATGAATAAATATAAAATATTTATTCATTTTACATATTCTTTAAGAATAAACATGAACTTCATGTAATTTTATCGTCAATATTTATTTTATAGTTGAAAGGGATGCGTCCATGTCCGGGTCACCGGATGTTCCTCACCGGAGGAACTATCGTCCCGCTTATGCTGCTGCTCGGGCCCAGGCTCGTGGTTCTGTCGCCGGAAGTATATATCACACTTCAATTTTCTTTAAACCTTGATTTCTTAATACCACTTTGTCTTAACATTGATTGTCTTGATATTTCTTGTAGATGCAGGGCAGCCCTATCCCGAGAGGAGGACTCGATGGCCGAATCAGTCCCACAGGCTGAGGCCCGACAGAGCCAGGGTGAGGCAGCATTCCCTCTCTTCTTATCCCCGATTATCTCTATACCCGCGATTATGCCGAGAGATTCGGCCGGTATATGGGGGATGAGAGCCTCCTCGTGAAGAAGTATCCACTTCACGTTGAGTGGGGCGATCAACACCGGCGCTCATTTGCACTCATCTGGGATCAGTCTTGGGTATTAATATATATTTTCATTTGACTTATCCAATATATTTATTATTATTTAACACTTGCAATTTAAATACATTGTTTTTTTGTATTTGCGGTTGGATTACGACTTTCAGCCTGTACCCGACCCTGATCATCCTGAGAGAGTGCTCGATCTTCACACTCTGTACCATGGCCTGATGAAGAATATGCAATCAAAGGTATGATACAATAGGAACGAGCTGAAGATTGATTTTTATTCCCTGTGGATAGCGACCCCTGAGGCAGAGAAAACGGCTCTCTTACATACTCCGGCTTTTGCAATAGTCAATGTAGATACATGGCCTCTCTTGTGCCAATATTTCGAATCTCGGCACAAACATGTTTGTAATTTAAATCTAATTCATTGCTTAGTATATAATTTATTTTTTTATGTTGCTTAATTAGAAAACTAAATCTGAATGTGTTGTGCAAAACATGCCGATCAAAATAAAGAGAATAGGAAGTCGGCGAAGAGGGGTCACCCCACTTATAGAGGTGGCTTGAGGAATATTACTCGTTCCATGGAGGCATCGGTAAATTACAATAGATCTACTCTAACATAATATAATATTAAGATTTATTTTATAATATATGTAATTTTTTTTTAGAATTGCAGGGAGCTCGGACCCTGGCTCAGGGTGGTACACCGAGCGTACTGACTGCGTATCTTGCCGTCCACGGCACCTCGACAGATCCCGTCACGGGCGAGCTTCGATTCCCTGACACCGCTACCCAGGAGTATTACGTAAGTCTTAATATTTATTCTAACAGGTTTGAAATTTTTGTTTTGAAAAGTTCAAATTTAAATGATATACTTATATTTTAATGGTTAATATGGGTGTAGGAGCGGGTGGTAGAGCAGACGGAGGAATCGGGGATCGATTTTACTGGACAAACCGATCCGATGTTGCTGATCCCAGTCCTAGACGCAGCACATGGAGGGCACCATGGAGGTTGGGAGAGAGACTGGGGAATGGGTCCTAGCAGGGCCCATATGTGGTTAGACTCCACTCCGGCTGTTACTTCCCCTACCGCCCATGAGCAACGACTAGAGCATGTTGTTGCCGTCTTGAAGACCACTGTCGAGGAGTTTAAGGAGATAGTACGTATACTACTTAACAGTAAAATATTATATCATATTATAAATAGTAACATATGCAATATTAGTAGCCTAACCTTATTTGGTTGTAGACTTAGTTTTGATTAATCATACTTACATAAAACTACCTAATTAAAATAAACTACGGCTTTCCAAACTAGATACCCAAATGAGGCCTAAATCCCTAAGTATTCTTAGATTAGGGTTTCGCAATAACCTGATAATGATACGAACTCGACTAAAATCTAATACACCGTTCTTACTCGTTTATTACACAAAAAATTTAACAGATGCGACAGGTTACATCGGCTGCGGTTCCACATGCATCTCTTTCGACTGCGGCTCCGTAAGCCATTATCTCGGCTGCGGTTGCGCAGACCACTCCTGCAGCTCCACAGCCCCCTCAGACTCCCGCACAGTTCGCTCCTTCATTAGTCAATTTTTTGACGACTCAGGGCTGCACCGAGGAGCAGATACGCCAGATTACGGTGATTATCAGAGCTGGAGGAGCTGGACCAAGCTAGGGTAGCTTTAGTTATAGTTTTGAGGATGTATGTACTTATCTGATACATATTGTATAAATTTTGGACGATATTGGTGGTTGTTTGCTTGTTCACAATGATTTAGTTTGATATCGTATTCTGTTTGTTTATTTCTTTTATATATTATGCGTGAGATGTTGATTATGAATATTTCTGTATTTGGTTATATGATGTATATATTATTGTGCACAGGGTGGGGAAAAAACAGGAAGCTTTTTTTTAAAAAAAAACCCTGATATTTTGTCCCTATAATCTGTAGTGCTATCTGTTGCACCTACGGATTAATCCATAGGTCTAATATTTGCCCCTACACAGTTAGCTGTAAAGACAAAACCCTTGTACAAAATTAACTTGTTTAATATATAGAACGTGTATTTCTGCCAGATTAGGAGTTATAAGTTAAATTTGTTTAATAAAAACAAGAAACAACTTCTAGCTCACTGATAAGTCTTTACACTGCTATGACATAGCCTGTGTGTTTGATTCCCATCAGTCCTAATTATTTTTAATATTTTTCTTTTTAATTTTTCGGAAGCCCATGAGTTGCATGTGTAATATACGGAGAATCGAAAAGTTTCAGAAAAATCAAACGGGATAAATGAGGAATCACCACGGAATAATACCCATGCCCAAAGTCTCGAGCCATGTGGCACAAATCCAACTACCGGAATTGCCTCAAAAACTGCTACCGGCAGTCCGATCTTACCCAAATTAGAACCCAAACTTGAATTCTAATCCAAGCCGAACCTAAACTTGAATATGAACTCGAAATCAATTTACTCGACTAACTTGACTCGATCCATAATTGCAATCGACATGACTCGCATTCTACTCGACTTACTTGACTTCATTCTACAACTTTTGCAACTTATGGTTTCGATCAAGACATGTTATAATCAACCAATCAAATCAACTGAGTCAATACAACAGTTATAATCTATTATACTCGGAGTGTTTGGGATAGTTTCTTGTGTGAATCCAACGGGGCTTTAGGAGTCCCGTATTAACCTATTTTTTCATTTATTAGAATCTCAGTCGGATCGACTTCTCCACAGCTTGGAGTCTCGATGTTAACACATGAAATGGGCCCATATTTCTTAACTCCTGGGGCCCCACTCTTGAGCTCGTGAATAATTCTACGGTTGCGTTGACATTCAGACTTGGAACTGTAAGTCGATGTTGCGCACCCCGCGGGTTCGAAAGGAGGTGGAATTTACAAAAAACGATTTTTACAAAGCTCGCAACACTGACTAAACTCCAGGATCTTAATAGAAACCTTAACTAGCTAAACTATTCGGAGGTTTAACTACTATGAAGAGTGTTATACCTCCTAGAACCTTGTTCTTCAGGTTTTCTTCTCCTCCTCTCTTAGAGCTCCTCGAAAATCCGGATCGACCTTGTAACGTCGGCTTCCTCACGTCAAAGACGATCCATCCGAGAGTATGTGCTTCAAGCTCCAACCTCTAAACCGAGATAATTAGGGTACCTAGTTTGTTAAGCTAAGTAGCCTACATGATATAGAGTATCTAATAGAGTGTTTTATCTCTTGAGACTCTATGTTTCACAGCTCATGTGAGGGTTAGAGTCTTTGAGTAAGAAGGAGGAGAAAATGGAGAGAGAATACAAAAATGCAAATGAGCTAGTGTTGGCAAGTGAAGAATGGCTCCTCTCACTTCACTCATTCAAGCATGCAATATTTTCCAATCTAAAATATCAACCATGCTTGAATAGTGAGTCCAAACAAATAAACAAATTCAAAGAGCCATGCTTCACCCATGCCAAGTATGTCTCTAAATTTCCACCTCATTAATCTATTTCCCAAAATAGATAATCCAAATAATGAGGTGTCTCCTTCTAGAAACATGTCATGTAAAATTATAAGAATGTCCTTACAGTATATACATACCCGAATTTGTATTTCGAAAAATAGATGATAACAATCCAATAATATAATACTAAGATCCAACTTGAACCAAATCCCACTAGTATTATCTATCCGAACATCATCCGTGTAGCCAGTACACGTATGTGATCAGAACCCTGCCGTAAAACCATACGGCCTCTATATCATTTCGTCCGAAGTAGTGAAACCCTCTGTGTGGGACTCTAAAGACTCGACAGTACGCTGACAGTGGGTTTAACCACAAGTCCGTCAGCGGTACTAGCTGCATGTAATGGCTACCAGGTATCTGTCGATAAGAAGGCTGATGAGCAAACTCATCCGAACTCCTACTGAGCCTATCTGTGACGATCTTCGTACAGTCCGGTCAATTCGTCTAAGATGCTCGCATATCGGGCCTAGGGGGATGGTAACCATCAGACCCCTAATAGCGCAATAAGTCGTGCCGGAGTAGAGCCCAATACATACAGAGAAACCACTGGAGTGCCTACCAGTAAATCTCACTTGCCCTGGCCAGGGACTTTGTGTAATGGCTTTCTGAACACAGCGCGATATCAACCCCCAATACCAGGAGAGACGAATCCTATCTAACTGCTACTGCCTACAAGTGTTTCTGGACTGCACCCAACCACTACCTGTTTGCACGCCTCATTTGAGCCATGGCAGGGTACTAATCTAAGTGCAGTGGGAACACACTTGAGACGAATAGTGATATCAAGTCAACGGACTAACTTGTACTCATACCACCCGGAAACTGCTACCTGACGATAGGTATAATACAAACCAGCAGTTCCCAACGAGTCCGTCTAGTGTAACTCATAACCCAATGGGCACCTGTATACTATCTCCGGTACGACGTACTAATGGCTGTGGGATAGACCATCTTTCCTGCTGGGATAAGAAGTGTATACATTGGTCTACTCTGGAGTATCGATGCCCCGTCTCGATAATCCTACGACTAGGGAACTGTATAAGGATGTGGTTATAGACTACCCATCCCCCAGTCCATATATGCTAAAAGAAACATATGCACATATTGAGGTAGAATCAAACCAAATAGCATACTACCATTTTGAGTAAGACTGTTATTACAACCGTGAATATCCCAAGCTTTCAATATGTAATATATAATCCAGTTTGATACAATAATGGCCTCTAAGGCATATATCATTAACAATCTCTCACTTGCACTAAGGCTATGTATTGGCATATCGCAGACCTATCATCTCGATTAGCCTCTCGAACTTTATCGGAGGGATGGCCTTTATGAATGGATCTGCAGTGTTGTTCTCCGTCTCCACTCTCCGCACCTCGATCTCCCAGCGATCAACGATCTTCCTGATCAGGTGGAACCGTCTCAAGATGTGCCTGGACTTCTGATGGGACCTTGGTTTCTTCGCTAATGCTATAGCGCTATTGTTGTCATAATACAACGGTATTGGATCAACAATGGACGGAACCACGTGAAGCTTTGTCACGAACTTCCTGATCCAGACCGCTTCTTTTGCGGCGTCAAATGCAGCGATATACTCCGCTTCCATCGTCGAGTCAGCAACGGTGTCGTGCTTGGAGCTCTTCCAACAGACCGTCCCTATAAGGGTAAAGACATAACCCGGCATGGACCTAGAGTTATCCTTGTCACTATGGAAGCTGGAGTCGGCGAAGGCCTCGATCTGGAGGTCTTCTCTGCCGTACACTAAGAACATTTCTTTAGTCCTTCTCAGATACTTGAGATTGTTCTTCGCTGCTGTCCAGTGCTTCTCCCCTGGGTTTGACTGATACCTACTTACAATGCTCAGTGTGTAAGCTACATCTGGTCCGGTATACAACATCGCATACATTATAGAGCCTACCGCAGAAGCATAAGGTATAATAGTCATGCAATCCATTTCCAAATCAGTCTTGGGAGATATCTCTTGGGAAAGGGTGATTCCGTGACAAGCCGATAGATTACCATGCTTTGAATCTTCCATACTAAATCTTTCAGTATGGTGCCGATGTACCTTAATTGTGAAAGTCCCAACATCCGTTTAGATCTATCACGATAGATCTGGATCCCCAGAATGTAGGAGGTATCACCCAGATCCTTTATGGAGAACCTTTGTGATAAGAATCCTTTGACTGATTATAGCATAGGAATGTCATTTCCTAACAGGAGAATGTCATCCATGTACAAGATGAGGAATACCCCAGTTCTCGCTACAATTTTACTATAGATGCATGATTCATCTGAATTTTTGACAAAGTCGAATTCCTTGACCATCTCATCAAAACAGATGTTCCAACTCCGCGATGCCTGCTTTAATCCATAAATAGATTTAAGCAACTTGCACACTCTTCCGCTGCTCTTACTCTCTATAAAACCCTCCGGCTGATTCATATAGACACACTCTTCCAAATTTCCATTCAGAAAAGCAGTCTTTACGTCCATCTGCCAAATTTCATAATCATGGAAGGCAGCAATGGCAAGAAGGATCCGAATGGATTTGAGCATGGCCACTGGAGAAAAGGTTTCATCATATTCCAAAGCAGGTCTTTGACGATAACCATTTGCAACAAGTCCAGCCTTATAAGTTTCAACCTATCCAACTACACCAATCTTCCTTCTGAAGATCCATTTGCAGCCTGCGGGTTTTACCCTTCCTGGATTAATGTCCAAAGTCCATACTTTGTTGGTGTACATAGACTCCATTTCTGTCTGCATTGCATCCATCCATTTTACCGAGTCTCTGCTCTGAATGGCTTGCTGGAAGCTAGTTGGCTCATCATCGTCGATGATGCAATCCTCTCTATCCCTGTCTATGAGAAAACCATAGTATCTCTCGAGCAGATGAGACTACCTACTAGTCCTGCGGAGCGGTGCGGGAATGCCCTGTTCTTTCAAAATTTCTAGTTCCACCATGCTTTCAGTAATAGCTTGTGGTTCTGGAATTTCTTCCAGTTCTATTGCGCTCCCACTTATTTATTTTTGAAGAAATTGAGTTTCCAAAAGGCTGGCATGCCGAGAAACAAAGACCTTTTGTTCCTCCACGTAATAGAAAGACACCCCCTGAAGTTCTTTGGGTATCCCAAAAACTTACACAGTATAGAGCGTGCCTCGAGTTTGTCCGCATGCTAATTTTTTACAAAACTGGACATCCCCATATCTGCAGATACTGAAGATAGGGTTTCTTCCTACTCCACATCTGATATGGTGTGGTAGGCACTGACTTAGTAGGAATATTGTTCAAAAGATATGCAGTTGATTCTAGTACATAAGCTCAGAAGGATCGCGGTAACTCGGCGTTACTCATCATGGAACGTACCATATCCAATAAGATTCTATTCCGCCTTTCCGATACACCGTTGTGTTGAGATGTGTATGGAGGAGTAAGCTGAGAGAGAATTCCATTCTCTTTTATGTAATTCAGGAAATCGGCACTTACATATTCACCATCTTGATCAGATCTAAGTGTCATGATACTTTTGCCAGTTTGTTTTTCCAATTCATTCTTATATTCCCGGAATTTCGTAAAGGCCTCGAATTTATGTTTCATCAAGAATACATGTCCATACCTTAAGAAATCATCTGTAAAAATAATGAAATAGGAATAACCACTTCTTGCATATGTAAACATTGGACCACACACGTCGCTGTGTATGGATCCCAAGAGCTATGTGGCTCTTTCTCCGTGTCCAGTGAACGGAGTCTTTGACATATTTCCTTTGAGATATGATTGACAAGTTGCATAGGACTGATATTCGAACGGATCTAAATATCCCTCTTTATATAACTTCGTCAACCGTGTTTTATTAATGCGACCCAGTCTACAATACCATAAGAAAGCCTGATTTAATTCTGGAGACTTTCTTTTAAGTGTGTTCTGGACATTGAAAATCTGAACTTGATTTAATACGTATATACCGTTATCTAGTGTACCTGACCCAATCAAATTTTTATTAAGGTGGATGTGGATCACATTGCTTACAAATGTAAAATCATAACCTTCTTTAGAAAGTAAAAATTCAGAAATGATATTAGAAGCCAGACTAGATACACACAAACAGTTACGCAAAATCAAAATATGTCCACTTATCAATCCTGAGTGATATTCCCCTACGGATACAGTATCCACGCTCATTCCGTTAGAAACCCTGAGAGTCATATCACCTGCATTGATAACTCTACGGTTTCTCAGAGCCTGTAATGAATTACAGATATGAGATCCTGATTCTGTATCTAGTACCCAGAAAGTAGAGTTAATTGACACACAGTTTTCAATCATAAACACACCTGAAGCCGTAACTACAACGTGCTTCGAATCCTGGTTTTTGGCTTTCCAAGCCCTGCAGTCCTTCTACCAATGCCCTTTCCTGTGACAATAGAAACATTCCTCCTTCCATACTGTTAGCCCCAAAACTTTTGTCCTGCCCTTTCCCTCTACTTTACCGATATCGCCTATCGGCTTGGTGGAGGTCTTCTTCTTCTCTATCTTAGCTTTTGTCTTAGATTTAGAAGAGGAAGATTCCCTAATAAGTAGAGCGGGTGTCTCCCTAGATTTCTGCAGGGTGCCCTCGGCGCTCGTCAACATGTTGAGGAGTCCTGAAACTTCCTTTCCTTGAATGTTAAAATTCAAGATAAACTGGACGTAAGTAGAGGGGAGGGACTGTAGAATCAAGTCAGTATATAACTTGTTCTCCAACGTGGTCCCATGGTTCGTGAGCTTTTTAATATAGCTAATCCTCGTAAAGATGTGGTCCCTACAGATGACCCGACAACCAATCTTGCCTGAAACCATATTTTCGAGGTCTCATATCTTGCGATATGAGATTTCTCTCCATTTAAATCCTTGGTGTGGAGGAAGATGGAAGCTAAGTCCATCTTCTCGTGCTGCCTCTGGTGTTCATAATCCATTGAGGCTAACACGAGACACTTGGCTCTCGCACTATTTCTATCCCATGTCTTACGGATTTTAACATCCACGACGGTGGAATCTGGACCTGTGACGGCGGGGGCTTTGTTAGTAAAGAGGTAGCCCAGATTGTCATAGGTAATGACCATCTGTACATTCCTAAGCCAATCTTTATAGTTTGGCCCTGTCAATTTATTATTATCTAGTAATAACTTAAGCCCGGTCATTTTGGTTGCTGCTGTCAGGAGAGAGTGAAGAAATACTCAGTATGATGCTTTTGCAAGTTTAGATTGGTTATTAGTTTATCTAAACAGGTTGGCTCCTACTGTTCCTCGAATCCTCCTTCAACCATAAAAGAAGAATTAGTCACGATTAATCTCACCCTACAATTCTTGCTTAACCTTTCGGCCAGGCTAGTGTTTGTATTTTGAGGGAGGTTTTCCAACGTTTTTGTGAATTTCCTTAATTACATAACCTTTTTTCCCTGGAAGCGTAGCCCCGCTAACACCGTTCTAAGCGCCTACTTGGTTTATAGTATTGATTGTTTAGTGAAAAATCTCCCGAAGAGTAGCGGATACTCACAGTAGGATCGGGATCCAAATATCATTATGTGACAACTTTGAAGGAATCCTACCAAAATCATCACACTTCAAATGGTATGTAACACAAGAAAGTTTCATTTTCCTTATAAACTCCCGATGTGGATTTTGCCGCAAGCTCTTATGACCTTGACGAGGGCCAACATATCATAAGACGCAAGTCAAGCTCTACCCATCATTATCCAGGTTAATTTGAACCCACCCGTACAAACCCTTGACGAAGGCCAAAATAGTTATACGACTGTCCCAAATCAACGCATCTATCTATGCTACAGATGAATACCCAGCAGCTACCAATCACTATGCCTTGGCGAAGGTTAAAATACATAGCTTGGAAACTACTGAATACCCGTCTGAAATGACGGAGGGCTACTGTTCCCGCCAAAAAATTTCTGCGCAAAAGAGCCCAAGGTATCAAATGGAAGCGATACGTTTAAGAAAATGTGAAACAGTATTTTCCGAGCTGTATTTGGACAAACTCCCGAATGTGAAACAGCTAAATTCTGATGGTATCGAAAGCGTCTCGAAAAAGCCTTCGATTTGATATATTATGGGCTTCATAATTCATCTGGGATCAAAAGTTATGAGCAAATATGCTATGCACGTGTAATCAAAGGAAGAAAAATGATAACCAATATTTTCCGGGCTACATTTTAACAAACTCCCGAATGAGAAACAGCTAAATTCTTATACGTGACCGGGCATCACGTGCCCACATGTGACCGGGCATCACGTGCCCACACGTGACCGGGCATCACATGCCCACACGTGACCATTTACAGGCAAAGCCTGTAGGCACTGAATAAAATAAATAATTGGAAATAATTAATCAGTGGGGTCACGTGACAACACGTGATGGGCCTTTAAACCCACTGAAAAGAATTAAAGATATAATAAAATAACAAGGAAAAATCCCAATGGGGCATCACGTGCCAACACGTGACCAAGGGTCACTTGCAGACACATGATAATTCTTGAGTTCTTTAAAACAACAGAATTAAATTCTGGTCAAATGCTTAATCAGGGGGTCACGTGCCAACACGTGATGTGTTCCTAAAGACCTATGAATTAATAGAATTAAATTCTAATTAAGAGGGAATCAAAAACCCTAACTGGAAAAATATTTCTCTAAATCTTTCCAAACAAAAAAAATAGTGCTCTGTAAAATGGAGCACCGTTGGATTAAAAATCCAATGGTGATTAAAAATCACCAATTTATGGAAAGATTCTAAACAAGGAAAGATTTTCCTGAAATTCACCAAGAATAACAAACAGAATATCTTTTGGATTAAAAATCCAATGGTGAATAAAATTCACAGAGTGATCTAAAAGATCATGTTGGTTATAAAATCAATTAAAATCTGTCAATGAAAGATTGACAAAACAAATTGATTCTTTTCTTTCTCCTATAAATAGGAGCCAAGCAGAGAAGAGAGGAGGATCTATTTTTTTAGGAAATATACAACAACAGAGAGAAAAAAGAGAGGAGAATTTAATTCTCAAAAGAGAAAAAGAAGATCTCTTCAGAAAAAGAAAACCCTAGGTGAGAAAGGGAAAGAGATCTAAGATCCATAAAACAAAAGGAGAATTTAATTCTCAATTTAAGAATTTAACTCTTCTGAATAAGAACTTAGTTCTTCCTTTGGTTGAAGATCTACAGAAGCAGATCTCCCCACAAGTTGAGAATTTAATTCTCATCAGGGAGATTTTGCCATGCAGATCCAAAATTTAGAGGGAGAATTGAGTTTTGAGAATTTAATTCTCCCAAATTCATAAGAATTTAATTCCTCCAAATGAAACTAAGGTTTAACCCTATATGAGAATTTAATTCTCCCAAATTCATAGGAATTTAATTCCTCCAAATGAAATTAGGATTTAACTCTATATAAGAATTTAATTCTTCCAAATACACAGGAATTTAATTCCTCTAAACAGAACTAGGGTTTAACCCTATAAAAGAATTTAATTCTTAAAAACAAGAGACTTAAAGCTCTCCATGCACATAAAGATCAAAGTATCCAACGTGATCACGTGGTAACACGTGACCCTCATCCTCAATGAATCAAAAAAGAATGAACAAGACTAGGTCACGTGTCCCCACGTGACCCTTAAACAGACCCCTCAAAATGAGAAAGAAAAAGCATGAAAACAATGCCTCACGTGCTCACACGTGACTCTTAAAACAAAAGAATCCAAGAGCAGAATCAATTTTGGGCGCCCTCACGTGTCCCCACGTGACCCCTAATAAACACTTTAATAATCAATGCATGGGTACCCATCACGTGCCCACACGTGATGGTCTGAAGACCAAAAGTGTTTAACATTTATCTGAATATTCTGAGAACAAAATAAAAGAAGACTGGCCCCATTTTCAGATGCCTCACGTGACCAATTCAATTTTAGTGTTTAACACTACTTTAAGTGCCTCATCCTTAGTGTTTAACACTATTTTCAGCATATCATGTAGGAGCACGTGATCGCCAAATATCCTCTATTGTTTAACACTATGTTAAAAACCAAGCTTTGCCTAAATTGGCTAAGTTTTCCAGAGGCAAATCTCCCCTTCAACTGAACCTCAAAATTGGTCAGTTCATATGATATGCAAAGTCAAGTCCAGAGCCATGATGAATGGTCAATGCCCAATAAAAGACAAAATGTTTTCAGATCCTCAAACCCTTGTTTAGCATTGCTAAATGATGGGAGGCTAAACCCAGACAAATGTTCAACAGCCCAAACCAAGGTCTAACATTTTAAACCTTAATTGGACTTAGCCCATGTTGGCCATAAGTCATCAATTCAGATTTAACTGAGCCAATGTGCTCATAATCTAATTAATTGATCTTAGTTCCAAATTGGACTACAGATCTCCCAATCAACATTGGTTCAAGGGTACATCTTTTCACTCCTCTGATATTTGTCGTTGTAATCCTTCAACGTCTTCAGAGAGGTGACGGGTCCCGACAACCAGACATTCCATGGACTGTGGAGTCTTTAAACCCATAGACTATGATGTCCTTAAACAGATGGACTATGATGTCCTTAACCTCGGACTGTGGGGTCCTTAAGCCCATGGACTATGATGTCCTTAACCTCGGACTGTGGGGTCCTTAAACCCATGGACTATGATATCCTTAACCTCGGACTATGGGGTCCTTAAACCCATGGACTATGATGTCCTTAACCTCGGACTGTGGGGTCCTTAAACCCATGGAGTATGATGTCCTTAACCTCGGACTGTGGGGTCCTTTAAACACATGGATTATGATGTCCTTAACCTTGGACCGTAATTTCCTTAAACTAATCGACCGCAAAATCCCTAAACTAGAACAATAGAGTTCAAATGCTCTTTTGTTGGATTTAAATGATCCTGTTAAGTAGATCTTAATCTAAAATTAGACTAACGTATCCTTAACAAATGGTTAAGTTGACCTTAGTCTAAAATCAGACTAACGTGTCCTTAACAAACTGTTAAGTTGATCTTAGTCTAAAATTAGACTAATGTATCCTTAACAAATGTTTAAATTGATCTTAGTTTCAAATGAGACTAACGTATCCTTAAACCCAACCCCAAACCCAAATCTAAGAAGATACGGATTTGGACTAATCCACGCCCTACGGGCGACAACATAAATTAGTCTCCGTATACAATCCACGGGCAACCAAAAACAAAACAAACATACATGACACGAAGTGACCATGTGGAGAAGGAGAAAGTGGTTACCGCGATACGGTAGCGTAATTGACTGCAGGGGCTTGCGCCTGCAGGAAAGATCGTCCCCACAATCAAAAACTCCTCAAATGAGGGGGAATCTGACGAAGTCTGCTACATCGGCCGCATCCGTTTAAACCTTCGATACATGGTGTCATAAATCAACTTGGTATCTTCGGAGAGGTGGATGGATAGCACCAAATAGCATGTGCCCCCAAATTCAGGCAAGACGAACCTACGCGGTCGCGTCTCTGCGTTTCGGAGGAGAACAGATTCTATCACGCCCGGTGGGACCTCTTTCTCTTTCCACTCCACACTTCGTGTGTCGTGTTATCGAACGAATCGCGGTTTGATATGGTTACCTTTGGGTTTGAGGTTCTAAGATTTGGTTTTGCTCTTGTGCAGAAAAATGAAATAGCCTCCAATTTCTCCAACTGTGGCTGCAACTCCCGTTCCGCCTCATCTGGAAGTGTAACCTAGGGGCCCCAAGCGGCCTCACTGTTCAAGATGCTGGTGGAGTAAATAACTCAGGCTACCAATGGACTATTCTTCGGGACCATGCTCTCACCTATGAACTTCAATGCCTCGCTGACGTTGCAGGAACCCCCAAAGAAGTCGGTCTTTGTTCGACTTACCACTACTGCGGCCCCTCTCAATGGGTCGCCCGAATTCAATGCCTCAGTTTTCAACAGACTGGGCCAGAATGCCAACAAGCTCGCGATACCTGATGCAGCCATCCCTAAGCGGATAACCATACCGGCTCAAGCAGGCGAAATTATCGGAGAGGCTTCTTCTGCCAAGAAGTCAGTCTTCACAAGGCTGGCCATTCCGGCTCCTGCTCCAGGTGAAGTCCTCAAAGCTGCTTCCCCTGCCCAGAGGTCTGTCTTTGACAGATCGGACATCGCTTCTTAACGGGCATCGGTCTTCAAGAGGCTGACGCCGTTGACAACCCTTCACCGAAACAGGGGCATGAAGAAGTCACCCCTACAGCTGAACCAACTCCATCCGCACGACATGCTCGTCATCGTCACTGGCGCCGAATAAGGAAGGCTGGGGGCAGCTCACCGTCTGGACTAACTCCACCAGCTCCCATGGTGGAAATCAATGCTGCTGTTCCAACTGGGAACAGCTTTGAACCGCTTAGGAGGGTTCGCAAGAACCCTCCGACGGCCGTGCTGAAAAGATCTCCTCCACTCGTGGAGAACGCTACTAAGGTGAAGCTAGAGCAGCCCCCTCAGCGGCTGTCCTCTAAAATTTACAAAGTCTGGCGACAGGTCCAGGAATCGGTGATTGACCAGGACTACTCTCGCCGACCAAAGAAGATTAAAGCTCGGCAGGAAATGAGCCATCCCGTAATACTACAGAAGATGTCATCCGTCTGGGTCCCCGCTGCAACGGCTCCCTCAATTTCAACCGCTCACAAGAGAAGGAGGCCGGAGAAAGCCACTATGACCGCAGCGAACCGCAAGGACGCTGAATCTAAATGCCCCAAGTCTGGGGGTATGGTAACACATACCGTTTATATGGCTTCTAGAAAAGAGGAAAGCCGTGCTTCCACGGGTCATCGACCGCTTACTCGATCGATAACAAAGGCTCAGGAGCAGCAGCAGCAGAAGCTTCAGGAAATGCTAACGCAGATAGACGCACTCACTGGGCCAAAAGAAAGCCCGGAGGCGTCCTCAGAGCAGCATCAGGAACAAGAAACTGATGCTGAATTCCTCCGAAAAATGCTCGAGAGGAAAGAAAAAGAGGTCGCGGAACATGCGGCCAACATAAAACGAATGGCTCTTTTGTTCCAAGATATGGTGGGCAAGATGATCCAGCCGGACCCTCCAGCCGAAGACCCCCCGATTATCATTGAAGACGACAGAGGGGAGACATCGAACCCTCCTCCGGCTCTTTCAGCAGCCAAGGAGGAGACCATCTCCAAGGCCGCTCTGGATGATTACATCCCTCAGCAGATACGAGTTCACCAGATGAATGAAGCGGCCCGGAAAATTGTTAAAACTGGATGACCCTATCCAGGTTGGTATGAACAAATAAAGTACCCACCGGGATACACGATCCTAAAATTCAACGTATATAAGGGAACGGGAAATCCGCATCAGCACGTCGCTCAATTCAGAGCCTTGTGCGGCAACACCGGATGTGATGATAAACTACTGCTCTGCCAGTTTGTTGGCAGCTTGTCGGAGAGGACATTCGAGTGGTATTCGGAACTCCCGAATGACTCCGTTAAAACGTTCGCAGAAATGGAGTTACTTTTTACACAGAGATTCGCAAGCGCTAGTGAACGCACCCCAATCACGGCATTGATTAATGCCAGGGTGAAACCCGGAGAAACATGGGTTTAGTATGCGATACGGTGGCGCAACCTATGGTCGAAGTGCGAACAGCGCATAGAAGAAGCTCATGCAGTAAGCATGTTTGTGGGAACCCTTGATCCACAGGAGACCATATCCCAATTCATGATGTTCTTCAAGCCGATCACCTTCTAGGCCTTGATCGACAAGCTGGCCCAAATGGAACAGATGGGCCATAGAACATCCTCCTCAAAGACGAATCTTCGGAATGAGAAGGGGAAAGGGAAAGCTACCTTCGTCGCCAACGCTCAACAACAACCGAGTGGCCCGAGACCGGTTGTTCGCCAAAGCAATAAGAGGCAATCCCTCGATGAGAAGTTAAGACGTCCTTACTCATTTCCCCGGGATAAAACAAGGAAACTGTTTGAACTGGCAGTACGCAATGAGCTCATCACTCTACCAGAGTCGAGACACCCAACGCGACCGAACGACGTCAACGATCCTAATTACTGCTCCTACCACCGACTATTGGTCCATCCGATCGAAGACTGCTACGTCTTCAAAAACTGGGTTGAAGACCAATACCAACAGGGCAAGTTCGCGCTATCCGAAAACTGGAAGGTGAATCCGCCACGACAGCACACTCCTAAAAGGGTGGACACACCGGGGGCATCGTGCTCTTTTATAGAAGAAGCTCCATGGGAGGTCGCTCTTTCAGCTAAGACGAAAAGAATACTGAAGGATCTTCACACATGCCCGACAATCAGGTGGAAAAGCCCACCAGAGCCTGAGATCATCGAGGGAATGCTAAAACCGCTCCCGATGCCGAGAATTGGTAGCGATGGTCAAAACGCTCAGGTCCAGCCGTCAAAGTCTTCAAAGAAGAAAAAAAGCCCGTGAAGCCTGATGACAAGCGCACGAATCTGCAAAAGCATATTGACACACTGGAGGAATATAACCAGAAGGCGCTGACCCCGGTCACACTCCAAGAATTTCTCAACAATATCCTTGAGAGCGGAGATAACAACAATAATGACGGGGATGACTCGTCAGAAGAATCTGAGTACTATGTGGCAAGTTGCCACATGATCTCTCATTCGGCGTTAACTAACGAAGAAGCTCACTCGGCGATAAAGAGGACAGCGTAAAAGAGCTGGGGGCAGGATCGAAGCCAAAACCCTTGGAACCGTCTTACGAGATGATCGACTTGCTACTGAACGAAGCCCGTCAGAAAAGCAAAGCTAATCGAGAACGTGAACTGGCTATATTCGAAAAAGTCAAACGCCAACGACTGAATGAAAAGGTCGATGCACCCCAACCGGATTGAAGCATCCCTATCGCCAGCAAAAGCAAGCTTAAAGTAAGGAGACGATTCGCTAGGGACCTGTCAATAAGAATGAAGTTTCCTTCTTTCAGAGGAAATTATCCTGGCAGTATACATCTTAATGAAGCGGACATACATCCTAACTTCTGCTTATACCATCAGAGGATTGCATACCCTACCGAGGAGTGCATAGCCTTTAAAGACTGGTGGCAAGGGTATGTTGCCCACCGATAACACGTTCAACGAGTGAAGCGCAAGGCTCGTCGGGAAAAGAAAAGTACGACAGATGAGCACAAAAGAGCTGCTGGCAACTGTTACATAGTCGACACCAAAGGATCGCAAGTTATCACCTTTGGAAGCGACTCTGACGAAGAAATCGCCCTCAGCCCCCGCTTCAAGGAATCCACCTCCGACACAAAAGATGCGAAGATTTACGAGAAAATCTAGCTGCGTAATCGTACTTTGCCCGAAAAATCTCGGACCTAGGACCGAAACGTCCTTAAACTAACGATGGACCACTATGTCCTAAAACTGGATGATGACCGAAACGTCGTTAAACTACTACCAACCCACGCCGTCCCCAGGCTGACGTGGTGTTAAAAAAGGGTACGTCCATAAGCGAAATGGGCACGGATGAAAACCCGAAAGGGCTCCGTAAGTAAAAACAGCAGGACTACCGGCGAGTTTATGAAAACCCGAAAGGGCGCAATCTCGTCAAAAGACACTTGCAAGGTCCTCTCGATCCTGTAAGAAGAAACCACCTGCGTGAGATCTTTACGACTCACAAAGGAGAACACACGTAGGGATCCCCATGAATCCTAAGGAGAAATTACACTTGCGAGATCCTCACGACTCGTAAGGAGAACCCTCTTATGAGACCCTCACGGCTCATAAGATTCAAAAGCCTTAAGCAACAGGTATCTGAACCTGTTATTAAGCAGTCATACCCCCCGATTTTGCCCTACAAGCGTCTCGACCCTTATATACAATCCACAGGCGCGAATAAACATTTCCCTAACAAAAGTCCTACCAGAGACTGAGGATGTGCCCATATGGAAAAAGGCACTTGTAAGTCCTCTCGACTTATAAGCAGAAAATACTCTTGTAAGATCCTTACGACTTATAAAAGACCATACACTTAAGACTCCTCATGATTCTTAAGGAGAAAACCCACTTACGAGATCCTCACGACTCGTAGGGAGAAACACCTTCATGAGACCCTTACGGCTCATAAAGTCAAAAGTCTTAGTCGACAGGATCCTAACCCTGTTTACTAAGCCACCTTTGTTCGACATCCATAAAGGCAAATGATGAGTCGCTCCTGGAAATATCCCAGTTGTAGCGATGCTGATGCCTGAATCGGTATCAAATCAGAAATTCGCAGCGAAAAGCTAGCGAGCCATAAATGCATATGAAATAGCTGAAATGATGGGGAAACTTGCATAAAAATCAGCAAGTAAAAAAAAATGTATGCATATAAAATAGCCGAAATGGTTGGGCAACTCACAATAAAAAAACAGCGAGTAAAAAGAAAATATAGCCGAAATGATTGGGCACCACAAAAAATAGCCGAAATGATTGGGTAATCGCGATTTTCGAGATATAAAAAGCCGAAATGATAGAGCATCGCGGAAAGAATTTAAAAAAATGAAAGAATGAAACTTTTTGCCCTGCAGGTGAGGTCACATTGACCCCTGTATACAATCCATGGGCACAAACAAGGAGGGAACCATATCGTCCCACCAGGCTTCGTCGAAGTGAAGCCAAATCTCGACGGTTCATAGACAACCTAGAGACAATCTCGACATTCGTCGCAATATTGCAGACACAATGTCAATAAACGAAGCGAAGGAAGATCCTTAGCTTTAGGGTCTCGACGTCAACATCGACAATTTAGAGATCAACACCGGTGTTCTTCCTCCCTCCAATCGGATGCAGACGCAACGTCGACAAACAGAGCCACGACAAAGTCCCCTAGTTCCAAAACTCGACGGTTCACAGACAGCCTAGAGACTACCCGGAACCATGGCAAAGTGCCTTAGTTCCAAATCTCGACGGTTCACAGACAGCCTTGAGATCATCAACGGCGTTTCTCTTTACTCCAGCAGGATGCAGATGCGACGTCAACAAACGACCTCAGGGTCAAAACAACGGAACCATGGCGAAGTCCCCTAGTACCAAATCTCGATGGTTCACAGACAGCCTAGAGACTACCCCGGAACCATGGCAAAGTCCCCTAGTTCCAAATCTCGACGGTTCACAGACAGCCTAGAGATCACCAACGGCGTTTCTCCTTACTCCAGCAGGATGTAAATGCGACGTCAACAACCGACCTCAGAGTCGCAATAAAGTGGAGCCATGGCAAAGTCCCTAGTTCCAAATCTCAATGGCCACATCTACGGCCTGGAGACCAACAATGGTGTGCCTCCTCATTTCAGCAGGACACAGATGTTACACCATCAATCGGAACCACGGCAAAGTCCCAGTTCTAAGACTCTACGGTTCACAGACAACCCAGCGTCATCAAATGACCCCGTCGCGGAAACACGTCATCAAATGACCCCGCCACGGAAACACGTCATCAAATGACACCGTCTCGGATACACATCAATAAATGACCCCGTCGTGGAAACACGTCATCAAATGACCCCGCCACGGAAACACGTCATCAAATGACCCCGTCTCGAAAATACGTTATCCAATGACTCCGTCTCGGAAACAAGTCAACCAACCCCAGGGAAATCAGTGTCCTTGGAAACCTCCTCGATTCAGGGAAATCAGCGTCCTTGACGAGAGCATCTCAATTCGCGTCGGCCCGCAGAGAAATCAGTGTATTTGCAGGAATACCCCGATTCGTTTCGACTCCAGGGAAATCAGTGTCCTTGGCAAAAGCTCGATTCAGGGAAATCAGCGTCCTTGGCGAGAGCATCTCGATTCGCGTCGACCTGCAAGGAAATCAGTGTCTTTGCAGGAATACTGCGATTCGTCTCAACTCCGAGGAAATCAGTGTCCTTGGCAAAAACCTCGACTCAGGGAAATCAGCGTCCTTGACGAGAGCATCTCGATTCATGTCGACCCACAGAGAAATCAACGTCTTTGCAGGAATACCTCGATTCGTCTCAACCCCAGGGAAATCAGTGTCCTTGGCAACCTCCTCGATTCAGGGAAATCAGCGTCCTTGACGAGAGCATCTCGATTCGCGTCGGCCCACAGAGAAATCAGTGTCTTTGCAGAAATATCTCGATTCGTTTCGACTCCAGGGAAATCAGTGTTCTTGGCAAAACCTCGATTCAGGGAAATCAGCGTCCTTGGCGAGAGCATCTCGATTCGCGTCGACCCGCTAGGAAATCAGTGTCTTTGCAGGAATACCTCGATTAGTCTCAACTCCGAGGAAATCAGTGTCCTTGGCAAAAACCTCGATTCAGGTGAAATCAGCGTCCTTGATGAGAGCATCTCGATTCGCGTCGACCCGCAGAGAAATCAGCGTCTTTGCAGGAATACCTCGATTCGCGTCGACTCCGAGGAAATCAGCATCCTTGGCAAAAACCTCGATTCAGGGAAATCCACGTCCTTGACTAGAGCACCTCGATTTACGTCGGCCAACAAAGAAATCAGTGTCTTTGTAGGAATACCTTGATTCGTTTCGACCCTAGGAAAATTAGTGTCCTTGGCAATCTCCTCGATTCAGGGAAATCAGCATCCTTGACGAGAGCATCTCGATTCGCGTCGACCCGCAGAAAAATCAGCGTCTTTGCAGGAATACCTCGATTCGTCTCAACCCCAAGGAAATCAGTGTCCTTGGCAAAAACCTCGATTCAGAGAAATCAGCGTCCTTGACGAGAGCATCTCGATTCGCGTCGACCCGCAGAGAAATCAGTGTCTTTGCAGGAATACCTCGATTCGTTTCAACTCCGAGGAAATCAGCGTCCTTGGCAAAAACCTCGATTCAGGGAAATCAGCGTCCTTAACGAAAGCATCTCGATCCGCATCGACCTGCAAAGAAATTGGCGTCTTTGCAGGAATACCTCGATTCATTTCAACTCCGAGGAAATCAGCGTCCTTGGCAAAAACCTCGATTCAGGGAAATCAGCGTCCTTGACGAGAGCATCTCGATTCGCATCGCCCCGCAGAGAAATCAGTATCTTTGCAGGAATACCTCGATTCGTTTCAACTCCGAAGAAATCAACGTCCTTGACGAGAGCACCTCGATTCGCATCGACCCGCAGAGAAATCCGTGTATTTATAGGAATACCTCGATTCGTTTCAACTCCAGGAAAATCAGTGTCCTTGGCAAAACCTCGATTCAGGGAAATCAGCGTCCTTGGCGAGAGCATCTCAATTCGCGTCGACCCGCAAGGAAATCAATGTCTTTGCAGGAATACCTCGATTCGTCTCAACTCCGAGGAAATCGGTGTCCTTGGAAAATACCTCGATTCAGGAAAATCTACGTCCTTGATGAGAACATATCGATTCGTGCCGACCCACAGAGAAATCAATGTCTCTGCAGGAATATACAACGTCAGCAAAGCGGATCCGCGGCAAAGTTCCCAGTTCCATGACTCGGCGGTGCACAGACAAACCAAAGTCAACCCTCGACCTCCCTATTAAAGCAATGCTTTGACTCGGGAGTAGGTCAACTCATCAATCACTTACGAGTCCTCTCGATTTGTAAGGAAGAAAATTCTCTTGTGAGATCTTTACGACTCTCAAGAGAAAACACACTTAGGAATCCTCACGATTCCTAAGGAGAAAATACACCTATGAGATCCTCTCGGCTCGTAGGGAGAAAAAATCTTTATGAGACCCTCACGGCTCATAAAGTTGAAAAGTCTTAGGCGGCAGATCTGAACCTGTTTGTTAAGCCATCGCTTCTTATATCGATTCAGGGAAATCAGCGTCCTTGGGAAGAACCTCTCGATTCGTTTCGACCCGCAAGGAAATCAGTGTCTTTGCGAGAATCTCTCGATTCGTCTCAACTTGCGGGGAAATTAGTGTCCCTACGCATAAAGAAAATTCTCTTATGGGATCCTTACGATTCTCAGGAGAAAACTCACTTAGGAGTCCTCACGACTCCTATGGAGAAAAACACCTGCGAGATCCTCACGACTCGTAGGGAGAAAAGCCTTTGTGAGACCCTCACGGCTCATAAAGTTGGAAAGTCTTAGGCAACAGATCCTAACCCTGTTTCCTAAACCATTGCTACCTTATAAAGAGTTCAAGATGAACTGTTATCTACCATCTATGGGCCACACTTGCCAAAACTAAATGCACTGAAATGGAGAAGTTACTCATGAGCATATAAACTACTTCATGCCAGAGTAAAACATAAAGAAACAGAAGGGTGCGGCTCATGGAGCTGAGAGTTTGGAACTATGTCCCTTAAGAGTCGAGATTTGAGTCAATGAAAAATGACGACGCTTGTGTCGGCTCGTTATCTTCTCAGATCAAGATTCTGAAAATTATATACCAACCCGAAACTGGTCATACGCTATGAATTACTCTGCACTACTTCACCCACGTATATATTTACGTGAGAAAAGTAGTGGGGGGCATTTGTTCCCGCCAAAAAATTTCTGCGCAAAAGAGCCCAAGGTATCAAATGGCAGCGATACGTTTAAGAAAATGTGAACCCGTATTTTCCGGGCTGTATTTTGACAAACTCCCAAATGTGAAACAGCTAAATTCTGATGGTATCGAAAACGTCTCGAAAAAGCCTTCGACTTGATATATTATGGGCTTCATAATTCATCCGGGATCAAAAGTTATGAGCAAATATGCTATGCACGTGTAATCAAAGGAAGAAAATGCGAACCAGTATTTTCCGGGCTGCATTTTGACAAACTCCCGAATCAGAAACAACTAAATTCTGATGGTATCGAAAGTGTCTCGAAAAAGCCTTCGATTTGATATATTATGGGCCTCATAATCCATCAGGGATCAAAAGTTATGAGGCATCACGTGCTCACACGTGACCGGGCATCACGTGCCTACACGTGACCGGATATCATTTGCCCACACGTAACCGGGCATCACGTGCTCACACGTGACCGGACATCACGTGTAGACACGTGACCATTTACAGGCAAAGCCTGTAGGCATTGAATAAAATAAATAATTGGAAATAATTAATTAGTGGGGTCACGTGACAACACGTGATGGGCCTTTAAACCCACTGAAAAGAATTAAAGGTATAATAAAATAATAAGGAAAAATCCTAATGGGGCATCACGTGCCAACAGGTGACCAAGGGTCACGTGCAGACACGTGATAATTCCTGAGTTCTTTAAGACAACAGAATTAAATTCTGGTCAAATGCTTAATCAGGGGGTCACGTGCCAACACGTGATGGGTTCGTAAAGATCTATGAATTAATAGAATTAAATTCTAATTAAGAGGGAATCAAAAACCCTAACTGGAAAAATATTTCTCTAAATCTTTCCAAACAAAAAAGACGCTGCTCTGTAAAATGGAGCTCCGTTGGATTAAAAATCCAATGGTGATTAAAAATCACCAATTTATGGAAAGATTCTATACAAGGAAAGATTTTCCTGAAATTCACCAAGAATAACAAACAGAATATCTTTTGGATTAAAAATCTAATGGTGAATAAAATTCACTGAGTGATCTAAAAGATCATGTTGGTTACAAAATCAATTAAAATCTTTCAATGAAAGATTGACAAAACAAATTAATTCTTTTCTTTCTCGTATAAATAGGAGACAAGAAGAGAAGAGAGGAGGATCTATTTTTTTGGGAAATATACAACAACAGAGAGAAAAAAGTGAGGAGAATTTAATTCTCAAGCGAGAAAAAGAAGATCTCTTCAGAAAAAGAAAACCCTAGGTGAGAAAGGGAAAGAGATCTAAGCTCCATAAAACAAAAGGAGAATTTAATTCCCAATTTAAGAGTTTAACTCTTCTGAATAAGAACTTAATTCTTCGTTTGGTTGAAGATCCGCAGAAGTAGATCTCCCCACAAGTTGAGAATTTAATTCTCATCGGGGAGATTCTACCATGCAGATCCAAAACTTAGAGAGAGAATTGAGTTTTGAGAATTTAATTCTCCCAAATTCATAAGAATTTAATTCCTCCAAATGAAACTAGGGTTTAACCCTATATGAGAATTTAATTCTCCTAAATTCATAGAAATTTAATTTCTCCAAATGAAACTAGAGTTTAACCCTATATAACAATTTAATTCTTCCAAATACACAGGAATTTAATTCCTCTAAACAGAACCAGGGTTTAACCCTATAAAAGAATTTAATTCTTAAAAACAAGAGATTTAAATCTCTCCATGCATATAAAGATCAAAGTATCCAACGTGATCACGTGGTAACACGTGACCCTCATCCTCAATGAGTAAAAAAAGAATGAATAAGACTAGGTCACGTGTCCCCCATGTGACCTTTAAACAGACCCCTCAAAATGAGAAAGAAAAAGCATGAAGGCAATGCCTCACGTGCTCACACGTGACTCTCAAAACAAAAGGGAACAAATCCAAGAGCAGAATCAATTTTGGACGCCCTCACGTGTCCCCACGTGACCCCTAATAAACACTTTAATAATCAATGCATGGTTACCCATCACGTGCACACACATGATAGTCTGAAGACCAAAAGTGTAACATTTATCTGAATATTATGAGAACAAAATAAAGGAAGACTAGCCCCATCTTCAGATGCCTCACGTGACCCCACATGACCAATTCAATTTTAGTGTTTAACCCTACTTCAAGCGCCTCGTCCTTAGTGTTTAACACTATTTTTAGCACATCACCTGGGAGCACGTGATCGCCAAATATCCTCTAGTGTTTAACACTATGTTAAAAACCAAGCTTAGCCTAAATTGGCTAAGTTTGCCAGAGGCAAATCTCCCTTTCAACTGAACCTCAAAATTGGTCAGTTCATATGATATGCAAAGTCAAGCCCAGAGCCATGGTGAATGGTCAATGCCCAATAAAAGACAAAATGTTGTCAGATCCTCAAACCCTTGTTTAGCATTGCTAAATGATGGGAGGCTAAACCCAGACAAATGTTCAACAGCCCAAACCAAGGTCTAACATTTTAAACCTTAATTGGACTTAGCCCAAGTTGGCCATAAGTCCTCAATTCAGATTTAACTGAGCCAATGTGCTCATAATCTAATTAATTGATCTTAGTTCCAAATTGGACTACAGATCTCCCAATCAACATTGGTTCAAGGGTACATCTCTTCACTCCTCTGATATTTGTCGTTGTAATCCTTCAACGTCTTCAGAGAGGTGACGGGTCCCGACAACCAGACATTCCATAGACCGTGGGGTCCTTAAACCCATGGACTATGATGTCCTTAAACCCATGGACTATGGTGTCCTTAACCTCGGACTGTGGGGTCCTTAAGCCCATGGACTATGATGTCCTTAACCTCGGAATGTGGGGTCCTTAAACCCATGGACTATGATGTCCTTAACCTCGGACTGTGGGGTCCTTTAAACCAATGGACTATGATGTCCTTAACCTTGGACCGTAATGTTCTTAAACTAATCGACCGCAAAGTCCCTAAACTAGAACAATAGAGTCCAAATGCTCTTTTGTTGGATCTAAATGATCCTGTTAAGTAGATATTAGTCTAAAATTAGGCTAACGTATCCTTAACAAATGGTTAAGTTGACCTTAGTCTAAAATCAGACTAACGTGTCCTTAACAAACTGTTAAGTTGGTCATAGTCTAAAATTAGACTAACGTATTCTTAACAAACGTTTAAGTTGATCTTAGTTTCAAATGAGACTAACGTATCCTTAAACCCAACCCTAAACCCAAATCTAAGATGATACGGATTTAGACTAATCCACGCCCTACGGGCGACAACATAAATTAGTCTCCGTATACAATCCACGGGCAACCAAAAACAAAACAAACACACACGACACGAAGTGACCATCTGGAGAAGGAGAAAGTGGTTACCGCAATGCGGTAGCGTAATTAACTGCAGGGGCTTGCGCTTGCAGGGAAGAGCGTCCCCACAATAAAAAACTCCTCAAATGGGGGGAATCTGACGAAATCTGCTATATCGGCCGCATCCATTTAAACCTTCGATACATGGTGTCATAAATCAACTTGGCATCTTCGGAGAGGTGGATGGATAGCACCAAATAGCATCTGCCCCCAAATTCAGGCAAGACGAACCTACGCGGTCGCGTCTCTGCGTTTCGGAGGAGAACAGCTACGAATGGTTTTGGCGAAACCATGAACGTAATGAACTTGATATAGTCGAAGGAACCATGATAGTTTTTAAAAGGAGTGGTTTAGGCTCCGCATTTAAAAGTTGTTTTTCAAGAAAAACGAGTGGTTTTGAAATTATTCCAACGATTTAAACTTTAGTTTGTTTTCCTTGTATTAATCAATGTTAATGCGGTCCCATCATTTAACCTATCATTGTAAAAATGAAACGAAAATAGAACGTACGCTTATGTCATCTGCATTCGCCACGGGACCCCATCGTGCACCGTTAGGTTACTTAACTAACGGCAGAGCAGGGGTTAGACAAGCGCGGGTGCAAAACATAAGCAACGTTTATTATATATAACACACACACACACACACACACACACACACACACACACACATATATATATATATATATATATATAGCCATTTGTCTCACGCAATAATAGTCACGTGGGCGCTCTGGCCCTTTCGCTTTATGCGCTCGGGCGCTAGCGAAAGGAGGGTTTATTTTTTATCCCAGAAATAAGAGTTAAACTCCAAAAAGAGAATTTTGAGTGGAGTTAAAATCCTGAAGGTCTAGATTAGGAGTTAAAATCCTTTGAGGATTTGGGTCTTGGAGTTGAACTCCCTAAAAATCTTCAGAGGTTCTTCTCTCTTAAGCCTGGGATCTTCTCTTGAGCCTTGGATCTTTTCCAAAGTGGGATTTTCGGAGATAGGTCTCTTTCTTCCTCCCCTTTGTTGGCCGGTTCTTGAAGAATAAGTGGGGTGAGATCTTAAAAACCTCCCCTTTTTGAGATCTAATGGAAGATCTGGCCTCTCTTTTGTGGGTTTTGTGGTGAAAAACTATTTGGTTTTGGAAAAGAAAGAGTAAAACTCTTGATTTAATTCAAAAGAAAGAAAAATGTTTAGAACCTTGAGGAAAGAGAAGGAGACACAAATCTTGATTTTTTTTAGAGAGAGAAAAAAGATCTTGAGATATTTTCATTATCTTTACCTTTATAGGCTATACACTTTACATATAGCCCCTTGGGCTTTACAAAAATGGCATTTTGCACATCCCATGCCACATGTGCTATTTCTTTTTGGACATAAGCCATGAGCTTTGCAAAAATTTGGCTTTATGCCCATTTTTCTTACATTTATGCAAAAAATAATAAAATAAAAAAATAAAAAAAAGGAAATACACCAAAATTATTTGTTACAAATTTTTTTATTTTGGCATGGCGGAAGGCCGGACGCTTCGTGTTCGGGCTCGACCCGAGCATTGGCCCACATGACCTGGGCTTGGGCCCACTTCGCTTGGGTTGACGTTGATTTTGACTTGGTCAATCGGGGTGCAAATTTTGACCCTAACAAGGGCTTCGACGGGGCCGGGGCTTCGAGGCGGAGAGACGAAGGTGACGAAGAGGAGCTAGGGCAGGAGAACTGGGAAGATGAGGGAGGAAAATATTTTTGGAAGGAAAGAAAGGCTCTGGTGAAGGGAAATTTGGTTTTTAATCACGAGTGGATTGTGGTGCCCACCACATATTAGAATTGGTAACGGTTTGAACCACTACCAAATCTATTTTAACCGTTACTAGAAATTGGTAATGGTGAAAGCCATTACCAATTCCTAGTTACCATTACCCACATTTGTAGTAGTGCATCCGTATTCATCAAAGAGATAGATGGGTGAGGTTCACATTTAGATATCAGTGTCGTAAATAGGATTCATGATGTTTATTTCTCGGATAGCATGAGGGTCAAAATAAAAGTGGACAATAAATTATTTTTCCAGCTAATATATAATACACATTATTACCATTCTATGACCTTCCAAGAACTAGTAAATAAAACAAAACAATGAGCCCCACATGCAAAATTCACGCCATCTGTATATTCAACGAACCTAACCAACGCGGTATCGTTACTGTGTTCACCCCTCACCCCACCCCTGCCCACACCCACCCCAAATCCCCTCTTATAAATAAATGCCTCACCCCAACCTCATGAGCAAAACAAATTAACACTCACTCAATTCTTAAGTGCCATCTACAATCAAATCACAACCCTTCAATTTTTAGATCCAATGGCTGACGAGAAGCACCACCACTTCTTCCACCACAAAAAGGAGGTGGAGTTGATGAGCCCAGCTGAGGAGGAGAAGTATCACAAGCACAAGGAGCACCTTGGAGCGATGGGCACTGTTGCTGCTGGAGCTTTTGCTTTGGTTTGTATTCTTTTTTGCCTTAAATATTGCATATAGGCCAAAAAAATGACGGTTATGTAATCTTTGTTCTTGTTATCAGATGGTTGCAAACCCAACGGTTTTCCATCGATCCTGAATACATGCTTGATATGAAAATCATATTAAGAATTTAAGATCAAAATGGATGGTTTCAAACTTCCAACTGAAAGCTAAATGTGACGTCTAATTCTTTCTCTTCAAAAATTATGTTGTTGTCATCTTTCGTGTATATCATTTGTAGGTCGATAGATAAATTCAAAGTTATGATGAAAAAAAGAATGATAATAAGAATTGCTTTAAGAAAGAAACATATAAAATTCGCATGATTTATACTACAAGAAAAAAGAAATTTATATTTTTAGAATCTAAAAGGACAACACTGCAAGCTATTGTTACCTGGCCATGTACCCACTGTGTCTCTGATCCATGCAAGTTTACATGCTTCATTATAACTAAAATATACAATTATATACCATGTCATCTTTGGATCACAATTGTGTTAGTTCAATCTATAAAAATATTATAATTAAAATAGCCATAGAATATAGACTCAAAGTCGATTAATTAAATTTTGTTTAGAAAATATAATAAATACATGTGAATGCACAAAAAACTAATCACAGACGATTTTCCTGGGAAAGATGACAATATTTTTCGCATACAAAACCTTTTCAATTTCTTTTTCCTTTTAGCGGATTTAATGGCTAATGATATATTATGATCGCAGTAAGAGAAGCATCAGGCAAAGAAGGACCCGGAGCATGCCCACAAGCACAAGATCAAGGAGGAGATCGCGGTCGCAATTGCAGCCGGCGCCACAGGCTACACTTTTCATGAGAAGCATGAGAGGAAAGAGGCGAAAAAGGAGGATGAGGAGGCTTATGGCAAGAAGCATCACCACCTCTTCTAAGTACTATTTTCATGAAGTTTATTAATTACATGGGTTGCTTAATTACTTTGCTTATGTTAATAATAAGAGCCCAGCTAGCTATTTCCGTGGCTTATGATGAGTGCATCCTTTCTTCCCCTTTTTCTTTAATTTTCCATGTGTTGTATATTATCTTATTTATCTACGATCTTGGTTTAGCGTGGAAACAGCTTTCTATTTTATTTCCACTAAACTTTAAATTATTGTCATTTAGGGGGTTGCTTGATTATCATTGTGTTTAAAATTCTTAGCATCTTCAATTAAAATATTTGGAAGATAATTAGAATAATGATATGACCAAGTCCAAACCGATAACCGTTCCCCACTGAAATTTTTTAAAAACGGTTCTATAAACCATAGCATTATAAGCGGCTGCATAAAATCCCAAGATATTTTGTATCTAATGCCTCCTTTTGAATAAGTTTTTTTTTTTAATAAATTTTGGCCACCAACCACTTCATGATTTCAAAAATAACATTAACTTTTGTACCGATATCTAAAAGGGATATATCTGTTAGGTTTGCAGTTACTGGCATGAGTTAGAGGGTGGGTTAATGTAACTGTAGGGTTAGATCGGGACAATTTTGACCCATTTACCCCATATCATTCTCTCGTTCTCTCTCATCTCTCTCGTTCTCTCTCATCTCTTTCCCTCATCTCTCTCGTTCTCTCTCATCTCTCATTCTCTCTCAATCCCCATAATCATTTTCGATCATCCCAAAATGAAAGAGAGAGGAGGCTTAAAGAGACATTTTGTAAGAGAGAGCGATAGAGGAAGAAGACATTCTTAAACCCTTTTAATAATAAAATGCAACCATTTGAGGGGTATTTCCGTTTTTTAGCCTCCTAACGGCTATAATTGACAGCAATTAATATGGGATGGATGGTGGGTTAATGAAATTTAACCATGGTGTCCTTTTCAGATGAAATTGAAAAAATTGGTGTTTTTGAAATTATATATATGAAATAGTTGGTGTGTTTTTGGAAAATAAAAAAAAGTTGTGGCCAAAATAAAAAAAAACCCAATAAATAAATAGCAACAATCTTCTTCATTTTTTTGTACAAAAAGGAAAATAAAATAAAATCCCTAACCTCCAACAACTACTGAGCATTTTATCCTAAGCATAAGGGTAGGATACATGCAGCAACATGAGAATCAAGTCAGGTCCAGCACATGAATCCTCCGCCTCAACTCACTCCTATCAAACAATATACTTTCATTGAGGCCTTTGGCAACCATATCTTTTCGTATCACCTCCATCCATGTTTTCTTCGTTCTCTCTTTCGCCCTTTTGACATTGCCTATATCGAGAGTATCTGTTCGTCGAACCGATACTTTCAAAGGTCTGTGTCGCACATAACCAAACCATCTTAGTTGGTTTTCCCGCATCTTCTCCTCCACAGGTGCTACACCAACTTTGGCACAAATATTCTTATTTCGCACCTTATCTTTTCTAGTGTTACCACACATCCAACAAAGCATGTGCATCTCCGCTGCGAGCATTTTCTTTGTATGATATTTCTTAAGAGCCCAGTATTCTTACCCTATAATAAGACAGGCCGAATAGCGCTCCGATAAAACTTAACTTTCAACCATAACAGAAAGTAACGATCGCAGAAAATCCATGTTGCACTCCTCCATTTCAACCAACCAATTTGGATCATTTGATTAACATCACTATCGATCTTATCAGGCCCCGGTCCTTGTTCAGGGCACAAAGTGCCACACGGAACAAAGTGCAACGCCAAAGGACGGGGGCCACCTCTTGAATTTGTGGGATTGAGTCCCTGAAACATATTCCGAAAGAGGACTGAACGACATTATAAATGTAATGATGTCACCCTCAATTATAGAGGCGTCTTTTAAGTGAACCGGCACTACAGGAACTTGAGAACTTCGTGATTAAGCGTGCTCGGACCAGGAAAATTCTAGGATGGGTGGCCTCCTGGGAAGTGACCTCTGGTCTGGTCCGGTTCTTTCCGAAGAACAAAACCGTACGGTTTCAGTCAAAACGGACAATACCATCTATACTGGGGCGTTATATTTATGTGGACCAATGCACCTTTCCCAATAGTAGGTCCGTGATTCGAAAACGAACCATTGTTCTAGATTAGGAAGATGTCGGGCATCGGTCCTAGACCACGGTATAAAGTGCCACACGGAAAAAAGTGCTACACCAAAATGAGGGGACCACCTCTTGAATCCGTAGGAACTACTCTAGAAAAATGAGATCGGGTCCCTAAAGCACATTCCGAAAGAGTACCGAACTGTATTATAAATGTAATGATACCACCCTCAATTACAGTGGCGCCTTTTACGTGAACCGGCACTACAGGAGCTTGAGAACTTCGTAGTTAAGCGAGCTCGGGCCTGGGAAATTCTGGGGATGGGTAACCTCTTGGGAAGTGATCCCTGTTCGGGTCTGGTTCGCTCCGAACAACAAAACCGTACAGTTTCGACCATACCATCTATATTGGGACATGGGGCATTACAGATCTTCCCATTCTTTTAGATGATGGAACCTAGATATTTAACCTGATCGCTCAGTGATATCTCTTGCCTTTCTCGACTTTTATTTTTGCTAAATTTGCAATGTATATATGCTGTCTTGGACCTGCTCAATCTAAACCCCCAAAATTTTAGCATTTGCCTCTATAACTCCAATTTGGTAGTAACCGCTGCTTTCGTCTCATTTACTAGATCTATGTCCGTGTCTGGTTCGTTCCGAAGGGCAAAACCGTACAGTTTCGGTCATACCATCTATACTGGGACGTGGGGCATTACGGATCTTCCCATCTTTTTGGATGATGGAACCTAGATATCTAAACTGATTTCTCGGTGATATCTCTTGCCCTTCTCGACTTCTCTTTTTGCTATATTATGTTTATTTCGATTGCGTACGAACTATATCGAAAATTACTATTGCAATTTAATAATGAGACATATCTTAATCTTTGTACTATTGTTTGAGATATAATCAAGTTTAGAAGCTAGTGATAACGTTGTGAGAAAATTATAGAATCGATATTGTTTATTGGTTGAAACAAACGAGTGTTTCAGTTGCGAATCAAATGTTTATTATAGGTGCTCGATACAAACCCTAAGCTAAAAACCATCTTAAAATGGCAGAACTTAGGTGTAAGGGATTACTTTAGTGATAATGAATGCTATGTAAAGAGTTGGGTCGAAAATACGGACCCTAACACTGGGAAATGTCATCCCCTTTTAGATCCGCCAAATCTGAAATTTCTCGTACGCATAACTTATGAAAATCGTAATAATTTGGTTATATACTGGAATGCAGTGTTTGAGAGCTCATATCGAAGCTGACTTGACAACCTAGAACTCTATATAATTTATATTTTTTTTCTATTTTAAAGCGATGATGAAAACTATTCGGGAATGCGGCTCTGGACTGCAGTCCAGAGCAGCACTGCCTGTCGACACTTAGAAATAAAATACTTATACAACTTTGTGTGAAAATGGTATTATGCAGAACCCTATACCGTTGCAAATATTAATCTTTTATCTAACTATTGAAGATGTTTTCATTCGTTTTTACCATCGTTTGCTATTTTAATCATATTTTAAATCATCAGTATATACTGCAGTCCCAAGCAGGGACAGAACGTATATCCCGATCTTAAATAATGTATAACTCCCAGCACACAGTGGATATTATCAATCCATATGGTGCGTTGAAAACCTAACTAATAAACATAAATATTATCCAACTGTACCGTCGCCTAATTATGATTCCAACAGGGTGAAAACTTTGTTACGAAATGGACTTTCAGTTCAGGAACTGAATTTCTAGTAGAGAACACTTAAAAACAAATGGCTGTAATTTGCGAACCCAAAACTCGATTGACTTGAAACCAATTTCGTTGGATTTCTGATTAAGTTTAGTTTTTACCCTTTTTGTATAATTTTACTAAATTCTGAACGTTTGATTTAATGTGGTTTTCCTAAGTTCCTGAGACGTGTAATGATTTGTATTGCATATGATTTGTTTAGCGGTATAATTCACATATTTACCAGACTGCAATGCCTCTAGCGATAGTGAGTGTCCTTATTAATTCTCAGTGTATAATGCATTGTCGAACGTGAATGGTATTGGTTTAGTTGTGTCAAGTACGCCGGTAAAAAGAGAATAATTCGTGATAGTGAACAACACGGTGAGTAGTGAACAAAGCAGTGTTATTGGTGCGTACCTGTACACAACTAGCCAATAGTTATAGATAGTGAAATCTGAGAAAAAAGGGGAAATCGAAGTGGAAAGGAACTTGTATTTAGCGAGTTTAGCGATTTAGAGGATGATCATTCGAACAGCGACTCTTATATGTATATAAGGTTTGGACCTAGCGGTCTGGCTGACAGGGTTTTGTCCCGGGCAATAGTGGGTCATAGTCTCGGATACGTATGAGACCTTCGTTAAACATGATCATTCCTTTCCGCAACTCGATTTCAAAAGTGACTTAGAGACCGATAGGGACACAGATCATACATTGCATTGTTTAATAACATATCGATTGCCTGCATTTATTGTCTCCACCGTTATTACTTTATTTTCTTGCCTTTTTGTTATAATCATAATATTACTATTGTGTCGCCCCGACGACCTGAGTATGTATGTTCAGTGATAGAAGTGGATCCGTTTGATCTCGAGAAGACCGCGGAGATCCAGACCAGTGAACCGGTTATACATTTCCCTTGATATCCCTGGTTAGATGCCCTCTTGTTAACTTCCATTGCACTCAGTTTCCTTTATATCCGATAGTTCTAGTGACTGCATTCTCTTTATCCTTGTTGTATTTTACTGATTCCCATATAATGCTAGAAGCCGAAATGTGACTATGGCAGGATTTTTCTTGATCGTAGGAGCATGGCTGGCCTAGTCACCCTCGTAATCCGTATTTTCGAAAGCGGGGCATGACAATATCATCAGTGAATAGCTTACACCAAGGTATCTCATTTTAGATAGTTCTAGTAAGCTCATCCATGACGATGGTAAATATGAATGGAGTTAATGCAGATTCTTGATGTAAGCCAATTGTAATCGGAAAATCACTCTCAATCGGGTCCCCGTCAAATACATTGACATAATCAAGGATATGTAAGATGGAGTAGTGACAAATGTCAAAACTTGCGGCGACCGAACGAGTGATTTTCCGATTACAATTAGTTTACATCAAGGATCTGCATTAACTCCATTGCTGTTTACCGTCTTGATGGATGAGCTTACTATAACTATCTAAGATGAGATACTTTAGTGTAAGCTATTCGCTGATGATATTGTTCTAGTAAATAAGGTGAAAGCAGAGATTAATAGCAAATTGGAGTTATGGAAGAAAACGTTAGAATTTCGGGGGTTCAGATTGAGCAGGTCCAAGGCAGCATATATACATTTCAAATTTAGCAAAAAGAGAAGTCGAGAAAGGCAAGAGATATCACCGAGCGATCAGTTTAGATATCTAGGTCCCATCATCCAAAAGGATGGGAAGATCTATAATGCCCCACGTCCCAGTACAGATGGTATGACTGAAACTGTACGGTTTTGTCCTTAGGAGCGAATCGGCCCCGAATAGGGATCACTTCCCAAGATGTCACCCATCCCAGAATTTTCCAGGCTCGAGCTCGCTTAACTACGAAGTTCTCAAGCTCCTGTAGTGCCGGTTCACTTTAAAGGCGCCACTGTAATTGAGGGTGGTATCATTACATTTATAATGCAGTTCGGTCCTCTTTCAGAATGTGCTTTAGAGACTTGATCTCATTATTATAGAGTAGTTCTATTCTCCGCCGAAAGACCGGGAAGACTGACGTCTTTCCTGAATTTGGGGGCAGATGCTATTTAGTTCTATCCTTCCACCTCTCCGAAAATGCCAAGTTGATTTATGGCATCGTGTATCGGAGGTTTAGACGGATGCGGTCGATATAGCAGACTTCGTTAGATTCCCCCTCGTTGAGGGTTTTTTTTATTGTCGGGGCGCTCTTCCCTACAGGCGCAAGCCCCTGTAGTTAATTACGCTACCGCATCGCGGTAACCACTTTCTCCTTCTCCAGATGGTCACTTCGTGTTGTAGGTGTTTGTTTTGTTTTTGGTTGCCCGTGGATTGTATACGGAGACTAATTTATGTTATCGCCCGTAGGGCGTGGATTAGTCTAAATCCGTATATTCTTAGATTTGGGTTTGGGGTTGGGTTTAAGGATGCGTTAGTCCCATTTGAGACTAAGATCAACTTAAACGTTTGTTAAGGATACGTTAGTCTAATTTTAGACTAAGATCAACTTAACGATTTGTTAAGGATACGTTAGTCTAATTTTAGACTAAGATCAACTTAACAAGATCATTTAGATCCAACAACAGAGCATTTGGGCTCTATTGTTTTAGTTTAGGGACTTTGCGGTCCATAATTAGTTTAAGGACATTACGGTCCAAGGTTAAGGACATCATAGTCCATGGGTTTAAGGACCCCACAGTTCATAAAATGTCTGGTTGTCGGGATCCGTCACCTCTCTGAAAACGTTGAAGGATTACAACGACACATATCAGAGGAGTGCAAAGATGTACCCTTAAACCAACTTTGATTGGGAGATCTGTAGTCCAATTGGGACTAAGATTTGAGATTTATGAGCATATGGGCTCAATTAATCTGAAAAAGGGGTTTATGGCCAACTTGGGCTCGGCTCACTCAGTTAAAAGTTAAAATGTTAAATATTTGACAATGCTGAGTATTGATTTGGGTTCTGACAGCCTTTTTGTCTTATATTGAATGATGATCATTCATCATACCTTTAGGGCTTTATTTAAAGAACAGTTTATGTTCTATCAGCGCACGCGTGAGGAACACGTGGCGCGCTTGGCTCTACCGCCAGTTAATGAGCGCAAAGCGCTCCTGTGATATAGCGCACACGTGAGGAGCATGTGGCACATGGCGCGCTTGGCGCTAGCGCCAGTTAATGAGCGCAAAGCGCTTCTGTGATATAGCACACACGTGAGGAGCACGTGGCGCGCTTGGCGCTAGTGCCAGTCCAAGAGCGCAAAGCGCTATTTGTTAAGTGGCGCACACGTGAGGAGCACGTGGTGCGCTTGGCGTTGTGTGCCAGTCCATGAGCACAAAGTGCTATTGATCAGTTTTATGATCTGAGAAATAAATTCTCATTTATAAGAGAGTTTGTCTCAAGCTTCTAAGAACAAAGTTCTTATTTTATAGGAGATATTTCAATCTCTTATTTTGGTGAAAGACTTTGCTTTTATGGATCTGTGATCCTAAGAGAATTGAATTATTCTCCCCCCCATTTTTATAATGAGATGTTCATGCTCTCTTTTTGTAAAAAGACCTTAGTCTTATAGATCTATTGTCTGTGAGAAGAATTATGTTCTTCTTCTTTAATGAGATTTTTCTTATCTCTGTTTTTTTTACCTTAAAGAAAAGTTCTTCTTCTACCGAGAGCTCGCTCCTTTCTGAGATTTCTCAAAGTTTATAGGGGATTCCTCTATTTGAGACTTGAAGTCTTGAGGCCTTTATATAGGGTAGGCCAATTTGTTGAATCGGTTAAGGAAATTTTTCATTTGATTGATATGGGTATTTCCCACCGTTGGAACTTTGATCCAAGGGCTTCTGATTTACAGAAGGCAATCTTCTTTTTTTTAACAAGATTGGGAAATCTTTTCCCATACAGAATTTATTCTGTATTTTGGTGATTTTTAATTACCATTAGATCATTGATCCAACGGTGCTCTGATTTTCAGATCACAATCTTTCCTATTTGGAAAGATTATGAGGAATGTTTCCTTAACAAAATTTTATTCTGGTCGATTGATGAATTTTAATCATGTTCGTTGGATATTTGATCCAAGGGCCGAGAACATTTTGTTCTATCGCTAGCGCTTACGTGCTTTGCACGTAGTGCGCTGCTTAAAGTGCAGCTCTCTTAGCGCCAGCGCTCACGTGCTTTGCACGTGGTGCGCTGTTTTAGAATGCAGCGCACTTGGCGCTAGCGCTCATGTGCTTTACACGTGAGCACCGTCTCAGAGTCTTTGACTCTCAGCGCTGGCGCTGCTATGAAGCGTTGCTTCATTACTGAAGGTGTCTTTTCACTTTCCTTCTCCACTTTTCCTGTTTCAAGCTTCTCTTTCCCAGAGCTTTGAAATAGTTCCATCATGTACAGCATTTTCTGTGCCTAGACTTAAATGTCTCCCTTCATAATCTGAAGCAACGCTTCTTTTCTCTCTCATTTTCAGAGAATCATTTTAACAGAGAAGAGCCATGGCTTGTAATTGTCCACATACTCGCCGTCAGCCATGGGAGGTGCCCATTGAGGAAATTTTTCCTCGTTTTGCTGCGCACTTAGTGAACCCTACTTTTACGGATGACCAATGCGACACGGTACTGCACGAGCTCTTGACTCGTATAGGATCACCTCTCCCCATCGGGTCCATTTGGCTCCGGATGGTTTTCTTGTCTGTGATCAATGATATTCCCCCTCCTCCGGCGGAGATGACTCCGGACATGCTCGACGCCGCGGAAGATAAGATCGACTGCTTCCACGAGGCACTTTTGATCACCGCAGCTCTGAGGGATCACTCTGTCCGGCTGCTAAGCCAGATACGGGCTCAGCGGGTCGTCATGTCAGCCTTTGCTGACGGGTTCGGTGCTGATCGATGGGTAGCTACTCTTCGTGAAGATCGTCGCTTTGTCATGGTAGAGAAGGCAGAGAGGGAGTTAGATAATTTTATCCATAGTTTTGTGAATCCCTGTACTTTCGATCCCATGTTTGGTGATCTATTTCCTGTAGAATAAAATGTTCAATTAAATACTTTGTTTTTATCGTTGAACACCTGTTCTTTCTCTGATGTGTGTATGTGCATACATGAATCATCCTGGTTTCACACATATCTATAAACGAAACTTAAGCCGGCATAAACAGGAACTAATAGCTCTTGGCCGAAGATTTTGGCAGGAAAAAATGCCCCAACTACTTTTCCCACGTAAGTATATACGTGGGTGAAGTAGTGCAGAGTAATTCATAGCGTATGACTAGTTTTGGGTTGGTATATAACTTTCAGAATCTTGATCTGAGAAGATAACGAGCGGACACAAGCGTCGTCATTTATCATTGACTCAAATCTCGACTCTTAAGGGATATAGTTCCAAACCCTCAGCTCCATGAACCACACCTTTCTATTTCTTTATGTCTTATTCTGGCGTGAAGTAGTTTATATGCTCATGAGTAACTTCTCCATTTCAGTGGCATGTAGCTTTGGAAAGTGTGGCCCATAGATGGTAGATAAAAGTTCATCTGAACTCTTTATAAGGTAGCGATGGCTTAAGAAACAGGTTCAGATCTGCCGCCTAAGACTTTCCAACTTTATGAGCCGTGAGGGTCTCATAAAGACTTTTCTCCCTACGAGTCGTGAGGATCTCGTAAGCATATTTTCTCCTCAGGAATCGTGAGGATTCCTGAGTGTGTTTTTCTCTTGAGAGTCGTAAGGATCTCCCAAGAGAATTTTCCCGCTCACAAGTCGAGAGGACTCGTAAGTGGTTGTTTCCCTCCTTTTCAAGATTCGACTTTGGAGAGTGTGGCTCGTGAATAGTATGCAATAGTCCATCTTGGACCGATTTGCAGGGCACCAATGCTTAGGAAATAGGTCCTTATCCTCCATTGCCTAAGGCTTTTCCCTACGAGTTGAGACGAATCGAGAAGTTCTCGCAAGGATATTCCATGTAGCACTTTGTGCCCTGAACAAGGACCGGGGCTTGATAAGATAGATAGTGATGTTAATTAAAGGATCCAAATTGGTTGGTTGAAATGGAGGAGTGCAATACGGATTTTGTACGATCGTAACTTTCCGTTATGGTTGAAAATGAAGTTTTATCGGAGCGCTATTTGGCCTGTCTTATTATATTGTACATAATACCGAGCTTCTAAATAACATCATACATAGAAAATGGACGTAGCGGAGATGCGCATGCTTTGTTGGATATGTGGTAACACTGGAAAAGATAAGGTGCGAAATGAAGATATTTGTCCAAAATTTGGTGTAGCTCCTGTAGAGGAGAAGCTGCTGGAAAACCAGCTAAGATGGTTTGGTCATGTGCGACACAGACCTTTGGAAGTACCGGTTCGACGAACGGATACTTTCGATATAGGCAATGTCAAAAGGGCGAATGATAGAACGAAGAAAACATGGATGGAGGTGAAACGAAAAGATATGGTTGCCAAAGGCCTTAATGAAAGTATATTGTTCGATAGGAATGAGTGGAGGCGGAGGATTCATGTGCTGAACCCGGCGTGATTCTCATGTTGCTTCATGTAGCCTACCCTATATGCTTGAGATAAAAATCTCAGTTGTTCTTGGAGGTTGGGTATTTTATTTTATTTTCCTTTTTTACATAAAAATGAAGAAGATTGTTACTATTTATTAATTGGGTTTTTTAAATTTTAGCCACAACCTTTTTCATATTTTCCAAAAACACACCAACTATTTCATATATATAATTTCAAAAACACCATTTTTTTCAATTTTATCTGAAAAGGACACCATGGTTAAATTTCATTAACTCTCCTTCCATCCCATATTAATTGTTGTCAATTATAGCCGTTAGGGGGCTAAAAAAGACAGAAATACCCCTCAAATGGTTGTATTTTATTATTAAAAGGGTTTAAGAATATCTTCTTCCTGTATTTCTCTCTCACACACACAAAATGTCTCTCTGAGCCCCCTCTCTCTTTCATTTTGGGATGATCGAAAATGATTATAGGGATTGAGCGAGAACGAGAGATGAGAGAGAACGAGAAAGATGAGGGAAAGAGATGAGAGAGAGAAGAGAGAACGAGAGAGATGAGAGAGAAAGAGAGAGTAATGAAGGGTAAATGGGTCAAAATTGTCCCGATCTAACCCTACAGTTACATTAACCCACCCTCTAACTCATGCCAGTAACTGCAAACCTAACAGATATATCCTTTTTAGATATCGGTAGAAAAGTTAATGTTATTTTTGAAATCATGAAGCGGTTGATGGCCAAAATTTTTATTGAAAAACCTTATTTATTTTTTTATTAAAAGGAGGCATTAGATACAAAATATCTTGGGATTTTATGCAACCACTTATAATGCTATGGTTTATAGAAACCGTTTTCAAAAAATTTCAGTAGGGAACGGTTATCAGTTTGGACTTGGTCATATCATTATTCTAATTATCTTCCAAATATTTTAATTGAAGATGCTGAGAATCTTAAACACAATGATAATCAAGCAACCCCCTAAATTACAATAATTTAAAGTTTAGTGGAAACAAAATAGAAAGCTATTTCCACACTAAACCAAGATCATACACTACTAAAATAGGGGGTTGCCCCTACGGATAACGACATCCGTAGGGGCAATTTTAGTTTGGCCCTACGGACTAATCCTTATGGCCAAAGGGTTGCCCCTACGATCCTTACATATTAATTTAAAAATATTAAATCTTAAATTGTTGTTTGCCCCTACGGAGCCGCAAACCAAGAACCTACGGACTTATCCGTAGGGGCATCTAAATAGAGATTTAAGTAAAAAGGCACAGATCGATCCCTACGCTGATTATCCCTAAATATTTTTTTCTGCCTGCGCGCGAACCCAAATTCCCAAACCCTCATTCCCGCGATCGCCTGTGTGTTTCGTCGTCGTTCTCGTCGTCGCCAGCGCCGGCCGATTCGTCGTCGCCACCGCCTGCTTATTCCTCATCTCCGTTTTCTTCGTCGCCTCCTTTCGTCGTCACCTCCGATCGATTGTCGCCTTTGCACAGGTAAGGAAATCTTCAATTACTCAAATTTTTGATTTTTTTAGGGCTATGGTTCATGGTTTGGGTAGCGATGAGGCATCGGTTGGGGTTAGCGTTAGGGTTGAGGCTGGGGCTAGGGCTGGGGCTGCGATTGTGGTTAGGGTTGGGGTTCGGCAGGGGGTTGCGGTTGGGGTTGGGGTTGGGGTTAGGGTTGGGGTTCGGCTGGGGCTGGGGCTGGGGCTGGGGCTGGGGCTGGGGTTAGGGTTAGGGTTGGGGCTGGGGTTAGGGTTAGGGTGGGGCTGGGGCTGGGGCTGGGGTTATGGTTAGGTTGGGGTTAGGGTGGGGCTGGGCTAGGGCTGGGGCTGGGCTGGGGTTGGGGCTAGGGTTCGGTTGAGGTTGGGGCTGGGCTAGGGCTGGAGGATCGCAGCCGCGGTAGATGGTGGAGGAGCCGGGGCCGATCTTATGCAGGTCCACAATGTAGTCTCTGACGATATTGCCCCAATTTCCATGGAGACATGAGGAGACATGGGAAGAATTCGTGTCTTTCGTGTTGTAGATATAGAATCAAGTAGCTAGCTATAGATTGATTGCCCAAAAATTATAATTGTATGCATTCATGTGGTGGTTGTAGTTTGTGGCCAAATAAATCTTTACATGCTTCCATTGGCAAGTCTTTGTCCAACCAAAATATGATTCAACATATTGAGCTTGTGGTACCAGACCATTCATAATGAAAAAAAAAAAGACACATTTCTGATTTGAAGAAAAGGAAGGGCAAGATAGGGATTTAGTTATGGATTTTACTTGGGTGCCTCCTCTTTTAATAAATGTATATCTTTACAAGAATATAGTGTCACATATTCGGTTTTAGCATCTGTACGCAACTGCTTTGATTATCATCGTGTTATTAACATCTTGAACTTCTATCCTTTTTCTAATATGTTTCATAGTTAATATAATAATCGAGGATAGACAGGAAACAAAAAAGCATTTAATGGGAATAAAAAATGTAAAAAAAACCGTCATAATATAGGACGAAGCGTGGATTTTTTAATCCGTTGCTGAATTTGGCAAACCTGAGAGAATTTCCAGCAATTTTAGCCTAGTTTGATTACTAAAATTATTGTTGATCGAGAAAATCTTGGGTCCTTCTAATCAAACATTGTTTATTACTGTATGTCAACGAGTACTGATAAAAGAAAAATCCGATTTCAAGTGGAAATTAGGTATGTACAATGTTCTAATATAATTTGTATTTCTTGCCATCATCAAACATTTAAAATTACTAATATGAAATGGAAAATAAATAAATAAATAATCAAAGCTTTGGCATGTATGTAAAATCCCTTGTTACTTTTTCTTGGTTGCCCAACTTTGAAAATTCTATCTATTAAATTAGACATACTCTAAAAAGAATGATATTGCAAGAATTTGACTTGGTGGAGACTTGCATCATTAATAGAAATATGAAGTGTAAGGACGTTCTTTACCTTCGATAGGGTTCGGTTGGGGTGGGGCTGGGGCTAGCTAGGGCTTGGGCTTCATCACCTGATATAGTGAAATACAAAGCGTACTTCAGTACACCCGACCTCATTGAGTTTCCTATTGAAGTTCCCGGTCAAACGGCATATGCATATTTTTATTCGCCATGAAATCCCAATTATCAAGCTACCGAGGACGAAAAGCCACCTTTGTTATTCGAGAGTCATGGTAATAGACTTGTCATTATAGATCATAGTCAATTGTTTTTCCTATCATTTTCTTGATCCAGATGCTAATCAACTTGTTAATTAGTTACTGTTTTTATGATGTATTTGTCTATATTTGTTGACAGTGGCCTTTCTTTTGGATGAACATGTTTTTTGATGCATGTTTCAGTCATGTGAATTCATATGTTGCGTATAACGTTTTATGATATCAGTATCCTACATTTGTAGTTTTAATTGTTGATTGTTATAGATGAATGCCATTGCAATAATAGTTTTTGGTAAATGAATGCCATTGCAATGTAGGATGATCAATTCTATCAATCTTGATCTCAATGGTTTAAAATCATGTTATACATACAACACGAATGCACAACAAACGCATCATTAGAGAGTAATTCAAGATGGTCAAGTTAAAACCAATATATGATACTCGATGATAATATGAAACCTTCATATTCTCATCGATACTCATATATGAAACTAAAAGCGTCACTTAGTCCCCGTCTATCGGTTAATATACGTGCGATGTTCGTCGTGACATAGAACTATACGAAGGTTGTTAAATATCGGACGGCATAGCTCGATACTAACAACCGTCGTATAGTCTATGCGACGAGAAGATTCAATCGTATGGTAACCGATAGATTTGTCCCGTGTGGACAAGTTAGGAATGTATAAAGCAAACACCTTCATTCACTTGTGTTTTCATCCGTTTCGAGATATTTCGTCGGTACCTTTCCGCTGGTTCTCCATGTACAAAGATAGATTAGATGTTCATTTCAACGTTGTTTCACAGCTTTGAAATGATTATCTATTCTATTACAATGTACTCGGAGAACAGCGGGGAAGTGCTGCCGAAATTTACTCGAAACGGTTGAAAGTACAAGTGATGGGTGTTCGCTCTATACATTCTTAATGGGATAGAAGCCTTACCCCTCACAATCGGAACACACATATACAACAAGAATACACAACAAACACATAATTAGAGAGTGATTCGAGATGTTCAAGTTAAAACCAATATATGATACTCGATGATAATATGAAACCTTCATATTCTCATCGATACTCATATATGAAACTAAAAGCGCTACTTAGTCACCGTCTATCGGTTAACATACGTGCGATATTCGTCGTGATATAGAACTATACGAAGGCTGTTAAATATCGGACGGTATAGCTCGATACTAACAACCGTCGTATAGTCTATGCGACGAGAAGATTCAATCGTATGGTAACCGATAGATTTGTCCCGTGTGGACAAGTTAGGAATGTATAAAGCAAACACCTTCATTCACTTGTCTTTTCATCCGTTTCGAGATATTTCGTCGGTACCATTCCGCTGGTTCTCCGTGTACAAAGATAGATTAGATGTTCATTTCAACGTTGTTTCACAGCTTTGAAATGATTATCTATTCTATTACAGTGTACTCGGAGAACAGCGGGGAGGTGCTGCCGAAATTTACTCAAAACAGTTGAAAGCACAAATGATGGGTGTTCGCTCTATACATTCTTAATGGGATAGAAGCCTTACCCCCGACAGCCGGAACACACATACAACAAGAATACACAACAAACGCATAATTAGAGAGTGATTCGAGGTGTTCAAGTTAAAACCAATATATGATACTCGATGATAATATGAAACCTTCATATTCTCATCGATACTCATATATGAAACTAAAAGCGCCACTTAGTCTCCGTCTATCGGTTAACATACATGCAATGTTCGTCGTGACATAGAAGTATATGAAGGTTGTTAAATATCGGACGGCATAGCTCGATACTAACAACCGTCGTATAGTCTATGCAACGAGAAGATTCAATCGTATGGTAACCAATAGATTTGTCCCGTGTGGACAAGTTAGGAATGTATAAAGCAAACACCTTCATTCACTTCTGTTTTCATCCGTTTTGAGATATTTCGTCGGTACCTTTCCGCTGGTTCTCCGTGTACAAAGATAGATTAGATGTTCATTTCAACGTTGTTTCACAGCTTTGAAATGATTATCTATTCTATTACAGTGTACTCGGAGAACAGCGGGGAGGTGCTGCCGAAATTTACTCGAAACGGTTGAAAGCACAAGTGATGGGTGTTCGCTCTATACATTCTTAATGGGATAGAAGCCTTACCCCCGACAGCCGGAACATACACATACAACAAGAATACACAACAAGCGCATAATTAGAGAGTGATTCGAGATGTTCAAGTTAAAACCAATATATGATACTCGATGATAATATGAAACCTTCATATTCTCATCGATACTCATATATGAAACTAAAAGCGCTACTTTGTCCCCGTCTATCGGTTAACATACGTTCGATAATTTATTCTTTTCAACGACAAACGCATACACAAAGCATATACACGGATTTTCTCCTTTGTCAGTAACTATCCCGTTCTTATATTTCTCAATATAGTCACCATAACCTACAATTTATATGTTATACAGTCTAACATGGCCCATGAGTATGTCAGAGTTAAGGACTGGATGTATGTGGATTGGCAACAACGTATGCAACCTAAGTTTGTCGCAGGAGTTGCTGCTTTCATTGAATTTACACGCGCACATAATAAGATCATAATAGAGAAGATTCTCTGTCCATGCGATAGATGTGGCAATAAGTACTGGCAGAAGGTAGAATTGGTAGAGCTTCATATTGTAAAATATGGGTTTACTAGATTTTATACAACTTGGAAATATCACGGGGAAGGAGAAGAATGCAGTAATGCGGCAGAAGAAGAAGGAGAACACAATAATACGGCAGGAGAAGAAGGAGAATTCGGTAATGCGGCAGAAGGAGAAGATGGTAATTTATTTCCATCAGAAGAAATGGAGGATATGGTAGAGGCTGCCCTAAGTGAATCTATTCGTACCGAAGATGACATTCCTTCCGGTCAAGGACCGCGTACGGATAAATATGAAAATTTCATGAATGATGCTAGAAAACCAATTTATGAGAATGCGAAGTATTCCACCCTCTCATGGTTCATCTAATTTTTCCAGATTAAGTGCCTAAATGGATGGAGTAACAAGTCATTCACAATACTTCTTTCGTTCTTGAAAGATTCTATGCCTCCGGAAAATAACGTGCCCGACAGCTGGTACGGAGCCCAGAAGATAATGTCTGATTTGGTTCTAAAGTGTGAGAAGATTCAAGCATTTCCTAAAAATTGCGTAGTGTACCGAAAAAAGAATTCAGATTTGAAAGAGTCCAACATGCGGAGAGGCCAGGTATAAGCCGAAAGATTCTGATAAGAAGCCTGATATACCTGTCAAGATAGCACGATACTTTCCCATAACACAGAGGCTACAGAGGCTATTCAGGTGCAAGAAAACAGCCGAGGCAATGATTTGGCATCACCGTGCTCCTCCAAGTGAATATGGAAAAATGAGCCATCCAAGAGATTCACCGGCATGGAAGGATTTCGATAGGAGGCACACAATATTCAGTAGCGGTCCTCGCAATGTCCGGCTCGGACTGGCTACTGATGGCTTCTGCCCATTCAACTATATAGCTGGAAGTCATAGCACATGGCCCGTTGTAATGATAATTTATAATCTGTCACCTTGGTTGGCTATGGACCAATCATACATTATGATGGCTCTTCTTATCGACAGACCAAACTCACCGGGGAACAATATCGACGTCTATCTCCGACCTCTGATCGAGGAGTTGAAATCTTTGTTCATTGATGGTGTAGAGACATACGATGCAAACACAAATACAACCTTCATACTGCGTGCGGCTTTAATGTGGACAATTAATGACTTTCCTGCGTATGGAATGCTATCAGGTTGGTCCGTACATGGTCATAAAGCATGTCCTCATTGCCATAAATACACAACATCGAAATTCTTCAATTTTAGCAGGAAGGTTTGTTATTGCGGCCATCGACGTTTCCTGCCTCCAGACCACCCCTATAGGTTAGACACGGTTCACTTTGATGGTCATCAGGAGTTTCTTGGACCTCCATCCGCATTGTCCGGAGAGGACGTGACTGCTCAATGGGATGGTTACAATAATGTAACCTTCGGGATAGATCCGACGAAACAGGTCAAACCACCATTTTGGAACAAATTAAGCATTTTCTTCGAGCTTCCGTACTGGTCAACAAATTTAGTGCGTCATTGTCTGGACGTCATGCATATAGAGAAGGGAGTATCAGAGCACATACTCAACTTGCTTCTTTGTAAAGACGGGAAATCGAAAGACAATCTGAATGCTCGGATGGATCTACAGGAGTGGGGAATAAGAAGTGAATTGCACCCTAGACCGGTAGCGGGTAAACTGGGCAAGTTTGTACTTCCCAATGCCGCTTATCATATGTCACAACCGAAGAAGAAAAGATTCCTACAGGTGTTGCATGATTTGAAAGTTCCCACAGGTTTCTCAGGATCATTCAGCAAGAAAATAAAAATTGTGAAAGGCAAGATCGATGGCCTGAAAAGTCATGATCACCATGTTATCGTGGAGCACCTTCTTCCATTAGCCCTCAGGACTTCTCTTCCCGAATCGGTTGGTCTAGTAATCAACGACCTATGTTGTTTTTTCAGAGAGTTGTGTGCTAAAACACTGGAGGTTGTGCCGCTGGATAAACTAGAAAATTCTATTGTGTTGATACTTTGCAAGTTTGAGCATATTTTCCCACCGTCATTCTTCGATATCATAATACACTTGACGGTTCATCTTGCAACTGAGGTTAAGTTAGCCGGACCGGTACAATATCGATGGATGTATCCCGTCGAGAGGTACGTGTAATTTTTCGTTTCGCGCAATTTATAAATTTATTGTTGTCCTGTATGCCCATATTTATTTATTCAACATATTTTCATTAGGTACCTCTACACTCTTAAAAAGTATATACGCAATAAAAATCGACCAGAGGGTTCTATCATGTAAGGTTATCTTCTTGATGAAGCAACCACATTTTGTTCTCTCTATCTGGACGAGAACATTGAGACAAGACTTAACCGGCCTCGAAAAATTCAAGACGGGCCATATGGTACAGCCGAGTATAAGAGGGTAGACACTATGTTTATCAACAAGATATACCGGTTTATCTTGCTTAATTGCGCATGTCTTGAACAAATTAGAGAGTAAGTTTTTTTTGGATTAATTGTTATATTTTTGTTTGTGTATGTTTGAAATGATATAATATTAATGTCACCATTATTTGTCGAAAACAGAATTCATTTTAACGAGGTACGTGAGGGGCATCCTGATTGGAACGAAGAACGATTGGAAAAAATCATCAGGATAATTTTTGTGATTGGGTCACAGATCATGTAAGTTATTCGAATAACATTTTATTGCTATCAGTTTTAATCTAAACTTGTATCGTTATGTATTTTTCGTAAAATTTGTTCTATTAGATCCATGATCCGAACTTGTCTGCATCATTTGAGAGTGATTCAAGATATTTAGCTCAATTTCCTAGTATGGAGGTTGCATATTACAAAGGATTTGGTGTCCTTGGATACAAATTCGAAGTTAAGGACAAAGAAACATCTAGAACCACTCAGAATAGTGGGATTGCGACGGTAGGATCGGACGGTGTGATTTATTATGGGTACTTAAATTGTATACTCGGCATCCACTATCCCGGACGATCAGAACCCTTTTATATATTCCAGTGTACTTGGTACTGTTCAGTTGATAAAACTGCACATTTGTATTACATTTTTCCTACCATTTTTCATATTAAAAAAGGACTTTATTATAATATATTATACATATGAGGGTTTATATGTAAAAACACCATTTTCCATGTGTTGATATATTTTAATTAGTATTTGGTAGGAAAATCTATGCAAATAAATCTATTGACCAAATCCTAGTAGAATTAAGCCTACTAAATATTATTTGAGATTATTGTGCAGAATTTTCCAAGTTGTTATGCAGAATTTATCAAACAAATCAAGTTGTTGAAGAAAACTTGCCAAATTAAGAAGCAAAACTTGGAGACCAAGTCTGGAAGCAACCGAGAGAAGATTTCTGAAATCTGAAGGTGCCTAGGATTACCAAATGTCATAAGTACAGAGCACCCAAAATATGATCAATTGATCTCCTCCATTGGCCGCGGAACCGTGGCCAAACCCCCCTGTTGACCGCGGATCCACGGCAATCTAGAGAGATCTTTTGCTACAATTTTGGGAGATCAATCACTGCTGAATTTTACCAAGTTTCCAACCTAAAGATTCTAGCTTTGCACTATAAAAAGGCACCGAGAGCCTCTTGGAAAAGTTATCAAGCCGACGAGATCACGAAGTCCAAGACGGCTCACACATCCAGACTGATCATCAACGGTTCATCTACCTCCTTGGAAGAGATCGAGAAGCAAACTAGTCTTTGTAATCATTTTCTAAGGATTCAAGTGTAATGAATTTTGTTGATTAATCAAGGTAGCTTTCTTTTTCTTTTTCTATTTCTTCATAGTTTAATTATGCAATTTCTTTCCATTTCTTTTTCTCCCAACATGCGCGAGTAATTCTCCGCTTGTTAGGGTTCGTAGGATTAGGGTAGGCTAATGCACGATAAAAATCTCTAAATCCTTTTTAAGTTCCATAAAGTTTATGAACTTTATCAAAAGAATCATTAACATCCTAATCGGGCGCGCTAACAATTCTTTATTAGTTCCGACCGCGATCAGAGATTAGATTAATGATTGTTTTGGTAAAGGCTAGATATGAACGGAGTTCCGTGTCGAGATAAAGGTTAAGAGTGGGATTCATTTTCCCTCCAGAAACCCTAATCTACACGCATCACCGTCGTTCTAGTTTTAAATCTATTAATGGATAAAAGGGTAACTTTTAATTAATCGTTCATAACTACTAAATCCTAACGAACTCTACAAGCCCTCTTATTATATTATCTACATCCCTAAAATAATCTAGATCTATATTTTTGCATTCTTGCTTAACGTAGATCTAGAAACCATTCTTCAAAATTCTTTATCCCTCCTCTCTTTCTCAACACATCTAAAGTAAGAATAAAAGGTTCCACGTTTCCCAGAGGACGACCCGTACTCACCTAGGTCTAGCTACACGCGATACCGTTCTGATTGCGGTTAACTACAAACAAACTTTTTCACACTAATCAAATGGCGCCGTTGCCGGGGAAACGTGCGTAATTTTTTATTCTTGCTATTTGTGTTGAATTCTTAGACGATTCATATCATTATTAACATAAAACTGCAAATTGCATATTTAACGATTTGTGTGTGAATTTTGCGAGGGAATCTGGAGTCACGGACTTGAGGAAACGGGAGATCTAGGGCTTCACACTTCTCTGGTATCTTTCTTAACTCCTTCTCTCTCCTCTCAAATCTAATAAAATCTATCTTCTGCAGGATTCTTTGCAAAATAGCGCCGCTCAAAAATCTTTTTGCAAAGTTTTGTTTTGCGGTTTTTTTTTGCATATTTTAATATGGATTTTTAAGGGGCAAGACCAAATTCAGATTAGGTGGGGATTTCATCACCCTTCCTAAGCCCCACAAATCACAAACAGAGCATCTAGATCAACCCTTCATTAATTTAAAAAATATCTAGACCAGACTCTAAGGACTGTCGCGCTCAATAAGGACAGAGGAAGGTCGTGGGTAATCTATCGTTTATCCGCATTACTTCTGTAGTGCCTAGGCAAGTGTGACAAAGGCTAGTGGATTTTAATTTGGCCCACGACGTGGTTCCTTCCCACTTACCTGGCACTTACCTGGCTACAAGGGTAGTACGGAGGCGGTAGAGGATTTATCCTGCGGCTTGTCCTTTGGAAGTCTAGGAGCGGTCTAGAGACTGGACCTAGGTGACCTTAGTTCTAGGGTTGCTTGTGCATCTTAGGGTGATTTGTCTAAATCCGTCATTTTTCAAAACAAACCAATTATTTTCTCCCCTTTTTACCCCTTCCCCCTTCTTCTCTTCTTATAATGGGTGACCCAAACAGACGATCTCTTGCCGAGCTTTGCTGTCCACAACCAGATATCTCTTGTTTTCGTAATCCCTTCGGTATACCGTCCGGCTCTTCCATGTCCTTAAGAGATAATATAGAACAAGCAGGAAGAAACAGTTGGCCACCTTAGTCTAAGTCTTATCAACCGTATCCTAATCCTACACCTGTTTCAGTTGATACCCAGAGTGAGGAAGCTCCTAGACGAATGTCCATTGCTGAGCACATAGCTAGGTCTAGAGGCCAAAGTTTCAACCCGGACCAATATCAACCATCACCCTCCACTTTCCAAAGAAGAGTTTGATAGCCAACCGACCAACCCATATCAATATTCTTCTTATCATAATATTGATCTTACTCCTACCCAATTTTCGCAACCATTCTATTCCTATCAATCCAATCCGACTTTTCCACTTTCTCTCGACAGTTCTTCTAATCAGTCATTTGGGAGTTTTAATTATCCACAGGAATTTCAATCTTATACTGAAACCCCTTATCAACCAAAGTCTAGTCTTAAGCGGAAATTAGAAGAAGGTATAGTGATGATGAATCGCATTAGAGAGGAATGGAAGGAAAGCATGGCTAAATATGAAAGGACAACGAGTTCCGAACCAGCCCAAGATTTTTCAGTATATAATACGGGCATCATACAAAATGAGAATTTGGGTAGAGAGACAGAATTATACACCCTTTCTAATCAAACCTTCCATTTCCAAACTGAAATCCACAACTCCAGTTTCATAGATTCATCAAGTACACCAAATAGAATGACTGATAAGTTGTGTGACTTTGTAGTGTTTGATTTACCCGACTGTGAAGGGTCCATTTCAAGTGAAACCATACCCAACCCTTATGATCTCTACACCTCCACTCTTGAACCAAAACTGATTGAAAACCATACTTTTGATAAGGAGTTTGAGAATTTTAACCTTCACTTGAATGAGGTGATTGACGTTGGGGATATTTTGATTGATGAACCCGAAATTTTGGATGAATTTGTCTCACCAATTCATCAAATCCTTTCACTTCCTTATGGTCATCATCTTGAGCCTTTAATTCTTCCTGAATCCCACATATGTCTTGAAGTTGATGATAATGGTATACCCGAAGATCAGACCGAAATACAGCCTCCATCTTCCACATCTGGTTCAGCAACACTCGACATACCAATTTGTTTACCCATTTCACCTTCTACTTTCTCCGGTTCTTCTTCTGTTCCTATAGTTTCAGTGAGTTTTGATAAATCACAATCCGTTAATTCAAGTTCAATAATACCAGAAATTCAACTTGATTTGGATATTTTTGAAAATGAGGTAGATAAGTTTTTCGAGTCCTCTACCTCAATAATTTTTGAATCAAGTAGGATAAATTCTGGCACAAAACTCTTTGACAGCAAAATGTTCAATCACACCATTGATAAAAGTTTTGAAGAACTTTTTGCTGACGAACTTAAATTTTTAAACAATACGGATTTTGTGATTAATCAATCTCCACCTATAGAGGTTGGACCGTCACCATTTCTTCTTGCTAATCATTCACATTCATCCTCATTCTTTCTTTTCTCTAATTTCAAACCCTTTCCAGACCACCTCTTATCCCTTCCCCACTTTTTCTTGACTCGATACAACACATTCTTCCACCAACCTATACGATATGCTGATAAAATCTTTGAATGGTTGGTGTTAACTTTTGGTCTTTGTAAAGCTTTATTTTGATCAAAAGATTCACCCCCTCTTAAAATGCTTCGTATTGTCTAACTCATGTTTGAGGGGGGGTATATTTTTGGCTCTTGAACATAACTTTTGCCCTCAAATTTGTGAGCCAAAAATAAGTTTGGGGGAGCATTTTCACTTTCATATATTCTTGCCCCCATTAATAATGTCCTTCCAAGCTTACAGGTTTTTGTGATCCAGCAGACAGCAACAGTGAGGACACTGTTGAAAACAAGTTTGTGGGAGGTTTGTGCTTATTTACGCATACTTTGCATTATACTATATATAAGCATAAATTTTTTTTTGATAACAAAAGAGTAGAAAGTGAAAAATTACATCCAAAAGATAGGAATAGTTTAAGAAAACCAAGAAAATTAGAAGTTTTCTTAAACGAACTAGTAATAAGTAGTTATGAGCTGTTGTCCCAAGGGTTAGTAAGATGAAGGAAGTCACTAATCTGAGGATAAAAATAAGTTTGAAAAATAGTTTCTATTCTGGAAGCCAAACATTTGAACGTTGATACCCTACTATATGCACTTACACACATCTTGAAACTCGGGATAGTAGAGGATACCTTAAAATGCTCTTGTCTAAAAGCCAAAGTATGAAGGAAATGAAAAAAAATGAATGAAGAAAATATAAAAATGGTGAAAAGAAAAAAATGAACACTGGTTTTGTATCGCCAAGGAAGCAATAAAAAAATATAGCGAGGGTGCCTCTTCACCTAGTGCGCTAAGGCCAACTGGTCTGGGAGTCACTGCTAAGCCTCAGGTGGTGCAAGACGAGAAAAATATTATCACCTAATCAGCAAGCACATGAGTAATCGGTCGGTTAGTACCTCAAGAAGTATTAACGGTCGCATAAAAATATGCGAGCAAATTCATAAATATTCATTAAGTTAAAAAGTACTACGGCAGATGGACAAGAGTATGATAGCTTGAATTGAATTCTCCGAGTGGAGGGATATTCTATTCACACACGTAGGGGTATATGATCGATGTTTGGATGAAAGGTAGAAACGAAAAATAAAGACGATGTTTTATTGAGGGATGATGTGATTTCTAACATTTTTTCATGACTATTAAGATAGGGCTCATGACAACTGAAAAGCTAGTGTAGTTGGAAACTCTAAATTTTCAAGGCCTTTCTTTTATGGTTCTTATCTTTATATGTAAATTTCACCATCTTTCTTTTGTTATTGGATTTTCTGGGTGTAATCCGCTGAAAACCCTCAGGAGACAACACTCCTCCTACTACGGACATCTAGAGGTTTAACGGCTTGTTGCACGTGCTCAGTGCAATCGTGTCTGCCTACGAAAGTGTGCTTAGTTTTCTCATTTCTTTTTCTCCTCTTAAATAAACTAGTTTGCTCGGGACGATCAAAGATAAGTTTGGGGGTATTTGTTCAGTTGATAAAACTGCACATTTGTATTACATTTTTCCTACCATTTTTCATATTAAAAAAGGACTTTATTATAATATATTATACATATGAGGGTTTATATGTAAAACACCATTTTCCATGTGTTGATATATTTTAATTAGTATTTGGTAGGAAAATCTATGCAAATAAATCTATTGACCAAATCCTAGTAGAACTAAGCCTACTAAATATTATTTGAGATTATTGTGCAGAATTTTCCAAGTTGTTATGCAGAATTTATCAAACAAATCAAGTTGTTGAAGAAAACTTGCCAAATTAAGAAGCAAAACTTAGAGACCAAGTCTGGAAGCAACCGAGAGAAGATTTCTGAAATCTGAAGATGCCTAGGATTGCCAAATGTCATAAGTACAGAGCACCCAAAATATGATCAATTGATCTCCTCCATTGGCCGCGGAACCGCGGCCAAACCCCCCTGTTGACCGCGGATCCGCGGCAATCTAGAAAGATCTTTTGCTACAATTTTGGGAGATCAATCACTGCTGAATTTTACCAAGTTTCCAACCTAAAGATTCTAGCTTTGCACTATAAAAGGGCACCGAGAACCTCTTGGAAAAGTTATCAAGCCGACGAGATCACGAAGTCTAAGACGGCTCATGCATCCAGACTGATCATCAACGGTTCATCTACCTCCTTGGAAGAGATCGAGAAGCAAACTAGTCATTGTAATCATTTTCTAAGGATTCAAGTGTAATGAATTTTGTTGATTAATAAAGGTAGCTTTCTTTTTCTTATTCTATTTCTTCGTAGTTTAATTATGCAATTTCTTTCCATCTCTTTTTCTCCCAACATGCGCGACTAATTCTCCGCTTGTTAGGGTTCGTAGGATTAGGGTAGGCTAATGGACGATAAAAATCTCTAAACCCTTTTTAAGTTCCATAAAGTTTATGAACTTTATCAAAAGAATCATTAACATCCTAATCGGGCGCTCTAACAATTCTTTATTAGTTCCGACCGCGATTAGAGATTAGATTAATGATTGTTTTGGTAAAGGCTAGATATGAACGGAGTTCTGTGTCGAGATAAGGGTTAAGAGTGGGATTCCTTTTCCCTCCAGAAACCCTAATCTACACGCATCACCGTCGTTCTAGTTTTAAATCTATTAATGGATAAAAAGGGTAACTTTTAATTAATCGTTCATAACTACTAAATCCTAACGAACCCTACAATCCCTCTTATTATATTATCTACATCCCTAAAATAATCTAGATCTATATTTTTGCATTCTTGCTTAACGTAGATCTAGAAACCATTTTTCAAAATTCTTTATCCCTCCTCTCTTTCTCAACACATCTAAAGTAAGAATAAAAGGTTCCACGTTTCCCAGAGAACGACCCGTACTCACCTCGGTCTAGCTACACGCGATACCGTTCTGATTGCGGTTAACTACAAACACACTCTTTCGTGTCAATCAGGTACGATACGCGAACCGATACGGATAAGTGGAGAAGCAATCTTGGGACTTGGAAAGATGAATATGGATTGACCAGTGTGAACACACTTCGATTTTACGGTCAGGAAGATCCGTTTATCTTTCTGAACCAAGCATTCCAAGTATACTACTCACGGTGTTTGAAGCATCCGGGATGGAGTGTTGTATGCCGATGGAAACCTAGAGATGTCTACGATGTCCCAAAATTCAAGGACAGCGATGAGGATGAAGAAGAGAGAAGGCTTAGTGTGCTCCGACCGTCTGTTTCAAAGGACGGGTTGTCTTCGGCCGATCATGAAGTTACGTGGGTTAGAAATGACATCGACGATGAAATCTAAGTAGATATGTATAATGCGCCCACGAAACGAAAAAGGTTATCATTAATGTTATATTATTACTTCACATTTTACGATCTATACATATATAGTCAATACTTTTAATGATTGTCAAATGCGTCCATGAACCGTTTATCTAGATTTGATGACGATGTCGGGAGCAGTGAGGGGCGGCAGGAGCTCCAGCCGCGGCAGAGGCAGAGGCAGAGGCAGAGCGGTTCTGCCGCCCGAAGAGCTCCGTAGGGAGTTTCAGAGGGTCGGTCTTGCATCCAGATCGGAGACCCCTTCGGATGCCTCCTTCCGTGTAGATTTTGCCACACCTCCAGGTATATTGCACGCATATCCATTTTGAATGTTATATTATAGATATCCATGCCTGTTTATGTCAAAATTACTTATATTGTCAATTTTTGATTTTCTAGTTGTTGGTGATGCGTCCACATCTGGGACAGAGGCCACTCCCGCTCCTCCAGGTATGTTTATATATCATATAGTGCATGTATATTGATTTAGAATGCTATATCATAAATATACACACATTCCTTTTGCTCTTCCTTAGATAGTAATTTTTATTATTGTCTAGCAATAGGTGGTGACACTACCGCACCTGCGGGTATGTTTATATATCCTATAGTGCATGCATATTGATTTAGAACGTTATATTATTGGTCTACATATTTTTTTCCAATTACTTATATAATCTATTTTTAATTGTCTAATTATAGGTGGTGCGTCCACATCTGACGCAGGGGCCACTCCTGCCACTTCCATACCCTCCGCATCATCTGCAGGTTAGTATGAATAAATGTGAATGCGTTGTGCAGAAACAGGCCGCTCAAAATACAGAGAATAGGAAGTCGGCGAAGAGGGGTCGCCCCACTTACACCGGTGGCTCGAGGAATATTACTCGAGCCATGGAGTTATCGGTAAATTACAATAGACCGGCCTTTGTGATATAATGCAATATTTATGAGTTATTTTCTAATATATCTAATATTAAGAGTTATTTTCTAATATTGCAGACAGCTCAGACCCTGGGGCAAGGTGGTACACCGAGCGTGCTGTCCGCATATCTTGCCGTCTACGGCACCTCGACGATCCCGCCACGGGCGAGCTTCGATATCCCGACGTCGCTACCCAGGAGTATTGCATAAGTGTAAATATTTATTCTACCCATATTTGAAATTTTAGTTTTGGAAGGTTCAAATTTAAATTTTATACTTATACTTTACTGCTTAATGTGGTTGTAGGAGCGGGTGGTTGAGCAGGCTGAGGCCTCAGGGATCGATTTCACCGGACAGAGCGATCCGAGGCTGCTGACCCCAGTCCTGGACGCCGCACACGGAGGGCACCACGGAGGTTGGGAAAGAGGCCGGTGACTGGGCCCTAGCAGGGCCCATATGAGGTTGGACTCCACCCCGGAGGTTACTTCCTCCGTCTCCAGTGAGCGACGTGTCCAGCAGGAACTGGAGAGCTTGAAGGCCACCGTTCAGGAGTTGAAGGAGATGCTGGTATGTATACTACTTAATAGTAAAATATCATGTCATATTATAAATATCAACATATCCAATATTAGTATGTAGCCTGAGCTTATTTGGTTGTAGACTTAGGTTTGATTAATCATACATACATATCTAATTAAAATAAACTACGGTTTTCCAAACTAGATATCCAAATGGGGTTTCGAAATAACTTGATAATGATACGAATTCGAATAATACACAGTTCTTACACGCTTATTACACACGTTAGGTCCAGACGCGACAGGGTATATCGGCCGAGCCTCCACATGCATCTCCTTCGGCTGCGGCTCTGCAAACCACTACATCGGCTGCGGTTCCGCAGACAGCTCCTATAGCTCCACCGCCCGCTCAGACTCCTGCAGCCGCGGCTCCGTAAGCCACTACCTCGACGGCGGCTGCGCAGACCACATCGCCAGCTCCACAGCCCGCTCAGACCCCCGCACGCGCCGAATTGCATGATTTATTGACCGAGGAGCAGGCGCGCCAGATTCTAGCGTTTATCAGAGGTGGAGCTGGACCGAGCTAGGGTAGCTTTTTGATTCTTATTTTTTGAAACATGTATTTATTTATATGATACATATTGTACTACATTTTGGACGATATTGATATTGGTGGTCCTACGGTGTTTATATTTATATCATATTCTATTTTTTGGTTTCTTTTGTATATTATATGCGAGAGATGTGATTATGAATACCGCGATATATGTTGTGTGATGATTAATTTTATATTCGATTGATGTATATATTATTGTGCACAGGACGAGAAAAAAAACGGCAGCCTTTTTTAAAAAAAAAACTGATAGTATGTACCTACGGATTAATCCGTAGGTACGCACTTTGCCCCTACGGATTAAACCGTAGGGGAAAATTATTAGGATAACTGATATTTTCCCCTGTGATCTCAGTATCAGGGGGTTGGGGTTGCCCTTACGGATATATCCGTAGGGGCAAACAAATGCCCCTACGGTGTTATCCATAGGGGCAAAATATCAGGAATCCTGATATTTTGCCCCTACGGATAAGTACCTACGTATGTATCCGTAGGGGCTACTACTTGGCCCTACGGATTCATCCGTAGGTACAAGTAATATATTTTAAAAAACCATAAATAAAATAAATTTGTTGCCCCTATGTCCTAATCCGTAGGGCAAAAGGGACCTACACAGAAATCCGTAGGGCCAAATATTTGTCTGTAGGGGCATGTTCAGGGCTTCAACTTGCACCTACGGCGTTTGTACCTACAGGACATTTTATTGTCCCTACGCATATATCCGTAGGGGCAGTGGTTTTCCCCTACGGATAAATCCATAGGGGCAACCCTTATTTGTACTAGTGATAGATAAATAAGATAATACACAACGCATGGAAAATTAAACAAAAAGGAGAAGAAAGGATGCGCTGATCATAAGCCATGGAAATAGCTAGCTAGGCTCTTAATTATTAACATAAGCAAAGTAATTAAGCAACCCATGTAATTAATAAACTTCATGAAAATAGTACTTAGTAGAGGTGGTGATGCTTCTTGCCATGGGCCTCCTCATCCTCCTTTTTGGCCTCTTTCCTCTCATGCTTCTCATGCAAAGTGTAGTCTGCAGCGCCCGCGATCTCCTCCTTGATCTTGTGCTTGTGGGCATGCTCCGGGTCCTTCTTTTCCTGATGCTTCTCACACTGCGATCATAAAATATCATTAAGCCATTAAATCGGCTAAAAAAAGGAAATTGAAAAGGTTTTGTATGCGAAAAATATTATCATCTTTTCCATGAAAATCGTCTATGTTTAGTTTTCTGTGCATTTACATGTATTTATAATATTTTCTAAACAAAATTTAATTAATCGACCTTAAGTCTATCGTAAAATAAAACTTATGTGTGGAGTAAAAGTATCCTTATACCTATCTACAAGAATAAGGGTGACATTCAAAATTGCTCAAACTACCGTAAAATAAAACTTATGTGTCACACCATGAAGTTTTGGGAGAGAGTGATTGAATACAGACTAAATAAGGATTTAAGATAGTAGAGAACCAGTTTGGGTGCATGCCTAGACAATCGACGACAGAGGCTACTCATTTTCTTTGTCAACTTATCAAGCGTTTTCGAGAGAGTAGAAGAGATTTGCATATAATATTTATTGGTTTAGAGAAAACGTACGACAAGATATCTAGAGAGGTATTATGCGGGAAAATGATGAAGAAGGGGGACCCCGTCAAATACATTGACATAATCAAGGATATGTACGATGGAGTAGTGGCAAATGTCAAAACTTGAGGCGACCCAACGAGTGATTTTCCGATTACAATTAGTTTACATCAAGGATCTGCATTAACTCCATTCCTGTTTACCATCGTGATGTATGAGCTTACTAAAACTATCTAAGATGAGATACCTTAGTGTAAGCTATTCGCTGATGATATTGTTCTAGTAAATGAGACGAAAGCAGAGATTAATACCAAATTGGAGTTATGGAAGAAAACGTTAGAATTTCGGGGGTTCAGATTGAGCAGGTCCAAGACAGCATATATACATTGCAAATTTAGCAAAAAGAGAAGTCGAGAAGGGCAAGAGATATTACCGAGCGATCAGTTTAGATATCTAGGTTCCATCATCCAAAAGGATGGGAAGATCTATAACGCCCCACGTCCCAGTATAGATGGCATGACCGAAACTGTACAGTTTTGTCCTTCAGAGAAAACCAGACCCGAACAGGGATCTAGTAAATGAGACGAAAGCAGATGTTAATACCAAATTGGAGTTATGGAGGCAAACGTTAGAATTTCGGGGGTTTAGATTGAGCGGGTCCAAGACAGCATATATACATTGCAAATTTATCAAAAAGAGAACTAGAGAAGGCAAGAGATATCACTGAGCAATCAGTTTAGATATCTAGGTTCCATCATCCAAAAGGATGGGAAGATCTGTAATGCCCCACGTCCCATTACAGATGGCATGACCAAAACTGTACGGTTTTGTCCTTCGGAGCGAACCAGACCCGAACAGGGATCACTTCCCAGGAGGTCACCCATCCCAGAATTTCCCAAGCCCGAGCTCGCTTAACTACAAAGCTATCAAGATCCTGTCGTGCCAGTTCACTTAAAAGGCGCCTCTGTAATTGAAAGTGGTATCATTACATTTATAATGCAGTTCGGTTCTCTTTCGGAATGTGCTTTAGAGACCTGATCTCATTGTTCTAGAGTAGTTCCTGCGAATTCAAGAGGTGGTCCCGCCTTTTGGCGTGGCACTTTGTTCCGTGTGGCATTTTATACCATGAGCAAAGACCGGGGCCCGACATCCTCCTCATCTAGAACATTGGTTCGTTCTCAAACCACAGATCTACTATTGAGGAAGGTGCATAGGCCACCATAAATGTAATGCCCCAATATAGATGGTATTGTCTGTTCTGACTGAAACCGTATGGTTTTGTTCTTCGGAAAGAACTGGACCAGACCATAGGTCACTTCTCAGGAGGCCACCCATCCTAGAATTTCCCTGGCCCGAGCACGCTTAACCACGAAGTCCTCAAGCTCCTGCAGTGCCGGTTCACTTAAAAGATGCCTCTGTAATTGAGGGTGACATCATAACATTTATAATGATGTTCAGTCCTTTTTCGGAATGTGTTTCAGGAACCCGATCACATGGATTCAAGAGGTAGCCTCAGCCCTTTGGTGTGGTAGTTTGTTCCGTGTAGCACTTTGTGCCCTGAACAAGGACCGGGGCTTGATAAGATAGATAGTGATGTTAATCAAAGGATCCAAATTGGTTGGTTGAAATGGAGGAGTGCAATACGGATTTTGTGCGATCGTAACTTTCCGTTATGGTTGAAACTGAAGTTTTATCGGAGCGCTATTCAGCTTGTCTTATTATATGGTACATAATACCAGGCTCCTAAAAAGCATCATACACAGAAAATGGACGTAGTAGAGATGCGCATGCTTTGTTGGATGTGTGGTAACACTGGAAAAGATAAGATGCGAAATGAAGATATTTGTGCAAAAGTTGGTGTAGCTCCTGTAGAGGAGAAGATGCTGAAAAACCAGCTAAGATGATTTGGTCATATGTGACACGGTCCTTTGGAAGCATCGGTTCGACGAACGGATACTCTCGATATAGGCAATGTCAAAAGGGCGAAAGAGAGAACGAAGAAAACATGGATGGAGGTGATACGAAAAGATATGGTTGCCAAAAGCCTCAATGAAAGTATATTGTTCGATAGGAATGAGTGAAGGCGGAGGATTCATGTGCTGGACCCGGCGTGATTCTCATGTTGCTTCATGTAGCCTACCCCACATGCTTGAGATAAAAATCTCAGTTGTTGTTGGAGGTTGGGGATTTTATTTTATTTTCCTTTTTTACATAAAAATGAAGAAGATTGTTGCTATTTATTAATTGGTTTTTTTAACTTTGGCCACAACCTTTTTCATATTTTCCAAAAACACACCAACTATTTCATATATATAATTTCAAAAACACCATTTTTTTCAATTTCATCTGAAAATGACACCATGGTTAAATTTCATTAACTCTCCTTCCATCCCATATTAATTGTTGTCAATTATAGCCGTTAGGGGGCTAAAAAGACAGAAATACCCCTCAAATGGTTGTATTTTATTATTAAAAGGGTTCAAGAATGTCTTCTTCCTGTATTTCTCTCTCACACACACAAAATGTCTCTCTGAGCCTCCTCTCTCTTTCATTTTGGGATGATCGAAAATGATTATAGGGATTGAGCGAGAACGAGAGATGAGAGAGAACGAGATTGATGAGGGAAAGGGATGAGAGAGAGAAGAGAGAACGAGAGAGATGAGAGAGAAAGAGAGAGTAATGAAGGGTAAATGGGTCAAAATTGTCCCGATCTAACCCTACAGTTACATTAACCCACCCTCTAACTCATGCCGGTAACTGCAAACCTAACAGATATATCCTTTTTAGATATCGGTAGAAAAGTTAATGTTATTTTGGAAATCATGAAGTGGTTGATGGCCAAAATTTTTATAAAAAAACCTTATTTATTTTTTTATTCAAAAGGAGGCATTAGATACAAAATATCTTGGGATTTTATGCAACCACTTATAATGCTATGGTTTACAGAACCGTTTTTAAAAACTTTCAGTGGGGAACGCGCGGTTATCAGTTTGGACTTGGTCATATCATTATTCTAATTATCTTCCCAATATTTTAATTGAAAATGCTGAGACTTTTATACACAATGATAATCAAGCAACCTCCTAAATTACAATAATTTAAAGTTTAGTGGAAACAAAATAGAAAGCTATTTCCACGCTAAACCAAGATCATAGATAAATAAAATAATACACGACACATGGAAAATTAAAGAAAAAGGAGAAGAAAGGATGCATTCATCATAAGCCATGGAAATAGCTAGCTGGGCTCTTATTATTAACATAAGCAAAGTAATTAAGCAACCCATGTAATTAATAAACTTCATGAAAATAGTACTTAGAAGAGGTGGTGATGCTTCTTGCCATGAGCCTCCTCATCCTCCTGTTTCGCCTCTTTCCTCTCATGCTTCTCATGCAAAGTGTAGCCTGTGGCGCCCACTACAACTGCGACCGCGATCTCCTCCTTGATCTTGTGCTTGTGGGCATGCTCCGGGTCCTTCTTTGCCTGATGCTTCTCATACTGCGATCATAAAATATCATTAAGCCATTAAATCGGCTAAAAGGAAAAAGAAATTGAAAAGGTTTTGTATGCGAAAAATATTGTCATCTTTTCCATGAAAATCGTCTATGATTAGTTTTCTGTGCATTTACATGTATTTATTATATTTTCTAAAAAAAATTAATTAATCGACCTCGAGTCTATATTCTATGGCTATTTTAATCATAATATTTTTATAGATTGAACTAACACAATTGTGATCCAAAGATGACATGGTATATAATTGTATATTTTAGTTATAATGAAGCATGGAAACAAGCATGGATCAGAGACACAGCGGGTACATGGCCAGGTAACGATAGCTTGCAGTGTTGTCTTTTTAGATTCTAAAAATATAAATTTCTTTTTTCTTGTAGTATAAATCAAGCTAGTTTTATATGTTTCTTTCTTAAAGCTATTCTTATTATCGTTCTTGTTTTCATCGTAACTTTGAATTTATCTATCGACCTACAAATGACATACACGAAAGATGACAACATAATTTTTGAAGAGAAAGAATTAGGCATCACGTTTAGCTTTCATTTGGAAGTTTGACACCATTCATTTTGATATTAAATTCTTAATATGATTTCCGTATCAAACATGTGCCATATATTCAGGATCGATGGAAAACCGTCGGGTTTGCCACCATCTAATAACAAGAACAAAGATAACATAACCGCCATTTTTTTGGCATATCTGCAATATGACATGGATATAAAATTTAGGGCAAACAAGAATACAAACCAAAGCGAAAGCTCCAGCAGCAACAGTGCCCATCGCTCCAAGGTGCTCCTTGTGCTTGTGATGCTTCTCCTCCTCAGCTGGGCTCATCTCCTCCTCCTCCTTTTTGTGGTGGAAGAAGTGGTGGTGGTTCTCCTCAGCCATTGGATCTAAAAATTGAAGGGTTGTGATTTGATTGTAGATGGCACTTGAGAATTGAGTGAGTGTTAATTTGTTTTACCCTTAAGGTTGGGGTGAGGTATTTATTTATAAGGGGGGATTTTGGGGGATGAACGCGGTAACGATACCGTGTTGGTTAGGTTCGTTGAATATACAGATGGCATGAATTTTGCATGTGGGGCTCACTGTTTTGTTTTATTTACTAGTTTTTGGAAGGTCACAGAATGGTAATAATGTGTATTATATATTAGCTGGAAAAATAATTTGCTACCCACTTTTAGGTTCGTTGAATATACAGATGGCATGAATTTTGCATGTGGGGCCAAATGTTTTGTTTTATTTACTAGTTCTTGGAAGGTCACAGAAGGGTAATAATGTGTATTATATATTAGTTGAAAAAATAATTTACTACCCACTTTTATTTTGACCCTCGTGCCATCCGAGAAATAAACATCATGAATCCTATTTACGACACTGATATCTAAATGTGAACATCACCCATCTATCTCTTGGATGCATACGGATGCACGACTACAAATGTGGGTACTGGTAACCAGGAATTGGTCGCGACTTTCACCATTACCAATTTCTAGTAACGGTTTAAACAGATTTGGTAGTGGTTTAAACCGCTACCAATTCCAATATGTCGTGGGCCCCACAATCCACTCATGATTAAAAATCAAATTTCCTTTCCCCAGAGCCTTTCTTTCCTTCCAAAAAAATTATCCTCCCTCGTCTTCCCAGTTCTCCTACCCCAGCTCCTCTCCGTCGCCTCCGTCTCGCCGCCTCAAAGCCCCGGCCCCGTCGAAGCCCTCTCCTCCCTAGTCCCAGCAAAGCCCCGTCCCTGTCGATTGAGCTCGTCGTCGAAGCCCTGGTCATCATCGCCGTCGATTGAAGCCGATCGATGCCCTGGGTCGTCATCGATGCTCCCCGGCGTCGTCAAGAGGTAAGTATAATTGGTTAGGATTAGGGTGATTTTATTTTTTTGGTTTAATTTAAATTTAAATTTGTGCCCTAGATCGTCATCGAATCTCGTCGTCATCGTCAAGAGGTAAATTTCAAATTTTTTTGGTTTAATTTTTATTTTTTGAATAATACCCAAAAAAAATTATTGTTTTTGCTGCTGCTTTAGTTGTTGTTCTTGCTGCTGCCGCTGCTGTTTTTGTTGCTATTATTGTTGATGCTGTTTTTGTTGTAGAGGATATGGATTATGATTAGGGTTTGGGTTGGGGATTAGGGCCAGGTTAGGGTTAGGGTTGGGAGTTAGGGTTTATGTTTAGGGATAGGGATAGGGTTAAGGTTTGGAATGGGTAGTTTAGTGCAATGCAACAATAATTGTTAAGGGTATTTTAGTGTAATTTAGTTAAGGGTATTTTAGTGAAATTTATAATAATTTAGTTAATTTAAGGTATTTTATTGAAAAACCAACAATGGTTAAGGTATTTTAGTGTAATTTAGTAAAATTGAAGAAATATGTTGCTTAGGAAAAAGTTTAAGATATTTTAGTGAATAAAAACAATAGCTGCGGGCAGTTTAGTGAAATTTTTGAAGGTATTCTATAGTAATTTAGTAAGTGTATGTATGTGTGTGCGCGCTCGCACACACACACAAGAGCGCACGCGCGCGCACGCGCGCACACACACACAAGGTTAAACCTTAATTCATCATATTCTCCTGTACATTACACTTTTATCAAATCCTACCCTAACCCTAACCCTAAATCCAAAATCTTAAACTTGATTAAGAAAATTCGTAATTTTAAAAAAATTTATCCCAAACTAAAAACTTCAAAATCTTAAAATTGAAAGCTAAACATAAAACTAATTCAAATTAAATCTTAAACTAAGTGTATGATATTCGATGATAATGTCACGCCCCGCTTCCCAGTGTACGGCGAAGGGGATGCGACGAGGTCCGCTACGTATATACTCAGAAGTACATACGCTAAGCGTATCTAAGCAATATAAAATAAATCACAAGAGACAAGATATATAAAAAATAACAGCAACTTTATTAATAACATTCTTTTGTACAATGCATGAAAAGTAAATACAACTGGAATGAAAAGCGATGCCTAAACAATGGCAAAACAGGAAATGAAAATACTGAATAGAACAAGGTACAATGTCTAGAGCTCGGGGTCTTCGTGAAACTGATCCAAGTCTTCACCGGTGGTCTCGATCTCTGACGGGTCCAAAACACCTGACGACATTCAAAGAAGAAAGAAATAGAATGTCGTCAGCGAACAGGTCGCTCGGTAAGTCCCAAAGATAAAGAATAATTAGAAAAGACAGAATAAGAGGTATCTTCTAAAGTTTAATGTTGTAGAATATTGTGTTCACGCTGTTATTTATAGCTTGGTACGGAAAGATGCCAGTGTATACGAGAGGGGTCTCAGTATGCTAGAGACCAGGGTAAACATAATGTACAAGGAACCGTTAGGCCACGGTACAACAGCAACGATATATAGATTAGGTGTCTTAATCTTACCGCCTCGTGCCACTTCTAACACTTTCCGCACCAATCTACCCCTTAAATCCCGTAGTGTTTTGATTGTATTGTTGTATTGTATTGTATAAGTTGGATGACTGACCAAAACCATGATATCAGTAAATAGATTGTAACTGCATAATCAGGTAAATGGAATAACGGGATAATGGATGTATATCCATGGTTTGATTCAGCCAAATTGTATAGATTGTTAACTGGATTCTGGGATTCATGTGTTCATATTGAGTTGTAATATTAAAGAATGTAGATTGACTTGAATCATATTCAAGTCAGAAATAATCAGACTCAAACCCGAGTTAGACCAAAAGAAATGCAAGTCGAAGTTCTATAATTGTTAGGGTCATTATTGTAATTTATAAAACTTGAGGGGGTTTTATGTAAAAATACTTTTGTATAGTTTTCAAGATACACCTCAAGTATTTATTATTCGTCTTTATAGTTATAATGAGTGTAATTTTATTTTGTGTTATTTCTAGTGAAAATATCCCAATTACATAAATAAAGGTATTTATCTGTAATATTGTTTTATTTGAAATTCAAGGTATTTTAATGTAAAATTTAGTCATGTGATTTTTAGAAAAATGGAATATTTATATTATAAAAAAATAGATCTTTTAATGATAATATACATATATTTATAAAAAAAATAATTTCAATAAATATTTTATATTTTAAAAGTCTCATTTTCTTAAGATGTCGTATTTTAAACCTTTCGAGACCGAATGCTCCTTGCGGAGGTCTGAATCTCGCACTACTAGGCCCGAGAGTGCACGATAAACCGTACTATCCCTGACGGGTTCCCCAAAGGTGGGTTGTAGTGGCGCTTTGCAAAGATTTTATAAATACTATCGTTTAGAAAACGGTTTTATTAAAGTAAAAGGTATTTATTTGCAAAAGTCGATTTTCCGTATTTTAGATTTTAGAGTTTTCTATTTCAACTAGCCTATTTCTAAAAGATCTAAACAACAAGTTGTTAGAAACCTCAAATCGCCTCTTCACCGCCAATTGTGGCCAAGTAAGTACAAGTGAGGAAGGAGGGATCCGCTCACGAATCGTGAGACGGGCCTTTTAAAGTTACCTTTGCTCACTTTCCTAGCCTAGACACCACAAAGTCAGGTTTAGATAAACGATCGATGTCCACAACTTATTGTATTTTCCTATTAAAAGATGTTTGTTTTAAAAAATGTATAAAACCTAGAACTTTTTAGAAAAGGTTTTCTTAAGAAAATGGTATTTTAATGTAAAATCTTGTTTTATCGTATTCTAAGTTTTCAAGGTAGCGTGTTATGATTTCATATGAGTGTGTGAGGAGGTAGGTCATTACCTCGTGATCTACTTTAAGGTATAGCAATGTTAAAGGGTTAAATGTGAAAACTAAATATTATGGTATTTAAGTGAAAGAATACGATATATTGCAAAAGCTATCATTTTATGTGAGAAAACATGTTCAAATTAATTGTAAAGTGATTAATAGTCAACATAAAGATATTTAAGCATTATGGAATTGGTGATAAGTGAAATTTTATAGAAAACCGAATCGGAAATCGGTTTGTTCCGATTTCCGTCGGGTTTGTAAAGTCGTATTTTTATGAAAGAAAAGAAAGGTAGAAAAGGGAAACTTACGGGTTTGGACAACACTAGAGAGTGAGGGGGAGGTAGAGGGTTTGCCGGTGCATCGAATCGTCGTTGTCCTAACACGATCACCGAAATTTCGCCGTCGATTTCGTCAGCGCTTCGCCTTTCGCTCGATTTCTTACGTACCAAGTTCTCTTGGAATTTTGAGAGAGTGGACTTAGGAATTTAGGATGAGAGGGTAGAGGGTATGGGGGGTATATATAGGGTTAGGCTAGGGTTAGGGTTTTTAATAAAAATATATAAAAATATATAAAAATCATTAAACATCATTAAAATTTTGGAGTAAAAGGATTTATTGGGCTTTCTGTAACCGGTCCGGGTATTAAAAGTGTGCAGGAGAGTTGACCAAGTCAAGAGGGAACTTTTCCATGTTGACGACTCGGCCGTCCGGCCGTGTCCGGCCGGCGAATACAAAAATAATATGGGGTATGGGATTTGAACTCTGATGGCTTGGTTCAGCAGTGCAAGGTGTTACCAATGAGCTACAAGCTCCTGCTTGTATTTATGAAGTGAAATAAATACTTAAAGAGATATCAGCCGCAATAAATACTCAAGTATATATTGAATTTAAATTGATTCTTGTACATTAAAAATTGAGTTGTTACAAATAATATGAAATTTTCATATTCTCATCGATAATCATATGTGAAAAATCAAAATGTGACTTAGTCCCCTTCTATCGGATAACATACGTTCGATACTCGTCATGACATAAAACTATACGAAATTTGTTAAACATCAGACAATATCGTTAAGTTCTAACAACCGTCGCGTAATCTATATGACGAGAAAATTCAATCGTATGATAACCGATAGATTTGTCTAGTGTGGACAAGTTAGGAATGTATTAAATAAATACCTGCATTCACTTGTGTTTTTCTTTCGTTTCGAGATATTTCTTCGGTATCTTTCCACTAGTTCTCCGTATACAACGATAAATTAGATGTTCATTTTAATGTTTTTTGATAGCATTGAAAAGATCATCTTTTCTATTACAGTGTACTCGGAGAATAGTGGGAAGGTGCTGCCGAAATTTTCTCGAAATTGATGAAAACACAAGTGAATGGGTCTATGCTCTATACATTCTTAATGGGATAGAAACATTACTCTCGAAAGTCGTTACCTTCAACATCCAATATAGAATATTTAATATCATCAACATTTTTCTTAGGGAACGGTCCAATTCCCGAGTTATGAGCATTTGCTCTCGGTCCCTGATAATCTTTATAGCTAAATCGTCAATTGAAACTAAACTTAACCAAGTCGTCAATTAAATCTAGCACTAACGCTTCTTAGTACCCATATATTGCATATTTGTCAAGAAATCTTAATTATATGGCTCTCGTCTATAGAAACCTTGCTACGTTCGAACTGTTCTAATATGGCACTTCCGTAACTCTACGGCAAGAGTTGGATGTACGTCCCTTGAGAGCCAATGAATTTTTCCTTAATGGTGTTTACTTTTTCACTAATTTTATATACGCACGTCTTAGGTTACCGAAAGAGTACGAAATCTATTATCCTTGCTTTAAGTGTATGACAAGAGATTGCTCAAGAAGTCAGATGTTGAGTTGCACATTGTGAAATGCGGTTTCATTAGAGATTACACTACGTAGGAACTTCACGAATAAAAAGAAGTCGTTATAACAGAAGATGAGGCATTGCCAGTGCAAGAGACAGAAAAAGAATTCATCGAAATGGAAACCGAAGAGTGACAAGTGATAGTAGAAGAAGAGGAGGAAGACAGATGACAGTTTGAAGAAGATAAAGCCGTCAAAGACGATAATGCTATATTCGTGCCAACCGATGACATGGATGGGGTTATAAATGCCGCTGGACTTCCATATGAATGGAAAGCACTGGAACCTCGTTATTGGAGAAGTACAAGGCCGGCAATCCCTCTATATCCGAATTGCAAATGGTTTTTAAAACTTTCCTTTTTCATACGTCTCTTCCAAATCAAGTGCAAGAATAGATGGAATAACCGACCTTTCACCGATTTTCTAGCATTGCTGAAGGAAGATTTTCACGACAGAAATGAAGTGTCACCGAACTGGTACGAGACGCAAAAAATAATCACAAGTATCGGCCTAAAGTAGACAAGATCTATGCATGCTAGAATAACAGCGTTTTGTTCCGGAATGAACATGCCATACCCATAAACTGCCCTATGTGCGGGACCGGCCGATTAAAGCCTAACAAAGACCCTCAGTCGAGTAATGTGCCCATGAAGATTTTCCGTCATTTCCCACTAATACCGAGGCTACAACGATTAATTTATGTGTGAGGAGACGGCGTTCGAAATGCAGTGGCAATATAAAGCGCCTCGTGAAGAGAGAAAAATGAATCATTCTAGAGATTCTATGTCATGGAAATTTTTAGATGAAAAACATCCTACGTGTAGACCCTCGTAACGTAAGGCTGGGAATTGCAAGCGACGGTTTCAGTCGATTTAGGATGGTTCATGGCGTCCATACTCACAGTACTTGGCATGTTGTGGTGACTATATACAACCTGCCGCCATGGAGGGCTATAATACAGTTTTATCTTACGGTGGCGTTTTTAATCGATAGTTCCTCGTCTCTTAGGAAAAATATCGACGTGTACCTTCAACCCTTGATCGATGAGTTAAAATCGCTGTGGGAACCTGGCATGAGAACCTATGATGCACAAGGCAAACAATTTTTTTAGATGCGGGCCATTTTGTTGTGGACAATTAATGATTTTCTTTCCTACGGCATGCTGTCGGGGTGGACAACTCAAGGTAAGCTTGCGATTTCTTGTTGTCATATTCATACGAGTAACGTACGCTTGAAATTTAGCGGGAAAAAGTCTTATATGGGTCATCGATGTTTCTTATCTATAACTCACAGATTAAGAAGGAATAAAGAAATTTTTAATGGCAAGACGGAGACCGATAGACCTCCTAAACCATTATTTGATAACGACATACTGCAACAATGGAGAGGTTATCAAAATATCACGTTCGGAAAGACACGGAACAAAGATGCAATGCCATGCCCAATCGATTGGAAGAAACTTAGTGGTTTATTTCAGTTTCCGTACTAATCTGATCTACTGATGCGCTACAATTTAGATATCATGCATATCGAGAAGGGCGTCTCGGAGCACATTATCAATTTTATGTTGTGTAAGGATGGAAAAACGAAGGACAATCTCAACGTCCGTCGTAATTTGATGGATTTGGATGGTTTGTTCATTAGAAAAGAATTGCAATCTTGGCCTGTAGCTGGTAAACCGGGTTATTAGAGATCCCACCGGCAATTTACAAGATGGACAAAGAGGAGAAACGACAGTTCTTGCGGGTGTTAAAAGAATTGAAAGTCTCCGAAGATTTCTAATCAAACATTACCAAACAGGTGTAGGTAGAAAACCGAAAAATCATTTCGGCCGAAACCATCGATACGTGGTCATTTCGAATTGGTTCGGGTTTCGGCCGAAACCACCGATACATGGTAGTTTCATATCTGTTTCGGTGGAGACTGATACAAAATCCGAAACCGATACGAAACAAACCATACAATATTGTTTCAGCTCAAACCTTTAAAAACTTATTTTTTATACCATTTTTACGGTCATTGTGATCATTGTAGGCCTTCATTGTTAGAAAACCGTTAAAAAGTGAACCCAAACCCTATATTAATACTTATCTAAGTACACTTTTCAATATATTTTACATCATGGCTGGATTTTTAAACACTAGGATCATTGTCTTGTAATATAGAACCATACATTTAAGTATTTAATATATCTACACTTATGTATATTGTATTATTATCGAAACCGAAACCAGAACCGAGATTAGCGAAACTAGCTGAAACCCAGTGAAACTAATAAAATTATGAAAGACCGAAATCGAGTTCTTAAACCTTGATTTAATTCATATGGTCTTCAAATCTTCTCCTTTTTGTCTCCAATTTCATTAAAAAATAGGAATGCAAACAAAAATACTGTGGATTAAAACTTTTATCATCTTGTATATGTTATTTTGCATTCAAACGAACTCTCTCTTTTTATTCCCGCCATTTCCTTTAAAACACATTGAGGAAACAAAAGCAGCACAATACACAAGCTTCAAAATAGGGTAGTCCGTGATTAGTTCGACAATTTCAGGACCTTAATTCCCCTCCAGCAAGATTCCATATATTGTGAGCTCCCTGCTTGCATATAAACACCAAACTTGAAGTAACGTGTTTTCGCCCCTCTGCCACTCACAGTCAACTTTAAATCTCTGTCAATGAATATCTTAACCTGATTTTCTCCCGTGTCATGGATCACATTCAGTAGAAACCATCGATTACAGACATTATCTTCAATGATATTTTGCCGACAAAACTTTAGCATGCCATCATAGACCCTCTGTTGAAGAGTTGATGCGTAATCTCCCAAAGCACCGAAGATTAGCATAATGCTCACCCCTGACGTCCTGCTCGGGACATATGCCTGGCCTTCAAATTGCCACACCCCTGAAGTATAATCATATCCCTACAAGAAAATAGCTATACAATTTTAAGAGCCAAATAGCAGGACTAATTAACATCTATGTTTAAAGAACCTGTATCCGGTATATATACATAGGAGAGTGATCCATTGCAAACCGGTCCACGTTTTTTAAAAACTTCGTGTGGTATTAGAAACAAAATATTTAAAAGGAAAATTTTGATATTTTTGAAAATTTCTTAATTTTCGTGTGCACAACATGCAACATATTGAAGATTTGAAGAAAAGTAAAAAAATTCATGATTTTTGTGTGCTGGTATGCAAAATATTAAAAATTTTGGGATTTTGAAGATGGCTCGATTTTTTTGTGACATGGCAAACAAACTATTGAAAAACTGAAAAGCATAGAAAATTTTGAAATTATTGAAAATTTTCATGTGTTACATTATAGAGTGCCAAATATTGAAAAATCAACTAAAAATTTGAGATTTTTTTTGAAATTTTCGCGATGTATTCCATGTGTTAACAAGCAAAATTTAGTGCTCAAAAAACAACCAAAATATTGAAAAACATAAAATTAGGTAGTTTTTGTTTGATAACATGCAAAATATTGTAAATTTAAAGAAATAAAATATAATTTTGGGATCGTCAACATGCAAAATATTAAAATACCAAAAATGAAATTTTAATATTGTTGAAAATTTCATGATTTTCGTGTCCCATAGCATACATAATATTGAAAAGAAGTAAACATAAAATTTTATTAATTTTTAAAATTATGTGATTTTCGTGTGTACAACAACAACAACAACAACAACAACTGAGCCTTTTATCCCAAGCATAAGGGGTAGGCTACATGAACCAACATGAGAATCACGCCGGGTCCAACACATGAATCCTCTGTCTCCACTCACTTCTATCGAACAATATACTTTCATTGAGTCCTTTGGCAACCATATCGTTTCGTATCACCTCCATCCATGTTTTCTTCGGTCTCCCTTTTGCCCTTTTGCCATTACCCATATCGAGAGTATCTATTCGTCGAACCGGTGCTTCCATAGGTCTGCGTCGCACATGACCAAACCATCTAAGCCGGTTTTCCCGCATCTTCTCCTCTACGGGTGCTACACCAACTTTTGCACGAATATCCTCATTTCGCACCTTGTCTTTTCTAGTGTTACCGCACATCCAACGAAGCATGCGCATCTCCGCTACGTGCATCTTCTGTGTGTGATGCTTCTTAGGAGCCCAGCATTCTGTACCATATAATAAGGCAGGCCGAATAGCGCTCCGATAAAACTTCCCTTTCAATTTTAACGGAAAGTTACGATCACACAAAATCCCTGTTGCACTCCTCCATTTCAACCAACCAGCTTGGATCCTTTGATTAACATCACTATCGATCTCTCCATTCCTTTGGATGATGGAACCTAGATATCTAAACTGGTCGCTCGGTGATATCTCTTGCCCTTCCAATGTTATACCAATATGATTTTGATTTCTCTGGCTACTAAATTTGCAGTGCATATATGCTGTCTTGGACCTGCTCAATCTGAATCCCCGAGATTCCAATGTTTGTCTCCATAATTCCAATTTGGCATTAATCCCTGCTTTCGTCTCATTTACTAGAACAATATCATCAGCGAATAGCATACACCAAGGGACTTCATCTTGGATAGTTCTAGTAAGCTCATCCATCACGATGGTAAACAGGAAAGGACTTAATGCAGATCCTTGATGTAAACCAATAGTAATCGGAAAATCACTTGTTAAGCCACCGCAAGTTCTGACATTTGCCACTACTCCGTCGTACATATCCTTGATTATGTCAATATACTTGACGGGGACCCCCTTTTTCATCATTGTCCCCCATAATACCTCTCTAGGTACCTTGTCGTACGCTTTTTCTAAATCAATAAATATCATATGCAAATCTCTTCTCCTCTCTCGAAAGCGCTCGACAAGTTGACGAAGCAAATGAATTGCCTCTGTCGTTGATCGTCCAGGCATGAACCCAAATTGGTTCTCTGTTATCTTAATATCCTTCCTTAGCCTGTGATTTTCGTGTGTAATATCATGGAAAATTTTGAAAAACCTGAAGAAAACAAAAAATATTTTATTTTTGAAAATTTCATGATTTTCTTGTATTAGCAAGCAAAATTTTGGAAAACCCAAAGAAAACAGAAATTTTAAGATTTTTAAAATTTCGACATATTTGTGTGTATAGCATTTAAAATATTGAAAATAAAATTTTTAAGATTTTTGTAAATTTCTCTATTCTCGTGTGCTATATAACAAGCAAAGTATTGTAAAACCGAAAAAAATCGAGATTTTTAATAATTTTATGATTTTCTTATGAAGTAAGTATAGAAAATATTGAAAAGCTGAATAAAAATACTTAAGTATTTGCAAGTTAAGTCTTCATATATTTTACATATGGTGTTCATAAATATTATAAATTGCAAATCATATAACAATAAAATTTAAAGTTAATATGATATTTTTTTTATTTTGGACTTTGTACTCCTGCATTGTGCATGGGGTTCTTGCTAATCTATAATAAAAAAAGAAAAGAAAAGGCTATAGGCTAAATATCAACATAGCTAGTGTGAAAATGGTAGTAGTAGGAATATACAAAGTACATATTGTCATGGTACTTGTTGGAAGCATAGAGTGTGACGTGGCATTCTTTCTAAATGCCGAATAATTATTGAAAGTGTTTTAACTAGAGCAATTTAAGCAGTGTAACAAGCATAAAGATGTAGGGTTGATTTTATACATTTGTGTGTTCTTGTGATTACTATGCTAGTCTCTTATAATTTACTTCTTAATATAGGATCAATGGAATTCTAATATTATTATGTAGGGAAATTTCATCAAAACCACCATGTATTGTAGCATATGTTCTCAAAATCATCCAGGCGCGTTTACACAACTACTATAAGGGGTTGTCCCTATGGCTACAGGAATCCGTAGGGGCAAATTTTTATAGTCCTTACGGATTAATCCGTAGATCTCCATGGTTGTCCCTGCGGTGCCCTACGGATTAATTTAAAAATATTAAAACGTAATTTTTTATTTAGCCCTACAGAGCGGCAAAAGAAGGCCCTACGGATTAATCCGTATGGGCATAAATGGGTTATTTATAAAAAATAAAGCCCAGAAATTTCCTCGTTCCCAAAATTTCCCAACTCGCTCTCACCGATCTCTTGCGCGCGTCTCGTCATCGCCAACTTCATCGTCGACTTTCTCGTAGAAGGTAGGATCCCTCTCGTTACCGATCTCCCGCTTGCGTCGTCGACAGTGGAATCTCCGGTCTCCTCCACCTCGTCGATAGTAGAATCGTCGTCCTAAGGTGAGTTAATTTCAATTTTTAACTTCTAATTATGCTTTTAATTGTGTTATTGTTGATTTTTGGGTTGCTACAATTGCTTAGAGTTAGGGTTCGGTCTAGGATTTGGGCTAGGGTTAGGGTTAATTAGGTGTGGTTAGGGTTAGGGTTCGGTTTAGTGTTAGGGTTTGGTTTGGGATAAAACTCGAGCATAAAAAAGAAATTAACAAGTCCAACATGGTTTACACCAAAGGAATAGATATGGTAACTTACATCAAGAGTTAAATCCATAAAGATCGTCCCAAGGCACTGCAAGATAAAAAAAATTAAAAATAATGCTCAAATTTAATTTCTGTTCAGTAGACAAAACTTCATGAACAAAAACATAGACTGAACAAAAGTTTCTTTAAAATGTGGAGTAAAAAAGGCTATACATGAAACAATAAGAAATTGAAACAAAGTTCATGAGATCCCAACTCCTTTTCACCGTTAATTTAGCAAGGTAAAAAGTTCTATTGTTGGTAAATCGTTAAGTTTGTTCCACTAAATCAACTGTGAAAAAATGATAAAAATAATTAAAGATGATGGGTGTCGATCGTCGAATAAAATGATGGATGATTGATTTTTATTGATGGCGTGAGAGGAAATTCACTCATTTGGCTTCTTTTCTCCATTAGAGAGAGACTAAAGAGAGAGAGAAGGGATGACTAGGATCCTATCGGTAGTATTTAGAAACAAATCCTACCAACTTTATAGCCATTAAAATCTTTTGGGGATTTGTGCAATCAATTATGAAGAATATCTCTTATTTATTCCAAATATTATATCATTGTATGCACAAATCTTAAAGTATATCTTATTGGAACAAATATGGTAGGATTTGTTTTCATATCATACCGATAGTATCTTAGTCATTATATATATACTTGTGTGTGTTTGTGAGAGAGAGAGAGTATACGTGTGTGCGCGTGCTATATGTGTGTGGAGAGAGAGAATAATGGAGGACAAAGGCCCTATGAGAGGATTTCCTTCTATGGCATCAAAAAATGTCTATCTTCCTCTATTTGTTTCGATGCATCTTCATCTTCATCGACTAAGATGTAGATTCACCAAATTTCGTGTGATTATAATATTTTTTCACTGTTAATTGGTGAGTGCAAAATTAATTGTTTTTCGATAATAGAACAGTTTTAGAATTTTTACAACACTAGATCAACGGTGAAAAATTTTTATAATCTTATAAAATATGGTGTATCTACATCTTAGGATCAAAATGGATGATTCCGATCGTCACAAAAAATGATGGATGGTTTATTTTTTCCGATGCCATAGGAGCATATCCCTTCTAAGGTCTTTGTCCTCCATTATTCCCACACACACGTATCTATATCTATCTGTATGTGTGTGCCAGATGTACACTCACAATTATGTAATTGTGCGCTACCTAATATATCCGAGTTGAATGACCTAAATATGCTCATTAACCGCTCTTAAGAATAAAAAGGAAAGCAAAAAAAAAAAGAAAATATCTAATCAACTTAAATTTTAATTATAAATAAAAGCAAGTATCCATCAGTATATACTAAGAGCCCAATTAAATACTTTTCTATTGTTTTACCTTCACGGTCTAGATTTCCTTTCTTTCTTCTTTGTCTAAATTCTTCAATAGATTCTTCAATAGCATTTCTGTCATAAAAAAATAAATGGTATAAATCATGTAAACAAATTGCAAACAATGTGGATACAAGGTATGAGTAAAGTATTACTATTTTTTGAAAAATTAAGACACTTACCTTGTCAAATGAAAATTAATTTCAGAATTGTCATGTTTGTGGTATTCTGCATAGTCAAGATCTGGAAATGGGTCGATATAGTCTTCTGTATCCTCTACCATTTTTGGTAGTATCCGACAGCCGAAACACACATATACAACATGAATACACAACAAACGCACACACAAAGCACATACAAAGCGATAAGGATGAAGAAGAGAGAAGACTTAGAGTACTCTGACCGTCTGTTTCAAAAGATGGGTTGTCTTCGGCTGATCGTGAAGTTACGTGGGTTAGAAATAATATCGATGATGAAATCCAAGTAAATACGTCTAATACGTCCACGAAATGAAAAAGGTTAACAATAATATTATATTATTACTTATAGTTTTACGATCTATACATATATAACATACATATGTAATGATTGTACTCTTGTCTAGATTTGATGAGGACGACCGGAGCAGCGAGGGACGGCAGGAGCACCAGCCGCGGCACCGGCAGAGGCAGAGCGATTCTGCCGTCCGAAGAGCTGCGTAAGGAGCTTCAGAGGGCCGGTCTTGCACCCCGATCGGAGACCCCTTCGGATGAATCCTTCCATGTGGATGTTTATCCCAATCAGAGCAAAGCTCTATTCAAATTTCAAATTTTGAAATGATGCAGCGCTTCATAATAGCGCTAGCGCTGAGAGTCAAAGAATCCGAGGCAGCGCTCACGTGCAAAGCACATGAGCACTAGCGCTCACGTGCAAAGCACATGAGCACTAGCGCTAAGAGCGCTGCAGTGCACCACGTGCAAAGCACGTGAGCGCTAGCGCTAAGAGCGCTGCACTCTAAACAGCACACCATGTGCAAAGCACGTAAGTTCTAGCGCTAAGTGCGCTGCACTCTAAGCAGCGCATCACGTGCAAAGCACGAGAGCGCTAGCGCTGGAACTAAATGTTCCCAACCATTGGATCAAAGATCTAACGAACATGATTAAAAATCATCAGTTGACCAGAATAAAATTCTGTTAAGAAAATATTCCTCAGAATCTTTCCAAACAGGAAAGATTGTGCTCTGTAAATCAGAGCACCCTTGGATCAAAAATCCAATGGTGATTAAAATCACCAAAATACAGATAAAATTCTGTGTAGGGAAAGATTTCCCAATCTTGTTAAAAACAAGAAGATCGCCTTCTGTAAATCAGAAGCCCTAGGATCAAAGATCCAACGGTGGGGAAATCCCCAAATCAATTAGAGAAAAGATCTCTTCAACTGATTCAACAAATCAGCTTGCCCTATATAAAGGCCCCAAGACTTCAAATCTCATATTGAGGAACCCCCCATAGACTTTAAAAAATTTCAAAGACAAAGAGCAAGCTCTTAGAAGAAGAAAATTTTCTTCGAGGTAAAATGTAACGTTTTAAAAATAATTAAATAAATAATTAAATGAATAAAATTGTTTAAGTGAATTTTATGATTTTTGGTAAAATAAAATTTATTTTTCAGAAAACTAAACCGTAAATAATTAAATGAATAAAATTGTTTAAGTGAATTTTGTGATTTTCGGTAAAGTAAAATGTATTTTTCAGAAAACTAAACCGTGATTTTTTTCATTATAATTTCAAAAATACCTATTTTAATTATGTAATTACTAGTAAATGGTGTTTATTTAGCCACTTATAAATTTTTAGTTTGATTAAATATTTTTCCTAAATTAATTATTTTAAATATTAACATAAGCTTTATTTTTACACTAAATTAGTGTAAATTACAAAGTTGAATGATTTTAATTTGTAAAAATGAACCATGGCATATTAGAATTTAGTGTGTATCATGCAAAATTTATTTGCAAATTTTTCCATTTTTCTAGAGCTTTCTTGAGTTGCTATAGTAAAGAAATAAAATAAAATAAAGAAATGCATGAAAAGACATAATGAAGTGATATTTTGGTGGAGACTTCTACACATTTTCTCACCCTCTTCTTTCTCTCCCTCACCTCCATAAAAATGGCCGGCCTCACCGCCCATGGTAGCCCCCATTTTCCTCATTTTATTTTGCTCCAAAATTCATCAAAAATCCTTTAAAAATTCAATTAAAAATCCACAAAATCCTATTTATTTCCTGCCCTTTATTCCTTGCTCATTTTTATATGGAATTTGGAGATGGAAAGCATGCATTTTGGAGGTTCATTTTATTGTTTGGATTTCATATTTTGGAGGTATAAATTTCCTTCTTTTTTTTATTTGTTATTAGATGTTTCTTTTAAGCATGTTTAAATTTAATGAATTAATTCTATGTTCAATTTTTAAAATTCGAGTTAGGGTTTGTAAATTCAAGTTATGATTTTTATTAATTAATTAGGGTTATAATAGTTAGTTTAACACTTTTAGAATTGGAAAATCTTGCATGGTTGTTGAATTGTAAATTTTTCATTTAAAATTGTTTAAATTAGGAATTTTGCTAACTAGGTTTCTATAAAACATAATTTTTGGTGAAATAAAATTTCAATTAATATTTGTAACACTAGATTGTGGTCTTAATAAGGGTATTAACTTGTTGGTGGAATGGAAACTTAAAATTGATTGCTAGTTTCTATTGATAATTGATAAATTGTGATAAAAATTGCTATTTTGTAAACTAGATTTTAGAAATTCCTAAATAAATGAGATTAAAAATATAATTATGGTTTCATTAAATCATTATCATCATGAATTGTGGTTTAAAACATTAATTCATGCAAAATCATGTTTTGTGGTGGAATTGTGGTATTTTACTTGAAAAATGTTGAAAATTGTTAAAGGTTGCAAACTAGAAATTTCAAATTAATACAAATTTGTGTAATAAAAATATAGTAATGGTTTGTATAGTCTAGTTATGCTATTTAATGAGTTTTATGACCATTGGTTTCATTTAAATGTCAAGTTTTGATGAAAAATGGTAAATTGGCATTTTCGGGTTTTACGAAATTGGACGGTTTGATGGATTTTAGGGTTTCGATGGATTTAATCATGTTTTATAATATAAGTAATGTGTTTTAAAACTACGAGTTATTTTTTGATGTTTATCTCGATCCATCGGAGTTTGCACACCGATATCGAGCGATATTTGGTTCTTTTGCGTGGACGGGACATAGGTTTTAACCTATGCTTGTTCCTTGCGTCGTTTTGACTTTTATATGTGATTCAGTTTACGATGCTATTTATATGTTTGCGTTTAGGTACCCCTCACGTGGACTGCGGGCGATGAAGAGGAGGATGGCGACACCGTCTTCGGCAGACATGGACCAGGTGAGTAGATGTATATCTACGGGGGGAAGTCGGGTGGATGGCGTTTAGCACCCCCGCAACGTAGAATAGGAATAGTAGTTATTGACATTAGAAAACCAGATGTGACCTTAGATTCTTAATGAGTAGGGCCCTAGTAATGACCCTAGGCTGGACTAGACTAATTTAGGAAGACATATCAGAAGATGAATACCTTGGAAGAGGTTCGTAGGTTTCAGGTAGAAACACACACACGCACACACTGAAACACGACATGGTGTATACGTGCATGTGTATATATATATAGGATGAGGTATAGGTATATATATATATACAACACGTATATGGGATACATTGATGTGATATGATATCCGAGGTATGATGAAACAGTGTAACTGGGCTTGATGCCGTGATTCTTGACTATACAGTCATATTAAGTGTTAGAGGATCATTAGAGAATGAGATAATGAACATGTATACTTAAATTATAATGGGTGGTGATGATATTGAGGTATATGGGACTCTAAAATAGTACCCGGACTGTAACTTGTGATTGATCACGATATGGGATATGTATGACTTGATTACAACATCATATAGGTGTGACCTGATGTCGATATCATAGAGGTGTGACTTGAGGACGATATGATATCAGTATGAATTAATCACAATATGATACATATGACATGATATTTCTGAGGATAAACTAATGATGCTTATTATGATGGCAATGATATATGATTGATGTATGCGATCACAGTTTAGCACCTTGATCATGAGATGTGTTGATGATGACATTATACTAATGATGAGACACCTATGAGATACTTGACCCATACCCCGATATTGGGATGCCGTACGATGGATTTTACCGTACAAGGCATAGATATGATGATTGATCCGCACTCTTGATTCGAGGAAGCCGTACTACGTACGTGACGCTATTGAGGCTGGATCGCCGACTATTAGAGATATTGATTCAGACCTAGGTAGACTCTTGTTTCTTAATGACTAGTTTCTTAGGTTTAGTTCCTTAGGAGGTTAGATGGGCACTAGGTTAGGTTCGAGTCATATAGTGGTAGTGATAATTGTATATCAAATGAGTGGATAACACACATCCGTCTTTACTTTCACACTGTAATCATAATGTTGCATGTTCATACATATGTTGCTATAATCGGTATAAACTTTACCTGTTAGGACACCAGCACCATTACCGATGATACGCATATTCCACGCACACTTATTTGCCGACTCACACACATCATCATCGGTAATTGCTATGTCACGTACATTTTAGATCTTATTATCTTTTATTGATAGAATCATCTAGCAACTAGATCGATATATAATATTATGATTACTCTCAGATGCTAGTATAGACATGGCATTTATTACTTAGACATTCATGCATTCATATTCTCATGTTATCATGCAGTTTTATGGGGCATATGCCGACACTTATCATTTACTTACTCATGATTTTGAGATTTGAATTTCTATGAGATTTCTGGATTTTGGGGAAAACCGCAAGAATATATAAAAACTTCTCTCTCTCCTCCTCCTCTCTTTTTAAAAACATAAGATGCGGTTTTCTCGTGATGTATGTGTCGTCCACCATGAGATTTCATGTTTTCTGATGGATTTTGAGACCCGATTCGAGGAGTGGATGAACCGTCTCGGGTACATGGTGGGCCCGGTATGGTATCCCGGGGCAAGAAGATCGAGTTGTAGACGATGAGCCGGCAGGGGAAGGCTACCTATCGGTGATGTCTGGCGCGGCGGATATCCGAAGGATACCGACCGTTGTCGTGAGATTTGATGATATTGGCCGATCCGGACTGACGGAGCCCGAGATATTGAGACTATGAGACTTGAGATTTACATGTTTGTGTTGATGCTTGACACGGATTTCCATGAATTTCATTGTTGATATTTCCGGTTTCTATACCCGTTTTACTATGATAACAGCTAAATATTTCTTATACAGATACACCTGGATTTCAGGATTGGTTATTTTACATTCATAGTGCATGCATATCCATTCATATGACATAGTAATATATGAGGCACTGACACGAGCACGGAGTATCTGCACTTACATGTAGTATTACCCTGCTATTATTAGATGATTGGGACTTAGTAGTGTATTATTATGACCTAGGATAGCGTCGTGCATTCGATTTCTTTTCGTAGATGTCTTCTACTCACGAGTTGGCAACTCACCCCCGTTGTGCCAAATTTTATTACAGGTTCGATGTACAGGTTTCCCTGGCAGCTTGCTGGCACATCTTTTCTTTCAGGGTGATTTGCACGGTAGGTTGGTTCACTTGTATCTGAACCACCATTGTATTTTTATTCATTCATTGTATCTAGTAAGCTCCATCAACCATACTTGTATTACTTGATAAGTTTATTGGACCAGTCTTTTATTTTGACCTTAGAGTCGCGCATGTATTATTCTGATCTGGTGGTTTTGTTTTATTTTGAGTTTGAGCCTCGCCCTTTGGCGTTGTATATTATTGTGCTTGTTGTGGTTGTTTTCGCCTGTTGGCGTTGAGCTAGCACCCGTTTGGGGATCCTTTTTATTGTTTATGTATATTATACTTGTTGTACTCGTTTGGGGCCAGTTTTTACAAAGGAGACTCTGCCGAAATTTTTGGGAAAATTTGCTGATGCTTTTAAACTTGTTTTCTTTTTCTTCTTCTTCTTCTTTTGTGGTTTAGATTTCTGGGATTCGGTTTACTTAGGTTACGTGGCGCCTCTAGACGCTTCGTAATCTAAGTGCCAGTTACGTTCCATACTTTCGGGTCGTGACATAAAAAAAAGAACAGAGAGATGAAATCACCTCATATTAAAAGGAAGAATTTACTTTTTATTCTAATATCATAGATCTATAAGACCAAGGTCTTTCATAACAGAGATCAAAGTATCTCATTATAAAAAATAAGGTGAAGAACTTAATCTTCTTCAGATCATAGATCTATAAGACAAATTGTCTTTCAGAGATTATAATATCTCATTATAAAAGAGGGGGAGAATAATTCAATTCTCTTAGGAACATAGATCCATAAAGGCAAAGCCTTCTACCAAAAACATAAGAGATTGAAACATCTCCTATAAAACATAAGAACTTTGTTCTTAGATCCATGAGACAAAGTCTCTTATAAGAGAGAGAATTTAATTCTCAGGACGCAAAGCTGCCTAAAAAGAGCCTTAGCGCTCTAAATTTACAGAAGCGCTACTTGATAGAAGCGCACTACGCTCATTATCTGGCACATAGCGCCAAGCGCGCCATGTGCTCCTCACGTGTGCGCTACTTGACAGAAGCGCTCTGCGCTCATTACCTGGCGCATAGCGCCAAGTGCGCCATATGCTCCTCATGTGTGCGCTACTTGATAGAAGCACACTGCGCTCATTATCTGGCGCATAGCGCCAAGCCCGCCACGTGCTCCTCACGTGTGCGCTACTTGACAGAAGCATACTGCGCTCATTACTTGGCGCATAGCGCCAAGCGCGCCACGTGCTCCTTACGTGTGCGCTACTTGACAGAAGCGCACTGTGCTCATTACCTGGCGCATAGCGCCAAGCGCGCCACGTGCTCCTCTCGTGTGCTCTACTTGACAGAAGCACACTGCGCTCATTTACTGGCGCTCAGCGCCAAGTGCGCCACGTGCTCCTCATGTGTGCGCTGAGATAACATAAATTGTTCTTTAAATAACAAAGCCCCAGAGCTATGATGAGTGACCAGCACTCAATAAAAGACAAAAATATTGTGAGAGCCCAAACCAATGCTCGGCATTGTTAAATGTTCAACATCTTAATTAAATGGGCCGAGCCCAAAGTGGCCACAGATCCCTAATTCAGATCAATTAAGCCCATATGCTCACAAATCTTTGATATTAGTTCCAAATTAGACTACAGATCTCCCAACCAATATTGGTTCAAGGGTACATCTCTTCACTTTTTTTATATTTATCGTTGTAATCGTTCAATGTCTTCAGAGAGGTGACGGGTCCCGACAACCAGAAATTCCACGGACTGTGGGGTCCTTAAACTCATGGACTATGATGTCCTTAAACCTTATGGACTGTGAGGTCCTTAAACTCACGAACTATGATGTCCTTAAACTTTACAGACTATGATGTCTCTAAACTACCATGGACTGTGGGGTCCTTAAACTCATGGACTATGATGTCCTTAAACTTTACAGACTATGACGTCTTTAAACTGGACTGCAAAGTCCCTAAACTAAAACAATAGATCCCAAATGCTCTTTTGTAGGATCTAAATGATCCTATTAAGTAGATCTTAGTCTAAAATTAGACTAACGTATCCTTAACAAATGGTTAAGTTGATCTTAGTCTAAAATTAAACTAACGTATCCTTAACAAACGTTTAAGTTGATCTTAGTCTCAAATGAGATTAACGATCCTTAAACCCAACCCAAAACCAATTCTAAGAAAATACGGATTTGGACTAATCCACGCCCTACGGGCGAATACATAAATTAGTTTCCGTATACAATCCACGGGCAACCAAAAATAAAACAAAACACGCACGACATGAAGTGACCATCTGGAGAAGGAGAAAGTAGTTACCGCGATGTGGTAGCGTAATTAACTGAAGGGGCTTGCGCCTGCAGGGAAGAACGTCCCCACAATCAAAAACCCCTCATAAACGAGGGGGAATCTGACGAAGTTTGCTACAACGGCCGCATCCTTCTAAACCACTGATATACGTTATCATAAATTAACTTGGCATCTTCGGAGAGGTGGACGAATAAAACCAAATAGCATCTGCCCCCAAATTCAGGCAAGTCGTTTGTCTTCCCGGTCTTTCGGCGGAGAACAGATTCTGGCACGCCCGGTGGGACCTTTTCCTGTTTCCACTCCACACTTCGTGTGTCGTGTTTCGCGAACGAATCGTGGTTTGACATGGTTTCCTTTGGATGGGAAGTACTAAGATTTGGTATCTTGCTCATTGCAGAAAACAGAAGATCAATGGCTTCAAACTGCAATAACTGCAACTGCAACTCTCGCTCTGTCCCGTCTGGAGGAGTAACCTACGGGCCCCAAGAGGCTTCCCTTATCATAATGCCGGTGGAACAAATGACCCAGGCCACCACTGGGCTATTCTTTGGGACCATGATCCCGCCAACAAGTTTCAGCGCTCCTTTACCATCGCAAGAAGCTCCGAAGAAGTCGGTCTCTGATCATCTTGCAACTACTGCGGCCCCTCTCAACGGGTCGTCCAAGTCCACTGCCTCAGTTTTCAACAGACTGGGCCGAAGCTCAGATGGGCCCATGAAGAAGCCCACAATTCCTGAAGAGGTTATCCTAAAGCGGATGGCCATTCATGCCCCTGAAGTCGTCAAAACGGCTTTTCCTGCTAAGGAGTCAGTTTTTGCAAGACTGACCATTTCAACCCCCGTTCCAGAAGAAGTCATAAAGGATGTTTCCGCTGTTCGAAAGTCGGCCTTCGCAAGGCTGACTATCCCTTCTCAACGGATGTCAGTCTTCGACAGGCTAGCGACAACAACAGTCTCTCCTCAAAGTAAAGGGAAAGAGGATGCTCATCCAACAACGGAGGTGATCCCGGCCACGCGACATGCTCGACATCGCCACTGGCGCCGAGTGAGGAAAGCTAGGGGCAGTTCGCCCTCTGGATTTACGCCGCCAGCTCCAACGATGGAAGTCGATACTGTTGTTCTGATTGGGAACAGTTTTGAATCACTCAGGAGGGTCCGCAAGAACTCTCCGACTGCTGTGCTGAAAAGATCTCCTCCACCTATGGAGAACGTTACAAAGGTGAAGCTGGAGCAGCCCTCTCAGCGGCTGTCCTCTAAAATTTACAAGGTCTGGCGTCAAGTCCAAGACTCGGTGATTGATCAAGATTACTCCCGCCAACCGAAGAATATAAAGGTTCGGCAGGAGAAGGACCACTCTGTCGTACCATAGAAGGTGTCGTCTACCTGGGTGCCCGCTGCAACGGCTCCCTCAACGTCACCAGTCCACAAAAAGAAAAGGCCGGAGAAGATCCCCGTGTCTGCAACAAATGTCAAGGGCACTGAGCCTAAATGCCCTAAGTCTGGGGGCATGGTGGTGCATACTGTTTATATGGAATCTGGAAAAGAGGATATCCATATCTCCACGGGTTATCGACCGTTTACGCGATCAGTGACTAAGGCTCAAGAGCAACAACAATAAAAGCTCCAAGAGATGCTAACAGCCATGGTCAAACTCACGGGACAAAAAGCAAGCCCAGAGACGTCGTCAGAACAACGTCATGAGCAAGAAACGGATGCTGAATTCCTTTGGAGAATGCTTGAGAAAAAAGACAAAGAGGCTGCGGAACAAGCGGCCAACATAAAACAAATGGCTCTCCTATTCCAAGATATGGTGGACATGATGATCCAGCCGGACCCTCCAGCCGAAGATCCTCCAGTAATAATTGAAGATGATAGAGGAGAGACATCAAATCCTCTGCCGGCTCTGTCAGCAGCCAAGGAGGAGACCATCTCCAAAGCCATGCTCGATGATTATATAGCTCAACAAATACGAGCTCATCAAGCGAATGAAGCAAACGGCCAAGTCGTCAGAACTGGGAGACCATATCCAGGATGGTATGATCAGATCAAGTATCCGTCAGGATACACGATTCCTAAGTTTCACGTATATAAGGGGACAGGCAATCCCCATCAACATGTCTCTCAGTTCAGGGCTCGCTGCGGCTATATCGGAGGTGACGATAAATTGTTACTTCGTCAGTTCACCGGCAGCTTGGCGGAAACGGCCTTTGAGTGGTATTCAGAGCTGTCCAATGACTCCGTCAAAACTTTTACGGAGATGGAATTGCTGTTCACCCAACGTTTCGCGAGCGCTAGCGAACGCACCCCAATCACAACATTAATTAATGCTAGAGTGAGCCGGGCAAGACATGGGTCCAGTATGCGATACGATGGCGAAATCTATGGTCGAAGTGCGAGCAGCGCATCGAAGAAGCACCTGCAGTAGGCATGTTCGTAGGTACCCTCGATCCGCAGGCAACCATACCCCAGTTCATGATGTTTTTCAAGCCGACTACCTTTCAGACCCTGATTGATAAGCTTTCCCAAATGGACCAGATGGGTCATAAGCCTTCCTTTTCAAAGACAGAACCGCGGAACGAAAGGGGTAAAGGGAAAGCGACCTTTGTCGCCAATACTCAATAACAGCCGAGCAACTTAAACCCGGTTGTTCGCCAAAGCAACGTGCGTTCACGCCAATCCCTCGAGGAGAGACTGGGACATCCTTATTCGTTTCCCCGGGATAAAACAAGGAGACTGTTCTAGCTGGCAGTGAGCAACAGGCTCATCACCTTGCCGGGTCCGAAATTCCCATTGCAACCCGATGAAGCCAACAATCCTAATTACTGCCCCAACCACCGAGCAGTAGGCCATCCGATCGAAGATTGCTTCATCTTCAAAGGCTGGATTGAGGACCAATACCAACAAGGAAAATTCACACTATCCGAGAATTGGAAAGTAAGCCCGCCTCAGCCGCACGCTCTTAAAATGGGGGACACACCGGGGGCATCGTGCTCTTTTGTCGAAGAAGCTCCATGGGAGGTCGCTCTTTCAGCCAAAAACGAAAAGAATGCTGAAGGATCTCCAAGCATGCCTAGCGATCAGGTGGAAAAGTCCGCTAGAACCCGAGGTTATTGAGGAGATGTTGAAGCCGCGCCCAACACTGAAAGTTGGTGCTGCTAGTCAAAACGCCCATACCCAGCCGTCAAAGTCTTCAAAGAAGAAGAAGAAGACCAAAAAGCCTGTGAAGCCTAATGACAAGCGCACAGACCTACAAAAACATATTGTCGCGCTAGAAGAATATAACCAGAAGGCGCGAACTCCGGTCACACTCCAAGAATTCCTCAACCATATCCTTGAAAATGGAGATAGCGATGAAGATGAGGGAGAAGACTTATCAGATGAATCTGAGGATTATGTGGCAAGCTGCCACGTGATCTCTCACTCGTTAATAAACGGTGAAGAAGCTCAGGATGCAGAGAAACTGGGGGCAGATCCCGAACCGGAACTCCTAGGACCGTCAGACGAGATGATTGACGTTTTCCTGAATGAGGCCCGTCAGAAAAGCAAGGCTGATCGAGAGAGCGAGCTGGCCATATTCGAAAAAGCCAAACGCCGGCGACTGGACGAAAGGGTAAAAACACTCCCACCAGATCAAACCACATCCACCGCCAGCAAAAGCAGGTTCAAGACAAGGAAACGATTTGCCAAAGCCATGTCGATGGGGATGAAGCTGCCACCTTCCGAAGGAAACACTCCTGGTGTGATACATCCCGACGAAACAGACGCACATCCAAACTACTGCTTATACCATCGGGGGACTACACACCCTACTGAAGAATGCAACGCCTTTAAAAACTGGTGGCAAGGATATGTTGCCCACCGGCAGCATTTCAAGTGAATGAAGCGCAAGGCGCGTCGAGAGAAGAAGAGCGCGACAGATGAGCACAAAAGAACTGACGGCAACTGTCACATGGTTGATAGCAAGGGATCAAAAGTTCTCACCTTCGGGAGCGATTCGGATGAAGAAATAGCCCTCGGTCCTCTCTTCAAGGAATCCATCTCTGAAGCAGAAGAGATGAAGACCCGTGAGAACATTCAGCTGCGTAATCGCATGCTACCCGAAAAGAACTTGGGCCCACAAATAAGGGGTCGAGTAAAAAAGATAAAGGGAAGGAAAAAGTCCCTGAAGATATCGCCCTCGATGATCGAATCATTGAAGAGCTGGCAGCCAAGAACCCGCCCAAGAAAAACAAGGTGGATTACAACGTTCTGGCACACCTGAGGAAGATACCCTCGCAGCTAAGCATTCTCGACGCCCTCTTGCTATCTAAAGAGGCGAAAGATTCTCTTATCAAGGCACAACAAGAACCTGACCAGTTTCAAGCTTTCATTGCTGAAGAAAAGATGAAGGGCGAGCTGGAAGAAGTTCACACAGCCGACATCACTTTCAGCGACGAAGATCTCCTCCTCAGGACATGCGAGAATAACCGTCCCTTGTATGTCACCGGATACTGTCATGACATCAAGATAGGCAAAATCCTGGTCGACAATGGGTCCTCCGTCAACCTTCTCAATGTAAGGGTGTTGAAGGAGATATGCATGAGCGTTCAACACCTCGCTCGGGATAAAAATCACTATCTCCGGATTCGACTCCCAGTCATCGTGGACGCTCGGGTCTGTAATTCTAATGTTACGCTTTGGGCTGCTCGTCACTGACATCAAGTTTCACGTCATTAACGCCAAAACTTGCTGCAACGCTTTGCTTGGCAGGCCTTGGTTACACGAGTACAACATCATCCTTTCTACACAACATTACTGTATGAAGTACTTCAAAGATGGTTTCGAGTATACCGTGACAGGAGAACTGAACCCATTTTCCGTGAATGAAGTCCGCAAATACGAGGACGCAAAGTACTTCCTTCCAGACATTGAAGACATGGAAAGATGCCATAAGACGGAGAATAAGCAGAAAGCTATCACCACTATCCCGGTCTTTAGGAGCGATACCGAAGAGGTGGAGGAGATGCAACAAGCCGGGGCCATCCACCCCTATTATGGTCTTTGGCAGTGACTCTGAAGATGAGGTCAACGTAGTATTCTCGGCTTGTCTATTAGTGCAAGCCTTCATTGGAGATAACCAGAGTTTGCGGATCGCCATGGTTCCGCAAGAGCATTACAAAGAGCTCGACGCACTTGATACCTATAGTGTGCAAGAATTGCAGACACTCTACGTCCCTCCCAGGCGAGGAGATGAAAATGCGATCCTCTTTTATCGATCCACGAAAACCAAAGTGGAGAAAGAGATCTGGCATGGTGCTGATTCTACGCTTGACAAGCTTCAGCCCATCCATTTTCCCAGATACTACACAGAAGGATTAAAAAGGCTATTGAGGCACCAAGGTGTACCCTTGAAGCAGACTGCTCGATAAGATCAGTTCTACAATAAAATCTGGAACGTCCCCGGGACTCAGCAAAAGTTACCCAATGAGAGAATGGAAACGATCGGGCTTGGATATGTTCAATCCAAGAAACGGGAGTGATTCCATGGTTGCTACGTTATACATGACTTTGATGAAGAAGGAGATGCTCTGATAGAAGACGCTAACCCTGAACTAAAACAAGGTCCCGCCATGAAAGTGCCAAGTCCGTCGTTCGAAGAACAGATGGACAAGCTAATAAGGGAAGCGGGTCAAAAGACCCGGGATGACTATGGCCGTGAAATGGCCATCTATGAAAAAGCCAGAACGCAGCGCCTCCTTCAGCAGGCTATGATAAAAGACGATGCCCTTCGTCGCCAACCCGTCAAACGGAAGACTAGAGGCGGAGGCAAAAATAAACTGAAGAACGGAAAAAACGTTCGACAGCAGCAAAGCGGGTCCAAGAAGCCTCACGATCGAAAATTGAGCAGCCGGGATTCGTCTCTTATAAAGAATATGGGTCGAACATACTCTTTTCCCTAAGACAAGACAAGGAAGATATTCGAACTTGTCATAAAATATCAGATGATGACACCCCCGGAGTCCAAGCACCCCGAGCAAGCAGGCGAGGTCTCTCACCCAGACTATTGCTCTTATCACCGAGCGATAGGACATCCTCTCGAAGACTGCTTCACATTCAAAGACTGGGTAGAAGATAAGTATCAAAAAGGAAGGTTCTCTTTATCCAGCAGTTGAAGGTAACCCCGCCACAGAAGCATGAACCGAAAGCCACATATGCAGCGAAAGTAGAGCCGGATCAACATCGGTCTTGGAAGCGATCTCGCACCTGTCACGTAATAACGCTGACAAGAGAAGGAGTACGCGAGGATATGGATGACCTCTCCTGGTGCTTCGAAAATGAGGATGAAGATGAGTTGATCTCAGAACTTCCACCGGCGCCAAAAGAGCTGGAAGATGGGATACACACTACTGCAGATAACCTCAGAAAAATTAACTTGGGAACGGCAAACGACCCACGGCCGACGTTCATCAGTGAGTTGTTGTCTGAAGAAAAGGTGGCTACGCTCAAAGACGTGCTCATGCAGTATAAAGACTGCTTTGCATGGAACTATTCCGAGATACCAGGATTAGATGCAGAAATAGCCGTCCACAAATTGGCGATTTCTCCGGACGTCAAGCCAATCAAACAAGCGCCAAGAAGAATGCAGCTTGAACTTGAAATGAACATCAATGCTGAGGTCAAGAAGAGAATCGACTTCGGCTTCATCCAAGAGGTTCAGTATCCTGACCGGATCGCCAACATCGTCCCAGTGATGAAGAAAAATGGGACAGTACGTATCTGCGTAGACTTTCGGGACCTCAACAAAGCATGTCCGAAAGATGACTTTTCCGTACCGGTCACCGAGCTGATGATAAACAACACGTCCACTCAAGAAGTCTTCTCCTTCATGGACCGCTCATCAGGGTACAATCAAATAAAGATGCATCCCGAAGACCAGAAGCATACCGCTTTTCGGAGTCCTCTGGGCATATTCTATTACAAAGTGATGCCTTTCGGCTTGAAGAACGCCGACGTTACCTATCAGAGGGCCATGACGAAGATTTTCGATGACCTCATACATGAAGTCGTTGAATGCTATATCGACAACGTCATGATAAAAAGAAAATCCCACGAGGAGTATTGGGAGCATCTAAAAATAGTGTTCCAACGTCTTCGGAAATACAACTTGAAGATGAACCCTCTCAAAGGCGCATTCGGAGTTTCCTCAGGCAAATTCCTGGGATTCATCGTACGACACCGGGGCATCTAAATAGACCCATCAAAGATCAAGGCGATCATGGAAATGCCTCCGCCAAGAACTCTCAAGCAACTGCGGTCTCTCCAAGGGAAGCTCGCGTATATTCGGCGGTTCATAGCCAATCTTTCCGGTAAATGCCGTCTCTACAGTCACTTGATGAAGAAGGGGGCCCCTTTCGTCTGAGATTGCAAATGCTAAAATGCACTGGACGAAATCAAGAAATACCTACAGAATCCGCCGGTACCGACCAGTCCAGTCAAAGGAAAGCCCCTCATTCTGTACACAACCGCCCTTGAGGGTTCCTTAGGCGTGCTATGGGCACAAGAGAATGACCAAGGAAAGGAGAAATCCCTCTAATATTTGAGTCGAGTTCTTCTGGGGGTAGAAAATAAATACTCCCCATTGAAAAGCACTACCTGGCGTTGATCTTCGTGATAACAAAGCCCAGGCACTATGCTTTGGCCCATGAGGTCCATCTTATATCAAAAGTAGATCCTCTCAAATATTTGATGTCAAGAGCCATATTAACTTTACGACTCACTAAATGGGTCCTCCTCTTGATGGAGTTCTCGATAACATATCGTCCTCTCAAAGAAGTGAAAGGCCAGGCCATCGCCGACTTCCTTGCTGGGCATCCAATACCTATCGACTCTCCCTTGAACTGCGAATTGCCAGACGAGCACGCGTTTGACACGATCGATAGGGAGAAAGGAGAGAGTAATACCTGGTGGGAACTCTATTTCGACGGGGCATCTTCTATGAAGAAGCGAAAGCACAACACCCCTATAATCAAATCTGGGGTGGGCCTCATCTTCGTGACTCCACAAGGAGGGATAATGCGTTTTGCTTTTTCCTTGACAGAGCCGAGGAGAAATAATGAAGCCGAATATGAAGTTTTGATAGCAGGTCTTGAGATCGCTGTCGATATGGGAATCGAAAACCTCCTCATATACGGAGACTCCCAACTGGTTGTTAGCCAATTAAAGGGCGACCATCAGACATGCAAACCGGAGTTGGTAAAGTACGGTGAGAGAGTGAAGCAACTGCTGACTCAAATTCCCTCCTACGATCTGGAAAGCATTCCGTTTACGGAAAATAGCAAGGCGGATGCGTTAGCTAAGCTCGCTAAAGAACTGGCCGATGAGAACCTCGATGACGTAAGGATCGTTGTGCAAAGCCACCGGTTTCTTGCACCAGCGGAATATCTCCGGAGTTGTTTGAAGAAAAGGGAGCGACGGAGCAAGAGACCCTACAAACAAAAGACCAGGAAAAGGTTAAGGATTGGAGAGAAGCCTTTATAGACTACTTCAAATCCCGTCAAACAACTGAAGATGCATCCTCAAGACATCAGCTCATGAAACGAGCTCTATCTTCTTCCTTCGTCAATGATACTCTGTACAAGAGATCGTTCGACTCTTTATGGCTAAGATGCCTGGGACCTGAAGAAGCAAAGAGAGTCGTCCAAGAAACTCACGACGGACTCTGCGATTCTCACCAAGACGGGTCGAAGATGAAACTGAAGATCAAAAGGATGTGATACTATTGGCCCACAATGATCCAAGACTGCCTCGAATGCGCGAAGTAGTGCCACTCATGCCAGATTCACGGGGACTTTATCTACCTGTTAGTTATGTATATGCCCTAGAGGCCATTGTTGTACATATGATGTATATTATGATGGATGCTTGGATATATACAGATAGGACTTTCTTGCTCGTCATGATAGTATGCTATTTGGTTTTACTTTATCTTAACATGTTGACTTGTATTGGTTTACTGTCTTTCTCTCACATGTTGATAAAGCCCTTAGGATCTGTACTCGACTACTGGGACTATGATGAGATCATACTAGTGGGGCCAGAGTAGTCGATGAGTACATCCTATAACTGTTCCTAGTCGAGGGTATATCGAGACAGGGCATCGATGCACCAGAGTCGACTAGCGTATACGCATCTTGACCCATATGATGGGCGATGGATGATCCCATATCCATCGGTGTTTGACATCAAGGATGGTGTACGGGTGCTCAGTGGAGACTGGGTATACTGGACGGACTCGCCGAGAACTCCCAGATGGTGATATACCACACGTCAGATGGCAGTTCTCCGGTGACACTGGCACAGGGTAGTCTGTAGACCCGAGATCGTCATAGAGTCTTGTGTGATTCCCACTGTGCTTTGATTTCCACCTTACCACGTCCAAGAGGGCGTGCAAAACGGTGGCTTTTGGGTGCAGTCCCGAATCACATGGAGGCAATGAGCGATAGGAGGGGATTCGTCTCTCCCGGTATAGGGAGTTGATGTTGTACTGTGTTCGATTGGCTATAACTGGAAGTCCCTGGCCAGGGCTGATATAGAGATTTACTGGTAAGTGTTACCAGTAGTTTCTCAGCCTGTTATGAGCCTCACATCGACACGACTTATCAGTTATTGGGGTCTGACGTATACAACCCCTAGACTTGATATACGACATATCAGACGAACAGACCGGACTGTACGGGAGTGTTACTAATTGGATTCACAGGAGAACGTACAGGCTAGCTTGTTGATCTTCTGATCGTTCAATACCTGGGTGGCTGTTACATTTAGCTGACCGCTTGCAGCTTGTGGGTGTTTGATATGATCATCACCTGCTGCCGGCATATTAACGATTCTTTAGAGTTCTACACAGAGGTTTCTTGGCTCAGGCAAAACGGAGTAGAGGCACATATGTGATATGTGCAGGACCGAGAATAATGTGATATGAGATACCGTATTATATTCTCGCGATATTTAGATATGAACCGGATCATCGGATCAAGTGTTGATTCGATGAATCGGTACATGATATATTAGTCGGTTATATTCGATATAGCCGGATTGTCGGATCAAGTGTTGATTCGATGATTTAATGTATAATAATATATATGATATATTATATTACATTATCTACTATTGGCTCACTTTATTATTTCGTTTTCTCACCGGATAATATATTGATAAATATGCGATATATGTTAATTGTATTATTTTCTTTTGTAACAAATATATAATATATATGTGATATATATTACAGTAACATGATATGATTGATAATGGAACATGTTTAGTAGAGATAAAGCAAGGTTAGGGTTTGATTAGGGTTAGCTCTTTCTTGCACATTCTAGAAAGAATTCCTTTTGTCTTGGTTAAGATATTATGGTTGATATTTATCCATGACTCATTAGTTAACCTAACAATACCCTAGCCCTAGTTTATTCTCTACAAAGGTTAAGCCTCTCATCCTTAACCATGGTTCCATAAACAATCATATATTTACTTCTACTATTCATCACAAAAGGATTAACTCATTTTTCATTCATCTTCTTCTCTCTTTAGCTTTGAGAAAGCTTACTAGTTATTTCTTTTATGATGATTTCTTGTGAGAAAATGATATAAAAAGAAAGCATAAATACTACTCCATCATCCTCATCTAATCTAGCCCACTAGATTAGGATGTTCACCTCATTAGAGTGAGAGGGCTTGAGTTATAGCAACTTCGACGTAGATCATCGGAGAAATGGAACACTACAAGCTAGCATGGATAGTTCGAGTCGTGGAGCCTCTCTTGAGTCCGGGAGATCGTGGATCGCGGCGAAGGGACTTCTACTCGGAGCTTGTGAAGCGAAGGAGCGGACTACAAAGGTTGTAATCCCTCACACTTAGTAGTAAAGATGTTTATTTGCATGTTTAACCTTAGTAATCTAGCAAAGATCCCGGCTTTGGGTTGTTCGGCACGTCTAAAATTTTATTCGGGCATGTTTGATGTCTTATGAACCTTCACAAGAGTGCCTAGGAACCCTACAGTGGTATCAGAGCCTAGCTAGAGCATTAGGCGATGTGTATACGAACTTAAAACTCCGATCGAACCCGATACGACGAAAATGAAGCCCTCTCTGGATATTTTTCAAAAATATGATTTTTTCTGAATTAAAAATACCTAAAAAATTCAGCAGGTAAATTCAAGAATTATGGTGAAAAACGATGACGTTGTCCGTACAGAGCGCTGCGGAACCGCGGCCGTACCTTGCTTGGGCCGCGGATCCGCGGCACTACTGTTTGATTGGACACTTCTGTTTTCACAGTAATTCCTTTTGCTTATTGTATACTTTCAGGGTATGTTTTATTCTGACTCAAGTGTTGAGTATTCTGGGGTTTATTTTGTAATCGTAGAATCGATCGGAATATTTAAATTCGTTATTATTTCCGGATATTTAGAAACTGTTAAAATGTTCGAACGGATATCATTAACTCATTTTTTCCCGGCACGAAAAACTTTCATGTGCTGAATTTTTATCGGGTTTAAATCTTTCGGAAAAATGTGCAACACGGTGGACCCTCTAGAAGACAACAAACCTTAACTCGATTATGTGACCGTCTTGAACTGCCTCTAAACCTTAGGGTTTGGGGCAGTACGGCGTGCCACATGTGAGGCGTTGGTTTGACCCTTCTACGGCTGGATCATCGATACTGTGACATATTTCTGGGATTATTTGAACTCCGCTCAAGTGTTGAGCAATTTAGGAAATTTTGGGTATTTGATTATCAGTTCGGAAAGTTTAATACTGTCTATTTATCTGGAATGCGATACAATATGTGGAATTCATAGAGTTAGGCATGAAATGCGAAGTATGTGATATTTCGGATTTACGATGTCTAAAGTGATTGTGGATTCCAAATATTATAGTTTTACAATTTCTTTTCTATGACCGTAAGTGTAGTATGTAGTTGTATTGCCGGTTTTCGTTATTATACATCAACGACGATCGGTGTATGCATACTTACGTTGATGATATGTGATATTATGTATTGCTGTGATATGTTATATTGGATCGTCATGTTCTGAATAGCCGGGGGTTTTATGTGAGATGAGAGTTTTTTTTATTTTCATTCATGTAAAATTCATTTGTATGTAATATTCTTTTATTTGGGCACTTCCGGGATGAGGTTGATGTCACCATTGTATATTATTTACTTTTCCGCATTAGGTAGACCAAAGGAGGGGAGCACAAGTAACCGGGTTTTAGGGTCCAGTGGGAGGCTATCTCGAGGAGTCGAGACCGGGTCTCCTAACCCTAGAATTGGCAGTGTTACTTGCCGCTCTCGTAGGGGTCTAGGGATGTGGGTTTGGCTATTCATCGCGACCGTGGAATCCGTGTTTTATACAGGCTCGTATTGAAAACACAGACGTCCTAGTATATCCAATATTTCATATATGTTCTTCTGCTGCAATGTTCTGTGATGAGATCATACTACTGCCTAAGACGAATGCTTATACTATATATATATGCTGATATATAAATATTACTGCTTTCGTTTCTTCTGTGATGCTTAGGAAGCATAAGCTGATGGGATTTTATTAATGAGATTAATAAAAAGAAAAGAAACCTAAAAGATGTTGTAGAATCAAAACTTTATAAAAAGGGTAGCTACAGTCTTTCTTTGCATAGCGGTATATATGATATACCCTGCACCTTATTCGATGAAGAAAGAGCCGAGATCCCTTTACCGGGAGTGGCCTCTTTAGCGAAACTGGCAGAAGCTACAAAACTCGGTTTGTCTTTTGATTGCTTTTAGAGTTTTGCTTTGCATAGCGGTATATATGATATACCCTGCACCTTATTCGATGAGGAAAGAGCCGAGATCCCTTCACCGGGAGTGACCTATTTAGCAAAACTAATGAAAGCCTAAAAAACAATCCATTTCAAAATTTCACATGATTCTACGACGATATCAAGTTCATTACGCTCAGGGTTTTCTGAAAAACCTTCGTAGCCCTACGTCATTTCAGATAAAGACTAGTTAGTATTCGTGCTACGTTTGTTGACTATGTTAAGGCGTAGTGTGCAGTAGCTAATTAGTACTTATCTGCTAAAACATGAGATGTGATTGGATTAGGGTAGTTGTACGACTTTGTTGACTATGTTAAGGGTCGTGCAGGTGGGTTTAATTCAATCGGGAAATGACGGGTTGAACTTGGCTAGCAATTATGATTTGTTGACTATGTTAAGGTCATAAGTTGCTAGGGGTAAAATATTATCGGGAATTTCAAGTGTTGAAATTTGCAATGAGATTGCATACCTCCTATGAGATAGTTGGATCCCGATACCCACTGCGAGTAAGAGTTACTCCTGGGAGAGTTTTACACAGGACAATTAGCCGATCAAGTAGGTGTCTAGAAAAGTGTTAATGGGGTTACGCCTATGGGAAAACGAGGTTTACTTTAATTAGGTCCATACGAAAGCACGGGGAACCTCCCTCAAGTACCGATACTGATCTGGCTGAAAGATTGACGAAATTGTAGGGTGTAATTAAACCCGGGTAATCTTACCTTTTAGGGTTTGAAGGTAGATTTGATAAAAACAGTGGGAGACATCCTGATTAGATAAGATAATAACCAATCTAATCTTGCAAGAGCATACGCTAAAGTGTTTTCTTCTCTCTGTCTCCAGGTAGCGATCATGTCAGGCCATAATCAAGATAATAATATGGATGTATTGACTGAACCCGCTTATTATACTGAGCAGGGGAACGTTGGACCCGTTCTTTCTTATAAGAGTTATAAGACTGAACAGGGAATAGGAGAATATCTAGATTCTCAAGCCGCCCAAAAGAACATGCATATTGATGCATCTTCTTCAGGTGTGTTAGTTATTGAGAACTGTTTCTCAGTTCACCCTACGTCCTGGGTATTAGATACCGGATCAGGATCCCACATATGTAAATTGTTACATGGGCTACGAAAAGGAAGAGAACTGGGAAAATGTGATCATTCCGTTCAAGTAGGAAACGGTGCAAGTATTGCAGCCAAAGCAGTTGGCGAATATCACCAAGTATTGTCAAGTCGTAATACACTGATTCTAAATGAGTGCTATTATATACCGAACATGATGTGCAACATTATATCAGTTTCTTTATTAAGTAAAGAAGGATATAATTTTATAGTACAGGATAATGTTATGAACATATTTCTAGATCAAAAGTTGATTGCATCAGGCTCGTTACATAATGGAATATTCATTCTAAATCAGAATACAGTCCTCAATATACAAAACACACACAAGAGGAAAAGTTCAGAAATGAACGAATCCTTCTTGTGGCATTGTAGACTTGGTCATATCAATGCGACACGACTAGCTAAGCTACATAAAGATGGATATTTGAACCTGTTCGAATTATCATCTTATGATACTTTCCATTCATGTCTCAAAGGAAAAATGACCAAAGCTTCGTTTAGTGGACACGGAGAAAGAGTTACGGAACTCTTAGGACTGGTACATAGTGATGTATGCGGTCCCATGTCTACGCATGCCAGGAACGGTTCTTCCTACTTCATTACATTCACTGACGATCTCTCTAGATTCGGACATGTGTTCCTGATGAAACACGAGTCTGAAGCTTTTGAGAAATTCAGAGAATATAAGCACGAAGTAGAGAATCAAACGGGCAAAAGTATTAAGATTCTTCGATCTGATCGAGGAGGAGAATACTTAAGCAATGAGTTCCTAGATTATCTAAAAGAGAATGAGATTCTCTCTCAGCTTACTCCTCCTTATACACCACAGTACAACGGTGTATCGGAACGGAGGAATCGCACCCTATTAGATATGGTGCACTCAATGATGAGTACAGCTGAGTTACCTATTTCCTTCTGGGGTTATGCGCTTGAGACAACAACATACCTATTGAATCAAGTTGCGTCTAAATCTGTACCTACCACACCATATGAGATATGGAGTGGGAAGAGACCATATTTTAAATGAGTTAAGATATAGGGTTGAAAAGCCTATGTCAAAAGGCAAAATCCAGACAAACTCGAGGCACGGTCAGTTCTTTGCAAGTTTGTGGGATATCCTAAGAATTCCCAAGGATATTTTTTCTATCACGCTGAAGAACAAAAAGTGTTTGTTTCTCAATATGCCACCTTTTTGGAAAAGGAATTTCTTGCAAAAGAAATTAGTGGCAAAGAGGTAGAGCTGGAAGAAGTTCGAGCAACACAAACTGCAACTGAAGATTTAGTAGAACCAGAGGATTCAGTAGTACCCGACGAACCCCAGCCTCTCTGCCGATCTAGTAGGGTTTCTTGTCCACCTGAGAGATACTATGGTTTTCTCATTGATGGTGGAAGCGAGGATTGCATCATGGATGATGATGACCCGACTAGTTTCGAGCAGGCCATCATGAGTGGTGACTCTGTGAAATGGCTGGATGCAATGCGATCTGAGATGGAATCCATGTACACCAACAAAGTATGGACTTTGGAAAATGCTCCTGAAGGGGTAAAACCCATTGGGAGCAAGTGGATTTTTAAAAATAAATTTGGTGTAGATGGAAAAGTTGAGTTTTCAAAGCTAGACTTGTAGTAAAGGGTTTTCGTCAACGACCAGGTGTGGATTATGACGAAACCTTTTCTCCAGTGGCTATGCTTAAGTCCATCCGGATCTTACTTGCCATTGTTGCATACCATGACTACGAAATCTGGCAAATGGGTGTTAAGACCGCCTTTCTAAACGGTGATTTAGAAGAGTGCGTGTACATGACTCAGCCAGAGGGCTTCGTAGATAGTGGGAGCAGCGGAAAGGTGTGCAAGCTTCTTAAATCCATTTATGGGTTAAAGCAAGCATCGTGGAGTTTGAACATCTGTTTTGATGTTGTAGTCAAAGAGTTTGACTTCATCAAAAATATAGATGAACCTTGTATCTATAAGAAGGTAGCAGAGAGTAAGGTTGTCTTCCTCGTACTGTATGTGGATGACATACTCTTGATAGGAAATGATATTCCTATGCTGCAATCAGTCAAGCTCTTCTTATCACAAAGATTCTCAATGAAAGATCTAGGTGATGCCTCCTTCATATTAGGAATCATGATCTATAGAGATAGATCTAAACGGATACTGGGATTGTCCCAATCCAGGTACATTGACACCATACTAAAGAGGTTTAGTATGGAAGAATCCAGGTGTGGGAACCAACCCATGATCTCTGGACTCACTCTCTCCAAAGAAATGTCTCCCAAGACTGATTTGGAGAGAGCTCGCATGCAAGGGATACCCTATGCTTCGGCAGTAGGCTCTATCATGTAAGTGATGCTATGTACCAGACCCGATGTAGCATACTCACTAAGTGTAGTGAGTCGGTATCAAGAAGATCCTAGAGAGAGTCACTGGACAGCTGTGAAGAACATTCTCAAGTACTTGCGAAGGACTAAAGAGATGTTCTTGGTGTATGGTAACGGAGAACTCCAGGTGGAGTCCTTTACCGATTCCAGCTTCCAAAGTGATAAGGACGACTCTAAGTCGCACTCGGGATTTGTCTTTACCCTCAATGGAGGGGCGGTATGTTGGAAGAGTTCCAAACAGGATACCGTTGCAGACTCGACGATGGAGGCTGAATACATCGCTGCCAATGATGCTGCCAAAGAGGTTGTCTGGATAAAGAAGTTCATTAGTGAACTTGGTGTGGTTCCATCCATTGAGCATCCAATACCTCTGTATTGTGATAACAATGGAGCTGTGGCTTTGGCCAAGGAACCCAGGTCCCATCAGAAGTCCAGACATATTCTGAGGCGGTATCACCTGATCAGGGAGATAGTAGATCGCCGGGAGATCGAGGTCAGGAGAGTAGATACGAAGGACAACAATGCAGATCCACTTACGAAGGCCATTCCCCAGATACAGTTTGAGAGATTATTCGGGATGCTAGGTATGAGATACTACAGCAGCTGGCCTTAGTGCAAGTGGGAGATTGTTAGTTATGTATATGCCCTAGAGGCCATTGTTGTACATATGATGTATATTATGATGGATGCTTGGATATATATAAAGAGGACTTTCTTGCTCGTCATGATAGTATGCTATTTGGTTTCACTTTATCTTAACATGTTGACTTGTATTGGTTTACTGTCTTTCTCTCACATGTTGATAAAGCCCTTAGGATCTATACTCGACTACTGGGACTATGATGAGATCATACTAGTGGGGCCAGAGTAGTCGATGAGTACATCCTATAACTGTTCCTAGTGGAGGGTATATCGAGACAGGGCATCGATGCACCAGAGTAGACTAGCGTATACGCATCTTCACCCATATGATGGGCGATGGATGATCCCATATCCATCGGTGTTTGACATCAAGGATGGTGTACGGGTGCTCAGTGGAGACTGGGTACACTGGACGGACTCGCCGAGAACTCCCAGATGGTGATATACCACACGTCAGATGGCAGTTCTCCAGTGACACTGGTACAGGATAGTCTGTAGACCCGAGATCGTCATAGAGTCTTGTGTGATTCCCACTGTGCTTTGATTTCCACCTTACCACGTCCAAGAGAGCGTGCAAAACGGTGGCTTTTGGGTGCAGTCCCGAATCACATGGAGGCAATGAGCGATAGGAGGGGATTCGGCTCTCCCGATATAGGGAGTTGATGTTGTACTGTGTTCGATTGGCTATAACTGGAAGTCCCTGGCCAGGGCTGATATAGAGATTTACTGGTAAGTGTTACCAGTAGTTTCTCAACCTGTTATGAGCCCCATATCGACACGACTTATCGGTTATTGGGGTCTGACGTATACCACCCCTAGACTTGTTATACGACATATCAGACGAATAGACCGACTGTATGGGAGTGTTACTGATTGGATTCATAGGAGAACGTACAGGCTAGCTTGTTGATCTTCTGATCGCTCAATACCTGGGTGGCTGTTACGTTTAGCTGACCGCTTGCAGCTTGTGGGTGTTTGTGTTAGGTCCACGTTACCTCTCCCGGTACTTTCGGGGATGCGGAAACGGTAAAACAAAAATTTTTCTAAACTTTGTAACATGGACCGTAAAAGCCGGATCTTTGCTAAACAAAACTAGCATACTTGCAAAGAAGAGTTAACTACTCGGCAAAGTGGTTATACCTAACTTGAACTCTTTCTTCTTGAAACCTAGTAGAGGCTGATGGTTCTTTCCGCGTAGCCTTCTTCCGTCAAAGATGGATCCACCTGAGGGTTCAACCTTCGAGCTCTTTCTCGAACTTAGAGTGAACTAGGATCTCCGGCTTGCTAAACCATGAACCCTAGAGAGAGTAGAGTGTATCTATGGGGTGTTTTCTTTTCAAGGAGAGGGATTCTCAACACATGAGAAGGATTCTCCTTGAGCTTGAGGAAGAAGAAGATGAAGTGAGGAGAGAGAATCAATATAATAGAAATGAGCTATTTTCCTCTTGCAACCATAACAAAAGGAAAATGATTTATCTAATTAATAATAATAAATCAAAATGAAATAGTTGATGGTTGTATTTGGAATGACCACCATCATCACTTCATTAAATGAATGTAAGCTAGAATCAAGGAGTATCCTTGCAAAGCAATGATGATGGTCAACATTCAACCATGGTCAACAAGTCAACCATGGTCAACAAGTCAACAAAATCAACCATAACATTATTTCATTTAATTACTATTATTAATTGATATTTCATAAATCCATTAGGGTTTGGAAAAAGACGACTGTCAACTGTGCATACGCACCCGTTCCGAAATCCTATTGAAAGACCTCATCCTCCGCCTCAAGCAACTGTGCATACACACCTGCATTCTCGTTCCGAGGAACAAGAATACTGAGAGATAAAAGCAACCCCAAAACATATACCAGTATCTGGCTCAAACCAGAGCCTGCCAGTATAATCCGTCCGGACTCAAAACGTGCACAAGTGCGCGGATGAGAACGAACCCTGCCGCAAAACCATGCGACCTCTACTCAGTTTTGCCCAGAGGCGAATAGCCCTCTGTGTGGGACTCTAAAGACTCGACGCTACGCTGGCAGTGAGTTTAACCACAGACCGCAAGCGGCACTAGCTGTGAGTAACGGTCCCCAGGTAGATGCTGATAAGAAGACTGACGAGGTAAAACCCATCTGAACTCCTACTGAGTCTGAATGTAACATTCTCCGTACAGTCCGGTCTGTTCGTCTGATATATCGCATGTCGGGCCTAGGGGGGCGGCAAGCGTCAGACCCCTAATAGCGGAACAAGTCGTGTCGGAGTGAAGTCCAGAACACCCTGAGATAACACTGGAACCTACCAGTATATCTCGCTTGCCCTGGCCAGGGACTACTTGTGTAATGGCTCTCCTAGATACAGCGCGATGTCAACCCCCAATACCGGGAGAGACGAATCCTGTCTAACCGTCACTGCCTCCAAGTGCTTCGAGACTGCTCCCAACTACTACCTGTTTGCACGACTCAGTAGAGCCGTGGTAGGGTAGCAATCAAAGAACAGTGGGAATACACTCGAGGCAAAGTGACAGTGTCAAGTCAGCGGACTAAGCTGTACTCATGCCACCTGGGAACTGATAACTGACGATAGGTATAATACCAACCATCAGTTCCCGACGAGTCCTGTCCAGTGTACTCGTAACCCAACGAGCACCCGCATACTATCTCAAGTACGACGTACCGACGGCTGTGGGACAGACCGTCTCCCGTGCTGGGATGAGAAGCGCATACGCTAGTCTACTCTGGAGTATCGATGCCCTATCTCGGTACTCCCATGACTAGGGACGTGTATAAGGATGTGCTTGTAGATTACCCAGCCCCCACGAGTGTGATCGCTATCACAACGCCGGTAATTAAGCAAAGATCCAAAGGGCTCTACTAATGCGTATAGGTGATATAATAAATCAACACACAAGTACACATTAAAGCAGAGACAAACCAAGTAGCATACTACTATATTGAGCAAGATTGTCTGTACAACTGTGAATATCCCAAGCTTCCATCAAGTAATATACATACTAGTATGATACAGTAATGGCCTCTAGGGCATATACACTAACAATCTCCCACTTGCACTAAGGCCATGTACTGGCGTATCGAAGACCTATCATCTCGATCAGCCGCTTGAACTGAGTCTGGGGTAAAGCCTTTGTGAATGGGTCCGCAGTGTTGTCCTTTGTGTCCACTCTCCGCACCTCGATCTCCTGTCGATCAATGATCTCCCTGATCAGGTGATACCGCCTTAAGATGTGCCTGGATTTCTGATGGGACATTGGTTCCTTCACTAAAGCTATAGCCCCATTTTTATCGCAATACAAAGGTATTGGGTCAACAATGGACGGAACCACCTGAAGTTCACAAATGAACTTCTTCATCCAGACCGCCTCTTTTGCGGCATCGCTTGCAGCAATGTATTCAGCCTCCATCGTCAAGTCTGCAACGGTATCCTGCTTGGAACTCCTCCAACATACCGCCCCTCCGTTGAGGGTAAACACAAAACCCGAGACAGACTTGCTGTCATCTTTGTCACTCTGGAAGCTTGAATCGGTAAAGGACTCGACCCTGAGGTCTCCATTACCATAAACCAGGAACATCTCCTTAGTCCTTCTCAGGTACTTGAGAATGTTCTTCACTGCTATCCAGTGGTCCTCCCCTGGGTCTGACTGATACTGGCTTACCGTGCTCAACGCGTAAGCTACATCTGGTCTTGTACATAGCATCGCATACATTATAGATCCTACCGCCGAAGCGTAGGGTATAGTGCTCATGCGAACCCTCTCCTCGTCAGTCTTAGGAGACATCTTCTTAGAGAGGGTAATTCCGTGCAATGCGGGTATGTTACCGCGCTTAGAACCCTCCATACTAAATCTCTTTAGTACGGTCTCTATGTACCTGGACTGCGAAAGTCCCAATAGTTTCTTGGATCTATCTCTATAAATCTTGATCCCCAGAATGTACGAGGCATCACCCAGGTCCTTCATGGAGAACCTTTGTGACAAAAATAGCTTGACCGATTGTAGCATAGGAATATCATTTCCTATCAAAAGAATGTCGTCCACGTACAAGACTAGGAATACGACAGTTCGTCCTACAATCTTCTTATACACACAGGGTTCATCTTCGTTCTTGATGAAATCAAATTCCTTGATTGCCTCATCAAAACAGATGTTCCAGCTCCGCGATGCCTGCTTTAATCCATAAATGGATTTAAGCAACTTGCACACCTTTCCGCTGCTCCCACTGTCTACGAAACCTTCTGGTTGATCCATGTAAACGCACTCTTCCAAACAACCGTTTAGGAAAGCCGTTTTAACATCCATCTGCCAGATTTCATAGCCATGGAAGGCAGCAATGGCAAGTAGGATCCGAATGGATTTAAGCATAGCCACCGGAGAAAAAGTTTCATCATAGTCCAAACCAGGTCTTTGACGAAAACCTTTTGCAACAAGTCTAGCTTTATAGGTTTCCACCTGCCCATCTACACCAAGTTTCCTTTTGTAGATCCATTTGCATCCAACGGGTTTTACCCTAGGTGGAGCAATATCCAAGGTCCACACTTTATTGGCGTACATGGACTCCATTTCGGATTGCATTGCTTCCTGCCACTTATCAGAATCCCTACTGATAATGGCCTGCCTGAAACTGGTAGGGTCATCTTCTTCCAAGATGCAATCCTCTCGATCCCCGTCTATGAGAAAACCGTAGTATCTCTCGGGCGGATAAGAAATCCTACCAGATCTGCGGAGTGGCTGAGGTTCGTCTGGGGTTATAGAATCTAGCGGTTCCTCTAAATTTTCAGTTACATTTTGTGGTCGCTGAATTTCTTCCAGTTCTACCGAACTCCCACTAGTTTCTTTTGCAAGAAACTCCCTTTCTAAGAAGGTGGCGTGGCGAGATACAAACACCTTCTGTTCCTCAGTGTGGTAGAACAGATATCCCAGTGAGTTTTTAGGATATCCCACAAATTTACACAGAACTGATCGTGCCTCTAGCTTGTCTGGTTTCTGTGTTTTCACATAGGCCGGACAACCCCATATCTTAATAAACTTCAGACATGGTTTCTTACTGCTCCATATTTCATACGGAGTTTTAGGCACAGATTTGGACGGAACTTGATTCAAAAGGTATGCTGCTGTCTGAAGCGCATGTCCCCAGAATGAAAGAGGTAACTCAGCACTACTCATCATGGAGCGAACCATATCCAATAGGGTACGATTCCTCCGCTCCGATACACCGTTGTGCTGTGGTGTATAAGGAGGAGTAAGCTGAGAGAGAATACCATTCTCTTTTAAGTAATCTAGGAATTCCGTGCTTAAGTACTCCCCTCCCCTGTCAGACCGGAGGATCTTGATACTTTTGCCTGTCTGGTTCTCTACTTCCTTTCTGAATTCCTTGAATTTCTCAAAAGCTTCAGATTTGTGTTTCATCAGATACACATATCCGAACGTAGAGAGATCGTCAGTGAATGTGATGAAGTACGAGAACCCACCCCTTGCATGTATAGACATCGGACCACATACATCACTATGTACGAGTCCCAAGAGCTCTGCTGCTCTTTCTCCATGTCCGGTGAACGGAGATTTGGTCATCTTCCCTTTGAGACAAGACTGACAAGTTTCATAAGATGAAAACTCGAACGCATCCAAGAGTCCATCTTTATGCAACTTACTCAGTCTTTTCTCTCCGACATGACCAAGTCTACAATGCCACAAGTAGGATTCATTCGTATCTGAATTCTTCCTCTTGCGTGTATTTTGTATATTGAGAACTGTATTCTGATTTAGAACGTAGATACCATTACACAGTGTACCCTCTGCAACCAGTACCTTATGAAGGTAAATGTTCATGATATTCTTTTCAAGAACAAAGTTATATCCATCTTTATCGAGTAAAGAAACTGATATGATGTTGCAAACCATGGAGGGTACATAGTAGCAATCGTTCAAAATCATAGTCTTGCCATTTGACAATACTAGGTGATATTCACCGACGGCTGCCGCATTAACTTGTGCTCCGTTCGCTACTCTGAGAGACATATCACCCGGTGCAACTTTCCTACTTTTTCTCAGTCCCTGCAATAAATTACAGATATGAGATCCTGATCCGGTATCAAGTACCCAGGAGGTAGGGCTGACCGTAAAACAGTTCTCAATTACAAGAACACCTGAAGTAGATGCAAAACCATGCTTCTTCTTCGACTGGGTATCCTGGAAATCCATACAATCCCCTTTCCCATTCTCATACTCATGACTGTTGTCACAAGTTAGAGCTGAACCAACTTTCCCCAGTCCCGAATAAGAATTCGGTTCGGTCAAGCGATACATTTTATTATCTTGATTAGGGCGTGAAAAGGTTGCTGCCTGGAGAGAGAGAAAAGAAACACTCAGCGTATGCTCTTGCAAGATTAGATTGGTTTATTAATTTATCTAACCAGGATGTCTCCCACTGTTTACTCAAATTCTTCTTAAAACCCTTTAAAAGAAGAACTAGTCAGGATTTTAATTCACGTCACAATACTTGCTTAACCTTTCAGCCAGGCTAGCGTCGGTACTTCGAGGGAGGTTTTCCAACGCTTTCGTGAAGTTCCTTAATTCAAGAACCTCTTTTCCCTGGGGGCGTAGCCCCGCTAACACGTTTCTCGACACCTACTAGGTTTATAGCATTGATCGTTTAGTGAAATAATCTCCCAAGAGTAATCCAACTCATCAGTGGGATCGGGATCCAACTATCATTGTGTGATGATCTAGATGGAATCCACTCTAGTCACCACACTCCAGAAGGTATGCTGAATCTGCAAGTTTCAGTACTTTTGAAACTCCCGATGTAGTTTTTGCCCCTAGGACCCAAGTGACCTTGACGAATAATCAACAAATCAAAAGGTCCTAGTCAAGTTCAACCCGTCGTTATCCAGGATTGCATTAGACCCGCCCGCATGATCCTTGACGAATAATCAACAAAATCATACGACCGTCCTAACCAATCGCATCTATCAGTGCAACAGAAAATTATTACTCAGCTACCGTTCACTGTGTCTTGACGAATAATCAACAAACGCAGCACGAATACTAAGTATTAATTATCCGAAACGACGGAGGGCTACGGCTGGGCTTTTGGCGAAAAACCCGTTAACGTAATGAACTTGATATCGTTGAAGGAACCTGGTATTCTTTTGAAAATATAGTGGCGAAAACTTTCGCTAAAGAGGTCACTCCCTGTGAAGGGATCTCGGCTCTTTCCTCGTCGAATGAGGTGCAGGATATTCCAAAATGAATACCTCGATGCAAAGCAAGAATAATCGACTATAGTGAAGTTATTACGCTGACGCAAACTTTTGTCCAAGGGGTCACTCCCGATGAAGGGATCTCGGCCCTTGCCTCGTCGACTGAGGTGCTGGGCATTCACAACCGAATACCGCGATGCAAAACAAAAATGAACGTCCTTGCAATAACAGCTTTTTGAAAAATTGTTCCAACAACGTCTTTTAGGTTTATTTTCTTGCATTAGTTCTTTTAATGCGTCCCATCATTTAAATCCTACCATTGCAGAAAACAACCAAAATATGACGTACGCTTATGCCATTCGTATTCACCACGGGGTCCCGTCATCACCCGTTAGGTTACTTAACTAACGACAGAGCGGGGGTTGGGCTAGCGCGGCTGTAAAACATAAGCAACGCCTAAATATAAAGCAATGAGACATTACAGATCACAGATGAATACATTGGATATACTAGGAATCCGCAATCCGTTCGAGCCTGCAACGAAAAACGGATTACACGGTCGCGGTGAATAGCAAAAACCCCACCCAAGACCCCTACGGGTGCGGCAAACTACCCGCCAAGTACCCGGTAGTTTGTGCACCCCTCCATGGGTCTATCCTAGGAGCAAAAACAGTAAAAAGAATTATACAATGACGGCTACAACCCCGACCCGGTTGTGCGGCCATACAAATAATATTATTACATCAATTTACATATTACAAATGAATGAAAGAAAAACAAAAGCTCATCTCACATCCACCCCGGCTATTCACCCGCGACAGTCCAACACATTCATATACACATTCCAATATCAAACACAGATCACAGAGATGTATAACCCCGACTAATCGACTTATAGCGATTAGCCGACGTTCAATACATACAAACATCACAGATATAACCAACATAGTCAAAGTGTAGTGAAGTTCGGAAAAAAATACGGAATTATAGGCCCCCAAAAACAAATTTCTATTCTGAAAAATCTGGGCACATATAATATATTTTAAAAATCCCAAAACCCTATCAGAAGAACACTGCACAAAACACGATCATATGAAGAGCCCAAACGGCGGTGGATCCGCGGCGATAAGAATACCTGAGGCCGCGGATCCGCGGCGGTTTGAAGGATTCATGGGATCGTTTTTGGTGGGTGTTCTCACAAAACCCTGAGCCGATTTTAGGAGTAAAACTTTTTACTTTTAGTGCACAAAAAATTTCAACAGAAACTTAGGGTTTTTGATTTTCCGGTTTTGCGATTTTTTTGTTTCGAACTTCCATACACTACGCTACCAAGCTAGTTTAAGTTTAGTTAGGCTCTGATACCACTATTAGGTCCACGTTACCTCTCCCGGTACTTTCGGGGATGCGGAAACGGTAAAACAAAATTTTTTCTAAACTTTGTAACATGGACCGTAAAAGCCGGATCTTTGCTAAACTAAACTAGCATACTTGCAAAGAAGAGTTAACTACTCGGCAAAGTGGTTATACCTAACTTGAACTCCTTCTTCTTGAAACCTAGTAGAGGCTGATGGTTCTTTCCGCGTAGCCTTCTTCCGTCAAAGATGGATCCACCTGAGGGTTCAACCTTCGGGCTCTTTCTCGAACTTAGAGTGAACTAGGATCTCCGGCTTGCTAAACCATGAACCCTAGAGAGAGTAGAGTGTATCTATGGAGTGTTTTCTTTTCAAGGAGAGGGATTCTCAACACATGAGAAGGATTCTCCTTGAGCTTGAGGAAGAAGAAGATGAAGTGAGGAGAGAGAATCAATATGATAGAAATGAGCTATTTTCCTCTTGCAACCATAACAAAAGGAAAATGATTTATCTAATTAATAATAATAAATCAAAATGAAATAGTTGATGGTTGTATTTGGAATGACCACCATCATCACTTCATTAAATGAATGTAAGCTAGAATCAAGGAGTATCCTTGCAAAACAATGATGATGGTCAACATTCAACCATGGTCAACAAGTCAACCATGGTCAACAAGTCAACAAAATCAACCATAACATTATTTCATTTAATTACTATTATTAATTGATATTTCATAAATCCATTAGGGTTTGGAAAAAGACGACTGTCAACTGTGCATACGCACCCGTTCCGAAACCCTAATGAAAGACCTCATCCTCCGCCTCAAGCAACTGTGCATACACACCTGCATTCTCGTTCCGAGGAACAAGAATACTGAGAGATAAAAGCAACCCCAAAACATATACCAGTATCTGGCTCAAATCAGAGCCTGCCAGTATAATCCGTCCGGACTCCAAACGTGCACAAGTGCGCGGATGAGAACGAACCCTGCCGCAAAACCATGCGACCTCTACTCAGTTTTGCCCAGAGACGAATAGCCCTCTGTGTGGGACTCTAAAGACTCGACGCTACGCTGGCAGTGGGTTTAACCACAGACCGCAAGCGGCACTAGCTGTGAGTAACGCTCCCCAGGTAGATGCCGATAAGAAGACTGACGAGGTAAAACCCATCTGAACTCCTACTGAATCTGAATGTGACATTCTCCGTACAGTCCGGTCTGTTCGTCTGATATATCGCATGTCGGGCCTAGGGGGGCGGCAAGCGTCAGACCCCTAATAGCGGTACAAGTCGTGTCGGAGTGAAGCCCAGAACACCCTGAGATAACACTGGAACCTACCAGTATATCTCGCTTGCCCTGGCCAGTGACTACTTGTGTAATGGCTCTCCTAGACACAGCGCGATGTCAACCCCCAATACCGGGAGAGACGAATCCTGTCTAACCGCCATTGCCTCCAAGTGCTTCGGGACTGCTCCCAACTACTACCTGTTTGCACGACTCAGTAGAGCCGTGGTAGGGTAGCAATCAAAGAACAGTGGGAACACACTCGAGGCGAAGTGACAGTGTCAAGTCAGCGGACTAAGCTGTACTCATGCCACCTGGGAACTGATAACTGACGATAGGTATAATACCAACCATCAGTTCCCGACGAGTCCTGTCAAGTGTACTCGTAACCCAACGAGCACCCGCATACTATCTCAAGTACGACGTACCGACGGCTGTGGGACAGACCGTCTCCCGTGCTAGGATGAGAAGCGCATACGCTAGTCTACTCTGGAGTATCGATGCCCTATCTCGGTACTCCCACGACTAGGGACGTGTATAAGGATGTGCTTGTAGATTACCCAGCCCCCACGAGTGTGATCGCCATCACAACGCCGGTAATTAGGCAAAGATCCAAAGGGCTCTACTAATGCGTATAGGTGATATAATAAATAAACACACAAGTACACATTAAAGCAGAGACAAACCAAGTAGCATACTACTATATTGAGCAAGATTGTCTGTACAACCGTGAATATCCCAAGCTTCCATCAAGTAATATACATACTAGTATGATACAGTAATGGACTCTAGGGCATATACTAACAGTTTGATATGATCTTCACCTGCTGCCGGCGTATTGACGATTCTTTAGAGTCCTATACAGAGGTTTCTTGGCTCAGGCAAAATGGAGTAGAGGCACATATGTGATATGTGCAGGACCGAGAATAATGCGATATGAGATACCGTATTATATTCTCGCGATATTTAGATATGAACCGGATCATCGGATCAAGTGTTGATTCGATGAATCGGTACATGATATATTAGTCGGTTATATTCGATATAAACGGATTGTCGGATCAAGTATTGATTCGATAATTTAATATATAATAATATATATGATATATTATATTACATTATCTAATATTGGCTCACGTTATTATTTCGTTTTCTCACCGGATAATACATTGATATATATGTGATATATGTTAATTGTATTATTTTCTTTTGTTACAAATATATAATATATATGTGATATATATTATAGTAACATGATATGATTGACAATGGAACATGTTTAGTAGAGATAAAGCAAGGTTAGGGTTTGATTAGGGTTAGCTCTTTCTTGCACATTCTAGAAAGAATTCCTTTTGTCTTGGTTAAGATATTATGGTTGATATTTATCCATGACTCATTAGTTAACCTAACTAAACCCTAGCCCTAGTTTATTCTCTACAAAGGTTAAGCCTCTCATCCTTAACCATGGTTCCATAATCCATCATATATTCACTTCTACTATTCATCACAAAAGGATTAACTCATTTTTCATTCATCTTCTTCTCTCTTTAGCTTTGAGAAAGCTTACTAGTTAATTCTTTTGTGATGATTTTTTGTGAGAAAATGATATAAAAAGAAAGCATAAACGGTGCCTAAAAATAAGAAGGACTGGTACGAGAGACTGCATGAAGCTCTCTGGGCGTGTCTAACTACGTTCAAAACGGCCACAAACACAACGACGTATGCATTGGTATTCGACATTGAAGCAGTACTCCTCTTGGAGATAGAGCTACCCTCCTTACGAATGGCGGTTCATTACGAACTAATGGACGAAGACAATGCTCATCTTTGATTGAGGAGCTCGACGCCCTTGACGAAACCCGGCTCATGGCGCAACAAAACCTGGAGGCTTACAAAGCAAGGATGACGTGCTCATACGAAAGGCTGACTAGGCCGAGAATATTCCGCCAAGGCGAACTCGTGCTAGTCGTAAAAAGACCTATGATCCCTAATCGTGCTAAACGGGGGAAATTCGAGCCAAACTATGAAGGCCCGTACATCATAGACAAAGTCTACCAAGGTGGGGCTTACCTGCTCATGGATATGCATGGCGAGAGACCCTTCAGGCCAAAAAATGGCCGGTTACTGAAAAAATATTACGCCTGACGAGTTATGACCTAGGTTAATGATAGATGACAATGCCTATGTCCGCTCGCTATCTTCCCAAGCCCAAACTCTATAAGTAGTTTCCGTGTGATCGACCGAAACGTCCCTAAACTAAAAACAGACCGAAACGTCCCTAAACTAACAATTGACCGAGATGTCGATAAACTACTACGGACCGCAGCATCCCCAAGGCTGACGCAAAAAAAAGGTACGTCCATAAGCAAGATGGGCACAGATGAAAACCCGAAAGGGATCCGTGAGTAAAAACAGCAGGACTACCAGCGAGTTTGTGAAAACCTGAAAGGGCGCAATCTCGTTAAAAGACACTTGCAAGGTCCTCTCGACCTTGTAGGGAGAAAATACCTGCGTAAGATCCTTACGACTCACAAGGGAGCAACACACTTAGGAATCCCTACGATTCCTAAGGAGAAAACACACTTACGAGATCCTCACGACTCATAAGGAGAATTCCCCTTTGAGACCCTCATGGCTCATAGGATTCAAAAGCCTTAAGCTCCAGGGATCTGAACCTGTTCTTAAGCCATCACATTTCCCAGACTACCCTACAAACAGTTCAATATTGACCCTTGTATACAATCCACGGGCACGAATAAATATTTCCCTAACAGAGTCCCACCAGCGACTAGGGATATGCTCACACGGTGAACAAAACACTTGTAGGTCCTCTTGACTTGCAAGGAGAAAACACTCTTGTAAGATCCTTACGATTTACAAAAGAACACATTACTTAGAGGTCCCCACGACTTTTAAGGAGAACATACACCTATGAGATCCTCACGACTCGTAAGGAGAAACACCTTTATGAGACCCTTACGGCTCATGAAGTCAAAAGCCTTAGTCGACAGGATCCTAACCTTGTTGACTAAGCCACCTTTGTTCGAATCGACAGAGGCAAATGATAATTCGCTCCTGTCAATGTCCCAGTGATAGCGATGCTGATGCCTAAATCAGTATCAAATTCCAAGTCCCTTCATGGCAAATGATGATTCGCTCCTAGCAATTTTCCAGTGATAGCGGTGCTGATGACTGAATCGGAATCAAATTCCAAGTCCTTTCACGGCAAATGACGATTCGCTCCTGGCAATATTCCAGTCGTAGCGATGCTGATGCTGATATTGGCACCAGATTCCAAGCTCTACACTCGTGAGAAAAATCAGCAAGCCAAAAATGCATATGAAATAGCCGAAATGATTGGGCACCGCGAAAAATAGCCGAAATGATGGGGCAATCACGAATTTCACGATATAAAAAGCTGAAATGATAGAGCTGTTAGTTATATGTATGCCCTAGAGGCCATTACTGTACATTGGATGTATATTGTGGTGGATGCTGGGACATATATAAGTAGGACTTTCTTGCTCGACATGATAGTACGCTATCTGGTTGCTCTTTGTCTTAACGTGTATACTTTCCGTCTCTCTGTTACATGTTGATAAATCCCTTAGGATGTGTACTCGACTTCCAGGACTATGATGCAGATCATACTAGCGGGGCCTGGATAGTCCATGAGTACATCCTTGAAATGTTCCTAGTCGAAGGAATGTCGAGACGGGGCATCGATATTCCAGAGTAGACTAGCGTATATCTTCTCGACCCATGCGATGGGCGATGGATGATCCCATATCCATTGGTGTTTGACATCGAAGATGGTATGCGGGTGCTCAGTGGAGACTGGGTACACTGAACGGACTCGCCGAGAACTCCCAGATGGTATTATACCTCACGTCAGATGGCAGTTCTCTGGTGACACTGGTACAGCTTAGTCTGTTGATCCGAGATCGTCATAGAGTCTTGTGTGTCTCCCACTGTGCTTTGATTTCCACCCTACCACGGCTCTACTGAGTCGTGCAAACAGGTGGTTTTTGGGTACAGTCCCGATTCACATGGAGGCAATGAGCGATAGGAGAGGATTCGTCTCTCCCGGTATTGGGGGTTGATGTTGCGCAATACACGACTGGCCATAACAGGAAATCCCTGGCCAGGGTTGCAGTGATATACTGGAAAGAGTTATCAGTAGTTTCACGAATGTTATGGACCTCAAGTCGACATGACTTATCGAGCTATTGGGGTCTGACGTTTACCACCCCTAGGCGAGATATGCGACATATCAGACGAGCAGACCGGACTGTACGGTAAGTGTTACTGGTTGGATTCACAGGAGTGTGAGCGGGCTTGCTCGTCGATCTTCTGATCGCTCAATACCCGGGTGCCGTTACGTTTAGCAGACCGCTTGCGGCTTGTGGGTGCTTGATATGATCATCATCCGCTACCAGCGTATTGACGAGTCTTTAGAGTCCTACACAGAGGTTTCCTGGCTCAAGAGAAACGAAATAGGAGCGCATATGAGATATGTGCGGGACCGAGAATAATGCGTGTATGTGATACCATATTTCATTCTCGCGATGAATGTGTCGAATGGTTGTATACGATATAACCTAGTTATCGAATCAAGGATTGATTCGATAAGCCGATACATTGGATACTAGCCGGTTATATGCGACATGACCGGATCATTGAATCAAGTGTTGATTTAATGATTTAATATATAATTATATATTTGATATATTACTTTGCATTAACTAGTATTGGTTCACTTTAAATGGATTTACTCACTTGGTTTGTGCACATTGCATATGTGATATATTTTGTGCACATGATTGTATCATGTTTGATGATACATGCAAGCTAGGGTTAGTGTAAAGAATTAGACCATGGTTAAGATTATGATTAGGGTTTTCTTTTTTCTTATTTATTTATTTTGGAAAAAGATGAGAAAAGAATGGTTGCTATTTTTGTTTGCTAGTTGAAGATTCTTGAAGCTTTGAATTAGTCCACCATTCTTGTCTCATCCTTAACCCTAACCATTCAAGTTAACCATGGTCCATTCTCTACAACTAACCAAGGGTTAGTAAATGATAAGTATTGATTTATTTATCATTTACTTAATACTTATCATATTCTTTTTCTTCATCTTCTTCTTCTTCAACATGAAAAAAAGCTTGCTACATCAATGGTGATTGATGAAAAAGTGTGGAAAATCCAAAACTAAAGTCTACCCAATTCCTATTTCTTCATCCTCTACCTCTTGTTAAGTAGTATAGAGTGTTTCATTCACAAGTTTTCAAGGCTTGGTGAAGTTGGAGCTTGTTCTTGTGATGCCTCGACGTAGATCATCTTCGGCATCGAACCGACGATCAAGCCCGCCCATTCTTCGATGATGCCAATGCTAGAGTCAAGGGTTCGATTTGGACAGCGGAGGGAGATCATCGTGGAGCTTAGGAAGTGGTGGACCAGATCTACAAAGGTTGTAGCCCCTTTCCTTTAGCTATATTTCCGTTTACTTGCTTGCTTCGCCTATTTATCTAGTTAACGATCCGTATTAGGGTTTGTAGGCACTTGCAAAATTTGATTTGTGCATGTTTGATCACTTGTGAGACTCCATTAGAGTGCCTAGGAACCCTACAGTGGTATCAGAGCCTAGCTAGAGCCTTAGGCGAAGTTCCGACGAAATCAGAAGTCCGATCGACCCAAAACCCGACTTGAAAAATGCTCTCTGGACTTTTCTGTAAAATGTGGATTTTTGTAGATTAAAAATATTCAAAAATATCAGCAGGAAGATACAAGGGTTACTGTAAAATTCGAGCGCCTGATTCCATAAAGGAGCCGCGGATCCGCGGCATGAGCATGCTCATGCGGCTGATCCGCGGCCATTTTGTCTTTTTGTGCATCCTATTTTGCACAGTAATTCTTAGTTGTCTGTGCTGGTTTTCCTGGGGATTTTTAATAATTTTTCCAGAGTTGCATTTTCTGGGTTGTATTGGGAACTCGGTGTATCGATCGGATTGTCTAATTTTGTCGGTGTGTTTTTCCGGATAAATCTTAGAATATGTTAAAAAGTTCGACCGGATATAAATACCCACTTTTTCCCCTGCCGGGAAATTTCCAATTGTTGGATTTTTCCGTAGTTTAACGACGTTCTAAGTAGTGCAAGTAACGCGATGGTCCCTCTAGAAGACAACAAACCTTAACTCGATTATGTGACCGTCTTGAACTGCCCTTTGAACTTCGGGTTTGGGGCAGTACGGCGTGCCACATGTGAGGCGTTGGCTTGACCCTTCTACGGCTGGACCGTTGGTACTGAGGCACGAACTGAATGTTGTTAGACTTATTTCATGTGTTGAGCTGTATCGGGAAAAATTGGGTGTTCGATTGTTCGATCGAAAAGTTTAGCATTTTCTATTTATCCGGAATGTGATACAATAATTGGAATTCACAAATTGTTATGAGATAACGGAATGAATATTATAAACGTAGCAGTTTAGTCTCACTTGATCGGTTGCCACGGAATTTTGATGTGATCAAAAGTCTGTCACAATCACGTAGCGTACGCGGATACTCACCGGGTAAACTTAATAGACAGCCTCACTCCATAGCCCCGACCAAGTGACTGTAGGAGAACCCCGTCGCCGAAAGCATCCGTTCGGGTGCTCGCGGCAGCGGTGTTCCGCCTTGGTGCACTTTGTCGATGGCGTCGGGGGTGCGGCCGCCTACTAAAGTTTGCGACGAGCATTCGATCAGAATGTCGGGAATCCTGTTGAATTGCCCGACTTGATATTGAAAAGAGTTTTCGATAATGAGACTAAAATGCGGGGTTTATAATTGTTAGGCATGCGATGCTTAAAGAATTCATTTGATCAGGCATGCGATGTCTGAGGTGGTTGCGGATTCCAACTGTTGTAGTTTTACACTTTTTTTCTGTGACCGAAAGTGTAATATGTGATATCGCCGGTTTCGTTGCTATATGTCAACGACAATTGGGATACGCATGTTTGCTTACGTTGATGACATGTGATGTTATGTGTTGCTGGATATGTTATATTGGATCGTCGTGTTTGAATAGCCGGGGGGTTTTTATGTGAGATGAGTGTTTTTCATTTTCATTCATGTAAAAACTTGTATGTAATATTCTTTTATTGGGGCACTTCCAGGTTGCGGATGTTGTCACCATTTGTATATTATTTACTTTTCTGCACTAGGGTAGACCCAAGGAGGGGAGCACAAGTAACCGGGTTCTAGGGTCCAGTGGGAGACCATCTCGAGGAGTCGAGTCCGGGTCTCCTAACCCTAGAATTGGTAGGGTTGCTTGCCGCTCTCGTAGGGGTCTAGGGGTGTGGGATTGGCTATTCATCACGACCGTGTAATCCGTGTTTTATAGTGGCTCGTATTGAAAACACGGACGTCCTAGTATATCCAATATTTCATATGTTTCTTCTGCTGTGTTTTATCTGTGATGAGATCATGTGATGTTCTGTGACAGATATTATATATAGTATATATGATATATTATATAGACGTTGCTTATGTTTTACACCCGCGCTAGCCCTGCCCCGCTCTGCCGTTAGTTACCTAACCTAACGGTGCAGACAGGACATCGAGGCGAATGCGGATGGCATAAGCGTACGTTATATTTATCTGTGATGTTTAGGTGGACTTAAATGATGGGATATTCATTAATGAGATTAATGAAAGAAAATAAACCTAATTGATGTTGTGGAATCGAATTTCAAAATAAAAACAGGTAGCTACAGTTCTTGCTTTGCATCGCGGTGTTCATTATAGAACATCCTGCACCTTATTCGATGAGGAAAGGACCGAGATCCCTTCACCGGGAGTGTCTCCTTTAGCAATAACTGGCAGATGCTACAACCCTCGGTTTGTCTTTGATCGCTTCTATAGTTTCCGCTTTGCACAGTGATATATATGATATATCCCGCACCTCATTCGACGAGGAAAGGGCCGACGATCCCTTCACCGGGAGTGACCCCTTTAGCAAAACTAGAAAAGCCTCGAAAACATTCCATTTAAAAACCATTTGATTCCGCAACGAGATCAAGTTCAAAGCGTTAAAGGTTTTCACAAAAACCATTCGCAACCCTCCATCATTTTAGGAAGTAGAGTACTTAGTATTCGTGCTGTGTTTGTTGACCATAGTCAAGGCACAGTGTACGGTAGCTAAGTGATGTCTTCCTACACCGCATATGATGCGATTAGTTAGGACAGTCGCGTGACTTTGTTAACCTTAGTTAAGGGTCATGTGGGTGGGTCTAATTAATCACAAAATGACGGGTAGAACTTGACTAGTACTTATGATTTGTTGACCATAGTTAAGGTCATAGGTGCTAGGGGTAAAAACCTTTATCGGGAGTTTCAAGTGTTGAAACTTGCAATGAGATTGCATACCTTCTACGTGATAGTTGGATCCCGATACCCACTGCGAGTAATTGTTACTCCTGGGAGAGTTTTGCACTTTACAATTAGCCGATCAAGTAGGTGTCTAGAAAGATGTCAACGGGGTTACGCCTCTGGGAAAACGAGGTTTACTGTAATTAGGTCCGTGTGAAAGCACGGGGAACCTCCCTCAAAGTACCAACACTGGCCTGGCTGAAAGGTTGGCGAACTTGTAGAGTGTAATTAATCCCGGCTAGTCTTTCGTTTTAAGGTTTGAAGGAAGATTTGATAAAAACAGTGGGAGCCATCCTGATTAGATAAAATATATAACCAATCTGATCTTGCAAGAGCGCACGCAGAGTGTTTTCTTCTCTCTCTCCTGGTAGCGACCATATCATGCCTTAATCAAGATAATAATACGGATATATTGACCGAACCCGCTTGTTATACTGAGCTGGGGAACGTTGGTCCCGCTCCAACTTATAATTGTTATAAGACAGAGCAGGAAATTGGGGAATACCAGAATTCCTATGCCGCCCAAACGAAGAAAGTGCATATGATGCATCTCCTTCGGGTGTGTTCATTACAAAGAACTGTTTCTCAGTATCCTCTGCATCCTGGGTATATGATACCGGATCTGGATCCCAGATATGTAATCTGTTACATAGGGCTACAAAAGGATAGAAAAACTGAGAACGGGTGATAAGTTTCATGAGACAGAAAACGGGGCAAGTGTTGCAGCCAAGTCTGTTGGTCACTGTCACCCTTTATTACGAATACATTGATTCTGAACAAATGCTATTAGATACCGAACCTGATATACAAAATCATATCAGTCTCTTTATTAGTAAAGAAAGGATATAATTTTGTATTGATGGATAATGTTTTGAACACTTCCTATATCAAAACTTGATCGGTTCAGGCACGTTATCTAAAAGCATTGACGTTCTAAATCAAACTACAGTTCCTTGTATATTGAACAAACACAAGAGGAAGAGTTCAGAAATGAACAAATTCTTCTTGAGGCATTGTAGACTAGGTCATATCAATGCGACCCGACTGGCTGAAGTTACATTTAGATGTATATTTAATCAGTTTGAATTTACATCTTGTGAAAACTTGCCAGTCATGTCACAAAGATAAGATGACCATAGCTCTGTTTAAAGGAAACATAGAAAGAGTTAGTGAGCTCTTGGGATGATACATGTTGATGTATGTAGGTCCCCAGTCTACATATGCCAGGACTGGTTCTTTATACTTCATTATATTCTCTGATAATCTCTCAAGATTCAGTCGTATGTTCCTGTTGAAACATAAGTCCGAAGCTTTTGAGGTATTCACAGAATATAAGTTGGAAGTAGAGAACCAAAATACGGGTATAAGTATTATGTCCTGTGATGTGATCGAGGAGGAGAATACTTGAGCACGGAATTCCTGGATTATTCTAAAGGAGAATGAGATTCTCTCTCGGCATCACTCCTCCAAATACACCATAGCACGATGGTATGTCGGGGCGGAGCAGATACACCCTATTTGATATGGTGTGCTCTATGATGAGTACTACTAAGTTACCTTTTTCCTTTGGGAGTTATGCGCTTGAGAAGCTGCATACCTATTGAATTAGGTTCAAATCAAATCAGTGCCTACCACTCCATATAAGATATGGTGCGGGAAGATCCTATCTCTTAAGTTAAGATTTGGGATTGTCCGTCCTATGCCAAAAGCAAAATCCGGACAAGATCGAGGCAAGATCAGTTCTGTAGAACTGGAAAGGTTCCAGCTGTACAAAACTGCTAATGATTTGACAGAACCAAAGGATTCAATAGTTTCCGACGAACCTCAGCCTCTCCGCCGATCTAGTAGGGTTCCTCACCCACCTGAGAGATACCTCGGTTTCTCGATGACAGTGGGAGCGAGGATTGCATCATGAGATGATGACCCAACCAGTTTCGAGCAGGCCATCGAGAGTAGGGACTCTGTAAGAGTGGCTGGATGCTTAGTGATCTGAGATGGAATCCTTATACACCAACAAAGTATGGACTTTGGTTGCTATAACTGACGGGTTAAATCCCCATCAGGAGCAAGTATATCTTGAGAAGATTGCTTGGTGTACATGGAAAGGTTGAGACTTTCAAAGCTAGACTTGTTAAAGGTTTTCGTCATCAACCAGGCACGGATAATGATGAAACCTTTTCCAGGGACTATGTTTAAATCCATCCAGATCCTACTTGCCACGGCTACATACCATGACTATGATATCTGGTGGTTGGGTGCCATGACTACTTTTTTAAATACTGATTTAGAAGAGAACGTCTATAAGAACACAGCCAGAGGTCTTCGTAAAACAGTGGGAGCAGCGGAAACGTGTGCAAGTTGCTTTACATAATGAAGCAGGCATCGTGGAGTTGGAACGTCTATTTTGATGTGATAGTCAAAGTGTTTGACTTCATCAAAATAGTAGACGAACCTTGTATATACAAAAGGGTAGTAGAGAGTAAGGTGGTCATCTTCGTATTGTACGTAGACAACATACTCTTGATAGGAAAAGAGTTTCCTATACTACGATCGGTCAATCTCCTATTATCACTAGGATTCCCCAAATAGGATCAAAGTGATACCTCCTAATTCCTGAGTTTTCATCTATGAGATAGATGTAATTGGATGTTAGGATTCTTACTAGATGTAGTGAGATGGTATCAATCGATCCTGGGGGGAATCACTGGAAGAGTTCCAGGGTGATAAAGACGACCGAATGTCAGTCACGGGCATTGTCTTTACCCTCAGTAGAGGGACGGTATGTTGGAAGAGTTCCAAGCTAGATACCGTGGCAAACTAGACGATAAAGGCTGGTAACATCGCTATTAAAGATACTACCAAAGAGGAAGTTTGGGTGTATATTGGTTCATAAGATGAACTAGGTTCCTGCCATTGTATGACAATGGAAGTGTGGCTTTGGCCCTGGAACCCTGGTCCCATCAGTGACCCAGACAAATTCTGAGGAAGCATCACCTGATCATGGAGATAGTTGATCTCCGGGGTGATCGAGGTTAGGAGAGTAGACTCAGAGGACAACACGGCGGATCCACTCACGAAGGCCTTTTCCCAAAGAGAGACTTTTAGGGGATGGTTGGGTATGTGATACTGCAACCACTGCTACAGATGGCCCTAGTGTAAGTGGGAGATTGTTAGTTATATGTATGCCCTAGAGGCCATTACTGTACATTGGATGTATATTGTGGTGGATGCTGGGACATATATAGGTAGGACTTTCTTGCTCGACATGATAGTACGTTATCTGGTTGCTCTTTGTCTTAACGTGTATACTTTCCGTCTCTCTGTTACATGTTGATAAAGCCCTTAGGATGTGTACTCGACTTCCAGGACTATGATGCAGATCATACTAGCGGGGCCTGGATAGTCCATGAGTACATCCTTGAAATGTTCCTAGTCGAGGGAATATCGAGACGGGGCATCGATATTCCAGAGTAGACTAGCGTATATCTTCTCGACCCATGTGATGGGCGATAGATGATCCCATATCCATTGGTGTTTGACATCGAAGATGGTATGCGGGTGCTCAGTGGAGACTGGGTACACTGAACGGACTCACCGAGAACTCCCAGATGGTATTATACCTCACGTCAGATGGCAGTTCTCTGGTGACACTGGTACAGCTTAGTCTGTTGACCCGAGATCGTCATAGAGTCTTGTGTGTCTCCCACTGTGCTTTGATTTCCACCCTACCACGGCTCTACTGAGTCGTGCAAACAGGTGGTTTTTGGGTACAATCCCGATTCACATGGAAGCAATGAGCGATAGGAGGGGATTCGTCTCTATACCCCTAGCTCCAAATCTCGACGGTTCATAAACAACCTAAAGACCACCTCGACGTTCGTCTCGATACAGCAGACGCGATGTCACCCCAACATTCTGCCCCCAGCAAGATGCAGACGCGACACAAACAACGGAGCCATGGCAAAGTCCCTAGTTCCAGGTCCCGACGGTTCACAAACAACCTAGAGACTACCTCGACATTCATCTCGATACAGCAGACGCGATGTCACCCCAGCGTTCTTCCCCGCAGCAAGATGCAGACGCGACACAAACAACGGAGATATGGCAAATTCCCTAGTTCCAGGTCCCAACGGTTCACAAACAACCCAGAGACTACCTCGACGTTCGTCTCGATACAGCAGACGCGATGTCACCCCAGCGTTCTTCCCCCCAACAGGATGCAGACGCGACGCGAACAATGGAGCTATGGCAAAGCCCCTAGTTCCAGGTCCCGACGGTTCACAAACAACTTAGAGACTACTTCGACGTTCGTCTCGAAACAGCATACGCGATGTCATCCCAGCGTTCTTTACCCCAACAGGATGCAGACGCGAGACAAAACAACGGAGCTATGGCAAAATCCATAGTTCCAAGCCTCGACGGTTCACCAACAACCTAGAGACAACCGTGACATTCGTCTCGATACAGCAAACGCAATGCCAGCAAATGAAGCGAAGGCAATATTCCTAGCTTCAGGGTCTTGACGGTAACTCATATAAAACATGAAAGACTATCGGAGATCATCCCCACACCAGCGAGGAGTGGTTATGACTCATCGAGGCTTCCCAAACTGAGCTTAACCTCAAGTAAAAAGCGGCATGGAAAAATTCCTAATGCTTGCTCTTCTGACGGCCAAATCGCCTAGGAAGATTGCTTGAAGACGTCTTGTCCAGCCCCCAAAGGGATCAGAGACACGACAGTTGCGAGGCCACTCGAACAACAAGATTGCCTATCGATAAATACATCAGCCGATGCGATAGTACGACGGACAAAAACCCTAGTACCACAGACCCTAAGGGACCTCTATTGTAAAGAGAAGAGGTTAACTGTGACGTTAGGACATCCTTGCGAGAACTTCTTGATTCATCTCGACTCGTAGGGAAAAACCTTAGGCAATAGGGATAAGGACCCATTTCCTAAGCACTGGGGCCCTGCAAGTCGGTCCAAAATGGACTCTTGCATACTATTCACGAACCATACTCTCCAAAGTTGAATCTCGATAAGGAGGGAAACAACCACTTACGAGTCCTCTCGACTTGTAAGAGGGAAAATTCTCATGTGAGATCCTTACGACTCTCAAGAGAAAGCACACTTAGGAATCCTCACGATTCCTAAGGAGAAAATACACCTACGAGATCCTCTCGACTCGTAGGGATAAAAGTCTTTATGAGACCCTTACGACTCATAAAGTTGAAAAGTCTTAGGCAGCAGACCTGAACCTGCTTCCTAAGCCATTGCTGCCCTACAAAGAGGCTAAGATGAAATGTTTTTTACTATCTACAGGCCACACTTGCCAGAGTAACATACCAACAACACGACAAAGAGAAGAAAGCAACAGTGGGAGAAAGAAATGTGTATCTTTTATTCATAAACTCAATAGAGTACAAGATGAATCATATGAAAGAATAAAAAATGGATACATGTTATTCCAAAAATTACAAATGATACAAAAATAGCTACTGAGAAGGAGGCGTGTTCAATAAATCAGTCAATTGCTCACGCACTCCTCTCAAATCCTTTTCACGATCAGCCGCCATGGCCAGCTCTGCTTCGACTTGGGCCCGTTGCTGCAGATTGGATGAAAATTTCTCATCAATCTCCTGCTGGGCTGCCTCCTGACTTTGTGCAACCAGCTCAGTAAGATCAAGCTTCTTCCTCAGCATCATCTTGTCAGAAATACATCGTTTAAGGTTTTCAAAGATAGAGTTTAGCTGTGCAGCATTCGCTGCGACCTCGGCTCTCAGTCAGACAGATTCATCGGAAGTCACCTCACGTTCCTTTCGCTTAAGGCTCACCTCTCGTTCGAAATGGAGAAGGAACGGAATGCTCTGCTCAACCCATGTAGCTTGCTGGGAGTTCAAAGGCAACATTTCCGGAGCAGAACGCTTGAGCTCAATCTTATATAGACAGGCCTCGATCTTCCTACAGCGATTAACCAAAGACTCGACGACACCCTCGCTGTGGAAGTTCACGAGCATCGCCAGCATGAGATTAACATCAGCAGCAAAATCTGTAGCAGATGCGAAAGCATCGGCATCAAGATCCTCTACGAACTCACTTAACATTCGCAGGCTGTTCGCGGCACCCCTGGAAGATGGGCATCCAGAAAAGGGCCCTGCCGGCATTATGATGCGAGACTCGAACGGAGCTGGAGTCGGTGCGACCGCTGCAAAACAAATCATAGTCAGATGTCGGCTCAAGAAATAAATAAATACACGAACAATAGAGTCTACTATACCGGCTGCAACAGGGGGCAGAACTGGGAGTACTGGTAGCGTGACAATACCCTCGTCCCCTCCTTCAATTTGTAAGACTACAAGTAATACAAAGAAGAATTAGCAATGACATGGCTTCCCGTAGAAGAAAGGAAAAGACGTTTAAAAAAAAGGGGGACTGTACTCACCCGCACCGGTAGGTAAAACGACTTCCGACTGGAAGGAGAAATGCGGGTTCAGCACTTGATACAGATGATCGAAGAGAACTCCTGCAAGGTTACGATGATACATGGTCAGTACACGAAAGATGTTGTCCCTGATTATAACTAATCGCAAACCCATACTTTCCAGCATGTGAGAGGATATAAGAGGAGACGAAGGGGCAGCGACCGTCAGAGCAGCAGCTGGTGGTGCTTCTTCAGGTGTCGCAACCTCAGCGCTCACCACACCTACATTCGAAAGGAACAAAATATCATTAGAAGGGATTGCAAAACAAAAAGAATGCAGCGACCCAAGACCTACCAGACAGGTCATCAGCCAAAACGGTGACGAAAGCATCGCCAAGCATCACGACTTCTTCGATCTCATTCGGGGGGATGGTTTCGCCGGCCGTGGCTTCATCCCCTGATTCCACGAGAGCCGTCGTGACACTCACAATGCCAGGCGGGTGGCAGGGAACCACAGGTGGAAAGAGTGGCAATTGGAGCAGTCCCGGACTCCTGAGAAAGAGTAGTCGTTTCGGGCTCGGTAGTTGCCGTCACCTCGCCTGCCACCTCCTCACCCGGACTTGGCCCTGCAGGGTAAGATATATGAGAACCTGAAGATTAAACTCTAATAAAATGACCCAGTGTTACGTTACCTTGGGTCAGCTTTTCAATTGCTTCCCGAGCCGCGCGTACCGCCTGTCTATGAGTGGTAGACAGGGCGACCGGAGCACCCTCTAAAGAAGCAGGGACAGGGGAAGCAGAGCTCGAGCCTGCACCTACAGCTAAGGCGGCGTTACATTCTCTTGCTGCACGCCTCCTGCGCTTCCTTTCTGCCTGGGCCGTGAGAGCTGATCTTCTTAAGGCCTCCGACAAGGAGACATCATCGTCCGAGCCAGGAGCTACCTCTGGAGCCGTTATGGCGTCCGTCATCGGTTGCTTAAGTGGAGCCTCTTTTGGCGATATTAGGGAAGTTGGGACTTCGGTAGCCGGCCTTGGAAGCTTCTCCACACCACCCTGCGAAATTGGCACTGCACTCGGGATAACTCGGGTCGAAGTAGTCCTTGCAATAAGATAAAAAAAGGAGGGCCAGTCTACCCATAAAAAAGGCGAATGAAAATACAGTAAGCCGAAATATACAAAGGCCCAACGAAGCACGAAGCCTTTCCTCCTCTTCAAAAGTCCTGAGAGAAGCTGCGAGAGCTTCTTCAGTGGAGATGCCTATTGAAGAAGAAGTGTCAGTCAAAGCATGATAATAAAAACGTAACAGCGGAAAGATACGACTGAATTCTACCTGACTGTGGAAGGGTGACCAGTCCTGCTTTGTGGCTAGCTGATCGCTCGGAAGCTGCAATAGCAGCCTCTAGATCAGTATCATCTGGCACCATGAATAAGCCTTCGTTGGTCCCGTATTCACTTATGCCCTCGCTGTAAGGAGCATGAGGCTCCTGGCCAAGAACGACGTCAGCAGAGAAGAGCGACTTCTTCTTTTTCTGCGAACGAGTATCAGCAGCCGACAATACAAGCTTGCGCTTAGCGGGCAACTTTGGGCGACGAGTCCCAATTTCCGTACCCACCTCCGACTCAGGAGACACCGCAGCTACCACTGATTGTTATAACTTTCCGATTGTGTTTGTAAAAAGCAAGTATTGAATCAATTGTTTCCCGATAACGGTTTCATTTGATCGATAATAGTATCTTGTATTGGTATTTAGAAAATTGTATAAAGAACTCACAATCAAAGAATTATATTTGACCGCAATCAATTACGGTGTCAGTTGTAGATCGTAAGCGAGTGCGGATCGTCCACAGGGATTGTACGATTCGTTTCAATGTTCGATTTGTTTGAATTGAAAAGTTAATTGCGAAGAAAAGAAAGCAACGATTCAAGATTTATCAATTGTTTCAAGTGTCACTATTCTATTCAAGAATCAAGAAAAAAGATAAACAATCAAGAATCGGGTTTCGATGATATTTCCAACCAAATGTCAAGAATCTAAATGAGGCTCGTAGGAATCGATCGGATCTATAGACGTGATGTAATCTTAAGATATCGTGTTCTTGTCCTTCGAAGAATTGATACTAGATCGATGATGATCGACGAGAGTTAGGGCTTTCTCGTGAAACTAGGGTTTCATCACTTAACCCTTGTTCTTTCGTCGATATCATTCACATTCTAGCCTCTAGCAATTTCAAGAAACGATCGTTACTCCCCAATTTCGAGCGATATCAATCAAGAAAGCATCGCAACGAATTGGGTTGTCGGTTCTTGAACTTGCTAGGGTTTACAAAACTCGTAGGATTCAAGAATCGATTTAAGATATGTTACATCATCATTCTATTGATCGTCTCGACTCCTCGACGAGCGGAGTATTACTCAAACATCATCACACAGAAAGTATTCAAGAATTGAAAAGATATCATGATGCAAGAATTTAAAGAAAATAAGATTAAAGACTATCACCTTTTATTTATATCAACAATTTGATTACAGTCGCTCAAGAACTACAAGAGGAAGAACTAAATTGTCGATCTGGCATCGCTCGGCTCCATGAGTCGCGGATCGGCTTGGACCACTTGCTCTGTTGAAGATCGGCTCCGCTCATAAAAGGTTGCAAGGCTTCTTGCTTGATGGGGTACTCGGGATCTTGGCTTTTGATTGGAATTAGGGTTAGGGTTTCACACAAGCCTTCTCACTAGACTTGTGGAAGAAGAAGATGAAGAAAGATATAGAATGGCTCTAAAATGAACTAATGGAGGGATTTTTCCATGATGATTTACAAGTGAGCCTAGGGTCTTATTTATAGATCACCCAAACCCTAAGCCTTTGTGAAGTTCCCTCCAAAAGTTTGTTGAGGAACTTCTAGAAAGAGTTTGTTAGGCTTAGCTTAGGGTTTAAGCTAGGGTTTAGGGAGAAGTTTCTAGAATAATAGGCTAGTTTAGTGTTGATCCCAAAGCTTGCTGATCTGGCAGAAGTCTCTGGAGTCTTCTGAAATTTGACATGTCATTTTGAGCTGTAGCCACAGAGAGAGAAGTTTTGCACCAAAAATGAGAAGCTAACTCCTTGGACCCACCGCGGATCCGCGGCGCAAGCAGGCTCCTGCCGCGGATCCGCGGCTCTTTATGGGGCTTGGGGCTTGGTCTTTCTGGTGTGGTCTTGGGATGCCATTTGGGGCTTCATCTGATATGTTGATTTTTGTTTTGCCTTTTGAATTGGTACCAGAACTGAAACCATTGAGTTGGCGTAATGTTTGATCAGCACCTGTAAGTTTTTTTGGCATTTCTTCTGGATTTTCCTGCACAGATCTCAAAACAAGTGTTGCGCAATATAGAGATGATGCAATGCCATGAAATGCGGTCAATTTCCTTTATAGTGTCGGTTTTAGAGTCTAATACATGTAATCTGATATTTTGCGACAGTTTTGCTAATATGTGAAATATGAATGCCGAACACTTCTATATGAATGCAATTGATGAGGAAATTGCCGGCTAAAATATGCAATATTTTCGACTAATCAAATTCCCCCAAACTTAATTTCGATCGTCTCGAGCGAAATGTTTTATTAAAAAGAGAATGAGAAAATAAAGAAAGAGAAAAACTAACTAGCACACTTTCATAGGCAACACGATTGCACTGAGCATGTGCAACAAGCCTTTAAACCTCTAGGTGTCCCTAGTAGGAGGAGTGTTGTCTCCGGAGGGTTTTCAGCGGATTGCACCCACAAAATCCAATAATAAAAGGAAGATCATGAATATTACATTTAAAGAAAAGAATTGTAAAAGAAAAGCCTTGAAAATTAGGGTTTCCAACTAAGCTAGCTTTTCGGTTGTCATGACCCCTATCTTAATGGTCATGAAAAAATGTCAGAAATCACGTCTTCCCTCAATAAAACATCGTCTTATTCTTCATTCCTATCTTTCTTCCAAACATCGATCATATAACCCTGCATGTGTGTAAAGGACATCCCTACACCCGGAGAATTCAATTCAAGCTATCATACTCTTTCCCATCAGCCTCAGTACTTTTTAATTAATGAATATTTAGATGAGATTGCTCACACACTTTCATGCGACCGTTAATACTTCTTGAGGTACTAACCGACCGATTACTCCTGTGCTTGCTTACTTGGTGTATTTTTCTCGTCTTGCACCACCTCAGGCATAGCAGTGACTCCCAGACCAGTTGGCCTTAGGGCACTAGGTGAAGAAGCACCCTCGCTATACAATTTTTTATTGCCTTCGGCGATAACAAAACCAGTGTCCATTTTTCTCACCTCTTTATATTTTCTTTATTCACTTTTTTTTTCTTTTTATTTCCTTCATACATCGGCTTTAAGACAAGAGCATTTCAACATATCCTCTACTATCCCAGGCTTCAAGACGTGTGTAAGTGCAGATAGCAGGGTAGCAACGTTCAAAATGTTTGGCTTCCAGAATAGAAACTATTTTTCAGACTTATTTTTATCCTCAGATTAGTGACGTCCTTCATCTTACTAACCCTTAGGACAACGGCTCATAACTACTTATTACTAGTTCGTATAAGAAAACTTCTAATTTTCTTAGTTTTCTTAAATTTTTCTAATCTCATGGATGTAATTGTTCACTATCTAAACTTTCATTATCTTATTTATGTACAAAAAAGTGTAAATATTAAAATTATTTTTATATTTGAAAATTTTTAAATTTTTGTGGGTTTTGAAAATTTTTAAATTTTTATAGATTTTTTAAAAGAAACGTTTTGTGCTTATGCAGATGATATGCAAATGATGCGAAAATAAGCACAAACCTCCCCCAAACTTGTTTTCAATAGTGTTCTCACTGTTGTCAACAGCTATATCTACAAAACCTGTAAGTCTGAGAAGAATTATTAGTGGGGGCAAAACATATAAGTGAAGAACTTCCCCCAAACTTACTCTTTTCACTCACCTTCATTCAAAAAGATGATGCTATGATATACTGGATATGAAGGTGAGACGGAGGAATTTTAATCCAAATAAACTGGCTCTTGTAAGAACAAGAGCTCCTCCATGGGGTCGGTGGAAAAATACGGCTTTAGTCTATGTCCATTTATTTTGAAAAAGGTGCCGTTTTTAACATTTTCTACTTCTACTGCCCCGTGCGGGTATACAGACCGCACAACAAAAGGTCCCTTCCATCGAGATCGGAGCTTACCCGCGTGAAGGTGTAATCGTGAATCATAAAGAAGGACTTGTTGACCAGGTGAAAATGTTTTCCTCAAAATGTTTTATCGTGAAAAACCTTAGTCCTATTCTTTGTGATTACAGCGTTATCATAAGCTTCATCGCGGAGTTCGCTTAGCCCATTAAGTTGCAGCTTCCGAAAGTTGCAGGCTTCTTTTAGATCAAAATTTATTTCTTTAATAGCCCATAATGCTTTATGTTCAATCTCGACGGGTAAATGACATGCTTTCCAAAACACTATCCTATATGGAGACATCCCTAGGTCGGTCTTATATGCAGTTCGGAATGCCCAAAGAGCATCCGTCAGTTTGGTCGACCAGTCTTTTCTATTTTTAGCAACGGTTTTCTCCAGGATAAGTTTGATTTGTCTGTTTGAGATTTCAGCCTGCCCGCTTGTTTGGGGATGATAGGGTGTAGAAAGTCGGTGGTTGATTGCGTATTTTCGCATCAGAGTCTCGAAAGATCTATTGCAGAAATTGTCCCATTATAGCTAATAATAGCGCGTGGGTGTCCAAATCGCGAAAAGATATTCTCTTTTAAAAACTTAATGACAACTTTCTTGTCATTAGTGCGGCATGGAATGGCTTCTACCCACTTTGAGACATAATCAACCGCCAGCAATATGTACAGATTCCCAAAGGAGTTGGGAAAAGGACCCATAAAATCAATGCCCCAAATATCGAATATTTCAACAACCAGAATGGGTTGCTGAGGCATTTCATTCCTCTGGGAAATTCTACCCGTGTACTGACATTGTGTACAGGTTTTGCAATGGTCAAATGCGTCCTTGAATAAGGTCGGCCAATAAAATCCACATTGCAAAACCTTTTCCGTTGTCTTTCTAGGACCGAAGTGACCCCCACAGGCCTGATCATGACAAAAAGAAAGAACACTCTTGAACTCTTCATTCGGGACACACCGGCGAATGATCTGATCAGGACAATATTTAAACAGATAGAGTTCATCCCAGTAAAAGTGTTTTACTTGGGATAGAAAACGGTATTTGTCCTGTTTTGACCAATCGCTGGGTATCAGTCCCGTGGCATGATAGTTCACAATATCCCCGAACCATGGTTCATTGGATACACTCAAGAGTTGTTCGTCAAGGAACGAATCATTGATCGGCAGGGTCACAGGGGAAGAAGAGATGCGTGAAAAATGGTCAGCTACTACGTTTTCACATCCTTTCTTATCTTTGGTAACAAGATCGAATTCTTGTAACAGAAGGATCCAACATATTAGTCGACCTTTTGCATTTTTCTTCGCCAAAAGATGTTTTAAAGCGGAATGGTCAGTATACACAACTATAGGAGAGCCAATTAAGTAAGGCCTGAATTTTTCTAATGCAAATACAACCGCTAAAAGTTCTTTTTCTGTGGTTGTATAATTGATTTGCGCATCATTCAGGGTCTTACTTGCATAGTATATCACGTGTGGAATCTTTTCGATGTGCTGTCCTAAGACTGCACCTACTGCAAAGTCGGATGCGTCACACATCAGCTCAAAGGGGTAGTCCCAGTTTGGTGATGATAAAACGGGGGTTGAAGTGAGTGAGTGTTTAAGTGAGTCGAAAGCTGTCTCGCAGTCCGAGTCAAAGTGGAAGGTCGTATCCTTGGCCAGGAGAAGAGTTAAACGTCTAGCAATTTTGCTAAAGTTCTTAATGAATCTCCTATAAAAGCCCGCATGGCCAAGGACAGATCGAATATCTTTGATGCTTTTGGGATGAGGGAGGTTTTGAATGACATCTATCTTAGCTCTGTCAACCTCAATGCCTTTCTGTGAAATAACATGTCCAAGTACGATTCCTTCTTGGACCATGAAATAGCATTTTTCCCAGTTCAAAGTCAAGTTCTTCTCTTTGCAACGAGTAAGAACAGCGTCAAGATTCGCTAGGCAATCGGAAAAAGAGTTTCCAAAAACTGAGAAATCGTCCATAAAGATCTCCAGAAAATTCTCTACCATATCAGAGAATATCCCCATCATACACCGCTGAAAGGTAGCGGGAGCATTGCATAACCCAAAGGGCAAGCGACTGTAAGCAAAGGTACCAAAAGGACAAGTAAAAGTGGTTTTATCTTGATCCTTTTTGGCGATGGGGACCTGATTATAGCCTGAGTATCCGTCCATAAAGCAATAATACTCTCGTCCCGCTAAGCGTTCCAGCATCTGATCAATGAATGGTAGAGGAAAGTGGTCTTTCCTCGTGGCAGCATTGAGTTTTCTATAATCAATCCATACACGCCACCCAGTTTGGGTGCGTATCTGAATCAACTCATTTGCCTCATTGGTTATAACAGTGAAGCCGGATTTCTTAGGAACGACATGTATAGGACTCACCCATTGGCTATCGGAGATGGGGTATATAATACCATTATCTAGGCATTTGACGATCTCTTTCATGACCGCTTCCTTCATGACGGGATTCAACCGTCTCTGTGGTTCTCGGGTTGGTCTGGCATCATCCATCAAGTGTATATGATGTTCAACTATCAAGGGACTAATCCCTTTGATGTCCGCCATGGTCCAACCAAACGCCTCTTTGTTAGATCTCAATACCGATAAAAGTGCATTCTCTTGCTCTGATGCAAGAGATGCGGAAATGATAACCGGTAAAGACTCATTCTCACCTAAATATGCATATTTAAGATGAGAGGGTAAAATTTTGAGATCTAATTCGGGCGGAGAAATGATAGAAGGAGGGATCATTGAGTGATTTTTGGAATTACAAAGAAGCTCAGAGCCTGTGAAAGATACAGACTCGGGTGGAGAAAAGTCAGAAGTGCAGGACTCAAGTATAGAAAAAGTGTCCTCACTAAGATCTTGTGTAAAGTCAAACAGAGATGTGGTAATGTCGTCGAGATCTAGAAAGCAAAGATCCTCAGCTCCACAACTATCGGGAGCGATCTCATGGACAGAGCACACATCTAAAATATGAGCAGAGGGTTCTGATGGCTGACTTCCAACTTTATAGATGTTTAGTTCAATGGTCATATTTCCAAATGATAAGTTCATTGAACCGTTTCTACAGTTTATAACAGGGTTGGAAGTGGCAAGGAAAGGACGACCCAGAATCACCGGAATTTGGCCCCGGGGGTTTGCTACAGGATGTGTGTCGAGCACAATGAAGTCTACAGGGAAAACAAATTCCCCGACCTTTATCAACACATCCTCTAATTCACCCCTTGGTTTGGTGATAGATCGGTCTGCCATCTGGAGAGTGCAGTGAGCAGGTTTTAGCTCTCCAATCTCTAGTTGCTCATAGACAGAATATGGAAGTAGGTTAACACTTGCGCCAAGGTCTAAAAGAGCACAATTTATGTTTTTACCCCCAATAGAAATCGATATTGTAGGACATCCTGGGTCCTTTCGTTTCTTTGATAGCTGGGGAATAAAAGCAGTGCTGATATTATTAGCCATAAAGATCTTCTTTGGCACTTGGGTCTTTCTCTTCCTAGTGCACAAGTCCTTAAGAATTTTCGCATAGGCGGGGACTTGTTGAATTGCATTTAGGAGAGGGATATTGATGTTAACCTGTTTGAACATTTCCATAATTTTCTCCATATGAGGACTCGTTCTATTATCCCTTAACCGATTCGGGTAAGGAGCTTTCGCAATAAGCGCAGGGTCCATCACAGGAGAAGGAAAAGGGGGTAGACGAGGTCCCAAAAGAGGTGTGGGGACCGTCTGTGGAGAACTAGAAGGGCTACACTGAGGTGTCGAGCCTAGTGGGAAATGGAGAATAGGCTCGCGAGAGGGTGGTGTGGTAGAAGAAGAAGGATCAGAAGGAGAAGTGTGTGTGTGTGGAAAGGTCTCAGCCGGGGTGTTGATATGATTTTCAGTATCATCAACTTCTTCCCCAACATGGTTGTTCAGCACTCTTTCCGATCTCAACGTTGTGATGGCATTTACATTGTAATGCCCAGGATTCTGTAGGGGTTGAGAGGGAAGTTTCCCTTTTTCTCTCGCACTCATTTCGGCTTTAAGTCATGCGATTTCAGCTTCCATCGTTCTGATACTCTCAGCTTGGGACGCTGAGTTTTTCTTTATCTCACCGACGGAAGATCTAACCTCAGCCGAAACCTCTATGAAATTTGACAAAAGTGATTTCATGGTTTGAGTGAATTGAGAGAATTCGTCAGAACAGGACAACTGCATAGGATTAGACTGTGCAGGAGTGTTGACCTGATTTTGGAAGTTTTGTGACTGGTAGGGGTGCTGAGTGAGTTGAAGGGGTTGCTGTGGTGGTGGAGGAAGAGCCCTTTGAAATTGATTCGTGTTTGGAACCGTGTTTTGAGATTGGTGTTCGTTCCAAGCAAAATTCGGGTGATTCCTCCAACCCTGATTGTACGTGGAAGAATATGGATCGTTTCGAGGTCTTTGAAATGCGGCATTTGAATGCTCGTGACCTTGAAACGCAGAGTTTAATGGACATTCTTCCGTTAAATGAGACGGATCAGAACAGCACCCACAAACAGTTTTGGGGAGCGACATTGGGTTTAGTGAGGTTGCTGCAAATTTGTGTTCCATTGCGTCGAGCTTCTTTTGCATTGCTGCCATCTCAGCTCGAACACCTATGGACATATCTATTTGGTGTATGCCACTCCTATTCAATGGTTGGGTTCCACTCTCCCACTGTAGTGATTTTTCAGCGAACTCTTCTAAATACTTCCAAGCTTCCCCATCATCTTTGGTCATAAAAGTACCTTGACACATGTTTTCAAGGCTCTGTTTAGTGTTTGGGTTAATGCCCTCATAAATGATTCGGCAAAGCTCCCATTTCGGGATGCCGTGATGAGGGCACTGAACCAATAGATCCATGAAACGTTCAAAGCATTTAGAGAATGGTTCAGTAGGGAGCTGGGCAAATTGATTCAGTTCGCTACGGATTCGAGCTGTCTTTTGTATTGGGTAAAATTTCTTAATGAATGCAGCGACGAATTCTTCCCAATTCGTAATAGAGTGTGCGGTAGTGTTATATAGCCACTTCTCGGTTATATCGCACAAAGTAAATGGAAGAAGTCGTAGACGCGTCGCATCCACTGAAAGTTGTGACGTACCCATCATTGCGCATACGTTTTCAAATTTGGTAATGAAAACGTAAGCTTCCTCGGTCTCGAGTCCGTGGAATTTGGGTAAAAGATTGATATACTGGGGCTTAATCTCAAAGTTATCCCCGTTGGCTGGTGGTGTGGATAAGCAGGTCGAAAGAGGACCTCGAATAGGGTAGCACCTCTCGTGGAGAGAGATGCGGGGTGGATTCTGCGCACCAACGGACGGCGGCAGATTAGGGTTAAAGAAGTTCGATGGATTCGGATCCATCGGAGTGGGTGTGGTATTGGGTAAAGGAAAGGTAAATGGAGAAATATCGACTTCGGAGTCGATAAAAGGTACGCGGACTAAACGGGCACTAGAATCCCGTGTCCAGCCTATCTTGTACTAAAAAGGGTTAGTACAAGTGGCAGCGTTGACTTATAATTATGGGTAATGAATGAATGCGGTGTTTGCTTTGAAAAAGGGACGGATTTTTGAAAAAATGATGCGACACAACAAATGCAGCAAGCAAAAAACCCTAGAATTTAGTGGTCACCTAGGTCCGGCTCTAGACCGCTCCTAACTGCCAAAAGACAAGTCGCAGGATAGAATCCTACACTGCCTCTTTGTTCCCCTGTGGCCGAATAAGTGCTAGGTAAGTGGGAAGGAACTCCACTACGTAAGTATTGGGCCTAATTAAAAACAACTAGCCTTAGACACACTCGCCTTAGATACCACAAGAAAAAGCGGATAAGCAATGAATTACCCACGGCCTTCTTCTGTCCTAATTGAGCGTGACGATCCTTAGAGTCATCTCTAGATATTTTTTAGTTAATGTGGGTCAATGCGGATGCAAGTTTTGCGATTTTCGGGGCCTAGGAAGGGTAATGAAATACCCACCTAATTTGGATTTGGCCGTGCCCCTTAATTTCCGTATTAGAATGCAAACAACCAAGAAACAAAATCACGCACAATTTTAATTTTGCTTTTGCGGCGCTGCGATTATTTGCAAAGAATCCTGCAGCAAATTATTAGTTGGAGCTAAAAAGAGGAGAAAGGAGAAGGTAAGAAGTCACCTGAGAGAAAAATTTCACAGAGATCCCTCAAGGCTGTCGCGGTTCCGCCGCAAATGCTGGCTACTGCCGCGCTTCCACGGTCTCTTGATGAGATCACTCCACCAAAATTTTTCAGGAAGCTTCTGTAGACTCCCTCAACTCTCTGGTATTTTCCAAAAATTTTCTTCAATTGCCAAACAGCTCCAGATTTCCTTGCAATGAACCACAACAAATCGTTTAGGGTTTGCACGAATTTTGATCTCAAAAATAACAATGGAATAAATCTTTCAATTCAAACTATAAAATGAAACGAATTAGCACACGATCCCCGGCAACGGCGCCATTAGATTTTTTATGTATTCTCGGATGTGTTTATCAAGAAGCAAGTATCGAATCAATAGTTTCCCGATAACGGTTTCATTTGATCGATAATAGTATCTTGTATTGGTATTTAGAAAATTGTATAAAGAACTCACAATCAAAGAATTATATTTGACCGCAATCAATTACGGTGTCAGTTATAGATCGTAAGCGAGTGCGGATCGTCCACAGGGATTGTGCGATTCGTTTCAATGTTCGATTTGTTTGAATTGAAAAGTTAATTGCGAAGAAAAGAAAGAAACGATTCAAGATTTATCAATTATTTCAAGTGTCACTATTCTATTCAAGAATCAAGAAAAAAGATAAACAATCAAGAATCGGGTTTCGATGATATTTCCAACCAAATGTCAAGAATCTAAATGAGGCTCATAGGAATCGATCGGATCTATAGACGTGATGTAATCTTAAGATATCGTGTTCTTGTCCTTCGAAGAATTGATACTAGATCGATGATGATCGACGAGAGTTAGGGCTTTCTCGTGAAACTAGGGTTTCATCATTTAACCCTTGTTCTTTCGTCGATATCATTCACATTCTAGCCTCTAGCAATTTCAAGAAACGATCGTAACTCCCCAATTTCGAGCGATATCAATCAAGAAAGCATCGCAACGAATTGGGTTGTCGGTTCTTGAACTTGCTAGGGTTTACAAAACTCGTAGGATTCAAGAATCGATTTAAGATATGTTACATCAGCATTCTATTGATCGTCTCGACTCCTCGACGAGCGGAGTATTACTCAAACATCATCACACAGAAAGTATTCAAGAATTGAAAAGATATCATGATGCAAGAATTTAAAGAAAACAAGATTAAAGAACATCACCTTTTATTTATATCAACAATTTGATTACAGTCGCTCAAGAACTACAAGAGGAAGAACTAAATTGTCGATCTGGCATCGCTCGGCTCCATGAGTCGCGGATTGGCTTGGACCACTTCCTCTATTGCAGATCGGCTCCACTCATAAAAGGTTGCAAGGCTTCTTGCTTGATGGGGTATTCGGGATCTTGGCTTTTGATTGGAATTAGGGTTAGGGTTTCACACAAGCCTTCTCACTACACTTGTGGAAGAAGAAGATGAAGAAAGATATAGAATGGCTCTAAAATGAACTAATGGAGGGATTTTTCCATGATGATTTACAAGTGAGCCTAGGGTCTTATTTATAGATCACCCAAACCCTAAGCCTTTGTGAAGTTCCCTCCAAAAGTTTGTTGAGGAACTTCTAGAAAGAGTTTGTTAGGCTTAGCTTAGGGTTTAAGCTAGGGTTTATGGAGAAGTTTCTAGAATGATAGGCTAGTTTAGTGTTGATCCCAAATCTTGCTGATCTGGCAGATGTCTCTGGAGTCTTCTGAAATTTGACATGTCATTTTGAGCTGTAGCCATAGAGAGAGAAGTTTTGCACCAAAAATGAGAAGCTAACTCCTTGGACCCACCGTGGATCCGCGGCGCAAGCAGGCTCCTGCCGCGGATCCGCGGCTCTTTGTGGGGCTTGGGCCTTGGTCTTTCTGGTGTGGTCTTGGGATGCCATTTGGGGCTTCATCTGATATGTTGATTTTTGTTTTGCCTTTTGAATTGGTACCAGAACTGAAACCATTGAGTTGGCGTAATGTTTGATCAGCACCTGTAAGTTTTTTTGGCTTTTCTTCTGGATTTTCCTGCACAGATCTCACAACAAGTGTTGCGCAATATAGAGATGATGCGATGCCATGAAATGCGGTCAATTTCCTTTATACTGTCGGTTTTAGAGTCTAATACATGTAATCTGATATTTTGCGACAGTTTTGCTAATATGTGAAATATGAATGCCGAACACTTCTATATGAATGCAATTGATGAGGAAATTGCCGGCTAAAATATGCAATATTTTTGACTAATCAACCACTTTTACAGGAGCACAAGGTTGGGGTAGCTCAGGGATAATACGTGGTACCGCAGCCGTAGCAGCTTTCCTCAAGGGAAGACGGACAATGGTTCGTCGTTTCAAGGGAACGGCGGGGTTACCAGCCAGGATGGTGCCTTTACGATCAAGCATCAATCTCTTTTCTTCCCTAATAACGGCGCCCATCGAATGTTGATACCACTCCCCATACACGTTCAGGGCTTTCGGAACACAACTCGGTTCACTGATGAAGAAGTTGGACCCTTTGTTTAGGCGCATAAAATGATGCAACGCGTTCCGGATACCCTCTTCAGTAGCAGCCATTTCTGCCAAGAAGGCCTCAAGCGGGACGCCCTGATTATAGCTTAACTGCTGGGAAAAATGATGCGGGTTGTATCTCATAAACAACGCCGAATTATTCTGCCTAAACACGAGAAAGCCGGGCCTGATGGAGCATAAATGAAGAATCTCCTGAGCTTTCAAGACAGAGGCCCCGTCTTTAAAGATGTCCTGCAATGGCTGCACTGTTTTTGTGGATTCCTGGCCGACGGTCAGAATTTTATCGGTGAAGGTCATGCAATCTCCAACCGTGCGCGGACGAAGGAGCAAACCCCTAGCTTCCCGCGGTGTTGGATTTACAATGGATGCGTCGACTAGCCGCATGACCCGAGGGAACTTAAACTTGTCATAGAAGTAAGGCCTTTTGTGGATACCGAAGATGCCAAGTACATGTAGCTCGATCCAGGACATAAAATAGCATCGAGAAGTTCACGTACTGCACCTCTGTTCAGTAGTGTCTGCTGCCAAGCTGAGGCCATGATATAAATGGGCTAACCCAGCGATCCCGACGGCCACTTGCATCCCAGCAACCATTCGGTGAGCTGGATAAAAAACGGACGGCCTCATATGGCGAGGGTGCATCGGAAGTGCAAACCAGCTTAGCCATAGCCCGAGGAACCCCAAAAAGAATGTTTCTTCGTCAATTCCAGGAGTTGCAAGTTCTGTGAAAGAGACGACCGGGGTGTTGGGGAGAAAGAAATTTCTCTGATCCGCCTCCGCTACTGGTTGGTTGTCCAAACCGAAACAAAAAGGATTGTCGAGTTTGGCAAATTTCGCGACTTCCTTTGACAGGACTTCCGAGCAGAGAAAACGGGCGATGAAATCTGTGAAATTAACCCCGTGGCATCCGGATTCGAGAAAGAGGCTTTCATAGATATCCAACACCTTTATCAAACTTGGGAATTGATGTTGAATGGCTTTCTCCGGGGTAAGACCCATTACCACTGATTTGGTGGCAAAGATGTACTCGTCCGGAGGAAGCAGCTCCTCATAATGTTCTCCCCTAACCGGTAAGCCGGAAACCTCGGCAAACTCCTCTAAAGAAATTGAAACTTCTCGATCCAACAGAAGGAAGGTGTGGGTCGGAATGTTCCATTGCTCCAGAAAAGCCTTGACCCAACAGGCAGGAGGCGTGGAATACTGGAAGAGAGACGCATAAACTGCGGGATACAACCCAAGCTTCAGCAGTTGCGACTTCTTAGCAGAAAAAATATAGCGGACCCATTGCAGATATCCGGCTAGGTGACGGGGAGTTAAGCCTATGTTATATAGCTGTCCATAAGGACGCGACTCACCCGGGCATATACGCCTTCCTAGAGTATCCAAAGCCTCGGCGGCTGTACAGGTATTGCAGCCATAGAAGGCTGAAGGGGACCCTCCGAAGTCCAATTGACCTTCTCCACAGCATAGTTTATCGGGGGTGCATCTGCATAAGGGATCGCCGAGATAGGCTCCGAGGGCGTCGCACAAGAAAAGCTCCGTCGGCCTCTGATAATTTGGCTGTACCATCTACCCCATAGATGAAGATTCTTTCGCTTCGGGTCATGATCTTTGATCAAAGCGAAGACTTCCCTATCTATGGGCGCTTGGGGGAATCCGCCTTCTGAACGGACAAAGGGAAACGAAGTATCGAAAGATATAGTCCCTGAGCAGAAAAGAACAAAGTTAGCTGTCAAACCTACAAGTCAAGTTCGGTACTTGATACTTTAAATCCGTACCACACTGCAATGCAGTAAAAATGGGCCAAAGGGGACCCACACAATCTAGATAATTCTCACTATTAATAAAACAATCTCATCATTTGATGAGACAGTCATTAAATGAGGAAATCCTCAAAGGATTCTCATTTAATGAGGGCCCCGCGGGTCAAGGAGTAAATCTCCCATTGAGAGCAATGCTCTCCAACAGACAGACAACTGTCATAACTAATCATGAGGGGAATAAAATCCCCCCCAAAATTTCTAAAGAGCAATGCTCTATAAGGAAGATAAAAAATTCCATCAAGAAACCCTAAGAAGCAAAGCTTCTACAGAGTAAAAACTCCAAGATCTTCAAGATCTGTGAATAAACCCTTAAGTTCTTCATGAACTATGTTCCAGTTCATGGGTTGAAATCACCCTAAAAAGATTACATCTTGGAAATGAGCATAGCTCTGTTAATGGGTAAAACCCTAAAAATATATTTTTTAGATCTATGATCTAAGGAGAGCAACCTCTGTTAAAAAGTTCAATTTACACCTAAATTGGGCAGAGTTTTGACTCTTAAAAATTTCTTAAAGGGAAGAGCTATACTCTGAAAGAGAAATAATTCTCAGAAGAAAAAGTGAGAAGATGAACAGAGATCATCTAAAGGGCCAAGGGTCCTATTTATAGGCACTAAGAGCCGTTTAAACTTCTAAGTTGATCTAAGGGGGCAGATACTGCCACCGCTGCACTCACGTGTGAGCCATGTGAGTGCAACGGTGGGGGGGCATTTATTTATCCCAATCAGAGCAAACCTCTATTCAAATTTCAAATTTTGAAATGAAGCAGCACTTCATAACAGTGCCAGCGCTGAGAGTCAAAGACTCTGAGGCAGCGCTCACGTGCAAAGCATGTGAGCACAAGCGCTAAGAGCGCTGCAGCGCACCACGTACAAAGCACATGAGCACTGGCGCTATGATTGCTGCACTCTAAGCAGCGCACCACGTGTAAAGCACGTAACCGCTTGCGCTAAGTGCGCTGCACTCTAAGCAGCGCATTACGTGCAAAGCATGAGAGCGCTAGTGCTAGAACTAAATGTTCCTAACCGTTGGATCAAAGATCCAACGAACATGATTAAAAATCATCAGTTGACCAGAATAAAATTCTGTTAAGGAAACATTCCTCAGAATCTTTCCAAACAGGAAAGATTGTGCTCTGTAAATCAGAGGACCGTTGGATCAAAGATCCAATGGTGATTAAAATCACCAAGATACAGAATGAATTTTGTGTGGGGAAAGATTTCCCAATCTTATTAAAAACAAGAAGATCTCCTTCTATAAATCAGAAGCCCTAGGATCAAAGATCCAACGGTGAGGAAATCCCCAAATCAATTAGTGAAAAGATCTCTTCAACTGATTCAACAAATCAGCTTGCCATATATAAAGGCCCCAAGACTTCAAATCTCATATAGAGGAACCCCCCCCCCATAGACTTTAAAAAATTTCAAAGACAAAGAGCAAACTCTCAGAAGAAGAAAATTTTCTTCAAGGTAAAAAAAAAGTACAGAGAGACAAAATCACATCATATTAAAAAGAAGAATTTACTTCTTTTTCTAAGATTATAGATCTATAAGACCAAGGTCTTTCACAACAGAGATCAAAGTATCTCATCATAAAAAATAAGAGGAAGAACTTAATCTTCTTCAGATCATAGATCTATAAGAAAAAATGTCTTTCAGAGATTATAATATCTCATTATAAAAGAGGGGGGAGAATAATTCAATTCTCTTACGATCATAGATCCATAAAAGCAAAGCCTTCCACTAAAAACATAAGAGATTGAAACATCTCCTATAAAAGATACACCAGTAAAATAGGGGGTTGCCCCTACGGATATTGAAATCCGTAGGGGCGGATTTAAGTAGGCCCTACGGATTAATCCGTAAGGCTAAAAGGTTGCCCCTATGGGCCCAGACGTTCAAGAATAAAAATATTAATTCTTAATTTGGTGTTTGCCCCTACGGAGCCGCAAACCAAGGACCTCCAGACAAATCCGTAGGGGCAACTAAATATCGATTTAATAAAGGCACAGATCGATCGCCTACGCTCTCTTTCTTCCTCTCTCGATCGCGCGCGAAAGAAAATCCCCAAATCTCCACCACCGTTCTCATCATCGCCACCGCCGTTCACCTCGTCGCCATCGTCGTTCTTGTCGCCACCGCCGTTCTCGTCGCCACCACCGTTCTCGTCGTCTCCACCGCCGTTCAGGTCGTCGCCACCGCCGTTCAGGTTAGTAAATCTTCAACTAAATTAAAGAAATTTTTGATTATTTAGGGCTAGGGTTCATGGCTTGGTCTGGGGTTGCGGTTGGAGTTGGGGTTCGGCAGGGGTCGCGGTCGGGGTCGGGGTTGGGGTTGGGGTTAGGGTTAGGGTTGGGGTTCGGCTGCGGATGGGGCTGGGGCTGGGGTTAGGGTTTGGCTTAGGGTTGGGGTTGGGGTTTAGCTGGGGCGCGCTGGGGTTAGGGTTAGGTTGGGGCGGGGCTGGGCTGGGGCTGGGGTTAGGTTGGGGTTGGGGTTGGGGCTGGGGCTAGGGTGGGCATGGCTAGTTTTCGTGTGTGGGCGGTTTAATGGTGGTTGGTCAACTAATATCCAACTTGGAGAGAGTTTTAATGGGTTAGTTGAGGATATGTAAATGTTATGAGCATGGCTAGTTTTCGTGTGTGGGCGGTGTGATTGGTTTTGACGGTTGTACTCATCGCGACCTATACTAGTATAATTGATTTGATGGGAGAAAACGTTTGACAGCAGGGTATGATTTAGAGAGAGATCCATCTGATTATCGACTAACGGTTGTTATAGGAATGATTAGTGGTGCAAGATTGATTATACGTAAACAGTGTTGGTTAAATTCCCGTGTTGCTTGATCATTGCTATCAACTTTTAATCAATGACGGGTTTTTAGGAAGATAAATATGATTAAATGATCTGAATTTGTTTATCGGCTTAACTCATGCCTAACAACATATTTCGTAACTCGGCCATTTATAATGCTGCTTACAAAGAGAACAGAAAGCACGGCTAGGCTTTATTTTCATCCTACTCGTTACTTTTTTGGGAATTTGGAGTTGGTATTTACATTTTTTTAATGATGTTGGTTCGTTCTTTTAAAATGATGGTTGGAGTTGAATTTGATTAGACAAAAACTCCATTAAGATTAATTTATCTAGTGTTGTCACATGACTTAATGATATCCTAATCCCTTGTTGGAAAATTATATATATATATATATATATATATATATATATATATATATATATATATATATAATGAAGGAGGGAATTTTCTCTTATGGCGTCGAAAAAATACGTCCTTCTTTATTTTTTCCGACGATCGACATACATCATATTCTTCGTTATCATCTAAGATGTGGGTACAACAAATTTCATGTGATTCTACAACTTTTCACCGTTGATTTAGTGGGTTCAAAATTAAGGGCGATAAAATTTTTTACATTGCTACATCAACGATGAAAATGTTATAGAATCACATGAAATTTGATGTATCCACATCTTAGATGACAACGAAGAAAATGATGAATACCGATCATCGGAAAAAATAAGGGAGGACGTACTTTTTCGACGTCATATGAGGAAATTCTCTCCTATGGCATCTTTCCCTGTTGTTCTCCCTCTCTCTGTGTGTGTGTGTGTGTGTGTGTGTGTGTGTAATTGAGTGATGGACTTTGGTAATTATGAATGAGAATTTATAGAAAGGTGAAGGAGACTTTGGTACAGGAGGACAAAGGAAGAATAGTTCAAAAATGGGAATCTAGAGTCTTTGAAGTAAAAAGGAAACAAATAGGCTCTTCAACTTGTTTTTTTTAACTACTAAATGGAGGATGACTAGACTAATTTGCAATAGCTAGTGGTGGGATCTACACTACACTTGTTTGCATTTTTCCTCCATAAGCAATCAAAACAAATCCAATCCTAATCAAGTTGGTCTAATTAATTAATATTAGTATCCAAGAAACATATTGATTCATTTTCATTAAATGTGGTAAAATTAAGTGTATCATATAATGAATGATTCATTTTCATTAAATGTGGTAAAATTAAGTGTATAAAATCATGCCATATAAATAGATTGTGTTCGTGAATGGCGATCTAGTTAGGCGAACCAAAGTGTTGCATTGATGAAAGTTTACCGTAGAGGAAATTACGGCTAGCTCTATGCATTTAACCTGAATGTATCCAGTAATTACTAGCACGTATAGAAAAGTTGGTTTAATTTATGAAAAAATGGGGAGACAACATGCATGTATGCATATAGGTAACATCTGCCAATATGCCATATCCAGACCGCAATCTATTTTTGCCTATTGGCTAATATGAAAATATCGGCCCGCGTATATGACATAATCAAAGTTGTTAAATCTTGATACGGTTTGTGTTTTGTTTTTTTATTTATCAGTTCTATCAATGTTGCGTATAACGCTTTATGATATCAGTATCCTACATTTGTAGTTTTAATTGTTGATTGTTATAGATGAATACCATTGCAATAATAGTTTTTGGTTGATGCATGCTATTGCAATGTAGGATGATCAGTTCTATCAATCTTGATCTCAATGGTTTAAAATCATGTTACACATACAACACGAATGCACAACAAACGCATAATTAGAGAGCGATTCGAGATATTCAGGTTAAAACCAATATATGATACTCGATGATAATATGAAACCTTCATATTCCCATCGATACTCATATATGAAACTAAAAGCGCCACTTAGTCCCCGTCTATCGGTTAACATACGTGCGATACTCGTCGTGACCTAGAACTATACGAAGGTTGTTAAATATCGGACAGTATGGCTCGATACTAACAACCGTCGTATAGTCTACGCGACGAGAAAATTCAATCGTATGGTAACCCATAGATTTGTCCCGTGTGGACAAGTTAAGAATGTATAAAGCAAACGCCTTCATTCACTTGTGTTTTCATCCGTTTCGAGATATTTCGTCGGTACCTTTCCGCTGGTTCTCCGTGTACAAAGATAGATTAGATGTTCATTTCAACGTTGTTTCACAGCTTTGAAATGATTATCTATTCTATTACAGTGTACTCGGAGAACAGCGGGGAGGTGCTTCCGAAATTTACTCGAAACGGTTGAAAGCACAAGTGATGGGCGTTCGCTCTATACATTCTTAATGGGATAGAAGCCTACCCCCGACAGCCGGAACACACACATACAACAAGAATACAGAACAAACGCATAATTAGAGAGCGATTCGAGATGTTCGGGTTAAAACCAATATATGATAATATGAAACCTTCATATTCCCATCGATACTCATATATGAAACTAAAAGCGCCACTTAGTCCCCGTCTATCGGTTAACATACGTGCGATGCTCGTCGTGACCTAGAACTATACGAAGGTTGTTAAATATCGGACAGTATAGCTCGATACTAACAACCGTCGTATAGTTTACGCGACGAGAAAATTCAATCGTATGGTAACCCAGACATTTGTCCCGTGTGGACAAGTTAAGAATGTATAAAGCAAACGCCTTCATTCACTTGTGTTTTCATCCGTTTCGAGATATTTCGTCGGTACCTTTTCGCTAGTTCTCCGTGTATAAAGATAGATTAGATGTTCATTTCAACGTTGTTTCACAGCTTTGAAATGATTATCTATTCTATTACAGTGTACTCGGAGAACAGCGGGGATATGAAACTTTCATATTCCCATCGATACTCATATATGAAACTAAAAGCACCACTTAGTCCCCGTCTATCGGTTAACATACGTGCGATAATTTATTGTTTTCAACGACAAACGCACACACAAAGCATATACACGGATTTTCTCCTTTGTCAGTAACTATCCCGTTCTTATATTTCTCAATATAGTCAGCATAACCTACAATTTATATGTTATACATTCTAACATGGCCCATGAGTACGTCAGAGTTAAGGACTGGATGTATGTGGATTGGAAACAACGTATGCAACCTAAGTTTGTCGCAGGAGTTGCTGCTTTCCTTGAATTTGCACGCGCACATAATAAGATCATAATAGAGAAGATTCTCTGTCTGTGCGATAGATGAGGCAATAAGTATTGACAGAAGGTAGAATTGGCAGAGCTTCATATTGTAAAACATGGGTTTACTAGACTTTATACAACTTGGAAATATCACGAAGAAGGAGAAGAATGCAGTACTGATGCAGAAGAAGAAGGAGAACACGATAATGCGGCAGGAGAAGAAGAAGAATTCGGTAATGCGGCAGGAGACGGAAATTTATTTCCATTAGAAGAAATGGAGGATATGGTAGAGGCTGCCTTAGGTGAATCTATTCGTACCGAAGATGACATTCCTTCCGGTCAAGGACCGCGTGCGGATAAATATGAAAATTTCATGAATGATGCTACTAAACCAATTTATGAGAATGCGAAGTATTCCACCCTCTCGTGGTTCGTCCAACTTTTACAGATTAAGTGCCTAAATGGATGGAGTAACAAGTCATTCACAATACTTCTTTCGTTCTTGAAAGATTCTATGCCTCCGGGAAATAATATGCCCGAAAGCTGGTACGAAGCCCAGAAGATGATGTCTAATTTGGGTCTAAAGTGCGAGAAGATTCAAGCATGTCCTAAAAATTGCGTGTTGTACCGGAAAGAGAATTCAGATTTGAAAGAGTGTCCAACATGCGGAGAGGCCAAGTATACGCCGAAAGATTCTAATAAGAAGCCTGATATACCTTTGAAGATAGCACGATACTTTCCCATAACACAGAGGCTACAAAGGTTATTCAGGTGCAAGAAAACAGCCGAGGCAATGATTTGGCATCACCGTGCTCCTCCAAGCGAAAATGGAAAAATGAGCCATCCAAGAGATTCACCGGCATGGAAGGGTTTCAATAGGAGGCATGCAATATTCAGTAGCGATCCTCGCAATGTCTGGCTCGGACTGGCTACTGATGGCTTCTGCCCATTCAACTATATGGTTGGAAGTCACAGCACATGGCCCGTTGTAATGATAATTTATAATCTGTCACCTTGGTTGGCTATGGACCAATCATACTTTATGATGCCTCTTCTTATCGACGGACCAAACTCACCGGAAAACAATATCGACATCTATCTCCGACCTCTGATCGAGGAGTTGAAATCTTTGAAGGTCGTCAGGAGCTTCTTGGACCTCCATCCCCATTGTCCGGAGAGGACGTGACTGCTAAATGGGATGGTTACAATAACGTGACCTTCGGGATGGATCCGACGAAACAGGTCAAACCATAATATTGGAACAAGTTAAGCATTTTCTTCGAGCTTCCGTACTGGTCTACAAATTCAGTGCGTCATTGTCTGGACGTCATGCATATAGAGAAGGGAGTATCAAAGCACATACTTAACTTTCTTCTTTGTAAAGACGGGAAATCGAAAGACAACATGAATGCTCGTATGGATCTACAAGAGTGGGGAATAAGAAGTGAATTGCACCCTAGACCGGTAGCGGGTAAACCGGGCAAGTTTGTACTTCCCAATGCCGCTTATCATATGTCACAACCGGAGAAGAAAAGATTCCTGCAGGTGTTGCATGATTTGAAAGTCCCCACAGGTTTCTCAGGATCATTAAGCAAGAAAATAAAAATTGTGAAGGGCAAGATCGATGGGCTGAAAAGTCATGATCACCATGTTATCGTGGAGCACCTTCTTCTATTAGCCCTCAGGACTTCTCTCCCCTACTCGGTTGGTCTAGTAATCAACGACCTATGTTGTTTTTTCAGGGAGTTGTGTGCTAAAACACTGGAGGTTAAGACGCTGGATAAACTAGAAAATTCTATTGCGTTGATACTTTGCAAGTTTGAGCGTATTTTCCCACCGTCATTCTTCGATATCATAATACACTTGGCGGCTCATCTTGCAACTGAGGCGAAGTTAGCCGGACCGGTACAATATCGATGGATGTATCCCGTCGAGAGGTACGTGTAATTTTTCGTTTCGCGCAATTTATAAATTTATTGTTGTCCTGTATGCCCGTATTTATTTATTCAACATATTCTCATTAGGTACCTCTACACTCTTAAGAAGTATATACGCAATAAAAATCGACCAGAGGGTTCTATCATTCAAGGTTATCTTCTTGATGAAGCAACCACATTTTGTTCCCACTATCTGGACGAGAACATTGAGACAAGGCTTAACCGACCATGAAGAATTCAAGATGGGCCATATGGTAAAGCCGAGTATAAGAGGGTAGACACTATGTTTATCAACAAGATATACCGGTTTATCTTGCTTAATTGCGCATGTCTCGAACAAATTAGAGAGTAAGTTCTTTTGGATTAATTGTTATATTTGTGTTTGTGTGTATGAAATGATATAATATTAATGTCATAATTATTTGTCGAAAACAGAATTCACTTTAACGAGGTACGTGAGGGGCATCCTGATTGGAACGAAGAACGTTTGGAAAAATACCATCAGGATAATTTTTGTGATTGGGTCACAGATCATGTAAGTTATTCGAATAACATTTTATTGCTATAAGTTTTAATCTAAACTTGTATCGTTATGTATTTGTCGTAAAATTTGTTTTGTTAGATCCACGATCCGAACTTATCTGCATCATTTGAGAGTGATTCAAGATGTTTAGCTCAATTTCCTAGTATGGAGGTTGCATATTACAAAGGATTTGGTGTCCTTGGATACAAATTCGAAGTTAAGGACATAGAAACATCTAGAACCACTCAGAATAGTAGGATTGCGATGGTAGGATCGGACGGTGTGATTTACTATGGGTACTTAAATTGTATACTCGGCATCCACTATCCCGGACGATCAGAACCCTTTTATATATTCCAGTGTACTTGGTACGATCCGCGAACCGATACGGATAGGTGGAGAAGCAGTCTTGGGACTTGGAAAGATGAATATGGATTGACCAGTGTGAACACACTTCGATTTTACGGTCAGGACGATCCGTTTATCTTTTCGAACCAAGCGTTCCAAGTATACTACTCACAGTGTTTGAAGCATCCGGGGTGGAGTGTTGTATGCCGATGGAAACCCAGAGATGTCTACGATGTCCCAGAATACGAGGACAGCGATGAGGACGAAGAAGAGAGAAGGCTTAAAATGCTCCGACCGTCTGTTACGAAGGACGGGTTGTCTTCGACCGATCATGAAGTTACGTGGGTTAGAAATGACATCGACGATGAAATCCAAGTAGATATGTATAATGCGCCCACGAAACGAAAAATGTTATCAGTAATGTTATATTATTACTTCACATTTTACGCTCTATACATATATAGTCAATACTTTTAATGATTGTCTAATGCGTCCACGAACCGTTTATCTAGATTTGATGACGATGTCGGGAGCAGCGAGGGGCGGCAGGAGCTCCAGCCGCGGCAGAGGCAGAGGCAGAGCGGTTCTGCCGCCCGGAGAGCTCCGTAGGGAGCTTCAGAGGGCCGGTCTTGCACCCAGATCGGAGACCCCTTCGGATGCCTCCTTCCGTGTGGATTTTGCCACATCTCCAGGTATACTGCACGCATATCCATTTTGAATGTAATATTACAGATATTCATGCCTATTTATGTCATAATTACTTATATTGTCAATGTTTGATTGTCTAGTTGGTGATGCGTCCACATCTGGGACAGAGGCCACCCCCGCTCCTCCAGGTATGTTTATATATCATATAGTGTATGTATATTGATTTAGAATGCTATATAAAAAATACACACATTCCTTTTGCTCTTACTTAGCAATTTTTATTATTGTCTAGCTGTAGGTGGTGACACCACAGCACCTGCGGGTATGTTTATATATCCTATAGTGCATGCATATTGATTTAGAACATTATATTATTGATCTACACATTCTTTTTGCAATTAATTATATAATCTATTTTTAATTGTCTAATTATAGGTGGTGCGTCCACACCTTCCGCAGGAGCCACTCCTGCCGCTTCCATACCCTCCGCATCGTCTGCAGGTTAGTATGAATAAATTTAAAATATTTATTCATTTTACATATGCTCTATAGAATAAATATGAACTTCATGGAAATTTAGCGTCGATGTTTATTTTCTAGTTAGAGGGGATGTGTCTGCATCCGGGACCCCGGTTGTTCCTCACCGGAGGAACTATCGTCCCGCTCGTGCTGCTGCTCGGGTCCAGGCTCGTGCGATAGTCACCGGAGGTATATATCACACTTGAATTTTCGTTTAACCTTTAATTCTTAATACAACTTTGTCTTATTATTGATTGTCTTGATATTTCGTGTAGACGCAGGGCCTCCCCATCCCCAGAGGGGGACTCGAGGCCCGAATCAGTCCCATAGGCTAAGGCCTGATAGAGATAGGGGGGAGGCAACATTCCCCCTTTTTTTTACCCTTGACTATCGCTATACCGGTCCTCATGCCGAGAGGTTCGGCCGGTATTTTGGGGACGAGAGCCGGCTCTTGAAGAACTATCCACTTCACGTTGAGTAGGGCGAGCAGCACCAGCGCTCATTCGCCCTCTTCTTTGATCAGGCTCGGGTATGTATTAATATATATTTTCATTTGATCTATCCAATATATTTATTATTAACACTTGCAATCTAATAACTATGTTTTTTTTGTATTTTCAGTTGGATTACGATTTTCAGCCTGTAGCCGACCCTGATCACCGGGGAGGGTGCTCGACCTTCATGCTCTGTACAATGGCCTGATAAAGAACATGCAGGCCAAGGTCCGATACAACAGGAATGAGCTGAAGGCCGACTGCTACTCCCTGTGGATGGCGACCCCCGAGGCAGAGAGAGCGGCCCTCCTATCTACTCCGGCCTTTTGCGAGAGTCGACGTAGAGACATGGCCTCTATTGTGCGCTTATTTCGACTCCCAACGCAAACAGGTATGTATTTTAAATGTAATTCATTATTTATGATATAATTTATTTCTTTGTGTTTCTTAATTAGATAACTAAATGTTAATGCGTTGTGCAGAAACAGGCCGCTCAGAATACAGAGAACAGGAAGTCGGCGAAGAGGGGTCGCCCCACTTACACAGGTGGCTCGAGGAACATTACTCGAGCCATGGAGTTATCGGTAAATTACAATAGACCGACCTTTGTGATATTCTGCAATATTAAGAGTTATTTTCTAATATTTTTAATATTAAGAGTTACTTTCTAATATTTCAGACATCTCGGACCGTGGCGTCAGGTGGTACACCGAGCGTGCTGTCCGTATATCTTGTCGTCCACGGCACCTCGACAGATCCTTCCACGGGCGAGCTTCGATATCCCGACGTCGCTACCCAGGAGTACTGCGTAAGTGTTAATATTTTTTCTACCCAAATTTGAAATTTTAGTTTTGGAAGGTTCAAGTTTAAATTTTATACTTATACTTTACTGCTTAATGTGGGTGTAGGAGCGGGTGGTTGAGCAGGCCCAGGCCTCGGGGATCGATTTTACCGGACAGAATGATCCGAGGCTGCTGACCCTAGTTCTGGACGCCGCACACGGAGGGCACCACGGAGGTTGGGAGAGAGGCCGAGGATTGGGCCCTAGCAGGGCCCATATGAGGTTGGACTCCACCCCGGCGGTTACTTCCTCCATCTCCAGTGACCGACGTGTCCATCAGGAACTGGAGAGCTTGAGGGCCACCGTTCAGGAGTTGAAGGAGATGCTGGTATGTATACTACTTTATAGTAAAATATCATTTCATATTATATACATATCAACATATCCATAATTAGTACGTAGCTTGAGCTTATTTGGTTTTAGACTTAAGCTTGATTAATCATACATACATATGTAATTAAAATAAACAACGGTTTTTCAAACTAGATATCCAAACGGGGTTTCGAAATAACTTAATAATGATACGAATTCGAATAATACACAGTTCTTACACGCTTCTTACACACGTTATGTCCAGACGCGACAGGGTACATCGACCGAGCCTCCACATGCATCTCCTTCGGCTGCGGCTCCGCAAGCCACTACATCGGCTACGGTTCCGCAGACAGCTCCTATAGCTCCACCGCCCGCTCAGACTCCCGCAGCCGCGGCTCCGCAAGCGACTACCTCAACGGCGGCTGCGCAGACCACATCGCCAGCTCCACAGGCCGCTCAGACTCCCGCTCGCGCCGAATTACAGAGTTTATTGACTGAGGAGCAGGCGCGCGTTATTCTATCGTTATTCAGAGGTGGAGCTGGACCGAGCTAGAGTAGCTTTTTGGTTCTTATTTTTTGAAACATGTATTTATTTATATCATACACATTGTACTACATTTTGAAACGATATTGATATTGGTTTATATTTATATCATATTCAGTTTTTGGGTTTCTTTTGTATATTATATATATGCGTGAGATGTGATTATGAATACTGCGATATATGTTATGTGATGATTAATTTTATATTTGATTGATGTATATATTATTGTGCACAAGGCGGGAAAAAATCAAGCAGCCCATTTTTTTAAAAAAAATACAGATAATATGTACCTACGGATTAATCCGTAGGTACACATGTTGCCCCTACGGCTATGTCCGTAGGGGCAAAATATCAGCAATAACTGATATTTCCCCCCTGATCTCAGTACCAGGGCGTTGGGAGTGCCCCTACGGACATATCCGTAGGGGCCATTGCTTCGCCCCTACGAAGTCATCCGTAGGGGCAGAATATCAGGATTCCTGATATTTTGCCCCTACGGATAGGTACCTACGGATATAGCCGTAGGGGGTAGTACATGGCCCTACGGTTATATCCGTAGGTACATTTAATATATTAAAAAAACCGTAAATAATATAAATTTTTTTACCCTACGGACTACTCCGTAGGGGCAATAGGACCTACACATAAATCCGTAGGGGCAAGAATTTGCCCGTAGGGGCAAGTTCAGGGCTTCAACTTGCACCTGCGGCCTTTGCACCTACGGGGTATTTTTTCGCCCCTACGTATATATCCATAGGGGCAGTGGGTTGCCCCTACGGATAAATCCGTAGGGGCAACCCTTATTTGTAGTAGTGATAAGAACATTGTTCTTAGATCCATGAGACAAAATCTCTTATAAGAGAGAGAATTTAATTCTCAGGGCGCAAAGCTGCCTGAAAAGAGCCTTAGCACTCCAAATTTACAGAAGCGTACTGCGCTCATTATCTGGCGCATAGCGCCAAGCGCGCCATGTGCTCCTTACGTGTGCACTACTTGATAGAAGCGCATTGTGCTCATTATCTGGAGCATAGCGCCAAACGCACCACGTGCTCCTCACGTGTGCGTTATTTGATAGAAGCGTACTGCACTCATTATCTGGCGCATAGCGCTGTAGGGTGTTTTTCGTCACCCCATTGAGATGAGAATACGCGCGCGCTTGTCAGGCGTACTACAGATTCCCCCTGCCCAGGGTAGGCCGGGGTTTATTAATTGTGGGGATCCAAATCTCCGGCAGCCGCGGACTAAGCTGCCGTTAATTACCCATCGCCTTTGGGGCGAGGGAACCTCCGATTAACGGGTTAAAATGGTCATGCGAACTCAATATGCAGTGTACGTGTGTTGTGTTTTGAAAGGGGGGTTTGGATATATCGGGAGCCACGCAGAGTTTTTACGGGGGTCCCGCTACCCGGATAGCGGGCTGGGGGTCAAGGGGGCTAGCAGCCCCCTTGCGGGGTGCAGGGCAGCGCCCCGTTAGAAATTTTTCTATCAGGGACAGTGTCGCGGAGTATGTGTGTGTGTAAATATTTATACATATGTGTGTATATATATATATATATATATATATATATGTATATATATATAAAGGAAAGAGGGGGAAAAAGGCATCCAAAGGATGCGTGGGGCCAGCGCCTTGAGCGATGTGCGCTAAGGTGCTGTGCGCTCAGACGCAAGCGCGCCACGTGTCGGCACGTGGGCGCTTTGCGCTCGAGCGTAGTGCGCCTGAGCGCAAGCGCGCCACGTGTCGGCACGTGGGCGCTTTGCGCTCGAGCGCAGTGCGCCTGAGCGCAAGCGCGCCACGTGTCGGCACGTGGGCGCTTTGCGCTCGAGCGCAGTGCGCCTGAGTGCAAACGCGCCACGTGTCGGCACGTGGGCGCTTTGCGCTCGAGCGCAGTGCGCCTGAGCCCAAGCGCGCCACGTGTCGGCACGTGGGCGTTTTGCGCTCGAGCGCTGGGCGCTGGCGAGACAAAGGGACTTTTAGTCCCAGAATCAGAAGCTATGCTTCAGAAAGGAGATATTTATTATTATTATTATTATTATTATTATTATTATATATATATATATATATATGTAAATATATGGGGTTAAACTCCTAAAATGTTTTGGTTGATGAAAGGGATTCTTCCTCTTCCTCCTCTGTTGGCTGGATCTTGATGATCAAGAGATGTGAGATCTAAAAATCTCTCCTTTCTGAGATCTAATGGGAGATCTGAGTTCCCCTTTATGGGTTTTGTGGTGGAAAACTACTTAGTTTTTGAAAAGAAAGAGTAAAACTCTTGATTTAATTGAAAAGAAATGAGAAGGTTTAGAACCTTGGAGAAGGAGCAGGAGGCACAAAGAACCCTAGATTTTGGGGGAATGAAAAGTTGTTATTTTTTTATTCATCATGTTGCCTTTTATAGGCTTACATATTTACATATAGCCCCTTGGGCTTTACAAAAATGGCATTTTAGCCATCCCATGGCTCATGTGCCATTTCATTTTTGCACATAAGCCACGGGCTTACAAAATATTGGCTTTATGCCCATTTTGCATGCATTCATGTATAAAAAATTACATAAAAATTATTTATTACATGATTTTGTTGTTGGCATGGGGAGGCTGGCCGCGGGCTTGACTTGGGCATGGGCCCGCTTGACCTGGGCTTGGGCCCACCTAGCTTAGGGGTTGACCTTGACTTTGACTCGGTCAACCGGGGTGTAAATTTTTACCCCAACAAGCGCCAAGCGCGCCACGTGCTCCTCACGTGTGCGCTACTTGACAGAAGCGCACTGCGCTCATTACCTGGCGTATAGCGCCAAGCGCGCCACGTGCTCTTCACGTGTGCACTACTTGATAGAAGCGCACTGCGCTCATTATCTGGTGCATAGCGCCAAGCACACCACGTGCTCCTCACGTGTGCGCTACTTGACAGAAGCACACTGCGCTCATTACCTGGCGCATAGCGCCAAGCGCGCCACGTGGTCCTTACGTGTGCGCTACTTGACAGAAGCGCACTGTGCTCATTGACTGGTGCTCAGCGCCAAGCGCGCCACGTGTTCCTCACGTATGCGCTGAGAGAACATAAATTGTTCTTTAAATAACAAAGCCCCAGAGCTATAATGAGTGCCCAGCACTCAATAAAAGACAAAAAAATTGTCAGAGCCCAAACCAATGCTCGGCATTGTTAAATGTTCAACATCTTAATTAAATGGGCCTAGCCCAAAGTGGCCACAGATCCCTAATTCAGATCAATTGAGCCCATATGCTCACAAATCTTTGATCTTAGTCCTAAATTGGACTATAGATCTCCCAACCAATATTGGTTCAAGGGTACATCTCTTCACTCCTTTGATATTTGTCGTTGTAATCCTTTAACGTCTTCAGAGAGGTGACGGGTCCCGACAACCAGAAATTCCACGGACTATGGGGTCCTTAAACTCATGGACTATGATGTCCTTAAACCTTATGGACTGTGAGGTTCTTAAACTCACGGACTATGATGTCCTTAAACTTTACAGACTATGATGTCTTTAAACTACCACGGACTGTGGGGTTCTTAAACTCATGGACTATGATGTCCTTAAACTTTACAGACCATGACGTCTTTAAACTGGACCGCAAAGTCCCTAAACTAAAACAATAGAGCCTAAATGCTCTTTTGTTGGTTCTAAATGATCCTGTTAAGTAGATCTTAGTCTAAAACTAGACTAACGTATTTTTAACAAATGGTTAAGTTGATCTTAGTCTAAAATTATACTAACGTATCCTTAACAAATGTTTAAGTTGATCTTAGTCTCAAATGAGATTAACGATCCTTAAACTCAACCCAAAACCAAATCTAAGAAAATACGGATTTGGACTAATCCACGCCCTACAGGCGACAACATAAATTAGTTTCCGTATACAATCCACGGACAACCAAAAATAAAAAAACACGCACGACATGAAGTGGCCATCTGGAGAAGGAGAAAGTGGTTACCGCGATGCGGTAGCGTAATTAACTGCAGGGGCTTGCTCCTGCAGGGAAGAGCGTCCCCAAAATCAAAAACCCCTAGTAAACAAGGGGGAATCTGACGAAGTCTTCTACAACGGCCGCATCCATCTAAACCTCCGATATACGGTGCCATAAATCAACTTGGCATCTTCGGAGAGGTGGACAGATAAAACCAAATAGTATCTGCCCCCAAATTCTTGCAAGATGTTTGTCTTCTCGATCTTTCAGCGGAGAACAGTAGACTTTGCCACACCTCCAGGTATATTGCACGCATATTCATTTTGAATGTAATATTATATATAAACATACATATTTATTTAAAAATTATTTATATGGTCAATGTTTGATTGTCTAGCTGTTGGTGGTACGTCCACATCAGAGGCAGAGGCCACTCCCGTACCTCCAGGAATGTTTATATATTCTATAGTGCATGCATAATGATTTAGAATTCTATATCATAAATATACATACATTCTTTTTGCTCTTACGTACTTAGATAATCATTCTTTTATTGTCTGGATGTAGGTGGTGCCTCCACATCTCAGGTAGAGGCCGCCGCCACACCTGCGGGTATGTTTATATATCCTATAGTGTATGCATGTTGATTTAGAATGTTATATTATTGATATACACATTCTTTTTGCAATTACTTATATAGTTTATTTTTAATTGTCTAATTATAGGTGGTGCGTTCACATCTGGCGCAGGGGCCACTCCCGCCACTTCCGTACCATCTGCTCAGTCTGTAGCTTAGTATGAATAAATATAAAATATTTATTCATTTTACATATTCTTTAAGAATAAACATGAACTTCATGTAATTTTATCGTCAATATTTATTTTATAGTTGAAGGGGATGCGTCCACGTCCGGGTCACCGGATGTTCCTCACCGGAGGAACTATCGTCCCGCTTATGCTGCTGCCCAGGCCCAGGCTCGTGGTTCTGTCGCCGGAAGTATATATCACACTTCAATTTTCTTTAAACCTTGATTTCTTAATACCACTTTGTCTTAACATTGATTGTCTTGATATTTCTTGTTGATTCAGGACAGCCCTATCCCAAGAGGGGGACTCGATGGCCGAATCAGTCCTATAGGCTGAGGCCCGACAGAGCTAGGGTGAGGCAGCATTCCCTCTCTTCTTTACCCCCGATTATCACTATACCCGCGATTATGCCGAGAGATTCGACCGGTATATTGGGGATGAGAGCCACCTCGTGAAGAAGTATCCACTTCACGTTGAGTGGGGCGATCAACACCGGCGCTCATTTGCACTCTTCTGGGATCAGTCTTGGGTATTAATATATATTTTCATTTGACTTATCCAATATATTTATTATTATTTAACACTTACAATTTAAATACATTGTTTTTTTGTATTTGCAGTTGGATTACGACTTTCAGCCTGTACCCGACCCTGATCATCCTTAGAGAGTACTCGATCTTCACGCTCTGTACCATGGCCTGATGAAGAACATGCAATCAAAGGTATGATACAATAGGAACAAGCTGAAGATCGATTTTTATTCCCTGTGGATGGCGACCCCTGAGGCAGAGAAACGGCTCTCTTACATACTCCGGCTTTTGCAATAGTCGATGTAGATACATGGCCTCTCTTGTGCCAATATTTCGAATCTCGGCACAAACATGTTTGTAATTTAAATCTAATTCATTGCTTAGTATATAATTTATTTTTTTATGTTGCTTAATTAGAAAACTAAATCTGAATGTTTTGTGCAAAACAGGCCGATCAAAATAAAGAGAATAGGAAGTCGGCGAAGAGGGGTCACCCCACTTATAAAGGTGGCTTGAGGAATATTACTCGTTCCATGGAGGCATCGGTAAATTACAATAGATCTACTCTAACATAATATAATATTAAGATTTATTTTATAATATATGTAATTTTTTTTGCGAATTGCAGGGAGCTCGGACCCTGGCGCAGGGTGGTACACCGAGCGTACTAACTGCGTATCTTGCCGTCCACGGCACCTCGACAGATCCCGTCACGGGCGAGTTTCGATTCCCTGACACCGCTACCCAGGAGTATTACGTAAGTCTTAATATTTATTCTAACAGGTTTGAAATTTTTGTTTTGAAAAGTTCAAATTTAAATGATATACTTATATTTTAATGGTTAATATGGGTGTAGGAGCGGGTGGTGGAGCAGACAGAGGAATCGAGGATCGATTTTACTGGACAAACCGATCCGATGTTGCTGATCCCAGTCCTAGACGCAGCACACAGAGGGCACCATGGAGGTTGGGAGAGAGACTGGGGACTGGGTCCTAGCAGGGCCCATATGAGGTTGGACTCCACTCCGGCTGTTACATCCCCTACCCCCCGTGAGCAATGACTAGAGCATGATGTTGCCGTCTTAAAGACCACTGTCGAGGAGTTTAAGGAGATAGTACGTATACTACTTAACAGTAAAATATTATATCATATTATAAATAGTAACATATGCAATATTAGTAGCCTAAGCTTATTTGGTTGTAGACTTAGTTTTGATTAATCATACTTACATAAAACTACCTAATTAAAATAAACTATGGCTTTCCAAACTAGATACCCAAATGAGGCCTAAGTCTCTAAGTATTCTTAGATTAGGTTTTCGCAATAACCTGATAATGATACGAACTCGACTAAAATCTAATACACCGTTCTTACTCGTTTATTACACAAAAAATTTAACAGATGCGACAGGTTACTTCGGCTGCGGTTCCACATGCATCTCTTTCGACTGCAGCTCCGTAAGCCATTATCTCGGCTGCGGTTGCGCAGACCACTCCTGCAGCTCCACAGCCCCCTCAGACTCCCGCACAGTTCGCTCTTTCATTAGTCGATTTTTTGATGACTCAGGGCTGCACCGAGGAGCAGATACGCCAGATTACGGCGATTATCAGAGCTGGAGGAGCTGGACCGAGTTAGGGTAGCTTTAGTTATATTTTTGAGGATGTATGTACTTATCTGATACATATTGTATAAATTTTGGACGATATTGGTGGTTGTTTGCTTGTTCACGATGATTTAGTTTGATATCGTATTCTGTTTGTTTATTTCTTTTATATATTATGCGTGAGATGTTGATTATGAATATTTCTGTATTTGGCTATATGATGTATATATTATTGTGCACAGGGCAGGGAAAAAACAGGAAGCCCTTTTTTTTTAAAAAAACCCTGATATTTTGTCCCTATAATCTGTAGTGCTATCTGTTGCACCTACGGATTAATCCATAGGTCTAATATTTTCCCCTACACAGTTAGCTGTAAGGAGAAAACCCTTGTACAAAATTAACTTGTTTAATATATAGAACGTGTACTTCTGCCAGATTAGGAGTTATAAGTTAAATTTGTTTAATAAAAACAAGAAACAACTTGTAGCTCACTGATAAAGTCTTTACACTGCTATGACATAGCCTGTGTGTTTGATTCCCATCAGTCCTAATTATTTTTAATATTTTTCTTTTTAATTTTTCGGAAGCCCATGAGTTGCATGTGTAATATACGGAGAATCGAAAAGTTTCAGAAAAATCAAACGGGATAAATGAGGAATCACCATAGAATAATACCCATGCCCAAAGTCTCGAGCCATGTGGCACAAATCCAACCACCGGAATTGCCTCAAAAACCGCTACCGGCAGTCCGATCTTACCCAAATTCGAACCCAAACTTGAACTCTAATCCAACCTGAACCTAAACTTGAATATGAACTCGAAATCAATCTACTTGACTAACTTGACTCGATCCATAATTGCAATCGACATGACTCGCATTCTACTCGACTTACTTGACTTCATTCTACAACTTTTGCAACTTATGGTTTCGATCAAGACATGTTATAATCAACCAATCAAATCAACTGAGTCAATACAACAGTTATAATCTATTATACTCGGCGTGTTTGGGATAGTTTCTTGTGTGAATCCAACGGGGCTTTAGGAGTTCCGTATTAACCTATTTTTTCATTTATTAGAATCTCAGTCGGGTCGACTCCTCCACAGCTTGGAGTCCCGATATTAACACATGAAATGGGCCCATGTTTCTTAACTCCTGGGGCCCCACTCTTGAGCTCGTGAATAATTCTACGGTTGCGTTGACATTCACACTTGGAACTGTAAGTCGATGTCGCACACCCCGCGGGTTCGCGAGGAGGTGGAATTTACCAAAAACGATTTTTACGAAGCTCGCAACACTGACTAAACTCCAGGATCTTAATAGAAACCTTAACTAGCTAAATTATTCGGAGGTTTAACTACTATGAAGAGTGTTATACCTCCTAGAACCTTGTTCTTCAGGTTTTCTTCTCCTCCTCTGTTAAAGCTACTCGAAAATCCGGATCGACCTTGCAACGTCGGCTTCCTCGCGTCAAAGACGATCCATCCGAAAGTATGTGCTTCAAGCTCCAACCTCTAAACCGGGATAATTAGGGTACCTAGTTTGTTAAGCTAAGTAGCCTAGATGATATAGAGTATCTAATAGAGTGTATTATCTCTTGAGACTCTATGTTTCATAACTCATGTGTGGGTTAGAGTCTTTGAGTAAGAAGGAGGAGAAAATGGAGAGAGAATACAAAAATGCAAATGAGCTAGTGTTGGCAAGTGAAGAATGGCTCCTCTCACTTCACTCATTCAAGCATGCAATATTTTCCAATAGAAAATATCAACCATGCTTGAATAGTGAGTCCAAACAAATAAACAAATTCAAAGAGCCATGCTTCACCCATGCCAAGTATGTCTCTAAATTTCCACGTCATTAATCTATTTCCCAAAATAGATAATCCAAATAATGAGGTGTCTCCTTCGAGAAGCATGCCATGTAAAATTATAAGAATGCCCTTACCGTATATACATACCTGAATTTGTATTTCAAAAAATAGATGATAACAATCCAATAATATAATACTAGGATCCAGCTTAAACCAAATCCCACTAGTATTATCTATCCGAACAGCATCCGTGTAGCCAGTACACGTATGTGATCAGAACTCTGCCGTAAAACCATACGGCCTCTATATCATTTCGTCCGAAGTAGTGAAACCCTCTGTGTGGGACTCTAAAGACTCGACAGTACGCTGACAGTGGGTTTAACCAAAAGTCCGTCAGCGGTACTTGCTGCACGTAACGGCTATCCAGGTATCTGTCGATAAGAAGGCTGATGAGCTAACTCATCCGAACTCTTACTGAGCCTATCTGTGACGATCTTCGTATAGTCCGGTCAATTCGTCTAAGATACTCGCATATCGGGCCTAGGGGGATGGTAACCGTCAGACCCCTAATAGTGCAATAAGTCGTGCCGGAGTAGAGCCCAATACACACAGAGAAACCACTGGAGTGCCTACCAGTAAATCTCACTTGCCCTGGCCAGGGACTTTGTGTAATGGCTTTCTGAACACAGCGCGATATCAACCCCCAATACCGGGAGAAACGAATCCTATCTAACTGCTACTGCCTACAAGTGTTTCTGGACTGCACCCAACCACTACCTGTTTGCACGCCTCATTTGAACCATGGCAGGGTACTAATCTAAGTGCAGTGGGAACACACTTGAGACGAATAGTGATATCAAGTCAACGGACTAACTTGTACTCATACCACCCGGAAATTGCTACCTGACGATAGGTATAATACAAACCAGCAGTTCCCAACGAGTCCGTCTAATCTAACTCATAACCCAATGAGCACCTGTATACTATTCCGGTACGACGTACTAATGGCTGTGGGATAGACCATCTTTCCTGCTGGGATAAGAAGTGTATACATTGGTCTACTCTGGAGTATCGATGCCCCGTCTCGATAATCCTATGACTAGGAAACTGTATAAGGATGTGCTTATAGACTACCCATCCCCCAGTCCATATATGCTAAAAGAAACATATGCACATATTGAGGTAGAATCAAACCAAATAGCATACTACTATTTTGAGTAAGACTGTTATTATAACTGTGAATATCTTAAGCTTCCAATATATAATATATAATCCATTTTGATACAATAATGGCCTCTAAGGCATATATCATTAACAATCTCTCACTTGCACTAAGGCCATGTATTGGCATATCGCAGACCTATCATCTCGATTAGCCTCTCGAACTTTATCTGAGGGATGGCCTTTATGAATGGATCTGCAGTGTTGTTCTCTGTCTCCACTCTCCGCACCTCGATCTCCCAGCGATCAACGATCTTCCTGATCAGGTGGAACCGTCTTAAGATGTGCCTGGACTTCTGATGGGACCTTGGTTTCTTCGCTAAAGCTATAGCGCCATTGTTATCACAATACAACGGTATTGGATGAACAATGGACGGAACCACGTGAAGCTTTGTCACGAACTTCCTGATCCAGACCGCTTCTTTTGCGGCGTCACATGCAGTGATATACTCCGCTTCCATCGTCGAGTCAGCAACGGTGTCGTGCTTGGAGCTCTTCCAACAGACCGTCCCTACAAGGGTAAAGACATAACCCGACATGGACCTAGAGTTATCCTTGTCACTATGGAAGCTGGAGTCGGCGAAGGCCTCAATCTGAAGGTCTTCTCTGCCGTACACTAAGAACATTTCTTTAGTCCTTCTCAGATACTTGAGATTGTTCTTCACTGCTTTCCAGTGCTTCTCCCCTGGGTTTGACTGGTACCTACTTACAACGCTCAGTGTGTAAGCTACATCTGGTCCGGTATACAACATCGCATACATTATAGAGCCTACCGCAGAAGCGTAAGGTATAATAGTCATGCGATCCATTTCCAAATCAGTCTTGGGAGATATCTCTTGGAAAAGGGTGATTCTGTGACAAGCCGGTAGATTACCGTGCTTTGAATCTTCCATACTAAATCTTTCAGTATGGTGCCGATGTACCTTAATTGTGAAAGTCCCAACATCCGTTTAGATCTATCACGATAGATCTGGATCCCTAGAATGTAGGAGGTATCACCCAGATCCTTTATGGAGAACCTTTGTGACAAGAATCCTTTGACTGATTATAGCATAGGAATGTCATCCATGTACAAGATGAGGAATACCCCAGTTCTCGCTACAATTTTACTATAGATGCATGATTCATCTGAATTTTTGACAAAGTCGAATTCCTTGACCGTCTCATCAAAACAGATGTTCCAACTCCGCGATGCCTGCTTTAATCCATAAATCGATTTAAGCAACTTGCACACTCTTCCGCTGCTCTTACTCTCTGTAAAACCCTCCGGCTGATTCATATAGACACACTCTTCCAAATTTCCATTCAGAAAAGCGGTCTTTACTTCCATCTGCAAAATTTCATAATCATGGAAGGCAGCAATGGCAAGAAGGATCCGAATGGATTTGAGCATAGCCACTTAAGAAAAGGTTTCATCATAGTCCAAAGCAGGTCTTTGACGATAACCATTTGCAACAAGTCTAGCCTTATAAGTTTCAACCTATCCAACTACACCAACCTTCCTTCTAAAGATCCATTTGCAGCCTACGGGTTTTACCCTTCCTGGATTAATGTCCAAAGTCCATACTTTGTTGGTATACATAGACTCCATTTCTGTCTGCATTGCATCCATCCATTTTACCGAGTCTCTGCTCTTAATGGCTTGCTGGAAGCTAGTTGGCTCATCATCGTCAATGATGCAATCCTCTCTATCCCTGTCTATGAGAAAACCATAGTATCTCTCGAGCGGATGAGACTACCTACTAGTCCTGCGGAGCGGCGCGGGAATGCCCTGTTCTTTCGAAATTTCTAGTTCCACCATGCTTTCAGTAATAGCTTGTGGTTCTGGAATTTCTTCCAGTTCTATTGCGCTCCCACTTATTTATTTTTGAAGAAATTGAGTTTCCAAAAGGCGGGCATGCCTAGAAACAAAGACATTTTGTTCCTCCACGTAATAGAAAGACACCCCCTGAAGTTCTTTGGGTATCCCAAAAACTTACACAGTATTGAGCGTGCCTCGAGTTTGTCCGCATGCTAATTTTTTACAAAAGCTGGACATCCCCATATCTTCAGATACTGAAGATAGGGTTTCTTCCTACTCCACATCTGATATGGTGTGGTAGGCACTGACTTAGTAGGAATATTGCTCAAAAGATATGCAGTTGATTCTAGTGCATAAGCTCAGAAGGATCGTGGTAACTCGGCGTTACTCATCATGGAACGTACCATATCCAATAAGATTCTATTCCGCCTTTCCGATACACCGTTGTGTTGAGATGTGTATGGAGGAGTAAGCTGAGAGAGAATTCCATTCTCTTTTAAGTAATTTAGGAACTCGGCACTTACATATTCACCATCTTGATCAGATCTAAGTGTCATGATACTTTTGCCGGTTTGTTTTTCCAATTCATTCTTATATTCCCGGAATTTCGTAAAGGCCTCGAATTTATGTTTCATCAAGAATACATGTCCATACCTTAAGAAATCATCTGTAAAAATAATGAAATAGGAATAACCACTTCTTGCATGTATAAACATTGGACTACACACGTCGCTGTGTCTGGATCCCAAGAGCTATGTGGCTCTTTCTCCGTGTCCAGTGAACGGAGTCTTTGACATATTTTCTTTGAGATGTGATTGACAAGTTGCATAGGACTGATATTCGAACGGATCTAAATATCCCTCTTTATATAACTTCGTCAACCGTATTTTATTAATGTGACCCAGTCTACAATACCATAAGAAAGCCTGATTTAATTCTGGAGACTTTTTTTTAAGTGTGTTCTGGACATTGAAAATCTGAACTTGATTTAATACGTATATACCGTTATCTAGTGTACCTGACCCAATCAAATTTTGATTAAGGTGGATGTGGATCACATTGCTTACAAATGTAAAATCATAACCTTCTTTAGAAAGTAAAAATACAGAAATGATATTAGAAGCCAGACTAGATACACACAAACAGTTACGCAAAATAAAAATCTGTCCACTTGTCAATCCTAAGTGATATTCCCCTACGGATACAGTATCCACGCTCATTCCGTTAGAAACCCTGAGAGTCATATCACCTGCATTGATAACTCTACGGTTTCTCAGAGCCTGTAATGAATTACAGATATGAGATCCTGATTCTGTATCTAGTATCCAGAAAGTAGAGTTAATTGACACACAGTTTTCAATCATAAACACACCTGAAGCCGAAACCACAACGTGCTTCGAATCCTGGTTTTTGGCTTTCCATGCCCTGCAGTCCTTCTACCAATGCCCTTTCCCATGACAATAGAAACATTCCTCCTTCCATACTGTTAGCCCCAAAACTTTTTCCCTGCCCTTTCCTTCTACTTTACCGACATCGCCTATCGGCTTGGTGGAGGTCTTCTTCTTCTCTCCCTTAGCTTTTGTCTTAGATTTAGAAGAGGAAGAATCCCTAATAAGTAGAGCGGGTGTCTCCCTAGATTTCTGCAGGGTGCCATCGGCGCTCGTCAACATGTTGAGGAGTCCTGGAAGTGAAACTTCCTTTCCTTGAATGTTAAAATTCAAGATAAACTGGACGTAAGTAGAGGGGAGGGACTGTAGAATCAAGTCAGTATATAACTTGTTCTCCAATGTGGTCCCATGGTTCGTGAGCTTTTTAATATAGCTAATCCTCGTAAAGATGTGGTCCCCTACAGATGACCCGACAGCCAATCTTGCCTGAAACCATATTTTCGAGGTCTCATATCTTGCGATATGAGATTTCTCTCCATTTAAATCCTTGGTGTGGAGGAAGATGGAAGCTAAGTCCATCTTCTCGTGCTGCCTCTGGTGTTCATAATCCATTGAGGCTAACACGAGACACTTGGCTCTCGCACTGTTTCTTTCCCATGTCTTACGGATTTTAACATCTGCGACGGTGGAATCTGGACCTGTGACGGCGGGGGCTTTGTTAGTAAAGAGGTAGCCCAGATTGTCATAGGTAATGACCATCTGGACATTCCTAAGCCAATCTTTATAGTTTGGCCCTGTCAATTTATTATTATCTAGTAATAACTTAAGCCCGGTCATTTTGGTTGCTGCTGTTAGGAGAGAGCGAAGAAACACTCAGTATGATGCTCTTGCAAGTTTAGATTGGTTATTAGTTTATCTAAACAGGTTGGCTCCCACTGTTCCTCGAATCCTCCTTCAACCATAAAAGAAGAATTAGTCACGATTAATCTCACCCTACAATTCTTGCTTAACCTTTCGGCCAGGCCAGTGTTTGTATTTTGAGGGAGGTTTTCCAACGTTTTTTATGAATTTCCTTAATTACATAACCTTTTTTCCCTGGAGGCGTAGCCCCGCTAACACCGTTCTAAGCACCTACTTGGTTTATAGCATTGATTGTTTAGTGAAAAATCTCCCGAAGAGTAGCGGATACGCACAATAGGATCCAGATCCAAATATCATTGTGTGACAACTTTGAAGGAATCCTACCAAAATCATCACACTTCAAATGGTATGTAACATAAGAAAGTTTCATTTTCCTTATAAACTCCCGATGTGGATTTCGCCCCAAGCTCTTATGACCTTGACGAGGGCCAACATATCATAAGACGCAAGTCAAGCTCTACCCATCATTATCCAAGTTAATTTGAACACACCCGTACAAACCCTTGACGAAGGCCAAAATAGTTGTACGACTGTCCCAAATCAACGCATCTATCTATGCTACAGATGAATACCCAGCAGCTACCAATCACTATGCCTTGGCGAAGGTTAAAATACATAGCTTGAAAACTACTGAATATCCGTCTGAAATGACGGAGGGCTACTGTTCCCGCCAAAAAATTTCTGCGCAAAAGAGCCCAAGGTATCAAATGGAAGCGATACGTTTAAGAAAATGTGAACCAGTATTTTCCGGGCTGTATTTTGACAAACTCCTAAATGTGAAGCAGCAAAATTCTAATGGTATCGAAAGCGTCTCGAAAAAACCTTCGATTTGATATATTATGGGCTTCATAATTCATCTGGGATCAAAAGTTATGAGCAAATATGCTATGCACGTGTAATCAAAGGAAGAAAAATGAGAACCAGTATTTTCCGGGCTACATTTTAACAAACTCCCGAATGAGAAATAGCTAAATTCTTATACGTGACCGGGCATCACGTGCCCACACATGACCGGGCATCACATGCCCATACATGACCGGGCATCACGTACCCACACGTGACCATTTACAGGCAAAGCCTGTAGGCACTGAATAAAATAAATAATTGGAAATAATTAATCAGTGGGGTCACGTGACAACACGTGATGGGCCTTTAAACCCACTGAAAAGAATTAAAGATATAATAAAATAATAAGGAAAAATCCCAATGGGGCATCACGTGCCAACACGTGACCAAAGGTCACATGCAGACACATGATAATTCTTGAGTTCTTTAAAACAACAGAATTAAATTCTGGTCAAATGCTTAATCAGGGGGTCACGTGCCAACACGTGATGGGTTCCTAAAGACCTATGAATTAATAGAATTAAATTCTAATTAAGAGGGAATCAAAAACCCTAACTGGAAAAATATTTCTCTAAATCTTTCCAAACAAAAAAATGGTGCTCTGTAAAATAGAGCACCGTTGGATTAAAAATCCAATGGTGATTAAAAATCACCAATTTATGGAAAGATTCTAAACAAGGAAAGATTTTCCTGAAATTCACCAAGAATAACAAACAGAATATCTTTTGGATTAAAAATCCAATAGTGAATAAAATTCACTGAGTGATCTAAAAGATCATGTTGGTTACAAAATCAATTAAAATCTGTCAATGAAAGATTGACAAAACAAATTGATTCTTTTCTTTCTCCTATAAATAGGAGCCAAGCAGAGAAGAGAGGAGGATCTATTTTTTTTAGGAAATATACAACAACAGAGAGAAAAAAGAGAGGAGAATTTAATTCTCAAAAGAGAAAAAGAAGATCTCCTCAGAAAAAGAAAACCCTAGGTGAGAAAGGGAAAGAGATCTAAGCTCCATAAAACAAAAGGAGAATTTAATTCTCAATTTAAGAGTTTAACTCTTCTGAATAAGAACTTAGTTCTTCCTTTGGTTGAAGATCTGCAGAAGCAGATCTCCCCACAAGTTGAGAATTTAATTCTCATCAGGGAGATTTTGCCATGCAGATCCAAAATTTAGAGGGAGAATTGAGTTTTGAGAATTTAATTCTCCCAAATTCATAAGAATTTAATTCCTCCAAATGAAACTAGGGTTTAACCCTATATGAGAATTTAATTCTCCCAAATTCATAGGAATTTAATTCCTCCAAATGAAACTAGGATTTAACTCTATATAAGAATTTAATTCTTCCAAATACACAGGAATTTAATTCCTCTAAACAAAACTAGGGTTTAACCCTATAAAAGAATTTAATTCTTAAAAACAAGAGACTTAATGCTCTCCATGCACATAAGGATCAAAGTATCCAACGTGATCACGTGGTAACACGTGACCCTCATCCTCAATGAGTCAAAAAAGAATGAACAAGACTAGGTCACGTGTCCCCACGTGACCCTTAAACAGACCCCTCAAAATGAGAAAGAAAAAGCATGAAAACAATGCCTCACGTGCTCACACGTGACTCTCAAAACAAAAGGATCCAAGAGCAGAATCAATTTTGAGCGCCCTCATGTGTCCTCACGTGACCCCTAATAAACACTTTAATAATCAATGCATGGGTACCCATCACGTGCCCACATGTGATGGTCTGAAGACCAAAAGTGTTTAACATTTATCTGAATATTCTGAGAACAAAATAAAAGAAGACTGGCCCCATCTTCAGATGCCTCACGTGACCAATTCAATTTTAGTGTTTAACACTACTTTAAGTGCCTCGTCCTTAGTGTTTAACACTATTTTCAGCATATCATGTAGGAGCACGTGATCGCCAAATATCCTCTAGTGTTTAACACTATATTAAAACCCAAGCTTAGCCTAAATTGGCTAAGTTTTCCAGAGGCAAATCTCCCCTTCAACTGAACCTCAAAATTGGTCAGTTCATATGATATGCAAAGTCAAGTCCAGAGCCATGATGAATGGTCAATGCCCAATAAAAGACAAAATGTTGTCAGATCCTCAAACCCTTGTTTAGCATTGCTAAATGATGGGAGGCTAAACCCAGACAAATGTTCAACAGCCCAAACCAAGGTCTAACATTTTAAACCTTAATTAGACTTAGCCCATGTTGGCCTTAAGTCATCAATTCAGATTTAACTGAGCCAATGTGCTCATAATCTAATTAATTGATGTTAGTTCCAAATTGGACTACAGATCTCCAAATCAACATTGGTTCAAGGGTACATCTTTTCACTCCTCTGATATTTGTCGTTGTAATCCTTCAACGCCTTCAGAGAGGTGACGGGTCCCGACAACCAGACATTCCATGGACTGTGGGGTCTTTAAACACATGGATTATGATGTCCTTAAACAGATGGACTATGATGTCCTTAATCTCGGACTGTGGGGTACTTAAACCCATGGACTATGATCTCCTTAACCTCGGACTTTGGGGTCCTTAAACCCATGAACTATGATGTCCTTAACCTCGGACTGTGGGGTCCTTAAACCCATGGACTATGATGTCCTTAATCTCGGACTGTGGGGTCCTTTAAACCCATGGATTATGATGTCCTTAACCTTGGACCGTAATTTCCTTAAACTAATCGACCGCAAAATCCCTAAACTAGAACAATAGAGTCCAAATGCTCTTTTGTCGGATCTAAATGATCATGTTAAGTAGATCTTAATCTAAAATTAGACTAACGTATCCTTAACAAATGGTTAAGTTGACCTTAGTCTAAAATCAGACTAACGTGTCCTTAACAAACTGTTAAGTTGATCTTAGTCTAAAATTAGACTAATGTATCCTTAACAAATGTTTAAATTGATCTTAGTTTCAAATGAGACTAACGTATCCTTAAACGCAACCCCAAACCCAAATCTAAGAAGATACGGATTTGGACTAATCCACGCCCTACGGGCGACAACATAAATTAGTCTCCGTATACAATCCACGGGAAACCAAAAACAAAACAAACATACATGACACGAAGTGACCATGTGGAGAAGGAGAAAGTGGTTACCGCGATGCGGTAGCGTAATTGACTGCAGGGGCTTGCGCCTGCAGGGAAGAGCGTCCCCACAATCAAAAACTCCTCAAATGAGGGGGAATCTGACGAAGTCTGCTACATCGGCCGCATCTGTTTAAACCTTCGATACATGGTGTCATAAATCAACTTGGCATCTTCAGAGAGGTGTATGGATAGCACCAAATAGCATATGCCCCCAAATTCAGGCAAGACGAACCTACGCGGTCGCGTCTCTGCGTTTCGGAGAAGAACAGATTCTGTCACGCCCGGTGGGACCTCTTTCTCTTTCCACTCCACACTTCGTGTGTCGTGTTAGCGAAGGAATCGCGGTTTGATATGGTTACCCTTGGGTTTGAGGTACTAAGATTTGGTTTTGCTCTTGTGCAGAAAAATGAAATAGCCTCCAATTTCTCCAACTGCGGCTGCAACTCCCGTTCCGCCTTATCTGGAGGTGTAACCTAGGGGCCCCAAGCGGCCTCACTGTTCAAGATGCTGGTGGAGTAAATAACTCAGGCTACCACTGGACTATTCTTCGGGACCATGCTCTCACCCATGAACTTCAATGCCTCGCTGACGTTGCAGGAAGGCCCAAAGAAGTCGGTCTTTGTTCGACTTACCACTACTGCGGCCCCTCTCAATGGGTCGCCCAAATTCAATGCCTCGGTTTTCAACAGACTGGGCCAGAACGCCAACAAGCTCGCGATACCTGATGCAGCCATCCGAAAGCGGATAGCCATATCGGCTCAAGCAGGCGAAATTATCGGAGAGGCTTCCTCTGCCAAGAAGTCAGTCTTCACAAGGCTGGCCATTCCGGCTCCTGCTCTAGGTGAAGTCCTCAAAGCTGCTTCCCCTGCCCAGAGGTCTGTCTTTGACAGATCGGACATCGCTTCTCAATCGGCATCGGTCTTCAAGAGGCTGACGCCGGCGACAACCCTTCACCAAAACAGGGGCATGAAGAAGTCACCCCTACAGCTGAACCAACTCCATCCGCACGACATGCTCGTCATCGTCACTGGCGCCGAGTAAGGAAGGCTGGGGCAGCTCACCGTCTGGACTAACTCCACCAGCTCCCATGGTGGAAATCAATGCTGCTGTTCCAACTGGGAACAGCTTTGAACCGCTTAGGAGGGTTCGCAAGAACCTTCCGACGGCCGTGCTGAAGAGATCTCCTCCACTCGTGGAGAACGCTACTAAGGTGAAGCTAGAGCAGCCCCCTCAGCGGCTGTCCTCTAAAATTTACAAAGTCTGGCGACAGGTCCAGGAATCGGTGATTGACCAGGACTACTCTCGCCGACCAAAGAAGATTAAAGCTCGGCAGGAAAAGATCCATCCCGTGGTACTACAGAAGATGTCATCCGTCTGGGTCCCCGCTGCAATGGCTCCCTTAATTTCAACCGCTCATAAGAGAAGGAGACCGGAGAAAGCCACTATGACCGCAGCGAACCGCAAGGACGCTGAATCTAAATACCCCAAGTCTGGGGGTATGGTAACACATACCGTTTATATGGCTTCCGGAAAAGAGGAAAGCCGTGCTTCCACGGGTCATCGACCGCTTACTCGATCGATAACAAAGGCTCAGGAGCAGCAGCAGCAGAACCTTCAGGAAATGCTAACGCAAATGGCCGCACTCACTGGGCCAAAAGAAAGCCCGGAGGCATCCTCAGAGCAGCGGAACAAGAAACTGATGCTGAATTCCTCCGAAAAATGCTCGAGAGGAAAGAAAAAGAGGCCGCGGAACAGGCGGCCAACATAAAACGAATGGCTCTTTTGTTCCAAGATATGGTGGGCATGATGATCTAGCCGGACCCTCCAGCCGAAGACCCCCCGATTATCATTGAAGACGACAGAGGGGAGACATCGAACCCTCCTCCGGCTCTTTCAGCAGCCAAGGAGGAGACCATCTCTAAGGCCGCTCTGGATGATTACATCGCTCAGCAGATACGAGTTCACCAGGTGAATGAAGCGGCCGGGAAAATTGTTAAAACTGGACGACCCTATCCAGGTTGGTATGACCAAATAAAGTACCCACCGGGATACACGATCCCAAAATTCCATGTATATAAGGGAACGGGAAATCCGCATCAGCACGTCGCTCAATTCAGAGCCTTGTGCGGAAACACCGGATGTGATGATAAACTACTGCTCCGCCAGTTTGTTGGCAGCCTGTCGTAGACGACATTCGAGTGGTATTCGGAACTCCCGAATGACTCCGTTAAAACGTTCGCAAAAATGGAGTTACTCTTTACACAGAGATTCGTAAGCGCTAGTGAACGCACCCCAATCACGGTATTGATTAATGCCAGGGTGAAGCCTGGAGAAACATGGGTTTAGTATGCGATACGGTGGCGCAACCTATGGTTGAAATGCGAACAGCGCATAGAAGAAGCTCCTGCAGTAAGCATGTTTTTGGGAACCCTTGATCCGCAGGCGACCATATCCCAATTCATGATATTCTTCAAGCCGACCACCTTCTAGGCCTTGATCGACAAGCTGGCCCAAATGAAAAGATGGGCCATAGAACATCCTCCTCAAAGACGAATCCTCAGAATGAGAAGGGGAAAGGGAAAGCAACCTTCGTCGCCAACGCTCAACAACAACCGAGTGGCCCGAGACCGGTTGTTCGCCAAAGCAACAAGCGGCAATCCCTCGATGAGAAGTTGAGACGTCCTTACTCGTTTCCCCGGGATAAAACAAGGAAACTGTTTGAACTGGCAGTGCGCAATGTGCTCATCACTCTACCGGAGTCGAGACACCCAACGCGACCGAACGATGTCAACGATCCTAATTACTGCTCCTACCACCGAGTATTGGTCCATCCGATCGAAAACTGCCACGTCTTCAAAAACTGGGTTGAAGACCAATACCAACAGGGCAGGTTCGCGCTATCCGAAAACTGGAAGGTGAATCCGCCACAACAGCACACTTCTAAAAGGGTGGACACACCGGAGGCATCATGCTCTTTTATAGAAGAAGCTCCATGGGAGGTCGCTCTTTCAGCTAAGACGAAAAGAATACTGAAGGATCTTCACACATGCCCGACAATCAGGTGGAAAAGCCCACTAGAGCCTGAGATCATCGAGGGAATGCTAAAACCGCTCCCGATGCCGAGAATTGGTAGCGATGGTCAAAACGCTCAGGTCCAGCCGTCAAAGTCTTCAAAGAAGAAAAAAAGCCCGTGAAGCCTGATGACAAGCACACGAATCTGCAAAAGCATATTGACGCACTGGAGGAATATAACCAGAAGGCGTTGACCCCGGTCACACTCCAAGAATTTCTCAACAATATCCTTGAGAGCGGAGATAACAACAATAATGACGTGGATGACTCGTCAGAAGAATCTGAGTACTATGTGGCAAGTTGCCACATGATCTCTCATTCGGCGTTAACTAACGAAGAAGCTCACTCAGCGATAGAGGACAGCGTAAAAGAGCTGGGGGCAGGATCGAAGCCAAAACCCTTGGAACCGTCTGACGAGATGATCGACTTGCTACTGAACGAATCCCGTCAGAAAAGCAAAGCTAATCGAGAGCGTGAACTGGCTATATTCGAAAAAGCCAAACACCAACGACTGAATGAAAAGGTCGAGGCACCCCAACCGGATTGAAGCATCCCTATCGCCAGCAAAAGCAAGCTTAAAGTAAGGAGACGATTCGCTAGGGACCTGTCAATAAGAATGAAGTTGCCTTCTTTCAAAGGAAATTCTCCTGGCAGTATACATCTTAATGAAATGGACATACATCCTAACTTCTGCTTATACCATCAGAGGATTGCACACCCTACCAAGGAGTGCATAGCCTTTAAAGACTGGTGGCAGGGGTATGTTTCCCACCGACAACACGTTCAATGAGTGATGCGCAAGGCTAGTTGGGAACAGCAAAGCACGACAGATGAGCGCAAAAGAGCTGTTGGCAACTGTCACATAGTCGACACCAAAGGATCGCAAGTTATCACCTTTGGAAGCGACTCTGACGAAGAAATCGCCCTCAGCCCCCGCTTCAAGGAATCCACCTCCGACACAAAAGATGCGAAGATTTACGAGAAAATCTAGCTGCGTAATCGTACTTTGCCCTGAAAATCTCGGACCTAGGACCGAAACGTCCTTAAACTAACTATGGACCACTATGTCCTAAAACTGGCTGAAGACCGAAACGTCGTTAAACTACTACCAACCCACGCCGTCCCCAGGCTGACGTGGTGTTAAAAAAAGGGTGCGTCCATAAGCGAAATGGGCACGGATGAAAACCCAAAAGGGCTCCGTAAGTAAAAACAGCAGGACTACCGGCGAGTTTTGTGAAAACCCGAAAGGGCGCAATCTCGTCAAAAGACACTTGCAAGGTTCTCTCGATCCTGTAAGGAGAAACCACCTGCGTGAGATCCTTACGACTCACAAAGGAGAAAACACTTAGGGATCCCCATGAATCCTTAGGAGAAATTACACTTGCGAGATCCTCACGACTCGTAAGGAGAACCCTCTTATGAGACCCTCACGGCTCAAAAGATTCAAAAGCCTTAAACTACAGGGATTTGAACCTGTTATTAAGCAGTCATACCCCCCGATTTTGCCCTAAAAGCGTCTCGACCCTTATATACAATCCACAGGCGCGAATAAACATTTCCCTAACAAAAGTCCCACCAGAGACTGAGGATGTGCCCATATGGCAAAAGGCACTTGTAAGTCCTCTCGACTTATAAGCAGAAAATACTCTTGTAAGATCTTTACGACTTATAAAAGACCATACACTTAAGACTCCTCATGATTCTTAAGGAGAAAACCCACTTACGAGATCCTCACGACTCGTAGGGAGAAATACCTTCATGAGACCCTTACGGCTCATAAAGTCAAAACTCTTAGTCTACAGGATCCTAACCCTGTTTACTAAGCCACCTTTGTTCGACATCCATAAAGGCAAATGATGAGTCGCTCCTGGAAATATCCCAGTTGTAGCGATGCTGATGCCTGAATCGGTATCAAATCACAAATTCGCAGCGAAAAGCTAGCGAGCTATAAATACATATGAAATAGCCGAAATGATGGGGAAACTTGCATAAAAATCAGCAAGTAAAAAAAATGTATGCATATAAAATAGCCAAAATGGTTGGGCAACTCACAATAAAAAAACAGCGAGTAAAAAGAAAATATAGCCGAAATGATTGGGCACCATGAAAAATAGCCGAAATGATTGGGTAATCGCGATTTTCGAGATATAAAAAGCCGAAATGATAGAGCATCGCGGAAAGAATTTAAAAAAATGAAAGAATGAAACTTTTTGCCCTGCAGGTGAGGTCACATTGACCCCTGTATACAATCCATGGGCACAAACAAGAAGGGAACCATATCATCCCACCAGGCTTCGTCGAAGCGAAGCCAAATCTCGACGGTTCATAGACAACCTAGAGACAATCTCGACATTCGTCGCAATATTGCAGACACAATGTCAACAAACGAAGCGAAGGAAGATCCCTAGCTTCAGGGTCTCGACGTCAACATCGACAACTTAGAGATCAACACCGGTGTTCTTCCTCCCTCCAATCGGATGCAGACGCAACATCAACAAACGGAGCCACGACAAAGTCCCCTAGATCCAAATCTCGACGGTTCACAGACAGCCTAGAGACTACCCGGAACCATGGCAAAGTGCCCTAGTTCCAAATCTCGACGGTTCACAGACAGCCTTGAGATCATCAACGGCGTTTCTCTTTACTCCAGCAGGATGCAGATGCGACGTCAACAAATGACCCCAGGGTCAAAACAACGGAACCATGGCGAAGTCTCCTAGTACCAAATCTCGACGGTTCACAGACAGCCTAGAGACTACCCCGGAACCATGGCAAAGTCCCCTAGTTCCAAATCTCGACGGTTCACAGACAGCTTAGAGATCACCAACGGCGTTTCTCCTTACTCCAGCAGGATGTAAATGCGACGTCAACAACCGACCTCAGAGTCGCAATGAAGTGGAGCCATGGCAAAGTCCCTAGTTCCAAATCTCAATAGCCACATCTACAGCCTGGAGACCAACAACGGTGTGCCTCCTCATTTCAGCAAGACACAGATGTTACACCATCAATCGGAACCACAGCAAAGTCCCCAGTTCTAAGACTCTACGGTTCACAGACAACCCAGCGTCATCAAATGATCCCGTCTCGGATACACGTCAGCAAATGACCTCATCACGGAAACACGTCATCAAATGACCCCGCCGCGGAAACACGTCATCAAATGACCCCGCCGCGGAAACACGTCATCAAATGACCCCGTCTCGGATACACATCAACAAATGACCCCGTCGTGGAAACACGTCATCAAATGACCCCGCCACGGAAACACGTCATCAAATGACCCCGTCTTGAAAATACGTTATCTAATGACTCCGTCTCGGAAACAAGTCAACCAACCCCAGGGAAATTAATGTCCTTGGAAACCTCCTCGATTCAGGGAAATCAGCGTCCTTGACGAGAGCATCTCGATTCGCGACGGCTCGCAGAGAAATCAGTGTATTTGCAGGAATACCTCGAATCGTTTCGACTCCAGGGAAATCAGTGTCCTTGGCAAAACCTCGATTCAGGGAAATCAGCGTCCTTGGCGAGAGCATCTCGATTCGCGTCGACCTGCAAGGAAATCGGTGTCTTTGCAGGAATACCTCGATTCGTCTCAACTCCGAGGAAATCAGTGTCCTTGGCAAAAACCTCGCATCAGGGAAATCAACGTCCTTGACGAGAGCATCTCGATTCGTGTCGACCCACATAGAAATCAGTGTCTTTGCAGGAATACCTCGATTTGTCTCAACCCCAGGGAAATCAGTGTCTTTAGCAACCTCCTCGATTCAGGGAAATCAGCGTCCTTGATGAGAGCATCTCGATTCGCGTCGGCCCACAGAGAAATTAGTGTCTTTGCAGAAATATCTCGATCCGTTTCGACTCCAGGGAAATTAGTGTCCTTGGCAAAACCTCGATTCAGGGAAATCAGCGTCCTTGGCGAGAGCATCTCGATTCACGTCAACCCGCAAGGAAATCAGTGTCTTTGCAGGAATACCTCGATTCGTCTCAACTCCGAGGAAATCAGTGTCCTTGGCAAAAACCTCGATTCAGGGAAATCAGCGTCCTTGATGAGAGCATCTCGATTCGCGTCGACCCGTAGAGAAATCAGCATCTTTGCAGGAATACCTCGATTCGTTTCAACTCCGAAGAAATCAGCATCCTTGGCAAAAACCTCGATTCAGGGAAATCAGCGTCCTTGACTAGAGCACCTCGATTCGCGTCGGCCAACAAAGAAATCAGTGTCTTTGCAGGAATACCTTGATTCGTTTCGACCCTAGGCAAATTAGTGTCCTTGGCAATCTCCTCGATTCAGGGAAATCAGCATCCTTGATGAGAGCATCTCGATTCGCGTCGACCCGCAGAAAAATCAGCGTCTTTGCAGAAATACCTCGATTCGTCTCAACCCCAGGGAAATCAGTGTCCTTGGCAAAAACCTCGATTCAGAGAAATCAGCATCCTTGACAAAAGCATCTCGATTCGCGTCGACCCGCAGAGAAATCAGTGTCTTTGCAGGAATACCTCGATTCGTTTCAACTCCGAGGAAATCAGCGTCCTTGGCAAAAACCTCGATTCAGGGAAATCAGCGTCCTTAACGAAAGCATCTCGATCCGCTTCGACCTGCAGAGAAATCGGCGTCTTTGCAGGAATACCTCGATTCGTTTCAACTCCGAGGAAATCAGCGTCCTTGGCAAAAACCTCGATTCAGGGAAATCAGCGTCCTTGACGAGAGCATCTCGATTCGCATCGACCCGCAGAGAAATCAGTATCTTTGCAGGAATACCTCGATTCGTTTCAACTCCGAAGAAATCAACGTCCTTGACGAGAGCACCTCAATTCGCATCGACCCGCAGAGAAATCCGTGTCTTTAAAGGAATACCTCGATTCGTTTCAACTCCAGAGAAATCAGTGTCCTTGGCAAAACCTCGATTTAGGGAAATCAGCGTCCTTGGCGAGAGCATCTCAATTCGCGTCAACCCGCAAGGAAATCAATGTCTTTGCAGGAATACCTCGATTCGTCTCAACTCCGAGAAAATCGGTGTCCTTGGAAAATACCTCGATTCAGGGAAATCTACGTCCTTGATGAGAACATCTCGATTCGTGCCGACCCACAGAGAAATCAGTGTCTCTGCAGGAATATACAACGTCAGCAAAGCGGATCCGCGGCAAAGTTCCCAGTTCCATGACTCGGCGGTGCACAAACAAACCAAAGTCAACCCTCGACCTCTCTATTGAAGCAATGCTTTGACTCGGGAGTATGTCAACTCATCAATCACTTACGAGTCCTCTCGATTTGTAAGGAAGAAAATTCTCTTGTGAGATCTTTACGACTCTCAAGAGAAAACACACTTAGGAATCCTCACGATTCCTAAGGAGAAAATACACCTATGAGATCCTCTCGGCTCGTAGGGAGAAAAAATCTTTATGAGACCCTCACGGCTCAAAAAGTTGAAAAGTCTTAGACGGCAGATCTAAACCTGTTTGCTAAGCCATCGCTTCTTATATCGATTCAGGGAAATCAGCGTCCTTGGGAAGAACCTCTCGATACGTTTCGACCCGCAAGGAAATCAGTGTCTTTGCGAGAATCTCTCGATTCGTCTCAACTTGTGGGGAAATTAGTGTCCCTACGCATAAAGAAAATTCTCTTGTGGGATCCTTACGATTCTCTGGAGAAAACGCACTTAGGAGTCCTCACGACTCCTAAGGAGAAAAACACCTGCGAGATCCTCACGACTCGTATGGAGAAAAGCCTTTGTGAGACCCTCACGGCTCATAAAGTTGGAAAGTCTTAGGCAACAGATCCTAACCCTGTTTCCTAAGCCATTGCTACCTTATAAAGAGTTCAAGATGAACTGTTATCTACCATCTATGGGCCACACTTGCCAAAACTAAATGCCACTGAAATGGAGAAGTTACTCATGAGCATATAAACTTCTTCATGCCAGAGTAAAACATAAAGAAACAGAAGGGTGCGGCTCATGGAGCTGAGGGTTTGGAACTATGTCCCTTAAGAGTCGAGATTTGAGTCAATGAAAAATGACGACGCTTGTGTCGGCTCGTTATCTTCTCAGATCAAGATTCTGAAAATTATATACCAACCCGAAACTGGTCAAATGCTATGAATTACTCTGCACTACTTCACCCACGTATATATTTACGTGAGAAAAGTAGTGGGGGGCATTTGTTCCCGCCAAAAAATTCCTGCGCAAAAGAGCCCAAGGTATCAAATGGCAGCGATACGTTTAAGAAAATGTGAACCAGTATTTTCCGGGCTGTATTTTGACAAACTCCCAAATGTGAAATAGCTAAATTCTGATGGTATCGAAAATGTCTCGAAAAATCCTTCGACTTGATATATTATGGGCTTCATAATTTATCCGGGATCAAAAGTTATGAGCAAATATGCTATACACGTGTAATCAAAAGAAGAAAATGCGAACCAGTATTTTCCGGGCTGCATTTTGACAAACTCACGAATGAGAAACAGCTAAATTCTGATGGTATCGAAAGTGTCTCGAAAAAACCTTCGACTTGATATATTATGGGCCTCATAGTTCATCCGGGATCAAACGTTATGAGGCAGCACGTGCTCACACGTGACCGGGCATCACGTGCCCACACGTGACCGGATATTATGTGCCCACACGTGACCGGGCATCACGTGCCCACACGTGACCGGACATCACGTGTAGACACGTGACCATTTACAGGCAAAGCCTGTAGGCACTGAATAAAATAAATAATTGGAAATAATTAATTAATGGGGTCACGTGACAGCACGTGATGGGCCTTTAAACCCACTGAAAAGAATTAAAGGTATAATAAAATAATAAGGAAAAATCCCAATGGGGCATCACGTGCCAACACGTGACCAAGGGTCACGTGCAGACACGTGATAATTCCTAAGTTCTTTAAAACAACAGAATTACATTCTGATCAAATGCTTAATCAGGGGGTCACGTGCCAACACGTGATGGGTTCGTAAAGATCTATGAATTAATAGAATTAAATTCTAATTAAGAGGGAATCAAAAACCCTAACTGGAAAAATATTTCTCTAAATCTTTCCAAACAAAAAAGATGCTGCTCTGTAAAATGGAGCCCCGTTGGATTAAAAATCCAATGGTAATTAAAAATCACCAATTTATGGAAAGATTCTATACAAGGAAAGATTTTCCTGAAATTCACCAAGAATAACAAACAGAATATCTTTTGGATTAAAAATCTAATGGTGAATAAAATTCACTGAGTGATCTAAAAGATCATGTCGGTTACAAAATCAATTAAAATCTTTCAATGAAAGATTGACAAAACAAATTAATTATTTTCTTTCTCGTATAAATAGGAGACAAGAAGAGAAGAGAGGAGGATCTATTTTTGTTGGGAAATATACAACAACAGAGAGAAAAAAGTGAGGAGAATTTAATTCTCAAGAGAGAAAAAGAAGATCTCTTCAGAAAAAGAAAACCCTAGGTGAGAAAGGGAAAGAGATCTAAGCTCCATAAAACAAAAGGAGAATTTAATTTCCAATTTAAGAGTTTAACTCTTCTGAATAAGAACTTAGTTCTTCTTTTGGTTGAAGATCTGCAGAAGTAGATCTCCCCACAAGTTGAGAATTTAATTCTTATCGGGGAGATTCTACCATGCAGATCCAAAACTTAGAGGGAGAATTGAGTTTTGAGAATTTAATTCTCCCAAATTCATAAGAACTTAATTCCTCCAAATGAAACTAGGGTTTAATCCTATATGAGAATTTAATTCTCCTAAATTCATAGAAATTTAATTCCTCCAAATGAAACTAGAGTTTAACCCTATATAAGAATTTAATTCTTCCAAATACACAAGAATTTAATTCCTCTAAACAGAACCAGGGTTTAACACTATAAAAGAATTTAATTCTTAAAAACAAGAGATTTAAATCTCTCCATGCATATAAAGATCAAAGTATCCAACGTGATCACGTGGTAACACGTGACCCTCATCCTCAATGAGTAAAAAAAGAATGAATAAGACTAGGTCACGTGTCCCCGCGTGACCCTTAAACAGACCCCTCAAAATGAGAAAGAAAAAACATGAAGGCAATGCCTCCCGTGCTCACACGTGACTCTCAAAACAAAAGGGAACAAATCCAAGAGCAGAATCAATTTTGGGCGCCCTCACGTGTCCCCATGTGACCCCTAATAAACACTTTAATAATCAATACATGGGTACCCATCACGTGCCCACACATGATGGTCTGAAGACAAAAATTGTTTAACCTTTATCTAAATATTATAAGAACAAAATAAAGGAAGACTAGCCCCATCTTCAGATGCCTCACGTGACCCCACGTGACCAATTCAATTTTAGTGTTTAACACTACTTCAAGCGCCTCGTCCTTAGTGTTTAACACTATTTTCAGCACATCACGTGGGAGCACGTGATCGCCAAATATCCTCTAGTGTTTAACACTATGTTAAAAACCAAGCTTAGCCTAAATTGGCAAAGTTTTCCAAAGGCAAATCTCCCCTTCAACTGAACCTCAAAATTGGTCAGTGCATATGAAATGCAAAGTCAAGCCCAGAGCCATGGTGAATGGTCAATGCCCAATAAAAGACAAAATGTTGTCAGATCCTCAAACCCTTGTTTAGCATTGCTAAATGATGGGAGGCTAAACCCAGACAAATGTTCAACAGCCCAAACCAAGGTCTTACATTTTAAACCTTAATTGGACTTAGCCCAAGTTGGCCATAAGTCCTCAATTCAGATTTAACTGAGCCAATGTGCTCATAATCTAATTAATTGATCTTAGTTCTAAATTAGACTACAGATCTTCCAATCAACATTGGTTCAAGGGTACATCTCTTCACTCCTCTGATATTTGTCGTTGTAATCCTTCAACGTCTTCAGAGAGGTGACGGGTCCCGACAACCAGACATTCCATGGACCGTGGGGTCCTTAAACCCATGGACTATGATGTCCTTAAACCCATGGACTATGGTGTCCTTAACCTCGGACTGTGGGGTCCTTAAGCCCATGGACTATGATGTCCTTAACCTCGGACTGTGGGGTCCTTAAACCCATGGACTATGATGTCCTTAACCTCGGACTGTGGGGTCCTTTAAACCCATGGACTATGATGTCCTTAACCTTGGACCGTAATGTTCTTAAACTAATCGACCGCAAAGTCCCTAAACTAGAACAATAGAGTCCAAATGCTCTTTTGTTGGATCTAAATGATCCTGTTAAGTAGATATTAGTCTAAAATTAGGCTAACGTATCCTTAACAAATGGTTAAGTTGACCTTAGTCTAAAATCAGACTAACGTGTCCTTAACAAACTGTTAAGTTGATCTTAGTCTAAAATTAAACTAACGTATCCTTAACAAACGTTTAAGTTGATCTTAGTTTCAAATGAGACTAACGTATCCTTAAACCCAACCCCACTAAGAAGATATGGATTTGGACTAATCCATGCCCTACGGGCGACAACATAAATTAGTCTCCGTATACAATCCACGGGCAACCAAAAACAAAACAAACACACACGACACGAAGTGACCATCTGGTGAAGGAGAAAGTGGCTACCGCGATGCGATAGCGTAATTAACTGCAGGGGCTTGCGTTTGCAGGGAAGAGCATCCCACAATCAAAAACTCCTCAAATGAGAAGGAATCTGAAGAAATCTGCTATATCGGCCGCATCCGTTTAAACCTTCGATACATGGTGTCATAAATCAACTTGGCATCTTCGAAGAGTTGGATGGATAGCACCAAATAGTATCTGCCCCCAAATTCAGGCAAGACGAACCTACGCGGTCGCGTCTCTGCGTTTCGGAGGAGAACAGCTACGAATGGTTTTGGCGAAACCGTGAACGTAATGAACTTGATATAGTCGAAGGAACCATGATAGTTTTTAAAAGGAGTGGTTTAGGCTCCGCATTTAAAAAAAATTTTTCAAGAAAAATGAGTGGTTTTGAAATTATTCCAACGATTTAAACTTTAGTTTGTTTTCCTTGTATTAATCAATGTTAATGCGGTCCCATCATTTAACCTATCATTGCAAAAATGAAACGAAAATAGAACGTACGCTTATGTCATCTGCATTCGCCACGGTACCCCATCGTGCACCGTTAGCTTACTTAACTAACGGCAGAGCAGGGGTTAGACTAGCGCGGGTGCAAAACATAAGCAACGTTTATTATATATAACATATATATATATATATATATATAGCCATTTCTCTCACGCAATAATAGGCACGTGGGCGCTCTGGCCCTTTCGCTTTGTGCGCTCGGGCGCTAGCGAAAGGAGGTTTTTTTTTACCCCAGAAATAGGAGTTAAACTCCAAAAAGAGAATTTTGAGTGGAGTTAAAATCCTGAAGGTCTAGATTACGAGTTAAAATCCTTTGAGGATTTGGGTCTTGGAGTTGAACTCCCTAAAAATCTTTAGAGGTTCTTCTCTCTTGAGCCTGGGATCTTCTCTTGAGCCTTGGATCTTTTCCAAAGTGGGATTTTCGGAGATGGGTCTCTTTCTTCCTCCCCTTTGTTGGCCGGTTCTTGAAGAATAAGTGGGGTGGGATCTTAAAAACCTCCCCTTTTTGAGATCTAATGGAAGATCTGGGCTCTCTTTTGTGGGTTTTGTGGTGAAAAACTATTTAGTTTTGGAAAAGAAAGAGTAAAACTTTTGATTTAATTCAAAAGAAAGAAAAATGTTTAGAACCTTGAGGAAAGAGAAGGAGACACAAATCTTGATTTTTTTTAGAGAGAGAAAAAAGATCTTGAGATATTTTCATTATCTTTACCTTTATAGGCTATACACTTTACATATAGCCCCTTGGGATTTACAAAAATGGCATTTTGCTCATCCCATGCCACATGTGCTATTTCTTTTTGCACATAAGCCATGGGCTTTACAAAAATTTGGCTTTATGCCCATTTTTCTTACATTTATTCAAAAAATAATAAAATAAAAAAATAAAAAAAAAGGAAATACACCAAAATTATTTATTACAAAATTTTTTATTTTGGCATGGCGGAAGGCCGGACGCTTCGTGTTCGGGCTCGACCCGAGCATTGGCCCACATGACCTGGGCTTGGGCCCACTTCGCTTGGGTTGACTTTGATTTTGACTTGGTCAATCGGGGTGTAAATTTTGACCCCAACAAGGGCTTAGAGGCGGGGAGACGGAGGTGACGAAGAGGAGCTAGGGCAGGAGAACTGGGAAGATGAGGGAGGAAAATATTTTTGGAAGGAAAGAAAGGCTCTGGTGAAGGGAAATTTGGTTTTTAATCACGAGTGGATTGTGGTGCCCACCACATATTAGAATTGGTAACAGTTTGAACCACTACCAAATCTATTTTAACCGTTACTAGAAATTGGTAATGGTGAAAGCCATTACCAAATCCTAGTTACCATTACCTACATTTGTAGTAGTGCATCCGTATGCATCAAAGAGATAGATAGGTGAGGTTCACATTTAGATATCAGTGTCGTAAATAGGATTCATGATGTTTATTTCTCGGATAGAATGAGGGTCAAAATAAAAGTGGACAATAAATTATTTTTCCAGCTAATATATAATACATATTATTACCATTCTATGACCTTCCATGAACTAGTAAATAAAACAAAACAATGAGCCCCACATGCAAAATTCATGCCATCTGTATATTCAACGAACCTAACCAACGCGGTATCGTTACCGTGTTCACCCCCCACCCCACCCCTGCCCACACCCACCCCAAATCCCCTCTTATAAATAAATGCCTCACCCCAACCTCATGAGCAAAACAAATTAACACTCACTCAATTCTCAAGTGCCATCTACAATCAAATCACAACCCTTCAATTTTTAGATCCAATGGCTGAGGAGAAGCACCACCACTTCTTCCACCACAAAAAAGAGGAGGAGTTGATGAGCCTAGCTGAGGAGGAGAAGCATCACAAGCACAAGGAGCACCTTGGAGCGATGGGCACTGTTGCTGCTGGAGCTTTTGCTTTGGTTTGTATTCTTTTTTGCCCTAAATATTGCAGATAGGCCAAAAAATGACAGTTATGTAATCTTTGTTCTTGTTATCAGATGGTTGCAAACCCAACGGTTTTCCATCGATCCTGAATACATGCTTGATATGAAAATCATATTAAGAATTTAAGATCAAAATGGCTGGTTTCAAACTTCCAACTGAAAGCTAAATGTGATGTCTAATTCTTTCTCTTCAAAAATTATGTTGTTGTCATCTTTCGTGTATATCATTTGTAGGTCGATAGATAAATTCAAAGTTATGATGAAAACAAGAACGATAATAAGAATTGCTTTAAGAAAGAAACATATAAAATTCGCATGATTTATACTACAAGAAAAAAGAAATTTATATTTTTAGAATCTAAAAGGACAACACTGCAAGCTATTGTTACCTGGCCATGTACCCATTGTGTCTCTGATCCATGCAAGTTTACATGCTTCATTATAACTAAAATATACAATTATATACCATGTCATCTTTGGATCACAGTTGTGTTAGTTCAATCTATAAAAATATTATAATTAAAATAGCCATAGAATATAGACTCAAAGTCGATTAATTAAATTTTGTTTAGAAAATATAATAAATACATGTGAATGCACAAAAAACTAATCACAGACGATTTTCCTGGGAAAGATGACAATATTTTTCGCATACAAAACCTTTTCAATTTCTTTTTCCTTTTAGTTGATTTAATGGCTAATGATATATTATGATCGCAGTAAGAGAAGCATCAGGCAAAGAAGAACCCGGAGCATGCCCACAAGCACAAGATCAAGGAGGAGATCGCGGTCGCAATTGCAGCCGGCGCCACAGGCTGCACTTTTCATGAGAAGCATGAGAGGAAAGAGGCGAAAAAGGAGGATGAGGAGGCTCATGGCAAGAAGCATCACCACCTCTTCTAAGTACTATTTTCATGAAGTTTATTAATTACATGGGTTGCTTAATTACTTTGCTTATGTTAATAATAAGAGCCCAGCTAGCTATTTCCATGGCTTATGATGAGTGCATCCTTTCTTCCCCTTTTTCTTTAATTTTCCATGTGTTGTATATTATCTTATTTATCTATGATCTTGGTTTAGCGTGGAAATAGCTTTCTATTTTGTTTCCACTAAACTTTAAATTATTGTCATTTAGGGGGTTGCTTGATTATCATTGTGTTTAAAATTCTCAGCATCTTCAATTAAAATATTTGGAAGATAATTAGAATAATGATATGACCAAGTCCAAACCGATAACCGTTCCCCACTGAAATTTTTTAAAAACGGTTCTATAAACCATAGCATTATAAGTGGCTGCATAAAATCCCAAGATATTTTGTATCTAGTGCCTCCTTTTGAATAAGTTTTTTTTTTAATAAATTTTGGCCATCAACCACTTCATGATTTCAAAAATAACATTAACTTTTCTAACGATATCTAAAAGGGATATATCTGTTAGGTTTGCAGTTACTGGCATGAGTTAGGTTAATGTAACTGTAGGGTTAGATCGGGACAATTTTGACCCATTTACCCCTCATCATTCTCTCGTTCTCTCTCATCTCTCTCGTTCTCTCTCATCTATTTCCCTCATCTCTCTCGTTCTCTCTCATCTCTCGTTCTCTCTCAATCCCCATAATCATTTTCGATCATCCCAAAATGAAAGAGTGAGGAGGCTTAAAGAGACATTTTGTAAGAGAGAGCGATAGAGGAAGAAGACATTCTTAAACCCTTTTAATAATAAAATGCAACCATTTGAGGGGTATTTCCGTTTTTTTAGCCTCCTAACGGCTATAATTGACAGCAATTAATATGGGATGGATGGTGGGTTAATGAAATTTAACCATGGTGTCCTTTTCAGATGAAATTGAAAAAATTGGTGTTTTTGAAATTATATATATGAATTAGTTGGTGTGTTTTTGCAAAATATGAAAAAAGTTGTGGCCAAAATAAAAAAACCCAATAAATAAATAGCAACAATCTTCTTCATTTTTTTGTAAAAAAATGAAAATAAAATAAAATCCCTAACCTCCAACAACTACTGAGCATTTTATCCTAAGCATAAGGGGTAGGATACATGAAGCAACATGAGAATCAAGCCAGGTCCAGCACATGAATCCTCCGCCTCCACTCACTCCTATCAAACAATATACTTTCATTGAGGCTTTTGGCAACCATATCTTTTCGTATCACCTCCATCCATGTTTTCTTCGTTCTCTCTTTCGCCCTTTTGACATTGCCTATATCGAGAGTATCCGTTCGTCGAACCGATACTTTCAAAGGTCTGTGTCGCACATGACCAAACCATCTTAGTTGGTTTTCCCGCATCTTCTCCTCCACAGGTGCTACACCAATTTTGGCACAAATATTCTTATTTCGCACATTATCTTTTCTAGTGTTACCACACATCCAACAAAGCATGTGCATCTCCGCTGCGAGCATTTTTTGTGTATGATATTTCTTAAGAGCCCAGTATTCTTACCCTATAATAAGACAGGACGAATAGCGCTCCGATAAAACTTAACTTTCAACCATAACAGAAAGTAACGATCGCATAAAATCCATGTTGCACTCCTCCATTTCAACCAACCAATTTGGATCATTTGATTAACATCACTATCGATCTTATCAGGCCCCGGTCCTTGTTCAGGGCACAAAGTGCCACACGAAACAAAGTGCAACACCAAAGGATGGGGGCCACCTCTTGAATTTGTGGGATTGAGTCCCTGAAACATATTCCGAAAGAGGACTGAACGACATTATAAATATAATGATGTCACCCTCAATTATAGAGGCGTCTTTTAAGTGAACCGGCACTACAGAAACTTGAGAACTTCATGATTAAGCATGCGCGGACCAGGAAAATTCTGGGATGGGTGGCCTCCTGGGAAGTGACCTCTGGTCTGGTCCGGTTCTTTCCGAAGAACAAAACCGTGCGGTTTCAGTCAGAACGGACAATACCATCTATATTGGGGCGTTATATTTATGGGGACCAATGCACCTTTCCCAATAGTAGGTCCGTGATTCGAAAACGAACCATTGTTCTAGATGAGGAAGATGTCGGGCATCGGTCCTAGACCACGGTATAAAGTGCCACACGGAAAAAAGTGCCACACCAAAATGTGGGGACCACCTCTTAAATCCGTAGGAACTACTCTAGAACAATGAGATCGGGTCCCTAAAGCACATTCCGAAAGAGGACCGAACTGTATTATAAATGTAATGATACCACCCTCAATTACAGTGGCGCCTTTTAAGTGAACCGGCACTACAGGAGCTTGAGAACTTCGTAGTTAAGCAAGCTCGGGCCTTGGAAATTCTGGGGATGGGTGACCTCTTGGGAAGTGATCCTTGTTCGGGTCTGGTTCGCTCCGAACGACAAAACCATACAGTTTCGATCATACCATCTATATTGGGACGTGGGGCATTACAGATCTTCCCATTCTTTTAGATGATGGAACCTAGATATTTAACCTGATCGCTCAGTGATATCTCTTACCTTTCTCGACTTTTATTTTTGCTAAATTTGCAATGTATATATGCTGGTCTTGGACCTGCTCAATCTAAACCCCCAAAATTTTAGCATTTTCCTCTATAACTCCAATTTGGTATTAACCTCTGCTTTCGTCTCATTTACTAGATCTATGTCCGGGTCTGGTTCGTTCCGAAGGGCAAAACCGTACAGTTTCGGTCATACCATCTATACTGGGACGTGGGGCATTACGGATCTTCCCATCTTTTTGGATGATGGGACCTAGATATCTAAACTGATTTCTCGGTGATATCTCTTGCCTTTCTCGACTTCTCTTTTTGCTATATTATGTTTATTTCGATTGCGTACGAACTATATCGAAAATTACTATTGCAATTTAATAATGAGACATATCTTAATCTTTGTACTATTGTTTGAGATATAATCAAGTTTAGAAGCTAGTGATAACGTTGTGAGAAAATTATAGAATCAATATTGTTTATTGGTTGAAACAAACGAGTGTTTCAGTTGCGAATCAAATATTTATTATAGGTGCTCGATACAAACCCTAAGCTAAAAACCATCTTAAAATGGCAGAACTTAGGTGTAAGGGATTACTTTAGTGATAATGAATTCTATGTAAAGAGTAGGGTCGAAAATACGGACCCTAACACTGTGAAATGTCATCCCCTTTTAGATCCGCCAAATCTGAAATTTCTCGTACGCATAACTTATGAAAATCGTAATAATTTGGTTATATACTGGAATGCAGTGTTTGAGGGCTCATATCGAAACTGACTTGACAACCTAGAACTCTATATAATTTATATTTTGTTTCTATTTTAAAGCGATGATGAAAACTATTCGGGAATGCGGCTCTGGACTGCAGTCCAGAGCAGAACTGCCTGTCGACACTTGAAATAAAATACTTTTACAACTTTGTGTGAAAATGGTATTATGTAGAACCCTATACCGTTGCGAATATTAATCTGTTATATAACTATTGAAGATGTTTTCATTCGTTTTTACCATCGTTTGCTATTTTAATCATATTTTAAATCATCAGTATATACTGCAGTCCCAAGCAGGGACAGAACGTATATCCCAATCTTAAATAATGTATAACTCCCAGCACACAGTGGATATTATCAATCCATATGGTGCGTTGAAAACCTAACTGATAAACATAAATATTATCCAACTGTACCGTCACCTAATTATGATTCCAACAGGGTGAAAACTTTGTTACGAAATGGACTTTCAGTTCAGGAACTGAATTTCTAGTAGAGAACACTTAAAAACAAATGGCCGTAATTTGCGAACCCGAACTCGATTGACTTGAAACCAATTTCGTTAGATTTTTGATTAAGTTTAATTTTTACCCTTTTTGTATAATTTTACTAAATTCTGAACGTTTGATTTAATGTGGTTTTCCTAAGTTCCTGAGACGTGTAATGGTTTGTATTGCATATGATTTGTTTAGCGGTATAATTCACATATTTACCAGACTGCAATGACTCTAGCGATAGTGAGTGTCCTTATTAATTCTCAGTGTATAATGCATTGTCAAACCTGAATGGTATTGGTTTAGTTGTGTCAAGTACGCCGGTAAAAAGAGAATAATTCGTGATAATGAACAACACGGTGAGTAGTGAACAAAGCAGTGTTATTGGTGCGTACCTGTACACAACTAGCCAATACTTATAGATAGTGAAATCTGAGAAAAAAAGGGGAAATCGAAGTGGAAAGGAACTTGTATTTAGCGAGGTTAGCGATTTAGAGGATGATCATTCAAACAACGACTCTTATATTTATATAAGGTTTGGACCTAGCGGTCTGGCTGACAGGGTTTTGTCCCGGGCAATAGTGGGTCATAGTCTCGGATACGTATGAGACCTTCGTTAAACATGATCATTCCTTTCCGCAACTCGATTTTAAAAGGGACTTAGAGACCGATAGGGACACAGATCATACATTGCATTGTTTAATAACATATCGATTACCTACATTTATTGTCTCCACCGTTATTACTTTATTTTCTTGCCTTTTTGTTATTATCATAATATTACTATTGTGTCTCCCCGACGACCTGACTATGTATGTTCAGTGATAGAAGTGGATCCGTTTGATCTCGAGAAGACCGCGGAGATCCAGACCAGTGAACCGGTTATACATTTCCCTTGATATCCCTGGTTAGATGCCCTCTTGTTAACTTCCATTGCGCTCACTTTCCTTTATATCCGATAGTTCTAGTGACTGCATTCTCTTTATCCGTGTTGTATTTTACTGATTACCATATAATGCTATAAGCCGAAATGTGACTATGGCAGGATTTTCCTTGATCGTAGGAGCATGGCTGGCCTAGTCACCCTCGTATTCCGTATTTTCGAAAGCGGGGCATGACAATATCATCAGCGAATAGCTTACACCAAGGTATCTCATTTTAGATAGTTCTAGTAAGCTCATCCATCACGATGGTAAATATGAATGGAGTTAATGCAGATTCTTGATGTAAGCCAATTGTAATCGGAAAATCACTCTCAATCGGGTCCCCGTCAAATACATTGACATAATCAAGGATACGTACGATGGAGTAGTGACAAATGTCAAAACTTGCGGCGGCCGAACGAATGATTTTCCGATTACAATTAGTTTACATCAAGGATCTGCATTAACTCCATTACTGTTTACCATCTTGATGGATGAGCTTACTGTAACTATCTAAGATGAGATACCTTAGTGTAAGCTATTCGCTGATGATATTGTTCTAGTAAATAAGGCGAAAGCAGAGATTAATACCAAATTGGAGTTATTGAAGAAAACGTTAGAATTTCGGGGGTTCAGATTGAGCAGGTCCAAGGCAGCATATATACATTTCAAATTTAGCGAAAAGAGAAGTCGAGAAAGGCAAGAGATATCACCGAGCTATCAGTTTAGATATCTAGGTCCCATCATCCAAAAGGATGGGAAGATCTATAACGCCCCACGTCCTAGTATAGATGGCATGACCGAAACTGTACAGTTTTGTCCTTCGGAGCGAACCAGACCCGAACAGGGATCTAGTAAATGAGACGAAAGAAGATGTTAATACCAAATTGGAGTAATGGAGGCAAACGTTAGAATTTCAGGAGTTTAGATTGAACGGGTCCAAGACAACATATATACATTGCAAATTTATCAAAAAGAGATGTCGAGAAGGGCAAGAGATAGCACTGAGCAATCAGTTTAGATATCTAGGTTTCATCATCCAAAAGGATGGGAAGATCTGTAATGCCCCACGTCCCAGTACAGATGGTATGACTAAAACTGTACGGTTTTGTCCTTCGGAGCGAATCGACCCCGAATAGGGATCACTTCCCATGATGTCACCCATCCCAGAATTTTCCAGGCCCGAGCTCGCTTAACTACGAAGTTCTCAAGCTCCTGTAGTCCCGGTTCACTTTAAAGGCGCCACTGTAATTGAGGGTGGTATCATTACATTTATTATGCAGTTCGGTCCTCTTTCAGAATGTGCTTTAGAGACCTGATCTCATTGTTCTAGAGTAGTTCTGTTCTCCGCCGAAAGAAAGGGAAGACTGACGTCTTTCCTGAATTTGGGGGCAGATGCTATATAGTTCTATCCTTCCACCTCTCCGAAAATGCCAAGTTGATTTATGGCACCGTGTATCGGAGGTTTAGACGGATGCGGTCGATTTAGCAGACTTCGTTAGATTCCCCCTCGTTGAGGGTTTTTTTATTGTCGGGGCGCTCTTCCCTGCAGGCGCAAGCCCCTGCAGTTAATTACGCAACCGCATCGCGGTAACCACTTTATCCTTCTCCAGATGGTCACTTCGTGTCGTGGGTGTTTGTTTTGTTTTTGGTTGCCCGTGGATTGTATATGGAGACTAATTTATGTTATCGCCCATAGGGCGTGGATTAGTCTAAATCCGTATTTTCTTAGATTTGGGTTTGGGGTTGGGTTTAAGGATGCGTTAGTCCCATTTGAGACTAAGATCAAGTTAAACTTTTGTTAAGGATACGTTAGTCTAATTTTAGACTAAGATCAACTTAACAAGATCATTTAGATCCAACAACAGAGCATTTGGGCTCTATTGTTTTAGTTTAGGGACTTTATGGTCCATAATTAGTTTAAGGACATTACGGTCCAAGGTTAAGGACATCATAGTCCATGGGTTTAAGGACCCCCACAGTTCATAAAATGTCTGGTTGTCGGGATCCGTCACCTCTCTGAAAACGTTGAAGGATTACAACGACACATATCAGAAGAGTGCAAAGATGTACCATTAAACCAACTTTGATTGTGAGATCTGTAGTCCAATTGGGACTAAGATCTGAGATTTATGAGCATACGGGCTCAATTAATCTGAAAAAGGGGTTTATGGCCAACTTGGGCTCGGCTCACTCAGTTAAAAGTTAAAATGTTAAATATTTGACAATGCTGAGTATTGATTTGGGTTCTGACAGCCTTTCTGTCTTTTATTGAATGCTGAGCATTCATCATACCTTTAGGGCTTTATTTAAAGAACAGTTTATGTTCTATCAGCGCACGCGTGAGGAACACGTGGCGCGCTTGGCGTTACCGCCAGTTAATGAGCGCAAAGCGCTCCTGTGATATAGCGCACACGTGAGGAGCACGTGGCACATGGCGCGCTTGGCGCTAGCGCCAGTTAATGAGCGTAAAGCGCTTCTGTGATATAGCACACACGTGAGGAGCACGTGGCGCGCTTGGCGCTAGCGCCAGTCTAAGAGCGCAAAGCGCTATTTGTTAAGTGGCGCACACGTGAGGAGCACGTGGTGCGCTTGGCGTTGTGCGCCAGTCCATGAGCACAAAGTACTATTGATCAGTTTTATGATCTGAGAAATAAATTCTCGTTTATAAGAGAGTTTGTCTCAAGCTTCTAAGAACAAAGTTCTTATTTTATAGGAGATGTTTCAATCTCTTATTTTGGTGAAAGGCTTTACTTTTATGGATCTGTGATCCTAAGAGAATTGAATTATTCTCCCCCCATTTTGATAATGAGATATTCATGCTCTCTTTTTGTAAAAATACCTTAGTCTTATAGATCTATGATCTGTGAGAAGAATTATGTTCTTCTTCTTTAATGAGATTTTTCTTATCTCTGTTTTTTTTTACCTTGAAGAAAAGTTCTTCTTCTACCGATAGCTTGCTCTTCTTTCTGAGATTTCTCAAAGTTTATAGGGGATTCCTCTATTTGAGACTTGAAGTCTTGAGGCCTTTATATAGGGTAGGCCAATTTGTTGAATCGGTTAAGGAAATTTTTCATTTGATTGATTTGGGTATTTCCCACCGTTGGAACTTTGATCCAAGGGCTTCTGATTTACAGAAGGCAATCTTCTTGTTTTTAACAAGATTGGGAAATCTTTTCCCATACAGAATTTATTCTGTATTTTGGTGATTTTTAATCACCATTAGATCATTGATCCAACGGTGCTCTGATTTTCAGAGCACAATCTTTCCTATTTGGAAAGATTATGAAGAATGTTTCCTTAACATAATTTTATTCTGGTCGATTGATGAATTTTAATCATCTTCGTTGGATATTTGATCCAAGGGCCGAGAACATTTTGTTCTATCGCTAGCGCTTACGTGCTTTGCACGTAGTGCACTACTTAAAGTGCAGCTCTCTTAGCGCTAGCGCTTACGTGCTTTGCACGTGGTGCGCTGTTTTAGAATGCAGCGCACTTGGCGCTAGCGCTCATGTGCTTTACACGTGAGCACCGCCTCAGAGTCTTTGACTCTCAGCGCTGGCGCTGCTATGAAGCGTTGCTTCATTACTGAAGTTGTCTTTTCACTTTCCATCTCAACTTTTCCTGAGTCAAGCTTCTCTTTCCCAGAGCTTGGAAATAGTTCCATCATGTACAACATTTTCTGTGCCTAGACTTAAATGTCTCCCTTCATAATCTGAAGCAATGCTTCTTTTCTCTCTCATTTTCAGAGAATCATTTTAACAGAGAAGAGCCATGGCTTGTAATCATCCACATACTCGCCGTCAGCCATGGGAGGTGCCCATTGAGGAAATTGTTCCTCGTTTTGTTGCGCGCTTAGTGAACCCTACTCTTACGAATGACCAATGTGACACGGTGCTGCACGAGCTCTTAACTCGTATAGGATCACCTCTCCCCATCGGGTCCATTTGGCTCCGGGTGGTTTTCTTGTCTGTGATCAATGATATTCCCCCTCCTCTGGCGGAGATGACTCCGGACATGCTCGACGCCGCAGAAGATAAGATCGACTGCTTCCACGAGGCATTTTTTATCACCGCAGCTCTGAGGGATCACTCTGTCCGGCTGCTAAGCCAGATACGGGCTCAGCGGGTCGTCATGTCTGCCTTTGCTGACGGGTTCGATGCTGATCGATGGGTAGCTACTCTTCGTGAAGATCGTCGCTTTGTCATAGAAGAGAAGGCAGAGAGGGAGTTAGATAATTTTATCCATAGTTTTGTGAATCCCTGTACTTTCGATCCCATGTTTGGTGATCTATTTCCTGTAGAATAAAATGTTCAATTAAATACTTTGTTTTTATCGTTGAACACTTGTTCTTTCTCTGATGTGTGTATGTACGTACATGAATCAGCCTAGTTTCACACATATCTATAAACGAAACTTAAGCCGGCATAAACAGAAACTAATAGCTCTTGGCCGAAGATTTTGGCGGGAAAAAATGCCCCCCACTACTTTGCCCACGTAAGTATATACGTGGGTGAAGTAGTGCAGAGTAATTCATAGCGTATGACCAGTTTTGGGTTGGTATATAACTTTCAGAATCTTGATCTGAGAAGATAACGAGCGGACACAAGCGTCGTCATTTATCATTGACTCAAATCTCGACTCTTAAGGGATATAGTTCCAAACGCTCAGCTCCATGAGCCGCACCTTTCTATTTCTTTATGTCTTATTCTGGCGTGAAGTAGTTTATATGCTCATGAGTAACTTCTCCATTTCAGTGGCATGTAGTTTTGGCAAGTGTGGCCCATAGATGGTAGATAACAGTTCATCTGAACTCTTTATAAGGTAGCGATGGCTTAGGAAACAGGTTCAGATCTGCCGCCTAAGACTTTCCAACTTTTTGAGCCGTGAGGGTCTCATAAAGACTTTTCTCCCTACGAGTCGTGAGGATCTCGTAGGCGTATTTTCTCCTCAGGAATCGTGAGGATTCCTAAGTGTGTTTTTCTCTTGAGAGTCGTAAGGATCTCCTAAGAGAATTTTCCCGCTCACAAGTCGAGAGAACTCGTAAGTGGTTGTTTCCCTCCTTTTTGAGATTCGACTTTGGAGAGTGTGGCTCGTGAATAGTATGCAATAGTCCATCTTGGACCGATTTGCAGGGCACCAATGCTTAGGAAACAGGTCCTTATCCCCTATTGCCTAAGGCTTTTCCCTACGAGTCGAGACGAATCGAGAAGTTCTCGCAAGGATATTCCATGTAGCACTTTGTGCCCTGAACAAGGACCGGGGCTTGATAAGATAGATAGTGATGTTAATCAAAGGATCCAAATTGGTTGGTTTAAATGGAGGAGTGCAATACGGATTTTGTACGATCGTAACTTTCCGTTATGGTTGAAAATGAAGTTTTATCGGAGCGCTATTCAGCCTGTCTTATTATATTGTACATAATACCGGGCTCCTAAAATACATCATACACAGAAAATGGACGTAGCGGAGATGCGCATGCTTTGTTGGATATGTGGTAACACTGGAAAAGATAAGGTGCGAAATGAAGATATTTGTCCAAAAGTTGGTGTAGCTCCTGTAGAAGAGAAGATGCTGGAAAACCAGCTAAGATGGTTTGGTTATGTGCGACACGGACCTTTGGAAGCACCGGTTCGACGAACGAATACTCTCGATATAGGCAATGTCAAAAGGGCGAAAGATAGAACAAAGAAAACATGGATGGAGGTGAAACGAAAAGATATGGTTGCCAAAGGCCTTAATGATAGTATATTGTTCGATAGGAATGAGTGGAGGCGGAGGATTCATGTGCTGAACCCGGCATGATTCTCATGTTGCTTCATGTAGCCTACCCCATATGCTTGAGATAAAAATCTCAGTTGTTCTTGGAGGTTGGGGATTTTATTTTATTTTCCTTTTTTACATAAAAATGAAGAAGATTGTTGCTATTTATTAATTGGGTTTTTTAAATTTTGGCCACAACCTTTTTCATATTTTCCAAAAACACACCAACTATTTCATATATATAATTTCAAAAACACCATTTTTTTCAATTTCATCTGAAAAGGACACCATGGTTAAATTTGATTAACTCTCCTTCCATCCCATATTAATTGTTGTCAATTATAGCCGTTAGGGGGCTAAAAAAGACAGAAATACCCCTCAAATGGTTGTATTTTATTATTAAAAGGGTTTAAGAATATCTTCTTCCTGTATTTCTCTCTCACACACACAAAATGTCTCTCTGAGCCTTCTCTCTCTTTCATTTTAGGATGATCGAAAATGATTATAGGGATTGAGCGAGAACGAGAGATGAGAGAGAACGAGAGAGATGAGGGAAAGAGATGAGAGAGAGAAGAGAGAACGAGAGAGATGAGAGAGAAAGAGAGAGTAATGAGGGGTAAATGGGTCTAAATTGTCCCGATCTAACCCTACAGTTACATTAACCCACCCTCTAACTCATGCCAGTAACTGCAAACCTAACAGATATATCCTTTTTAGATATCGGTAGAAAAGTTAATGTTATTTTTGAAATCATGAAGTGGTTGATGGCCAAAATTTTTATTAAAAAACCTTATTTATTTTTTATTCAAAAAGAGGCATTAGATACAAAATATCTTGGGATTTTATGCAACCACTTATAATGCTATGGTTCATAGAAACCGTTTTCAAAAAATTTCAGTAGGAAACGGTTATCAGTTTGGACTTGGTCATATCATTATTCTAATTATCTTCCAAATATTTTAATTGAAGATGCTGAGAATCTTAAACACAATGATAATCAAGCAACCCCCTAAATTACAATAATTTAAAGTTTAGTGGAAACAAAATAGAAAGCTATTTCCACACTAAACCAAGATCATACACTACTAAAATAGGGGGTTGCCCCTACGGATAACAACATCCGTAGGGGCAATTTTTGTTTGGCCCTACGGACTAATCCGTAGGGCCAAAAGGTTGCCCCTACGGTCCTTACATATTAATTTAAAAATATTAAATCTTAAATTGTTGTTTGCCCCTACGGAGCCGCAAACCAAGAACCTACGGACTTATCCGTAAGGGCATCTAAATAGGGATTTAAGTAAAAAGGCACAGATCGATCCCTACGCTGATTATCCCTAAATATTTTTTTCTGCCTGCGCGCGAACCCAAATTCCCAAACCCTCGTTCCCGCGATCACCTGTGTGTTTCGTCATCATTCTCGTCGTCGCCGGCGCCGGCCAATTCGTCATCGCCACCGCCTGCTTATTCCTCATCTACGTTTTCGTCGTCGCCTCCTTTCGTCGTCGCCTCCGATCGATCATCGTCTCTGCACAGGTAAAGAAATCTTCAATTACTCAAATTTTTTATTGTTTTAGGGTTATGGTTCATGGTTTGGGTACCGATGAGGCATCGGTCGTTAGGGTTGGGGCTGGGGCTGGGGCTGCGATTGCGGTTGAGGTTGGGGTTCGGCAGGGGGTTGAGGTTGGGGTTGGGGTTAGGGTTGGGGTTCCGCTGGGGCTAGGGCTGGGGTTGGGGCTGGGGTTAGGGTTAGGTTGGGGCTGGGCTGGGGCTGGCGCTGGGCTGGGGCTGGGGCTGGGGTTAGGGTTAGGTTGGGGTTGGGGTGGGGCTGGGCTGGGGTTGGGGTGGGGCTAGGGCTGGGGCTGGGGCTGGGGCTGGGCTAGGGTTGGGGCTAGGGTTCGGTTGAGGTTGGGGCTGGGCTGGGGCTGGGGGATAGCAGCCGCGGTAGAATGTGGAGGAGCCAGGGCCGATCTTATGCAGGTCCACAATGTAGTCTCTGACGATATTGCCCCAATTTCCATGGAGACATGAGGAGACATGGGAAGAATTCGTGTCTTTCGTGTTGTAGATATAGAATCAAGTAGCTAGCTATAGATTGATTGCCCAAAAATTATAATTGTATGCATTCATGTGGTGGTTGTAGTTTGTGGCCAAATAATTCTTTGCATGCTGCCATTGGCAAGTCTTTGTCCAACCAAAATATGATTCAACATATTGAGCTTGTGGTACCAGACCATTCATAATGCAAAAAAAAAGACACATTTCTGATTTGAAAAAAAGGAATGGCAAGATAGGGATTTAGTTATGGATTTTACTTGGGTGCCTCCTCTTTTAATACATGTATATCTTTACAAGAATATAGTGTCACATATTCGGTTTTAGCATCTGTACGCAACTGCTTTGATTATCATCGTGTTATTAACATCTTGAACTTCTATCCTTTTTCTAATATGTTTCATAGTTAATATAATAATCGAGGATAGACAGGAAACAAAAAAGCATTTAATGGGAATAAAAAATGTAAAAAAAACCGTCATAATATAGGACGAAGCGTGGATTTTTTAATCCGTTGCTGAATTTGGCAAACCTGAGAGAATTTCCAGCAATTTTAGCCTAGTTTGATTACTAAAATTATTGTTGATCGAGAAAATCTTGGGTCCTTCTAATCAAACATTTTTTATTACTGTATGTCAACGAGTACTGATAAAAGAAAAAACCGATTTCAAGTGGAAATTAGGTATGTACAATGTTCTAATATAATTTGTATTTCTTGCCATCATCAAACATATAAAATTACTAATATGAAATGGAAAATAAATAAATAAATAATCAAAACTTTGGCATGTATGTAAAATCCCTTGTTACTTTTTCTTGGTTGCCCAACTTTGAAAATTCTATCTATTAAATTAGACATACTCTAAAAAGAATGATATTGCAAGAATTTGACTTGGTGGAGACTTGCATCATTAATACAAATATGAAAGTGTAAGGACGTTCTTTACCTTCGATAGGGTTCGGTTGGGGTGGGGCTGGGGCTAGCTAGGGCTTGGGCTTCATCACCTGATATAGCGAAATACAAAGCGTACTTCAGTACACCCGACCTCATTGAGTTTCCTATTGAAGTTCCCGGTCAAACGGCATATGCATATTTTTATTCGCCATGAAATCCCAATTATCAAGCTACCGATGACGAAAAGCCACCTTTGTTATTCGAGAGTCATGGTAATAGACTTGTCATTATAGATCATAGTCAATTGTTTTTCCTATCATTTTCTTAATCCAGATGCTAATCAACTTGTTAATTAGTTACTATTTTTATGACGTATTTGTCTATATTTGTTGACGGTGGCCTTTCTTTTGGATGAACATGTTTTTTGATGCAAGTTTCAGTCATGTGAATTCATATGTTGCGTATAACGCTTTATGATATCAGTATCCTACATTTGTAGTTTTAATTGTTGATTGTTATAGATGAATGCCATTGCAATAATAGTTTTTGGTAAATGAATGCCATTGCAATGTAGGATGATCAATTCTATCAATCTTGATCTCAATGGTTTAAAATCATGTTACACATACAACATGAATGCACAACAAACGCATCATTAGAGAGTGATTCGAGATGGTCAAGTTAAAACCAATATATGATACTCGATGATAATATGAAACCTTCATATTCTCATCGATACTCATATATGAAACTAAAAGCGTCACTTAGTCCCCGTCTATCGGTTAACATACATGCGATGTTCATCGTGACATAGAACTATACGAAGGTTGTTAAATATCGGATGGCATATCTCGATACTAACAAACGTCGTATAGTCTAGGCGACGAGAAGATTCAATCGTATGGTAACCGATAGATTTGTCCCGTGTGGACAAGTTAGGAATGTATAAAGCAAACACCTTCATTCACTTGTGTTTTCATCCGTTTCGAGATATTTCGTCGGTACCTTTCCGCTGGTTCTCCGTGTACAAAGATAGATTAGATGTTCATTTCAACGTTGTTTCACAGCTTTGAAATGATTATCTATTCTATTACAGTGTACTCGGAGAACAGCGGGGAAGTGCTGCCGAAATTTACTCGAAACGGTTGAAAGTACAAGTGATGGGTGTTCGCCCTATACATTCTTAATGGGATAGAAGCCTTACCCCCGACAGCCGGAACACACACATACAACAAGAATACACAACAAACACATAATTAAAGAGTGATTCGAGATGTTCAAGTTAAAACCAATATATGATACTCGATGATAATATGAAACCTTCATATTCTCATCAATACTCATATATGAAACTAAAAGCGCCACTTATTCCCCGTCTATCGGTTAACATACGTGCGATATTCGTCGTGATATAGAACTATACGAAGGTTGTTAAATATCGGACGGTATAGCTCGATACTAACAACCAATGTATGGTCTATGCGACGAGAAGATTCAATCGTATGGTAACTGATAGATTTGTCCCATGTGGACAAGTTAGGAATGTATAAAGCAAACACCTTCATTCACTTGTGTTTTCATCCGTTTCGAGATATTTCGTCGGTACCTTTCCGCTGGTTCTCCGTGTACAAAGATAGATTAGATGTTCATTTCAACGTTGTTTCACAGCTTTGAAATGATTATCTATTCTATTACAGTGTACTCGGAGAACAGCGAGGAGGTGCTGCCGAAATTTACTCGAAACGGTTGAAAGCACAAATGATGGGTGTTCGCTCTATACATTCTTAATGGGATAGAAACCTTACCCCCGACAGCCGGAACACACACATACAACAAGAATACACAACAAACGCATAATTAGAGAGTGATTCGAGATGTTCAAGTTAAAACCAATATATGATACTCGATGATAATATGAAACCTTTATATTCTCATCGATACTCATATATGAAACTAAAAGCGCCACTTAGTCCCCGTCTATCGGTTAACATACGTGCGATGTTCGTCGTGACATAGAAGTATACGAAGGTTGTTAAATATCGGACGGTATAGCTCGATACTAACAACTGTCATATAGTCTATGCGACGAGAAGATTCAATCGTATGGTAACCAATAGATTTGTCCCGTGTGGACAAGTTAGGAATGTATAAAGCAAACACCTTCATTCACTTGTGTTTTCATCCATTTTGAGATATTTCGTCGGTACCTTTCCGCTGGGTCTCCGTGTACAAAGATAGATTAGATGTTCATTTCAACGTTGTTTCACAGCTTTGAAATGATTATCTATTCTATTACAGTGTACTCGGAGAACAGCGGGGAGGTGCTGCCGAAATTTACTCGAAACGGTTGAAAGCACAAGTGATGGGTGTTCGCTCTATACATTCTTAATGGGATAGAAGCCTTACCCCCGACAGCCGGAACACACACATACAACAAGAATACACAACAAACGCATAATTAGAGAGTGATTCGAGATGTTCAAGTTAAAACCAATATATGATACTTGATGATAATATGAAACCTTCATATTCTCATCGATACTCATATATGAAACTAAAAGCGCCACTTTGTCCCCGTCTATCGGTTAACATACGTTCGATAATTTATTCTTTTCAACGACAAACGCATACACAAAGTATATACACGGATTTTCTCCTTTGTCAGTAACTATCCCGTTCTTATATTTCTCTATATAGTCACCATAACCTACAATTTATATGTTATACAGTCTAACATGGCCCATGAGTACGTCAGAGTTAAGGACTGGATGTATGTGGATTGGCAACAACGTATACAACCTAAGTTTGTCGCAAGAGTTGCTGCTTTCATTGAATTTGCACGCGCACATAATAAGATCATAATAGAGAAGATTCTCTGTCCGTGCGATAGATGTGGCAATAAGTACTGGCAGAAGGTAGAATTGGTAGAGCTTCATATTGTAAAATATGGGTTTACTAGACTTTATACAACTTGGAAATATCACGGGGAAGGAGAAGAATGCAGTAATGCAGCAGAAGAAGAAGGAAAACACAATAATGCGGCAGGAGAAGAAGGAGAATTCGGTAATGCGGCAGAAGGAGAAGACGGTAATTTATTTCCATCAGAAGAAATGGAGGATATGGTAGAGGCTGCCCTAGGTGAATCTATTCGTACCGAACATGACATTCCTTCCGGTCAAGGACCGCGTGCGGATAAATATGAAAATTTCATGAATGATGCTAGAAAACCAATTTATGAGAATGCGAAGTATTCCACCCTCTCATGGTTCATCCAACTTTTCCAGATTAAGTGCCTAAATGGATTGAGCAACAAGTCATTCACAATGTTTCTTTCGTTCTTGAAAGATTCTATTCCTCCGGGAAATAACGTGCCCGACAGCTGGTACAGAGCCCAGAAGATAATGTCTAATTTGGTTCTAAAGTGTGAGAAGATTCAAGCATGTCCTAAAAATTGCGTGGTGTACCGGAAAGAGAATTCAAATTTAAAAGAGTGTCCAACATGCGGAGAGGCCGGGTATAAGCCGAAAGATTCTGATAAGAAACCTGATATACCTGTCAAGATAGCACGATACTTTCCCATAACACAGAGGCTACAGAGGCTATTCATGTGCAAGAAAACAGCCGAGACAATGATTTGGCATCACCATGCTCCTCCAAGTGAATATGGAAAAATGAGCCATCCAAGAGATTCACCGGCATGGAAGGATTTCGATAGGAGGCACACAATATTCAGTAGCGGTCCTCGCAATGTCCGGCTCGGACTGGCTACTGATGGCTTCTGCCCATTCAACTATATGGCTGGAAGTCACAGCACATGGCCCGTTGTAATGATAATTTATAATCTGTCGCCTTGGTTGGCTATGGACCAATCATACTTTATGATGCCTCATCTTATCGACGGACCAAACTCACCGGGGAACAATATCGACGTCTATCTCCGACCTCTGATCGAGGAGTTGAAATCTTTGTTCATTGATGGTGTAGAGACATACGATGCAAACACAAATACAACCTTCATACTGCGTGCGGCTTTAATGTGGACAATTAATGACTTTCCTGCGTATGGAATGCTATCAGGTTGGTCCGTACATGGTCACAAAGCATGTCCTCATTGCCATGAACACACAACATCGAAATTCTTCAATTTTAGCAGGAAGGTTTGTTATTGCGGCCATCGACGTTTCCTGCCTCCAGACCACCCCTATAGGTTAGACACGGTTCACTTTGATGGTCATCAGGAGTTTCTTGGACCTCCATCCGCAATGTCCGGAGAGGACGTGACTGCTCAATGGGATGGTTACAATAATGTGACCTTCGGGATGGATCCGACGAAATAGGTCAAACCACCATTTTGGAACAAGTTAAGCATTTTCTTCAAGCTTCCGTACTGGTCAAAAAATTTAGTGCGTCATTGTCTGGACGTCATGCATATAGAGAAGGGAGTATCAGAGCACATACTCAACTTGCTTCTTTTTAAAGACGGGAAATCGAAAGACAACCTGAATGCTCGGATGGATCTACAGGAGTGGGGAATAAGAAGTGAATTGCACCCTAGACCGGTAGCGGGTAAACCGGGCAAGTTTGTACTTCCCAATGCCGCTTATCATATGTCACAACCGGAGAAGAAAAGATTCCTGCAGGTGTTGCATGATTTGAAAGTTCACACAGGTTTCTCATGATCATTCAGCAAGAAAATAAAAATTGTGAAAGGCAAGATCGATGGGCTGAAAAGTCATGATCACCATGTTATCATGGAGCACCTTCTTCCATTAGCCCTCAGGACTTCTCTTCCCGAATCGGTTGGTCTAGTAATCAATGACCTATGTTGTTTTTTCAGAGAGTTGTGTGCTAAAACACTGGAGGTTGTGCCGCTGGATAAACTAGAAAATTCTATTGCGTTGATACTTTGCAAGTTTGAGTGTATTTTCCCACCGTCATTCTTCGATATCATAATACACTTGACGGTTCATCTTGCAACTGAGGCTAAGTTAGCCGGACCGGTACAATATCGATGGATGTATCCCGTCGAGAGGTACGTGTAATTTTTCGTTTCGCGCAATTTATAAATTTATTGTTGTCCTGTATGCCCGTATTTATTTATTCAACATATTTTCATTAGGTACCTCTACACTCTTAAAAAGTATATACGCAATAAAAATCGACCAGAGGGTTCTATCATGCAAGGTTATCTTCTTGATGAAGCAACCACATTTTTTTCCCGCTATCTGGACGAGAACATTGAGACAAGACTTAACCGGCCTCAAAAAATTCAAGACGGGCCATATGGTAAAACCGAGTATAAGTGGGTAGACACTATGTTTATCAACAAGATATACCGGTTTATCTTTCTTAATTGCGCATGTCTTGAACAAATTAGAGAGTAAGTTTTTTTTGGATTAATTGTTATATTTGTTTTTGTGTGTGTATGAAATGATATAATATTAATGTCACCATTATTTGTCGAAAACAGAATTCATTTTAACGAGGTACGTGAGGGGCATCCTGATTGGAATGAAGAACGATTGGAAAAATATCATCAGGATAATTTTTGTGATTGGGTCACAGATCATGTAAGTTATTCGAATAACATTTTATTGCTATCAGTTTTAATCTAAACTTGTATCGTTATGTATTTTTCGTAAAATTTGTTCTGTTAGATCCACGATCCGAACTTGTCTGCATCATTTGAGAGTGATTCAAGATGTTTAGCTCAATTTCCTAGTATGGAGGTTGCATATTACAAAGGATTTAGTGTCCTTGGATACAAATTCGAAGTGAAGGACATAGAAACATTTAGAACCACTCAGAATAGTGGGATTGCGACGGTAGGATCGGACGGTGTGATTTATTATGGGTACTTAAATTATATACTCGGCATCCACTACCCGGACGATCAGAACCCTTTTATATATTCCAGTGTACTTGGTACGATACGCGAACCGATACGGATAAGTTGAGAAGCAATCTTAGGACTTGGAAAGATGAATATGGATTGACCAGTGTGAACACACTTCGATTTTACGGTCAGGAAGATCCGTTTATCTTTCTGAACCAAGCGTTCCAAGTATACTACTCACGGTGTTTGAAGCTTCCGGGATGGAGTGTTGTATGCCGATGGAAACCTAGAGATGTCTGCGATGTCCCAGAATTTGAGGACAGCGATGAGAATGAAGAAAAGAGAAGGCTTAGAGTGCTCCGACCGTCTGTTTCGAAGGACGGGTTGTCTTCGGCCAATCATGAAGTTACGTGGGTTAGAAATGACATCGACGATGAAATCCAAGTAGATATGTATAATGCGCCCACGAAACGAAAAAGGTTATCAGTAATGTTATATTATTACTTCACATTTTACGATCTATACATATATAGTCAATACTTTTAATGATTGTCTAATGCGTCCACGAACCGTTTATCTAGATTTGATGACGATGTCGGGAGCAGTGAGGGGCGGCAGGAGCTCCAGTCGCGGCATAGGCAGAGGCAGAGGCTGCCGTCCGGAGAGCTCCGTAGGGAGCTTCAGAGGGTTGGTCTTGCACCCAGATCGGAGACCCCTTCAGATGCCTCCTTCCGTGTGGATTTTGCCACACCTCCAGGTATATTGCATGCATATCCATTTTGAATGTTATATTATAGATATTCATGCCTGTTTATGTCAAAATTACTTATATTGTCAATGTTTGATTTTCTAGTTGTTGGTGATGCGTCCACATCTGGGACAGAGGCCACTCCCGCTCCTCCAGGTATGTTTATATATCATACAGTGCATGTATATTGATTTAGAATGCTATATCATAAATATACACACATTCCTTTTGCTCTTACTTAGATAGTAATTTTTATTATTGTCTAGCTATAGGTGGTGACACCACCGCACCTGCGGGTATGTTTATATATCCTATAGTACATGCATATTGATTTAGAACGTTATATTATTGATCTACACATTTTTTTTGCAATTACTTATATAATCTATTTTTAATTGTCTAATTATAGGTGGTGCGTGCACATCTGACGCAGGGGCCACTCTTGCCACTTCCGTACCCTCTGCATCGTCTGCAGGTTAGTATGAATAAATGTGAATGCGTTGTGCAGAAACAGGCCGCTCAAAATACAGAGAATAGGAAGTCGGCTAAGAGGGGTCGCCCCACTTATACAGGTGGCTCGAGGAATATTACTCGAGCCATGGAGTTATCGGTAAATTACAATAGACCGGCCTTTGTGATATAATGCAATATTTAAGAGTTATTTTCTAATATATCTAATATTAAGAGTTATTTTATAATATTGCAGACAGCTCAGACCCTGGTGCAAGGTGGTACACCGAGCGTGCTGTCCGCATATCTTGCCGTCCACGGCACCTCGACAGATCCCGCCACGGGCGAGCTTCGATATCCCGACGTCGCTACCCAGAAGTATTGCGTAAGTGTTAATATGTATTCTACCTATATTTGAAATTTTAGTTTTGGAAGGTTCAAATTTAAATTTTATACTTATACTTTACTGCTTAATGTGGGTGTAGGAGAGGGTGGTTGAGCAGGCCGAGGCCTCAGGGATCGATTTCACCGGACAGAGCGATCCGAGGCTGCTGACCCCAGTCCTGGACATCGCACACGGAGGGCACCACGGAGGTTGGGAGAGAGGCCGGGGACTGGGCCCTAGCAGGGCCCATATGAGGTTGGACTCCACCCCGGCGGTTACTTCCTCCGTCTCTAGTGAGCGACGTGTCCAGCAGGAACTGGAGAGCTTGAAGGCCACTGTTCAGGAGTTGAAGGAGATGCTGGTATGTATACTACTTAATAGTAAAATATCATGTCATATTATAAATATCAACATATCCAATATTAGTACGTAGCCTGAGCTTATTTGGTTGTAGACTTAGGTTTGATTAATCATATATACATATCTAATTAAAATAAACTACGGTTTTCCAAACTAGATATCCAAAATGGGGTTTCGAAATAACTTGATAATGATACGAATTCGAATAATACACAGTTCTTACACGCTTATTACACACGTTAGGTCCAGACGCGACAGGGTACATCGGCCGAGCCTCCACATGCATCTCCTTCGGCTGCGGCTCCGTAAGCCAATACATCGGCTGCGGTTCCGCAGACAGCTCCTATAGCTCCACCGCCCGCTCAGACTCCCGCAGCCGTGGCTCCGCAAGCCACTAACTCGACGGCGGCTGCGCAGACCATATCGCCAGCTCCACGGCCCGCTCAGACTCCCGCACGCGCCGAATTGCATGATTTATTGACCGAGGAGCAGGCGCGCCAGATTCTAGCATTTATCAGAGGTGGAGCTGGACCGAGGTAGGGTAGCTTTTTTATTCTTATTTTTTGAAACATGTATTTATTTATATGATACATATTGTACTACATTTTGGACGATATTGATATTGGTGGTCCTACGATGTTTATATGTATATCATATTCTGTTTTTCGGTTTCTTTTCTATATTTTACGCGAGAGATGTGATTATGAATACTGCGATATATGTTGTGTGATGATTAATTTTATATTCGATTGATGTATATATTATTGTGCACAGGACGAGAAAAAAATAGGCAGCCCTTTTTTAAAAAAAACTGATAGTATGTACCTACGGATTAATCCGTAGGTACACACTTTGCCCCTACGGATTAAACCGTAGGGGCAAATTATCAGGATAACTGATATTTTCCCCTGTGATCTCAGTATCAGGGGGTTGGGGTTGCCCCTACGGATATATCCGTAGGGGCAAACAAATGCCCCTACGGATAAGTACCTACGTATGTATCCGTAGGGGCTATTACTTGGCCCTACGGATTCATCCGTAGGTACAAGTAATATATTTTAAAAAACCATAAATAAAATAAATTTGTTGCCCCTACGGCCTAATCCGTAGGGCAAAAGGGACCTACACAGAAATCCGTAGAGCCAAATATTTGTCTGTAGGGGAAAGTTCAGGGCTTCAACTTGTACCTACGGCGTTTGTACCTACAGAGCATTTTATTGTCCCTACGCATATATCCGTAGGGGCAGTGGTTTTCCCCTACGGATAAATCCGTAGGGGCAACCCTTATTTGTAGTAGTGATAGATAAATAAGATAATACATAACACATGGAAAATTAAACAAAAAGGAGAAGAAAGGATGCGCTGGTCATAAGCCATGGAAATAGCTAGCTAGGCTCTTAATTATAAACATAAGCAAAGTAATTAAGCAACCCATGTAATTAATAAACTTCATGAAAATAGTACTTAGTAGAGGTAGTGATGCTTCTTGCCATGAGCCTCCTCATCCTCCTTTTTGGCCTCTTTCCTCTCATGCTTCTCATGCAAAGTGTAGTCTGTAGCGCCCGCTGCAACTGCGACCGCGATCTCCTCCTTGATCTTGTGCTTGTGGGCATGCTCCGGGTCCTTCTTTGCCAGATGCTTCTCATACTACGATCATAAAATATCATTAAGCCATTAAATCGGCTAAAAAAAGGAAATTGAAAAGGTTTTGTATGTGAAAAATATTGTCATCTTTTCCATGAAAATCGTCTATGATTAGTTTTCTGTGCATTTACATGCATTTATTATATTTTCTAAACAAAATTTAATTAATCGACCTTAAGTCTATCGTAAAATAAAACTTATGTGTGGAGTAAAAGTACCCTTATACCTATCTACAAGAATAAGGGTGACATTCAAAATTGCTCAAACTACCGTAAAATAAAACTTATGTGTCACGCCATGAAGTTTTGGGAGAGAGTGATTGAATACAGACTAAATAAGGATTTAAGATAGTAGAGAACCAGTTTGGGTGCATGCCTAGACAATCGACGACAGAGGCTACTCATTTTCTTTGTTAACTTATCAAGCGTTTTCGAGAGAGTAGAAGAGATTTGCATATAATATTTATTGGTTTAGAGAAAACGTACGACAAGATATCTAGAGAGGTATTATGTGGGAAAATGATGAAGAAGGGGGACCCCGTCAAATACATTGACATAATCAAGGATATGTACGATGGAGTAGTGGCAAATTTCAAAACTTGAGGCGACCGAACGAGTGATTTTCCGATTACAATTAGTTTACATCAAGGATCTGCATTAACTCCATTCCTGTTTACCATCGTGATGTATGAGCTTACTAAAACTATCTAAGATGAGATACCTTAGTGTAAGCTATTCGCTGATGATATTGTTCTAGTAAATGAGGCGAAAGCAGAGATTAATACCAAATTGGAGTTATGGAAGAAAATGTTAGAATTTCGGAGGTTCAGATTGAGCAGGTCCAAGACAGCATATATACATTGCAAATTTAGCAAAAAGAGAAGTCGAGAAGGGCAAGAGATATCACCGAGCGATCAGTTTAGATATCTAGGTTCCATCATCCAAAAGGATGGGAAGATCTGTAACGCCCCACGTCCCAGTATAGATGGCATGACCAAAACTGTTCAGTTTTGTCCTTCGGAGAAAACCAGACCCGAACAGGGATCTTGTAAATGAGACGAAAGTAGATGTTAATACCAAATTGGAGTTATGGAGGCAAACGTTAGAATTTCGGGGGTTTAGATTGAGCGGGTCTAAGACAGTATATATACATTGCAAATTTATCAAAAAGAGAACTCGAGAAGAGCAAGAGATATCACTGAGCAATCAGTTTAGATATCTAGGTTCCATCATCCAAAAGGATGGGAAGATCTATAATGCCCTACGTCCCATTACAGATGGCATGACCAAAACTGTACGGTTTTGTCCTTCGGAGCGAACCGGACCCGAACAGGGATCACTTCCCAGGAGGTCACCCATCCCAGAATTTCCTAGGCCCGAGCTCGCTTAACTACAAAGCTCTCAAGATCCTGTAGTGCAGGTTCACTTAAAAGGCGCCTCTGTAATTGAGAGTGGTATCATTACATTTATAATGCAGTTCGGTCCTCTTTTGGAATGTGCTTTAGAGACATGATCTCATTGTTCTAGAGTAGTTCCTGCGGATTCAAGAGGTGGTCCCGCCTTTTGGCGTGGCACTTTATTCCGTGTGGCATTTTATACTGTGAGCAAAGACCGGGGCCCGACATCCTCCTCATCTAGAACAATGGTTCGTTCTCAAACCACGGACCTACTATTGAGGAAGGTGCATGGGCCACCATAAATGTAATGCCCCAATATAGATGGTATTGTCTGTTCTGACTGAAACCGTATGGTTTTGTTCTTCGGAAAGAACTGGACCAGACCAGAGGTCACTTCTCAGGAGGCCACCCATCCTAGAATTTCCTTGGCCCAAGCACGCTTAACCACGAAGTCCTCAAGCTCCTGCAGTGCCGGTTCACTTAAAAGATGCCTCTATAATTAAGGGTGACATCATAACATTTATAATGATGTTCAATCCTTTTTCGGAATGTGTTTCAGGAACCCGATCACATGGATTCAAGAGGTAGCCACAGCCCTTTGGTGTGGCAGTTTGTTCCGTGTAGCACTTTGTGCCCTGAACAAGGACCGGGGCTTGATAAGATAGATAGTGATGTTAATCAAAGGATCCAAATTGGTTGGTTGAAATGGAGGAGTGCAATACGGATTTTGTGCGATCGTACTTTCCGTTATGGTTGAAAATGAAGTTTTATCGGAGCGCTATTCAGCTTGTCTTATTATATGGTACATAATACCGGGCTCCTAAAAAGCATCATACACAGAAAATGGACGTAGTGGAGATGCGCATGCTTTGTTGGATGTGTGGTAACACTAGAAAAGATAAGATGCGAAATGAAGATATTTGTGCAAAAGTTGGTGTAGCTCCTGTAGAGGAGAAGATGCTGAAAAACCAGCTAAGATGATTTGGTCATGTGCGACACAGTCCTTTAGAAGCACCGGTTCAACGAACGGATACTCTCGATATAGGCAATGTCAAAAGGGCGAAAGAGAGAACGAAGAAAACATGGATGGAGGTGATACGAAAAGATATGGTTGCCAAAAGCCTCAATGAAAGTATATTGTTCGATAGGAATGAGTGAAGGCGGAGGATTCATGTGCTGGACCCGGCGTGATTCTCATGTTGCTTCATGTAGCCTACCCCACATGCTTGAGATAAAAATCTCAGTTGTTGTTGGAGGTTGGGGATTTTATTTTATTTTCCTTTTTTACATAAAAATGAAGAAGATTGTTGCTATTTATTAATTGGGTTTTTTTTAATTTTGGCCACAACCTTTTTCATATTTTCCAAAAACGCACCAACTATTTCATATATATAATTTCAAAAACACCATTTTTTTCAATTTCATCTGAAAAGGACACCATGGTTAAATTTCATTAACTCTCCTTCCATCCCATATTAATTGTTGTCAATTATAGTCGTTAGGGGGCTAAAAAGACAGAAACACCCCTCAAATGGTTGTATTTTATTATTAAAAGGGTTCAAGAATGTCTTCTTCCTGTATTTCTCTCTCACACACACAAAATGTCACTCTGAGCCTCCTCTCTCTTTCATTTTGGGATGATCGAAAATGATTATAGGGATTGAGCAAGAACGAGAGATGAGAGAGAACGAGAGAGATGAGGGAAAGAGATGAGAGAGAAGAGAGAACGAGAGAGATGAGAGAGAAAGAGAGACTAATGAAGGGTAAATGGGTCAAAATTGTCCCGATCTAACCCTACAGTTACATTAACCCACCCTCTAACTCATGCCAGTAACTGCAAACCTAACAAATATATCCTTTTTAGATATCGGTAGAAAAGTTAATGTTATTTTTGAAATCATGGAGTGGTTGATGGCCAAAATTTTTATAAAAAAACCTTATTTATTTTTTTATTCAAAAGGAGGCATTAGATACAAAATATCTTGGGATTTTATGCAACCACTTATAATGCTATGGTTTACAGAACCGTTTTTAAAAACTTTCAGTGGGGAACGCGCGGTTATCAGTTTGGACTTGGTCATATCATTATTCTAATTATCTTCCCAATATTTTAATTGAAGATGCTGAGACTTTTATACACAATGATAATCAAACAACCCCCTAAATTACAATAATTTAAAGTTTAGTGGAAACAAAATAGAAAGCTATTTCCACGCTAAACCAAGATCATAGATAAATAAGATAATACACGACACATGGAAAATTAAAGAAAAAGGAGAAGAAAGGATGCATTCATCATAAGCCATGGAAATAACTAGCTAGGCTCTTATTATTAACATAAGCAAAGTAATTAAGCAACCCATGTAATTAATAAAATTCATGAAAATAGTACTTAGAAGAGGTGGTGATGCTTCTTGCCATGAGCCTCCTCATCCTCTTGTTTCGCCTCTTTCCTCTCATGCTTCTCATGCAAAGTGTAGCCTGTGGCGCCCACTACAACTGCGACCGCGATCTCCTCCTTGATCTTGTGCTTGTGGGCATGCTCCGGGTCCTTCTTTGCCTGATGCTTCTCATACTGCGATCATAAAATATCATTAAGCCATTAAATCGGCTAAAAGGAAAAAGAAATTGAAAAGGTTTTGTCTGCGAAAAATATTGTCATCTTTTCCATGAAAATCGTCTATGATTAGTTTTCTGTGCATTTACATGTATTTATTATATTTTCTAAACAAAATTTAATTAATCGACCTCGAGTCTATATTCTATGGCTATTTTAATCATAATATTTTTATAGATTGAACTAACACAATTGTGATCCAAAGATGACATGGTATATAATTGTATATTTTAGTTATAATGAAGCATGGAAACATGCATAGATCAGAGACACAGCGGGTACATGGCCAGGTAACGATAGCTTGCAGTGTTGTCCTTTTAGATTCTAAAAATATAAATTTCTTTTTTCTTGTAGTATAAATCAAGCTACTTTTATATGTTTCTTTCTTAAAGCTATTCTTATTATCGTTCTTGTTTTCATCATAACTTTGAATTTATTTATCGACCTACAAATGACATACACGAAAGATGACAACATAATTTTTGAAGAGAAAGAATTAGGCATCACGTTTAGCTTTCATCTGGAAGTTTGACACCATTCATTTTGATCTTAAATTCTTAATATGATTTTCGTATCAAACATGTGCCATATATTCAGGATCGATGGAAAACCGTCGGGTTTGCCACCATCTAATAACAAGAACAAAGATAACATAACCGTCATTTTTTTGGCATATCTGCAATATGACATGGATATAAAATTTAGGGCAAACAAGAATACAAAGCAAAGAGAAAGCTCCAGCAGCAACAGTGCCCATCGCTCCAAGGTGCTCCTTGTGCTTGTGATGCTTCTCCTCCTCAGCTGGGCTCATCTCCTCCTCCTCCTTTTTGTGGTGGAAGAAGTGGTGGTGGTTCTCCTCAGCCATTGGATCTAAAAATTGAAGGGTTGTGATTTGATTGTAGATGGCACTTGAGAATTGAGTGAGTGTTAATTTGTTTTACCCTTGAGGTTGGGGTGAGGTATTTATTTATAAGGGGGGATTTTGGGGGATGAACGCGGTAACGATACCGCGTTGGTTAGGTTCGTTGAATATACAGATGGAATGAATTTTGCATGTGGGGCTCATTGTTTTGTTTTATTTACTAGTTTTTGGAAGGTCACAGAATGGTAATAATTTGTATTATATATTAGCTGGAAAAATAATTTACTAACCACTTCTAGGTTCGTTGAATATACAGATGGCATGAATTTTGCATGTGGGGCCCATTGTTTTGTTTTATTTACTAGTTCTTGGAAGGTCACATAAGGGTAATAATGTGTATTATATATTAGCTGAAAAAATAATTTACTACCCACTTTTATTTTGACCCTCGTGCCATCCGAGAAATAAACATCATGAATCCTATTTACGACACTGATATCTAAATGTGAACATCACCCATCTATCTCTTGGATGCATACGGATGCACGACTACAAATGTGGGTATTGGTAACCAGGAATAGGTAGCGGCTTTCACCATTACCAATTTCTAGTAACGGTTTAAATAGATTTGGTAGTGGTTCAAACCGCTACCAATTCCAATTTGTCGTGGGCCCCACAATCCACTCGTGATTAAAAACCAAATTTCCTTTCCCCAGAGCCTTTCTTTCCTTCCAAAAAAATTATCCTCCCTCGTCTTCCCAGTTCTCCTACCCTAGCTCCTCTCCGTCGCCTCCGTCTCGCCGCCTCAAAGCCCCGGCCCCGTCGAAGCCCTCTCCTCCCTAGTCCCAGGAAAGCCCCATCCCTGTCGATTGAGCTCGCCGTCGAAGCCCTGGTCATCATCGCCGTCGATTGAAGCCGATAGATGCCCTGGGTCGTCATCGATGCTCCCCGGCGTCGTCAATAGGTAAGTATAATTGGTTAGGATTAGGGTGATTTTGTTTTTTTGGTTTAATTTAAATTTAAATTTGTGCCCTAGATCGTCATCGAATCTCGTCGTCATCGTCAAGAGGTAAATTTCAAATTTTTTTGGTTTAATTTTTATTTTTTGAATAATACCCAAAAAAATTATTGTTTTTGCTGCTGCTTTAGTTGTTGTTCTTGCTGCTGCCGCTGCTATTTTTGTTGCTATTATTGTTGATGCTGTTTTTGTTGTAGAGGATATGGATTATGATTAGGGTTTGGGTTGGGGATTAGGGCCAGGTTAGGGTTAGGGTTGGGAGTTAGGGTTTATGTTTAGGGATAGGGATAGGGTTAAGGTTTGGAATGGGTAGTTTAGTGCAATGCAACAATAACTGTTAAGGGTATTTTAATGTAATTTAGTTAAGGGTATTTTAGTGAAATTTATAATAATTTAGTTAATTTAAGGTATTTTATTGAAAAACCAACAATGGTTAAGGGTATTTTAGTGTAATTTAGTAAAATTGAAGAAATATGTTTCTTAGGAAAAAGTTTAAGATATTTTAGTGAATAAAAACAATAGCTACGGGCAGTTTAGTGAAATTTTTTAAGGTATTCTATAGTAATTTAGTAAGTGTATGTATGTTTGTGCGCGCTCGCACACACACACAAGAGCACACGTGCGCGCACACACAAGGTTAAACCTTAATTCATCATCATTCTCCTGTACATTAAACTTTTATCAAATCCTACCCTAACCCCAACCCTAAATCCAAAATCTTAAACTTGATTAAGAAAATTCTTAATTTTAAAAAAATTTACCCCAAACTAAAAACTTCAAAATCTTAAAATTGAAAGCTAAACATAAAACTAATTCAAATTAAATCTTAAACTAAGTGTATGATATTCGATGATAATGTCACGCCCCGCTTCCCAGTGTACGGCGAAGGGGATGCGACGAGGTCCGCTACGTATATACTCAGAAGTACATACGCTAAGCGTATCTAAGCAATATAAAATAAATCACAAGAGACAAGATATATAAAAAACAACAGCAACTTTATTAATTACATTCTTTTGTACAATGCATGAAAAGTAAATACAACTGGAATGAAATGCGATGCCTAAACAATGGCATAACAGGAAATGAAAATACTGAATAGAACAAGGTACAATGTCTAGAGCTCGGGGTCTTCGTGAAACTGATCCAAGTCTTCACCGGTGGTCTCGATCTCTGACGGGTCCAAAACACCTGACGACATTCAAAGAAGAAAGAAATAGAATGTCGTCAACGAACAGGTCGCTCTGTAAGTCCCAAAGATAAAGAAGAATTAGAAAAGACAGAATAAGAGGTATCTTCTAAAGTTTAATATTGAAGAATATTGTGTTTACGCTGTTATTTATAGCTTGGTACGGAAAGATGCCAGTGTATACGAGAGGGGTCTCAGTATGCTAGAGACCAGGGCAAACGGAATGTACAAGGAACCGTTAGGCCACGGTGCAACAGCAACGATATATAGATTAGGTGTCTTAATCTTACCGCCTCGTGCCACTTCTAACACTTTCCGCACCAATCTACCCCTTAAACCCCGTAGTGTTTTGATTGTATTGTTGTATTGTATTGTATAAGTTGGATGACTGACCAAAACCATGATATCAGTAAACAGATTGTAACTGCATAATCAGGTAAATGGAATAACGGGATAATGGATGTATATCCATGGTTTGATTCAGCCAAGTTGTATAGATTGTTAACTGGATTCTGGGATTCATGTGTTCATATTGAGTTGTAATATTAAATAATGTAGATTGACTTGAATCATATTCAAGTCAGAAATAGTCAGACTCAAACCCGAGTCAGACCAAAAGAAATGCAAGTCGAAGTTCTATATTTGTTAGGGTCATTATTGTAATTTATAAAACTTGAGGGGGTTTTATGTAAAAATACTTTTGTATAGTTTTCAAGATACACCTCAAGTATTTATTATTCGTCTTTATAGTTATAATGAGTGTAATTTTATTTTGTGTTATTTCTAGTGAAAATATCCTAATTACATAAATAAAGGTATGTATCTGTAATATTGTTTTATTTGAAATTCAAGGTATTTTAATGTAAAATTTAGTCTTGTGATTTTTAGAAAAATGGAATATTTATATTATAAAAAAATAGATCTTTTAATGATAATATACATATATTTATAAAAAAATAATTTCAATAAATATTTTATATTTTAAAAGTCTCATTTTCTTAAGATGTCGTATTTTAAACCTTTCGAGACCGAATGCTCCTTGCGGAGGTCTGAATCTCGCACTACTAAGCCCGAGAGTGCACGATAAACCGTACTATCCCTGACGGGTTCCCCAAAGGTGGGTTGTAGTGGCGCTTTGCAAAGATTTTATAAATACTATCCTTTAGAAAACGGTTTTATTAAAGTAAAAGGTATTTATTTGCAAAAGTCGATTTTCCGTATTTTAGATTTTAGAGTTTTCTATTTCAACTAACCTATTTCTAAAAGATCTAAACAACAAGTTGTTAGAAGCCTCAAATCACCTCTTCACCGCCAATTGTGGCCAGGTAAGTACAAGTGAGGAAGGAGGGATCCGCTCACGAATCGTGAAACGGGCCTTTTAAAGTTACCTTTGCTCACTTGCCTAGCCTAGACACCACAAAGTCAGGTGTAGATAAACGATCGATGTCCACAACTTATCGTATTTTCCTATTAAAAGATGTTTGTTTTAAAAAATGTATAAAACCTAGAACTTTTTAGAAAAGGTTTTCTTAAGAAAATGGTATTTTAATGTAAAATCTTGTTTTATCGTATTCTAAGTTTTCAAGGTAGCGTGTTATGATTTCATATGAGTGTGTGAGGAGGTAGGTCATTACCTCGTGATCTACTTTAAGGTATAGCAATGTTAAAGGGTTAAATGTGAAAACTAAATATTATGGTATTTAAGTGAAAGAATACGATATATTGCAAAAGCTATCATTTTATGTGAGAAAACTTGTTCAAATTAATTGTTAAGTGATTAATAGTCAACATAAAGATATTTAAGCATTATGGAATTGGTGATAAGTGAAATTTTATAGAAAACCGAATCGGAAATCGGTTTGTTCCGATTTCCATCGGGTTTGTAAAATCGTATTTTTATGAAAGAAAAGAAAGGTAGAAAAGGGAAACTTACGGGTTTGGACAACACTAGAGAGTGAGAGGGAGGTAGAGGGTTTGCCGGTGCGTCGAATCGTCGTTGAGAGGTCCTAACACGATCACCGAAATTTCGTCGTCGATTTCGTCAGCGCTTCGCCTTTCGCTCGATTTCTAACGTACCAAGTTCTCTTGGAATTTTGAGAGAGTGGACTTAGGAATTTACGATGAGAGGGTAGAGGGTATAGGGGTATATATAGGGTTAGGCTAGGGTTAGGGTTTTTAATAAAAATATATAAAATTATATAAAAATCATTAAACATCATTAAAATTTTGGAGTAAAAGAGATTTATTGGGCTTTCTGTAACCGGTCCGGGTATTAAAAGTGTGCAGGAGAGTTGACCAAGTCAAGAGGGAACTTTTCCATGTTGACGACTCGGCCGTCCGGCCGTGTCCGGCCGGCGAATACAAAAATAATGTGGGGTATGGGATTTGAACTCTGGTGGCTTGGTTCAGCAGTGCAAGGTGTTACCAATGAGCTACAAGCTCCTGCTTGTAATTATGGAGTGAAATAAATACTTAAAGAGATATCAGCCGCAATAAATACTCCAAGTATACATTGAATTTAAATTAATTCTTGTACATTAAAAATGGAGTTGTTACAGATAATATGAAATTTTCATATTCTCATCGATAATCATATGTGAAAAATCAAAATGTGATTTAGTCCCCTTCTATCGGATAACATACGTTCGATACTCGTCATGACATAAAACTATACGAAATTTGTTAAACATCAGACAATATCGTTAAGTTCTAACAACCGTCGCGTAATCTATATGACGAGAAAATTCAATCGTATGATAACCGATAGATTTGTCTAGTGTGGACAAGTTAGGAATGTATTAAATAAATACCAGCATTCACTTGTGTTTTTCTTTCGTTTCGAGATATTTCTTCGGTATCTTTCCACTAGTTCTCCGTATACAACGATAAATTAGATGTTCATTTTAATATTTTTTGATAGCATTGAAAAGATCATCTTTTCTATTACAGTGTACTCGGAGAATAGTGGGAAGGTGCTGCCGAAATTTTCTCGAAATTGATGAAAACACAAGTGAATGGGTCTATGCTCTATACATTCTTAATGGGATAGAAACATTACTCCCGAAAGTCGTTACCTTCGACATCCAATATAGAATATTTAATATCATCAACATTTTTCTTAGAGAACGGTCCAATTCCCGAGTTATGAGCATTTGCTCTCGGTCCCTGATAATCTTTATAGCTAAATCATCAATTGAAACTAAACTTAACCAAGTCGTCAATTAAATCTAGCACTAACGCTTCTTAGTACCCGTATATTGCATATTTGTCAAGAAATCTTAATTATATGGCTCTCGTCTATAGAAACCTTGCTACGTTCGAACTATTCTAATATGGCACTTCCGTAGCTCTACGGCAAGAGTTGGATGTACGTCCCTTGAAAGCCAATGAATTTTTCCTTAATGGTGTTTACTTTTTCACCAATTTTATATACGCACGTCTTAGGTTACCGAAAGAGTACGAAATCTATTATCCTTGCTTTAAGTGTATGACAAGAGATTGCTCAAGAAGTCAGATGTTGAGTTGCACATTGTGAAATGCGGTTTCATTAGAGATTACACTACGTAGGAACTTCACGAATAAAAAGAAGTCGTTATAACAGAAGATGAGGCATTGCCAGTGCAAGAGACAGAAAAAGAATTCATCGAAATGGAAACCGAAGAGTGGCAAGTGATGGTAGAAGAAGAGGAGGAAGACAGATGACAGTTTGAAGAAGACAAAGCCGTCAAAGATGATAATGCTATATTCGTGCCAACCGATGACATGGATGGGGTTATAAATGCCGCTGGACTTCTATATGAATGGAAAGCACTGGACCTTCGTTATTGGAGAAGTACAAGGCCGACAATCCCGCTATATCCGAATTGCAAATGGTTTTTAAAACTTTCCTTTTTCATACGTCTCTTCCAAATCAAGTGCAAGAATAGATAGAATAACCGACCTTTCACCGATTTTCTAGCATTGCTGAAGGAAGATTTTCACGACAGAAATGAAGTGTCACCGAACTGGTACGAGACGCAAAAAATAATCACAAGTATCGGCCTAAAGTAGACAAGATCTATGCATGCTAGAATAACAGCGTTTTGTTCCGGAATGAACATGCCATACCCATAAACTGCCCTGTGTGCGGGACCGGCCGATTAAAGCCTAACAAAGACCCTCAGTCGAGTAATGTGCCCATGAAGATTTTCCGTCATTTCCCATTAATACCGAGGCTGCAACGATTATTTATGTGTGAGGAGACGGCGTTCGAAATGCAGTGGCAATATAAAGCTCCTCGTGAAGAGAGAAAAATGAGTCATTCTAGAGATTCTATGTCATGGAAATTTTTAGATGAAAAACATCCTACGTGTAGACCCTCGTAACGTAAGGCTGGGAATTGCAAGCGACGGTTTCAGTCGATTTAGGATGGTTCATGGCGTGCATACTCACAGTACTTGGCACGTTGTGGTGACTATATACAACCTGCCGCCATGGAGGGCTATAACACAGTTTTATCTTACGGCGGCGTTTTTAATCGATAGTTCCTCGTCTATTAGGAAAAATATCGACGTGTACCTTCAACCCTTGATCGATGAGTTAAAATCGCTGTGGGAACCTGGCATGAGAACCTATGATGCACAAGGCAAACAATTTTTTTAGATGCGGGCCATTTTGTTGTGGACAATTAATGATTTTATTTCCTACGGCATGCTGTCGGGGTGGACAACTCAAGGTAAGCTTGCGTGTTCTTGTTGTCATATTCATACAAGTAACGTACGCTTGAAATTTAGCGGGAAAAAGTCTTATATAGGTCATCGATGTTTCTTATCTATAACTCACAGATTAAGAAGGAATAAAGAAATTTTTAATGGCAAGACGGAGACCGATAGACCTCCTAAACCATTATTTGATAACGACATACTGCAACAATGGAGAGGTTATCAAAATATCACGTTCGGAAAGACACGGAACAAAGATGCAATGCCATGCCCAATCGATTGGAAGAAACTTAGTGGTTTATTTTAGTTTCCGTACTGATCTGATCTACCGATGCGCTACAATTTAGATATCATGCATATCGAGAAGGGCGTCTCCGAGCATATTATCAATTTTATGTTGTGTAAGGATGGAAAAACGAAGGACAATCTCAACGTCTATCGTAATTTGATGGATTTGGATGGTTTGTTCATTAGAAAAGAATTGCAGTCTTGGCCTGTAGCCGGTAAACCGAGTTATTAGAGATCCCACCGGCAATTTACAAGATGGACAAAGAGGAGAAACGACAGTTCTTGCGGGTGTTAAAAGAATTGAAAGTCTCCGAAGATTTCTAATCAAACATTACCAAACAGGTGTAGGTAGAAAACCGAAAAATCATTTCGGCCGAAACCATCGATACGTGGTCATTTCGAATTGGTTCGGGTTTCGGCCGAAACCACCGATACATGGTAGTTTCATATCGGTTTCGGTGGAGATTGATACAAAATCCGAAACCGATACGAAACCAACCATACAATATTGTTTCAGCTCAAACCTTTAAAAACTTATTTTTTATACCATTTTTACGGTCATTGTGATCATTGTAGGCCTTCATTGTTAGAAAACCGTTAAAAAGTGAATCCAAACCCTATATTAATACTTATCTAAGTACACTTTTCAATATATTTTACATCATGGCTGGATTTTTAAACACTAGGATCATTGTCTTGTAATTTAGAACCATACATTTAAGTATTTAATATATCTACAATTATGTATATTGTATTATCATCGAAACCGAAACCCGAACCGAGATTAGCGAAACTAGCCGAAACCCAGTGAAACTAATAAAATTATGAAAGACCGAAACCGAGTTCTTAAACCTTGATTTAATTCATATGGTCTTCAAATCTTCTCCTTTTTGTTTCTAATTTCATTAAAAAATAGGAATGCAAACAAAAATACTGTGGATTAAAACTTTTATCATCTTGTATATGTTATTTTGCATTCAAACGAACTCTCTCTTTTTATTCCCGCCATTTCCTTTAAAACACATTGAGGAAACAAAAGCAGCACAATACACAAGCTTCAAAATAGGGTAGTCCGTGATTAGTTCGACAATTTCAGGACCTTAATTCCCCTCCAGCGAGATTCCATATATTGTGAGCTCCCTGCTTGCATATAAACACCAAACTTGAAGTAACGTGTTTTCGCCTCTCTGCCACTGACAGTCAACTTTAAATCTCCGTCAATGAATATCTTAACCTGATTTTCTCCCGTGTCATGGATCACATTCAGTAGAAACCATCGATTACAGATATTATCTTCAATGATATTTTGCCGACAATACTTTAGCATGCCATCATAGACCCTCTGTTGAAGAGTTGATGCGTAATCTCCCGAAGCACCGAAGATTAGCATAATGCTCACCCCTAATGTCCCGCTCGGGACATATGCCTGGCCTTCAAATTGCCACACCCCTGAAGTATAATCATATCCCTACAAGAAAATAGCTATACAATTTTAAGAGCCAAATAGCAGGACTAATTAACATCTATGTTTAAAGAACCTGTATCCGGTATATATACATAGGAGAGTGATCCATTGCAAACCGGTCCACGTTTTTAAAAAACTTCGTGTAGTATTAGAAACAAAATATTTAAAAAGGAAAAGTTTGATATTTTTGAAAATTTCTTAATTTTCGTGTGCAAAACATGCAACATATTGAAGATTTGAAGAAAACTAAAAAAATTCATGACTTTTGTGTGCTGGTATGCAAAATATTAAAAAATTTGGGATTTTGAAGATGGCTCGATTTTCTTGTGACATAGCAAACAAACTATTGAAAAACTGAAAAGCATAGAAAATTTTGAGATTATTGAAAATTTTCATGTGTTATATTACAAAGTGCCAAATATTAAAAAATCAACTAAAATTTTTAGATTTTTTTTGAAATTTTCGCGATGTGTTCCATGTGTTAACAAGCAAAATTTAGTGCTTAAAAAACAACCAAAATATTGAAAAACATAAAATTACGTAGTTTTTGTTTGATAACATGCAAAATATTGTAAATTTAAAGAAATAATATATAATTTTGGGATCGTCAACATGCAAAATATTAAAATACCAGAAAAGAAATTTTAATATTGTTGAAAATTTCATGATTTTCGTGTCCCATAGCATACATAATATTGAAAAGAAGTAAACATAAAATTTTATTAATTTTTAAAATTATGTGATTTTCGTGTGTAATATCATGGAAAATTTTGAAAAACCTGAAAAAAACAAAAAATATTTTATCTTTGAAAATTTCATGATTTTCTTGTATTAGCAAAAAAAATTTTGGAAAACCCAAAGAAAACAGAAATTTTAAGATTTTTAAAATTTCGATATATTTGTGTGTATAGCATTTAAAATATTGAAAATAAAATTTTTAAGATTTTTGTACATTTCTCTATTCTCGTGTGCTATATAACAAGCAAAGTATTGTAAAACCGAAAAAAAAATCGAGATTTTTAATAATTTTATGATTTTCATATGAAGTAAGTATAGAAAATATTGAAAAGATGAATAAAAATACTGAAGTATTTGCAAGCTAAGTCTTCATATATTTTACATATGGTGTTCATAAATATTATAAATTACAAATCATATAACAATAAAATTTAAAGTTAATATGATATTTTTTTTATTTTGGACTTTGTACTCCTGCATTGTGCATGGGGTTCTTGCTAATCTATAATAAAAAAAGAAAAGAAAAGGCTATAGGCTAAATATCAACATAGCTTGTGTGAAAATGGTAGTAGTAGGAATATACAAAGTACATATTGTCATGGTACTTGTTGGAAGCATAGAGTGTGACGTGGCATTCTTTCTAAATGCCGAATAATTATTGAAAGTGTTTTAACTAGAGCAATTTAAGCAGTGTAACAAGCATAAAGATGTAGGGTTGATTTTATACGTTTGTGTGTTCTTGTGATTACTATGCTTGTCTCTTATAATTTACATCTTAATATAGGATCAATGGAATTCTGATATTATTATGTAGGGAAATTTCATCAAAACCACAATGTATTGTAGCATATGTTCTCAAAATCATCCAGGCGCATTTACACAACTACAATAAGGGGTTGCCCCTATGGCTACAGGAATCCGTAGGGGCAACTTTTTATAGCTCTTACGGATTAATCCATAGGTCTCCATGGTTGTCTCTACGGTGCCCTACGGATTAATTTAAAAATATTAAAACGTAATTTTTTATTTAGCCCTACAGAGCCGCAAAAGAAGGCCCTACGGATTAATCCGTATGGGCATAAATGGGTTATTTATAAAAAAATAAAGCCCAGAAATTTTCTCGTTCCCAAAATTTCCCAACTCGCTCTGATCGATCGCCCGCGCGCGTCTCATCATCGCCGACTTCATCGTTGACTTTCTTGTCGACAGTAGGATTCCTCTCGCCACCGATCTCCCGCTTGCGTCGTCGACAGTGGAATCTCCGGTCTCCTCCACCTCGTCGACAGTAGAATCGCCGGCCTAAGATGAGTTAATTTTAATTTTTAACTTCTAATTATGCTTTTTATTTGTGTTATTGTTGATTTTTGGGTTGCTACAATTTCTTAGAGTTAGGGTTCGGTCTAGGATTTGGTTTAGGGTTAAGGTTAATTAGGTGGGGTTAGGGTTAGGGTCCGGTTTAGGGTTAGGGCTCGGTTTAGGATAAAATTCGAGCATAAAAAAGAAATTAACAAGTCCAACATGGTTTGCACTAAAGGAATAGATATGGTAACTTACATCAAGAGTTAAATCCATAAAGATCGTCCCAACGCACTGCAAGATAAAAAAAATTAAAAATAATGCTCAAATTTAATTTCTGTTCAGTAGAAAAAACTTCATGAACAAAAACATAGACTGAACAAAAGTTTCTTTAAAATGTGTAGTAGAAAAGGCTATACATGAAACAATAAGAAATTGAAACAAAGTTCATGAGATCCTAACTCCTTTTCACCGTTAATTTAGCAAGGTAAAAAGTTTTATTGTTGGTAAACCGTTAAGTTTGTGCCACTAAATCAACTGTGAAAAAATGATAAAAATAAAGATAATGGGTGCCGATCGTCAAATAAAATGATGGATGATTGAATTTTATTGATGTCGTGGGAGGAAATTCACTCATTTGGCCTCTTTTCCTCATTAGAGAGAGACTAAAGAGAGAGAGAAGGGGATGAGTAGGAACCTATTGGTAGTATTTAGAAATAAATCCTACCAACTTTATAGCCATTAAAATATTTTTGGGATTTGTGCAATCAATTATGAAGAATATCTCTTATTTATTCTAAGTATGATATCATTGTATACACAAATCTTAAAGTTTATCTTATTGGAAAAAATATGGTAGGATTTGTTTAAATCATACCGATAGTATCTTAGTCATTATATATATACTTGTGTGTGTGTGAGAGAGAGAGAGAGAGAGTATACGTGTGTGCGCGCGTGCTATATGTGTGCGGAGAGAGAGAGAATAATGGAGGACAAAGGCCCTATGAGAGGATATCCTTCTATGGCATCAAAAAATGTCTATCTTCCTCTATTTGCTTCGATGTATCTTCATCTTCATTGACTAAGATGTAGATACACCAAATTTCATGTAATTATAATATTTTTTCACCGTTGATTGGTGAGTGCAAAATTAATTGTTTTTCGATAATAGAACAGTTTTAGAATTTTCACAACACTAGATCAACGGTGAAAAATTTTATAATCTTATAAAATTTGGTGTATCTACATCTTAGGATCAAAATGGACGGTTCCGATCGTCACAAAAAATGATGAACGGTTTATTTTTTCCGATGCCATAGGAGCATATCCTTTCTAAGGTCTTTGTCCTCCATTATTCCGACACACACGTATCTAAATCTGTCTGTATGTGTGTGCCAGAAGTACACTCGCAATTATGTAATTGTGCGCTACCTAATATATCCGAGTTGAATCACCTAAATATGCTCATTAACCGCTCTTAAGAATAAGAAGGAAAGCACAAAAAGAAAATATCTAATCAACTTAAATTTTAATTATAAATAAAAGCAAGTATCCATCAGTATATACTAAGAGCCTAATTAAATACTTATCTATGGTTTTACCTTCACGGTCTAGATTTCCATTCTCTCTTCTTTGTCTAAATTCTTCAATAGATTCTTCAATACATTTCTGTCAAAAAAAATAAATGGTATAAATCATGTAAACAAATTGCAAACAATGTGGATACAAGGTATGAGTAAAGTATTACTATTTTTCTGAAAAATTAAGACACTTAGCTTGTCAAATGAAAACTAATTTCAGAATTGTCATGTTTGTGGTATTCTACATAGTCGAGATTTAGAAATGGGTCGATATAGTCTTCTGTATCCTCCACCATTTTTATGGTATCCGACAGCCGAAACATACATATACAACACGAATACACAACAAACGCACACACAAAGCACATACAAAGCGATGAGGATGAAGAAGAGAGAAGACTTAGAGTGCTCTGACCGTCTGTTTCAAAAGACGGGTTGTCTTCGGCTGATCGTGAAATTACGTGGGTTAGAAATGATATCGATGATGAAATCCAAGTAAGTATGTCTAATACGTCCACGAAACGAAAAAGGTTATCAGTAATATTATATTATTACTTCATATTTTTACGATCTATACATATAAAACATGCATATGTAATGATTGTACTCTTGTCTAGATTTAATGACGACGACCGGAGCAGGAGGGGTGGCAGGAGCACCATCCGCGGTACAGGCAGAGACAGCAATTCTGCCGTCCGAAGAGCTACGTAGGGAGTTTCAGAGGGCCGGTCTTGCACCCCGATCGGAGACCCCTTCAGATGACTCCTTCCATATGGACTTTGCCACACCTCCAGGTATATTGCACGCATATTCATTTTGAATGTAATATTATAGATATGCATGCATATTTATTTCAAAATTACTTATATAGTTAATGTTTGATTGTCTAGCTGTTGATGGTACGTCCACATCAGAGGCAGAGGCCACTCCCGCACTTCCAGGTATTTTTATATATTCTATAGTGTATGCATATTGATTTAGAATTCTATATCATAAATATACATACATTCTTTTTGCTCTTACGTACTTAGATAATCATTTTTTTATTGTCTAGCTGTAGGTAGTGCCTCTACATCTCGGGCGGAGGCCGCCGCCACACCTGCGGGTATGTTTATATATCCTATAGTGTATGCATATTAATTTAGAATGTTATATTATTGATATACACATTCTTTTTTTCAATTACTTATATAGTCTATTTTTAATTGTCTAATTATAGGTGGTGCGTCCACATCTGGCGCAGAGGCCACTCCCGCCACTTCCGCACCCTCTGCTCAGTCTGCAGGTTAGTATGAATAAATATAAAATATTTATTCATTTTAGATATCCTTTAAGAATAAATATGAATTTAATGTAATTTTATCGTCCATATTTATTTTCTAGTTTGAGGGGATGCGTCCACGTCCGGGTCATCGGCTGTACCTTACCGGAGGAACTATCATCCCGCTCGTGCTGCTGCCCGGGCCCAGGCTCGTAGTTCTGTTGCCGAAAGTATATATCGCACTTCAATTTTCGTTAAATCTTGATTTCTTAATACCACTTTGTCTTAACATTGATTGTCTTGATATTTCTTGTAGATGCAGGGCAGCCCTATCCCGAGAGGGGGACTCGATGGCCGAGTCAGTCCCATGGGCTGAGGCCCGACAGAGCTAGGGGGAGGCAGCATTCCCCCTCTTCTTTACCCCCGATTATCGCTATACCCACGATTATGCCGAGAGGTTCAGCCGGTATATGGGGATGAGAGTCGCCTCGTGAAGAAGTATCCACTTCACGTTGAGTGGGGCGATCAGCACCGGCGCTCATTTGCCCTCTTCTGAGATCAGGCTTGGGTATTAATATATATTTTCATTTGACTAATCCAATATATTTATTATTATTTAACACTTGCAATTTAAATACATTGTTTTTTTTGTATTTGCAGTTGGATTACGACTTTCAGCCTGTACCCGACCCTGATCACCCTGAGAGAGTGCTCGATCTTCACGCTCTGTACCATAGCCTGATGAAGAACATGCAATCAAAGGTATGATACAATAAGAACGAGCTGAAGATCGACTGCTATTCTCTGTGGATGGCGACCCCTGAGGCAGAGAAAGCGGCTCTCCTACATACTCCGGCTTTTGCGAGAGTCGATGTAGATACATGGCCTCTCTTGTGCCAATATTTCGATTCTCGGTGCAAACATGTTTGTAATTTAAATGTAATTCATTATTTAGTATATAATTTATTTTTTGTGTTGCTTAATTAGAAAACTAAATCGGAATGTGTTGTGCAGAAATAGGACGATCAAAATAAAGAGAATAGGAAGTCGGCGAAAAGAGGTCACCCCACATAAAGAGGTGGCTCGAGGAATATTACTCCTGCCATGGAGGTATCGGTAAATTACAATAGATCTACTCTAACATAATGTGATATTAAGAGTTATTTTATAATATATGTAATTTTTTTGCGAATTGCAGAGAGCTCAGACCCTGGCGCAGAGTGGTAAACCGAGCGTACTGACTGCGTATCTTGCCGTCTACGGCATCTCGACAGATCCCGCCACGGACGAGCTTCGATTCCCTGACACCGCTATCCAGGAGTACTGCGTAATTGTTAATATTTATTCTAACAGGTTTGAAATTTTTGTTTTGAAAAGTTCAAATTTAAATGATATACTTATATTTTAATAGTTAATGTAGGTGTAGGAGCGGGTAGTGGAGCAGACGGAGGCATCGGGGATCCATTTTATGGACAGACCGATCTGATGTTGCTGATCCCAATCCTAAACGCCGTACACGAAGGGCACCACGGAGGTTGGGAGAGAGACCATGGACTGGGTCCTAGCAGGGCCCATATGAGGTTGGACTCCACTCCGGCGGTTACTTCCCCTACCCTCCGTAAGCGACGTCTAGAGCATGATGTTGCCGCCTTGAAGACCACCATCGAGAAGTTTAAGGAGATGGTACGTATACTATTTAATAGTAAAATATTATATCATATTATAGATAGTAACATATGCAATATTAGTAGCCTGAGCTTATTTGGTTGTAAACTTAGTTTTGATTAATCATACTTACATAAAACTACCTAATTAAAATAAACTACGGCTTTCTAAACTAGATACCCAAACGAGGCCTAAGTCCCTAAGTATTCTTAGATTAGGGTTTCGCAATAACCTGATAATGATACGAACTCGACTAAAATTTAATACACCGTTCTTACTCGTTTATTACACACAAAATTTAACATATGCAACAGGTTACTTCGGCTGCGGCTCCACATGCATCTCCTTCGGCTGCGGCTCCATAAGCCACTATCTCGGCTGCGGTTGCACAGACCATTCCTTCAGCTCCACAGCCTGCTCAGACTCCCGCATAGTCCGCTCCTTCATTAGTCAATTTTTTGACGACTCAGGGTTGCACCGAGGAGTAGATGCACCAGATTACTGCGATTATCAGAAGTGGAGGAGCTGGACCGAGCTAGGGTAGCTTTATTTATATTTTTGAGGATGTATGTACTTATCTAATACATATTGTATAAATTTTGGACGATATTGGTGGTTGTTTGCTTGTTCACGATGATTTAGTTTGATATCGTATTCTATTTGTTTATTTCTTTTATATATTATGTGTGAGATGTTGATTATGAATATTTCTGTATTTGGTTATATGATGTATATATTATTGTGCACAGGGCGGGGGGAAAACAGGAAGCCCTTTTTTAAAAAAAAAACCATGATATTTTGTCCCTATAATCCGTAGGGCCATCTATTGCACCTACGGATTAATCCGGAGGTCTAATATTTACCCCTACACAGTTAGCTATATGGACAAAACCCTTGTACAAAATTAACTTGTTTAATTTATAGAACGTGTATTTCTTCCAGATTAGGAGTTATAAGTTAAATTTATTTAATAAAAACAAGAAACAACTTGTAGCTCACTGATAAAGTCTCTACACTGCTGTGATATAGCCTGTGTGTTTGGATTCCCATCAGTCCTAATTGTTTTTAATATTTATCTTTTTAATTTTTCGGAAGCCCAAGAGTTGCATGTGTAATATACGGAGAATCGAAAAGTTTCAGAAAATCAAACGGGATAATGAGGAATTACCACAGAATAATACCAATGCCCAAAGCCTCGAGCCATATAGCACAAATCCAACCGCTGGAATTGCCTCAAATACCGCTACCGGCAGTCCGATCTTACCCAAATTCGAACCCAAACTTGAACTCTAATCCAACCAAACCTAAACTTGAATATGAACTCGAAATCAATCTACTCGACTAATTTGACTCGATCCATAATTGCAATTGACATGACTCGCATTCTACTCGACTTACTTGACTTCCTTCTATAACTTTTGCAATCTATGGTTTCGATCAAGACATGTTATAATCAACCAATCAAATCAACTGAGTCAATACAATAGTTATAATCTATTATACTCGGAGTGTTTGGGATAGTTTCTTGTGTGAATCCAACGGAGCTTCAAGAGTCCTGTATTAACCTATTTTTTCATTTATTTGAATCTCAGTCGGGTCGATTCCTCCACAGCTTGGAGTCCCGATATTAACATATGAAATGGGCCCATGTTTCCTTACTCCTGGGACCCCACTTTTGAGCTCGTGAATAATTCTACGGTTGCGTTGACATTCACATTTGGAACTGTAAGTCGATGTCGCGCACCCCGCGGGTCGCGAGGAGGTGGAATTTACAAAAAACAATTTTTATAAAGCTCGCAACACCGACTAAACTCCAGGATCTTAACAGGAACCTTTGTTCCCACCAAAAATTTCTGCACAAAAGAGTCCAAGGTATCAAATGGCAGCGATATGCTTAAGGAAATACGAACCAGTATCTTCCGGGCTGTTTTTTGACAAACTCCCGAATGAGAAATGGATAAATTCTATTTGTATCGAAAGCGTCTCGATAAAACCTTCGATTTGATATATTATGGGCCTCATAATTCATCCGGGATCAAAAGTTATGAGCAAATGTCTATGCACATGTGATTTAAGGAAGAAGATGCGAACCAGTATTTTCCGAGCTGTATTTTGACAAACTCCGGAATGAAAAACAGCTAAATTCTGATGATATTGAAAGCATCTCGAAAAGACCTTCGATTTGATATATTATGGGCCTCATAATTCATCCGAGATCAAAAGTTATGAGCAAATGTGTTATACACGTGTAATCTAAAGTAATGCTCTACTACATGGGGAATGCATTTTTTAGTCTCACATCGGGAAAAGGAGAGCTGGCTTCTCTACCACTCCCATATAAATAAGAGGGGATACCTCTTAGAAAGGGTAGAGTTAAATCCTCAAAGGATTCAATACTCAAAGGAGCTTAGTTCTCCAAAGGAGCTTAGTTCTCCAAGATAGGAGCATGCTCCTCCATAATGCGCATATGCGCAAGCGCCATGTGCGCTCGTGCAACGCACGTGTGCCTGCCATGCGGCACTACGTGCAACGCACGTGCGCACCACATGAGAATATTTAATAATATTAAAAGGAGCTTGTTCTCCATATATAGAAGCTTTGCTTCTCCTCATAATGCGCATGTGCGCCACATGCAACGCACGTATGCCCGCCATGCGGCACCACGTGCAACGCACGTGCGCACAACAGATAGTGCCTTGCACTTGCTATGAACCTCTGGTTCTCAGATAAATAAATAAATAAAAATTGTGCCTTGCACTTGCTATGAACCTCTGGTTCTCAGATAAATAAATAAATAAAAATAGTGCCTTGCACTTGCTATGAACCTCTGGTTCTCAGATAAATAAATAAATAAAAATAGTGCTATGAACCTCTGGTTCTCTGAGACAGAAAGAAAGAAAATATTTTCTTTTCTCTTCTTTGATCTAAATTTAGATCATTAAAAAGTGCTCTGCACTCATTTTCTTGAATCCAAAAGATTCTTGGTGCTTTGCACTATTTGAAGGGCCAGGCCCAAATCAAAATGACCTGACAGGCCAAAATAAATTGCAAGGCAATAAATGGGCAGAGCCCAAATAAATTGATGCTTTTCATCCTTTATATAAGGGCAGAGCCCAAATAAAATTGATGCCTTGCATCATTCCTAAAAGGGCAGAGCCCAAAACAAATTGATGCTCTGCATCCTTTCTGGGCAAGGCCCAAATAAAAATAAAAAAAGAAATGCAATGCAATGCAAAAGCAAATAAAATGTTGAACATTTCAACTGGACTTAGGCCCAATTTTGGCCATAAGTCCTTAAATTAAATTGACTGAGCAAAATTGCTCTTCTAAATCAATTTACATCCGGTTCGAGGGTACATCTCCGAACTCCTTTGACATCCGTCGTTGTAATTCCTCAACGACGTCAAAGAGGTGACGGGTCCCAACGACCACACATCGATATGGACTGCGGGGTCTTTAAACTCGTAGACCGAAATGTCCATAAACTAACATCGGACCGGAACGTCCCTAAACTAATATCGGACCGAAACGTCCCTAAACTAATATTGGACCACCACGTCCCTAAACTGGCGATGGACCACCACGTCCCTAAACTGGAAAGTGGACCACTACGTCCCTAAACTGGAACAATAGAGCCTCCAAATGCTCTTTTGCCGGATCTAAACGGTCCCGTTTAAGTTGATCTTAGCCCCAAACACGGCTAGCGCATCCTTAGACATTTAAATGAATGATAAAACCCCAAATCAACTTTGGTTCAAGGGTACATCTCTGAACTCCTCAGACGCCTGTCGTTGTAATCCATCAACGACGTCAGAGAGGTGACGAGTCCCGACGGCCAGATAATTAAATCAATCACTATGTTAAGTTGATCTTAGTCTACAACATGACTAATGTATCATTAACGAAGGTTTAAGTTGATCTTAGCCGCAATGCGACTAATGCATCCTTAAACTAAAAACACCAAACCCAAATCTAAGTAAATACAGATTTGGACTAATCCACGTCCTACGGGCGACGGCATTACTCAGTCTCCGTATACAATCCACGGGCAACCGCAAACAAAACAAACACACACGACACGAAGTGAAATTCTGGAGAAGGAGAAAGTTGTTACCGCGATGCGGTAGCGTAATTAACTGCAGGGGCTTGCGCATGCAGGGAAGAGCGTCCCCACAATCAAAAACCCCTCACCCTGAGGGGGAATCTGAAGAAGTCTGCTACATCGGCCGCATCCGTCTAAACCTCCGATACACGGTGCCATAAATCAACTTGGCATCTTCGGAGAGATAGACGGATAAAACCAAATAGCATCTGCCCCGAACCTCAGGCCCAGACCTAATGTCCAGGCCGCCGTTCGGAGGGGAACAGATTCTGGCACGCCCGGTTGGACCTCTTCCTCTTTCCACTCCACACTTCGTGTGTCGTGTTCGCGAACAAATCGCGGTTTGCTGTGATTGCCTGTGGATTCAAGGTACTAAGATTTGGTGTCTTGCTCCGTGCAGAAAACAGAAGATCAATGGCTTCGAACTGCATCGCCTGCAGCAACAACTCTCGCTCCGTCATTACTGGAGGAGTGACTTATGGGCCCCAAGCGGCCTCCCTTTTCAAAATGCCGGTGGAGCAGGTGGCTCAAGCCACCACTGGACTATTTTTTGGGACCATGCTCCCATCAATGAGCTTCAACGCCCCCAATGACATTGCAAGAAGCTCCAAAGAGGTCGGTCTTCGATCGACTCACCACTGCCGCGACCCCTCTCAACAGGTCGCCCAACTCCACTGCTTCAGGTTTTAATGGATTAGGCCAGAGCTCCATCGGGCCCATGAAGAAGCCTGCCATACCAGAAGGCGTTATCCCGAAGCGGATAGCCATCCCAACTCCCGTTCCTGGCAAAATCACCAAGGTTGTTTCCCATGTTCAGAAGTCCGCTTCTGACAAGTTGGCCGTCCCCGTTCAACGGACGTCGATCTTTAAAAAGCTGGTACCGGTATATTCTGACCAACACAGGGGGCATGAGGAGGTTACCCCTATAGCTGAAACAACTCCATCAGCACGACACGCTCGACGTCGCCACTGGCGTCGGGTAAGGAAGGCTGGGGGCAACTCCCCCTCTGGGATAACTCCGTCAGCTCCGATGGTGAGAATCGATACTGCTGTTCCAACCAAGAACAGCTTTGAACTGCTCAACAGGGTGCGCAGAAATTCTCCTACTGCGATGTTGAAACGAACTCCTTCACCTGTGGAGAATACTCCAGAGAAGAAGTTAGAGCAGCCCCCTCAACGGCTGTCCTCTAAAATTTACAAAGTCTGGCGACAGGTCCAAGAGTCGGTGATCGATCAAGACTGCCTCCGACGACAGAAAAAGATGAAGGTTCGGCAGGGGAAGGATTACTCTGTTAAACCACAAAAAGCAAAAGCTATTTGGGTGCTCACTACAACGGCTCCCTTAACTCCAATCACTCAAAAAAGGAGGCCACAAAAAGCCCCTGTGAACATGGCGAAGTATAAAAGCGCCGAATACAAACGTCCCAAGTCTGGGGGCATGGTGGTGCACACTGTTTATATGGCTTCTGGAAAGGAGGAAAGCCGCACTTCTACGGGCCACCGACCGCTCACCCGATCCGTGACGAAAGCCCAGGAGCAACAACAAAAGCTTCAGGAAATGATGACTACAATGGCTGCACTCACTGAGCCAAAAGAAAGCTCTGAAACGTCTTCGGATGAGCGTCAAGAACAAGAAACCGACGCTGACTTTTTACGCAGAGTCCTCGAAAAGAGGGACAAAGAAGCTGCAGAACAAGCGGCTAACATAAAACAGATGGCGCTCCTCTTCCAAGATATGGTAGGGATGATGTTACAGCCGGACCCTCCTGCTGAAGATCCTCCGATCGTCCTTGAAGACGACAGAGGAGAAACGTCAAATCCTCCGCCGGCTCTATCAACAGCCAAGGAGGAGGCAATCTCCAAAGTCGACCTAGACGAATATATAGCTCAGCAGATCCGGGTTCATCAGGCGAATGAAGCGGCTGGGCAAACTATTAGAACCGGACGACCGTATCCGAGCTGGTATGACCAAATTAATTACCCGCCAGGATATACGATCCCTAAATTCCACGTATATAAAGGGACAGGGAATCCGCATCAGCATGTCGCTCAATTCAGGGCCTTATGCGGCAATACTGGAGGCGATGACAAATTGTTGCTACGTCAATTCATCGGCAGCTTAGCAGAAACAGCCTTTGAATGGTATTCGGAGCTGCCTAACGACTCTATCAAAACATTTGCAGAGATGGAGCTGCTGTTTACACAAAGATTCGCGAGTGCTAGTGAACGCACTCCGATAACAGCACTGATAAATGCCAGGATAAGGCCAAGCGAAACATGGGTCCAATACGCAACACGATGGCGGAACCTATGGTCGAAATGCGAACAACGCATAGAAGAGGCACCTGCGGTAGGCATGTTTGTGGGCACTCTCGATCCGCAAGCGACCATCTCGCAATTCATGATGTTCTTCAGGCCGACCACCTTCCAGGCCTTGATCGACAAATTAGCCCAAATGGACTAGATGGGCCATAGACCGTCTCCTCCAAGACCCGATCCCCGAAATGAGAAAGGAAAAGCGATCATCGTCGCCAACGCTCAGCAACAGTCGAGCAACTCAAAGCCGGTCGCTCGCCAAAACAACGTGCGTCTACGCCCATCCCTCGAAGAGAGGCTAGGACGTCATTACTCGTTTCCTCAGAATAAAACGAGAAGACTGTTCGAGCTGGCAGTGCGCAACAGACTCATTAATCTGCCGAATCCAAAACGTCCGTTGCAGCCAGGCGACCTTAATAATCCCAATTATTGCCCTTACCACCAAACGGTAAGTCACCCGATTGAGGATTGTTTCGTCTTTAAGGGATGGATCGAGGATCAATACCTGCAAGGCAAGTTCACGCTGTCTGAAACCTGGAAGGTAAACCCCCCACAGCCGCACTCTCCAAAGAAGACGGACATGCCGGGGGCAACTTGTTCTTTCGTCGAGGATGAAAACGATGGAGAAAACTTATCGGATGAATCCGAAGACTACGTAGCGACTTGTCATATGATTTCTCATTCACTGATGGATGATGAGGAGGATCCTTGCGCTGAGAAATCAACGGCGGACCCTGAAACAGAAATTCCGCGGCCGTCAGACAAGTTGATCGATGCCTTCCTAAATGAAATTCGTCTGAAAGCAAAAGCCAATCAAGAGCATGAAATGGCCATACTGGAAATAACCAAGGTATTCCCGTCAAATCAAAAGCCATACACTGCGGGTAAAAACAAATTCAAGACGAGGAAACGGTTCGCCAAAGCTCTATCAGTAGGAATGAAGCTACCGCCCTCTGAAGAAAATCCTTTCTCTGAGGTAGAGATGCACCCTAACTTCTGTTTATATCATCAGAAGATCATACATCCTACCGAAGACTGTGAATCCTTTAACTGTTGGTGGCAAGGGTACGTCGCTCAAAAGCGACACTCCGACAGAACAAAGTGTGAAGCTTGTGGACATCGGAAAAATGCGATAGATGAGCGCAAAAGAGCCACCACCGACTGTCATATAGCCGACTTCAAGAGATCACAAATTATCACCTTTGGAAGCGACTCTGACGAAGAAGCTACCCCCAACTCTTCCCTCGGGGAACCTATTTCAAAAATAAAGGAATTGAGAAGCTGCGAGAACGTTCAGCCATGCAATCGCATGCTACTCGGAAAAAATCCCGACCCCGTAAGCAAGGGACCGAACAAGAAGAACAAAGGAAGAGGAAAAAAGGCCCTCGTCGCCAGCACTCACCAACAATCAGGTGACCCTAGACCGGTTGCTTGCCAAAACAACAAGCGGCAATCCCTCCAGGAAAAGTTGAAACGTCCTTACTCGTTTCCGCAAGATAAAACAAGGGGACTGTTCGAGCTGGCAGTGTGTGGCAGACTCATCAATCTGCCGAGTCCAAAACGTCCGTTGTGGCCAGGCGATATTAATAATCCTAATTATTGCCCTTACCACCAAACGGTAGGTCATCTGATCGAGGATTGCTACGTCTTCAAGAACTGGGTTGAAGACCAATACCAACAGGGCAAGTTCGCGTTGTCCGAAATTTGGAAGGTGAACCCGCCACAACCGCATGCTCTGAAAAATATGGACACGCCGGGGGCATCATGCTCATTCATAGAGAAAGCCTAACGGACCACTACGTCCTAAAACTGGATAACGGACCGAAACGTCCTTAAACTAACAACGGACCGAAACGTCCTTAAACTAACAACGGACCGAGATGTCCTTAAACTAACGACGGACCGCATTGTCCTAAAACTTGCAAATGACCGAAACGTCGTTAAACTACTCCCAACCCGCAGCATCTTCAGGCTGACGTGTTAATAAAAAAAAAAAAAAAAAAAAAACGGTACGTCCACAAGCAAAATGGGCACGGATGAAAACCCGAAAGGGCTCCGTGAGTAAAAACAGCAGGGCTACCAGCGAGTGTTCGTGAAAACCCGAAAGGGCACGACCTCGTTAAAAAAAAAGAATAAAATAAAAGATAAAAAAAAAACGGTACGTCCACAAGCAAAATGGGCACGGATGAAAACCCGAAAGGGCTCCGTGAGTAAAAACAGCAGGGCTACCGGCGAGTGTTCGTGAAAACCCGAAAGGGCGCGACCTCGTTAAAAAAAAAAGAATAAAATAAAAGATAAAAAAAAACGGTACGTCCACAAGCAAAATGGGCACGGATGAAAACCCGAAAGGGCTCCGTGAGTAAAAACAGCAGGGCTACCGGCGAGTGTTTGTGAAAACCCGAAAGGGCGCAACCTCGTTAAAGAACACTTATAGGGTCCTCTCGACCTTGTAACGAGAAACCATCCACGTGAGATCCTTACGACTCACAAGGGAGCAACACACTTAGGGGTCCCCACGATTCCTAGGGAGAAAATACACTCGCGAGATCCTCACGACTCGCGAAGAGAAATCTCTTATGGGACCCTCACGGCTCATAGGATTTGAAAGTCTTAAGTTACAGAGGCCTAAACCTGTTCTTAAGCAACCCCCACAACTTTCGACATTGCCCTACAAGTAGTCCAATATTGACCCTTGTATACAATCCACGGGCATGAATAAATATTTCCCTAACAAAGTCCCATCCGTGACTAGGGATATGCTTGTACAGCAAACAACACTTGTAAGTTCTCTCGACTTATAAGGAGAAAACCCTTTTGTAAGATCCTTACGACTTACAAGAGAACATGCACTTAGGAATCCTCACGATTCCCAAGGAGAAAACACACCTACAAGATCCTCACGACTTGTAGGGAGAAATACCTTTGTAAGACCCTTACGGCTCATGAAGTCAGAAGCCTCAGTCGACGGGATCTTAACCCTGTTCGCTAAGCCACCTTTGTTCAACATCGACGGAGGCAGATGATGATTCGCTCCTGGCAATATCCCAGTTGTAGCGATGCTGATGCCTAAACCGGTATCAAATTCCAAGTCCTTTCATGGCAAATGATGATTCGCTCCTGGCAATATTCCAGTCGCAGCGATGCTGATGCCAAGATTGGTATCGGATCCCAAATCCCCTACTCGCGAGAAAGAAAAAAATCAGCGAGCCAAAAAAAAATGCATATGAAATAGCCGAAATGATTGGGCAACTCGCAATAAAAAACAGCGAGTAAAAATAAAATAAACAGCCGAAATTATTGGGCAACTCGCAATAAAAAGTAGCGAGTAAAAATAAAATAAACAGCCGAAATGATTGGGCACCGCGAAAAATAGCCGAAATGATTGGGCAATCGCGACCTTCGCGATATAAAAGCTGAAATGATAGAGCATCGCGGAAAGAATAAAAAAAAATGAAAGAATGAAACTTTTGCCCTACAGGTGAAATCACATCGATCCCTGTATATAATCCAGGGGCACAGATAAAAAGGGAACAATACCTTCCCAACAGGCTCCACCAGAAAGCGAAGCCAAATCTCGACGGTTCATAGATAACCTAGAGACCATCTCGACATTTGTCGCAATATTACAGACACGATGTCAACAAATGAAGCAAAGGAAGGTCCCTAACTTCAGGGTCTCGACGTCAATATCGACAACTTAAAGATCACCAACGGCGTTTCTCCTCACTTCAACTAGATGCAGACATGGCGTCAACAACTGACCTCAGAATCGCAACAAACGGAACCATGACAAAGTCCCTAGTTCTAAATCTCAATGGCTACGTCTAAAGCCTGGAGACCAACAACGGTGTGCCTCCTCATTCCAACAGGACACAGATGTTACACCATCAAGCAGAGCGATGGCAGAATCCCAGCTTCACCTCAGCATTCGTCTCGATACAGTAGACGCAATGTCAACAACAGCGTTCCTCCGCAGTCCAGCTGGAGGCAGATGCAACGTCAACAAAAGACCTCACGGTCAAAACAAAGCGGAGTAACGGCAAAATCCTAACTCCACCTTAGCATTCGTCTCGTTACAACAGACGCAATGTCAACAACGGCGTTCCTTCGCAGCCCAGCGGGGTGTACATGCAAAGTTAACAAAAGACCCCATGGTCGAAACAAAGCGGAGTGATGGCAAAATCCCAGCTCCACCTCAGCATTCGTCTCAATATACCAGACGCAGTGTAAGCAAACGAAGCGAAGGCCACATTCCTAGCTTCAACGTCTTTACGGTAACTCACATAAAACCGGAAAGACAATCGGAGACCATCTCACAGAAAGTGGTCACCTCCTTGACGTTCGTCTCGATACAGTAGACGATATATCAACCCCGGCGTTCTTCCTCCAACAGGATTTGGACACACCAAAGCAAACGAAGCGAAGGCCACATTCCTAACTTCGACGTCTTAACGGTAACTCACATAAAACCGGAAAGACAATCGGAGACCATCTCACATGAAGTGGTCACCTCCATGACGTTCGTCTCGATACAGTAGACGAAATGTCAACCTCAGCGTTCTTCCTCCAGCAGGGATTCAGACACACCAAAGCAAAAGAAGAGAAGGCTAAATCCCTAGCTTCAGGGTCTTAACGGCAAGTCATATAAAACCAGAAAGACAATCGGAGATCATCTCGCACCAGTGTGGAGTGGTCACCACTTCGACGTCCGTCTCGATACAGCAGACGAGATATCACCCCAACGTTCGTCTCGACACAACAGACGTAACGTCATCAAACAAACGGAGCCACGGCAAAATCCCTAGTTCCCACCGTGACATTCGTCTCGATACAGAGGACGCAATGCCAGCAAACGAAGCGAAGGCTAAATTCCTAGCTTCAGGGTCTTAACGGCAAGTCATATAAAACCGGAAAGACAATCGGAGATCATCTCGCACCAGTGTGGAGTGGTCACCACTTCGACGTCCGTCTCGATACAGCAGACGAGATGTCACCCCAACGTTCGTCTCGACACAGCAGACGTAACGTCATCAAACAAACGGAGCCACGGCAAAATCCCTAGTTCCAAACCTCGGCGGTTCCCCAGTAACTTATAGACAACCACGACATTCGTCTCGATACAGAGGACGCAATGCCAGCAAACGAAGCGAAGGCTAAATTCCTAGCTTCAGGGTCTTAACGGCAAGTCATATAAAGCCGGAAAGAAAATCGGAGATCATCTCGCACCAGTGTGGAGTGGTCACCACTTCGACGTCCGTCTCGATACAGCAAACGAGATGTCACCCCAACGTTCGTCTCGACACAGCAGACGTAACGTCATCAAACAAACGGAGCCACGGCAAAATCCCTAGTTCCCACCGCAACATTCGTCTCGATACAGCAGACGCAATGCCAGCAAACGAAGCAAAGGCCAAATTCCTAGCTTCAGGGTCTTAACGGCAACTCATATAAAGCCCGAAAGACTATCGGAGATCATCCCCACACCAGCGCGGAGTGGTTATGACTCATCGGGGCTCTCCAAAATGAGCCTAACCTCAAGTAAAAAGCGGCATGGCAAATTCCTAGCGCTTGCTCTTCTGACGGTCAAACTGCCAAGGAGGATTGCTTGAAGACGTCTTGTCCAGCCCCCGAAGGGATCAGAGACACGGCAGTCGCGGGGCTACTCGAACAGCACGATTGCCTATCGAGGACTATATCAGCTTATGCGACGGTACGATGGCCAAAACCCTAAGTACCACCAACCTTAACGGGCTTCTGTCATAAAGAGCAGAGGTTAAATGCGACGTTAAGATGTTCTTGCGAGATCTGCTCGATCCGTTTCGACTCGTGAGGAAATTGATGTCTTTGCGAGATTTTCTCGATGCGTCTCGACTCGTGAGATAAAGCCTTAGGCAGTAGGGATTAAAAAACCCGTTTCCTAAGCACTGGGACCTTGCAAGTCGGCCCAAAACGGTCTCTTGCATACTATCCATGGGTCACACTCTCCAAAGTCGAATCTCGATAAGGAGGGAAACAACCGCTTACGGGTCCTCTCGACTCGTAAGAGGGAAAACTCTCTTATAGGATCCTTACGACTTATAAGAGAAAACACACTTAGGAATCCTCACGATTCCCAAGGAGAAAATACACCTACGAGATCCTCACGACTCGTAGGGAGAAAAGTCTTTATGAGACCCTCACGGCTCGTAAAGTTGAAAAGCCTTAGGTGGCAGATCCTACCCCTGTCTCCTAAGCCATCACTGCCCTGCAAAGAAGTCAAGATGGGCCGACCATCTATGGGCCACACTTGCCAAAGCTACATGCCACTGAAATGGAGAACTTACTCATAAGCGTATGAACTACTCCACGCCAGAGTGAGACAAAAAAAGAAATAGAAGGATGCGGCTCATGGAGTTAAGGGTTGGAACTATATCCCTTAAGAGTTGAGATTTGAGTCAAAGATAAATGACGACGCTTGTGTCCGCTCGTTATCTTCTCAGATCAAGATTCTGAAAGTGATACATCAACCCAAAACTGGCCATACGCCATGCATAACTCTGCATAACTCTGCACTACTTCACCCACGTACATACTTACGTGGGCAAAGTAGTGGGGGGCATTTGTTCCCACCAAAAATTTCTGCGCAAAAGAGTCCAAGGTATCAAATGGCAGCGATATGCTTAAGGAAATACGAACCAGTATCTTCCGGGCTGTTTTTTGACAAACTCCCGAATGAGAAATGGATAAATTCTATTTGTATCGAAAGCGTCTCGATAAAACCTTCGATTTGATATATTATGGGCCTCATAATTCATCCGGGATCAAAAGTTATGAGCAAATGTCTATGCACATGTGATTTAAGGAAGAAGATGCGAACCAGTATTTTCCGAGCTGTATTTTGACAAACTCCGGAATGAAAAACAGCTAAATTCTGATGATATTGAAAGCATCTCGAAAAGACCTTCGATTTGATATATTATGGGCCTCATAATTCATCCGAGATCAAAAGTTATGAGCAAATGTGTTATACACGTGTAATCTAAAGTAATGCTCTACTACATGGGGAATGCATTTTTTAGTCCCACATCGGGAAAAGGAGAGCTGGCTTCTCTACCACTCCCATATAAATAAGAGGGGATACCTCTTAGAAAGGGTAGAGTTAAATCCTCAAAGGATTCAATACTCAAAGGAGCTTAGTTCTCCAAAGGAGCTTAGTTCTCCAAGATAGGAGCATGCTCCTCCATAATGCGCATATGCGCAAGCGCCATGTGCGCTCGTGCAACGCACGTGTGCCTGCCATGCGGCACTACGTGCAACGCACGTGCGCACCACATGAGAATATTTAATAATATTAAAAGGAGCTTGTTCTCCATATATAGAAGCTTTGCTTCTCCTCATAATGCGCATGTGCGCCACATGCAACGCACGTATGCCCGCCATGCGGCACCACGTGCAACGCACGTGCGCACAACAGATAGTGCCTTGCACTTGCTATGAACCTCTGGTTCTCAGATAAATAAATAAATAAAAATTGTGCCTTGCACTTGCTATGAACCTCTGGTTCTCAGATAAATAAATAAATAAAAATAGTGCCTTGCACTTGCTATGAACCTCTGGTTCTCAGATAAATAAATAAATAAAAATAGTGCTATGAACCTCTGGTTCTCTGAGACAGAAAGAAAGAAAATATTTTCTTTTCTCTTCTTTGATCTAAATTTAGATCATTAAAAAGTGCTCTGCACTCATTTTCTTGAATCCAAAAGATTCTTGGTGCTTTGCACTATTTGAAGGGCCAGGCCCAAATCAAAATGACCTGACAGGCCAAAATAAATTGCAAGGCAATAAATGGGCAGAGCCCAAATAAATTGATGCTTTTCATCCTTTATATAAGGGCAGAGCCCAAATAAAATTGATGCCTTGCATCATTCCTAAAAGGGCAGAGCCCAAAACAAATTGATGCTCTGCATCCTTTCTGGGCAAGGCCCAAATAAAAATAAAAAAAGAAATGCAATGCAATGCAAAAGCAAATAAAATGTTGAACATTTCAACTGGACTTAGCCCAATTTTGGCCATAAGTCCTTAAATTAAATTGACTGAGCAAAATTGCTCTTCTAAATCAATTTACATCCGGTTCGAGGGTACATCTCCGAACTCCTTTGACATCCGTCGTTGTAATTCCTCAACGACGTCAAAGAGGTGACGGGTCCCAACGACCACACATCGATATGGACTGCGGGGTCTTTAAACTCGTAGACCGAAATGTCCATAAACTAACATCGGACCGGAACGTCCCTAAACTAATATCGGACCGAAACGTCCCTAAACTAATATTGGACCACCACGTCCCTAAACTGGCGATGGACCACCACGTCCCTAAACTGGAAAGTGGACCACTACGTCCCTAAACTGGAACAATAGAGCCTCCAAATGCTCTTTTGCCGGATCTAAACGGTCCCGTTTAAGTTGATCTTAGCCCCAAACACTGCTAGCGCATCCTTAGACATTTAAATGAATGATAAAACCCCAAATCAACTTTGGTTCAAGGGTACATCTCTGAACTCCTCAGACGCCTGTCGTTGTAATCCATCAACGACGTCAGAGAGGTGACGAGTCCCGACGGCCAGATAATTAAATCAATCACTATGTTAAGTTGATCTTAGTCTAGAACATGACTAATGTATCCTTAACGAAGGTTTAAGTTGATCTTAGCCGCAATGCGACTAATGCATCCTTAAACTAAAAACACCAAACCCAAATCTAAGTAAATACGGATTTGGACTAATCCACGTCCTACGGGCGACGGCATTACTCAGTCTCCGTATACAATCCACGGGCAACCGCAAACAAAACAAACACACACGACACGAAGTGAAATTCTGGAGAAGGAGAAAGTTGTTACCGCGATGCGGTAGCGTAATTAACTGCAGGGGCTTGCGCCTGCAGGGAAGAGCGTCCCCACAATCAAAAACCCCTCACCCTGAGGGGGAATCTGAAGAAGTCTGCTACATCGGCCGCATCCGTCTAAACCTCCGATACACGGTGCCATAAATCAACTTGGCATCTTCGGAGAGATAGACGGATAAAACCAAATAGCATCTGCCCCGAACCTCAGGCCCAGACCTAATGTCCAGGCCGCCGTTCGGAGGGGAACAACCTTAACTAGCTAAACTATTCGGAGGTTTAACTACTATGAAGAGTGTTATACCTCATAGAACCTTGTTCTTCGGGTCTTCTTCTCTTCCTCTCTTAGAGCTCCTCGAAAATCCGGATCGAGCTTGAAACGCCGCCTTCCTCGCGTCAAAGATGATCCACCCGAGAGTATGTGCTTCAAGCTCCAACCTCTAAACCGAGGTAACTAGGGTATCTAATTTGCTAAGCTAAGTAGCCTAAATGATGTAGAGTATCTAATGGAGTGTTTTATCTCATGAGACTCTATATTTCACAACTCATGTGAGGGTTAGAGTCTTTGAGTAAGAAGGTGGAGAAAATGGAGAAAGAATACAAAAATGCAAATGAGCTAGTGTTGACAAGTGAAGAATGGCCCATCTCACTTCACTGATTCAAGCATGCAATATTTTTCAATAGAAAATATCAACCATGCTTGAATAGTGAGTCCAAACAAATAAACAAATCCAAAGAGCCATGCTTCACCCATGCCAAGTATGTCTCCAAATTTCCACCTCATTAATCTATTTCCAAAAATAGATAATCCAAATAATGAGGTGTCTCCTTCTAGAAGCATGTCATGTAAAATTATAAGAATGCCCTTACCGTATATACATACCCGAATTCGTATTTCGAAAAATACGAATACAATGAGATGATAACAATCCAATAATATAATACTAGGATCTGGTTTAAACCAAAGTCCACTAGTATTATCTATCTGAACATCATCCATGTAGCCAGTACATGTATGTGATCGGAACCCTGCCGTATACATCATTTCACCCGAAACAGGGAAACCCTCTGTGTGGGACTCTAAAGACTCGATACGCTAACAGTGGGTTTAACCACAAGTCCGTCAGTTGTACTAGTTGCATGTAACGGCTACCCAAGTATCTGTCGATAAGAAGGCCGATGAGCAAACTCATCTGAACTCCTACTAAGCCTATCTGTGACGATCTCCGTACAGTCCGGTCTATTCGTCTAAGACACTCGCATATCGGGCCTAGGAGGATGGTAACCGTCAGACCCCTAATAGCCCAATAAGTCATGCTGGAGTAGAGACCAATACACATAGAGAAACCACTGGAGTGCCTACCAGTAAATCTCGCTTGTCCTAGTCAGGGACTTTGTGTAATGGCTTTCCGAACACAGCGCGATATCAACCCTCAATACCGGGAGAGACGAATCTTATCTAACCGCTACTGCCTCCAAGTGTTTCGGGACTGCACCCAACCACTACCTGTTTGCACTCCTCATTTGAGCCATGGCAGGGTACTAATCTAAGTGCAGTAGGAACACATTTGAGACGAATAGTGATATCAAGTCAACGGACTAACCTGTACTCATACCACCCGGGAACTGCTACCTGACGATAGGTATAATACGAACCAGCAGTTCCCAACGAGTCCATTTAGTGTAACTCATAACCCAATGACCACCTGTATACTATCTCCGGTACGACGTACCAATGGCTGTGGGATAGACCATCTCTCCTGCTGGGATAAGAAGTATATACACTGGTCTACTCTGGAGTATCGATACCCCGTCTCGATAATCTTACGAATAGAGAACTGTATAAGGATGTGCTTATAGACTACCCATCCCCAAATCCATATATGGTAAAATAAACACATGCACATATTGAGGTAGAATCAAACCAAGTAGCATACTACCATTTTGAGTAAGACTGTTATTATAACTGTGAATATCCCAAGCTTCCAATATGTAATATATAATCCAGTATGATACAATAATGGCCTCTAAGGCATATATCATTAACAAGCTCTCGCTTGCACTAAGACCATGTATTGGAATATCGCGGACCTATCATCTCGATTAGCCTCTCGAACTGTATCTGAGGGATGGCCTTTGTGAATGGATCTGCATTGTTGTTCTCCGTCTCCACTCTCTGCACCTCGATCTCCCGGCGATCAACGATATCCCTGATCAGGTGGAACCGTCTCAAGATGTGTCTGGACTTCTGATGGGACCTTGCTTTCTTCGCTAAAGCTATAGCGCTATTGTTGTCACAATACAACGGTATTGGATCAATAATGGACGGAACCACGTGAAGCTTTGTCATGAACTTCCTGATCTAGACCGTTTCTTTCGCGGCGTCACATGCAGCGATATACTCCGTTTCCATCGTTGAGTCAGCAACGGTGTCGTGCTTGGAGCTCTTCCAACAGACCGCCCCTCCATTGAGGGTAAAGACATAACCCGACATAGACCTGGAGTTATCCTTATCACTATGGAAGCTGGAGTCGGCGAAGGCCTCGATCTGGAAGTCTTCTCTGCCATACACTAAGAACATCTCCTTAGTCCTTCTTAGGTACTTTAGATTGTTCTTCACTGATGTCTAGTGCTTCTCCCCTGAGTTTGACTGATACCTACTTACAACGCTCAGTGCGTAAGCTACATCTGGTCTGGTATACAACATCGCATACATTATAAAGCCTACCGCAGAAGTGTACGGTATAATAGTCATGTGATCCATTTCCAAATCAGTCTTGGGAAACATCTTTTGAGAGAGGGTGATTCCGTGACAAGCCGGTAGATTACCACGCTTTGAATCTTCCATACTAAATCTTTTTAGTATGGTGTCGATGTACCTTAATTGTGAAAGTCTCAACATCCATTTAGATCTATCATGATAGATCTGGATCTCCAGAATGTAGGAGGTATCACCCAGGTCCTTTATGGAGAACCTTTGTGACAAGAATCATTTGACAGATTGTAGCAGAAGAATGTCATTTTCTATCAGGAGAATGTCATCCATGTACAAGACGAGAAATACCCTAGTTCTCGCTACAATTTTACTATAGATGCGTGGTTCATCTGGATTTTTGACAAAGTCGAATTGCTTGACCGTCTCATCAAAACAGATGTTCCAACTCCGCGATGTCTGCTTTAATCCATAAATGGATTTAAGCAACTTGCACACTCTTCCGCTGCTCTTACTCTCTATAAAACCCTCCGGCTGATTCATATAGACACACTCTTCCAAATTTCCATTCAGAAAAGCGGTCTTTACGTCCATCTGCCAAATTTCATAATCATGGAAGGCAGCAATGGCAAGAAGGATCCGAATGGATTTGAGTATAGCCACTGAAGAAAAGGTTTCATCATAGTCCAAACCAAATCATTGATGATAACCATTTGCAATAAGTCTAACCTTGTAGGTTTCAACCTATCCATCTACACCAATCTTCTTTCTGAAGATCCATTTGCAGCCTATGGGTTTTACCCCTTCGGAGTAATGTCCAAAGTCCATACTTTGTTGGTGTACATAGACTCCATTTATGTCTGCATTGTATCCAGCCATTTTACCGAGTCTTTGCTCTGAATGTCTTGCTGGAAGCTAGTTGGCTCATTATCGTCGATGATGCAATCCTCTCTATCCCCGTCTATAAGAAAACCGTAGTATCTCTCGGGTGGATGAGATTACCTACTAGTCCTGCGGAGTGGCGCGGGAATGTCCGGTTCTTTCAAAATTTCTGGTTCCACCATGCTTTCGGTAATAGCTTGTGGTTCTGGAATTTCTTCCAGTTCTATTGTGCTCCCACTTATTTCTTTTTGAAAAAATTGAGTTTCCAAAAAATGGGCATGCCGAGAAACAAAGACCTTTGGTTCCTCCGCGTAATAGAAAAGATACCCCATGAAGTTCTTTGGGTATCCCAAAAACTTACACAGTATTGAGCGTGCCTCGAGTTTGTCTGCATGCAGATTTTTTACAAAAGCTGAACATCACCATATCTTCAGATACTGAAAATAAGGTTTCTTCCTACTCCACATCTGATATGGTGTGGTAGGCACTGACTTAGTAGGAATCTTGTTCAAAAGATATGCAGTTGATTCTAGTGCATAAACTTAGAAGGATCGCAGTAACTCGGCGTTACTCATCATGGAACGTATCATATCCAATAAGATTCTGTTCCTCCTTTCCGATACACCGTTCTGTTGAGATGTGTATGGAGGAGTAAGCTGAGAGAGAATTCCATTCTCTTTTAAATAATTCAGGAACTCGGCACTTAAGTATTCACCACCTCGATCAGATCTAAGTGTCTTGATACTTTTACCGGTTTGTTTTTCCAATTCATTCTTATATTCCCGGAATTTCTCAAAGGTCTCGGATTTATGTTTCATCAAGAATACATGTCCATACCTTAAGAAATTATCTGTAAAAGTAATGAAATAGGAATAACCACTTCTTGCATATGTAGACATTGAACCACAAACGTCGCTGTGTATGAGTCCCAAGAGCTATGTGGCTCTTTCTCCGTGTCTAGTGAACGGAGTCTTTGTCATCTTTCCTTTGAGATATGATTGACAAGATGCAAGGACTGATATTCGAACGGATCCAAATATCCCTCTTTATGTAAATTTTTCAACCATGTTTCATTAATGTGACCCAGTCTACAATGCCATAAGAAAGCCTGATTTAATTCTGGAGACTTTCTTTTAAGTGTGTTCTGGACATTGAAAACCTGAGCTTGATTTAATACGTATATACCGTTATCTAGTGTACCTGACCCAATCAAATTTTGATTAAGGTGGATGTGGATCACATTACTTACAAATGTAAAATCATAACCTTCTTTAGAAAGTAAAAATACATAATGATATTAGAAGCCATACTAGGTACACACAAACAGTTACGCAAAATCAAAATCTGTCCACTTGTTAATCCTAAGTGATATTCCACTACGGATACAGTATCCACGCTCATTCTATTAGAAACCCTGAAAGTAATATCACCTGCATTGATAACTCTACGGTTTCTCAGAGTCTGTAATGAATTACAGATATGAGATCCTGATTCGGTATCTAGTACCTAAAAAGGAGAGTAAATTGACAAACAGTTTTCAATCATAAACACGCCTGAAGCCGAAACCACAACGTGCTTCGAATCCTGGTTTCTGGCTTTCCAAGCCCTGCAGTCCTTCTGCCAATGATCTTTCCCGTGACAATAGAAACATTCCTCCTTCCTTACTGTTGGCCCCAAAACTTTTGCCCTGCCCTTTCTGTCACGCCCCGCTTCCCGGTATACGGTGAAGAGGACGGAACTAGTTCGCTACGTATTTACTGTGAAGTAAATATGCTAAGCGTATCTAAGCAATATAAAAGTAAATGCACAAGAGACAAGTTATAATAAAACAACAACTTTATTTATTCACATTCTTTCTGTACAATACGTGGAAAGTAAATACAACTGAAATAAAAAGCAATGCCTAAACAATGGCATAATAGAAAAGAAAGGTACTGAAATGGAAAAGTGTACAATGAACTAAAGCTCGGGGTCTTCACTGAACTGGTCCAAGTCTTCAGCAGTGGGCTCGATCTCTGACGGGTCCAAATCACCTGACGACATTCAAAGAAGAAAGAAATAGAATGTCGTCAGCGAACAGATCGCTCGGTAAGTCCCAAAGATAAGAGGAAAGTAGAATAGACAGAATAAGAAAGTGTCTTTTAAAGTTGTATTATATTGTTGTAATGTTGTATTAACGCTGTTGTTTGTAGCTTGGTACAAAAGAATGCCAGTGTATATGAGAGGAGTCTCTATATACCAGAGACTAGATGCAAGTATAGCACAAGGAACCGTTTATGCCACGGTACAACAGCAACTGGATTCATGTTAGGTGTGTTAAGTCTTATAATCTCGTGCCACTTCTAACACCTTCCGTACCAATCTACCCCTTAAACCCCAAGATTTCTTGTTTGTATTGTTTGTTTTGTAAATTGTATTGATTGTATAATTGATTGATTGACCGAAACCATGATATCAGTAAACGGATGTAACCGTAGAATCATGTAAATGGAATAACTGGAGAACCATGTAAATGGAATGTATATCCATGGTTCGGTTCGGTCAAGTTGTATAGTTTGATAATTGGATTCATGCATTCATGTTGAATTGTAATATTGAAGATTTATAGATTGTATATTGTAGATTGTAGATTATACTTGAATCATATTCAAGTCAGATTATAATGAGACTCAAACTGAGTTAGACAATTAGAAAAGTAAATTGAAGTCCTGATTGTTTTGATGTTATCGATAACCGCTGTACATTGACGGCAGAATTTGTGTCTTTTTCAAAGACGATTACCGTATTGAAAACACCATTGTTACGTTGTCTACCTTAGATAGGCAAGCACCCACTTTTGCTGTTCCCTGAGGCTCAAGAGATTGGTCCCGCTTAAACCTATATTTACTAGGGTCCTTAGGGTAAATTATAGAACTTGAGGGGGTTTTATATAAAATTACTTTTATATACTTTTCAAAATACACCCCAAGTATTTATTATTCGTCTTTAGAGTTGTAATGAATGTGGATTTTATATTGTGATATTTCTAGTAAAATCCTAATTTCATAAATAAAGGCATTTATTTGTAATATTGGTTTTGCATGGAATTCATGGTATTTTAGTGTAAAATTGATTCTTGTGATATTGTAGAAAGGTGGAATATTTATAATACTTAAAAAAATATATATGTTTATGTTACATATACATATATTTATATGAAAATAATTTTTGTATATATCTATAATATTCTAGAAATCTCGTTTTCTTAAGATATCGTATTTTAAATCTTTCAAGACCGAATGCTCCTTGCGGAGGTCTGAATCTCGCACTACTAGGCCCGAAGATGTGCGATAAACCACACCATCCCGAACGGGTTTCCCAAAATGGGTTGTAGCAGCGCTTTGCAAAGATTGTATAAATACTAAATCCTTTAGAAAACGGTTTTATTAAGTAAATGGTATTTAAATGAAAATGTGTCGTTTTCCCGTATTCTATGTTTTAGGGTCTCCTAAGTCAACAAGGCTGCTCCTAACTGGTCCAAAGCGATAAGTTGTGAGATATCCCTCAAATCGCCTCTTCACCACCAATTGTGGCCAGGCAAGTACAAGTGAAGAAAGGAGGGATCCGCTCACGAATCACCGTGAGACGGGCCTTTTATAGTTACCTTTCTTACTTGTCTCGTCTAGGCACCACAAAATCAGGTTTAGATAAACGACTTAATGCCCACAACCTTCCTCTGTCCTAATGAGCGCGACGGTCCTTAATTGGCTGAGTCTATATATTTTCTTTGTTTTTATTATTAGCTCAAAAGTTATTTATTTGTAAAGATGATTTCCCGTATTCTATGTTCCCGAGGGTGTCGTGCTATGTTGCATATGAGTGTGTGAGGAGGTAGGTCGTTACCTCGTGATCTACTTAAAGGTATAGCAAGTTTAATGAACTTAAATGTATAATTGAAACAATGTGGTATTTAAATGAAAAATACGATAAAGTGAAATAGCCATCATTTTATGAAATGAAACTTGATCAATTTGGTTGATTAGTGTTTAATAGTCAACATGAGGGAGTTTAAGCATAATTGTATTAACGAGAAGTGAAGTTTTATAAGAAACCCGAATTGGAAATCGGATTTGTTCCGATTCCGTCGGGTTTTGTAAATCCGTATTTTTAAAATGGAAAAGAAAGTTAGAAATAGGACTTATGAGTTTTGGACAACTAGAAGAGGGATATGGTTCAGAAGGAGTCGACGGTGCGTCGTTTCGTCGCCGGGAGTTCCTACAGTCGTTGCCGGAAAATCCGCCGAAGAATTTGCCGGAGCATCGTCTTTCGCTCACTTCGATTGCATACAAGGTTTTCTTGAGAATTCTAGAGAGTTGTCTCAGAGTTTAGGGTGAGAGGGTAGAGAGTAGGGGTGGTATTTATAGGGTTAGACTAGGGGTAGGGTAGATGAAGGGTTTTAAATAAAAAAATGTATAAATGTATAAAAAAATCATTAAAATAGAGTAAATGGTGGTTAATGGGCTCTCTGGAAACGATCCAATTAAATGGAATATGCAGAGGAGTTGGGAATGTGAAAAGGTACAGTTTCCATTCAGGCGACTCGGCCGTCCGGCGGCGGCGGCCCGAGTCGGCCGGTCCGCCGACCGAGTCGGGCCGAGTCGAGGCATGGGTAGGTGGGGGGTCTCCTGGGGTGCTCACTGGTGCTTTTAGTTTAGTGGGTGTAGTGGGAAATTCTGGAGTTATCACGTGTTGACTGTTGGGCTTCTATAAAATTTAAAACAAAAGAAATATTAAAATAATGTGGGACATAGGATTTGAACTTTGGTGGCTTGGTTCAGCAGTGCAAGGTATTACCAATGAGCTACAAGCTCCTTCTTGTAATTATGGTGTGAGATAAATACTTAAAGTGGTAACAGTAACATTAAATACTCCAAGTATACTTTAAATTTAAATCAAATTTATGTACACTAAAATGGAGTTGTTACAGTCTACCCTACTTACAAAAATTTCGTCCTTGAAATTTACAACTTTAATTTGAGGACTAGTTTACAAAGAGGTGAGAATATCTTGCACGCATTTCATCTTCCCTTTCCAAAGTGGACTCTCCTGGAGTGTCTTTCCTCCACATCACTCGGACCAAGTTGACTTCCTTGTTCCGAAGTGTCTTCACTTTCCTGTCCAGGATCTCCACAGGTTGTTGCTCACAAGATAAGTCGGGCTGTATAGTGAGCTCAGAATGATCGAGAACATGGCTGGGGTCATTCACATACCTTCTGAGTTAGGATATATGGAACACATTATGCACTCCTTCCAATGAGGGTGGAAGCGCTAAGTGGTATGCCACTTCTCCGACTCGTTCGAGTATGTCGAACGGTCCAATGTATCTCGGACTTAATTTACCCCGTCTTCCAAATTGGATCACTCCGTGGTTCGGAGATATCTTTAAGAACACATGATCTCCTGGATGGAACTCCAAGTGACGTCTCTTTGCATCAGCCCAGTGCTTCTGTCGATCTTGAGCTATGCGCATCCTTTCTCTGATAGTACGAACCAAATCAACAGTCTCTACTATCATCTCTAGTCCAAGAAGTTCCCTATCTCCGATGTCGTCCCAACTTAATGGTGATCGACACTTCCTTCCATACAGTGCTGCAAAAGGTGCCATTCCTATGCTTGTTTGGTAGCTGTTGTTGTACGAGAACTCCACAAGGTGTAGGTGATCTTCCCACGATCCTTTGAAGTCTAACATACATGCTCTGAGCATATCCTCCAAGATCTGAATAGTTCGCTCAGACTGACCATCGGTTTGTGGATGATAAGCCGTGCTGAAGTTCAGACTTGTTCCCAAGCTTGCTTGCAGACTCTGCCAAAATTGCGATCGGAACCTGGTGTCACGATCGGAGACAATGCAGACCGGTACTCCATGAAGTCTCACAATTTCCTGTATGAGTTCATGGGTATCAGAGATAGTACATTATGAAGAGTTTAAATCTTTAAGTAGATTGTTAGCTCCATGTATTTCTTTGCTAGTGTCTCAGTAGATTGGCCAACTCGAAATGGGATGAAGTGGGCCGATTTTGTGAGTCGATCCACAATGACCCATACGGCATCGTTACCCTTTATGCTACGAGGAAGAGCAATCACAAAATCCTTCGTGATATGTTGCCACTTCCATTCTGGGATTGGTAACGGTTGAAGTAATCCAGCAGTCCTGTAATGTTCAGCCTTTACTTGCTGACACACCAAGCATTTTGCAACGCTTCTGGCTACTTCACGCTTCATTCCATGCCACCAATAATTCTGACGTAGATCTTTGTACATTTTGGTACCTCCAGGATGTACTGAGCAGGGAGAGCTGTGAGCTTCTTTCATTAACTCTTCCCGAACAGGACCTTTTGGTACACATAATCTGCTGCCATATCTCAAAGATCCGTCTTCATGGATGATGAAGTCTGTTCTGAGTCCATTCTCCACTTGTTCTCTGATGTTTTGCAACTTAGCATCACTTGCTTGAGCTGCTTTGATCTGATTGACAATGGTTGATTGAACTTGTAAATTCATCAAACTTGAAGCGTTACCTGGCATAACTACTTCAATCTTCATCTGATACAAGTCTTGTTGAAGCTTCCACTGAGCGGTGAGACTCATCGATAATGGTTGGCGACTAAGTGCATCAGGTACCACATTCACCTTCCCTGGATGATATTGCAAGTTGATGTCAAAGTCCGCCATGAGTTCTAACCATCTTCTCTGCCACATATTCAACTCCTTCTGAGTAAACACGTACTTCGGGCTCTTATGATCTGTGTAGATGTTCACTCGTTCACCAAATAGATAATGACGCCAAATCTTGAGAGCAAAGATGACGGCTGCCAACTCCAGGTCATACGTCGGATAATTGCGCTCATGAGCCTTCAGTTGTCTTGAAGCATAAGCCACAACCTTACCATGCTGATGTAGAACACATCCTAATCCCTTACCGAATGCATCGCAATGCACTTCGAATCCTCCAGATTGATCCGGTATGACGAGAATAGGTGTTGATGTCAACCTTGACTTGAGTTCTATGAAAGCTTGTTCGCATGCTTCTGACCACACAAAATCTTCATCTTTACGTGTGAGCTTGGTCAGGGGTGTTGCTATCTTCGAAAAGCCTTCAATGAACCTTCTGTAATATCCAGCTAAACCTAAGAAACTCCGAATGTCCTTCACTGAGTTTGGTGTAGGCCATTCGCTAACTGCTGAAACCTTCGCTGGATCCACAGAGATTCCATCACCTGATACGATATGTCCAAGAAAACCAACTTGCTTTAGCCAAAACTCACACTTGCTGTACTTGGCATAGAGCTGGTGTTGTCGAAGAGTTTCCAGGATAATTCGTAGGTGTTCGACATGTTCTTTCCGACTCTTAGAATACACCAGGATATCGTCGATGAAGATGACAACAAACCTGTCTAAGTACTCCTGGAAAACTTGATTCATTAGGTTCATGGATATTGCTGATGCGTTGGTCCCTCCAAATGGCATCACTAGGAATTCGTAATGCCCATAGCGAGTTCTGAAAGCTGTTTTATGAATATCAGCTTCCTTGACCTTCACCTGATGATAACCTGAATGAAGATCCAATTTAGAGAACACACAAGATCCACTTAGCTGATAGAATAAATTGTCAATACGCGGGAGTGGATACTTGTTCTTTATACTGACCTCGTTCAAGGCTCTGTAATCGATGCACATTCTGTATGAACCTTCCTTCTTCTTCACAAGTAGTACTGGTGATCCCCAACTTGAAGTGCCGGGACGAATCCATCCTTTCGCCAGTAATTCGTCCAACTGTGTTCGGACTTCCTTCAATCCTTCCAGACTTAGTCGATAAGGTGCTTTGATCACCGGTTGTGCTCCTGGTACTAAATCAATGCTGAATTCAAGAGCTCGATCGGGAGTCAAACCTGATATATCGTCAGGAAACACATCGTCGAACTCTCGAATCACATCTGGCCTTGATTCTTCCTCTGCTTGAGCTGCTGCAACTACCGCTTCCCTTGGCTTCGCTTTGTAGGTACTTGGCTCCAGGGTACGGTCTCCGCTTTTGAAATAGAAGACCAGATGGTCTGGAATCTCGAATACTACTCTCCTTTGACGACAGTCGATGGTAGCATAAAAAGTTCCAAGCCAATCCATACCTAGAACCACATCAAAGTTCGGTATGTCCAGCACTTTGAAGTCAGCATAAAACTCTCTGCTGTAGACGACGACTGGACACAAGCTGTATCCCATGGTTGCCTTTAGAACGCCATTTCCTGAACTGACATTCCAGCTGGATACAAGCGGTGAGACTGGAATCGCATGGGTTCGGACGAACCGTTGCGACATAAAGCAGTGAGATACTCCAGCATCAAACAGTGCTAGTGCAGGTATTGAGGATACTAAGATTGTACCTAAGATATGTGGGATATGTTTTAGGTATAGTGAAAAGTATGTAGATAAATAGCAATACTGAAAAAAAAGGTTTGAGAAGAAAATTTTACCAGTGATAACTTGGCCAGTGGCCTCAGCTTCTTCCACGATCATCGTGAAAGCCTGGCACCTTGATACATTCCTCCTGGCCTGAGGAGCATTCCTCGGAACGTTCCTTTGAGCTTGATGGAACTGACGAGGAGGTGGTGCAGCTTGTGGTCCTCTGGGTGGTGCAAGTAGTGCAAGTCTTGGAGCAGGTGCTTAGATGGCTGGGCGCTGTGGGTAATTGTTTGCTGGCCTGGGTGCAACAATTGGATCTTGTTTATGAGGACAAGATCCAATACCATGAGCAGCTGAGCCGCAGATTAAGCAAAGGTTGTTCGCACGCCGGCAATCTTTCGCCAGATGCCCATTTCTCTTGCAGTAGTTATAAAAGGCTGGGCTGGGCCTGTTGATTGGTGCTCCTGGACGCCTTGGCACAAAAGATGGTCTGGACGAGGCTCCTCCTGCCATCTGGTTAGCAGGGCGGTTAACTCCTTCAGACTGAGATTTGCCCCTCGCTTTTATCACTGCCTCATAACTGCGGGCAGCTTCCAGAGCATCTTCATGAGTTGGAAATTTCCCTGTGGCTAGTGCAGCCTGAATTTCCGTGTCCAACCCCTGTTGAAAACGGCGGGCTCTGTTCTCGTTCGTCGGTATCAAATGTGCCGCGAATCTGTTTAAAGGATTGTGTTAGTTGTATATTATGTGATATTTTAAAAATTGAAATATTGTGACATATCTTACCGACTTAGCATGGTGAATTCAGCGTCATACTCATCTACTGACTTGTCCCACATCGAACCTTGTTGTAGATGAATGAACTGTTGTTCCATGGCAAACCTGGCAGTCACAGAGAAGTACTTCGCGTCGAACTTATCGCGAAAAGTCTTCCATTCAATAGGCTATTCAAGACAGCTTTCTTCCGCCTTCCACCAGTTGCGAGCATTGTCCGTGAGCTGCAGTTTCTCCACAGGGACCCAAGCTATGTCTGGCACTTGTGCTGCCGCCAGATCATCCTCTATACTTTATGCCCATTCCTCAGCTTCAAGTGGGCTTCCTTTTCCGGAGAACTTTTTGGGATGCAAAGCTATGAATTGCTTTATCCTAGGTGCTTCAGTCTCGGGATGGTTCAAGAGTTGCTGCTGTCCCTCAAGGAGGCTGTGAATGGCCTCAAGCAGAACTGTTTGTTTGGTGGGTGGAGCAGGAACAGTAGGTACGATTGGTAGTGGAGGTGGAGTGTTGTTGAAGTTGGCACTTGTGTTGTTTGGTGAATCCATAACCTTGAAGAAAAATTTAGGTTAGGACAGATTCAAGTACATGAAATGATAAGATTCAAGGAATATGAAATTGTAAGATTTAAGGAACATGAATTGTAAAGAATGTTTTAGTTGCTTGTTCTTGTGTTATATTGCTTAAATTTTTCACGCAGAACAGAACTGCATAGTATGGTTCTATAAGGTTCGAGACCTGCATGGGCCACCAACAAAACCTGCCACGCCCCGCTTCCCGGTAAACGGCGAAGAGGACTGGACTGGTCCGCTACGTATTTACTGTGAAATAAATACGCTAAGCGTATCTAAGCAATATAAAAGTAAATGCACTAGAGACAAGTTATAATAAAACAGCAACTTTATTTATTCACATCCTTTCTGTACAATACATGGAAAGTAAATACAACTGAAATAAAAAGTAATGCCTAAAAAATGGCATAATAGAAAAGAAAGGTACTGAAATGGAAAAGTGTACAATGAACTAGAGCTCGGGGTCTTCACTGAACTGGTTCAAGTCTTCAGCAGTGGGCTCGATCTCTGACGGGTCCAAATCACCTGACGACATTCAAAGAAGAAAGAAATAGAATGTCGTCAGCGAACAGATCGCTCGGTAAGTCCCAAAAATAAGAGGAAAGTAGAATAGACAGAATAAGAAAGTGTCTTTTAAAGTTGTATTATATTGTTTTAATATTGTATTAACGATGTTGTTTGTAGCATAGTACAGAAGAATGCCAGTGTATACAAGAGGAGTCTCTATATGCCAGAGACTAGAGGAAAGTATAGTACAAGGAACCGTTTATGCCACGGTACAACAGCAACTGGATTCATGTTAGGTGTGTTAAGTCTTACAATCTCGTGCCACTTCTAACACCTTCCGTACCAATCTACCCCTTAAACCCCGAGATTTCTTGTTTGTATTGTTTGTTTTGTAAATTGTATTGATTGTATAATTTATTGACTGACCGAAACCATGATATCAGTAAACGGATGTAACCGTAGAATCATGTAAATAGAATAGCTGGAGAACCATGTAAATGGAATGTATATCCATGGTTCGGTTCGGTCAAGTTGTATAATTTGATAATTGGATTCATAGATTCATGTTGAATTGTAATATTGAAGATTTGTAGATTGTAGATTGTAGATTGTACTTGAATCATATTCAATTCAGATTATATTGAGATTCAAACTAAGTCAGACAATTAGAAAAGTAAATTGAAGTCCTGATTGTTTTGATGTTATCGGTAACCGCGGCACATGGACGGCAGGATTTGTGTCTTTTTCAAAGACGATTACCGTATTGATAACACCATTGTTACATTGTCTACCTTAGATAGGCAAGCACCCACTTCTCCGGTTCCCTGAGGCTCAAGAGATTGGTCCCGCTTAAACCTATATTTACTAGGGTCCTTAGGGTAAATTATAGAACTTGAGGGGGTTTTATGTAAAAATACTTTTATATACTTTTCAAAATACACCCCAAGTAATTATTATTCGTCTTTAGAGTTATAATAAATGTGGATTTTATATTGTGATATTTCTAGTGAAAATATCCTAATTTCATAAATAAAGGCATTTATTTGTAATATAGGTTTTGTATGGAATTCATGGTATTTTAGTATAAAATTGATTCTTATGATATTGTAGAAAAGATGGAATATTTATAATACTTAAAAAATATAGATATGTTTATGTTACATATAAATATATTTATATGGAAATAATTTTTGTATATATCTATAATATTCTAGAAATATCGTTTTCTTAATATATCGTATTTTAAATCTTTCGAGACCGAATGCTTCTTGCGGAGGTCTGAATCTCGCACTACTAGGCCGGAGGATGTGCGATAAACCGTACCATCCCGAACGGGTTCCCCAAAATGGGTTATAGCGGCGCTTTGCAAAGATTTGTATAAATACTAAATGCTTTAGAAAACGGTTTTACTAAGTAAATGGTATTTAAATGAAAATATGTCGTTTTCGCGTATTCTATGTTCTAGGGTCTCCTAAGTCAACTAGACTGCTCCTAACTGGTCCAAAGCGACAAGTTGTGAGATATCTCTCAAATCGCCTTTTCACCGCCAATTGTGGCCCGGTAAGTACAAGTGAAGAAAGGAGGGATCCGCTCACGAATCACCGTGAGACGGGCCTTTTATAGTTACCCTTCTCACTTGTCTAGCCTAAGCACCACAAAGTCAGGTTTAGATAAATGACTGAATGCCCACAACCTTCCTCTGTCCTAATGAGCGCGACAGTCCTTAATTGGCTGAGTCTATATATTTTCTTTTTTTTTATTATTAGCTCAAAGGTTATTTATTTGTAAAGATGATTTCCCGTATTCTATGTTCCCGAGGGTGTCATGCTATGTTGCATATGAGTGTGTGAGGAGATAGGTCGTTACCTCGTGATCTACTTAAGGTATAGCATGTTTAATGAACTTAAATGTATAATTGAAACAATGTGGTATTTAAATGAAAAATACGATAAAGTGAAATAACCATCATTTTATGAAATGAAACTTGATCAATTTGGTTGATTAGCGTTTAATAGTCAACATGAGGGAGTTTAAGCATAATTGTATTAACGAGAAGTGAAGTTTTATAAGAAAACTGAATCGGAAATCGGATTTGTTCCGATTCCGTCGGGTTTTGTAAATCCGTATTTTTAGAATGGAAAAGAAAGTTAGAAATAGGACTTACGGGTTTTAGACAACTAGAAGAGGGATATGGTTCGGAAGGAGTCAACGGTGCATCGTTTCGTTGCCGGGAGTTCCTACGGTCGTTGCCGGAAAATCCGCCGAAGAATTTGCCGGAGCTTCGCCTTTCGCTCACTTCGATTGCACACAAGGTTTTTTTGAGAATTCTAGAGAGTTGTCTCAGAGTTTGGGGTGAGTGGGTAGAGAGTAGGGGTGGTATTTATAGGGCTAGGCTAGGGGTAGGGTAGATGAAGGGTTTTAAAAAAAAATGTAAAAATGTATTAAAAAAATCATTAAAATAAGAGTAAATGGTGGTTAATGGGCTCTCTGGAAACGATCCAATTAAATGGAGTGTGCAGGGGAGTTGGGAATCTGAATAGGCACAGTTTCCATTCAGGCCACTCGGCCATCCGGCCAAGTCCGGCCGGCGGTGCCGGCCCGAGTCAGACCGAGTCGAGGTATGGGTAGGTCGGGGTTCTCCTGGGGTGCACACTGGTGTATTAGTTTAGTGGGTGTAGTGGGAAATTCTAGAGCTATCACGTGTTGACTGTTGGGCTTCTATAAAATTTAAAACAAAATAAATATTAAAAATAATGTGGGGCATGGGATTTGAACTCTGGTGGCTTGGTTCAGCAATGCAAGGTATTACCAATGAGCTACAAGCTCCTTCTTGTAATTATGGTGTGAGATAAATACTTAAAGTGGTAACAGCAACATTGAATACTCCAAGTATACTTTAAATTTAAATCTAATTTATGTACATTAAAAATGGAGTTGTTACACTTTCCCTCTACTTTACTGACACCGCCTATCGTCTTGGTGGAGATCTTCTTCTTCTCTCCCTAAGCTTTTGTCTTAGATCTAGAAAAGGAAGATTCCCCAATAAGCAGAGCGGTTGTCTTCTTGAATTTCTGCAGGGTGCCCTCAGCGCTCGTCAACATGTTGAAGAGTTCTGGAAGTGAAACTTCTTTTTCTTGAATGTTGAAATTCAAGATAAACTGGGCGTAAGTAGAGGGGAAGGACTGTAGAATCAAGTCAATATATAACTTGTTCTCCAACGTGGTCTCATGGTCCGTGAGCCTTTTAATATAGTTAATCCTCGTAAAGAAGTGGTCCCCTATAGATGACCCGACAGCCAATCTCGCCTAAAACCATATCTTAAAAGTCTCATATCTTGCGATATGAGATTTCTCTCCATATAAATCCTTGGTGTGGAGGAAGATGGAAGCTAAGTCCATCTTCTCGATGTAGGGTGTTTTTCTTCACCCCATTGAGATGGGAATACGCGCGCACTTGTTAGGCGTACTACAGATTCCCCCTGCCTAGGGTAGGCCGGGGTTTAATGATTGTGGGGATCCAAATCTCCGGCAGACGCGCACAAAGCTGCCGTTAATTACCTCTCGCCTTTTGGAGCGAGGGAACCTCCGATTGACGGGTTAAACTGGTCATGCGAACTCAATGTGCAGTGTACGTATGTTTTGTTTTGGAAGGTCTTGGATATATCGGGAGCCACGCAGAGTTTTTACGGGGGAGACATATTTAATGTGGAGTGCATAAAAAAGGAAGGGAAAAGCGCCTTAAGGGCGCGTGCGTAGCACGTGGGCGCATGGTGCCCGGGGTCACGTGCGCGTACGTGACCGTTGGGCGCCTCGGCGACCGAGATCACGTGGCGCACACGTGATCGTTGGGCGCCTCAGCGCCCGGGGTCACGTGGCGCACACGTGACCGATGGGCGCCTCAGCGCCCGGGGTCACATGGGCACTCGTGACCGTTTGGGCGCCTCAACGCCCGGGGTCACGTGGGCGCACGTGACCGTTGGGTGCCTCAGCGCCCGGGGTCATGTGGGCGCACGTGACCGTTGGCCGCCTCAGCGCCCCAGGGTCACGTGGCGCACACGTGACCTTTGGGCACCTCAGCACCCGGGGTCACGTGGGCGCATGTGACCATTGGGCGCCTCAGCGCCCGGGGTCACGTGGCGCACACGTGACCACAGGAAATCACCCGCTGGAGGGGGGCCTAGCCCTTAGATTGGGGAGTTGAACTCCCAAGGGATTTTTGGAGTTAAACTCCTGACAGAAAATTAATTTATGGAGTTAAACTCAAACAGATCTAGAAAGGAGTTAAACTCCTAGAAATCTTTGGCCCTTCTTCTGAGTCTTGGATCTGTCCAAAGTTAGATTCTTAGAGATGGGTCTCCTTCTTCTTTTTCTATTGGTCGGATCTCGAAAACCAAGAGGTGTGAGATTTTAAAGATCTCTCTTTTTCGAGATCTGGTGGAAGATCTAAGTTCCCCTTCGTGGGTTTTGTGGTGGAAAGCTATTTATTTTGAGAAAATGAAGAGTTAAACTCTTGATTTAATTCAAAGAGGAAGAAGGTTTCTTAGAACCTTGAGAAAGGGGAAAGAGGCACAAACCCTAGTTTTTTGGGGGGGGATGAAAATTGTATATTTATTCATCATCATGTTGGCTTTTATAGGCTTACATATTTACATATAGCCCCTTGGGCTTTACAAAATGGCGTTTTTCCCATCCCATGGTTCATGTGCCATTTCTATTTGCACATAAGCCATAGGCTTTACAAAAATATCGCTTTATGCCCATTTGCTTACATTCATGCATAAAAAATTACATAAAAATTATTTATTACATGATTTTTATTTCAGCATGGGAGAGGCCGGCCGCTTCATGTTAGGGCTCGACCTGGGCATGGGCCCACTTGGCTTGGGGTTGACTTTGACTTTGACTTGGTCAACCGGGGTGCAATTTTCGACTTCAACAAAGTGCCCCCCATCAATAAATGCACACCACATATATGGGTCGTGTGCATGAAATTGATGGATCTTCTTTCGCGTGGAGGCGACTTGCTTTGGTTCCCACTTTTTGGGATGCACTGCCCTTTTTACGACATGGACGGTTGACGCTTGATGCGTCTCCGAGATGGAGTGTCTGTGGTAGACGTTTCTCTGGCCCGGAGCGATTTGGTTCCCGCTTTGTAGGAAGCCTGCACTGCCCTTTTTGCGACATGGACGGTCGACGCTCTGATCCGGAGCGATTTGGTTCCCGATTTGTGGGAAGCCTGCACTGCCCTTTTTGCGATATGGACGGTCGACGCTTGACGCATCTCCGAGACGGAGTGTCCGCGGTAGAATTTTCCCTGGCCCGGAGTGATCTGGTTCCTGCTTTGTAGGAAGCCTGCACTGCCCTTTTTGCGACATGGACGGTCGACGCTCTGATCCGGAGCGATTTGGTTCCCGATTTGTGGGAAGCCTGCACTGCCCTTTTTGCGACATGGACGGTCAACGCTCTTATCCGGAGCAATTTGGTTCCCGATTTGTGGGAAGCCTGCACTGCCCTTTTTGCGACATGGACGGTCAACGCTTGACGCGTCTCCGAGACGGAGTGTCCGTGATAGATTTTTCCCTGGCCCAGAGTGATCTGGTTCCTTCTTTGTAGGAAGCCTGCACTGCCCTTTTTGCGACATGGACGGTCGACGCTCTGATCCGGAGCGATTTGGTTCCCGATTTGTGGGAAGCCTGCACTGCCCTTTTTGCGACATGGATGGTCGACGCTCTGATCCGGAGCGATTTGGTTCCCGATTTGTGGGAAGCCTGCACTGCCCTTTTTACGACATGGACGGTCGACGCTTGACGTGTCTCCGAGACGGAGTGTCCGTGGTAGACTTTTCCCTGGCCCGGAGTTATCTGGTTCCTGCTTTGTAGGAAGTCTGCACTGCCCTTTTTGCGACATGGACGGTCGACGCTCTGATCCGGAGCGATTTGGTTCCCAATTTGTGGGAAGCTTGCACTGCCCTTTTTGCGACATGGACGGTCGACGCTCTGATCCGGAGTGATTTGGTTCCTGATTTGTAGGAAGCCTGCACTGCCCTTTTTACGAAATGGACGGTCGACGCTCTGATCCAGAGCGATTTGGTTCCCGATTTGTGGGAATCCTGCACTGCCCTTTTTGCGACATGGACGGTCGACTTGATCCCGAGAAGAAGCATAATTTCGATAGGGAAGGCAGATACACCGAGGCGAAGCTTGATTTCGACGCGGGGTATACTCTGAGGCGAATTATGACTCCGACGCAGAGTTGGTTAGTTGAATCGATTCCGAGGCGGAGCATAATTCCGACGAGGAGGTCGGTTGTTGATTCCGAGCCGAATCATAATTCCGACAGGGAAGGCAGATACGCCGAGGCGAAGCATGATTTCGACACGGTGTACACTCTAAGGCGAAGCATGATTCCGGCGTAGAGCTGGTTGGCAGACTTGATTCCGAGACAAAGCATAATTCCGACAGGAAAGGCAGATACACCGAGGCGAAGCTTAATTTCGACGCGGGGTAAATTCTGGGACGGAGCATGATTCCACCGTAGAGGTTGTTGGTTTGATTTTATTTGGGTTGACATCAGCATTGCTATACTGGAATATGGCACCAGAAGCGAATCATCATTTGCCTTTGAGAGGTTTTGGGATTGGTTTTGGTTTGGCATCTGCATTGCTACACTGGAATAATGCCAGGAGCAACTCATCATTTGCCCCGGGAGGATTTGGGAATTGGTTTTCTGTCGGCATCTGCATTGCTGCACTGGAATAATGCCAGGAGCAACTCATCATTTGCCCCGGAAGGATTTGGGAATTGGTTTTTTGTCGGCATCAGTATCGCTACACTGGAATATGGTACCAGGAGAGAATCATCATTTGCGTTTGTTTATTAGGAAACGATGGCTTAGGAGACAGGTTTTAAGTCCCTATCACCTAAGACTTTTCAATTTTGTGAGCCGTAAGGGTCTCACAAAGCATTTTCTCCCTACGGGTCGTAAGGATCCCGTAAGTGTATTTTCTTCTTAGGAGTCGTGAGGACTCCCAAGTGTATTGCTCTTTTGTGAGTCATAAGGATCTCACACGGGAATTTACTCCTCACAGAGTCGAGAGGACTTTGCGAGTGCATTTCATCTCTTTTTCACGAGTTTGCGCCCTTTCGGGTTTTCACAAACTCGCCGGCAGTCCCGCTATTTTTACTCACGGAGCTCTTTCGGGTTTTCATCTGTACCCATTTTTCTTGTGGACATACCTTCTTTTTTTCTTCTCTGTTTTTTTTTAATCTTCCCCGCCGGTGGGACTTTGAATGTGGTCTCGCCGGTAGGACTTGGGAGAGATTGGAATCGTTTTACACCCGTGGATCGTATATGGTTTTGCAGGATGTATGATCAAGACCATAGGACCGAACAAATTTCGGGACTTTGTTGGCGTCTGCATCGCTGCACTAGAATATGGGTGACTCATCATTCGCCATTGGGGTATGGGATTTGCAACTTGTTTGGCGTCTGCATCGCTGCACTGGAATATGGTACCAGGAGCGACTCATCATTCGCCGTTAGGGTCTGGGATTTGGAATTTGGTTGGCGTCTGCATCGCTACACTGGAATATGGTACCAGGAGCGACTCATCATTCGCCACTTGGGATTTGGGAAGCGATGGCTTAGGAGACAGGTTTAGATCCCTATCACCTAAGGCTTTTCAATTTTATAGGCCGTGAGGGTCCCATAAAAGCATTTTCTCCCTACGAGTCGTAAGGATCCCGCAGGTGTATTTTCTCCTTAGGAGCTGTGGGGACTCCCAAGTGTGTTTTTCCTTCGTGAGTCGTAAGGATCCCATGAAGCTTTGTTCTCCTCATGCATCGTGAGGACACGTGAGTGGGTCTTCCCAATGGAGCATAATTCCAAGGGCGGAGACCAGCCGCGTAACTGGTGATTACGGTGGGGCATGGGTATGATGAGAATTATTTGAGCCCGTGAATTGTATACGATGGTCAATTTTAGGACCAACCGTAGGGCTGGAAGAATTATAGGAAATTGGATTTTGGTTGGCGTCTGCATCGCTGCACTGGAATATGGTACCAGGAGCGACTCATCATTCGCCGTGTTTTTTTCTTTCTTTTATTTTCTTTTGTTTTTGCCTTGATTGCTCTATCATTTCAGCTTTTCTTATCGCGAAGGTCGCGATTGCCCTATCATTTCGGCTTTATTTTCATTTTTATTTTTACTCGCTGATTTTTATTGCGAGTTGCCCCATCATTTCGGCATTTTATTTTTTTTTTATATTTTTTTTGTTTTATTTACACATTTTTACGTCCCCAGTTTAACGACTTAGAGGTCGATTGTTCCCAGTTTAATGATGTGGTGGTCGATTGTTCCTAGTTTAATGACGTGGTGGTCGATAGCGCTTGCCCCCAGCTGGGGCTAAGGAAAGTCGTTCAAATACCGACTTGCGTTTGGGTTGGGGCACCCTCGAGATCACTACATTTGGTCTCCTGCCTTTCGAGACCGGTCTGTCTGTTGCTGGAGCTTGAGGAGCTGGGATGGAGTTAGCTGACACGAACATGATAGAGCCGAATGGTAGCGGCGGCTCTTCCCATTGTCGTCCGAGACTAGCCGGAAAGACCGTCCTAGCGTCCATCTTCATCGTGTAGGAGATGGGAGCCGTGTTGAGAGCTGAGTTCATCTTTGGAGACATTGTTGAAAAGTGATTGCTTGAAAACCTGCATAAAAGAGCATTATTTTAGTATAAATATAAGTATGTATATTTATTGAGTTCCCATGAACGTTTAACCCGAAATATGGGAGGAGAGATTAGTCCCACCGGGCGTGCCAGAATCTGTAGAGTGTTTTTCGTCACCCCATTGAGATGGGAATACGCGCGCGCTTGTTAGGCATACTACAGATTCCCCCTGCCAAGGGTAGGCCGGGGTTTAATGATTGTGGGGATCCGAATCTCCGGCAGCCGCGGACTTTTGGAGCGAGGGAACCTCCGATTGACGGGTTAAACTGGTCATGCGAACTCAATGTGCAGTGTACGTGTGTTTTGTTTTGGAGGGGCTTGGATATATCGGGAGCCACGCAGAGTTTTTACGGGGGTCCCGCTACCCGGATAGCGGGCTGGGGATCAAGGGGCTAGCAGCCCCTTTGCAGGGTACGGGGCAGCGCCCCGTTAGAAAAAAATTTCTAACGGGGGAGACATATTTAATGTGGGTGCAAAAAAAAAGAAGGGAAAAGCGCCTTAAGGGCGCGTGCGTAGCACGTGAGCGCGTGGTGCCCGGGGTCACGGGCGCACACGTGACCGTTGGGCGCCTCAGCGCCCGGGGTCACGTGGCGCACACGTGACCGATGGGCGCCTCAGCACCCGGGGTCACGTGGGCGCACGTGGCCGTTGGACGCCTCAGCGCCCGGGGTCATGTGGGCGTACGTGACCGTTGGGCGCCTCAGCGCCCCGGGGTCACATGGCGCACACGTCAACTTTGGGGGCCTCAGCGACCGGGGTCACATGGGCGCACGTGACCATTGGGCGCCTCAGCGTCCGGGGTCACGTGACCACAGGAAATCACCCGCTAGAGGGAGGCCTAGCCCTTAGATTGGGGAGTTGAACTCCCAAGGGATTTTTGGAGTTAAACTCCTGACAGAAAATTAATTTATGGAGTTAAACTCAAACAGATCTAGAAAGGAGTTAAACTCCTAGAAATCTTTGGCCCTTCTTCTGAGCCTTGGATCTGTCCAAAGTTAGATTCTTAGAGATGGGTCTCCTTCTTCTTTTTCTATTGGTCGGATCTCGAAGACCAAGAGGTGTGAGATTTTAAAGATCTCTCTTTTTAGAGATCTGGTGGGAGATCTAAGTTCCCCTTCGTGGGTTTTGTGGTGGAAAGCTATTTATTTTGAGAAAAGGAAGTGTTAAACTCTTGATTTAATTCAAAGAGGAAGAAGGTTTCTTAGAACCTTGAGAAAGGGGAAAGAGGCACAAACCCTAGTTTTTTGGGGGGGAATGAAAATTGTATATTTATTCATCATCATGTTGCCTTTTATAGGCTTACATATTTACTTATAGCCCCTTGGGCTTTACAAAATGGCGTTTTGCCCATCCCATGGCTCATGTGTCATTTCTTTTTGCACATAAGCCATAGGCTTTACAAAAATTTCGCTTTATGCCCATTTGCTTACATTCATGCATAAAAAATTACATAAAAATTATTTATTACATGATTTTTATTTCAGCATGGGGGAGGCCGGCCGCTTCATGTTAGGGCTCGACCTGGGCATGAGCCCACTTGGCTTGGGGTTGACTTTGACTTTGACTTGGTCAACCGGGGTGCAATTTTCGACTTCAACACTCGTACTGCCTCTGGTATTCATAATCCATTGAGGCTAACACGAGGCAATTGGCTTTCACACTGTTTCTTTCCCATGTCTTATAGATTTTAATATCCGCGACGGTAGAATCTGGACCTGTGACGGGGGGGCTTTGGTAGTAAAGAGGTAGCCTAGATTGTTATAGGTAATGGCCATCTGGACATTTCTAAGACAATCTTTATAGTTTGGCCCGGTCAATTTATTATTATCTAGTAATAACTAAAACCCGGTCATTTTGGTTGCTGCTGTCAGGAAAGAGAGAAGAAACACTCAATATGATGCTCTTGTAAGTTTAGATTGGTTATTAGTTTATCTAAATAGGATGGCTCTCACTGTTCCTCGAATCCACTTTCAACATAAAAGAAGAATTAGTCATGATTAATCTCACCCTACAATTCTTACTTAACCTTTCGGCCAAGCTAATGTTTGTATTTTGAGGGATATTTTCCAACGCTTTCGCGAAATTCCTTAATTGCATAACCTTTTTTCCCTGGAGGCGTAGCCCCGCTAACACCGTTCTAAGCACCTACTTAGTTTATAACAATGATTGTTTAGTGAAAAATATCCCGAAAAGTAACGGATACTCACAATAGGATTGGCATCCAAATATCATTGTGTGACAACTTTGAAGGAATCCTACCAAAATCATCACACTTCAAATGGTAACACAAGCAAGTTTCATTTTCCTTAGAAACTCCCGATATGGATTTTTGCCCCAAGCTCTTATGACCTTGACGAAGGCCAACATATCATAATACGCATGTCAAGCTCTACCCATCATTATCCAGATTAATTTGAACCCACCCGTACAAACCCTTGACGAAGGCCAAAATAGTTGTACGATTGTCCCAAATCAACGCATCTATCTATGCTACAGATGAATACCCAGCAGCTACCAATTATTATGCCTTGGCGAAGGTCAAAATACATAGCTTGAATACTGTTGAATACCCATCTGAAATGACGGAGGGCTACGAATGGTTTTGGCGAAACCGTGAACGTAATGAACTTGATATAGTCGAAGGAATCATAATAGTTTTTAAAAGGAGTGGTTTAGGCCGCATTTAAAAGTTGTTTTTCAAGAAAACCGAGTGGTTTTGAAATTGTTCCAACGTTTAAACTTTGGTTTGTTTTTCTTGTATTAATCAATGTTAATGTGGTCCCATCATTTAACCTATCATTGTAAAAAAGAAACGAAAATAGAACGTATGCTTATGCCATCCGCATTCGCCACGGGACCCCGTTGTGCACCGTTAGGTTACTTAACTAACGACAGAGCAGGGGTTGGACTAGCGTAGGTGCAAAACATAAGCAACGTTTATTATATATAACATATATATATAGCCATTCGTCTCACGCAATAATAGACATTCCAGATCACAGATGAAAATATTTGAAATACTAGAAATACCATGTTTTGTTTTAGCCTAGAATGAAAAACGGATTCCACGGTCGTGATGAATAGTCAAACCCTACCCTAGACCCTTTCGGGTGCGGCAAACTACCCGCCAAATTCCTTTTCAATTTTTCGCATAGACGATTTTCATGGAAATGCACAGAAAACTAATCATAGACGATTTTCATGGAAAAGATGACAATATTTTTCGCATACAAAACCTTTTCAATTTCTTTTTCCTTTTAGCCGATTTAATGGCTTAATGATATTTTATGATCGCTATATGAGAAGCATCAGGCAAAGAAGGACCCGGAGCATGCCAACAAGCACAAGATCGAGGAGGAGATCGCGGTCGCAATTGCAGCGCGCGCCACATGCTACACTTTTCATGAGAAGCATGAGAGGAAAGAGGTGAAAAAGGACGATGAGGAGGCTCATGGCAAGAAGCATCACCACCTCTTCTAAGTACTATTTTCATGAATTTTATTAATTACATGGGTTGCTTAATTACTTTGCTTATGTTAATAATAAGAGCCAGCTATCTATTTCCATGGCTTATGATGAGTGCATCCTTTCTTCTCCTTTTTCTTTAATTTTCATTGTGTTGTGTATAATCTTATTTATCTACGATCTTGGTTTAGTGTATAAATAGCTTTCTATTTTGTTTCCACTAAACTTTAAATTATTTTAATTTAGGGGGTTGCTTGATTATCATTGTGTTTAAAATTCTCAGCATCTTCAATTAAAATAAATGGAAGATAATTAGAATAATGATATGACCAAGTCCAAACTGATAACCGTTCCCCACTAAAATTTTATAAAAACGGTTCCATAAACCATAGCATTATAAGTGGTTGCATAAAATACCAAGATATTTTGTATCTAATGTCTCCTTTTGAATAACAAAATAAATAATGTTTTTTTTATAAAAAAAAATTGGCCATCAACCACTTCATGATTTTAAAAATAACTTTAACTTTTCTACCGATATCTAAAAAGGATATATCTGTTAGGTTTGCATTTACTGGCATGAGTTAAAGGGTGGGTTGATGTAACTGTAAGGTTAGATCGGGACAATTTTGACCCATTTACCCCTCATCACTCTCTCGTTCTCTCTCATCTTTCTCTCCCATCTCTCTCGTTCTCTCTTCTCTCTCTCGTCTCTTTCCCTCATCTCTCTCGTTCTCTTTCTCATCTCTTTCCCTCATCTCTCTCGTTCTCTCTCATCTCTCGTTCTCGCTCAATCCCTATAATCATTTTCGATCATCCTAAAATGAAAGAGAGAGGAGGCTCAGAGAGACATTTTGTGAGAGAGAGATAGAGGAAGAAGACATTCTTAAACCTTTTTAATAATAAAATACAACCATTTGAGAGGTAGTTCTATGTTTTTTAGCCCCCTAACGGCTATAATTGACAGCAATTAATATGGGATGGACGGAGAGCGAAATTTAACCATGGTGTCTTTTCAGATGCAATTGAAAAAAATGGTGTTTTTGAAATTATATATATGAAATAGTTAGTGTGTTTTTGGAAAATATGAAAAAAGTTGTGGCCAAAATGAAAAAAAAACCCAATAAATAAATAGCAACAATCTTCTTTACTTTTTTGTAAAAGAAGGAAAATAAAATAAAATCCCCAACCTCCAACAACAACTGAGATTTTTATCCCAAGCATATGTGGTAGGCTACATATAGCAACATGAGAATCACGCCAGGTCCAGTACATGAATTCTGCGCCTCCACTCACTCCTATCAAACAATATACTTTCATTGAGGCCTTTGGCAACCATATCTTTTCGTATCACTTCCATCCATGTTTTCTTCGTTCTCTCTTTCGCCCTTTTGACATTGCTTATATCGAGAGTATCTGTTCGTCAAACTGGTGCTAACAAAGGTCTGTGTCGCACATGACCAAATCATCTTAGCCGGTTTTCCCGCATCTTCTCCCCCACAGGTACTACACCAACTTTTGCACAAATATTCTCATTTCACACCTTATCTTTTCTAGTGTTACCCACATCCAACAAAACATGTGCATCTCCGCTACATGCATTTTCTGTGTATGATGTTTCTTAGGAGCCCGGTATTCTTACCATATAATAAGGTAGTCCGAATAGAGCTCCGATAAAACTTCACTTTCAATCATAACAGAAAGTTACAATCGCACAAAATCCATGTTGCACTCCTCCATTTCAACCAACCAATTTGGTTCCTTTGATTAACATCACTATCGATCTTATCAGGCCCCGGTCCTTGTTCAGGGCACAAAGTTCCACACGGAACAAAGTGCCACGCCAAAGGGCGGGGCCCACCTTTTGAATCCGTGGGGGCAACCTTTTGAATACGTGGGATCGGATCCCTGAAACACTGTAACGGCTCTGTTTATAATGTACAAAATTTGTTTAAAGTTAAAGTACTAAATGGAGTATTTGTAATCCTGAATATGCTATAAGTATTTGATTTTCTTTTAAACAGCAAGAAAAAACTTGTAACTCATTGGTAAAGCCTTGTAGTGCAGTGACATAGCCCCTGTGTTCGAATCCCCTCATCCACATATTATTTTTGCTGATTTTTCTTTTAAACTTTTTAGAAGCCCAAAATTTTACACGTGCAATACACGTAAAAATGAAAAGTCGGTTTAATTAAACATGTGGAAATTGTCATATGAGCAGACCCCGACACGTGGAAAGAATCCAAGCCCAGACCCACCCCAATTGGCCGGCGAGATCTCATTCTGGGCCGGCGGCGCCGGTCCAGACCGTAGGTAATGCTCTAAATTTTTGACCCCGACACCCTTTGGCCTACCCCACTAACCTTACTCTGTTTGTTTTCCTTGCAAATATCCAGAGAATTAAAATGAGCTTTAAAACAAAATTTTAATGCATTTTAATTCTCATTTTTAATACTCTAAACTCTAATTATATTCTATAAATACCACCCTACACCCTATCCCTCTCTATTCTGAAATTCATTGTCAAAACTCTCAAATTTTTCCAAGTCCAAAAAGTTATACAGAGTTAGCCCAAGGTCAAGTTCCAGCGACGATTCGGGACAAATCTGGCGACACCTCGACTCTACAACGCCTTCAAAACCTTCCTCCACATCTTCTCTCTCTTCTCAACCAGTAAGTTCCCTCTCCTCTCCTCTCTTTCTATGCTAAAACGATCTTTTATTAAAACTCGTCGGAAGCGGAGTTATTCCGACTTCCGATTCTAATTTTATTAAAAACCTAACTTTTCTGAACAACAAGTCAACCAATTCTATATATCTTATTTAGCAACTATAAAAAAACATTTAGAATAAGTTTCAATTCAAAATAAAATGCTATGCAATTTGTATTATACTTTTTCGTTTAAATACCACAAAATTTACCTACAACATTATTTCATCATATTGCTCATATTACCTTTAGAAAACTCATGAGATAATGACCTATCTTATCACAACACTCATCATGACATAGCACGATGCTTTGAAAACAATATTTTTGTGGTTAAGACGAATTTACAATTAGATACCATAAACTATCAAAATCGTATTTTTTTAATTGTTTTAATCAAATTCCATACGATTATGTCCTTACAACCCATTTTGGGGAATCTGATTTGGTTGGTGCGGATTATCGCACATCCATCGGACTAATAGGGCGAGATGCAGACCACCTTATGGAGCATACGATCTCGATGGAATTTTTGTTATTACAATTTTTAAAAAAAACGTGATTTCTATTAATAATAAATTCTATTTTTAATAGATATATATGTAAATATTATCAAAATATCTATTTTAAATATATAATATATTCCATGTTTTCTAAATCAAAAGAAAAGAACCACAAAAGTTCATCAAAATACCATCAAGAAATCAATACAAGTCAATTTACATGAAAATACCATATACTATTCAATTTAGAATTATATCCACTAGAATATCTCATCTTATAAAAATTACATCTATGAAACCCCTAAAAAGGATAAATAAATACTTGAAATTTATTTTGAAAATATATCAAAACTTTTTTTCATAAACCCCCCTAAAGTTATATTAATTTACAATAAGGACCCTAGTAAATATAGGTTTAAGCGAGACCAATTCTCTTGAGCCTCTCGGAGCCGGAGAAAGTGGGTGCTTTCCTATTTAAGGTAGACAACTAAAACGGGGTTATCAATACGGTAATTTTCTTGGAAAAAGACACAAATCCTGCCATCCATGTGCAGCAGTTACTGATAACTCCAAAACTAATTTAAAACTTCAATTCTGTTTAAAGAGTTTGACTCAATCTGAGTCTTAGTCAAATCTGAAAACAATCCATAGTTGAAACAATTCAAATATAACTCCAATACAACTTGAATTTATATACTGGAACTTGAAACATGAATACCAGAATACAATCTATATCAATAAGATTTGATTTGACTGAACCATAGATATACATTGACTTGTCTACATGACTATCCGTTATATATCCTTATCCGTTTACATGAACAATTGATATCATGGTTTCGACAAGTCTTATATTTACAAATCACTACAAAACAATACAAAATGCATGACGGGGTTTTAAGGGGTAGATTGGTACGGAATGTGTTAAAAGTGGCACGAGACGGTCACTTTAATACACTTAACCTGAATATATGTTGTCGTTGTCCTGTGGGTTTTGACGGGGCCTTGTACTCCATATACCATAGTCCACAGGGTAAGCTGGACTCCTCTCGTATACACTGGCATATTCTGTACCAAGCTATAAACAACTGCGTTAACATAACTATCAAACATTATACTAGATATATTCTCTTTACCCGTTCAGTCTATTTCTATCTCTCTTTGGAACTTACCGAGCGATTGTTCGCTGACGACATTCATTTTCTATTCTTTCTTTGGAATGTTTTCGGGAGGACCCAACCCTCTGGAGATCAAGCCCAGCTCAGACGACTTGGAGCAGTTCGCAGAATACCCCGATCTTTAGTCACCTGTATATACTTTTATTTTTCAGTTCATGCCATTGTTTAGGCATTGCTTTTCCACTCTTGTATTTACTTTTCAGTTGCATTGTAAAGAATGTTTAATAAAAAAGGTTGTTGTTCATTTATATCTCATGTCTCTCTTGTGTACATTTACATTATATTGCTTATTTATGCTTAGCGTGTTTACTTTTGAGTAAATACGTCGTGAGCCATGTCACGTCTTCTTACTGTACACTGGGAACCGGGGCGTGACAGATTTTGTTGGTGGCCCATACATGTCAGTTCTGCATGGAACCCTACCATGCAGGGTCATTCCGCATGAAGTTCTAAGCAATATAACACAAGAATTATAAGACCCAGCAACTAAATATTCTTTACATTTCATATTCTTTGAATCTATCCTAACCCTATTTTTTTCAAGGTTATGGATTCTCCCAACAGCACGAATACAAACGTCAACAACACACCACCACCTCCTCCACTTACGCCTACCATGGTAGCTCTGATCAACGAGCAAACTGTCATGACCCGAAAGTACGGAACATGACCGGCACTTAGACTACGAACGTCCCGAGGCGTACGTACTCTAAGTAAGCCGAACCCAGAAATCTAAATCAAGAAAAATAGTAGAGAGTAGGAAGAACCATATTAAATCAACATGTATGCAACATAATATACAACGCCTAAAGGCGAGGATCACAACAGAAAAGGGAACTCCAACCAGCAAGAAACCCATAGAAATATAATACGCGACTCTAAGGTCGAAAGAATAAACATCACTGGTCTCTATCTCAAATAAGTACAAGTTTTGGTTGATGGAACTTCTAGATACAACTGAAATATAATATACAAGGTATAATGATGGGTAAGATACAATAAACCCACCTACTAGCAAGTCACCCGAAAGGTACAGTGCCCGCAAAGCCGTAATGAAATCCGTACGGCAACACCTGCAAGAAACTGGGGCACAACGGGGGTGAGTTGCCAACTCGTGAGTAGAAAAAGATCTACGAATAGAAAATTGCATGTATGACGCAATCCTAGGTCATACGATCAATATATAAATAATCCTCAAATATATAACCAGTAATCTCTAACCATGGCTAGTACAAATATCTAACCCAAGTGTAAACCCATGTGCCTGTATTAGTGCATCAGATGGCAATATATCATATGAATGATGTATGAATGCATGGAACAGAATGCATGTACTGAAGAAAACTGCTTTCATAAATTGTGAGATTTCTGTATTTTAAAATGAGGTATCATAATGAAGTCAGCATTAAACAGTGCCTAGCATCGGCACAAAATATAAATCGCAATGTCTCGATGTCTCTGTATCACAATCTCTGTACCTCAATATCTCAAATTTCAATGTCTCAATCATAATATCCAGGGCGCCGTCAGTCCAGATCGGCCCCTACCATCCATCTCATGACTAAGACGGTATCCTCCGGATATCCGTCGTGTCGGGTAAAATCACCGGTCGGTAGTGCTCCCCTGCCAGGCTCAACGCCATCATCTGCGATCCTCTTGCCCCGGAGTACCGCACCGGGCCCACCATGTACCCGAAACGGTTCCTCCACTCCTCGAATCGGGTCTCGAAATCCATCAGCAAACTCATGGTGGACGACTCATACATCATGGAAAAACCGCATTTTATTTAAAAAGAGAGAAAGCGGTATATATATGTTTTGCGGTTTTCCTCCAAATCCAGAAAATCCCATGGAAACCCGAATCCAAATCATTAATAGCATGTGAAATCATGAATATAAGCATGAGAATCCATGAATGCAGCATATAACGAATAACAGTATGCATGAAGTGACAAGTGATAGCTACAATGTCAAGATAACATATAAAGCGAGCATACTAATATCATGTCACTACTAGCTAGCAAGCTAAATCAAGCAATAATATTTTCTAAGTGTTCGTGACATGGCAATTACCGATGAAGATGTGTGTGAGCCGGCAAATAAGTGTACGTGGTACATACGCATCATCGGTAATGGTGCTGGTGTCCTAACAGCAGGATATCAATAAGGAAATATGAATCATAACAGTATGCGCTGCAGAGCAACAATAATAATATGCGGGAGCTGAAATACTGAACACCATGATCACTAAACTGCATCTAATGTCATAAGAGTCGCATAGCTACACCACTACAAGGCTGAGCTAAAGCTAACAGTAGGTAAGGGAAACCGCCTAACCTCTGAGTCGATACCTATAAATATACATATATAGTCGGTGATCCCACCTCGATCATATCACATCCGATACCATATCTCTAGAATCGGTTATTCCCAAGTCAAGTAGGCGGATCAAACATAAAAATACAGCTCGTACGTAAATCAGTCGTACGACATCCCCAAATCTGGGTACGGGTCATTATCACATTTGTCATATCATTCATCTAGTATTCTCTTATCAAAATCATCATCTGGGTACTGACCTATGTCTAGTACAATGCTAACATCATCACTATAATCAAGATCTAGCTACTGATCGACAGTCTAGCATAAATCGATATTATCATCATATATCATCACAAGGATATACATCGCCCAAGGCGGCCTATCACAAATATCTTGTCATATCATATCATGTCGTATCCTATCGTGTATCATAATCACATGTTGATCACTTAATATATTTGTCACCATTCCTATGGCATCATCATCACAAAAATCTGCTAAAGCATCAAGACGTATCTCTAGTACAAATTTTACCATATCACCGATATCATAACCTTGGATCAGCATCATCGACTCATATCAATCCCAAGTATCATCCTCAAATCCGTGTGTGAACACATAATCCTAAAATCCATGTAAACACACATATCCACAAAGAATCCCATCACCACATATGAACTAAGGATGTATGCAAGTATGTATGTGTGTATATGCAAGTGTAGTGCACCCACTACCTAAGGTTTCGTAACCATGCACCAATCCAACACCAATATCCATCTTAAATCATCAATAATAATCCCAACAACAAATAATAATTGTAGGTGTGTATACGCATCCGTATACATCACCTCGGACTGCGGGGGTGCTATACGCCATCCACCCGACTTCTCCCCGTAGATATAAATCTACTCACCTAGTTATATATGCCGGTGCCGATGTCGCCGTTTGCATCTCCAACGCCTCGACGCCACATGGGGTACCTACAAGGATATCACACGCTAAAACTCATGAAAATCATATCGGAACCCAAAATGGTGCACACTACGCCCATAGGTAAAAACTGTGACCTTGTGTGCAAAAACAGCCAATCACCGCTGTCGTTGACGTCCAAACGCTACCCGAAAGATACGAATCATCGAATATCAAAATCCATACGAAAACGAGTCGTAAATCATACGCCAACTCATGAAATTCAACCCAGATTTTACCCTAACCGGAAACAGTCAAAACTAGACATACCGGGGGTCAATTTTTACATGAAAAAGGGTTGTGCATGCAAAACGAGGCAGTTTTACCCAGGTCTGGCCGCAAATTGCGGCCAGGGGGATTAAATTTGCGGCCGGGACTTTGAGATGGTGGCTAGGGCTTTGGGTAGTGGTTCCAGGGTGCCTGCACAGCTCACTGCCAAGTCAATTTTACCCCTAGGAGGTCCCGGGTGTAAGCAGGTCTCAGAAAGGTCACAAAATCGACAAAAACGCTAAAATACGCCAAGTCGAATAACTCTGGTAAATACTAGGAATCTGGGGTAATATTGGTTACAATGGTCTCAAAAACACCTAATAAGGTTACCATAATCATCAAAACCAATACTAGGTCAAGTCTCACTCAAGTTTTGCCTAAACTAGCACTAAATCACAGATATACAGTAAGTTTCAGTTTTAACAGCTATAGCTTGGCAAGAAAAGAGTTGGGTTGCGAGATTATACCTCGAGGGGGTCCTAGGATGAAGGAGAAAAGAAGATCAAGATGAAGAGGAGTGTGTGGTTGCTGGTGGGGTGCTCTTCCTTCAGCTGATCTGCTCCTTGTTGCTGTTTCAGTGGCTGCAGCTGCTGCTTGTAATTTCTCTTCTTTCCTTTTCTGTTGAGCAGCAGCCACTGCTGATGTTGTTTTGTGTGAGTTTTGTGGTTTTGGTGTGGTGAAGGGTTGTTGTATGAGGATGGTGTGGGTTTGTTTTGAAATGGAGTTGCTGCTGTGGCTGTTATTTTCTTCTGGTTGCTGTTGCAGGTTTAGCTGCTGCTGATGCAGGGGGGCTAAAATGTGCTGATGTAGCTGAAGTGTTGGGGTGGCTGATGTGTTAGTGTGGGCTGATGTGTTGATGTTGAGGGCTGAAGTGTGCTGATGGGTGGATGTAGGGGCTGATGTGTTGGTATGGGCTGATGTAAAGGGGCTGCTGTTGCAGGTTTTGGTGGCTGTTATTGCTGTTGTTTGGGGCTTCAGCTGTGCTGCTGTTGGTTACAAAGGGGCTGCTGGGCTGTTGTTTTATTTCTCTCTTTTGTGTGTGGGTGAGTAAGAGATGTGAGTGAGTGAGAGGGAGAGATGTGAGGCAAAAGTTTTGAAGTGAAATGGGATGATGAGTCTTGAAGTGAGGTGAAGTGACAAAACCTAGGAGCCTCCCTTCTCTCTCTCCAAATAAGATCTCAACCATCATGGCTCTCTCTCTCTCTCTCTCTCCCTGACCCAAGTCAACCTCCACCTAATTACCCTTAACAAGGCTAAAGGTCATTAATTAAGCCCAATATCATAACCAATTGGTTCAAGTCATCAAGGTCATCTAAGCATGGCTCACCCTAGGCTTGTCATGAGTCCAAAACAAGAACAAGTGTAACAAGTGTAGAAGTGTCATGTGCACATTTTGCACAAAAAGCCAAAAATACAACTTAGCGATTTTCAATCGCGATTACATTAAAATACCATATAATCCATCATAAAAACTGTAAAATGGCATATTTCCACAAAATAACTTATTTTAGAATTTCTTTAATTTTCTCCAGAATTTTCACCATTTATCAGTATTTAATTATACCGACTATCAAAATATTCATTAAAAATTAATATTAACATATGAAAATTCCCAAAAATAATATTTTATTTTTTTGAATTGTTACACAAACGGTATTGCTCGAGGTAATTAAGAGCCTCCTGGAGGGACGGCAGCAATATACAGCCATACTAATGAACCACCCAGAAGTGGAAGCACCTGGAGTGAAGCAATTCCGGGCACTGCATCCGAAGCAATTTTCTGGAAAAGAGAGCCCTTTGGAAACTGAAGAATGGGCTCAATCCATTGAGGACGATCTAGCAGAAGCACAAGTGCCAGACATTGCTTGGGTAAGGGTTGCGAAGCTGCAACTTACTGATAACATCCGAGTATGGTAGAAGGCGGAAGAAAATCGTCTTGCTCAGTCGATCGAATGGAGGATTTTTCGCGAAATGTTCGACGCGTAATATTTTCCCGAGACTGCCCGCTTTAATATGGAGCAGCAATTCATCCACTTGCAATAAGGTTCGATGTAAACCAAATCTGTGGATGAGTATGATACTGAGTTCCTATGTTGAGCAGGTAAGATATGTCTCAAATATTCAATTTTTCTAATATCACCTATTACACAGCTAACACAAGACCATAATAGGTTTGCAGCTCATCTCATACCGACTGCTGAGATTAGGGCTAGAAGATTTCAGCAAGGGTTGGACCCGGAGATCCAAGCTTCATTAGCTACAGGGGATTTCCCAACCCATGATTTGGCTTTGAAGGCTGCCCGTCGATATGAGGCAGTGGTCAAGAAGAAGGGCAGACCTCAATCTGCCGGTGTGAAGCGTCTTGCCACCCAGATGGCAAGAGGAGCCTCTTCCAGGTCACCTTTTGTACCCAGGAAACCGGGAGTACCTTTCAACCGGCCCAGTCCAGACTTTTGTTTTTACTGTAAAAGAAATGGACACCTGACGAAGGATTGCAGGCGTGCTAATCGCCTCTGCTTAATCTGTGGCTCATCCACACATGATATTGGGTCTTGTCCTCACAGACTCAATCAGAATCAGGCACCCAGACCAGCAATCACCTATCCGCGGCGGTCAGCTATCCAGCTACCAGCTCCTCGACTTGCTCTCCCAGCTCCACCTCCTCATGGACCTACTGCACCTCCTCCTCGTCAATTCCATAAACCACAAAGGAACCTACCTCAAGGACAAAGGAATGGACAGTGGAATGCGCCTCCAGCAAAGAGGAATGTACCGAGGCCACAGGCTTTCACAATGACTGTGGAAGAAGCTGAAGTCATTGGCCAAGTCATCATTGGTAAATTTTTTCTTTCAAGCATTCTTTCAATTCTTATACATATCCATATATCTTTTCCTATACCTAAAACATATTCCATACAACTTAGGTATAATCTTAGTAGCCTCACTTCCCGCATTAGCACTCTTCGATACTGGAGTATCTCATTGCTTTATGTCGCAACGGTTCGTCCGAACTCATGCGATTCCAGTCAAACCGCTCGTATCCATCTGGAATGTCAGTTTAGGGAAGGGCATTCTAAAGGCAACAATGGGATACGACCTATGTCCAGTGGTCTTCTGCAGCAGAGAATTCTATGCTGAGTTCAAGGTGCTGGACATACCGAATTTCGATGTCGTTTTGGGTATGGATTGGCTAGGAACTTTCTACGCTACCATCGACTGTCGTCAAAGGAGGGTAGTGTTCGAGATTCTAGACCATCCAGACTTTTATTTCAAAAGTGGAGACCGTACCGTGGAGCCTAGTACCTACAAAGCAAAACCGAAGAAGGCAGTGATTGCAACTCTACAAGTAGAAGAAGTTAAGCCAGAGGTAGTTCGAGAGTTCGACGACATATTTCTTGAAGACATATCAGGTTTGCCTCCCTATCGAGCTCTTGAATTTGGAATTGATTTAGTACCTGAAGCACAACCGGTGATCAAAGCACCATACCGATTAAGTCCAGAAGGTTTGAAGCAGGTCCGTACTCAGCTAGACGAACTTCTGTAGAAAGGATGGATTCGTCCCGGTACTTCAAGTTGGGGATCTCCAGTTTTTCTTGTGAAGAAGAAGGAAGGTTCATACAGAATGTACATTGATTATAGAGTTTTGAACGAAATCATGATAAAGAACAAATATCCACTACCGCGAATTGACGATCTGTTCGATCGGCTGAGTGGGTCTTGCATTTTCTCCAAATTAGATCTTCGTTCGGTTTATCATCAAGGGAAGGTCAAGGAGTCAGATATTCCGAAGACGGCATTTAGGACTCGCTATGGACATTATAAGTTTCTCGTGATGCCATTTGGAGTGATCAATGCACCAACCATATTCATGAATCTGATGAATCAAGTTTTTCAAGAGTACCTAGACAGGTTTGTTGTCATATTTATCGACGACATCCTGGTATATTCAACGAATCAGAAAGAGCACACTGAACATCTACGAATTGTCCTGGAGACTTTGCGACAGCATCAACTTTATGCCAAGTATAGCAAGTGCGAGTTTTGGTTAGAACAAGTCGGATTTCTCGGACATATCGTTTCAGGTGAAGGAATCTCTGTGGATCTAGCTAAAGTATCAGCAGTAAGCGAATGGCCGACACCAAAGACAGTGAAGAGCATTCGAAATTTTTTGGGATTAGCGGGATACTACCGAAGATTTATTGAAGGATTTTCGAAAATTGCAACACCCCTGACCAAGCTTACACGTAAAGATGAAGAATTCGTGTGGTCAAAAGCATGCGAACAAGCTTTCGTAGAACTCAAGTCAAGATTGACAACAACGCCTATTCTCATAATACCGGACCAATCTGGAGGTTTCGTAGTGCATTGCGATGCATCCGGTAAGGGATTAGGATGTGTTCTACACTAGCACGGTAAAGTTGTAGCTTATGCATCAAGATAGCTCAAAGTTCATGAGCGCAACTATCCGACGCATGATCTGTAGTTGGTAGCCGTTATCTTTGCATTCAAGATTTGGCATTATTATCTTATTAGAGAACGGGTAGATATCTACACAGACCACAAAAGTCTGAAGTATATGTTTACTCAGAAAGAGTTGAATATGCGGCAGAGAAGATGGTTAGAACTCATGGCGGACTTCGACATCAATCTACAATATCATCCAGGGAAGATGAATGTAGTACCTGATTCACTTAGTCACCAACCACTATCAATGAATCTCACCGCACAGTGGAAGCTACAGCAAGATTTGCATCAGATGGAGATAGAAGTGGTCATGCAAGGTAACGCTTCAAGTTTGATGAACTTACAAGTTTAGTCTACAATTGTCAATCAGATCAAAACAGCTCAAGCAAGTGATGCCAAGCTACAAAAGATCATAGAACAAGTAGAAAATGGACTTCGAACAGACTTCATCATTCACGAAGATGGATTTTTGAGATACGGAAGTAGATTGTGTGTACCACAAGGTCCTGTTCGGGAAGAGTTAATGAAAGAAGCTCACAGCTTCCCATACCCAGTACACCCTGGTGGTACAAAGATGTACAAAGATCTGTGGCAACATTACTGGTGGCATGGAATGAAGCGTGAAGTAGCCAGAAGCGTAGCCTAATGCTTGGTGTGTCAGCAAGTAAAAGCTGAACACCACAGGACTGCTGGTTTACTTCAACCGTTACCTATCCCAGAATGGAAATAGCAACACATCACCATGGATTTCGTGACTGCTCTTCTTCGCAGCACGAAAGGTAACGATGTTGTATGGGTTATTATGGATCGACTCACAAAGTCGGCTCACTTCATTCCATTTCGAGTTGGTCAATCTACCGAGATACTAGCAAAGAAGTATATGGAGGTAAGTTTGAATCTAAGTAAGATTTAACTCTTCATAGGGTACTATTTCTGATACCCATGAACTCATGCAGGAGATCGTGAGATTACATGGAGTACCGATTTGCATTATCACCGATCGTGACACTAGATTCCAATCGCAGTTTTGGCAGAGTCTGCAAGCTAACTTGGGAACGAATCTGAACTTTAGCACAGCTTACCATCCACAAACAGATGGACAGTCTGAGCGAACGATTCAGATACTTGAAGATATGTTAAGAGCGTGTATGTTATACTTCGGAGGATCATGAGAAGATCACCTACACCTTGTAGAGTTTTCATACAACAACAGCTACCAAGCGAGTATTGGAATGGCATCATTTGCAGCTCTATATGGAAGTAAGTGTCATTCACCATTAAGTTTGGACGGCATCGGAGATAGAGAACTCCTTAGACCTAAGATGATAGTGGCGACTGTACATGTAGTTCGCACTATCAGGGAACGAATGTGCATAGCCCAAGACCGACAGAAGCACTGGGCTAATACAAAGCGCCGACACTTGGAGTTCCAACCGGGAGATCATGTCTTTCTAAAGATCTCTCCAAACCGTAGAGTGATTCACTTTGGAAAGAGGGGTAAGTTAAGTCCAAGGTATATTGGACCGTTCGACATACTCGAACGAGTCGGAGAAGTGGAATATCGCTTGGCACTTCCACCCTCATTGGAAGGAGTGCATAATGTGTAGGGTTACTTAGCACGACAGCAAGGTTTCGGGAGGCATCGTCCATACCAATTTCAAAAAAATTTGCCGTACTAAAGAACCCTAACCTAGAATCTTAACTAGAGAATTATACGAAACAACAATGTAAACAACTTTACATCTAAGTGAATGAGAAATACAAGCTTTGTAGACCGGTCCTTCACTTCTAAAGCTCCGTGTAGTAGTCCCTTCGCTCCAAGTAGTGAACACCCGAACTCTAGTAAGGGTTCACATGAAGAAATGAACAAGTTTGCTCGATGTCTTCGAGGCCGAAGATGATCTACGTCGAGGAGACTCAAGCTCATGCTACCTCTTCACTAATGGTAGATTAGTGAAGCAAACACCCTAAACTAAATGGTTAATATAGTATAGGATGATGAAGTAGGAATTTTGCTCACTTTAGATTTATTTTTCTCACAATATTTCATCACCTTTTGAAAAGCTAGAAAGGTTTCTCATGAGGAAGAAGAAGATGAAGTGGAGATGAGAATGAAACTCATGAGGTGAGAATAGCAATCATAGGTGAGTTTGTATCATATACTAACTCATGTAGAGACTAAACTATGGTGGCTAAGGATAATGGTTAGGTTAATAAATATCTTAAGTAAAACAAATTAGTGGACTTAGTCAATGGTTCCACAAGCTTCTCCAAGCTTCAACCATTACACCAATTTCCATCTAATTTTGATTAACTTTAAATAAATAAAACCCTTCATTATATCAAGCATGGTGTGAGTCTTATACACCCATGAAGCATGTGGCATGAAGCATGACACAAAAGTTGTACATTAATATATATCACATATATACTAAATGTACACTAGTGAGAAAAAGAAATGTTTAAGTGAGCTAATATTAGTTAATGTAATTCAATATATCAAATATATAAATATACATTAAATTATTAAATCAATACTTGATTTAATAATCCGGCTATATCACATATAACCGACTAATATCATATGTATCAACTTTCGAATCAACACTTGATCCGATAACCCGGCTATATCATATATAACCGTCCGATATCACATATCGCGAGAATAGAATACGGTATCATATACACGTATTAATCTCAGTCCCACACATATCACATATGTGCTCCTACTTCGTTTCGCATGAACCAGGAAACCTCTGTATAGGACTCTAAGACTCGTCAATACGCCGGCAGTAGGTGATGATCATATCAAACACCCACAAGCCGCAAACGGTCTGCTAAATGTAACGGCCACCCGGGTATTAAGCGATTAAAAGATCAACAAGCAATCATGCACATACTCCTGCGAATCCAATCGGTAACACTACCGTACAGTCCGGTCTCTTCGTTTGATATGTCGCATATCACAGCCTGGGGTGGTAAACGTCAGACCCCAATAGCCTGATAAATCATGTCGATGTGAGGTCCATAACGGTTCGAGAAACTGCTGATAACACTTACCAGTAGAACTCAGCAACCCTGGCCAGGGATTTCTTGTTATGGCCAATCAAGCATAGCGCAACATCAACCCCCAATACCGGGAGAGACGAAATCCCCTCCTATCGCTCATTGTCTCCATGTGACTCGGGACTGTACCTAAAAACCACTGTTTTGCACGATCTCTTGAACGTGGTAAGGTGGAAATCAAAGCACAGTGGGAATCACACAAGACTCTATGACGATCTCGAGTCGACAGACTAACATGTACCAGTGTCACCAGAGAACTGCTATCTGAAGATAGGTATAATACCATCTAGGAGTTCTCAGCGAGTCCGCTCAGTATACCCAGTCTCCACTGAGCACCCGTATACCTTCTTTGATGTCAAACACCAATGGATGTGGGATCATCCATCGCCCATCATATGGGTCGAGAAGCGTATACACTAGTCTACTCTGGAATATCGATGCCCCGTCTCGATACTCCCACGACTAGGAACAATTGAAGGATGTACTTACCGACTACCTCTACCCTACTAGTATGATCTGAATCATAATCCTAGTATTCAAGTACTCATCCTAAGGGCTTTATCAACATATAATAGAGAGACAATAAGTGTACATGTTAAGATAAAGAGCAACCAGATAGCATACTATCATGTCGAGCAAGAAAGTCCTCCCTATATATGTCCAAGCATCCACTATAATATACATCGTATGTACCGTAATGGCCTCTATGTAATACATATAACTAACATAATGTGTTCCATATATCCCAACTCAGAAGGTATGTGAGTGACCTTAGTCACATTCTTGATCACTCCGAGCTCATTGTACAGACGAATCTATCTTGTGAACAACCCGTTGAAATTCTGGACAGAAAGGTAAAGTCACTTAGTAATAAGGAAGTAAACTCGGTTCGAGTGATGTGGAGGAAAGACTCACCAGGAGAATTAACGTGGGAAAGAGAAGATGACATGCGTCCAAGATACCCTCACTTGTTTGTAAATTAGTCCTTAAAGAAATTTGTAAATTTCGAGAACGAAATTTTTATAAGGAAGGTAGAATGTAACGACTCTGTTTATAATGTACAAAATTTATTTAAAGTTAAAGTACTAAATAGAGTATTTGCAATCCTGAATATGCTATAAGTTTTTGATTTGTTTTTAAACAGTAAGAAAAAACTTGTAGCTCGCTGATAAAGCCTTACACTGCTGTGACATAGCCCATGTGTTCGAATCCCCATAGCCACATATTATTTTTGCTGATTTTTTTTTACCTTTTTGGAAGCCTAAAAGCTTACACGTGCAATACACGTAAAAGTGAAAAGTCAAGTTAATCAAACATGCGGAAATTGTCATATGAGCAGACCCCGACACGTGGCAAGAATCCAAGCCCAGACCCACCATAATTGGCCAGCAATATCTCATTCTAGGCCGACGGCGCCGGTCCAGACCGTAGGTAATGCTCCAAATTTTTGACCCCGACACCTTTTGGCCTACCCCACTAACTCTAGTCTATTTGTTTTCCCTGCAAATATCCAGAGAATTAAAATGAGCTTTAAAACCAAATTTTAATGCATTTTAATTCTCGTTTTTAATACCCTAAATCCTAATTCTATCCTATAAATACTACCCTACACCCTATCCCTCTCTATTCTGAAACCCTATCCCTCTCTATTCTGAAATCCATTGTCAAAACTCTTAAATTTTTCCAAGTCTAAAAAGTTGTACAAGTGGAGTTAGCCCAAGGTCAAGTTCCGGCGTCGATTCGAGATAAATCCGATGATACCGTGACTCCACAACGCCTTCAAAACCTTTCTCCACCTCTTCTCTCTCTTCTCAACCAGTAAATTCCCTCTCCTCTCCTCTCTTTCTATGCTAAAATGATCTTTTTTAAAACTCGTCGGAAGCGGAGTTATTCCGACTTCCGATTCTAATTTCATTCAAAACCCAACTTTTCTTAACAACAAATCAACCATTTCTTTATATCTTGTTTAGCAACCATAAAATAAAATTTAGAAGAAGTTTCAATTCAAAATAAAATGCTATGCAACTTGTATTATACTTTTTCGTTTAAATACCACAAAATTTATATACGACATTACTTCATCATATTGCTCATATTACCTTTAGAAAACACACGAGGTAATGACCTATCTCATCACAATACTCATCATGACATAGCACGATGGCTTGAAAACAATATTTTTGTGGCTAAGACGAATTTACAGTTAGATACCATAAACTATCAAAACCGTATTTCTTTTAATTGTTTTAATCAAATTCCATACGATTATGTCCTTACAACCCATTTTGGGGAATCCGATTTGGTTGGTATGGGTTATCGCACATCCATCGGACTATTAGGGCGAGATACAGACCTCTTCACGGAGTATACGATCTCGATAGAATTTTTATTATTACAATTTTTAAGAAAACGTAATTTCTATTAATAAATAAATTCTATTTTTAATAAATATATATATATGTAAATATTATCAAAATATCTATTTTAAATATATAATATATTCCATGTTTTCTAAAAAAAAAGAAAAGAACCACAAAATTTCATGAAAATACCATCAAGAAATCAATACAAGTTAATTTACATGAAAATACCATATACTATTCAATTTAGGTTTATATCCACTAGAATATCTCATCTTATAAAAATTACATCTATGAAAACCCTAAAGACGATAAATAAATACTTAAAGTTTATTTTGAAAATATATCAAAACTATTTTTCATAAAACCCCCTCAAGTTATATTAATTTACAATAACGACCTTAGTAAATATAGGTTTAAGCGGGACCAATTCTCTTGTGTCTCAGGGAGCCGGAGAAAGTGGGTGCTTGCCTATTTAAGGTAGACAACTAAAACGTGGGTTATCAATACGGTAATTGTCTTGGAAAAAGACATAAATCCTGCCGTCCATGTGCAGCAGTTACCGATAACTCCAAAACTAATTCAGGACTTCAATTCTGTTTAAAGAGTCCGACTCAATCTGAGTCTCAGACAAATCTGAAAACAATCCATACTTGAAAACAATTCAAATATAACTCCAATACAACTTGAATCTATATACTGGAACTTGAAACATGAATACCAGAATACAATCTATATCAACAAGATTTGATTTGACCGAACCATGGATATACATTGACTTGTCTACATGATATCCGTTATATATCCTTATCCGTTTACATGAACAATTGATATCATGGTTTCGGCAAGTCTTATATTTACAAATCACTACAAAACAATACAATATCTATTACGGGGTTTTTAGGGGGTAGATTGGTATGGAATGTGTTAAAAGTGGCACGAGACGGTCACTTTAATACACCTAACCTGAATATCCATTGCCGTTGTCCCGTGGGTTTTGACAGGGCTTTGTACTCCATATACCATAGTCCACGGGGTAAGATGGACTCCTCTTATATACACTGGCATATTCTGTACCAAGCTACAAACAACTGCGTTAACATAACTATCAAACATTATACCAGATGTATTCTCTTTACCCGTTCAGACTATTTCTATCTCTCTTTGGAACTTACCGAGCGATTATTCACTGACGACATTCCTTTTTCTATTCTTTGTTTGGATTGTTGTCTGGAGGACCCAACTCTCTGGAGATCGACCCCAGCTCAGACGATTTGGAGCAGTTCGTAGAAGACCCCGAGCTTTGGTCACTTGTATATACTTTTACTTTTCAGTTCATGCCATTGTTTGGGCATTGCTTTTCCAGTCTTGTATTTACTTTTCAGTTGCATTGTAAAGAATGTTTAATAAATAAAAGGTTGATGTTCATTTACATCTTATATCTCTCTTATGTACATTTACATTATATTGCTTATTTACGCTTAACGTGTTTACTTCTGAGTAAATACATCGCGGGCCGTGTCACGTCTCCTTACTGTACACTGGGAAGCGGGGCATGATAAACACATTCCAAAAGAAGACTGAACGGCATTATAAATGTAATGATACCACCCTCAATTACAGAGGCATCTTTTAAGTGAACCGAAACTACAAGAGTTTGAGAACTTCATGGTTAAGCGTGCTCAGGCCAGGGAAATTCTGGGATGGGTGGCCTCCTGGAAAGTGACCTCTAGTCTGGTCTGGTTCTTTCCGAAGAACAAAACCGTGTGGTTTCAGTCAGAATGGACAATACCATCTATACTGGGCCGTTACATTTATGGTGGTCCATACACCCTCCTCAATAGTAGGTCTGTGGTTCGAGAATGAACTATTGTTCTAGATGAGGAGGATGTCGGGCATCGGTCCTTGCCTACGGTATAAAGTATCACACGGAACAAAGTGCCATGCCAAAATATGGGACCACCTCTTGAATCCATAGGAACTACTCTAGAACAATGAGATCGGGTCCCTTAAGCACATTCCGAAAGAGGACCGAACTGCATTATAAATGTAATGATACCACCCTCAATTAAAGAAGCGCCTTTTAAGTGAACCGGCACTACAGGAGCTTGAGAACTTCGTAGTTAAGCGAGCTCGGGCCTGGGAAATTCTGGGATGGGTGACCTCCTCGGAAGTGATCCCTGTTCGGGTCTGGTTGGCGCTGAAGGACAAAACCATACAGTTTCGGTCATACCATCTGTACTGGGAAGTGGGGCGTTACAGATCTTTCCATCCTTTTGGATGATGGAACCTAGATATCTAAACTGATCGCTCGGTGATATCTTTTGCCCTTCTCAACTTCTCTTTTTGCTAAATTTGCAATTTATATATGCTGTCTTGGATCTGCTCAATCTGAACCCCCAAAATTCTAACGTTTGCCTCCATAACTCCAATTTGGTATTAACCTTTGCTTTTGTCTCATTTACTAGATCCCTGTTCGGGTCTGGTTCGCTCCGAAGGACAAAACCGTACAGTTTCGGTCATACCATCTGTACTGGGACGTGGGGCGTTACAAATCTTCCCATCCTTTTGGATGATGGAACCTAGATATCTAAACTGATCGCTCGGTGATATCTCTTGCCCTTCTCATCATCTCTTTTTGCTAAATTTGCAATGTATACATGCTGTCTTGGACCTGCTCAGTCTGAACCTCCAAAATTCTAATGTTTGCCTCCATAACTCCAATTTGGTATTGACCTCTGCTTTCGTATCATTTATTTGAATAAATCATTAGCGAATAGCTTACACCAAGGTATCTCATTTTAGATAGTTCTAGTAAGCTCATCCATCACGATGGTAAACAGGAATGGAGTTAATGCAGATCCTTGATGTAAGCCGATTGTAATCGGAAAATCACTCGTTCGACTTCCGCAAGTTTTGACATTTGCCACTACTCTATCGTACATGTCTTTGATTATGTCAATGTACATGATGGGGACCCCCTTCTTCATCATTGTCCCATATAATACCTCTCTAGGTATCTTGTCATACATTTTCTCTAAATCAATAAATATCATATGCAAATCTCTTCTCCTCTCTCGAAAACGCTTGACAAGTTGACAAAGCAAACGAATAGCCTCTGTCGTTGATCGTCTAGGCATGCACCCAAACTGGTTCTCTGCTATCTTAACACCCTTGTTTAGCCTGTGTTCAATCACTCTCTCCAAAAACTTCATGGCGTGACACATAAGTTTTATTTTACGGTAGTTTGGGCAATTTTGAATGTCATCTTTGTTCTTATAGATAGGTACAAGGGTACTTTTACTCCACTCATTTGGCATTTTTTTGTGTATCAAATCTTATTAAACAGATATGCCATCCATTTAACGCATATTTCTCCTAAGCATATCTAAATCTCGATAAGAATCTCGTCTGTACAAACCGTTTTTCTTGATCTCATTCTCTTCAAAACCTCAGTGACCTCAGGTATTCTTATTGTACGCATAAAATCATGGTTTATATCTTAAGATTGAATGACAAATCCATCCAAATTCTTAGTAAAGATCTCATTTAACAATTTGTCAAAGTAATCTCTCCACTTTTCCTTGATATTCTCATCTCGAACTAAAACCTTCTGATTTTCATGTTTAACACATTTCACCGCACATAAGTTTCTGGTTTTCTTTACCCGTATCTGAGCAATCCAGTATAAATCATTTTCAGCCTCCTTAGTGTCCAACTTGTCATACACTTCTTTATAGATCTTAGTTTTAGCTTTCCGAACAGCTTTCTTAACTTCTTTTTTAGTCATTTTATACTTCTCAAATCTCTCCGCATCTCTGTTTTTCTTCAAATCTTTATAAAAATCTCTCTTGATTTTAATAACAGTCTTTACTTTTTTGTTCCATCATGATGTGTTCTTAGATGGTAGAGTACCACCTCTCGACTCAACAAATAGATCTCTAGCTACTCTCTTGATACAACAAGCCATCTTGTTTCGTGTTATGTCTGAATCATTTTCAGACTGACAACCCGCCTCTTGAAAACGATCTATAAAAGCCTTTTGGTTACTTTCCTTCAATCGGCACCACTTAATTTTAGGCTCTACCTTACATCTAATTTTCTTAGGTTCTCTTCTAAATTGAAAATTTAGAAGTAAAATTATATGTTGGGTAGTTACACTCTCATCTGACGCTACCTTATAGTCGATACAACAACCACTCTCTCTATCCTTCTTGTCAGAAAAAGTCTATTTGATGTGCACTTGATCCGCTCCTAAAGATGATAAGATAAGATTCACTTTTTCTAAACCAAGTGTTTACTAAAATAAAGTCATAAGACAAGGCAAAATCTAGAATCGAGCTACCCGTTTCATTTCTTTGTCCAAAACCAAAATGTCCATGGATAGTATCAAACCCACTACGACTATTGCCTACATGTCCATTGAGATCACCACCAATAAATAACTTCTCTCCATTGGGTATCTTTTACACCATCTCATCTAAATCCTCCACGAATAAATGCTTAGTAGCGTCATCAAGACCTATCCGTAGTGCATAAGCACTAATAATATTAAGAATCTCCCCATCTAGAATAAGCTTAACCGGTAAAATTCTATCACATTTTCTCCTAATCTCAACTGCATTCTCAAGCAACTATCTATTTATAATTACGCCTATCCATTATGAATTTTATCTCTACCCATATACCAAAACTTATAACTCCAAAGCTCTATGACTCTACCATTTTCACCTACCCACTTAGTTTCTTACAAACACATAATACCAACTCTTCTCATAATCATCATCTCAACTAATTCTGTTAGTCTACCCGTAAGGAAACCTATGTTCCAAGAAAGTATAAGGATCCTATGAAACCCTTACTTATTTGTCACTATATCCGGGGTTCGATATAGTACGCCGCTTTCGGACAACGGCTAAGAAGCCTGATTGATCTGATTTATGTAGTAGTAGTTAACCGCAATCAATAACGGTGTCGCGTGTAGCTGACCGAGATAAGTACGGGTCGTCCTCTAGGAAACGTTAAATCTTTTAATCTTACTTTAGGCGTGTTGAGAAAGAAAGGAGGAAGAATAAAGAATGGTGAAAAATGGTTGTAGGTTCTAGATCTACGTCAAACACGGATGCAGAATATAGTTCTAGATTAACTACGAATGTAGGTTTTATAGTAGAAGGAGGCTTGTAGGGTTCTTTAAGATTTAGTAGTCATGGATGATTACATAAAAATTACTCTTTTTATCCTTTAATAGATTTAAAATTAGATCGACATTGATGCATGTAGATTAGGGTTTCTGGAGGGAATAGGGTTCCCACTCTTAACCCCTATCTTGACATGGATCTTCATTCATGTCTAGCTTTTACCAAAGCAATTGTTAATCTAATCTCTAACTGTGGTCGTGACTATTAATGAATTGATAGGGCGCCCGATTAGGATGTTAACTATTCTTTTGATAATGTTTATAAACTTTATAGAATTTAAAAAGAGTTTAAGGATCTTCATCATCCATTAATCTACCCTAATCCTACGAACTCTAACAAGTGGAGAATTACTCGCGCATGTTGGGAAAAGAAAAGATAGAGAGGGAAAACATAATGTAAAATGCAGAAAAATAAAATGATATAAGAAAACAACTACCTTTATTAATCAGCAAGACCAAGTACACTTTGTTTCCTTAGAAAATGATTACAAAACCCTACTTTGCTTCTCGATCTCTTCTAAGGATGAACTGTTGATGATCAGCCTACATGCGTGAACCCTCTTGGACTTCGTGATCGCGTCGGTTTGATAATTTTTTCAAGAGGCACTCGATTCTATTTATAGTCACAGAAGTTGTAAACCCTAGATCGTGTTAGTTAGGGTTTGTTGATAAAATCCTGCGTAGAAAATCCAATATCCCAACTCTCCTAACAGGCCGCGGATCTGCCGCCAATAGTGGGTTTTGGCCGCGGAACCGCCGCTCTCTGGTGGGATCTTGGGCTCCAATTTCTGGGGCTTCATCTCTGTAGCATTTGGTGAACTTTTGAATATCTGGACTTTGAAAATCTTCTCTACGTTTCTGCCAGAATTGGTTTCTTCAATTTACTTGAATATCTTCGGCAGATTTGATCTCGCCAACTCGGATTTCCTTGATTTCAGTCATGATATAATTCCTGCACAATTATCTCAATAAATGATATTAGTAGAATTTGTTTTTATTTAGATATTGTCTTAACCATTTGTCATGATATTTTAGTTTTAAGAGAATTGGTCAAAGATATTTAATAAGGTAAGCATATTTAAATAGACCAAATATTACATGAATATTATATGCTTACATTTTCCTTCATAATGTTAATTATAATATATAAACACATGAAAATAGTATTTTTACAGATAAACCCTTATATGTGTCATATTTGTAATAAATATCTTTTATTATATAGAAATAGTGAGGAAAATGTCACATCAATAGTGCAGTTTTACCAACTGAACAAAGCTCTTGCATACTTAACACTACACCGGGATCCGATGTAGCGCATCGCTGAGTAAAGGACATCCTAACGATATTCTTATTATGGTTCATGTCATAGAATGTGACAAACTTTTACATTGGCTGTCATAAGCTTACCATAACTCTCATCATTTTTCATCCGAATTTGGGACCGGCATCGGTGGATTTAAAATTCCCAACCTCCAACCTCCCATTTGGCATCGCTCGTGACTAAGATTTCTTCTCAAATTTCAAAGTGAATAAAATGTAATTAACTTTGATTGGTCTATGCATTAATTCCAACAACCACCTTTTTTTAAAGAGCTTAGACCATATTTAAACACTACTTTTTATAATTATTTGGTACTCCAAAAAAGTTTCATATTTTAATATTTCACCCCAAATTTATTTTCGTTAATCAAAATGCCCAAGCTACCTTCTTCCATCAAAACTTAACTAGGGATAGGGTTTTCTTTTATTTATATATATATATATATATATATATATATATATATATATATATATATATATAAGGTCTATAGTAAACCAATAAATCTTCGTTCCTCATTCTCTCAAATAACACCTCCCTCAAAATAGTTTGTCCATGCTCCATTGTCTTCTCTTTAAAGGTCTTTGGCAAACCTCATGACTTAGCAATCTCCCAACTTATTTCTTTTAAGGATAAAGACATCAAGCTTCGTTACTATGTATTGATGAAGGCAGATTTAGTAGATGACGTGCTTCGTATCACATCAAGATGATACCTTCCGTAGATCTGCCGGGAGCGACGATGGACGGCTGGGATTGAGTTGGAGGTTGCCTCCTAAAGCGTGTGGAGTCTCAATGGGTTTTAGGTTTTGGTGGCCGAGCTACCTGCAAGGAAGTCCCGGGGGTGTTTGTACCACCGAGGACCCTCCGACGATCAAGTTAGACTGGATATTTGAGCAGAGTAACGGTCTAGTGGGGAGAAATTCACTTACTTGATCCGTCTGAAGAGGGGTTTATATAGTGGTGGCAACAGGCAGGCAGGCGCGGGAATCATGCCGGCCGTTACGCTCCCGGCGTCATGCCCGTGTGATAGGCGGGATCTCCCATTAATGGCAAGATAAGCTCGTTAATAGGGGATCGTGATGGCGTGGAACGCGGGACGTGGCCGGCGGATATCTCACGTATGGAGAGATTCGCGGAGGTGAGGCGGTTGCGCCTGAGATAGGTGTCGTTGGTCGGTCGATATGACCGGGGAATATGAGCTCGGCGGGAGGCTCGGGGACGAGCGGGAGGCCGAGCTATCCAGGTTCTGCGGTAGCCCGGAGACGGGCCGGGAGGGCGAGGAAGCTCAGCCCGAAGGAAGGCTCGGGCCCGTGGTAGCTCGAAGTAGAGCAAAGGGACAGTTGGCTTGGCTGCTGAAGTGCTCGGGGGTAAGGAGTGGGGTGCAACCTCGGAGACGGGGTTCGAGAGAAGCCCCCCACTGTAGCACACTGGTTCTCCCTCCGTGGCCCTCAGGGGCTTAACTGGCTTACGCATGTGACACGTCATCCGCCACGTGTCATGATCTAAGGAATTACCGTTATTCAGCATCAAAGAATTTACCGTTATTCAGCATCATCATTAACCCCCCACTCTCGTTCCGATCTATTTATGGGTCGGGTCGAGAGTGGATTGTTTGGTTCTTTCTGTGCGGCTTGGCGTTCATAATTCCTCATGGTGGATTGTTTGAGGACGACACGGCGTTCTTGGTGTCACGCATCGAGTATGAGTCGAACGAAGGATGAGTGTGGGAAGGTCGGTATCCTCCCTTTGTCGGAGCTGAGGCGCTGATCACGTGTTGAGTATAAGTTTATTCGGTGGGTCTTGGATCTGTATCTTTGTAGGGTAGGAAGCTACCCGCTGGGGATGTGCCGAGCAAGAAAAAACTCGGCGGCCTCGCGAAGAGGGCTTCAGATCCTCAGCGTCTGATGGGCAGGAGGCTGCCCATTGGGGATGCACCGAGAAGGAAAAAACTCGGTGGCCTTGCGAAGAGGGCTTCGGATCCTCAGTGTATGATGGGCAGGAGGCTGCCCGCTAGGGATGAGCCGAGCAGGAAGAAACTCGGCGGCCTCGTGATGAGGGCTTCAGATCCTCAGCGTCTGATGGGCAGGAGGCTGCTCGTTGGGGATGCGCCGAGCAGGAAGAAACTCGGTGGGCTCGCGAAGAGGGCTTCGTATCCTCAGCATCTGATAGGAAGGAGACTGCCCGCTGGGGATGTAACGAGCAGGAAGAAACTCGGCGGCTTCACGAAGAGGGCTTCAGATCCTTAGCGCTAGAGGGGCCGTAAGAGGCCTGCTAAGGATGGACCGAGCAGTGAAGCTGCTCAGTTGCCTCTTGGCGAGGGCTTTGATCCCTGGCGTTGGTGGGGTAGTGAATTACCAGTCGGGAATAGCTGAGCTGGGTAGCCGCTGGGCTGCCACTTAGTGAGTGCTTAGATCCCTGGCGTCGTGGGGTAGTGAATTACCAGCCGGGGATAGCCGAGCAGGGTAGCCGCTGGGCTGCCTCTTAGTGAGGGCTTAGATCCCTGGCGTTGCGAAGTAGAGAACTACCAGCCAGGGATAACCGAACAAGGGCGAGCCTGATTGCCTCTTGGTGAGGGCTTTGATCCTTAGCGCAGGAGGGGCCGTAAGAGGCCTACTAAGGATGGGCCGAGCAGGGTAACTGCCCGGTGCCTCTTGGCGAGGGTTTTGATCCTTAAGGACAGGCCGAGTAGGGTTGCTGCCCGGTGCCTCTTGGAAAGGGCTTTGATCCCTGGCGTTATGGGGTAGGGAACTACCAGCCAGGGATAACCGAGCAAGGGCGGTGCCGGTTGCCTCTTGGTGAGGGCATTGATCCTTAGCGCGGGAGGGGTCGTAAGAGGCCTACTAAGGACGGGCCGAGCAGGGTTACTTCCCGGTGCCTCTTGACGAGGGCTTTGATCCTTAAGGACGGGCCGATCAGGGTTGCTGCCCGGTGCCTCTTGGCGAGGGCTTTGATCCCTGGCGTTGTAGGGTAGGGAACTATCATCCAGGGATAACCAAGCAAGGGCAGGCCCGGTTGCCTCTTGGTGAGGGCTTTGATCCCTGGCGTTGCGAGGTAGGGAACTACCAGCCAGGGATAACCGAGCAATGGCAAGCCCGGATGCCTCTTGGTGAGGGCTTTGATCCCTGGCATTGCGAGGTAGGGAACTACCAGCCAGGGATGACCGAGTAAGGGCGAGCCCGATTGCCTCTTGGTGAGGGCTTTGGTCCTTAGCACGGGAGGGGCCGTAAGGGGCCAGCTAAGGATGGACCGAACAGTGAAGCTACTCAGTTGCCTCTTGGCGAGGGCTTTGATCCCTGGCCTTGCGGGGTAGTGAACTACCAGCCAGGGATAACCGAGCAAGGGCGAGCCCGGTTGCCTCTTGGTGAAGGCTTTGATCCTTAGCGCGGGAGGGGTCGTAAGGGGCCTGCTAAGGATGGACCGAGTAGTGAAGATGCTCAGTTGCCTCTTGGCGAGGGATTTGATCCCTGACGTTGCGGGGTAGGGAACTACCAGCCAGGGATAACCGAGCAAGGACGAGCCCGGTTGCCTCTTGGTGAGGGTTTTGATCCCTGGCGTTGTGGGGTAGGGAACTACCATCCAGGGATAACCACGCAAGGGCGAGCCTGGTTGCCTCTTGGTGAGGGCTTTGATCCTTAGCGCGGGAGGGGCCGTAAGGGGCCTGCTAAGGATGGACCAAGCGGTGAAGCTGCTCAGTTGCCTCTTGACGATGGCTTTGATCCCTGGCGTTGGTGGGTAGTGAACTACCAGCTAGGGATAACCGAGCAAGGGCGATCCTGGTTGCCTCTTGGTGAGAGCTTTGATCCTTAGCGCGGGAGGGGCCGTAAGGGGCCTGTTAAGCATGGACCGAGCAGTGAATCTGCTCAGTTGCCTATTGGCAAGGGCTTTGATCCCTGGCGTTGCGGGGTAGGGAACTACCAGCTAGGGATAACCGAGCAAGGGTGAACCCGGTTGCCTCTTGGTGAGGGCTTTGATCCCTGGCGTTGCGGGGTAAGGAACTACCAGCCAGAGATAACCGAGCAAGGGCGAGACCGGTTGCCTCTTGGTGAGGGCTTTGATCCTTACCACGGGAGGGGCCGTAAGGGGCCTGCTAAGGATGGACCAAGCAGTGAAGCTGCTCAGTTGCCTCTTGGCGAGGGCTTTGATCCCTGGCGTTGGTGAGTAGTGAACTACCAACCAGGGATAACCGAGCAAGGGCGAGCCCAGTTGCCTCTTAGTGAGGGCTTTGATCCCTGGCGTTGCGGGGTAGGGAACTACCAGCCAGGGATAACCGAGCAAGGACAAGCTCGGTTGTCTCTTGGTGAGGGCTTCAATCCTTAGCGCTGGAGGGGCTGTAAGAGGCCTGCTAAGGACTGGCCGAGCAGGGTTGTTGCCCGGTCAATTCGTGAGGTTCTATCCGACTTTCCTGGTGTGAGTATGGGGAAGAGGAACAGTCGCAGGTGACACGTGCCATGAACGCGTGGGGGAGGCGATTCGTCCACGCCTCTGTTGTGAGGGAGGCGGCGGCTAGTGCTTTGATCGTCGCGGTGGTCGCTCGCCATTGAGTTGAGATCGAAAGATGAACTTTGTTCAGTGGAATCAAGAATTTCCCAAAGACGGTGCCAGCTCACGTGTGTTGTATCACGTCAAGATGCTACCTTCCGTAGATCTGCTGGGAACGACGACGAACGGCTGGGATTGAGTTGTAAGTTGCCTCCTGAAGCGTGTGGAGTCTCAATGGGTTTTAGGTTGTGGTGGCTGAGCTACCTGGAAGGAAGTCCCGGGATGGTTGTACCGCCGAGGACCCTCTGACGATCAAGTTAGACTGGATATTTGAGCAGAGTAACGGCCTAGTAGGGAGAAATTCACTTACTTGATCCGTCTGGAGAGGGGTTTATATAGTGGTGGCAACAGGCAGGCAGGCGCGGGAATCACGCCGGCTGTTACGCTCCCGGCGTCACGCCCGCGTGATAGGCGGGATCTTCCATTAATGGCGAGATAGGCTCGTTAATGGGGGATCGTGACGGTGTGGAACGCGGGACATGGCCGGCGGATATCTCGCGTATGGCGAGATTCACGAAGGTGAGGCGGTTGTGCCTGCGATAGGTGTCGTTGGTCAGTCGATATGATCGAGGAATATAAGCTCGGCGGGAGGCTCGGGGACGAGCGGGAGGCCGAGGTAACCAGGTTCTGCGGTAGCCCGGAGACGGGCCGGGAGGGCGAGGAAGCTCAGCCCGAAGGAAGGCTCGGGCCTGTAATAGCTCGGAGTAGAACAAAGGGACAGTTGGCTTGGCTACTGAAGTGCTCGAGGGAAAGGAGTGGGATGCAACCTCGGAGACGGGGTTCGAAGGAAGCCCCCCACTGTAGCACACCGATTCCCCCTCCGTGGCCCTCAGGGGCCTAACTGGTTTACGCATATGACACGTCATCCGCCGCATGTCATGATCTAAGGAATTACCATTATTCAGCATCAAAGGAATTACCGTTATTCAGCATCATCAGTAGAAAACCCTAATTTTGATTATCAAGAGACTTGCAAGATGTGAGATCAACAACTAAGTTCAAACCTGAAAGCAAAGTCGTATAGGTTGCTAAACTTCAATATGAAATCTACCATGATGTTCCAATGTTGACAAGACAAAAATAAGATCACTAAAGGAACCATTTAAATGCAATTATTTCGGATTTATATCTCTATATAACTCGATCCTAAACTGATGTATTGCATCAGGAACACCGACAATGGTTTTTGGAACAACTCAAGTTCAGCGGATTAAATGTTGATTTGGATTTTATCGTTAAGTACTTGGAACAACTCAAGTTGAACATTTAAATCAGAACTCGGCGGATATAACTTCAGAATTTAGTAACATAAAAACTACTCAAGAGATCAAATTGAAACAAAATAAGCCATGCATAGGCCGGCCGGCACTAAACAGTTCAACTCCTAACAACCCTAATAGTATGAGCATGACCTAAACCCACTCACTCTAACACAAAGTTCATTTGTTACAATATTGTCTCTGGTGCATTTTCTCATGCAGCATCTCTTCTGATTTCCCCAGATGTAGCAAGGCATATTCAATACTTCCATCTCGGTTTCTTCTCAAATTTTGTCGATTCAACTTCCTCTAGTATTCTTTCCATAGTTATTCATTGGTAAACCGTTCAGCAATCAAGTCATATTTTGGGATTAATTGTCAGTTGCTCACTTAAGCTGCAGGGTGCCTCAGCATAGTCCACTACTCCTTTGGAAGCTGGTTCCCCCAAGCTCATATAAGACTTTAAACCTACAAATGATACCACAGAATCAACCACTACATACTAAAAGATGATAACTTTCGATAGGTTTAACAAATGTGTGGCAAAAGTAAACAAGGATGAGTTATATATATAAAAGAAAGAAATGGGGTTAATTTTTACATGGGTTCTTACAATTGCCTACAAGAGGTTACAACTTTTAAGAGGTAATTTTTTCTGCTGGGAACTCCAATTCCGTATCTTCAATTGCTTTATTTATTTCTACACAACATCTGAGAAATTTCAACTGTTACTAGGTATAGAATAATCATTTACACTGTTCAGAAAAGAGGTATACGATTTTAAGAGGCTTTTTTTCCAAATAATTATAGCTGCAGCTTCCTTATATAATTAAATGAATTAAGAAATATATTCCCTCATTACTTGCTGACTTAATAAACAAATATCACCCTAAACTCCTCGCATCGCGCAGGGGTGTTACCCTAGTTCATAATAGGGAAATTTCACCAAAATCACCATGTACTGTAGCATATATTTCCAAAATCACCATGGCGAAATTTCCCAGCACAAAAACCCCCTAACCTTTCTTCCGTTAATTTAACCCGCCTCCCCAGCGACCCCTATGGCGTTTGATTTCCAATTTTTAAAGTTATTTTACACTCCTCAGGTGACTTTTTACTTTTTAAATCTCCAAAGTATCCTTCTTCCTCATTTTAATACTCTGTCTTCTCTCAACCCCTCAACTCTAAAATTTCTAGGATTTGATTGTTCGAGATCGACGAAGAAGGCGCAATCATCACTGTCTATTGCTCCATCACAGCCACAAAGCTTCTCAAAGCTCAAGATCTGTAGCACCATCACACCATCCTCTCCTCGTTGCCCACTCCTAATTGCCCACTCCGACATGGACACCATCTCCCTCACGTGCCACCGCCTCCACCACTTGCTCGTCGTCTTCGACGAGCTCTCCTCGCTGCCCACTATGACGTGGACATCATCTCCCTAATGTGCCACCGCATCAACGTGATTACATCCCAATTCAAGTGGGTTATCAATTATGTGATTTATCCTAATTATGTTATCAATTATTCTCGCTTACTTTTCCTTTTAATTATGTGATGTCATCCCAATTCAAGTAGGTTATCAAGGACTTGTTGAATGATACTTGGAATGTGTTTGTATAAATAATTGAATGATAATGATGTTGTTTGTTGTAATAAATTTTATATTAATGAATGGTGCTTGAAATGTGTTTGTATAAATACTTGAATGATGATGAGGATGATGTTGTTTAGATTGTGTTTATATTAATATCATTTTAGATGGTGTTTGGAATATGAATTATGGTTTGTAAGTGTGAATTGATGGCTACGACAGCGGGACATGTCACACCCCGCTTCCCAGTAAACGGAAACGATGACGTGACAAGCCCGTGTCATATTTATTCAAAGAAGATCATTCCCAAAATAAATATACTAAACGTATTGAAACAATAATATACAATAGAAGAATAAATGGAGACTGTATAATTTTCAACAAATATCTTTATTTACATTCAAACTTGAAATTTTTACAAGTACATGTGTTCAACTGAAAAGTAAAACAATAAAAGAAAATACCTAAACAGGTGGCATATATAAGCTGAAAGAAAAGGAAGTTAAGCTAATCCTGGATAGCTATATGGTCATAATCCTCCTCTTTAGCATCCACTTACTCTGTCTCGACCGTATCTGACGAACATTCCAAAAAAATAAAGGTGGGTGAAATGCCAATCAGCAAACTGGCGCTCGGTAAATCCCAAAGATAGGGTAAAAATGAAAGTGACATTTATAAACTAATCATGAGTAATGTATATGTTGAGTAAGAGTATATATAAAGGAGCATGGTTATATTCACTATATGTCTCTATATGGTCATTATATTAACATTAAGTTCCTGTTAGTGATATATGCCCTAGAGGCCATTATTGTATCATACTGGATTGTATATTACATATTGAAAGCTTAGGATATTCACAGTTATAATAACAGTGTTGCTCAACATGGTAGTTTGCTACTTGGTTTGATTCTATCTCAATATGTGCATATGTTTCTTTTAGCATATCGCTTATACATATTGGTAGAGCCCTTAGAATTTTTGCATGACTACCAGCGTTGTTATGGCAGTCACACTAGTGGAGGCTGGATGTCTATAAGAACATCCTTATACAGGTCCCTAGTCATAGGATTATCGAGACGGGGCATCGATACTCCAGAGTAGACTAGTGTATACGCTTCTCATCCCAGTAGGAGAGATAGTCTGTCCTATAGCCATTGGTACATCGTACCGGAGATAGTATACAGGTGCTCATTGGGTTATGAGTTACACTGGACGGACTCGTTGGGAATTGCTGGTTGGTATTATACCTATCTTCAGGTAGCAGTTCCCGGGTGGCAAGAGTATAGCTTAGTCCGTTGACTTGATATCACTATTCGTCTCAAGTGTGTTCCTACTGCACTTAGATTACTACCCTACCACGGCTCAAAAGAGTCATGCAAACAGGTAGTGATTAGGTGCAGTCCCGAAGCACTAGGAGGCGATAGCGGTTAGATAGGATTCGTCTCTCCCGGAATTGAGGGTTGATATCACGCTGTGTTCGGAAATCCATTACACAAAGTCCCTGTCCAGGGCAAGCGAGATTTACTGGTAGGCACTCCAATAGTTTCTCATGGTGTATTGGGCACTACTCCGGCACGACTTATTGCGCTATTAGGGGTCTGACGGTTACCATCCCCCTAGGCCCGATATGCAGGTATCTTAGACAAACAGACCGAACTGTACGAAGATTGTCACAGATAGGCTCAATAGTAGTTCGGATGAGTTTGCTCAGCGGCCTTCTTATCGACAGATACGTGGGTAGTTGTTACGTGCAGCTAGTACCGCTGACGGACTTGTGGTTAAACCCTCTGGCAGCGTACTGTCGAGTCTTTAGAGTCCCATACAGAGGGTTTCCTGCTTCGGGCGAAACGATGTAGAGGTCGTATGGTTTTACGACAAGGTTCCGATCACAGACGTGTACTAGCTACACGGATGATGTTCGAATGGATAATACTAGTGAGCTTTGGTTTAAACCGGATGCTAGTATTATATTATTGGATTGTTATCATCACATTGTATTCGTATTTTTCGGAATACGAATACGGGTATGTATATATGTGAGGGCATTCTTGTAATTTTACATGACATGCTTCTAGAAAGAGACATCTCATTATTTGGATTATCTATTTTGGGAAATGGATTAATGAGGTGGAAATTTGGAGACATACTTGGCATGGGTGACGCATGGCTCTTTGGATTTATTTATTTGTTTGGATTCACTACTTAAGTATGGTTGATATTTTCTATTGAAAAACATTGCATGCTTGAATGAGTGAAAAGAGAGGAACCATTCTTCACTTGACAATACTAGCTCATTTGCATTTTTGTATTCTCTCTCCATTTTCTCCTCCTTCTTCCTCAAAGACTCTAACCCTCACATGAGTTATGAAACATAGAGTCCCATGAGATAAAATACTCTATTAGATACTCTACATCATCTAGGCTACTTAGTTTAGCAAACTAGGTACCCTACTTACCTTGGTTTAGAGGTTGGAGCTTGAAGCACATACTCTCGGGTAGATCGTTTTTTACGCGAGGAGGCCGACATTGCAAGCTCGATCCGGATCTTCGAGGAGCTCAAGGAGAGGAGGAGAAGAAGACCTGAATGACAAGGTTTTAGGAGGTATAACACTCTTCATAGTAGTTAAACCTCCGAATAGTTTAGCTAGTTAAGGTTTCTGTTAAGATCCTGGAGTTTAGTCGGTATTGCGAGCTTTATAAAAATCGTTTTTTGTAAATTCTGCCTCTCCACGAACCCGCGGGGTGCGCGACATCTACTTATAGTGGTATCAGAGCCATGCTAAATCTTAACTAGCTAGTTAGCAAGTAGTTAGAACTTCGATCGACAAAAAATTACACGAAATCAAATTTTCATACCATGCATGTTGTCGATTTTTAAAGCAGCTCAAAAATTATTTCAGTGGCCTTAAAAATACAAGCAGGCATTTATAAGAACACAGAAGAAAAACGGGCTCGTAGTTCACCAAGACCACTGCGGAACCGTGGCAAAACAGTGTGTTTGGCCGCCGTTCCGCGGCCGAGTCAAGGCTGACTCGGTACAATTTTCTTCTGTGGGTCTTTGACATAGAATTTTGATTTTTGGCATATGTGGATTCTACCCAGATTTGTTTGTGTACTGTGCATGGGGTAGACACGGTTTATGTTTATCGATCGAAATTCTAAAGTTCTTGGCTAATTGTGATTCTGTGTTTGTATATATGATGCTAAACGTCTGATAATCGCTATACGTCGATTGGTAGAGGTTGCACATATCTGTATTGTGATGGTTTGTGTATATGGAGTATTGGACCGTTGTGGATGATTAGCCGGGTGATGTGAGAAGAGTGTTTCTTTCCTTTCATTCATGTAAATTTGTAATTGATGTAATATTCTTTTGCGGGACACATCCGGGTTAAGATTATAGCCACCGTTGTATTATTTCATTTACTGTTTCTTACATCTAGGATAGACCCAAGGTGGGGTGCACAATCTACCGGGTTCTTAAATTGCCGAGTGGCCTACTCATTTTATTGAGGGAGCTTGCTTCACTTCGGGAATTTGGCGGGTAGTTTTCTGCACCCGTAGGGGGTCTAGGGTGGGGTTTGGCTATTCATCACGACCATAGAATCCATCTTTCGTTCTAGGCTAAAACGAAACACGGTATTCCTAGTATATCCAATATTTTCATCTGTGATATGGAATGCCTATTATTGCGTAAGACGAATGGCTATATATATATATATATATAATAAACGTTGCTTATGTTTTGCACCCGTGCTGGTCCAACCTCCGCTCTGCCATTAGTTAAGTAACCTAACGGTGCATGATGGGGTCCCGTGGCGAATGCGGATGGTATAAGCGTACGTTCTATTTTCGTTTCATTTCTGCAATGATAAGGTTAAATGATGGGACCGCATCAACATTGATTAATACAAGGAAAACAAACCAAAGTTTAAATCATTGGAACAATTTCAAAACCACTCAGTTTTCTTGAAAAATAACTTTTAAATGCGGAGCCTAAACCGCTCCTTTTAAAATCTATCATGGTTCCTTCGACTATATCAAGTTCATTACATTCACGGTTTCTCCAAAACCATTCGTAGCCCTCCGTCATTTCATATGGGTGTTCAGTAGTATTCAAGTTATATATTTTGACATTCGCCAAGGCATAGTGATTGGTAGCTGCCGGGTATTCATCTGCAGCATAGATAGATGCGTTGATTTGGGACAGTCGTACAGCTATTTTGGCCTTCGTCAAGGGTTTGCACGGGTAGGTTCAAATTAACCTTGATAATAACGGATAGAACTTGACTTGCATCTTATGATATGTTGGCCTTCGTCAAGGTCATAAGTGCTTGGGGCAAAAATCCACATCGGGAGTTTCTAAGGAAAATGAAACTTGCTAGTGTTACATACCATTTGGAGTGTGATGATTTTGGTAGGATTCCTTCAAAGTTGTCACATAATGATATTTGGATCCCGATCCTACTGTGAGTATCCGCTACTCTTCGGGAGATTTTTCACTAAACAATCAATACTATAAACCAAGTAGGTGCCTAGAACGTTGTTAGCGGGGTTATACCTCTAGGAAAAAGAGGTTATGTAATTAAGCAACTTCGCAAAAGTGTTGGAAAATCTTCCTCGAAATACCAACACTAGCATGACCGAAAGGTTAAGCAAGAATTGTAAGGGGAGATTAATCGTGACTAATTCTTCTTTTATGGTTGAAGGAGGATTCGAGGAACAGTGGAAGCCATCCTGTTTAGATAAACTAATAACCAATCTAAACTTCCAAGATCATCATACTGAGTGTTTCTTCTCTCTCTCCTGACAACAGCAACCAAAATGACTGGGCTTAAATTACTGCTAGATAATAATAAATAGACTGGGACAAACTATAAAGATTGTCTTAGGAATGTCCAACTGGACATTACCTATTACAAGCTAGGCTACCTCCTTACTACCAAAGCCCCCGCCGTCCCAGGTCCAGATTCCACCGTCGCGGATGTTGAAATCCGTAAGACATAGGAAAAAAACAGTGCGAGAGCCAAGTGCCTCGTGTTAGCCTCAATGGATTATGAACACCAGAGGCAGCACGAGAAAATGGACTTAGTTTCCATCTTCCTCCACACCAAGGATTTATATGGAGAGCAATCTCATATCGCAAGATATGAGACCTCGAAGATATTGTTTCAGGCGAGCTTAGCTGTCGGGTCATCTGTGGGGGACCACGTCCTTACGATAATTAGTTATATTAAAAAGCTCGCGGGTCTTGGGACCACGTTGGAGAACGAGTTATATACTGAATTGATTCTACAGTCCATCCACTCTACTTACGTCCAGTTTATCTTGAATTTCAATATTCAAGAGAAGGAAGTTTCACTTCTAGGACTCTTCAACATGTTGAGGAGCGCTGAGGGCACCCTGCAAAAAAACAAGGAGACACCCGCTCTGCTTATTGGGGAATCTTTCTCTTCTACATTCAAAGAAAAAGCTAAGCGAGAGAAGAAGAAGATCTCCACCAAGCCGATAGGTGGTGTCAGTAAAGTAGAGGGAAAGAGCGGGGCAAAAGTTTTGGGGCTAATAGTAAAGAAGGAGGAATGTTTCTATTGTCACGGGAAAGGGCATTAGCAGAAAGACTGCAGACCAGAATTCGAAACATGTTGTTGTTTCGGCTTCAGGTGTGTTTATGATTAAAAAGTGTCTGTCAATTAGCTCTACTTCCTGGGTACTAGATATCGGATCAGGATCTCATATCTGTAATTCATTTAAAGAAAATAGAGTGAAGGAAAACTTGTTTAAAAGTTAAGTTAACATAGAAAATCACTTTGAAAGTCTTTATAATAAGCTCAAGTTTTTATAAAAATTTCGGCAGAGTTTCCTTTATAAATACTAGCCCCGAACGGGTACAAACATGAATATATACAACTAGAGCTAGCTCTTCGCCGAACGAAGGAATCACAACCACATTTAATATACATCATCCAAGAATGAAACTAACATTTAAAAGCAAGAAAACAAAAAACAAAAAATGTAAGTCGGCTCTCACGAGCTTGACACCAGATACCAAAAATACAAGTCTCACGGTCTCACTGTCTAGTCCAATATACAAGGGGTCGATGGAGTATACTAGATACAAAATAAATATACATGGTAGAATCAAATAATATCCTCACAGCCCACCTACAAGCAAGTCGATGCAAAGAAAGTAGAAGAAGAAATATGTCCGCCGCTACTATGCTGACGGGTCGAACCTGCAAGATACTGTGGCACAACGGAGGTGAGTTGCCAACTCGTGAGTAGTAAGTAATATCTAATAAGTCTATCGTAAGCATGCACGCAAATACGTCTCAACCTACATATAAAATTATGATGCGATACACTAGTATGAATGCGACATGAATGAATAATCAACACGAAATCCGAATATATCTGGTATGAGAAAATTTATATCCATATCTCAGTAAAACCTTTGTATAATATAGCTGGAGTATCATCAATGAAATCGACAGAAAATCCGTGTCAAGCATCGACACAATATGTATCTCAATATCTCAATATCTCAATACCTTAATATCTTAATATCTTAATAGTCGTCTCTCAGATCGGCTCTCAATCTGTCGCGTCCCACGACTCCGGTCGGTATCCTCCGGATAACCGCCGAGCCGATAATAACCGGTAGGTAGTGTTCTCCTGCCATGCTCATCGTCTACAACTCGAGCTTATTGCCCCGGGGTACCTTACCGGGCCCACCATGTACCCGAGACGGTTCATCCTGGTCTCGAAAACCAACTCAAATCAGGAAAACTCATGGTGGACTCCACATACATCATATCACGAGAAAACCGCAACTTGCATTTTTAAAATGATAATAGGTTTATAAAATTCTTGCGGTTTTCCCCAAAATCCATAAATCTCATAAACACTGAGATCTCCAAGAAGAATCACAATATATGAACATGTCGGTAATGATGAATGTCTATGATATCAATAATATGCCATGCGATGTATGACTAGGAAACCATGTATGAATGATGATGCAATGAGGTATATATATGACTTGAAATCCTACGTATCCATCCTGATGAAATGAATATACAACTACAAGTTTACATATCGTATATGATGCAAATACTCACATACTGATTTAAGCAAGTTCTATAGTGTTCGTGACATAGCAATTACCAATGGAGTGTGTTCTCGTATAAATAGTGCACGTACGGCATGAACCAATGGTAATGGTGCAAGTGTCCTAAGTAATAACATCATGTGTAAGAAGATGCAATGTCATGCTATGAATGCTTTGAGGCTAGGCATATAGATGCAAGAACTACTAAAAATCCTAACTATCGGGCGCCTTGCGCCATCCAGACGATCCCCTCATGGATGTGTACATCCACTCACTGGGATGTATCGGCTAATCTGATCTAATCACAGCCTTTCCTTTCCTTGCCGCGTCCGACGTCTCTGCAACCGATCCTAGAATCGCACAAATAGTATATATGAGGTTAAACATTTAAATAGACGCGGACACACAATGATACAAGACAACCAATGCGTACTTGCAAGACGAGCATGCACTTAGTGTACAAAACGCGCGCGCGACATCGCCACAAACCACAACTAGGGGTTGCTGTGCGTAGCAAACACCACAACTAAAATTTAATCACACTAATCGCGCATTCACATCGCACTAATATTTAGGGAAATAGGTCGTAGATCATCACAATCTCAAACTTAATTAAAACCCTTTTATTTTAAAAAACCCTAGTAAGCAAGCTTAAGCCATTTTAGTGCAAGCTAGATGGATTAGCAAGTCCAGTAGCCACTAATCACACATGAATATTCTACTCAAGCCATGCAACACTTAACTAAATATAGACACAAACACACACTAATCATGAAATTTATTTGCATAAACACTTAATTAGGATAATTAAAAGCTACTTTAGCAAGGTAATTAACTAGATTAAATTTGTAAAGCCACTAGATAGTAAACTACACTTAGCTAACTTAATTAAGTGGTAAAAACCCTAACGTCAACCCAAACCTTTCTCTTTAAAACTCAATCTAGCAAATAAAACTATTTTAACACCTAAATAAAATTATATTAAAGCAATTAATCGACAAAGTAACCATTGGGTTAAGATTTATACCTCAAGAATTTGGAGATCTAACTTGCAAACTTGGCCTCCCAAAATGCTATCTTGCTTCAAGATCCAAGCATAGTTTAGGCCAAGAAAAACTTGTGATTATTTAGCTAGAAATTAGAGTTGAATTTGTGGATTTTTTTGTGAGAAAATAAGGGTTTTTGAGATGAAAAGAGAATAGGAAATGGGGAGGGGCTGCTGCCAATTTTTTGGCCGAAAATAAGAGGGGGAGAGAGAGTGAGGGTGAGTGAGAGAGGTAACCATATCCCCCACCCCCACACACACACCCCATACATCTTATCTTTCATTTCTCATTTATTATTTCATTTCTTAATTATTCTATTTTCCTAGTTTTACACTTAGAACAGTCTAGAACCATTTAGAAAATTTTAGAAAGGAACAAAAAAAACATGTTACACAATAAGTGTTAAGTTGTCATTGTGTACTAACATATAATTAACCCTTACTAATTTGTAACACTAATTAAATGTGTAAGTGCATGATTAAAATAATATTTAAAAATAAATACTTAACGAAAATAATTAAATAAACTAGTAATTAAATAAGTAACTAACAAAACACACATACATAAACCATTACATAATTAAAGTAGGTATAATTGTGTTTATGTGGAAAAATAATTATAACTAGGTTTTACGGAAAACGCGTGTTGTATTACTAATTATCGGACAATTAACCTAAACGATTTTTAAAACGTTACAGTTGCTAACGGAATAAGCGTGGATGCTATATCCGTAGGGAAATATCACCTAGGATTGACAAGTGGGCAGATTTTGATTTTGCATAACTGTTCGTGTATACCTAGTCTGGCTTGTAATATCATTTCTGTATTTTTACTTTCTAAAGAAAGTTATGATTTTACACTTGTAAGCAATGCGGTCCACGTCCACCTTAGTAAAAATTTGATTGGGTCAGGTACACTAGATAACGGTATATACGTATTAAATCAAGCTCAGGTTTTCAATATCCAGAACACACTTAAAAGAAAGTCTCCAGAATTAAATCAGGCTTTCTTATGGTATTGTAGACTAGGTCACTTAATGAAACATGGTTGACGAAGTTACATAAAGAGAGATATTTTGATCCGTTCGAATATCAGTCCTATACAACTTGTCAATCATGTCTCAAAGGAAAGATGACAAAGACTCCGTTCACTGGACACGGAGAAAGAGCCACTGAGTTGTTGGGACTCATACACAGCGACGTGTGTGGTCCAATGTCCACACATGCAAGAAGTGGTTATTCCTATTTCATTACTTTTACAGATGATTTCTTAAGGTATGGACATGTATTCTTGATGAAATATAAATCCGAGGCCTTTGAGAAATTCCGGGAATACAAGAATGAAGTGGGGGAAAAACCGGCAAAAGTATCAAAACATTTAGATCTGATCGAGATGGTGAATACTTAAGTGCCGAGTTCCTGGATTACTTAAAAGAGAATGGAATTCTCTCTCAGCTTACTCCTCTATACACACCTCAATACAACGGTGTATCGGAAAGGCGGAACAGAATCTTATTGGATATGGTATGTTCCATGATGAGTAACGCTGAGTTACCGCGATCCTTCTAGGGTTATGCTCTAGAATCAGCTGCATATCTTTTGAACAAGCTTCCTACTAAGTCAGTGTCTACCACACCATATCTGATGTGGAGTGGGAAGAAACCCTATCTTCAGTATCTGAAGATATAGATATGTCCAGCTTTTGTAAAAAATCAGCATGCGGACAAACTCGAGGCACGCTTGGTACTATGTAAGTTTGTGGGATACCCAAAGAACTCCACGGAGTATCTTTTCTATTACGCGGAGGAACAAAAGGTCTTTGTTTCTCGGCATGCCCATTTTTTGGAAACTCAATTTCTTGAAAAAGAAATAAGTGGGAGCAAAATAGAACTGAAAGAAATTCCAAAACCACAAGCTATTACTGAAAGAATGGTGGAACCAGAAATTTCGAAAGAACCGGACATCCCCGCGCCACTCCGTAGGATTAGTAGGCAGTCTCATCCGCCCCGAGAGATACTAATGTTTTCTCATAGACGGGGATAAAGAGGATTGCATCATCGACGATGATGAGCCAACCAGCTTCCAGCAAGCCATTCAGAGCAGAGACTCGGTAAAATGGCTGGATGCAATGCGGACCGAAATGGAGTCCATATACACCAACAAAGTATGGACTTTGGACATTACTCCAGAAAGGGTAAAACCCGTAGGCTGCAAATGGATCTTCAAAAAGAAAATTGGTGTAGATGGACAGGTTGAAACCGATAAGGCTAGACTTGTTGCAAAAGGTTATCATCAAAGACCTGGTTTGGTCTATGATGAAAACTTTTCTCTAGTAGCTATGCTCAAATCCATTCGGATCCTTCTTACCATTGCTGCATTCCCGATTATGAAATTTGGCAGATGAACGTAAAGACCGCTTTTCTGAATGGAAATTTGAAAGAGTGTGTCTATATGGATCAGCCGGAGGGTTTCATAGAGAGTGGGAGCAGCGGAAGAGTGTGCAAGTTGCTTAAATTCATTTATGGATTAAAGCAGGTATCGCAGAGTTGGAACATCTGTTTTGATGAGACGGTCAAGGAATTCGACTTTATCAAAAATCCAGATGAACCATGCATCTATAGTAAAATTGTAGTGAGAACTATGATATTCCTCGTCTTGTACGTGGATGACATTCTCCTGATATGAAATGACATTCCTATGCTACAACCAGTCAAAGGATTCTTGTCACAAAGGTTCTCCATAAAGGACCTGAGTGATACCTTCTACATTCAGATCTAAACGGATGTTGGGACTTTCACAGTCAAGGTACATCAACATCATACTGAAAAGATTTAGTATGGAAGATTCAAAGTGTGGTAATCTACCGGCTTGTCACGGGATCACCCTCTCCAAAGAAATGTCTCCCAAGACTAATTTGGAAAGGGATCGCATGACTATTATACCCTACGCCTATGTAGTAGGCTCTATAATATATATGATATTGTATACCAGACCAGATGTAGCTTACACAATAAGCGTTGTAAGCAGGTATCAGTCAAACCCAGGGGAGAAGCACTGGACAGCGGTGAAGAACATTCTCAAGTACCTGAGAAGGACTAAGGAGATGTTCTTGGTATACGGCAGAGAAGACCTCCATGTCGAGGCCTTCGCCGACTCCAGCTTCCAGAGTGATAAGAATAACTCTAGGTCCATATCGGGTTATGTCTTTACCCTCAATGGAGGGGCGGTCTGTTGGAAGAGCTCCAAGCACGACACCGTTGCTGACTCGACGATGGAAGCGGAGTATATCGCTGCATGTGACACCGTGAAAGAAGCAGTCTGGATCAGGAAGTTTGTGACAGAGCTTTAGGTGGTTCCGTCCATTGTTGATCCAATACCGTTGTATTGTGACAATAATGGCGCTATAACTTTAGCGAAGGAACCAAGGTCCTATCAAAAGTCCAGACACATCTTGAGGTGGTTCCACTTGATCAGGGATATCGTTGATCGCCGGGAGATCGAGGTGCGGAAAGTAGAGACAGAGAACAATACGGAAAATCCATTCACAAAGATCATCCCTCAGATACAGTTCGAGAGGCTAATCGAGATGATAGGTCTGCGATATGCCAACACATGGCCTTAGTGCAAGTGGGAGATTGTTAGTGATATATGCCCTAGAGGCCATTATTGTATCATACTGGATTGTATATTACATATTGGAAGCTTGGGATATTCACAGTTATAATAACAGTCTTGCTCAAAATGGCAGTATGATACTTGGTTTGATTCTACCTCAATATGTGCATATATTTCTTTTAGCATATATAGATTGGGGGCTAGGTAGTCTATAAGCACATCCTTATACAGGTCTCTAGTCGTAGGATTATCGAGACGGGGCATCGATACTTCAGAGTAAACTAGTGTATACGCTTCTTATCCAAGCAGGAAAGATGGTCTGTCCCACAACCATTGGTACGTCGTACCGGAGATAGTATATAGGTGCTCATTGGATTATGAGTTACATTGGACGGACTCGTTGGGAACTGCTGAATGGTATTATACCTATCGTCAGGTAGCAGTTCCCGGATGGCATGAGTACAGATTAGTCCGTTGACTTGATATCACTATTCGTCTCAAGTGTGTTCCCATTGCACTTAAATTACTACCCTACCACGGCTCAAATGAGGCGTGCAAACAGGTAGTGGTTGGGTGCAATCCCAAAACACTTGGAGGCAGTAGCGGTTAGATAGGATTCATCTCTCCCGATATTGGGGGTTGATATCGCGCTGTGTTCGGAAATCCATTACACAAAGTCCCTGGCCATGGCAAGCGAGATTTACTGGTAGGCACTCTAGTAGTTTCTCAGGGTGTATTGGGCTCTACTCCGGCAGGATTTATTGAGCTATTAGGGGTTTGACGGTTACCATCCCCCTAGGCCCGATATGCGAGTATCTTAGACGAACAGACCGGACTGTACGAAGACTGTCACAAATAGGCTCAGTAAGAGTTCGGATGAGTTTTCTCATCGGCCTTCTTATCGACAGATACCTGGGTAGCCTTTACGTGCAGCTAGTACCGCTGACGGATTTATGGTTAAACCCACTGCCAACGTACTGTCGAGTCTTTAGAGTCCCACACATAGGGTTTCTCTGCTTCGGGCGAAACGATGTAGAGGCCGTATGGTTTTACGGCAGGGTTCCGATCACATACGTGTACTGGCTACACGGATGATGTTCAGATGGATAATACTAGTGAGCTTTGGTTTAAGCTGGATCCTAGTATTATATTATTGAATTGTTATCATCTCATTGTATTCATATTTTTCGAAATACGAATTTGGGTATGTATATACGGTAAGGGCATTCTTGTAATTTTACATGACATGCTTCTAGAAGGAGACACCTTATTATTTGGATTATATATTTTGGGAAATAGATTAATGAGGTGGAAATTTGGAAACATACTTGGCATGGGTGAAGCATGGCTCTTTGGATTTGTTTATTTGTTTGGACTCGCTATTCAAGCATGGTTGATATTTTCTATTGGAAAATATTGCATGCTTGAATGAGTGAAGAGAGAGGAACCATTCTTCACTTGCCAACACTAGCTCATTTGCATTTTTGTATTCTCTCTCCATTTTCTCCTCCTTCTTCCTCAAAGACTCTAACCCTCACATGAGTTGTGAAATATAGAGTCTCATGAAATAAAACACTCCATTAGATATTATACATCATCTAGGCTACTTATCTTAACAAAGTAGGTACCCTAGTTACCTCGGTTTAGAGGTTGGAGCTTGAAGCACATACTCTCGGGTGGATCGTCTTTGACGCGAGGAGGCCGACGTTGCAAGCTTGATCCGGATCTTCGAAGAGCTCAAGGAGAGGAGGAGAAGAAGACCCGAAGGACAAGACTCTAGGAGGTATAACACTCTTCATAGTAGTTAAACCTCCGAATAGTTTAGCTAGTTAAGGTTTCTGTTAAGATCCTGGAGTTTATTCGGTGTTGCGTCCTTTGTGAAAATCGTTTTTTGTAAATTCCGCCTCCCCGCGAACCCGCGGGTTGCACGTCATCGACTTACAGTTCCAAGTGTGAATATCAACGCAACCGTAAAATTTTTCATGAGCTCAAGAGTGGGGCCCCAGGAGTAAGGAAATAAGGGCCCATTTCATGTGTTAACATCGGGACTCCAAGCTGTGGAGGATTCGACCCGACTGAGATTCAAATAAATGAAAAAATAGGTTAATACGGGACTCCTGAAACTCCGTTGGATTCACACAAAAAACTATCCCAAACACTCCGAGTATAATAGATTATAACTGTTGTATTGACTCGGTTGATTTGATTGGTTGATTATAACATGTCTTGATCGAAACCATAGATTGCAAAAGTTATAGAATGAAGTCAAGTAAGTCGAGTAGAATGCGAGTCATATCAATTGCAATTATGGATCGAGTCAAGTCAGTCGAGTAGATTGATTTCAAGTTCATGTTCAAGTTTAGGTTCGGGTTAGATTAGAGTTCAAGTTTGGGTTCGAATTCGAGTTTAAATTCAAATTTGGATTCGAGTTATAGACATTTCCTATGAATGGACTTTTGAAGATCTTAAGTTCGGGAAAAATCGGACAACTGCTGCATATGGACGACAGAATTTGTGTCTTTTTCCAAGACAATTGTCATTAATAACTATGTTAATTTGTCTAACCTGAATAGGAAAGCACACACTTTCTCCGGCTCTCTGGGGCTCAAGAGAATTAATACCGCTTAAATCTATATTAATCTAGAGTTCTTAAATATTTATTATTGCTGCTTACATTGTATTTATATTGTTTGTATTTCTCGAGGGAGTTTTATGAAAAATACTTTAATATTATTTAAAAATAAATCTCGAGAGTGATTTAGAATATTAAGAGTTTTTATGAAGTTAAATTTTAGTTTTAGTGGTATTTTAATGATAAAACCTAACTTTTAAAAGTTTATGGTATTTTTATTAAAACTGCTACTTTTGGGAATTTGATGGTATTTTATTAAAATTTTAATCTTTCAATTTAAAAGATAATTTTCATAATATTTTTATTAAAAATACGGATTCATAATTATATATAATTTTCCAAAGTTAATTTATTTTAAAAAATCTATTTCTTTTAAAACGTATTTTCATTCATTTCAAGGCCGAATTCTCCGTGAAGATCTCTACATTTCGCTCTACTATCCTAAGGACATGCGATAATCTGCACCATCCACAAGCGGATCCCCTAAAGAGGGTTGTAGAGACGTAATTGCAAAAGGCGTTCAAATATCGATTAAAAACGTATTATTTGTAAAGGCGATAGTATTTTATTGAAAACCCGTATTCTTTAAATTAACCATGCATCCAAAACTTCATGCTATGAAATCATAGTGTATGTGATGGGGTAGGTTATTACCCCGTGAGTTTTCCTAGAGGTATATATGTTAATTATTGAAGAAAAAAACGTATTTTTAAAGTTCATGGTATTTATATAAAGAGTGTTCGATATGTGTTTAATTCGCATGAAATTTTAATTTCATTAAAAGGTAAATGATGTGAAAAAAATTGGAAAGTGAAGTTATAGTATTTGTGTGACATTTTAGGCCTATCAAAGACTATAGAAGGGTTTAAAAGAATAGATATCAACGCTAACTCTATTTTGTCGATATCGTTTTAGCAATTGTTCTGAGATGAAAGCAAAGAGAGAGAAAAGGGACTTACTGTTTTAAAGCGTTAACAAGAAAGGAAAAGAGAGAGGAAAAGCCTTCAGGGATCGTGGTATCGTTGGGAAAGCTCCGGTCATCGAGATTGGATCGCTACACCTCTTGGATTGCTTAACTCCACTTTTTACTTAGAGAATTTTGATGGAGATTTTCAGAATAAAGAGAGTTAGTGGATAGGGTGGTATTTATAATGAACATTGAGAATATGGGAATTAAAAAAAGTGAATTAAAAAGAATTAAAATGATATTAATGAGGGATTTGAAGAGTAATAGGGAGCTGAAGGAGTGTACAGGCAAAGCACGGAGTCGTTTGGGTAAGATCGGACCGCCGGCAGCGGTTTTTGAGGCAATTCCGGTGGTTGGATTTATGCCACATGGCTCGAGGCTTTGGGCATGGGTATTGTTCTGTGTTAATTCCTCATTTATCCCGTTTGATTTTTCTGAAACTTTTCGATTCTCCGTGTTGTTGGAGTTAGTGCCCTCAGAGTCAATTATTGGATCACAGGCACGTGATTGCAATGATTGAGGGAGGACCTATCCCGGTAGGACAGTCTTACTCGAGATGATAGTATGCTATCTGGTTTATCTTTATCATCGTATACTGCTTTAGGTGACCTGACATGTCGCTATTACACGTTGATAGAGCCCCTAGGATTCTTGCTTGACGACCAGCAGTATGATGGCGATCATATACGTGGGAGCTGGTAGTCTATAAGCACATCCTTAAAAGGTCCCTAGTCGTGGGAGTTTCGAGACTGGGCATCGATACTCCATTAGTAGGCTAGTGTATACAGTCGAGACCCCGACGAGGGGCGGTGGCCGGTCTCACAAGCCACTGGTGTCAGTTGGTTCACCTAAGATGTATACAGGTGCTCATTGGGTTATGAGTACACCGGACAGGACTCGCCGGGAACCTGCTAGTTGGTCTTGTACCAGATGTCAGATAGCAGTTCCCTGGTGACATGTGTACAGGTTAGTTCATCGACCTGAGATCGTCATTTGTCTCGTGTGAGTTCCCACTGTGCTTTGATTACTACCCTACCACGGCTCAAAGGAGTCGTGCAAACAGGTTTTAGTTGGGTACAGTCCCGAGCCACATGGAGGTAGTGAGCGGATCTGCAGGGGTTCGTCTCTCCCGGTATTGGGGGTGAGGTCGCGCTGTGTCTAGGAGAGCCATTACGCAAAGCCCTCGGCCGAGGCAGGAGATTTACTGGTAGGTATTCCAGTAGTATCTCAGGGCGTTCTGGGCTACGCTCCGACACGACTTGTACCGCTTTTGGGGGTCTGACTTTTACCAACCCCCTAGGCCCGCCATGCGATACTCATAGACGAACGGACCGGACTGTACGGATATTGTCACTGACAGGCTCAGTTGGGTGTCGGGGTGAGCTTCCTCATCGACGTCCCTTTTGGTCAATAGCTGGTGGCCCGTCACGTATTGGCTTATACCTCTGACGTGCCAGTGGTTAAATCCACAGCCATAGTATTGACGAGTCTTTAGAGTCCACCACACTTTCAGTTACTCAGCTTTCGGGCGAAACGCTGTAGAGGCCGTATGGAGATATGGCAGGGTCCGATCAGATACGTGCGGTATTGCATGGATCAGGATCGGACAGTATTGTACTAGTAGCCGTATAGGTATATGGCAGGGTTTGATCTGATACGTGCGGTACTGCACGGATCAGGATCGAACGGATTTTACTAGCCGGCTTTGGCTTAAGCCGGTCCTAGTCTAGTACAGTGTAGATTTTGTCTCATTGCATTTGTATCCGGTCGGAATACAGATGCAGGTGTGTATGCACAGTATCGGGGTTTTCCTGTAATTTATTACGGGACCAGTTTTCTGGAGTTGCCAGTTTGCATTCCGTTCCGGCCGGTTTTCCGTTGTTCTTTCTCGGCCGGACTTTTCCGATGGAGGGGGTAATTTGCAGTTTTGCAAATTACACTTTGTGGAGGGGTTTTATGCAATTGTGTTGATTATGATGGCTTTCATATCTTGCACATTGACTTGATTTAAATGTGAAGTGAAAGGGTATGGGTTTGGAAGTTAAAAGCATGGTTGATGTTTTGTTGACTTTGGTTGTGGTCACCACTTCATTCATCCTACCATCACCTCCCTCTTGCTTTGGTTTTGACACCCCCACCACCATTTCCATATAGACTTGGCCGGCCACATTTGATAAGGATGATGGTTCATTTTTATTTTGATGAGGGTGTGAAAAAATTATTGTATCATCTCATTTTTTCCATTGCTACAAAAACCCAAGTTCACTTCTTATTGATTCCTCCATCATGGCAACTACATAACCCCAAATGAGACATATCATCTATACTATATTCTACAGCAATTCTTGAGCATGTCGAGTTGCCGGCTTCATGCTCGAGTTGCCTCGGTATTGAGGCGGGAGCCCGTAAAAGACGAAGGCGATGTGGTGCCCTTTCCGGCGAGGAGGCGACGATATGGAGACTACACTTTCCGCGGGAGATCGGGGCGATGATGAGAAGACCGGAGGACCGGATCTCTTGGTATACTTCTCTTCCAATCTCTTGTTAGCTAGCGTAGGTTAATGGTTAACGATCCGGGTTTTCTTTGTCCGCGGTAGCGCCGGTTTCCGAGTAAGGAAAAATTTTGATTCCGCAATTTGGCCTCGAGTAAGACGGCCGGGGCGCTGCCGTGGCGCAACATGGTATCAGAGCCACGCCATTAACCTTACCTAGCTTCGTTTGATGTGTTTGCATTTCCGATCGACCAAAATTTCCAAAAACCGTATTTTTTGTTCACATCAGTTTCTGTTGAAATTTTTTGAAGTCTAAAAATTTTTCAGGTGGTCTCAGAAAGATGTGCAGGGTGTTATAAGAACTCTGGAAAAAAACGACAAAGTGAACCCTTACCTGGAGCGCGGAAGCGCGGCAATATCCCCCTTTCTGCCGCTCTTCCGCCGCACTATGGTGGGCCCACTTGGTCATTTTTCTTCAGTTGTCTTATGGGCTGAAATTAGGGGTTTTGGAATATTAAAATTGGGCCCAGGTTTTCTGTGAGTGCTACAGTTTTGATTGGGGGCCCACTTGTTAATTTTTGGTCAATCGGAAAATTTTAAACACATTTTTCACAGTATTTACATTATATCTGCGACCGTGAATGTCACTCGATCGGTAAATCCGGTCTAACTGCTATAGCCCGGTTAGACGGATTTGCGAACGTGACCTTCACGTTGATGTTCTATGTTTATGCTGTGATGTTGCGGATCGGTCGTGGGGGATAGCCTGGATGCAATGCTAGTACAGTTTTGTTGTATTATGTACATTTGATATTGCGGGGCGAGCGTCCGACATGTGGACTGCCGTCACTGCCCGTTTGTATTATTCTTTTGGGGCACGACCTGGTTGCGGTCGATGTACCCGGTGTATGTATATTTTACTTTCTGTACTAGGGTTGCCCCGCGGTGGGGTGCACGGATAGCCGGGTTCTAGAAGACAACAAGCCCGCATCTCATGGCATTGGGACGGAGGGGGCTTCACTCCAGGATTGGCTGGCTATCCGCCGCACTCGTAGGGGGTACAGGTTGACCCAGGAGGGGTGCCCAAGTTACCGGATTCCGTGAAGTGCTGGGTGGTCCATTCACGGTACTGAAGGGGGCTGCCTCGCTTCAGGTCTTGGCGGGTGACTTGCCGCGCCCGTAGGGGTCTAGGATTTCATTGCACAGGCTATCCACACGACCAGGGGAACGTCGGGTTTCAGCAGCGGCTCTGTGAAACCCGGGGCTTCCAGATATCTGTATTGTTCTGTGATGCTGTTCATTTCTGTGATGTTGCCTTTTATTCACGCCTTGAGCGAAATACTATATATTGGTATATATATATTAGTAGATGTTGTATATGTTTTTCATCCGCGCTAGTCCAGTCCCCGCTCTGCCGTTAGTTAGCTAACCTAACGGGTGATGACGGGACCCAGTGGCGAATGCGGATGGCATATACGTACGTCAGTATATTTTCGTTCTTTGTGGTGTGATCAATTGATGGGACTGCATTGATTCGGATCAATGCAAGTTTAAACAAACCTATTCTGATGTTGTTGGAACATTTTTTCAAAAAGCTGTTATTGCAAGGACGTTCACTTTTGTTTTGCATCGTGGTATTCATTTGGAATATCCTGCTCCTCAGTCGACGAGGCAAGGGCCGAGATCCCTTCACCGGGAGTGACCCCTTGGACAGAAGTTTGCGTCAGGGCATTAACTTCACTATAGCCGATTACTTTTGCTTTGCATCGTGGTATTCAGTTGGAATATCCTGCACCTCATTCTACGGGGAAAGAGCCGAGATCCCTTCACCGGGAGTGACCTCTTTAGTAAAGGTTTTCGTTACTATATTTTATAAAAGGCTATGCAGTTCCTTCAACGATATCAAGTTCATTACGTTAAAGGTTTTTCGCCAAAAACCATTCGTAGCCCTCCGTCATTTCCTACAGGTATTATTTGGTATTCGTGCTGCGTTTGTTGACCTAGTCAAGACGTAGTGTTCGGTAGCTAAGTGGTACTTGTTTGTTGCATAAGTGGGATTGGTTAGGACAGTCGTGCGGCCTTGTTGACCTAGTCAAGGGCACGTACGGGTGGGTTTAATGCAATCCAGAATAATGACGGGTTGAACTTGACTGGCGGTTTATGGTTTGTTGACCTAGTCAAGGTCATAAACCGCTTGGGGTAAAAAAATCACATCGGGAGTTTCAAAAGAACTGAAACTTGCCAGGCATGCGCATACCTTCTGGAGTGTGGTGACTTGAGTGGATTCCGTCAAGTTATCATGCGATGATAGTTGGATCCCGATTTCCACTGATGAGTTGGTTTACTCCTCGGGTGATCCCCGACTAATTCTTCTTTCAGGTTTGGAGGAGAATTTGAGATACAGTGGGAGGTTTCCAGATTAGACAAAGTGGTAACCATTCTGATCTAGGTTAGAGTGCACGCTGAGTGTTTCTTTTCTCTCTCTCTGGCAGCGACCATTGACCCGACCCTGGATTTTGACTCAGTGACCAAGTTGACCGAACCTTCTTAACACTGGTTTTTGGATTGTCAGAGTTGCAGACCTCATTGCCACTCCTGCTTTTACCCTTTTCTCCAGGACACCCCGTATTACTACGAACGTCCACTTCCATTGGACAAAACCATCGTATGGTTAGATACGAACTCGAAGGACTTCGAGGATGGTTTCTGGTTCTGGAGAAAACGGATAGGATTATTCAGTTGTCTTTTCTTTTCACCTTCTCTCAGGTTGCGAGTACTCCTTGGTTTAGGAGTAGTACACCTATTACGCAAATTGGATAGTCTTCTTCCAAACCATAGGCTGGTGCCGACCGGTAGGGAATGAAGAAAACCAGTTAGCCTAAAACGGTGTACAGAAGGTATTAAGTTCAGACAAAGCAAGGGATTAGTAAGAGGGCAAAGTAAATTGCGACTGATATTCACGACCAAACCAAGTATTTCTTCGCCAATCCTAAATCACCTTTGTATTTCTCCAGGACACTCCGTATCACTACGAAGATCCCATTTTATTGGATACTCCATCGTATGGTTATATACGAACTCGAAAGGAACTAGTTCCAGTTCGGGGATGGATTCTGGTTCAGGAGAAATAGGAATAAAGTACATTCAGTTGTCTTTTATCTTCACCTTCTCTCGCTTTGCGAGTGCTCCTAAGATTAGGACAGTACACCTTTTATGCTTATTGGATAGTCTTCTTCCAAACCATAGGCTGGTGCCGAACGGTAGGGAAGGAAGAAAACCATTTGGCCTAAGGGGGTGTGCAGACGGTAATGACTAAAGACATATAAAGAGATTTGGACAGATGGCAAAGAGATATACGGTTACAGTTGTGAATCTGGATAATGGAAGAGGCATTACTAGGAATACCAGGATACCCCATCGAAACATTTTAATGTTTCAGTTTCACTGTGTACTGTTAATAGAAAACTGATTTCCCGATTAGACACTTACTCCAGGGTATGTATTTACCAGGTTGGATTCTCACATCTGTATGGTTTTACAGATGATGAGTGGGAGTAAGTTATTGGGAATTGGGTGATCATCCTCATTATATCGGGATTCGTTGTAATCGGTGATATTTGAGGAAGTCACCTGGGTTGATTGCCGGTCGGCAGATATTTGGTTTTGAATATCCGATGTTGTGCACCAATTTCAAATTGATATATCTGTACGTCTATTTTCATAGAGTGAGATATACCTTTTGATATTATGTCTATGACATTTACCTATATCAGTGGATGGTTAGGTAAGGAGCATTAAACAGCGGTGTAATTCTTCTTAACCACAAGTACAGTTTTCAACCTACGATACACAGTGAAAGAGTTGTTAGACTCAGCGGACTTATACAGAGTATTGTATGTTGTCCAGTGTCCATCAGGACAGAGGGGTTGGTCCTCGTACTATATTCGGTTTACTTATGACTTCTCTAGATTTTAGACAGCTGTTTCGTGGAAACACAGGGTCTAAGTTTTGAGGAGTTATAGGTATTTGAATAGAGTAGAGTACCAGGTGTAGCAAGTATCGGGATTCTTCAAAGAGATTGAAGATGTAGATACTTGTGTATGATATTCAGTTGATAGTAATGATGAAGACAGATTGCTTCTCTTTCAGGTTACTCATAATTGGAAGCATTCCTAAGTTGAGTAACGCTGATCGACCTCCTTCCATTTAGTTGACATGCACTGGAGATAGTTGCATGATTTGAATCTGGTTCAATTGAATCAGTGCCTCTGGTTCTATATTGGATATAGAACAGTTCATATCTTAACGATGTTAAGGTACGGGGAGTTGTCCAGCTTATGATTAAAACCAGACACTGGACAACTCAAGGCACGTTTCTGTAATGGCTGTTTGTGGGTTGACCCAGGCGATGACTAGGGTTGACTTTCTACCATCTGGACGAACAATAGCAATATTGTTCTAGACTCGCCACAGTTTTTATTAAAAATGGATTTTTTCAGAAAAGTAGTGGGAGTATGGTAGAACTGGAAGTGATTCCAGAACCACAAACGATTACTGAAGATTTGATAAGAAACCTAAAGATTCAATCTGATTTGACATTCCATTGGCCACTCCGCAGATAAGGTGGGTAACTTCAGGCACCCGAGAGGTACTCCGGTAGCCTCAAGGACGGTGACAGGGAAGTTCTTGTTTACCCACACTTCCCATTGTTGTTGTTCCAGGCTGCGAGACCCGGCAGGAGGATGAGTATAGCGTCGTTCTAAACTAGCTTTAGAAGTGCACGTCTATATGACTCTGCCAGAGGGTTGTCGTAGTCAGTGGGAGCAGCGGAAGCATTGGTGGACATCAGGCTTATGTCTATTTATAGACTAAAGCAGATGTAGCGGAGATAGATCATCTATTTCTGATGTGACAGTCATAGGTTTGACGTCATCAGAATAGGGGATGGATCTGTTGAGAAGGTATTAGGAAGTGATATTCCTATACTACGATCGGTTATACTTTGGTCGTCACACAGTGTTTTCTCCACATGGGACTTGGATATTATATCAGACATACTGGTTACTAGACCTATGGTTTTAGATCTAGATTTGGGTGGTTTCCCAATCAGGGTACCTTGACAGCATTCTAAGAGTATTTAGAATGGACGACTCCTGGCATGGTAGTGTACCTGCAGGTAATGGAGTCACCCTCTCTAAAGGTGTCTTACAGACTAAAGGGGAGAGGATGTGCATGATTGATAGATCACTTGCTTAGGCAATTGAGTCAATCATGAGATGTCAAGTACCACACCAGATGTTGTTCTTGCACTAGATGCAATAAGTTGATATTGATCCAATCCTGGAGGAACAGTGGGAAGCAGTTTTAGAACATAAGTGAATGTTCTAGGGATATGATAACGGCTGCCTCCTTTAGGAGATGGTTATCACTCCAGGCTTCCAAGGTGACATGGACGACAAGGAGGTTGTCAGAGTTATAGTTCTCCCTCTGATGAGGGACTGTATTTTGGACAGGTGGTCCAAGGCAATACTGAGGGAGGCTTGGCGCAGGATACTGATTAAGTTCAGTTGATGATACAGTCTAAGAAGTTTGGATTTGGAGTTCATTTATGAACTAGGTCCCATCAGACATCCAGACATTCCAAGACAGGTATTGCTCATTTCGGGAGATGGCTTTCTCCGCGAACTTGAGATATAGAGAGACATAGAAAGAAACATCACAGCGGATCCACTCACTGAGGCTATTCCTCGAACGCAATAGTTTCGCAAACGGGTTTTGTGAGACTGACTAGTAGAGGAGTTGGGTGTTCGGTATCACATGGGCTGTGAGTATGCGACATCGCAATAATTAGCCTTGAGTGCAAGTGGGAGATTGTTGGAGTTAGTGCCCTCAGAGTCAATTATTGGATCACAGGCACGTGATTGCAATGATTGAGGGAGGACCTATCCCGGTAGGACAGTCTTACTCGAGATGATAGTATGCTATCTGGTTTATCTTTATCATCGTATACTGCTTTAGGTGACCTGACATGTCGCTATTACACGTTGATAGAGCCCCTAGGATTCTTGCTTGACGACCAGCAGTATGATGGCGATCATATACGTGGGAGCTGGTAGTCTATAAGCACATCCTTAAAAGGTCCCTAGTCGTGGGAGTTTCGAGACTGGGCATCGATACTCCATTAGTAGGCTAGTGTATACAGTCGAGACCCCGACGAGGGGCGGTGGCCGGTCTCACAAGCCACTGGTGTCAGTTGGTTCACCTAAGATGTATACAGGTGCTCATTGGGTTATGAGTACACCGGACAGGACTCGCCGGGAACCTGCTAGTTGGTCTTGTACCAGATGTCAGATAGCAGTTCCCTGGTGACATGTGTACAGGTTAGTTCATCGACCTGAGATCGTCATTTGTCTCGTGTGAGTTCCCACTGTGCTTTGATTACTACCCTACCACGGCTCAAAGGAGTCGTGCAAACAGGTTTTAGTTGGGTACAGTCCCGAGCCACATGGAGGCAGTGAGCGGATCTGCAGGGGTTCGTCTCTCCCGGTATTGGGGGTGAGGTCGCGCTGTGTCTAGGAGAGCCATTACGCAAAGCCCTCGGCCGAGGCAGGAGATTTACTGGTAGGTATTCCAGTAGTATCTCAGGGCGTTCTGGGCTACGCTCCGACACGACTTGTACCGCTTTTGGGGGTCTGACTTTTACCAACCCCCTAGGCCCGCCATGCGATACTCATAGACGAACAGACCGGACTGTACGGATATTGTCACTGACAGGCTCAGTTGGGTGTCGGGGTGAGCTTCCTCATCGACGTCCCTTTTGGTCAATAGCTGGTGGCCCGTCACGTATTGGCTTATACCTCTGACGTGCCAGTGGTTAAATCCACAGCCATAGTATTGACGAGTCTTTAGAGTCCACCACACTTTCAGTTACTCAGCTTTCGGGCGAAACGCTGTAGAGGCCGTATGGAGATATGGCAGGGTCCGATCAGATACGTGCGGTATTGCACGGATCAGGATCGGACAGTATTGTACTAGTAGCCGTATAGGTATATGGCAGGGTTTGATCTGATACGTGCGGTACTGCACGGATCAGGATCGAACGGATTTTACTAGCCGGCTTTGGCTTAAGCCGGTCCTAGTCTAGTACAGTGTAGATTTTGTCTCATTGCATTTGTATCCGGTCGGAATACAGATGCAGGTGTGTATGCACAGTATCGGGGTTTTCCTGTAATTTATTACGGGACCAGTTTTCTGGAGTTGCCAGTTTGCATTCCGTTCCGGCCGGTTTTCCGTTGTTCTTTCTCGGCCGGACTTTTCCGATGGAGGGGGTAATTTGCAGTTTTGCAAATTACACTTTGTGGAGGGGTTTTATGCAATTGTGTTGATTATGATGGCTTTCATATCTTGCACATTGACTTGATTTAAATGTGAAGTGAAAGGGTATGGGTTTGGAAGTTAAAAGCATGGTTGATGTTTTGTTGACTTTGGTTGTGGTCACCACTTCATTCATCCTACCATCACCTCCCTCTTGCTTTGGTTTTGACACCCCCACCACCATTTCCATATAGACTTGGCCGGCCACATTTGATAAGGATGATGGTTCATTTTTATTTTGATGAGGGTGTGAAAAAATTATTGTATCATCTCATTTTTTCCATTGCTACAAAAACCCAAGTTCACTTCTTATTGATTCCTCCATCATGGCAACTACATAACCCCAAATGAGACATATCATCTATACTATATTCTACAGCAATTCTTGAGCATGTCGAGTTGCCGGCTTCATGCTCGAGTTGCCTCGGTATTGAGGCGGGAGCCCGTAAAAGACGAAGGCGATGTGGTGCCCTTTCCGGCGAGGAGGCGACGATATGGAGACTACACTTTCCGCGGGAGATCGGGGCGATGATGAGAAGACCGGAGGACCGGATCTCTTGGTATACTTCTCTTCCAATCTCTTGTTAGCTAGCGTAGGTTAATGGTTAACGATCCGGGTTTTCTTTGTCCGCGGTAGCGCCGGTTTCCGAGTAAGGAAAAATTTTGATTCCGCAATTTGGCCTCGAGTAAGACGGCCGGGGCGCTGCCGTGGCGCAACACGTGTATTATACGTGCAACTCTTGGATTTCGAAATATTAAAAATAATTGGGACTGATGGGAATCAAACACACAGGCTATGTCACAGCAGTGTAGAGACTTTATCAGTGAGCTACAAGTTGTTTCTTATTTTTATTAAACAAATTTAACTTATAACTCCTAATCTGGCAGAAATACACGTTCTATATATTAAATAAGTTAATTTTGTACAAGGGTTCTAAGAGTCGTTACAGGGCACACGGAGGCTACGGCAGTGACGACAATCAGAAGCAAAATATGAGGAGGAGCATGAATCCAACATCAGAGGCGACAATCTCTTGAGCTCTGGCAACGGCGATGCAGTGCTCAACATTTACAACAACTCGTGGTCTTACTTCAAAGGCAGCGACATCTTGAATCAAGATCCTACCATTAGAGCCGAGGAGGCCACCGTCAAGATTCCTTACGTTGGCGACAAGACAAGTGATCCATCCTCTCTTTGATTTCAAATTTAGATTCTTTTTGTGATAGTGTTACTTTAAATGGACATTGTGACATGTTTTTTTTTATTAATTTAGGAGTTGGGTTACTAATGTAAAATGAAAGAAATTATATTAAGCTATGAGAATATAATACATTCGGATACTCGATACAATTTAGCTTAATCAATCTTCAATTTACACAGTAAACAACTCAAAAGAATTATCTCTCTCTCTCTCAAGCATTTATACAAATACATATTAAGCGTCATTATCGCAAAAATTTAAACAAACACATTTCAAGTATCATTATCTCCAAAATTTATACAAATATATTCTAAACAATAAAAAAAACTCCAAAAAATCTCTCACTCACTCTCAATCTCCCTCCCCCTCTCTCTCAAGCATTTACAAAAACACATTCAAAGTACCATTATCTCCATCCATTCCACACTTCTTCAACTCACCACCTCTAGTGAACAATTTCATGCAACTGTTCAGATTGTCAGCTTTGACGCTAGAATTCAACAAGAAATCAAAAGGTGATGCATCGATCGAAATCGAATTAAAATCAAGGTTCATTCTTTTCTCGATCATTTCGTCGAAAAGCTTGAGGACATCCACGTTGCGGCAAGACTGAAGCAGTAATACGATGACATGGCGGTAGGCGGCGGATGAGGGCAGCACGTGAAGCTCTCCAGAGAGTATTTTCAAGAGATCGATCGCGGTGCTAGGGTTAAGGGGGCGGCGGATCGAGAAAAGCGCGACGGAAGGGGTTTGGCCTGATCATTACAAGAAAACAAACTCATTCTTTGATGAACCTCATAACCCAAAAAAATCTCAAAAAATGGAGGTAAAAGAATCTTCGCTAAGAAATAACTTGAATTTGGTTTCTTTTTTTTAAATGAAGTCCTGAACTTTTAATTTAGTGAATATGAAGGGTAATTTGGTAATTTAACAAGAGATTTAACAGCAGGGGATCACGGATAGGGAGGGAGGGGGTCGGATTTAACAAATGGTAACATTAGAGGGTTGTTGTACACGATAAACTCTCCAGGATGATTTTGAGAACATATGCTACAATTGTTTTGATGAAATTTCCCTATATAATAATTTCAGAATTCCATTGATCCTATATTAAGAAGTAAATTATAAGAGACTAGCATAGTAATCACAAGAACACGCAAACGTATAAAATCGACCCTACATCTTTATCCTTGTTACACTGTTTAAATTGCTCTAGTTAAAAAAAAATTCAATAATTGTTCGGCATTTAGAAAGAATGCCACGTCAGACTCTATGCTTCCAACAAGTACCATGACACTATGTACTTTGTATATTCATGGATCACCATACTACTCCCATTTTCACACCAGCGATGTTGATATTTAGCCTATAGTCTTTTCTTTTCTTTTTTATTATAGATTAGCAAGAACCCCATGCACAAAGCAGGAGTACAAAGTCCAAAATAAAAAAAAATCATATTAACTTTAAATTTTATTGTTATATGATTTGTAATTTATAATATTTATGAACACCATATGTAAAATATTTGAAGACTTAACTTGCAAATACTTCAGTATTTTTATTCAGCTTTTCAATATTTTCTATACTTACTTCATATGAAAATCATAAAAATTTTAAAAATCTCGATTTTTTCTTCGGTTTTTCAATACTTTGCTTATTATATAACACACGAGAATAGCGAAATGTACAAAAATCTCAAAATTTTTATTTTCAATATTTTAAATGCTATTGCACACAAATATGTCAAAATTTTAAAAATCTTAAAATTTCTGTTTTCTTTGAGTTTTCCAAAATTTTGCGTGCTAATACAAAAAAATCATGAAATTTTCAAAAATAAAATATTTTTTATTTTCTTCAGGTTTTTCAAAATTTTCCATAATATTACACACGAAAATCGCATAATTTTAAAAATTAATAAAATTTTATGTTTTCTTCTTTTCAATATTATGTATGTTAGAACACGAAAATCATAAAATTTTCAACAATATTAAAATTTCCTTTTTTGGTATTTTAATATTTTGCATGTTGACGATCTCAAAATTATATCTTATATCTTCAAATTTACAATATTTTGCATGTTATCAAACAAAAACTAAGTAATTTTATGTTTTTCAATATTTTGGTTGTTTTTTGGGCACTAAATTTCGCTTTTAGCACTTGGAATAGATAGCAAAATTTTCAAAAAAATCTCAAAATTTTTGTTGATTTTTCAATATTTGGCACTATATAATATAACACATGAAAATTTTCAATAATCTCAAAATTTTCTATGCTTTTTTTTGCTATGTTACAAGAAAATCGAGCCATCTTCAAAGTCCCAAAATTTTCAATATTTTGCATACCGGCACATAAAAATCATGAAATTTTTTCATTTCTTTCAAATGTTCAATATTTTGCATGTTGTGCACACAAAAATATCAAAATTTTCAAAATATCAAAATTTTCCATTTTTAATATTTTGTTTCTAATACCACACGAAGATTTTTAAAAACGTGGACTGGTTTGCAATGGATCACTCCCCTATGTATATATACCGGATACAGGTTCTTTAAACATAGATGTTAATTAGTCCTACTATTTGGCTCTTAAAATTGTACAGCTATTTTTTTCTCGTAGGGATATGATTATACTTCAGGGGTGTGGCAATGTGAAGGCCTGGCATATGTCCCAAGCGGGACATCATGGGTGAGCATTATGCAAATCTTCGGTGCTTCGGGAGACTACGCATCAACTCTTCAGCTGAGGGTCTATGATGGCATGCTAAAGTATTATCGAAAAAATATCATTGAAGATAATATCTATAATCGATGGTTTCTACTGAATGTGATCCATGACACGGGAGCAATTCAGGTTAAGATATTCATTGACGGAGATTTAAAGTTGACGGTGAGTGGCAGAGGGGCGAAAACACGATACTTCAAGTTTGGTGTTTATATGCAAGCAGGGAGCGCACAATATATGGAACCTCGCTGGAGGGGGAGGGGAATTAAGGTCCTGAAATTGTCGAACTAATCACGGCCTACCCTAAAAAGAGAGTTCGCTGAATACAAGATGATAAAAGTTTTAATCCACAGTATGTTTGTTTGCATTCCTAATTTTTAGTGAAATTAGAGACAAAAACAAGAAGATTTGAAGACCATATGAATATGAACTAAATCAAGGTTCAAGAACTCGGTTTCGGTTTTGGTCTCTCGTAATTTTATTAGTTTCGCTGGATTTCGGCTTGTTTCGCTAATCTCGGTTCGGGTTTCGGTTTCGATGGTAACACAACATACATAAGTGTAGATATATTAAATACTTAAATTTATAGTTCTATATTACAAGACAATAATCCTAGTGTTTAAAAATCCAGCCATGATGTAAAATATATTGAAAAGTGTACTTAGATAAATATTAATATAGGGTTTGGATTCACTTTTTTACGGTTTTCTAACAACGAAGGCCTACAATGATCACAATGACAGTAAATATGGTATAAAAAATAAGATCTTAAAGGTTTGAGCTGAAACGATATTATATGGTTGATTTCGTATCGGTTTCGGGTTTCGTATCGGTCTCCACCGAAACCGATACGAAACTACCACGTATTGGTGGTTTCGGCCGAAACTCGAACCTTGATTAAAATAAAGTTTATGGATTGAAAGTATGCAGATTTTAGATATTAGCTGATTACTGAACAAGAGAAGAGTGATTGATTAAAGAAAAATATATAAATGAGATAGTTTAGTTTTCTATTCCGACACCAAAACATATTATCAAGAAAAATAATACCACTCATTGAGAAATTTACTAGCAATGTTGAATTGATAGAAGCACTCCCTTGAATAGCACTTTGAATCTTATATAAATGCCTGAATGCTCTGTTTGTTGAGGTTGAGCTTTTTGCGTAGTCGGTCTTATGCAACAAACATAACTAATTCCTGCATATACAATGGAAAGAGGCATTCAGCAACTATGTACATACATTCCATAAAAAGGATTTATTCTTTTGATGGAAGCTCAAACAATTGCTCCAGATGTTTCTATTCAAGCATAACTGGTTGTTCCATACATGGTTTGAAATATCGGCTGATCCCTATCCGAGATGGCCGATTCTGATCCCAAAAAATGACCATCCGAGTTCCGAGACCAATCTTGTCCGATAGCAAGCAATATTGTCTTTACCATTTTATAATGGGGTCTTCCGTATTAAATTTATTAAAAGTTAGTGGATTTACTGATGGGTTAATGAGTTCATTAGTGGTTAAATGGGTTTATTATAGGTTATTGGGTTATTCCAGTTATTGTGAAATCATTTATACGATTTGACATCATTAATTATAAAAGAATTTAACAAATTGTTTATTGTCACTTTAAATATTTTTTTAATTAATAAAAGATCTTTTTATTGAACGATATAGAATCCGATAGTCCAATCCAATACGGTCGATGTGGCCAAGATTGTCAATTCCGATCCCAAAAGTGATCGTCCAATACGGATCCTCATACCGAGATTTAAATTCTTAGTTCCAAGATTTATTACATGTATACCACACCAACTTCTACAAGTTCCCAAAAAACTGTAAGCAAGATGCCTGTAAGCTTACAGATTTCTTTTGAAGAAGTCTAAACCATAATGTTAGGAATATGGAAATGTTGGGCCTCAGATATTTAGAGATCAACAATTGGGGTCAATCTCGTAGGAACATAGTCCCCTAAGCTGTTTAATCCCTTCGGCCGTTTTTGAGGAACTTTGGTACTCTTAATTGGTAGAAATACAATGTTGAAAAAGCCCAGGATACAAAGTTTATTAATATTTTAATTAAAAAATATAAATATAGTTATGCTAAACAATAGTAAATTTATTCTAAAAATTAAGGAATTATTTTTTTCAAAAATTTAAGGAACTACTAGGCGTTGGCATACCAACAATTTTCCTAATGTTTAATCCATGAATTCATATCTATCCATCTTCAATAGTTCACGAAAACATTATATACACATCCGCTATATATAAATTGACAATCAACTTATGTATTTTTAAAAGGAAAATAACATAAACAAATAACTTAAGTATATAGAACGTTATATACGCATTGATGATGCTCAAATAGCATCGAAAGAGGTAGGCAATGGCCTCAGAGGCCCGACGATGCGACAAGGTCTTGGATGGCCAGCGATGGCCATGGTTAGAAAGATCGATTTAGGGGAAAAGAAGGGGGAAGAGAAAGAACGACGTTGATGTCATAGAAGATCGTTTTGGGTTTTTGAGTGCTTTTGTTATGGGTTCAAGGCGTTTGGGTCAATTTTCTTTTAAAAAAAATAACAGCAAAAAGCCATATGTTTCATAACTTAAATAGCTTAGCTATATAGGTTCAGTTATATAGCGTAAGTTGCGGTGAATTTGCGGTATGTGCAACGTCATGTAGCGAAATAGTCCTTGCTACGTTATGTAGAGCGCTATTTATGCTACATAACACATTATTTTTTACTATGAGAAATACTTTGATATTGGAGCTTGCTCAAAACATACAAACAACAAAAGTGTTGTTGATAATGATCGCAGAGCATACCGAGCAACACATAATACAAGATAGCAGTTATCACTAACTATTATCTACCATAGGGTTTGATCATGAGATGTGGATTGCATTAGTTATTTATCCCCACCAAAGTTTAACCAATTTTTTGAGAATAGGAATTGACTGATTCACTTCCTCTTTCGTCAGTATAGAATGATATGAACAAGAGACAAGAACCAATACCTACGTGAACTAAATTAAGCTAAACACTTTTTATTATAAAGAAAACTAGCCATGCCTGCATTTGCAATTCTCTTATGAGATTATATCTTCCCCAAATTAATTATAAATCATTATCGTTTTGCCATTCATTTTCTCACCTTTGCTCTGTAAGGGTTTACAACGGTTAATGTATTACAGATGGGTTCTTGTTGCCAAAGAAATCTATTGGAGACGGTTCAAAGTAAATGTGATCCATGATACTGGTGCAGGCTTGGTCAGAGTATTCATTGATAAAATACTCAACTTGGTAACAGATAATACAGGAGGAGAAGGTCACTATTTTAAATTTTGTGTTTACATGCAAAATAATGAATACCTATTTCATAGACTCTCACTGGAAGGGAATCTAGGTCTTTAAGTTATCTGATTGAATGAGAGCATGAGAACCCCAACGTTATGGTTACTGGATTAAACGCCTGAGATATTTTTATGAAACTAACTTGTCTTCGACATTAAGCATTTGGGACAAATCTGCAGTTTAAGACATAGTCGCATAATTCGCGAATATTCGCCGAATTCATGAATAATTCACGAATTTTTGATCAGCCGACTTAATCGCCGAATTAATCGGCGGACCGAATAATGCACAAATTATTCACGAATTATTCCCGAATTATGTGAAAAACAGCGAATAATTCAAAAAACAGTAAATAATTCACAAAATCAAAACCTAGCGTCTAATATATTAATTTCTTGCTCGAAATCCTTCCCGAACATTTCCTGAACACTTACCGAATCTTTCCCGAATACCTGCCGATTTTTTTCGAATAGTTCTCCGAATCCGAATTTTCGACCTCACCGAATTATACCCAAACGACGAATTTGTGACTATGGTTTAAGATACAACTGATATAACTTGAGAAGTGGTAAAAATACTCATCAATCCATAAAATTTTATTCAACAAACATAAAATCGCCAACACTTAATAAAAGAAGAATTATATTCCTCCTATGTGTCAAAATACTGTCCTCATTTAAAATATATAACATAAATATCAAGGAGCTTATCCTTGATTTTTCAATTGAGGAAATGCTGAGTGGTGCATTTAAACTTTGAAGTTAAAGAGATTAAAAAACGCAACAACATAAAGTCATGTATATTTAGAAGAAAAAAACAACCAGCACCTCTTATTGATGCACAAGCCAACAATCTAGTTACCACATTTTATTCTTGAATGCCACTGTTTTAGGTTAATTTTCTAGTAAACTGTACTTAAATCCTCATCTCTCATGAAAATGACGGGGAAAACTCCACCATTTTCAGAAGAACAAAGAAAGAAAGATAGAATTCACTTTGTGCCAAATTATGAATGCAACACTAATTGCGTGCATTCCAGGTAAAATATAGAGAGCACAAAAACATGATGACTTGCAAGACAATATGATTTACGAACTTGTGATTGCAAATCTTCTGGACAATAGGGGCATAGTTGGTAAAAAGAAAATATAAAGGGAGTTAGCGAGGTGTAGAATCAGGGTTCAATCCATTGCCAAAACATATATATTAAGGGAAAAAACAAGCATTCTGAAATGAGAATATCCTCCATGTCCATGGCAGAAGACTAACCTCAAGTAGCATATAATTACGTAAAATGCGTAATGCCGCGGCTGTATGGGTTGAGCATTCTGCAAAGGAATTCTATCGGAATGTATGTAACTAATTGCTGCAGCACAAAGGACAAAGGAATTAACCATATGTAAACATTCCAAAAAGGAAATAAAATTATTCCAATTCCTAGTAATATTCACATAAATTGTTCTATGTGTATGTTACGTATAAGTCCGTCTTTCTAAAAATAAATTGCAGTATTAACGTAACATACGACACGAAAGAGACACTGTAAGTAAGATGCCTCCAAACTACAAAAATTAGAACTTTATTGTATTAGGTTAAGCCTAGTATATCAGGATACAGGCAATTTGGGTCAGTTGGAACAAGCGTATCCTTCTTCTTTTTCCGAGAATAGTGTATCCTTCTTTGTGTTACATTATTTTGTTCAATCTTTAAATTTAGTATTCAATACTTTGACACTATTCCTAGCTCACAACATACTGACAACTGAAGTCTTGTTGATAATGATGGCAAAGCATACTAAACAACAAATAATACAAAATAGAAATTATCATACCTCGCTCGATGAGAAAATGGGTCAGATTCTACAGAATCAACAAACCTATGGGACTTAAGGAATGTTGGAAGGGAATAAAAAGAAAAGAGAGGGAAAGAAAATTGAAATGAAATAAAATAAAGAATAAAACAAAAAAAATAAGTAGAAAATAGAAGAGCCCAGAGATTGGATGCAGTTACTAATTCATGATCTGGCATGTAAAAGATGAAAACTTCATTCTCGATTCTATGAGAATTTTTATGAAAGCGTTTCATTTGCTTCTCTTCCATGGAAGTTTTATTTTCCCAGAATGTATCCTAATTTTGGCCTAATTCTTCTTCTAATGATCGATTCAATCTCTGATAAAATAAATAGACCTTGGTTCTATCTCATCTCTTTAAGGATCACTACTACAAAAGGGGCTACAATAACGAGGATCGGTCACAGTTTAAACCATGACCAATTTTTCATAACAGTTGTTTTGATGTAGTCACGGTTATAACCATGATAAAATCCTACAAGTGGCGGGACTCACTCCCCACTCGTGATAAACCCTAATTTCCCCCTTTTTCCCCCGAGCCCTAATTTTTCCCTCCAAAAAAAAACTCTCGTCGCCTCCTTGATCACTCGTCGCCGCCTCGTCCGTCGCCAGAGCTTCCAGTCGCCGCCGCCACCGTGGCCATCCCCTTCGAAGCCCTCGTCTCCTCTCCTCTGTCGTCAAGCCCAGCACCGTGGATCGAAGCCATAAGCCGCGATAAAAGATCTAGCTGTCGCTAGAGTGAGGTCGTCGTCGCCGCTGAAAATCGTAGCCCCCATCGTCAAGTCCCCGTCGAAGACCTCGCTACCGATCGTCAAGAGGTAAGTATGAATTTAATTTTTTCGGTTTAATTATATTTTTCCCAAAATTAAATTAAAATTTCAGTTGTTAAATTGTTGTTGTTGCTATTGTTTTTAATGTCATTTCTGGTGTTAGTGTTGGTTTTGATGTTGTTGGTGTTGGTGTTGTTGGTGGTGTTGGTGGTGTTGTAGCTAGGGGAGAGTTAGGGTTTGGGTTGAGGGTTAGAGCCGAGGAGGGGTTTAGGGTTAGGGCTAGGAAGGGTTGGGGTTAGGATTAAGGATATGACCAAGTTTTTGGGTATTTTAACGTAAAATTGTAACAATAGTCGTTAAGAATATTTTAGTGAAATTGCAACGATGGTTAAGGGTATTTTAGTGTAAAAAATGTAAAATTGAGCAAAAGAGGTTTTTAGTAAAATTTTAAGGTAGTTTAGAGTAAAACCAATAATAGCTAAGGGTATTTTAGTGAAATTTATAGCAATTTAGTTAATTTACGATGATGAATTGTTTAGGAGGTTAGGGTTAATTAGGGTTAGGGTTAATGGTTAGGATTAGGGTTAATTAGGGTTAGGGTTAATGGTTAGGATTAGGGTTAATTAGGGTTAAATTATAACCGTTACCAAATACATACTCTGTATGTGTGTGCATACACACACAAGCATACACACACCCCAAATACACATACACACTGATATAGACACGCACACACACAAGCATACATGCATACACACATACAGAGAGACACAGACACACACATAGAAACAAGGACAAATTGATTCATCGTCATTCTCCTCTACATTGAACTCTTTTCAAATCCCAACCCTAAATCCAAAATCTTAAACTCGATTAAAAAACCCTTAGCTTTAAAAAACTTTACCCTAAAGTAAGAACTTCAAAGCCTTGAAATTGAAACGTAAACATAAAACCAATCCAAATTAAATCTTAAAGTGTATTGACACTCGATGATAATATCTATTCTCGTTGATCATATGCGAAAATCAAAACGCGACTTAATTTCCGTCTATCGGTTTATATACGTTCGATATTCGTCGTGATATAAAACCACATGAATATTGTTAAATATCGGACGGTATCATTCGGTTCTAGCAACCGTCATTAGATCTATGTGATGAGAAAATTCAATCGTATGATAACAGATAGATTTACCCCATGTTGACAAGTTAGGATTGTATAAAGTAGACACCTGCATTCACTTGTGTTTTCATTCATTTCGAGATATTTCGTCGGTACCTTTCCGCCGGTTCTCCGTGTACAACAATGATTAAATGTTCGTTTCAATATTGTTTGACAGTATTGAAATGATCATCTCTTCTATTATAGTGTACTCGGAGAACAGAGAGGTGCTACCAAAATTTTCTCGAAACGGATGAAAACACAAGTGAATGGGTGTATACTCTATACATTCTTAATGGGATAGGTGCCTTACCCCCGACAGCCGCTACCCTCGACATCCAATATAGAACCATTAATACCATCATCTTTCTTGAAAGAAGAATCCAACTCTTGAGCTTTGAGATTAGAAGGAGAAAATTCTCAATAGAAGTTGAAGGAGATTAAAAAAAGAGAGTTCTCAATAGAAGTTGGAGAAAGTTCTCAATAGGAGTTGGAGAAGAGCTCAATCCATTAACAATTGAAACCAAACTTAACCAAGTCGTCAATTAAATTTAACACTAACGCTTCTTAATATTCGTCTATCGCGTATTTGCCAAAAAATCTTAATTTCATGACTCTTATCTATAGGAACCTTATTTCGTCCGGACTGTTCCAATATGACACTTCCGTACCTCCATATCAAGAGTTAGCTGCACGTCGATACTCCCTCTAGAGTCGATGACTTTTTCGTTAACGGTGTTAACTTTTAACCGATTTTGCCTACACACGCCTTGGCTCACCGAAAGAGCACAAAACATATTGTCTTTGCTCTAAGAATATGAACAAGCGATTGCTCAAGAAGTCGGAAGTTGAGTTACACATTGTAAGATACGGTTTCATTAAAGATTACACTGCATGGGAACTTCACAAAGAAAAAGTCGTAACGCAAGACGAGGCATGGATGCAAGAGACAGAAAACGAATTCATTGAAACAGAAACCGAAGAATGACAAGGAATAGAAGGAGGAATAGGAGGAAGATGAATGGCAGTTTGAAGAAGACGGAGCCATCGACGATGACATGGATGGGCTTATAAATGCCGCGGGACTTCCTGATGATACGGAACGCATTGGACCCTCATTATTGGAGAAGTACAAGGCTAACTCAAGAATCCCGCTTTATCCAAATTGTCCAAGGTTTTCAAAACTGTCCTTTTTCGTACATCTCTTCCAGGTCAAGTGGAAGAACAGATGGAGAAACCAGTCTTTCACCAATCTCCTAGAATTGCTGAAGGAAGCTTTTCCCGATGGATATGAAATGTCACCGAACTGGTATAAGACACAAAAGATAATCACAAATATCGGTCTAAAATGTGAGAAGATCCATGCATGCGAGAATGATTGTGTTTTGTACCGGAATAAACATGACACACTCAGAAAGTGCCCTGTGTGCGGGAAGGATCGATCAAGCCTAAGAAAGACTCGCGTTCGATGTGCTCGTGAAGATTCTTCATCATTTTTCACTAATACCGAGACTGCAATGGTTATTTATGTATGAGGAGACGGTGTTCGAAATACAATGATACCATAAAACGCCTCGTGATAGAGAAAATGAGTCATCCTAGAGGTTCGATATCATGAAAAGTCTTAGATGAAAAATATCCTACGTTCAGCGCAAGCCCTCGTAACGTGAGGCTAAGAATTGCGAGTGACGGTTTCAATCCATTTGGGATGATTCGCGGCGAGCGCACTCACAATATTTGGCCCGTTGTAGTGGCTATATACAAGCTACCGCCATGGAGACCTATGATGCAATCTTATTTTACGATGGCGTTTTTAATCGACGGTCTATCATCGCCTGGGAAACACATCGATCCGTACCTTCAACCCTTGATCGATGAGTTAAAACCGCTGTGGGAAACTGACATGAGAACCTATGATGCACATGATAAATATTTTCTTTAAATGTGTGTTGCTTTGTTATGGACAATTAATGATTTTCCTGCTTACGACATGCTTTCGGGGTGGACAACTCAAGGTAATTTTGCGTGCCCTTGTTATCATATTAACACGAGCAACGTACGTTTGAAGTTTAGCGGGAAAGATTCGTATATGGGTCACCGATGTTTCTTTCTTATACCTCATAAATTCAGAAGAAATGAAGAATTGTTCAACGACAAGACGGAGACCGGTAGGCCTCCTAAACCATTGTCTGGTAACGACATACTGCAACAATGGAGAGATTATCATAATATCATATTCGGAAAGACACTAAACAAAGATACAATGTCATGCCCACTCAACTGGAAGAAATTTAGTGGTTTATTTCAACTTTCGTACTGGTCCGATCCACCGATGCGCCATAATATGGACGTCATGCATATCGAAAAGGGTGTATTTAAGAACGTCATCAATCTTCTGCTGTGCAGGATGAAAAAACGAAGGAAAATTTCAACGCCCATCGTGATTTGACGAATTTGGATGGTTTGTCCAATAGAAAAGAATTGCAATCTCAGCATGAAGCCGGTAAACGAGATTCCAACGGCAATCTACAACATGAACAAGAGGAGAAGCGGCGGTTCTTGCGGGTGTTGAAAGAATTGAAAGCCCCGACAGTTTCTCATCAAACATTGTCAAACAGGTGCAGGTAGAAAACGAAAAAATCATGGGACTTAAGAGCCACGATTACCACATATAGATGCAGCATCTTTTTCTTGTATACATCAGAGCATCAGTAAAATCTGAAGTTGGTCTCATTCCTAACAACTTTTGTATGTATTTTCGCCAATTGTGTTCCAAAAATGTAGACGTCAGTGAGATAGTGCAGCTCAAAAAAGATATTCTTTTGATTCTGTGCAAACTCGAAACTATCTTTCCACCTTCCTTTTTCGACGTTATTGTTCATGTTCCCGTCCATCTGGCAACCGAGGTCAAGATTAGCGGTAGAGTACATTACCGTTGGATGTATCATATCGAGAGATATGAAAATGTTTATTATTCATCATTTAAATTGCAAAACAATATCGTGGTAAATTAATATCTATAATCTTTCAACAGATGCCTATTAACTTCAAAAACTATATCCACAACAAGTATCGTCCTAAAGGTTCAATTGCGGAAGGTTACCTCTTGGAAAAAGTCACTACTTTATGTGCTCGTTTCCTGAATAACGATGTTAGGACGAAGCTGAACAAACTACCGCGTGTGCCTAACGGTCTAATCGGAACAGGAAAACTAAAAAAACATCTTACGATCTCATGGGCGGTATACATGCGTACATCTTTCTAAACAACGAATGTTTTGCTAAATATACAGATTAAATTTTTCTAATTTCACCCATTTAAATATTCGAAATTAAATATAATCTAACTGATATAACTTTAAATTAACAAACAAAGCGCATAAAACTAGACTCAATATATCAAATCCTAGGATGTGGTCAGATGAAGAATCGAAGAAGAACAGAGACGCACTATCGCCGCTTGATGTAGACAAGAAGTTGAACGATAATTAAATCGTGGAGAGCAGACTAATAGAGAGGTTCGTGACATTTTAATCGGTCTATCAATTGCAGCTACGTTTTACAACGGGTATGGGATTTCTGGCTATAAATTTGAGATCGAAAGGACGGAACGTATTAGAGCCACACAAAATAGCGACGTTGCAACCGCCGCCGACAGAGGAAATCCATATTACGGTGTTCTTAAGGAAAGTTATAGCAGTCTCATACATGCATAAGACTGTCCCATTTTTTTATTTCAATGCAGATAGTACGATACCGAGTCTAAACGGGGTATGAAGGTCGATAAATAAAAACTCACTTTAGTAAACACCAAACGGACCGCCTACGAATATAATAACTTTATTTTTCCCCCAATGGAAACACAAATATATTATTCTCGGGACTTAAAGAAAATTGACTGGAGTGTTGTTTGTCGTTGGAAACCGAGAGATTATTATAATGTGCCGACGTTGAATGACTCTGAATATAAGAGTCACAAGGAAGTGGCAATAACACGTCTCAATTCTTCTATTGAACGTATGAACGATCCAAACTATTCTGCGCCATCCATCAATACATTAGTAAGACGTGACATCGGCCAATTGATTGTCACATATCAAGATTTCAAGAATCCACCTAACGAATCTTCAGTTAATGTACCAAAGTAACGTGCTAGGTAATAAAATTGTATAATGAAATAAATGTTTTAAATTGTATAATAGTTATAATTAATTTTTTAATATTTAGATAAATACATAGGGTCTGATGGGAAGCACATACTCAGGCTCTAAACGTCATAAAAAACATCTAGACAAGATTGGCAGGAGCTCAGTAGCCGCAACAGCCGCAGAAACATCGCCTATCCCTACCCATGCCCCCCGTACTACCGTCCCAGCAGCCACAACAGCCCCACCTATCCATACCAGTGCCCCACCTCCTATCGCCACAGGCCCCCAAGCAGCCGCAGCAACTCCATCTATTTCTATTAGCGCGGTAGCAGATCCTCCTACCCCAGTCATATATGGTTATCCATTGAATTTTTAGTTATATATTAAATTAATTCTATTGATCATCTAACAGTTTATTGTTTGCAAATCCGTATAGTATAGGCGAGATGGGGTACGTCGCCGGTTCTAGCGCCACGCCAGGGATAGCAGGTTGCTTAAAGTTTTTAAATAACAATTGTAATTTAAATTTTTCAAATGTTATATACAAACTCTGAATATTATAATATTGTGTCTGTATATCTATCTTTTTGCAGGCTCCACCAGTGTTAGGACGAAGGGTCCTACTGGACCCTCCTTCAGGCCAACCCCAGGTACCGGTCCATGAACGCTGGAGTGGACCGACCAAGATGTTTCTGTTATCGATTACTCAACCAAGTAGGGGATTACATGGGAGTGGAGATCTGTACTAATTATAAATACCCGCTCTATCTTAGGTGGATCCAGCGCCAGAACGGCAATGTTCGGGAGTTTTTTTCATCAAACGGTATCACATACCCTTTTATACATTTAAATTTCAATCGTCATTATATATATATATATTTAAATTTTTGTAATTTCAGATCTAGGGACATTACAGATTCATCGGCATCACCGGCGAGATTGGCATGTCTGTGACATTCGATGCACATCGCACCCTAGACTGGATCATACCCGAGTGTTAGGCTATCAAGAGAAGACGTCGATATGAAGTAAAGAGGGATCATTACATTTCTGGGCCGCGGCGACTAAGGGGCAGAGGGCGATGATGGACGCCATTTTTCGGGATGTCCCGAGAAAGGATTGGCCGCTGCTGGTCGCGTATTACCAGCGTGATGATGTTCGGGTATAAATTTAATTTTTAAGATTATAATAATATAACATGAAATCATATTCTGTGATATATAATATTATCTTTTTTATATTTACAAGACGATGTCGATTCGTAATAAGGAGAACCGAAACAATGGCATCAGAGACCGTGATGTTCCGATCCAAGGGAAGCGTTTGCAGGCTAGCGGTCAGCACCAGCTCGTGAGTATTTCGACATTTAAGAATATATGTTTTCTTTGTCGCAAATTATTTATTAAAATAAATCCTAATATTATCGCAGAAAAGGAAGGACCCCGCCAACAACACTGCTGCCAAGGGATGGTCCGTGTTACACAAGAATACGGATGAGTACATGGTAAGTTTCATATAATCAAGTCGATTCTGTAAATAAAATTAACACGTTTATATATATATATATATATATATATATATATATATATTCTTCACAGACCCTAATCCAGGAGAGGACGGACGCCTTAAGATTTGGCCCCGACGACTCGATTACCGCCATTGTCCATGTTCTGGATTCGATATCCGGCGGGCATCACGATAAGTATAAATGTGGGGTTGGTCCCAGGGCCCACCGACACTTTGCTAGGCGTTCGTCCCTCCACGAGTACGTCGTGGCCCAGACGGGGACAGATGCGGCAGTTGCGTCGCAGAAGTAGATTCATCGGCTACATGAGCGGGTGGAGCAGCAAAATGAACAGGTGCAAAAGCTTGCGGCACAGATCGAGAAGCCAAGGCAATCGAATGCGGAGTCCATTCGGCAAGCCATACAAGAGGAGTTTAGAAGTATGTTCCAGTCAGGGGACGATGAAGGTGGATCGTCCAAACAACCATAAATTTATTGATTTGTTGATTAGTTGATACAAACATTTGTTTTGTTTGTTTATTGATTATAGTGTATGGTATACATATTTTGTTTATAATTGCGTGCGATTCTAATCATATTACTCCTTGATTATTATAATTGCATGAGATTTAATCATATTATTATCTATTGTTGGTTGTAAATGAAAACAGCTCGCATTGGGCACAGAGATTTCAGATTTTAAAAAATATATATAATACCTTGGATCACGGTTATAACCGTTGCCAAATGATGTGGTCACGGTTAAAACCGTGACCATAGGATACTGATATCTGAAACATATCAGTAGCAGATATTCTTTCATTACGGTAGGCTATATGGTCACGTTTGTAACAGTGACCATAGAATATATGTAGTCACGGTTAAAACCGTGACCATATGTTTGGGAACGGTTTAAACCGTGACGATATATGTAGACCCACACAGATCTGTTTCAGTTATATAACCTTAGTTGGTAACGATAAACGATATGGTCACAGTTAGTTATATGACCTTATTTGGTAACGATAAACGATATGGTCACGGCTTATTTGGTAACGATAAACGATATGGTCACGGTGTTAACCGTGACCATAAAAACCTATAGTCACGGTTTTATTCGTTACCAGGTTCCTGGTGACGGGGTTTTTCACAACGGTCGTGTCACGGTTGTAACCGTGACCATATGTGTTTTTTATCACGGTTAAAATCGTGACCAAACCCATACCCTGTAGTAGTGGATACAGCTCTAGGATATGACAATGGGATGTGCATTGCATTATTCTCTCCCTAAAATTAAACTATTTGAACCAAACTAAGCAAACCTCTTGCTACATTAGTAGTGAAATAATCATGCCCATACTTGTCAATCATTTATTAGGTTATATCTAAACCCAAATTATAGCAATCACTATTGTTGGCCATTCTTTTTCCTCATAGATCATTCATTTCGATTGTGCTTAAATGTGATGTGTGTGCACTAGCACTGATTTCACCGCATATGATCTTAGGTCACCCTTCAAATCTATTGTCCTTTATTTTCAAATATGTTTTATTGTAATCAACTATGTAGCACGGGTTCGGATACGAGATACGATACGGATTCACGGAATCACAATTTTCCAAAAACTTAGGATACATGATACGTTTTTATATCGAATTTATATTAACTAAATATGAATATATAAGTATACATACCAATATGTATTAATATAAATAAATAATGGCATTATATTAGATTTTCAACACTTCCAAATTTTTAAGTGTCTTAATTTTCGAAAGAAAGAAAAGATGATCGATTCGAGTCAGACATTTACAAGTTCAAGCAAATCCGAGAGAAACCGCGAGTTTCCGAGAGTTCCAGACTCCGATACGCGATCGGGGACGATTTGTGAAGTATATACAAGTATCTGTGCGTCATAAATAATCAAAACCAACAGATCATCAACTACTAATTATAACGAGGTTAAGCCGTCATGAAGACTATTCAAAGAACGGAACTACAATGATGAAGGGGAGAGAAGGATAAACCAAAAAATATATCATTTAAAGATATTAGCCAATTACAGTTAGTGACCGGCATTGTCTTATTATCCAGTGGAATCTAGCTAGGCTCAAAAATTCTCTTATTAAAATATACAATAAACAAGTTATCATTTAGCTCTAGATCACTATAAATGGAATAAGTAGGGACATGCAATTACACTAAATAAGCATCAACAAATACTATCAACTCATCGAAATAGTAAAAAAATGGGGGTTGTTCCTTTGCCGTAACACCCTAGAATTTAAGTACAATATAATAGCATCAATTAATTTTTTCTCAAATAAAATTATTGCTTTTATTATTGGAGTTTAATAATTTTAGTTAAGATAAAATATATAATTATGGTTTTCTAAGTTTTTTAATTAAATGATAATTAGTATTTAGAAAAAAAATTCTAATCAAGTCGTATCATATTTTAATATGTTTATAATATTTTATTGTCTACTTTAGTTTTGTAACTAAATAGATAATAATAGTATGATTGTTTTAACAAAATATATTTAGTATTTAAGTTTGTTTGATAACTTATTAACCTCTTATTTTAATTTGCATCTAATATATTTTCAAATATTATTTTATGTAACCAAATATATTATGGTTGTCTAAGTAGTTATGATATTTAACATTTAGAAACTTTTGCTAAATCTAGTATTATTTTATCTCTTTTAAACCAACTCTAACCTATTTATACGAGCATATCATATTTTAAACTAATCTATATATTTATCTTCCCAAACAAATCTATACATATTTTAATCATATAGATATTTAAACTAATATATATATATACACACACACACACACCAAACACCTTTACAAACTCCCACATAATTTAATCTCTTTAATAGTGTTTGGATCTCTCTTCAAATATATTTCTTTTCTCGATATTTTATTTTTCTACCTTATAACTTTATATATATTCATCATCATCATCTCTCCTTCTCATATAAATCAACTTTCTCTCAATTTCCCATCACAATATTTTCTTCTTCAAAATTAGCCGAGGCATCAAAGTTTGGAGATTTGCTTCATGTCGTGTTTTTCGTCTCCAAAGTATTTTCTCTCTATTTTAGTCAATACAACATCGGAAATTCTCTAAATAAATTATTAACTTACAATATTTAAATAAAATTGTAATATTATGCCGCTTCATTAATATATCCTATAATACTTATACACATGATAAAAAAAACCTAGGATCTATAGCACCCATTAATCCACTCATCACGTGAACAACTGTAAAAGTGCAAGCATAATAAAATAATTATTAACATGTAGATCCGGTTTAATATATAAAAAACTTTATAATTAATATGTTTCTGTTGCAACCATATTGGTATACACTAGTATGCAAAATGTCAACACTTATACCCTAATCTAAAACATAAAAATATACAATTATTACTGTTAATCGATAAATTCTTTGGGCTTAATATTTAATATATATAAATTGAACTTTCTACATTACCACTACTTATAATATCACTGCACTCTATGTGCCCTACTTATATAAATTATATTGACACTATAATTTGTATTAATACTTTCTGTTATCATAAAATTACAAAACTTATTACTAGCACTTACATGATAACTAGTCAATCTATCACTTAGTCAATCTGTCGCTTATTTTATCTTACTACTATCTCATAATTATACCGCTTTATGCATATGTAATTTGTCGTTCATATTTAACTATGATTAACCCTTTGAATCATGTTCTAGATTATATCCAATGCAAAAAATAAACCCGGATGCTAAATACAGATGCTTGCATATTTATGTAGTCTTATTTACATTTTTGACTTTATCATATCACCTATATTTAACATTTTACTTGAGACTATTATTGTCGACATGCTTGAGCAACTCTAACATGCTATTCGTGTTTATGGACACTATCATATTATAACTACTGTATTTGACATGTTATGACTACTTATTGTTCCAGTCTACTCATATTAAAACGAGATCTCTAATTAGAATGCTGAATTATATGTCATGGCACAATCTATATTGTTATAAGTTCCATTTCCGTACAATTAATATGATGTTACAAGTACTCGTCCATTCAGCATTTCTAATTAGTGATTTAGTTTACTGTCATGTTAGTTATAAATACGTGGGGTATTGGGTTAGTTTGAGTGTGCATTCATTCAACAAGATCTCAGGAGTCTCATTCCAGCGGCTCGTACCGGGCTATACTGGTCACTTGTTACTACAGCTCGTACCGGGCTATATCAGTCATTGGAGCTCGTACCGGGCTTTAAACGGTCACATGTTATTATTGCCGGTACCGGGCTTTATACGACCACTTGTTCATTCCATATTTGGGCCCGTATTTCTTTATCCCTGAGGCCCTACCCTTGAGTTTGGAATACTCCTGCAGAAATTGATGTATACACTCGAACTCACGATAGGTTAGATTACCCTTTTAGCGACCTACTCGATTTATGACTTGACCTGTTTACATGTTTGTTTCATATTACTGCTATATCTATATCTACATATGCACGCGGGCTTCACTACACTCACATATTCATGCTATCACATATATACACACTATTACGATTGAGTATTTGTTGGGATGTTCTGACATTCCTGGAACTTGCCATCTCAGATTTAAAGACCGGTTCATAAGCAGAGAATGATCAGAGTGACTTTCAGGAGTTTGCCGAATATTTCTAATATTTGTAGGTCTATTTCTATTTTATTTCAATTGATGTTAGAATGCGCACCCTCGTGATACGTTAGGAGTGATGTATGTTTATTTTGGATCATGTATTTCGTTTATTCGGATTTTTATCTTTCATGGATATTTATTGGATCTATCATTTTGTGATTCCATTTTTGATATTACTCGTTATTCTTACAGCATGATGTTAGTATAATATCTTGAATATTATCGTACAGATTTAGCTAGATCCTTAAGTATGACTATGGCAAGACGATTTTTCTTTGTCTATGAGCACTGAAGGTTTTGGTCTATATTTCTGTATTCCGGGAATTGGGGCGTTACACTTGCTCTTCAGGATTATGTTCTTAGTCTTCCAATCTTCCGATTTAATTCGGATGCCTTACTATTAGACGATGGTATATTAGTATTTTATGTCTTTATTACTTTTTCAATTTTTTTAAATGTAATATTTATATAAAAATATTGATGGCTGCATAATCCAAATATTCACCAAATAAACCGAATATTCCTTATTCGTGGCCAACCGAACAAGCTCCAAATCAGTTTTTTACAACATTGATCCCAACAAATATATTTGATAAGATCGGCACGATTAATACTCAAATTATGTAAAGGTCACCCAACTGATTGGAGGTTGTCTCTTAAACCAACCGTATGGATTTTGGTTACGATATATATGATGCCCTTGTACTACTATCCATGACTCATCAAATAAGACTAAGTATTAGCAAGGCATAATTCCAAAAAACTACCAAATACAGTCTTAGTTACGAGAAACTACCAAGTTCTTTCAAAATTGCAAGAAACTACCAAATTCTTTCAAAATTACGAGATGCTACTAAATTCTTTTAAAATTACGAAAAACTATCATGGTTAAAATTTTAATAAGTTTTTTGATAGTTTCTTACAATTTATTGCTGATGTGGCATCTTATTTATGGTAGTTTTTCATAGTTTTTGAAAGTTTTGTCGTAGTTTCTTGTGCATTTAAAAAGAATTTGGTAGTTTCTCGTAATTAGGCCAAAGTATTTGGTAGTTTTTTTTGGAATTAAGCTTATTAGCAATTGCTCCAACTCTTTCGGACTGTAATTAACAAGGTAATCTCTTTTCTTGTAGGGATATGATTATTCTTCAGGTGTTTGGCAATTCCAAGGGCATGCCTATGTTCCAAGTGTTTGGTTCGAGCGTCAGAGCCTCGACTCTGATGTTAAGGGTTTACAATGGTGCATTAATGTATTATAGAGGGCACTCACAGCTGATGAAATCTACAGCAGATGGTTCAGAGTTAAGGTGATCCATGACATAGGTGCAGCATTAATCAAAGTCTTCATCAACAAAAAGCTCAAGTTGGTAGAAAATGATACAGGAGGAGATAATCACTACTTTAAATGTGGTGTTTATATGTAGAATAATGGCTCCTGCTTCATGGAATCCCGCTAGAAGGGAATCAAGGTCTATAAGTTAGCTGATTGAAAGGAGAGCATGCTAGCCGCAAAGTTATGATTCCTGGACTAAAATTAAAAATATATTTTTCCATGTAGAGGTGAATCATCATCGCTGTTCCAGTGTACCATTAAAGAGAATACTGAATCAAAATATGATACAACACTTCAGAAAATAAGTAACAAGCCCAACAAGTGCGATTAATAATAGAGCATTGTAGGATGTATATGCATAATCATCAGCTTACCCTGGTGAATAGTGGGTAAAAAGTTCCCTGATCGAAAATCCCAAGACTCCCCACTCTCCATCCTGGACTCAGCTCTTTGTTCATTTGTTGCACATCACCAATCCGATGTGTACCAAATAAGAGACATTAGGTAAAAAAAAATATGAGATAAGATCATGGCAACTTTCTTCCCCTCTCGGACATGAACTATTCATGTCCTTCCCAAGGGTACATACACATGACTTCATATTCTATGTTAGTTACAGTGAGTAATGTTGAAAGCTCTAGGTCAACCCCAAACTGATCAACTGCTAGTGAATTCCAATAACAAATGATCCTTAATCTCTAAAGAGTTCATGCATCTCCAACATTGACTCAAGCCTTATTGAAGTGTGGCCCATTTTATATTTTATACACGTGTTTCTTTTGTTGTTTCCAATATGGGACCATCTTTAAAGTCCCATCATTTGGTTTTTTTTTTTACTTTCAACAGAAAGTAACAGCTTTGAAGGGCATTTTAACTCCTGAAATAACTTTCAGAACAGATGATTTCTAGCCCGAAATGCCTGGAACAATCCATCGGCAAATCTTAATGTCCTCCCTATGATGGAAACCGCATCTGAATGGATGCACAAAGCCCTATATACTTTGGAATAAAGGGTAGGTGGTAGCAGCTCTCAAACTTTAAGATAGCATCACTGACTGACTAAACCCCTAATGTTCATAAACCATGTTCTTGGGAGCAATAGCTTGTCAGCAGTATTCTTGAAAGAGTCTAATTAATGATCTGCCTGAAAACCAATGATCTGTTTAGAATCTCATGCATCTGAAATGGGCTTTGACTAAAGAATGAGCTCAAGATATACGAAGTTTCATCTCAGTCTAGAGTTATTGTTACCCTATCCAGTATCTTATTAGATTTGGCAAAGATAGGATTAGCATTTCAGGCGTCTTCTCAGTCTACATCACCAGTATCCAGAATCATAATCACGCCCTTTATCTTCTCTTGGGCTTGGAAAAGATTTTCTAAGAAATAAAATGGTGAAACCATCAAGTTACAATTTTAGACAGATTTTCTGAACAGTAGTTGCTACCAGAAAAAGAAACTTGAGTGTTGTCGAGCACTTTCTGTGACAAGAGAAGCCATAGGTTCAAGGCATACAACCAACATGTTATTCTTACCTTGGGCATTATCAGCTTTCAGCACACCTATTTAAGGTAACCAAATAATATTCTTTCATGTGGTTATGACCACCACATATGGAACATCATGGGATAAGTCAACTTGCAAAAAATAAATAAAACAATTGATTCGGCTATAAAAATACCTTTTTTACCAAGCCTTTAGGCCACCATTTATATTAGACAAGCTAGGAAAAGAAACTGACCGGTTCACACTTCACCGTTTCTATGCAACTCGACTGAACCGACCCTACAATCAGTAATCACATACAAAACACGATTATTTTCTATAAAAGAGATTCCATCTCATACAGTCGATACAAATACTAAAGAAACAGAAAGACAAATATCTCCTGAATCAGAGGGAGCAAATAGTCCTCTATTCTACTCCTTCACTTTCATCTGAACAAATAAATGCCAAATATGTTCCCTTATTTTAAGCTAATAAGCATAAAATAATCTGCATTATATTGTTGACCTTATTGAACTGACAATAACAAGGGCTAGCCTTTCCAGCATTAAGATTTTTTTATAAAAAAAACTGACAGCTTTCCAAATGGCGAATTCTATGACCAAACAAACCCTCTATAATTGACACTGATTCCTTGGTAGTTTCTTCATGCTCAAACCTCTTCTTACAGTAAATTTTTCTTGGAAATGGCATCCTTCGCTTGGTTTTTACTAGCATTCCTAGCTTCGCTAATCCTAGTGAAGGATAACCATCTCTTATGCAACAGCGAGCCCACCGACGGCTTCATAGAAGTGCCGTTAGAAGAATCAAATTTTGCAAAGCTATGGCCATATGATCTACCTCTGAGTGACCGTTATAGCTACAACGATGAAGTACGCAAGCTTTGGGTGTATTCAACAGATAAGCCACACTCCCGCTCCAGCATAACCAAACCTCGTACTGAAATTGGCATTACCTTAATTAATGACGTGAGGGTCTCTACAAAATTTGCAATCACTTTCGATAATTCAAATTTATAAGAAAATTGTTTGTGAAAATTTGGATAATGTTAAATTCCAAAGCCTGATAGATTAAATGCACCTCTAGTCAAGAATCGACTTTAATATTACTAAAAATATATATAATTTGTAGAAATTTGGATCATAATCATGAGATCTATTTTTTGGTGCAGGGTTATACTTATTCTTCAGGTGTGTGGCAGTTTGAAGGGCAGGCTTATGTGCCTAATGGAACAACAGGTGTCTGCGTCATGCAAATATTTGGTGCCAGTGTAAGGGCCACAACTTTGATGTTGCGAGTCTATAGTGGTGCATTATGGTATTACCAGCAACAAATTGTTGAAGACAATATCTACGATAGGTGGTTCAAAATGAATGTAATCCATGACACAGATGCAAAGCTGGTCAAGGTTTTCATCGATGATGCACAAAAGTTAACAGTAGACGACAATGGAGGGAGCATGCATTCCTTCAAATTTGGTGTTTATACACAAAATAACAACTCCTGCTGCATGGAATCTCGCTGGAAGGAAATTAAGGTCTTGAAATTATCAACCGGAAAATGAAATAGACCACTTAACTGCCTAATCTCTCAGAAACATGAGGTCCTATTTGTATTTAGCAGGGAGATTTGAAAAATTAACTACTTTGTGCAATAATAATTTCAGGTTTCAACTGTTGTCTATGTCAGAGTACACATATTTCAAGAGACCAGCAATGGACACCCATACACAATCAGTCGGCCAATGAATTTCAATCGGTGTTCCTATGACCAACCAGGATTTATCCCCTAGACTAAAGTATTGATATCCTTTATAAGTTTATATGGTAGTACCGAATCCCTAATCAATCTCAGAGTCAGATAAGATGCAATCGATGCACCTCCTACGGATCGTCAGTATGCACCAGGAACATCAAGTACCATGCAAGTCCCTAATGTTGGTTCCGCGCATGCAATTGATGTATCTCCTACGGATCCAGCAGTGTTAGAACATAATGAAGATGATAGTGATAATGATGATGCTAGTGATGATGAGCACAAAATAGCATGCAAATTACACGTGTGCTTGATGATGAGAATGATAGACAGGATTACCAATTCATGTGTTAATAATGACTTTGTTGCGTTTGAAGATCCACTTACCGATAACATGACGAATGCTCACATGTTATCCACAATTGTAATGGAGAATATCAACTTTCATGATAATAGCCTTTTGGCAATTGATACCGACCATGGGTTGAAAGTGGACGATGTGTTCGAGAATAAGGAAAAGTTAATTCGGACAGTTAGTATTTGATCAATTAAACACAGAGTTTCTTTTAAACCAACCAAAACTACCATGACCAAGTACACCGGCGTCTGTAAAACAGACATGAACTACCCTTAGAGGCTTCATACATATATCTCGAAGAAATCACAGACAGGATATTTTGAGATAAAGAAGAATGGGAATGATCATACTTGTGTGAATCCTGTAGTGAATTCAAATCATAAACAGGCTACTTCTACATTTCTGTATAACAGGATCTTACCTTTCGTGAAAGCGGATGTCAATATGACTCCTCGTACAATTCAAGTACTTATAAAAGAAACCTTTTTCATCGATATAAATTATATGAAGGCATGAAATGCGTTCAACAAGGCATTGTCTAAAATCTACGGAGATTGGGAGGACTCGTATGATAATTTGCCACGATACCTTGCCGCCATCAGATCAACTAATACCGGGACTGTCTTCAAAATTACCTATGCATCAATATCAGAAAATATGTGATATTTACTGGTGTATTTTGGGTATTTGGACCGGCCATTGAAGGTTTCGCTTATTGTCATCACGTTCTAAGTATTGATGGGACACATTTATACGGCAGGTACAAAAGGACTTTGCTCATTGCTACCGGTGCTGATTTAAATGATAATCTTTATCATTTGGCATATGTTGTAGTTGAAAGTGAAACCACAGAAAATTGAGAATAGTTCATTGCTTGCATTTATAACTACATTCCATCCATGCGGAAAAAGTCATTACTTTTATATCCGACCGGATGAAGAGGATTCCGGCTGCACTAAGAATTCATGGCCGAAACCTCATAGTCATTGTTATTTTATGCGACATATCAAAAACTTCTCAACTGCCAAATTTCGTGACAAAACCTTGTAGGATGTTTTCGTCGCCCCATTAAGATAGGAATACGTGCGTGCTTGTCAGGCGCATTACAGATTTCCCCTGCCTAGGGTAGGCTGGGGTTTATTGATTGTGGGGATCCGAATCTCCGGCAGCCGCGGACTAAGATACCGTTAATTACCCCTCGCCTTTGGAGCGAGAGAACCTCCGATTGACGGGTCAAACAGGTCATGCGAACTGAATGTGCAGTGTTGTGTTTTGAAGGGGTTTTGGATATATCGGGGTCCCCGCAGAGTTTCACGGGGGTCCCGCTACCCGGATAGCGGGCTGGGGGTCAAGAGGGCTAGCAGCCCCCTTGCGGGATGCAGGGCAGCGCCCCGTTAGAAATTTTTTCTAACGGGGGATGGTGTTTACTGTAGAGTGCATAAAAATGGGGGGAGGAGCGTCTTAAAGACGTGCGCGTTGCACGTGGACGCATGGTGCCGACGGGTCATGTACATGGCGTGTGAGCGCTTGGCGCCCGCTGGTCACGTGCGCAGCACGTGGGCGCTGGGCGCCAGCGGATCACGTGCACAGCATGCAACCGCGAGGCGCCCGTGGGTCAAGTGCGCTGCACGCGACCACTGGGCGCTGAGCGGGTCGTGTGGGGCGCACATGGGTGCTATAGTGCCCACGGGTCACGTGCCTTGCACGCGATCACGGGACGTGCGCGCATGTGGGTGCTTTAGTGCCCGTGGGTCACGTGCGCGCACGTGAGTGCTTTAGTGCCCGCGGATCACGTGCGCTGCACGCGACCCTTGAGCGCTTTAGCGCCCATGGGTCACGTGCCATGCACGCGACCGTTGGGCGCCCGCGGGTCACGTGCGCGGCACGCGACCACAGAAAACACCTGCGGAAAGGGGCTTAGCCCTTGGGTTACGGAGTTGAACTCCCAAAGGGTTTTGGAGTTGAACTCCTAACAAAAATTTAATTTATGGAGTTAAACTCCAACAGATCTTCAAAGTGATATTCTGTCTCCAAATACAGAGCTGCTTATACTTCGTTATTCCATCCTATACCTGAATTACGATATTGGAAGGCGTACAACGGTTCGATAATATTACCACCTATCGGTAGGAGACAAGCAGGATGGCCATGTTATACTCGTATCGAAAGTGTTACGGCTGAATCACGAGAATGACAGGTAAAATAGATGCAGTATCGGCAACGAGTATAGTCATAACAAGGCACGATGCAAAAATCCTCCAGCACCATGTCGCCGTTGGTAATCATATTATATACTTTGATATGCATACACACATACACATACACACGCAAACATACATATATATGCATGCACACATCCACACATACACACATAAATACATGCAAACGCAAATACACACAGAAACACACACACAACACACATACAAAAACATACATTATGCACACACACAAAATACACATACATACAAAAACATACATTATGCACACACATGCAAACATATACACACACACACAAAATACACATAAATACATGCACACACATGCACACAAAAACAAACATATACACACACGCGCACACATATATTCTTTGATATACATGCTCATTTTTTCAAAGTAAATATAATATGACTTTCTCATTGTGCTGATATACTTGTGAAGCCTGGTTCTATAGATACGAGTGTTCTGTACTTACAGGCTAAACACGGGTCAACCAACACCACATTAGTACATTGAAAATATTATAATATTTACATCTCGAATTTCATATGCTATTTATATGTTATTGATACAAGTACTCTTATTGTAATTGGCTGAGTCATCAGGTGATTACATGCGTTGACCACTCGGTCCAAAGCAGTAGGATCCCATCTGAAGATCCTCATGTGCAGGTGGAGCTGCAACATACATGCTTTCAACTTCTGTCCAGATTGGAGTATATACGTCTAGATAGATACTTGATTACGGCGTTGGTAGACATGGAGACCGGAGACCTCCACATTTCATTTCAGATTGGATGAGATGACTATCACCCTGCAGGACATCGCTGTGTTGCTTGGTCTCAATATAGATGGACATATGGTTGCAGTGAACTACAGTCACGATTGGGCAGATTTGTGCCCTCACTTGTTGGATAAGACTCCGCCGGAGAGGAAAGACGGCAGTATTAAGTTGAGTTGGCTGCAAGAGTGTTCAGTCGAAAATATTGCACTTTTAATATAACATTTTCCTTACTTTCCTTAAATATTTAAAGGTGTTTATTAAAAAATATAGAACATATTTAGGTTTATCTGCAAAATACTATTTACCATATGTTTATATATTATAATTAACATTATGAAGGAAAATATATGCATTTTATATTTATATAATATTTTAGTAATTAAAAGATACTTAGCATATCAAATATTCTTAATCAAGTTTCTTAAAAATTTATTACCATATAAAGTAATTAAGATACTCTCTCTAATTTAATAAATATTACTAATCAAGTTTCGTAGGATTAGGGTAGAACAATGAATGAGAAAATATTTTAATTTCTTTTAAGTCTTATGAAGTTTATAAACTTTAGCAAAACAATCGTTAACATTCTAATCGAGCGCGCTATCAATTTATTGCTGGTCTCGACCGCGATTTGATATCAGATTAACAATTGTTTTGTTAAAGACTAGACATGAATAGAGATCAATGAAAGAACAAGGGTCAATAGTATGAAAACCCTAGTTTCTTTCAAAAACCCTAATTCTCATTCATCACTATCAATCTAGTATTAAATCTATCAATAGATAAAAGGAGGAGTCATCTTTATTAGTCATCCATAACTATTAAATCCTAACGAACCCTACAAGGCTTCTTCTTATATATTCTATATCCTTAATTAAACTAGATCTGAAAAATATATATTCTACATCCGTAATTACCATAGAATCTATTCTTCACTATTCTCTATTCTCCTTTCTCTTTTCTAATCAACACGTCTAAAGCAAGATTAAAAGTTCCATGAATCCCTGAAAACGACCCGTACTCATCTCGGCTAGCTACACGCAACACCGTTATTGATTGCGGTTATTTACTACAAAAACAATTTTTCACGATGAATCAAATGGCACTGTTGCCGGGAATACGTGCATAATTTTTTTCTTACTATTCGTGTTGAATTCTTATTCGATCCATATCATAAAAATAAAACAAAACTCACATCTTACATATTTAACGATTAATGTGCGATTTTAGCGAGGATATCTGGAGTCACTGTAGCGAGTAAATAAAGATTCAGAGACTTTCTGAGATGACCAGAGGAGCAAGGGAGTCCACCGTAGCAAAAATTTTCAAAAGATCTCTCAACTCCACGGCGAAACCACGACAACAAATCCATTTTGGCGGCGGAACCGCGGCATAGTTGGGGACTTAGGTTTCCAAACTTCTTTGGTAACTTTTCTATCTCTTTCTCTCCTCTGAAAAATCCAATAAAATATTTTTCTGCAGAATTCTTTACAAAATATCGCCGTTCAAAAATCTTTTTGCGAGTTTTGTAATTTGGTTGTTTGTGCATATTTTAATACGGACTTTAAGGGGCAAAGACCAAAATTCAGATTAGGTAGGGATTTCATCACCCTTCCTAGGCCCCACAAATCACAAAACGAGCATCTGCATCATCCTACATTAATTAAAAAATATCTAGACCAAGACTCTAAGGACCGTCGCACTCAATTAGGACAGAAGAAGGTCGTGGATAATCTATCACTTATCCGCATTACTTGTGTGGTGTCTAAGACAAGTGTGTCTAAAGCAAGTGGTTACTTAATTAGACCCGCTATTTTCGGTGATTCGTATAGTGGATACCTCCCACTTACCTGACCACAAGAGTAATAAAGAGGTGGTAGAGGATTGATCCTTTGGAAGTCTAGGAGCGGTCTAGTGACTTGACCTAGGTGACGTTAGTTCTAGGGTTGATTGTGCATTTTTTGTGTGATTTGTCTCACGTCCGACACTTTTTCAAAACAAACCATTTTCTCGTACACGCTGCCACGTGCGCTAAATCCGCTTAGTGCATGCTCGGCTGGACACGGGATTCTAGTGCCCGTCTTCTCCGTGTTTCGATTATCGACTCCGAAGTCGGTACTTCTTCATCTTCTTTTTCCCCTCCACCCACCCAACGACCGAGATGAACGGTTCTCCATCAGATTTTACCACCACCACCCGTCGGTGCGCAGAATCCACTGCGCATCTCTCTCCAAGAAAGATATTACCTCGTGCGTAGACCCCTTCTTACCTGTCTATCTATTCCACCAGCCAATGGGGATAATTTTGAAATTAAAGCCCACTTGATCAAACCGTTGCCTAAATTTCACGGGCTTGAATCTGAAGACGCATACGTTTTTATAAACAAATTCGAAAACGTATGCGCAATGATGGACACGTCACAATTTTTTTTGGATGCTATGAGATTACGTCTTCTCTTTTTTACTTTGTGCGATTTAGCAGAAAAATGGCTTTATAACACTGCCGCACTCTATTTCCAATTGGGATGAATTCGTCATAGCATTCCTTAAGAAATTTTATCCCAATCATAAGACCGCCCGTGTTCGGAGCGAGATCAACCAGTATACCCTGCTTCCCAATGAATCATTTTGGAAATGCTTTGAACGGTTTAAAGATCTGCTTGTCCAATATCCTCATCACGGAATAAATAGATTGGGAACTGTGCCGAATTATATATGAGGATGTTAATCCAGCGACAAAGAGATCCTTGAAACCATTTGTCAATGCCATTTCATGTCTAAACACGATGGTGAAACTTAGCAATTTCTAGAAGATCTCGCTGAACAAACTTTGCAGTGGGAAAGCGTTAGACCATCATCGTATAGGGGAGGTATCCATCAGCTCGATATTTCCATCACAGTAAAAGTCGAAATGGCCGCTATACAAAGAAAACTCGATGCTATAAAAAACAAAGTCTCTTCAGCCTCTCTAAACAAAATTACGCTTCCCAAAACCGTGTGTGGTTGCTGTTCCGACCCATCACACTTAACGGAAGAATGTCCTTTAAGTCCACCGTTTCAAGGTCAAGAACAAATTAATGCTACTTTTCAGCAACGACCTAAAAATGATCCTTATTTTTCCACATATAATCAGGGATGGAGGAATCTAACTAATTTTGCTTGGAACCAAACCCAAAATCAAAACCAGTTCCAAAGCAATTATCAAAGACTTCCTCCACAGCAACCGAGTCAGCACCCCTTTCAACCATAATCCTTTCAAAATCCAGCCAACACTTCTGCACCGATTAATGATTCTTTCCAAACGGCTGGTACAGAAAAACTTTCCGCACTCGAACGAAGCATGAATATATTTATTAAGCATTCTATGCAAACGACGGATGAATTAAAGTCTTCTATCCGAACGTTAACGCAGACCACCACCTCCCACGGTGAAAGTATAAAATCGATAGAAACACAACTTGCACAAATAAATACCGTGATAAGTGCGAGAGAAAAAAGGAAACTTCTATCTCAACTTTATACCGAATCCTAGCCACTCACAAAGTCATAATGTGAGTGCCGTAACCACATTGAGATCGGGAAGAGTGCTGAACAACTAAGTGGGTGAACAGATTGATGATGAGGAATTAATCGAAACCCCGGCTTTCACTTCTTGCCCTAATTCGTCTAGTCTCCCACCTTCTTCCTAGCCTATTCTTCGTTTCCAACTAGGTTCGAACCCTCCGCCCGCTTCCTCGAGTCTATCTAAAACGATCCCCACTCCAATTCTGAGATCGATTCCATCCCCACAAACTTCTCCAATGTTGGACCAAACCCTTATTGATAAAGCATCTTATCCAAACAGGTTAAGGGGTAACAGACTAACTCCACGAATGGAGAAGATTGTGGAAGTTTTTAAGCAAGTTAACATAAACATTCCTCTCCTAAATGTTATCCAACAAGTTCCGTCCTACGTGAAAATTCTAAAGGACTTGTGCACTAAGAAAAGGAAAATTCAAATACCTAAAAAAGTTTTTCTAGCAAGTAATGTGAGCACTGCTTTTACCCAACAATTACCCATGAAACGGAAGGACCCCGGGAGTCTTACAATATCTATTTCTATTGGGGGTAAAAATATTAATCGTGCTCTACTCGATTTAGGTACTAGTATTAATTTGCTTCCATATTCTGTGTATGAGCAATTAGGGATCGAAGAGTTAAAACCGGCGCACTGCACTCTCCAGATGGCAGATCGATGTATCACCCAATCTAGGGGTGAGCTAGCGAACGTGTTAAGCAAAGTCGGGGAATTTATATTCCCTATGAACTTTATCGTTATAGATACACAACCTGTAGCGAACCCATGAAACCAAATTCCGGTGATTTTAGGTAGACCTTTTCTCGCGACTTCCAACGCAATAATCAATTGTCGAAACGGCTCTATGACCCTATCCTTTGGGAAGATGTCAATTGAGCTTAACATTTACAAGTTGGGAAGTGAACCCTCCGAACCCTATGCTCAAGTATGTTCTGTCGAAGCGATAAATTCCGACAGCAGCGAACTTGAAAAGCTTCACGATACTGATCTCGACTCCGCTATTACGTTTTTTGACCCTGCTTTTTATTATACACATACGGACCCTTCTATCGAGCTGTCCGGATCAACATCTAACATTAAATATGAACCGTTTATGGAGTCCGGGTATCATCCCATTCTTTCCGATGAAATTATTATTCGGGATATCGATAAAAGTTTTGAAGAAATCTTCGCTGAAGAACTCGCATTCTTAGAAAACATGAGCGTTGTGATGAATCAACACCAACACAAAGAAATTGAACCGCCACCTCTTCTTATCAAGAACGAGAATGCGAGTAATCCACCATCACTGTTTCGTCTCTATACACCAAGACGTAAACCCGTTCTATTCCACCTCTTATCCCCTCCCCACTTCTTCACGTCAATAGGTGACATGATTTTCTACCAACCTTGGTGCTACATTGATCAAAATTTTGAATGGTTGGTGTTAACTTTTGATCTTTGTAAAGTTTTATATTGACCAATAACTTTAACTCCCCCTCATGATTTTAAATGCTTAATACTGTTTTACTCAAGTTTGAGGGGGATATATTTTGGCTCTTGAATAAAAAGAAATTTTTTACATAATTATGAGCCAAAATAAGTTTGGGGGAGAATTTCGCTTTCATTAATTATTGTCCCCATTCTAACTTTTTCTCCCAAGTCTACAGTTTTTTTTAAGTTTAACAGATGACATTAGTGAGGATACTGTTGTAAACAGGTTTGGTGGAGGTTTGTGCTTATTCACGCATTATTTAGCATGATCATAAATGTTAGCACAAAAAAATTTTGATAATGAAAGTTAGAAAGTGAAAAATCACATATGAAAGATAGAAATAGTTTGAGAAAAACAAGAAAGTTAGATATTTTATTAAACGACACTAGTAATAAGTAGTTATGAGCCGTTATCCCAAGAGTTAGTAAGATGGAGAAAATTACTAATCTGAGCATAAAAATAAGTCTGAAAAATAGTCGCTATTCTAGAGGCCAAATATTTGAACGTTGATACCCTACTATACACACTTGCACACATCTTGAAACTTGGGATAGTAGAGAATACCTTGAAATACTCTTATCTAAAAACCTTGGTACGAAGAAAAATAAAAATATAAAGAAAATATAAATGATGAAGAAAAATGAAAACTGGTTTTGTAATCACTTAAGGCAGCATAAAAAATATATAGCGAGCGTGCTTTATCATCTATTGCCTTAGAACAACTGGTTTGGGAGTCACTGCTAAGCCTTAGGTGTTGCAAGACGAGGATATTACGCCTAAATAAGCAAGCGCATTTAGTAATCGGTCGGTTAGTACCTCAAGAAGTATTAACGATCGCATGAAGGATGTGTGAGCAAATACATCTGAAGTATTCACCGACTAAAAGGTACTTTGGCAGATGGACAAGAGTATGATAGCTTGAATTGAATTCTCTAAGTGTAGAGATGTCTTTTACACACACGTAGGGGTATATGATCGATGTTTGGATAAAAGATAGGGAGGAAGATTAAAGGCAATGTTTTATTGAGAGATGATGTGATTTCTAACATCTTTCACGACCATTAAGATAGGGCTCATGGCAACCGAAAAGCTAGTGTAGTTGGAAATTCTTCTTTTCAAGTTCTTTCTTTTATATGTTCATATCTTTGTATGTAACTTCCACCATCTTTTTTTTATTATGGGATTTTGTAGGTGTAATCCGCTGAAAACCCTCAGGAGACAACACTCCTTTTACTAGGGACATCTAGAGGTTTAAAAGCTTGTTGCACGTGATTAGTGCAATCGTGATTGCCTACGAAAGTGTGTTGGGTTTTTCTTTTTCTTTTTCCTCCCTCTTGAATAAATAGTTTGCTCGGAACGATCAAAGTTAAGTTTGGGGGTATTTGTTCAATCTTAAATATTGCACTTTTGATACAACATTTTCCTTACTTTCCTTAAATATTTAAAGGTGTTTATTATAAATATAGAATATATTTGGGTTTATCTGCAAAATACTCTTTACCATATATTTATATATTATAATTAACATTATGAAGGAAAATATATGCATTTTATATTTATATAATATTTTAGTAATTAAAAGATGCATAGCATATCAAATATTCTTAATCAAGTTTCTTAAAAATTTATTACCATATAAAGTAATTAAGATACTATCTCTAATTTAATAAATATTACTAACATTATTCATGGAGATTTTGTGCAGATTTAGCTCGGGTCAAGAGATCAAGATGTCGGGATAAAAAATTCTGCCAATAAAATAGTAGAATCTAAAGACTTGGTAAGTGGATCTTTATGGCAAGTCTAAAGCTATGAGATCTAAGATTTCTGATTTGAGGGCTCTATAAAGGACCGAGGGATAAAGTTAAAACTCGTCACCTTTACACTAAGCAAATCACCGTCAAAGAATAAAAGATCCATGACAGTCCACGATTCGACGTGATAGGACGACGTGAAAATCGACGGAGTATCTACTTCCTACGAGATAGAGATCGAGAGCAACTCCTTCCTCTTGTAATCTAAATTCGTAGGATTTGTATTTGTGAAGTTGATTAATAAAGGTAGATCATTTTGTTTAATTATTTATTTTCTGTATTTTTACTTTCTGCATTTTAATTATGATCTCATTCTCTATCATTTCTTCTTACAACATGCATGGGTAATTCCTAGCTTGTTAGAGTTCGTAGGATTAAGGTAGAACAATGAATGAGAAAATATTTTAATTTCTTTTAAATCTTATGAAGTTTATAAACTTTAGCAAAAGAACCGTTAACATCCTAATCAGGCGCGCTACCAATTTATTGCTAGCCTTGACCGCGATTTGAGATCAGATTAATAACTGTTTTGTTAAGAGCCAGACATGAATAGAGATCAATGAAAGGACAAGGGTCAATAGTATGGAAACCCTAGTTTCTTCCAAGAACCCTAATTCTCATTCATCACTATCAATCTAGTTTTAAATCTATCAATAGATAAAATGAGTCATCTTTATTAGTCATCCATAACTACTAAATCCTAACGAACCCTACAAACCTTCTTCTTATATATTCTATATCCTTATTTAAACTAAATCTGAAAAATATTATATTCTACATCTGTATTTACCATAGAATCTATTCTTCACTATTCTCTATTCTCCTTCCTCTTTTCTAATCAACACGTCTAAAGCAAGATTAAAAGTTCCACGAATCCCTGAGGACGACCCGTACTTATCTCGGCTAGCTACACGCGACACTGTTATTGATTGCGGTTATTTACTACAAAAACATTTTTTCACGATCAATCAAATGGATCAATCAAGGAGGCATTTAATGCTGATCCTCCTATAGATGCTACGCCTAGGAAAATTGAGCAGCACACGCGTCTATATTTTATTTCAGATAGGGGTTCGCCTATTCCCTATCAGAAGCAAGAGCAGAGATAATCTTAAATGACGGGCATTTTTAGAGGATCTCGATCAGTGTTCTACATCATGGGAGAGTGCGGTTCTTTCATTCCTCTATAACGAGCTGCGCATGACTGTATTGATGGAGCGGACCAATTTTGGGGACTGTTTGACGCTACTTCATGTATAAAATATTTAATTGAGTATTACTTTTATTTTGCTGAATTAAATTGATATCCATTGTAATTCATATATTATTTCAGATATAGCCATAAGCATCTCTCTATTGGTCGCTCGACCATTATAGCCCATTTTGCTTTTGATGGCCAAAGGCCATATGGTTGCCGATAAGTAATTGAACATTTACGCATATTTAAAATTTCAAGTTTTTTTAATATTAACATGCTGCTGTGTGCAAATTGTATGCAGGTAGAACGTGGCCAGGTGCGCATATTTAAAATTTCAAGTTTTTTTAATATTAACATACTGTTATGTGCAAACTGTATGCAGGTAGAACATGGCCAGGTCATTCGATGTGACACCGGATCACAGACTCCACTCTACCGCAACGAGTTCGACGCAATGGAGAAGACATCTGTTATGTGGACACCGTACACACTTGACATGTTGGCCACTCTTTGTTCGTTAAGCTTGGTAGGTGCCGACTTTTGGCGTGTGAGGACACCAATCATCTGTAACAAGATTATTCATATGCACGTGTCAGACCGTATCCTTCACCGGTTCGGTCTCAGGCAACACATACCAGACGCGGTGGAACGGACACCGCATGAAAGGTGGAATGTTAGTTAGAGAAGCTTGGCTCGTGAAATATCATATTTGGGTAGATCGCTGATACGGTCAGGCAAACCACATATGTAATGAGATGCAGCCAGTTATAGCGATAGAACAGTACATGTACGAGTTGGAGGATATCGCTGATGATGGGCTTCATGGCTCTAGGGACTCAACGAGTTGCTTTATGAACGTCAGGTCCCTCATCAAAAGTGTGTTCGTGAGGTACAGATTCATGCGTCCACCTCTTGTGCCTCCACCACCAATCACAATGCACGTAGAAGACGTGGATAGGCACAAGCAAAATCATCTTAGACACCATCGTCTCAGCATCCCGGTGTGTACAAGCATGGACCATCATAGCTAGAGCCGTCTCAGCCAGCTGCTACCGATGAAGCCGGACCGTCACAGCCTCGGCATCCTGTAGCGAAAAAGAACAGGACACCATACGTGGTGTGAAGACTTCGTTAGAAGTTAGTGTAATGTTATGTGTAATTTTATGTCGTATTATGATGTAATGTTGTAGTCGAACTCGTATGGAGTCGGCTTGATTTTATTTATATATTGTCTTTATTGCTTTCCGTTTGTTTTTCGCCTTTTGGCGTCGTATATTTTGCGTGGATTTTGTCACCGTTGCGTGGGTGTTGAATTAGCTCCCGTGTGGGGATGCATTTATTTTACTGCTGATATACAGAAATTTTATTCAAAATTTACAAAGAGATGATATTCGTTTTTCAAACTTACACAGAGAGCTCATTGAAAGCATTAAAATGTAGGGATGAAGGCTCATAAATATGTATGTTTATGTGTGTGCATATATATGTATAGGGCGCACTTTTGAAGTGCGCCGCATACATTTCTACTAACTGCGCCCTATTCAAAAATGTATAGGGCGCATTTCCAAACCACGCCCCATACATTGCAGCTGGGGCAGCAGCACATTTCAAAATTGTGCCCCATACATTGCAACTGGGGCAGCAGTAGAAATATATGGGGTGCACTTTTGAAGTGCGCCCCACACATTTCTGCTGGGGATCCCCATACAAATGTACGGGACGCGCTTCTAAAGTACGTCCCTATAAGAAAATTTTAAAAACCACCAGCGCCAGCACTGAGTTGGCGCTGACGTGGCGCCCAGTGGCCAAAAGTGTCCTACATTTGTAATATATTTTGAAAGTGGCTTTTTTAATAATATTTTATTAAATAGGCTTAATCTAAAAAATTGTCCTATTTTAAAAGTTTTTGGAGGTTTCTCGTAATTTAGCTAAAAGGTTTGGGATTTTTGGAATTAAGCCATATATTACTTATCAAATATGCTTTATCATTGACCTCTTATGACTGGACAAAAACAAGCTAATTTTATCCTTTAGTAAATTTCCTTTCAGAGTAAAATAATTTTCTGTTTTAAGAGATTGCATGTTTCCTGCTAAATAAAAAAACATAAATAAATAACAAACATAAAAGTTAAGAATAAAGGTTGATAATAAGAGTAGATTAGATATTCTAGGTAATGTGCAACCCTAACATTTATTATAAATAGAGTTGTTTTGCTTCTAATACCGTGTTGTTGCTTTTTTGCCAAAACTCGAATACTGAGTTTATAAGATATTAGTGTGCAAGCCCTAGACATAGGGTTGCATCTGAATCGGATACAAAATAGATATGAGTATTACTATATTCGTATTTGTTTCCTAGCGACGGATACGAAAACGGATATAATTTAGTGATATAAAGTCATATCCGTAGTAAGCAATATCGGATACAGATATAAAACGAGTATATTGAAGAGATAGATACGGATATGAATCAAATATGCAAATAAATCAGATTTAAGATAAAAATATGGATGTGGAGTGGTAATGTATATGTAAAGATACATTTCATTAAATACGTATCTAATATGATTACTTAAAATATTTGATAAGGACAAATATGCATGCAAATGAATATTATATGAATAAATAAATATGTTATCAAATAAAGTATATATATTACTAGTCTATTTTGCATATTTTGAAACAAACATAATAAAATAACATGTCAAAATATTCTTTTACATGCATAACATGAAAGAAGAGAAAAAAATATATGGTTTAAATAAGCATTATTAAATAAATGAATTTAAAATGATATATTGTCTTGTATTTGTTCGCAGATATCCGTATACGAATTCATGTATCCGTATCCAAATTCATATATCCAGAAATCTATATCCGTATTCGGATAATTTAGCTACAAACGTACATGTATCCAAGAAATTTTTTTTAATATATATTGTATCCATATCCGAATACTATCCAGATCCGGTTGCAACCTACCTAGACGTCATCTCTAATTATTCCAAAGTCCAAACATATACACCAAAACCTAGCTGCCGCCTTCATCACCACAACCTTAGTTGTCGCTGCCTCTCTCCATCGTTGCTTCTCCATCGGAGCCCCGACCTTCATCGAACAAGGCCGCTATTATCATTCAAATTCAATAATGTTGAGATGTAACAATCAATCAGCTATCTACACGCTAAAGATTACGTCTTTCATGAAAGAATGAATTGTCATTTTGTTCGAGAGAAATTATTAGAAGAAATTATCAAGACGTTTTACGTGACGTCGCAAGTTTGGTTGGCTAATATTTTTACAAAACCACATAGAGCTTTCAGAGTGAAGTTTATTCGTAACAAGCTAGAAGCATATGAATAAATGCACTCCATCTTGAGTGGGAGTGTTCAGAATAATGGTTAGTAATAAGATTAGTTTACGTTTTCTGTGTAATATGGAACCCTAGTTTTTATTATAAATAAAGGTCTATTTTCCTCATTTGAGTTATTTTGCCTTCAATATTGTGTTTACAACATAATTAAGCTTGATCGGTTACTAATAGAGTTGTGATCATGGACGAAGCTAGGGCCTAGAGGCTTGTTGGGGCACGGCGCCTAGCAAAGATTTTGAAAGTTTGCTATATATATGCTTAATTCTAAAAAAACTACCAAAAACTTTGGCCTAATTACGAGCAACTGCCAAATTCTTGTTAAATACACAAGAAACTATCACAAAACTTTCAAAAACATGAAAAATTACCATAAATAAGATACCACATTAGCAATTAATTGCAAGAAACTACCAAAAAACTTATAAAATTTTTAACCATGGTAGTTTCTCGTAATTTTGAAAGAATTTGGTAATTTCTCGTAACTGAGGCAAAGTATTTTGTAGTTTTTTGGAATTAAACGCATACGTAAATAAGTGTTTTTACTGTATACATAGTTAAAGTTCGATGAAGAAAAAAGCAATCCATGTTGTCAAACTGGCACAGTCATATAAGATTCTTTGTGTGGTGGTGTCGGGTTCGAGTCTAGGAGGCGTTATTTTTTCTCACTTTTCCACATTACTTTCACTAGGAAATTCTAATAAACACCTCATACTTTTCATATTTCTACTTTTTCACACAACTATAACTAGGAAATTTTTATAGGCACGCCACACTTTACATAGTATTTATGCTTCTTCAACAATTTTAATTGTTCCTAAAATAGCAATTTTTTATTATTTTTTGTTTATGAAAAGAATTTTCTAATTGTAAACCTATATCTAATATTAACAACTAAAACCATTCAAAATCTTTTCATTTTTGATTGAGGTTGTGATAAACTTGCTAATTGTGTTTTTTTTTTACATCGATGATTCCAGCACTAAGAAATATGTAGGAACACTTGCATAACACTTGTATATAATTAAAAAGCATTCAAACTTAATATTATATATATAAATGGTTTCTCATATCTGGATATAAGTCTTGTTCCCCCTCCCCCCACCAAGAAGCTAATCCCTGGCTCCGCCCCTAGTTCTGCTATTAACAAACTAGAATGCTAAAAAGACATAGGGATAAAGCATATACTTCTTAAAAATAAGTCCATAAATAATAGTTTCTGAAGTATAACATCTAAGGTATCTTAAACATACAAAGGATTAGATAATATTATGCACCCTTTTCTATCGCAACAAAGTAAAAGAACTACATAATATTAAGATGACAAGATTAGAAAGCATATAGCTAGATGCTAAGAAAAAGCACGCACCATAGTAGTTGCAAGATTTGTCATTGCTTGGAGCTCCTCTTGTTTCCTTATGGGTTACCTTTCCATTTCCCTACTCTTTTAGCTTCTGAGAGGACAAAACAAAGCAATTACCAAGAAATACTTTTTATATTCAACTATAAATATAAGAAAATTAGGTGTGCATGTGGGTGTATATAATAAAATTGAAGTTGTAATAATGGAAAATAGACAAGTTATTGTTTAATAGCCTGACAAGCACACCCTTATCATATGCATCTCTTGACAACTTAGGCTCTTACCCATGATGTTCAAAACAACACCAGTGTGCATCAAGCAAAACAGACACATGTGCGTGCACGTGCACGCACACGCTCACAAAAGGAAAGTAACCACTAATAAACATGAAATTATCAACCATACACACTTGAACACAGGGTTCTTTGGTGATGTAGCCTTGCAAACTACTTCTTTTGAACAAAATTAAATTTTAAAAAACTGAGAATCAAACAATTAGCTACTTATCTATGTTATTATAAGATGAGGTTAACCTTACTCCTGCGTCAAATCTGGACAACAGGTAGATCCAATATTTCCAACTTCATAGCTTTTGGGTCGTGGGATCAGCATTTTATTTACAACGTCAAAATGAAGTTACATGTTCTATGTGATTCTAAAATCACCAGCACACCACCTGTAATTATATTCAATAAAATATATTATGCACTTGAAAACTAATATTATTTTTGGGGTTTTATGCCTTTATCCTGTGATAACACCATGTGCATCAAGCAAAACAGAAACAGGCGCAAGCGCATTCACTCGCTCACAAGAGGAAAGTAACCACTAATAAACATGAACTTGTCAACCTTACACGCTTCCAATGTAGTAAAGAACGGATTCTGTTCAGTTTGGGGAATAAAGAATATCCGGTTTATTCGGTGAATATTTGGTTTATTCAGATTAAGCGGCCATCAATATTTTCATATTGTTGAGATGTGTGGATTAAAATAGTCCCACATTAGAAAAACTATGAGAGATACATGGGTATAACATATAAGATGGGCCAAAATTCAATAAGGCTTTAAGTTTTATTATTGGAAACCACTTACTCTGATATCATGTTATAATTTTGATTATTCCACGGATGTTAATAACCTAGCTGTGAAATCATATTAAATTTAATTATACATGAACAAATATATATATATATATATATATATATATATATATATATATATATATATATATATAACTGCCCCCCCTCCCGGTTTCTTTAAAATATATATTAAAAAATCTAATATGGTGTCAGAGCCAATGGCTCGATCCACAACATCGACAATAAAGTGGGTTCCGACAATAAGACTTGAGCCTTGTTGAGATTTGACCGATCTTATATCTTATACATATGTACCTCTCATAGTTTTTCCAACGTAGGACTATTTTAATCCGCACATCTCAACATACACCCTCGACAAATGTGGGACTATATATATATATATATATATATATATATATATATATATATATATATATATATATATATATATAAAATACAAAAAATTCAAAATAATATAAAGATATGGAAAACTAATATACTCGTGCCCTGCGTCCCGAACTAAATCGCAAGATTTTGGGTTCAAGTCTCGATTGAGAAAGAAGAATGAGAAGACTGAAATGAGAAGAGTGTTTATGAAATAATAAGTGTAGCTCCCACATATTTTTTAATTAAGTTGTGGATTCCACACTTGATTTTTTAGTTGTTAGTTTTTATTATTTTGGGCCTAATAGGCCAATTAGGCCAAATATTCACGTTATTCACCCGAATATTTGTATGGCGAATATTCGGTTTGACGGCATATTTGACCGAATATTGCAGTGTTTGTCCGTTTTGCCACCAAATCCGAATATTCGGGCAAATATTTCATTTTTTCAACAATGACACTTCAACACTGGGCTCTTTGGTGATGTAGCCTTGCAAGCAACTTCTATTGAGAGAAAACAAAATTAAATTTTTTAAAACGAATGCTTATTGAATCAAATAATAAGCTACTTATATATTTTATTATAAGATGAGGTCAACCTCAATCCAAGGCCGAATTTGGACCGCAAGTAATCCAAAACTTCCAAATTCATAACTTTTGGGTAATGGATTCAGCATTTTATTTACTATGTCAGAATGAAGTTAAACGTTCTATTTAATTTTAATATCATCAGCACACCACAAGCAATTGTATTCAATATAATTTGTTATGCATTTGAATACTAAAATTATTTTGGGGATATAAGTCACTTTCCTGTGCCGAACTCGAGCAGAGTTTGTAAAACGGCATATAATAATAATATATGCACATTAAAGGACACGGCAAGCAAATATATGTCAAAAACATATCCTTGTGATTGAAAATTCCTTAGAGGGGGTGAATAAGTTTTTTAAGTGTTCTATGGCAAATTTAAAAACTTAATTACTTAATCGTGTTAGATTAACAAGATTCTGCGGAATAATTTAAACAAATTAAATAATGAAACTTGTTGCAATAATCAACACAAAGCAGAAAAGAAAATTCGAGTAAAGAGCAATGCAAATACAAAAGAATTGTTGACTAGCGTTCACCACTCCATATGGCTAATCTCCGCCTAAGACAACTTTATCAGGATTTTCCACTATATACCGATGTGAAGAACACAATTCTTCATTACTAGGATCACCCTTGGAAACTTCTTTTTCCCACTTGAATCCGTGATTCCTAAGGGAAAACTCCTTTTTCCACTTGAAACTGCGATTCAAACAATGAGACCCTTTTTTCTCGTAAGGATGAAAATTGATCCTTCTTCAAGGATTTACAATCGTTACAATGATCAAAATTTGATGCTCACTCACAATCCTCTGATCTCAAAAGATTAATACCAATTAGACCTGAGAATTGTTTTGAGAGGTTATTTAAAGTTGAAAAAAATATGAACTTTTAAGCACAAGAAGAGAGTTAAAATGATGAATGAGTGATTCAATAATTAGCGATTGGAAAGGTGTTGAGTCTCATAGGTATTTATAGGAATGGTAGGGGTTGCCATTTGTACAGAATCATAACTGCCAAAAACAGTTAATGGCTGTTAAAAACGGTTTGAAATCAAAATGGCGTAAACACCCGTTCAGTTTAAAAATAAAAAATAAATACCAGAAACTGCTATGTCAAACGTACGTCTAGAGCCAGACGTCTGCAATTCAAAAATTTCCTAGAGATGTCTACCCCAAATGTCTCTTTTTTAAAACAGAAACTGACATGTTGAAAATTTTCCTTCAGAAAACATTTAGTACAGACGTTTGTAATTCAAAATTTTCTTAAGGAGACGTCTTCTTAGAAGTCTCTGAAATAGAAAAAGAGATTTGAAAATGGAAATTTCCTTCAGCAGATGTATGTACCAGACGTCTGTTATTTAAAAAATTCCTAACCAGACGTCTGTAGTATGACTAAATTTGAAATCAGTTTAGAAAAATTTAAGAGTTTAAATTACAACGAATATGTTAGACGTTTTTTGAAGAAAGAGGAGACGTCTGAAGAATAAAAATGTGTTGGAAAATGGTTTCTAAACTTGTGAGATCAACACTAGACTCAATGAAAAACTTAAAGACTATTCAATTCTTCTTTAGTCTTCATTTTCTTGATTTGTTATTTTGAGACGTCTTTATTTCTTGATAAAGCTTGCATCATATTGTTTACTTGCGTCAAGTCTTCATGCCATATCGACGTTCTAAGCGTGAATCTTATTGAAGGCAATCACTGATGTTGAGATATTATGCTAGCTATACTCAAGATTAAGAACTTGGAAACGTCATAAGAATTCTTTAAACATAGTAATATTTTTGTTCTAAATGATCAAAACTGAAGATCGTATGACACAAGTATCAACCGTGATGGCTTTAACAAAAGGACACCCTCTAAACATAAGAAGAAACCAACCCTTTACGGAATTAAATTAACAAGCATCAAGTAATATTTTTATAACTAAATAAGTAATTAAGTAGAACAAGAATAATGGTTTAAACAAAGCTTGTTCTTACTAGGTGTCAATAGGAATCCATCGAGCTCTTAGCCACAGCTTTAAAACCAACCACTCCAGAATCATGACAAATTGGTACTACCTCCCTGCCATCCTATATATATACCCATTACATCTTTCTTTTATCTGCAGCATTTGGCCTTGTCATTTCCATAAAGCTTCTTATAAATGGAATTTTTAAGATGGTTTATGTTTGCATTCATTGCTTCCTTCAGCCTGCTGGACGATACTGATCTCTTCTGCAGTTCTGACCCAATCAATGGTTTCACAGAGGTGCCATTAACCGAACGGAATTTTTTTAAGCAATGGCCATACAACCTACCTCTAGGCGGTTGATATAGCTATATTGATGGGGTACACAAATTTTGGGTGTATTCAACTGACAAGTCGTTCAAACCCTATACAACAACCAAACCACGAACAGAGATCCGTATCAAAGTAAAGCAAATAATCTCTTTGTATAAAGTAGTCTTTAGTGCATAGCAAGTTTATAGTAACTAGAATTTTGATTGACAAAACATGGTACGGTTCTCAACATTAATTTCGTGCAGGGATATGACTACTCATCAGGTATATGGCAGTTTGAAGGTTATGGATTTGTACCTAACGGCACCAGCGGTACATCGATCATGCAGATCCATGGCACTACAGCTCCGGCTAGCTCGTTAATGCTGATGGCTGTTGATGGTCAACTAGAGTACTATCACAATGTCTTGGTGGAACCAAACATCTTCAATAAGTGGATGAGGATAAATGTGACACATGATGTGGATGCCAGCAAAATAACGGCGTTCGTCAACAGTGTTCAAAAACTGGAGCATGATGGAAATGGCCCGAACACCTTCTATTTCAAGGTTGGAGTTTACGGCCAGAGGAATGAAACTCATTACATGGAATCAAGATGGAGAAATATCAGAGTGCTCAAGAAAGATGGGTGAAGTAGTAAGACGTGTATTGTAATCATTTAAACCATCATTCGGTGATGGAACATGAAACTCTTTATATTAATGTATGTTATTAAGGGATGCATCACTGCATCCTACTGACTAGTAAATGCACTTCTGTGTCAACACTAAGTTGTCTACTTCTTATGTTCCTTAGAAAATCCCTTAGGTCAGCAGGAAGTAAATTCACGGAGGTGTGTGCAAACTATATGGGGGGAGATTGAAACTTTGGCCCTACCAAGAGATGGGTTTGTCAATGCACCTCCGTAAATTGATGACAGTCAGCAGGAGGAAACATGACAATAAAGGTTAGATAGACCCCTCGGAGTTGTGAATTGTTGCAAAATCAGAAAGTGTTCACACAGTCAACAAGTTCCTTGGCTACAAATGGGATCGGCACCAAGCTGTTCTTTTCCATATTGGAAAGAAATAAGGAATCTAATCTTTATCTTTATAAACTAAGAAAAAGAATTAGACAGAACAGACAAAGTAAGGGTAAGGTTCTACTTACACTATTATTGTGATTGTGAAATCTGTTAATATTTGTCATTTGCATGTCTAGTTTCTGTCCTGCTGCTGATACGATTAGTAGGGTGTAAACGGATAAGAGTAAGCCATCATTTGAATCTCCTAAATCTAATGACAGAATAAAGAAAGCTGCAGCTGCAACTACATCAAATTTGTACAAAAAAACAAACAAAGATTGCTGAATTCCTCGGTTTTTTTCATTCTTACCTATAGGTTAAATGGGTTCTAAAAAATAATTTTATCCGACTATTTTATTATTGAACTTATATGACTAAATAAAACAAGCTTATTATATATTTATATCCTTATCTGTCAAGTGATCATCTGATCCTCCTAAGACTAAATGTAAAAGAAAAGAAGTTTAGGTTGAACTTTTATGACTAGTTTATTATATATAATTTGGTATTCTCTTGTCTTCTTTCATAGTAAGGGATTTATCTGAACCTCTAAATCTAATGACAAAAAAAGAGGTAACAGATGTTAAAAGAAATAAGTTTCAAATAGCCCTAATTACATCAAATTTTTTAACAAGTTTTCATGACAGCAAATCCTGATGTGTCATCCCATGGAAAAATAATATAACAAGGATTGCTGGATTTCTTGATCTTGCATTCTGACCTGCTAATAACTTATTAGTTCTACAATATATTATTTATCAAATTTTCTTTATTGCTGATCTCTTATGACGGGACAAAAAAGGCTAATTTTATCCTTCAGTGAATTTTCTTTCAAAGTAAAATAATCTTTTGCTTTAAGTGATCAATAAGCCCGATAAAAAAAACATAAATATATAACAAACATATATGTTAAAAATAAAGGTTGATGGTAAGGGTAGTTTAGATATTCTAAGTAATATAGAACCCTAGCATTTATTATAAATAGAGTTGTTTTGCCTCTAATACTGTGTTTATATGGTATTAGTGTGCAAGCCCTAGACGTAGGGTTGCATTCAAATCGGATATGGAGTAGATATGAGCACTACCATATCCGTATCGGTTTTCTAGAGACGAATAGCGATACGGATATAGTTTAGCATTATAAAGTCATATCCGTATTTTGCAATATCGGATACGGATGCGAAGTGGATATATTAAAGAGACAGACACGAATACAAATCGAATATGGGTATAGATCAGATTTAAGAAAAAAATGTATGCGGAGTGATAATGTGTATGTTGATGATACATTTCATTAAATATTTATTTAATATGATTACTTAAAATATTTGATAAGCACAAATTGCAAATGAATATAATATGAATAAATAAATATGTGAACAAATAATTATATATAGGCTTATTGAAAACTCCCCTTGGGTTTGGGCCCCTAACAGAAAACTACCATTATCTTTCAAAATACAGATAACTACCATGAGTTAACTGTCAACTTTAATGGTGTTAAATTTCGTATTAAAAGACCATTTTGCCTTATCATAAAACAAATACTTAATTATTAATTATATTAAGGGGATTTTTATTTTGGACCCCCAAACTTTCATATTTTCAAAAGACACCTCAAACACAATATTTCCAAAAAAGATACCTAATTCTTTAAATTTAACTAAAAGTCCCCTTAGTTTACTGACATCGAATTAACATCCAAACTCCACCAATTAGATATTAATCATAGTCATTATTGTTGTTTTACTTGTGAATTAACACCCAATTAACATCAAACTTATGAAAGGGGTGAGGCGGAGAAGAGGAGAAAGACGGCAGGGGAGAAGTGTTAAGCGGCGGTGGAGGCGAGAAAGAAGTGGAGGAAGGTTATGGCTGGGAGGGTGAGGAGGGGGTTTTGATGGGGGAGGCAATTCCGACGACGACGGTGAGGGAGGAAAAACAGGGTGGTGTTTGGAGGTAGTGGGGATGAGATTGGGGGCTAAGGTGAGAGGAGAAGAGGAAGAAGAGGGTTATGGCGATGAGAGAGAGAGAGAGAGAGAGTTGAGAGTTTTAATAGGGGAAGAGGAAGAAAGGGTGATAGCAAGGAAAGAGAGAGGAGAGAGTTTTAATAAGGAGAGAGAAGTGAAGGCCATGTTGGTTTTAATGGGGAAAAGAGGAGAGATGATTAAGAGGAGGAGATGGAAGGAAAAGGATGGGTTAAATGAAATTAAATATTTAATTTAACTTCAGCTAAAATCCCCTAAACTAACATTATACACACAGAAGGGGCATTTTTAGTTAACAGAGAATAATTAGGTGTCTTTTTTGGAAATATCGTCTTTAAGGTTGCTTTTTTGAAAATATGAAATTTTGTTGGTCCAAAATCAAAAAAATCCTTATATTAATAATAATTTTAAATAATTATTTACTATTAGAATTTTATAATTTAGAGAAAAAAGGAAGGGGTCAGAGGTGGAGGTTGGGGGAGGAGGATCACGGCAGCGGCGGGGTGGGGGTTAGGGGTTGTGTGTGATTGTGATGCTATCGGTGGTGGTGGTTGTGATGGTGGTGGTAAGGTCAGGGGTGGCGTCGTCGCTATCTGTCGCCGGTGGGGATGGCCGGAAGGAAAAGGGTTGGTTTTTTTTAATTTTTTAATTATTTTAGAGTTTTGTGTTAGGGTTAAAAAGGGCATTTTATATCTTTTTGATGATATGGAAATTTGGTTAACGTGGTGCCGATGTCGCACGGACAGTGCTGACATGGCAATGTTTAACAATAGTAGTTTTTCTGTAATTTTGAAAGGTGATGGTAGTTTTCTGTCACGGCCCAAACCTGAGAGGAGTTTTCAGTAAATAAGCCGTATATATATTAGTAGTTGAAACAGTAATCCACTTTGCACATTTTGAAACAAACATAAGAAAATAATGTCAAAAAATTCTTTTACATGCATAACATAGAAGACGAGTAAAAATATATGGTTTAAATAAGCATTATTAAAAGGGAGCCGATCAATAAAGGCCGGTGCTCATTTTTTATAATGAGGCCAACTTCTAAAACTCCCATACCGTTGTGTTTTTCACCGATCTGATTATTCATCATGATCTACATGTCCTGGATAGCTTAGGTATCAAAATTCATGAAATTTGAAGACCTCTAGCATATCCATCACGTAATCATATCTTTCATGTATCGAAAAGCCACTAATTTTTTACTCCACCTAATCGATGTGCTAGAAATCTTCAAATCTCATAATTTTTTACATAACCTTTCTATGACAAGTCAATCACGATGACTTGTCAGATCAATGAAAAACACAACGGTTTGAGAGTTTGAGGAAATAGCCACATTTTATAAAATGAGCACTGGCCTCAATGGATCGCTTTCCATTAAATAAATGGTATTTAAAATGATATATTTTCTTGTATTTGTCTGTGGATAACTGTATCCAAATTCATATACCTGTATCCATGTCCGAATTCATATATCCGGATAATTTAGCTACAACCGTATCCCTATCTATATCCAGGAAAATATTTTATAATATATCTGTATCAATAAAAAAAATCTAGATCCGGATATTTGGAGCCAGTTGCAACCTTCCAAGAAATCATCTCCAACGACTCCAAACAAATCAACCAAAACCCTAGCCGCCTACTTCATCACCAAAGGTCCAAAACCCAAGTTGTCGTTGCCGCTCTCCATCGTTGCCTCTCCAGTGGAGCCGCTGCCTTCATCGAACCATGTCTCTACCTCCATTTGTCTATCTACATCAATAACTAGGATTTTCTACGTAATGTGGAACCCTGGTTTTTATTATAAATAGAGAGAGGTCTATTTTTCCTCATTTCAATTGTTTTGCCTCCATACTTTGTTTACAACATAATTTAGCTTGATCGGTTGCTAATAGAGTTCTGCTATTAACAAACAAGAATGCTAAAGCGACATAGGGATAAAGCAGATAATTCTTTAAAATAATTCAATAAATAATAGTTTTCTGAAGTATAACATCTAAAGTTTATTAAACATACAAATTAAACCAGATGTATCCTATTAACCTTACAAGCTAAAGAATTGGATTAATGCACCCTTTTCTATCCCAACAAAATAAAAGTACTACATAATATTATATGATGACAAGATTAGACAACATATAGCTAGATGCTGAGAAAAAGCACGCACCAAAGTGGTTGCAAGATTTGTCATTGCTTGGAGACCCTCCTGTTTCTTATGGGTTACCTTTCCATTTCTTTACTCTTTTAGCTTCTGAGAGGGCAAAACAAAGCAATTACCATGAAATAGTTTTTCTATTTCACAATGAATATCTGAGAATTATGTGTGTGGGTGGGTGGGGGTGTAATAAAATTGAAGTCGTAAGAATGGAAAATATACCAGTTACTGTTTAATAGTCTGACCAGCACATCCTTATTATATGCATCTCTTGACGGCCTAGGCTCTTACCGACGTTCAAGCTAACACCTGTGTACATCAAGCAAAACAGACACGTGTGCATCCATGCACACTCATAGATTCACAAAAGGAAAGTAACCACTAATAGACATGAACTTATCAACCAAACACACTTGAACACAGGGTTCTTCGGTGATGTAGCCTCGCAAGCAACTTCTTTTGAGAAAGAACAAAATTAAATTTTAAAAAACTGATGCCTATTGAATCAAATAATTAGCTACTTATCTAAGTTATTATAAGATGAGGTTAACCTTACTCCTGGGTCAAATCTGGACAACAGGTAAATCCAAAACTTCCAACTTCATAGCTTTCGGGTATTTGAATTAACATTTATTTACCATGTGAGAATGAAGTCACATGTCCTATGTGATTTTAAAATCACCAGCACACCACCAGTAATTATATTCAGTAAAATCTGTTATGTGTTTGAAAACTAATATTATTTTGGGGTTTTATGCATTTATCCGGTGCTAACACCGTGTGCATCAAGCAAAACAGACACGCACGTACCCACTCTCACACGCACGTTCACTCTCACAAAAGGAAAGTAACCACTAATAAACATGAACTTATCAACCATACACACTTCAACACTGAGTTCTTTGGTGATGTAGCCTTGCAAGCAACTTCCTTGAGAGAAAACAAAATCAAATTTTTATTAACTGATGCCTACTGAATCAAATAATTAGCTGCTACCCTATGTTATTATAAGATGAGGTTCCTGGGTCAAATCTGCACAACAGATAAATCCAGGACTTTCAACTTCGTAGCTTTTGGGTCATGGATTCAGCGTTTTATTTACCATGTCAGAATGAAGTAACATGTTCTATTTAATTTTGAAATCGGCAGCACACCACCAGCAATTATTTTCAAAATAATTTGTTATGCATTTGAAAATTAATAGTATTTTGGGGTTTTATGCCCTTTTTCCTGTGACGAACTCGTAGCAGGGCATATGTTAAGCATATAACTACACAAAAGGACACAGCAAAGCAAATATATGTCAAAATCATATGCTTGTGATGATTGAACAAAAGGACACCATCTAAATATAGGAAGAAACCAACCCTCTACGGAATTACATAGCATCAAGTAATATTTTTATAACTAAATAAGTTATTAAGGGTTAAAGCAAAGCTTGTTCTTACTAGGTGGTAATAGGAATCCATTGAGCTCTTGGCCACATTTTTCAACCCAGCCACTCCTGAGTCCTGACAAATCGGTATCTACCTCCCTGTCATCCTATATATATACCCCATTACATCTTTCCAATATCTGCAGCATTTGGCCTTGACATTTCCATAAAGCTTCTTAAAATGACATTTTTAAGATGGTTTATGTTTGCGTTCCTTGCTTCCTTCAGCCTGCTGAACAATACTGACCTCTTCTGCAGTGCTGACCCAACCAATGGTTTCACAGAGGTGCCATTAACCGAACAGAATTTTAAGCTGCAATGGCCATACAACCTACCTCTGAGCGATCGATACAGCTATATTGATGGAGTACACAAATTTTGGGTGTATTCAACTGACAAGCCATTCAACCCCCATACAACAACCAAACCACGAGCAGAGATCCGTATCAAAGTAAAGTTGATAATCTCTTTGGATAAAGTAGTCTTTAGTCCATAGCAAGTTTACAGTGACTAGAATAATATAATAGAATTTGATTGACAAAACAAGAACTCAACAAGTGATATGGTTCTAATCATTAATTTTGTGCAGGGATATGACTACTCGTCAGGTGTATGGCAGTTCGAAGGTTATGGATTTGTACCTAACGGCACCAGCGGTACATCGATCATGCAGATCCATGGCACTACAGGTCCAGCTACCTCGTTAATGCTGATGGCTGTTGACGGTCAACTAAAATACTATCACAATGCCATAGTGGAACCAAACATCTTCAACAAGTGGATGAGGATAAATGTGATACATGATGTGGATGCCAGTAAAATAAAGGTGTTCGTCAACGGTGTTCAAAAATTAGAGCAAGATGGAAATGGACCAAACACCTTCTATTTCAAGGTTGGAGTTTATGGCCAGAGGGATGAGACTCATTACATGGAATCGAAGTGGAGAAATATCAGAGTGCTCAAGAAAGATGGGTGAAGTTGTAAGACATGTATTGTAATCATTTAAGCCATCATTCTGTGATGGAACAATAAACTCTTTATATTAATGTATGTTGAAGCAAGGGGTGCATCAGCGCATCCTAGTTACTAGCAAAAGCACTTCTGTATCAACACTAAGGTGTCTACTTCTTTTGTTCCTTAGAAAATCCCTTTGGTCAGCAAAAGGTATATTCCTATATGGGGGGATGGAAACTTTGGCCCTATCAAGAGAAGGGTTTGTCTACACACCTCCGTAAATTGATGACAGCGGGCAGGAGGAAACATGGCAATAAGCGTTAGCTAGATCCCTCGGAGTTTTGAATTGTTGCAAAATAAGAAAGTGTTCACACAGTAAACAAGTTCCTTGGCCACAAATGGGATCGACACCAAGCTGTTCTTTTCCATATTAGAAGGAAACAAGGAAACTAATCTTTATAAACTAAAAAAAGAATTAGACAGAACAAACTAACCTAAGGTAATGTTCTACTTACACTACTATTGTGATTGTGACATGTGTTAATATCTGTCATTTGCGTGTCCAGTTTCACAGAAAGCCATTACCTTTTCTGTCCTGCCGCCGATACGATTGGGTGTAAAGGGTTAAGGGTATGCCATCATCTTAACCTTCTAAATCTAATTTCAGAATAATGAAAGCAGCAGCTGCAAAATAAGGCCCAACTACATCAAATTTGTACTAGATTTAAGTCATTTTCTTGAACAAGCCCTCATCTTTCATTCAAGACAAAAAAATAAACAAAGATTGATGGATTCCTCGGTTTTCATTCTTACCTACTCATTAGCTTATATGAGTTCTTAAAAAGAATTTTATCCCACTATTTTATAATTGAACTAATATGACTAAATATAACAAGCTAATCATATAACTTATACCCTTCTCTATCAAATGATCATCTAATCCTCCTATGACTACATATTTGTTAATATAAAAAAAGCAACTTTCTGTTGAACCCTTATGACTAGTTAAAACTAGTTTATTATATGTTTTGGTATTCTCTTGTTTTCTTTCATGTTAAGGAATTTATCTGAACCTCTCTAAATCTAATGAGAAAATAAATGAAGTAACGGGTGTTAAAAAAACGGGTTTCAAATAAGCCCCAATAACATCAAATTGTTTAATAAGTTGTTTTCTTGACAGCAAATCCTGGAAGTGTCATCCCATGGAAAAATAATAATACAAGGATTGCTGGATTTCTTGATCTTGCATCCTTCCATGCTAATAACTTACTGGTTCTATAATATATTATTTATCAAATTTGCTTTATTGCTGACCTCTTATGACCGGACAAAACAGACTAATTTTATCCTTTACAAAGTAAAATAATCTTCTACTTTAAGTGATCAGTGAGTCCGATATAAAAACATAAATAAATAACAAACATATATGTTAAGAATAAAGGTTGATAATAAGGAAAGTTTAGATATTCAAGGTAATGTAGAACCCTACCATTTATTATAATTAGAGTAGTTTTGCCTCTAATACTGTGTTTATATGATATTAGTGTGTAAGCCCAAGACGTAGGGTTGCATCCGAATCGGATACGGAGCAAATATGAGCATTACCATATATGTTTTCGTTTTCTAGAGACAAATTCGGATATGGATATAGTTCATTAATATAAAGTCATATCTGAGTTTAGCAATATTGGATATGGATACGAAGCGGATATATTAATGAGACAGATACGGGTACGAATCGGATATAGGTCAAAATCATACTTAAGATAAAAATATGTATGCGGGGCAGTAATGTGTATGTTAATGATACATTTCATTAAATACTTATTTAATCTGATTACTTCAAATATTTGACAAGGGCAATTCCAAATGAATATTATATGATTAAATAAATATGTTAACAATATATGTAGAGGAGTGATCCATTGTAAACCGGTCCGGTTTTTTAAAAACGGGAGCTCCCGATCTACGACATATTTTAACGATCCGATCCGTTCAAGTTGATCATCTACCCTCAAATACATGTGTATGAAAAATCAAGGGATTTAAAGACCTCTAACCTATGCATCGGATTACGTTTTATGTTGCATTACGAATTACGTTTATCTTGCATTATCGAAAGACGTTCATTTTTATACCCATCGATGCAATGAATAGACTAGAGGTCTTTAAATTCCATGATTTTTCGTGCACATGTATTTGAGGGTATAACGATCAACTTGAACGAATCGGATCGTTAAAATATGTCATAGATCGGGAGTTCCCATTTTTTAAAAACGCGGATCAGTTTGCAATGGATCGCTCCTATATATATAGTCTATTTTGCATATGTTGAAACAAACATTATAAAATAATATGACAAAATATTTTTTTGCATGCATAACATATAAGATGAGTAAAAATGTATAGTTTAAATAAGCATTATTAAATAAAAATGAATATAAAATGAAATATTTTCTTGTATTCGTGTGTGGATATCTTATTCTGAATTCATATATCCATATCCATATGCGAATTCATATATTCGAATATCTGTATTCAGAAAATTTAGCTACAACCGTATCCGTATCTGTATCCAGGAAATATTTCAATATATATCCGTATCCGGAAAATAGCTAGATGAGGATCCAGATATCCGAATCTGATTATAACCTACATAGACATCATCAACAACAACTGCAAACCGTCAAAGTTATTTTTAAAGTAGAATACAGTTTAAAATTAGAGAAGAGTTAGAGGAGTTTATGTTTTCTATGTAATGTGGAACCCTGGCTTTTATTATAAATAAAGAGAGGTCTGTTTTCCTAGGTTAGTAATACCATTTCTTTACCCTTTTAGCTTCTGAGAGGGCAAAACAAAGCAATTACCATGAAATAGTTTTTCTATTTCACAATGAATATATGAGAATTGTGTGTGGGTGGGTGGGTGGGTGTGTAATAAAATTGAAGTCATAAGAATGGAAAATAGATCAAGTTACTGTTTAATAGCCTGACCAGCACATCCTTATTATATGCATCTCTTGACAGCTTAGGCTCTTACCGACGTTCAAGCTAACACCCGTGTACATCAAGTAAAACAGACACATGTGTGCACCCACGCACTCTCACAGATTCACAAAAGGAAAGTAACCACTAATAGACATGAACTTATCAACCATACACACTTGAACACAGGGTTCTTTGGTGATGTAGCCTTGCAAGCAACTTCTTTTGAGAGAGAACAAAATTAGATTTTAAAAAACTGATGCCTATTGAATCAAATAATTAGCTGCTTATCTAAGTTATTATAAGATGAGGTTAACCTTACTCCTGGGTCAAATCTGGACAACAGGTAAATCCAAGACTTCCAACTCATGGCTTTTGGGTCTTTGAATCAGCATTTTATTTACCATGTCAGAAAAAAATTACATGTCCTATTGTGATTTTAAAATCACCAGCACACCACCAGTAATTATATTCAGAAAAATTTGTCATGCATTTACAAACTAATATTATTTAACACCGTGTGCATCAATCAAAACAGATATGGACGCACGCACTCAACTACGCATGTTCACAGTGTCGCAAAAGAAAAGTAGCCACTAATAAACATGAACTCATCAACCATACACACTTCAACACTGAGTTCCTCGGTGATGTAGCCTTGCAAGCAACTTCTTTGGCAGAAAACAAAATTAAGTTTTTATAGACTGATGCCTATTGAATCAAATTATTAGCTACTAATCTATGTTATTATAAGATGAGGTTCCTGGTCAAATCTGCACAACAGGTAAATCTAGAACTTCCAACTTCGTAGCTTTTGGGTGATGGATTCAGCATTTTATTTATTATGCCAGAATGAAGTTACATGTTCTATTTGATTTCGAAATCACCAGCACACCACCAACAATTGTATTTGATATAATTTGTTAAAACTAAGAGTATTTGGGGTTTTATGCCCTTTTTCCTATGATGAACTCGTAACAAGGCTTATATTAAGCATATATTTACACTAAAGGACACAGCAGAGCAAATATATGTCAAAAGCATGTGCTTGTGATAATTGGACAAAAGGACACCATCTAAATATAGGAAGAAACCAACTCTCTACGGAACTATATTTACGAGCATCAAGTAATAATTTTATAACTAAATAAGTAATTAAGTAGAACAAGAATAATGGTTAAAACAAAGCTTCTTCCTACTAGGCGGCAATAGGAATCCATCGAGCCCTTCGCCACGTTTTTCAAACCAACCACTCCTGAGTCCTGACAAATCGGTATCTACCTCCCTGCCATCTTACACACACACACACACACACACACCACATTGCATCTTGCTAATATCTGCAGCATTTGACCTTGTCATTCCCATAAAGCTTCTTGTTGAAAGTGAAAACAAAATTGTCACGCCCCGCTTCCCAGAGTGCGCTAAGATCGGCACGTGCCAGAGCCAACCATACTACCTGTAGCTAGGAAACATCTCTCCACAGTCACATTACGGCTGTCTAGAGATATCAAGAACAGTAGAAATAAAATAAACCATCTAGTACATGTCGATGAGCCAGAATAAACGAGTCAAGAAATAATATGCGGAAGCAATAAATCCAAATAACAATAACAATCTGGAAAGTACGGAAATAACTAAACTAACTGGATATTAACAGGATCCTCACTGCTCGGCCTGACGGCGGAAATACTCCTAATCAGCATGCGACAAAGGTAGAGAATCTGGGCCATACAAAACTCAGACGTCGGTGCGTCATAATATCAATAATAATATAATCAGGGGGTAACAAGTCATGCAGGCATGAGTATGAACAGTAATAAAAGTATAACAATAACACGAATAAGAAACAGCGAAGGGTATAAGCACATGTGACGTGCGGTGAGTAATCTAAACGGTGCTATTGGGTTATCTATTCTAAAGTCTTCGAAATCAATTAATATAATTCTCATCGTAACCCATCGGTGATTATTCCGTAACGTCCGGAAAAACGGCAAACAATAGGTATTCCGTAACGCCCGGAAAAACGGCAAACAATAAGTATTCCGTAACGCCCGGAAAAACGGCAAACAATATGATAACCCTTTGAGTTACGTTCGGATACATTCTTGGTTTCCTCATTCCCCCAAGTTATGTGTTCAAGTCAGATATTGATAAATCTGAAGCTAATGCCAACACAGGATCAAGCAGAAACATGTTTGTCTATACAGACAACAGGATATGTCCATCGGGACAACATGTCAGGATTGTCGGCATTAGAAACAGGATCAGGTAACATGTCAAGTAGTGATATATCAGGTCATGTCAGGTAGTGTACATGTATCAAACGGGTGCTCATAATCAAACTGTAGTAAGTATTGAATCAGGGTAAAAGTATGGATGTACGGTGAAAGCATGGATACACAAACATCTATCAAGTACATCATGACTATTTAGGATGCACATTATCAAGCATGGTACACTAATACAACAGTAACATGAAATAATATGGTCTCGGCGTGCAACTAGATAAATAATAAACCGTACGGATACAGACGGATACTATAAAACTGTAAATCGGTAAAATTTACTGAATATTAAAACACAAGCACTATTATTTATTAAATAGATATTAATATAATAATATTAACATAGATAACATATTCAAACCGATTAATAACTATAAAAGTGGTATTGATTAACCATGCACAAGAAAGTTCCGTTCAGAAATTCAGCGTCACCCTGATTTGTAAAATAGCTTAAAATAACAAACGTTCTCCAAAAGGGATGTGTCTTATACCAAAACAAAGATAATTCAATAAGGTTTTCATTTTTATAAGTTGAAGTATCTCAGGTTGTTCCTACAAAAAGTTATGAACATTCGAAGTTGAAAGTTTGCTGCTGGAATTTCCCTGGACAGCAGTTTAGAGATATTTTCATTTGCATTTTACGTTATTTAAACAATTTAGTTTGCAAGTAAATATTTCATAAAGTTATAGTGTTCTGAGTTAGCTTCGTAACGAACTAAAGAACGTATACTAATAATTTTTTTATGATTTATAATGAATTTTATAAGGTAAGGTGTACAGTAAATTTCAGATTTATCGTATCCGCTTTGCAACGACGTTTCATGTGTAAACTATAATATTTTCAAACTATATTTTGTATAATATTATAAAATACAGATTATAAACTAATTAAAGATAATAATAAGAAATATTACGATATGTATATTTTAAATAATATAGATGCAAACGGGTATCCGAAAACGGTAAAACTTTAATATGGATGTATAATGTGATAAACGGGTAATATTTTACTCATATGGATGCATAATGATATACCTAGCATGTAACAAGATGAATTAGCATGCGACTAGATATGTAAATAACGATATGGATGCATACGGATATCCGAAAACAGTAAAACTATAAAATGGTAATGTGGGTTGCATAACTAAACATTATGTGATGTTATTATCCAAATGGGTGCAATATATTATAGTCTAGCATGTAACAAGATAAATTTGCATGCACTAGATATGAAATAAATTGTACGGATGCAAACGGATGTCGTAAAACAGTAAAATGATAACAGGGGATGTAAATACACTAAACATGTAATATAATTATTAATATGGTTGTAAAATATATCATAACATGTAGCAAGATCAACTTGCCTCGATCGAATCACGCGACGGATACCGCACGTCCGACGTCGGTAAATCGTCACAACGCACACGCGGCACGCGGGATGAGTCCAGGCAAGGCAAGAGGGTGATCACACAGGCAAGGTACGTTCACTGGATCACTCGGATCGTCAGCGACGAGCACGGCTCCGGCGGTGATCACCGGAATCAAGAAACAAGATCAAGAAAAAAAAACAAGAAAAAATAAGTAAGAAGAAGAGGCTGTGTATTAAATAAGGAAAGAAAATATAAATAAATAAAATATATATAAATATATATATGCAGAGGAGAGAGAGAGAAAGGGGTTGTTAGTTTGTTAGGAAATTAGTTTAGATTTAAATTTAAAAAATCTTTTATTAGTTAACTAAATTTTAATTTTTATCAGTTTTTAAAATTAATATTATATAAATAAAATTTGATATTCTGGTAAATACAAACATAGTCCAAAACATGCCCGGGTCTGGTCTAAAATTTAGTTTTAAAATACGAAAAATATACATGTCGAACAAAATTAAAGTTAGATATCCGGGTAACGAAAATGCATACCCCCAAGAACGGATGCACGTACGTGCGCGTAGCCATCCAAACAAGTCTGTTTCACTGAACGGGACGAGAACAAGATGCGCGGATGCTACCATAAGGTCAGAGGTATCATGCAGGCCATGCAATATATTTTTAAACTATTTTATGTGACTTAAATGTTATATAAAAATGCAGATGCCAGGTAAAATGCTAGTATGCAAATGAAAGTGCACGAGTCCACGTATCAAGTCAGGATAAATTATAAACATGAATCAAGACAGGTTTCAAGCATGTGGGTCGGGTCGGATGCAAATACAGATGTCAAAATACTATTCGCACCCAAAACACAATAAACCAAGAAATTACCATAAATAAAAAAATACTTGAATTGGTATAAATGAACTAGGGTGTTACATTATACCCAACTACAAAAGAATTTCGTCCTCGAAATTCCAGGAACAAGAAAAGATAAACAAACATGAATCTACAAGAATAGGTGTGGAAACTTCTGTCGAATCTCGTCTTCTCGTTCCCAAGTCGATTCTCCGTGTGAGCGATTCCCCTAAGAAACAAGAACGAGAGGGATAATCTTGTTCTTAAGGACCTTTTCTCTTCGATCAACAATCGACATCGGTCGTTCCTCAAAGGCCAAATCCTCTCTTACACTCAGTTTCGAATGATATAGCACGTGTGTTTCATCTCGAACATGCTTACGGAGTTGAGATAAATGAAACACGTCATGAACATTCGCCAAAGATTGTGGTAAAGCCAATCGATAAGTCACTTCTCCAACACACTCCAAAATCTCGAAAGACCCCACGAATCGAGAACTAAGCTTTGCCTCGACTCCCAAAACGAATCACTCCTCTAGTCGGTGATATCTTCAAGAATACCAGATCACCAACAGCGAACTCTAGATGTCTTCTCGATGTATCGGCCCAACTCTTCTGCCGATCATGTGCTGCCTTCATATGATTCCGGATAGTATTAACCTTCTCTACAGTTTGCACGATCAGATCCGTTCCCAACAATTTTCGTTCTCCAATATCGTCCCAACAAACAGATGAGCGACACTTGCGACAATACAACGCTTCGAATGGAGCCATCTGAATAGTCGCCTAAAAGTTGTTATTGTATGAAAACTCCACCAAGTGTAGATGATCCTCCCATGTACCCTTGAAGTCTAACAAGCAAGCTCTCAACATGTTTTCAAGAGGTTAGATCGTTCTCTCCGACTGGCCATCTGTCTGAGAATGATAAGCTGTGCTAAACTTCAATCGCGCCCCCAAACTTTCCTGTAAACTCCTCCAGAAGTGCGATAAGAATCGGGTGTCACGATCGGAAACGATGCTCACAAGTACTCAATGGAATCTCACAATCTCCTGCATGTACCGTTCTATTCACAGTTCCGTTGACTGACCAACTCGAAATGGTATGGAATGAGCTGTCTTGGTCAATCGATCAACAATCACCCAAACTGCATTGTTGCCCTTTGGACTCCGCGGTAAAACTGTCAGGAAATCCATGGTTATATGTTCCGACTTCTATTGAGGAATCGGAAGTGGTTGCAATAAACCAGCAACCCTTTGATGTTCAGCCTTAACTTGTTGACACACCAAGCACTTCGCTACAAAGCGAGCAATCTCCCTTTTCATGCCTTCCCACCAGAAATGCTGTCTTAGATCGCGGTACATCTTCGTGCTTCCTGGATGTACGGAATATGCGAAACTGTGTGCCTCCTTCATAAGTTCTTCGCAAATATCTCCTTTTGGCACACACAAACGGCTACCATATTGCAACAAACCATCTTCATGAATCAACAAGTCCGTTCGAAGTCCAGCGTCAACCTGTTCTCGAAACTTCTGCAATCTTGAGTCCTGTGGCTGTGCTGCTTTAATATTGTCGAACAACGACGACTGTACTTGCAGCTGCATCAACTGTCCCGAAGAATGCGGTAGCACGATCTCCAACTCGAATCTTCGAAAATCTTCGATAAGTTCCTTCTGTGCAGTCAACATCCGAATTGCTGGTAACCGACTAAGCGCATTCGGCACTACATTAACTTTCCCCGGATGGTACTTAAGATCAAGATCGTAGTCAGCCATCAGCTCCAACCATCTACGTTGTCTCATTTAAGCTCTTTCTGTGTGAACACATACTTTAGGCTTTTTTGATCAGCGAATATTTCGACCCTTTCACCCAATAAGTAGTGTCTCCAAATCTTCAAAGCGAAAATTACAGCTGCTAGCTTCAAATCATGAGTTGGGTAATTCTTCTCATGGATCTTCAATTGTCTTGATGCGTAAGCTATAACCTTCCCATGCTGCATCAAAACACATCCCAATCCTTTCCCAGATGTGTCGCTGTGAATCACCAATCCTCCCGAACCGTCTGGTACGGTCAAAATAAGAGCAGTTATCAACCTTTGCTTCAACGCTTCAAAAGCTGATGCACACTTTTCCGTCCATACGAACGGTACTTCCTTTCGCGTAAGCTTGGTCAAAGGCTCAGCCAAACGGGCAAAATTCTCCACTAACCTTCTGTAATATCCGGCAAGTCCAAGAAAACTTCTGATCTCTGCTACGTTCTTCGGAATCGGCCAATCTTGAACTGCTGCAATCTTCTCGGGGTCAACGGCAATTCCATCTCCGGATACGACATGCCCCAAAAACTTCACTTCTTAAAGTCAAAACTCACACTTGCTCATATTCGCATATAATCTTTCTTGCCTCAATGTCTGCAGTGCGATCTTCAAGTGTTCTGCATGCTCTTCAAGGCTCCTCGAATAGACCAGAATATCATCGATGAACACCACAATAAACTGGTCCAAGAACGGTGAAAAGATTCGATTCATCAAGTCCATAAATATCGCCGGTGCATTCGTGACTCCGAATGACATAACTAAATACTTGTAATGTCCATACCGAGTTCGGAACGCAGTCTTACAAATATCTTCTGATTTAACTCGGACGTGATGATATCCGGATCGCAAATCCAGCTTCGAGAATACCCTCGCGCCACTGAGTTGCTCGAATAATTCGCCAATGCGAGAGATCAGGTACTTGTTCTTAATAGTCACCCGGTTTAATTCTCGATAATCGATGCACATTCTCCTTGTGCCATTTTTCTTCTTTACTAGAAGAACTGGAGGTCCCATTGGTGAATTGCTGCTGTGAATCCAACCCTTCTCTAGCAATTCAGTAACATGTTTCTTGACTTCTTCCAACTCTACTGGTGCCATTGGATAGTATGCCTTTGAGATTGGCGCTGCACCAGGAACAAGATCGATCGCGAACTCCACATCTCGTTTGGCGGTAAACCCGAGATGTCCTCGAACACGTCCATGAACTCTCGAACTACAGCTGGCGCTTCCTCCTTATTAACTTCCATCGATGAAAGAACACTGTTTGTCGGCCTAGCCCTTAACTCGACTGGCCCGACAGAACTGCTTCCTCCAGCAAAAACAAATTCCGGATGTCCGGAAATCTGGAAAATCACTTTCTTTGGCCTACAATCAATGTGAGCGTGGAAAGTGCCGAGAAAATCCATTCCCAAGACAACATCATAGCTGCCGGTATCGATCCCCAAGAAATCTGCAAATAACTCTCGTCCGCAAATAACAACAGAACAATCCTTACATTCGCTACTAGATATGATCTTCCCATTCCCAGTGTGTATGTCCCAACAACTAGACAGGGTCGTACAAGAAATCGAGTGTGCAGCAACAAACTTGGACGACAAAAAACAATTGGATGCACCAGAATCGAATAATACTATGCGGGAAAATCATGAACAAGTAGGATACCGGAAACAACTTCTCCTGAAGCCAAACACCGAAGAAGATAAACACGGTAAACAGGATTCAAGCTGACGATAAAACATGAACTGGTAAGTAAAGAAACTGAGAGAAGTAAGGTAATATCACGACCATAAATCAAGGAAAAAAATCAAGACTAGGACTCCAAGTTACTTAAATAGAGTACCGCATTGTAACCATACCGCGGTACATAGTTACAATCACATAACTCCACTCAAGTCGCCCAAATCCTAGTATTAGAATCAAAGGAACAGGGAGAAACAATAGGGAACCAAAAGGTTTCAAGCCGAGATGCAAAGTTGTTTGCATATCGTCAAGACAAGGGTCAAGAGAAAGATATGATTCAAGAATCACGATAACAATGTGGCAGGACATGTTCCAAATCACGAGTATTCTGATTCGTGTATTGGGTCCAATACCCAACTACAAAAGAATCAAACCCAATTAACCTAAATCCTATGACTCTGATACCAAACAAACCCTGTCACGCCCCGCTTCCCAGAGTGCGCTAAGATCGGCACGTGACAGATGTTAGTGTATATGCCCTAGGAGCCATTATTGTGTCATACTAGTTTGTATATTACTTAATGGAAGCTTGGGATATTCACAGTTATATTAACAGTCTCGCTCAACATTGTAGTATGTTACTTGGTTTATATCTATCTTAATATGTGTATATGTTAGCATATCGCGAATACATATTGATAGAGCCCATAGGATCTTGCTTGACTACCAGCGTTATGATGGCAGTCACACTAGTGGGGGCTGGGTAGTCTACAAGCACATCCTTTTTCAGGTCTCTAGTCGTAGGATTATCGAGACAGGGCATCGATACTCCGGAGTAGACTAGTGTGTACGCTTCTCATCCCAGCAGGGGAAATGGTCTGTCCCACAGTCATTAGTACGTTGTACTGGAGATAGTATACAGGTGCTCATTGGGTTACGGATACACCGGACAGGACTCGCAGGAAACTGTTGGTTGGTATTATACCCGTCGTCAGTTAACAGTTCCCAGGTGACATGAGTACAGCTTAGTCCGCAGACTTGACACTGCTGCTTCGTCTCGAGTGTGTTCCCACTGTTCTTAGATTGCTACCCTACCACGGCTCAAAAGAGTCGTGCAAACAGGTAGCAGTTGGGTGCAGCCCCGAAGCACTTGGAGGCAGTGGCGGTTAGATAGGATTCGTCTCTCCCGGTATTGGGAGTTGATATCGCGCTGTGTTTAAAGAGCCATTACGCAAAGTCCCTAGCCAGGGCAAACGAGATTTACTGGTAGGATTTCCAGTAGCTTCTCAAGGTGTAATGGGCTTCACTCCGACACGACTTATACAGCTTTTAGGGGACTGACGCTTGCCGCCCCTAGGCACGATATGCGATAGTCCTAGACGAACAGACCGGACTGTATGGAGATTGTCACATCAGGCTCAGTAGGAGTTCGGATGGGTTTCCTCATCGGCCTTCTTATCGACATCTACCTGGGGACCGTTACGTACAGCTAGTACCGCTTGCGGCCTGTGGTTAAACCCACTACCAGCGTAGTGTCGAGTCTTTAGAGTCCCACACAGAGAGTTTCCCTGCTTCAGAAGAAATGATATAGAGGTCTTATGGTTTTACGACAGGGTTCGGACACATACGTGTATTTATGCACGTACGATATTCGGACAGTTTTTACTAACGGGCTTTAGTTTAAGCCAGATTCTAGTATTGGATTATTGGATTTATACAGTCTGAGTATTTCCGTGTTTTCACGGATGGGAGGGGCATTCTCGTAATTTGTCGAGAAGCTTCTAGAAGAAAGATGAGGTGGAGAGCTTAGATGGAATTTGCATTAAATGGATTAGTGACTCATGGAGTGATTCATCCAAATGAGTTAATGAAGCATTTATTGCTTAATGACTCATGAGATGATTCACACATAGTGAGTTAATGAAGCATGGTTGATATTATCATATGTTATTCATTTAATAATTATCTTGCTTCATATATTCACAAATGAGATATTATTTATATCATTCTCACTTACACCTTCTCTCTCCTCAAGCTCTCTCTCTTCAAAGACCTAACTCTGATCCTCTCATGTGTTGAGATCTAAGGGTTAGCAAGACTAATAGATCCCTAATCCTCTTCTATATCCTCTAAGTTACTTTAATTAGCACTCATAGCCACCTAGTTACCTCAAGTGAGAGGTGAAAGCTTGGAGAAGTAGCTCTCGGGTGGATCTTCTATCACATCGAGAAGGCCGACGAGGAGGCGAACTACAAGGACAAGGACTTGAATCATTAGGTATAATCATCTATCATAGTAGCTAATCACTTCTATATAGTTGTTAGTTAGGGTTTAGCAAAGATCCGTAAAGTTAGTCGATATTAACTCAAACAAAATGATTGTTTTACCTATTCCGCCTCCCCGCATCATGTGGGGTGTCTAACGTTGACTTACAGTGGTATCAGAGCATCGCTAAACCATAACTAACATGTTAGCAAAGTCGTTAGAAATTCGATCGCAAAACGAACCCAAAAATACGACGTTTTAACCAAGTTTCTGCCTATTTTAAAACGGGGTCTAAAAATTTTTCAGGGGCCCTTAAAAATACAAGCAGGGAATTTTAAGAATTATAAAGAAATTTAGGATTGTGATCCGACCATAGCGCCGCGGAACCGCCGCCGATCCAAGCGATCCGCCGCGAATCCGCAGCCGAGTTGACTCGGAGTCGACCCTAATTTGCTCAGTTATTCTTCTGTGTTGATGTTGTGTTTTCTGGAATGTTTTGTTCTGCTCAGGTTTCAGGTGCACAGAGAATTGTTTGGAGTAGAATCGTTTGTGTTGCTTGATCGAAATTCTAAGATGTTTGGCTAACTTGATTATATCTGTGTTTTGTTTAATGTGTTCGTAAACCTCCCCTAACTGCTAGTATGTCGGTTAGCAGGGGGTTGCACATTTCTGTAATGGTTTTTACTGGTTTGTGAATGTGGACTTGTTGGATTGTCGTGAATGGATAGCCAGGATGTAAGACGAGTGTTTCTTTCATTCAAATGTAAATTGTAATTTGTTGTAATATTCTTTTGCGGGGCACATCCGGGTTGAGGTTGTAGCCACCGTTGTATTATTTCATTTACTATTTTCTGCTCCTTAGATAGACCCAAGGTGGGGTGCACAACTACCGGGTACTTTGAAGTGTTTAGTGGCCTACTCACGTCGTTGAGGGAGACCGCTTCACTTCGGATACTTATGGGTAGTTTGCCGTACCCGTAGAGGTCTAGGATGGGGTTTTGGCTATTCATCGCGACTGTGTAATCCGTCTTTCTTTGCAGGCTCAAAAGAAATGCGGATTCGTAGAAAATTCAATATGTTCATCTATGATCTGGAATGCTTATTATTGCGTCTGACGAATGTACAATATCTATATATGATATCTATTAGGCGTCGCTTATGTTTTGCACCCGCGCTGGCCCAGCCCCCGCTCTGTTGTTAGTTAAGTAACCTAACAGGTGAATGACGGGACCCAGTGGCGAATGCGGATGGCATAAGAGGACGTATTTTCGTTGTTTTCTGCAATGATAGGTTAATTGATGGGACGCATTATATTAATGCAAAGAAAATAAACCAAAGTTGAATCGTTGGAACAGTTTAAAAGAAACCACTCGGTCATTTTAAAACAGAAGGTATTTTTAAATTGCGGAGCTTAAACCATTCCTTTTAAAAGCTATCAAGTTCCTTCGATCATATCAAGTTCACTACGTTCACGGTTTCGCCAAAACCATTCGTAACCCTCCGTCATTTCATTTGGGTATTCAGTAGTATTCAAGCTATGTATTTTGACCAACGCCAAGGCATAGTGTTTGGTAGCTGCTGGGTATTCATTTGTTGCATAGATAGATAAGTTAGTTTGGGACAGTCGTATTATCATTTGGCCAACGTCAGGAGTATGTACGAATGGGTTTAAATTAACAAGATAATGATGGGTAAAACTTGACATGTGACTTATGACATTTTGACCAACGCCAAGGTCATAAGAGCATGGGGCAGAAATTGATATCGGGAATTTCTAAAGAAACTGAAATTTGCTAAGAGTTGCATACCATTTGGAGTGTGATAATTTTGGTAGGATTCCTTCAGCTTTATCACACGATGATATTTGGATCCCAATCCTACTGTGAGTATCCGCTACTCATCAGGAGATTCGTCACTTAACGATCAATACTATAAACCAAGTAGGTGTCGAGAAAGGTATCAGCAGGGCTACGCCCCCAGAGAAAATAGGTTATTTAATTAAGGAACTTCGCGAAAACGTCGTAAAACCTCCCTCGAAGTACCGACACCGGCCTGGCTGAACGGTTAAGCAAGTATTGTACGGTGAGAATGGTCCTAACTAGTTCTTCCTTTATGGTTTGAGGAGGGATTCGAGAAACAGTTGGAGCCATCCTGTTTAGATAAACTAAAAACCGCTCTAAACTTGCAAGAGCATTATGCTAAAGTGTTCCCTCTCTCTCTTTGCAGCAATCCAGAACATGACAGGCCTTAAGTTATTATTAGATAAAAATATTTTGACAGGACCAAACTATAAAAATTGGTTCCGGAATGTTAAGATGGCAATTACCTATGACAAATTGGGGTATATGTCCTTACTACAAAAGCCCCTGCCGTCCCAGGTCCTGAATGCAGTGTCGCGGATAAGGAAATCCGCAAGACCTGGGAGTTAGACTGCTCGAAGGCCAAGTGCATCGTGCTTGCCTCAATGAATAATGAACATCAGAGGAGGCACGAGAATATGGATCTAGAATCTATATTTCTCCACACCAAGGATTTGTATGGAGAGCAATCTCGTATAGCTAGATACGAGACCTCGAAGAACTTGTTTCAGTCGAGGATGGCCGTCGGATCATCTGTAGGAGAACATGTCCTTAAGATGATTGGCTATATTGAAGAGCTCGCAGACCTCGGGACAACATTAGAGAACGAGCTGTATACAGACTTGATTCTCCAGTCCCTTCCTCCCACCTACGCCCAGTTTATCTTGAATTTCAACATTCAAGGTAAAGAAGTTGAACTTCCAGAACTCCTTAACATGTTGAGAAGTGCAGAAGGCACCTTGCAGAAAGCAAGGGAAACACCCACTATGTTTGTTCGCGGTGCTTCCTCTTCCAGGTCCAAGGCAAGGGCCAAAGGAAGGAAGAAGAAGGCCGTTACCAAACCAAGAGGTGGTGTTGGTAAGGTGGGAGTCAAGGGAAAGGCAAAGGCAAAGGTTGTGGTGCCAGTAGTGGCAAAGGACGAGTGCTTCCACTGTCGCAGGAAAGGCCATTGGAAGAAAGATTGCAAAACTTGGATTGCCAAGAACCAGGACCCGAAGCAAGCTGTGGGTTCGACTTAAGGTGTGTTTGTAATTGAAAATTATCTGTCAATCAACTCTACTTCCTGGGTATTGGATACCGGATCAGGATCTCATATATGCAATTCATTGCAGGCACTGAGAAACCGTAGAGTGCTGAAGGTTGGTGATATGACCCTCCAGGTTGCTAACGGAGCTAGCGTGAGTGCTGTGTCCGTAGGGGATTATCACCTTGGATTGACGAGTGGACATATTTTGGTTTTGCGCAACTGTTTTTGTATACCTAGTTTAACGTGTAATATCATATCAGTATCGTTGTTATCAAAAGAAGGTTATGATTTCACATTTGTAAGCGATGTTGTTAACATCCACCTTAATCATAGTTTGATTGGGTCCGGTACACTAGATAACGGTATATACGTGTTAAACCAATTACAGATTTTTAATGTCCAGAACACACTAAAAAGAAAGCCTCCAGATATAAATCAGGCTTTCTTATGGCATTGTAGACTAGGTCACATTAATGAGACAAGGTTTACATAGAGAAGGATATTTTGATCCGTTCGAATATCAATCTTATGCCACTTGTCAATCATGTCTCAAAGGAAAGATGACAAAGACTCCATTCACTGGACATGGAGTAAGAGCGAGTGAACACTTAGGACTCATACACAGCGATGTATGTGGTCCAATGTCTACACATGCAAGAGGTGGTTTTTCATATTTCATTACTTTTACGGACGATTACTCTATGTATGGATTCATTTTCTTAATGAAACATAAATCCGAAGCCTTTGAGAAATTCCAAGAATATAAGAATGAAGTAGAAAACCAAACCGGCAAAAATATCAAGACACTGAGATCTGATCGAGGTGGTGAATACTTAAATACCGAGTTCCTGGGTTACCTAAAAGAGAAAGGAATTCTCTCTCAGCTTACTCCTCCATACACTCCACAGTATAATGGTGTATCGGAAAGACGGAACCGAACCCTATTGGATATGGTACGTTCCATAATGAGTAATGCTGAGTTACCGTGATCTTTCTGGGGTTATGTACTAGAATCAGCTGCATATCTTTTGAACAGGGTTCCTACCAAGACTGTGCCTAGCACACCATATCAGATGTGGAGTGGGAAGAAACCCTATCTTCAGTATCTGAAGATATGTGGATGTCCAGCTTTTGTTAAAAAGCAGCATGCGGACAAACTCGAGACACGATCAGTACAGTGTAAGTTTGTGGGATATCCAAAGAACTCCAAGGGGTATTTTTTCTATTACGCAGAGGAACAAAAGATTTTTGTTTCTCGTAATGCCCATTTTCTAGAACAGCAGTTTTTAGAAAAGGAAACAAGTGGGAGCGAAATAGAACTGGAAGAAATTCCAGAACCACAAACTACTGCTGAAAGTTTGGTAGAACCAGTAGTTCCAGAAGAACAGGACATTCCCGCACCCCTCCGCAGTAGTAGTAGGCCGTCTCATCCGCCTGAGAGATACTACGGTTTTCTCATAAATGGGGATAGAGAGGATTGCGTCATTGATAATGATGAACCTACTAGCTTCCAGCAGGCCATCTAGAGCGGCGACTCGGTAAGATGGCTGGATGCAATGCGGACCGAGATGGAGTCCATGTACACCAACAAAGTATGGACTTTGGACTTTGCTCCAGATGGAGTAAAACCCATAGGATGCAAATGGATCTTCAAGAAAAAGATTGGTGTAGATGGACAGATGGAAACCTATAAGGCTAGACTTGTTGCAAAGGGTTTTCGTTAAAGACCTGGTTTGGACTATGACGAAACTTTTTCTCCAGTGGCTATGCTCAAATCCATTCGGATCCTTCTTACCATTGCCGCCTTCCATGATTATGAAATCTGGCAGATGGACGTAAAGACGGCTTTTCTAAATGGTAATTTAGAAGAGTGCGTCTATATAGATCAGCCAGAAGGTTTCAATCAGAGTGGGAGCAGCGGGAAAGTGTGCAAGTTGCTTAAGTCCATTTATGGACTAAAGCAGGTGTCGCGGAGTTGGAACATCTGTTTTGATGAAACGGTCAAAGAATATGACTATATCAAAAATCCAGATGAACCATGTATATATAGTAAAATTGTAGCACGAACTGTCGTATTGCTCGTCTTGTACGTGGATGACATTCTATTGATAGGAAATGGCATTCCTATACTACAATCTGTCAAAGGATTCTTGTCACACAGGTTCTCCATGAAAGACATGGGTGATGCCTCTTACATTCTGGGGATCCAGATCTATCGTGATAGATCTAAGAGGATGTTGAGACTTTCGCAGTCCAGGTATATCAACACTATACTGAAAAGATTCAGTATGGAAAATTCTAAGCGCGGTAATTTATCGGCTTGTCACGGAATCACCCTATCCAAAGAAATGTCTCCCAAGACTGATTTGAAAAGGGATCGCATGTCAGTTATACCCTACGCTTCTGCGGTAGGCTCTATAATGTATGCGATGTTGTGCACCAGACCAGATGTAGCTTACGCACTGAGCGTGATAAGCCGCTGTCAGTCAGACCCAGGAGAGAAGCACTGAATAGCAGTAAAGAACATTCTTAAGTACCTGAGAAGAACTAAAGATATGTTCTTGGTTTACGGCGGAAAAGACGTCCAGATCGAGGCTTTTGCTGACTCCGGCTTCCAGAGTGACAAGGATGACTCCAAGTCCATGTCAGGTTATGTCTTTACCCTCAATGGAGGGGCGGTGTGCTAGAAGAGTTCCAAGCAGGACACCGTTGCTGACTCGACGATGGAAGCAGAGTATATCGCTGCTTGCGATGCCGCAAAAGAAGCAGTCTGGATGAAGAAGTTCCTAACGGAACTTCAAGTGGTTCCTACCATTGCTGATCCAATACCGCTGTATTGTGACAACAACGGAGCTATAGCTTTAGCGAAGGAACCCAGGTCCCATCAGAAGTCCAGACACATCTTAAGGCGGTATCACCTGATCAGGGAGATCATAGATCGCCAGAAGATCGAGATCCGGAGAGTTGCTACAGAGAAGAACACTGCAGATCCATTCACAAAAGCCTTACCTCAGATTCAGTTCGAGAGGCTACTCGAGATGATAGGTCTTCGATACGCCAGTACATGGCCCTAGTGCAAGTGGGAGATTGTTAGTGTATATGCCTTAGAAGCCATTATTGTATCATACTAGTTTGCATATTACTTAATGGAAGCTTGGGATATTCACAGTTATATTAACAGTCTCGCTCAACATTGTAGTATACTACTTGGTTTATATCTATCTTAATATGTGTATATATTAGCATATCGTGAATACATATTGATAGAGCCCATAGAATCTTACTTGACTACCAGTGTTGTGATTGCAGTCACACTAGTGAGGGCTGGATAGTCTACAAGCACATCCTTTTTCAGGTCACTAGTCGTAGAATTATCGAGACAGGGCATCGATACTCCGGAGTAGACTAGTGTGTACGCTTCTCATCCCAGCAGGGGAAATGGTCTGTCCCACAGCCATTAGTACGTTGTACCGGAGATAGTATATAGGTGCTCGTTGGGTTACGGGTACACCGGACAGGACTCACAGGGAACTGTTGGTATTATACCCGTCGTCAGTTAACAGTTCTCAGGTGGCATGAGTACAGCTTAGTCCGCAGACTTGACACTGCTGCTTCGTTTCGAGTGTGTTCCCACTGTTCTTAGATTACTACCCTACCACGGCTCAAAGGAGTCGTGCAAACAGGTAGCAGTTGGATGCAGTCCCGAAGCACTTGGAGGCAGTGGCGGTTAGATAGGATTCGTCTCTCCCGGTATTGGGAGTTGATATCGCGCTGTGTTTGGAAAGCCATTACGCAAAGTCTCTGGCCAGGGCAAACGAGATTTACTGGTAGGATTTCCAGTAGCTTCTCAAGGTGTAATGGGCTTCACTCCGACACGACTTATACAGCTTTTAGGAGACTGACACTTGCCGCCCCCTAGACACGATGTGCGATAGTTCTAGACGAACAGACCGGACTGTATGGAGATTGTCACATCAGGCTCAGTAGGAGTTCGGATGAGTTTCCTCATCGGTCTTCTTATCGACATCTACCTAGGGACCGTTACGTACAGCTAGTACCGCTTGCGGCCTGTGGTTAAACCCACTGCCAGCGTAGTGTCGAGTCTTTAGAGTCCCACACAGAGAGTTTCCCTGCTTCAGGAGAAATGATATAGAGATCGTATGGTTTTACGACAGGGTTCGGACACATACGTGTATTTATGCACGTACGATGTTCGGACAGTTTTTACTAGCGGGCTTTAGTTTAAGCCAGATTCTACTATTAGATTATTGGATTTATACAGTCTGAGTATTTCCGTGTTTTCACGGATAGGAGGGGCATTCTCGTAATTTGTCGAGAAGCTTCTAGAAGAAAGATGAGGTTGAGAGCTTATAGGTGGAATTTGCATTAAATGGATTAGTGACTCATAGAGTGATTCATCCAAATGAGTTAATGAAGCAGTTATTGCTTAATGACTCATGAGATGATTCACACATAGTGAGTTAATGAAGCATGGTTGATATTATCATATGTTATTCATTTAATAATTATCTTGCTTCATATATTCACAAATGAGATATTATTCATATCATTCTCACTTACACCTTCTCTCTCCTCAAGCTCTCTCTCTTCAAAGACCTAACCCTGATTCCTCTCATGTGTTAAGATCCAAGGATTAGCAAGACTAATAGATCTCTAATCCTCTTCTATATCCTTAGGTTACTTTGATTAACACTCATAGCCACCTAGTTACCTCAAGTGAAAGGTGAAAGCTTGGAGAAGTAGCTCTCGGGTGAATCTTCTATCATATCGAGGAGGTCGACGAGGAGACGAACTACAAGGACAAGAAGGACTTGAATCATTAGGTATAATCTATCATAGTAGCTAATCACTTCTATATAGTTGTTAGTTAGGATTTAGCAAAGATCCGTAAAGTTAGTCGATATTAACTCAAACAAAATGATTGTTTTACCTATTCCGCCATCCCGCATCATGTGGGGTGTCTAACGTCGACTTACAACAGAGCCAACCATGCTACCTGTGGTTAGGAAACATCCCTCCACAGTCACATTACGGCTGTCTAGAGATATCAAGAACAGTAGAAATAAAATAAACTATCTAGTACATGTTCATGAGCCAGAATAAACGAGTCAAGAAATAATATGCGGAAGCAATAGATCCAAATAACAATAACAATCTGGAAGGTACGGAAATAACTAAACTAACTGGATACTAACAGGATCCTTACTGCTCGGCCTGACAGCGGAAATACTCCTGATCAGCCTGCGACAAAGGTAGAGAATCTGGGCCATGCAAAACCCAGACGTCAGTGCGTCATAATATCAATAATAATATAATCAGGGGGTAACAAGTCATGCAGGCATGAGTATGAACAGTAATAAAAGTATAACAGTAACACGAATAAGAAACAGCGAAGGGTATAAGCACATGTGACGTGCGATGAGTAATCTAAACTGTGCTACTGGGTTATCTATTCTAAAGTCTTCGAAATCAATTAATATAATTCTCATCGTAACCCATCGGTGATTATTCCGCAACGCCTGAAAAAACGGCAAACAATAGGTATTCCGTAACGCCCGGAAAAACGGCAAACAATAGGTATTCCGTAACGCCCGGAAAAACGGCAAACAATAAGTATTTCGTAACGCCCGGAAAAACGGCAAACAATATGATAGCCCTTTGAGTTATGTTCGAATACATTCTTGGTTTCCTCATTCCCCCAAGTTATGTGTTCAAGTCAGGTATTGATAAATCTGAAGCTAATGCCAACACAGGATCAAGCAAGAACAGGTTTGCCTATACAGACAACAGGATATGTCCATCGGGACAACATGTCAGGATTGTCGGCATTAGAAACAGGATATCAGGTCATGTCAGGTAGTGTACATGTATCAAACGGGTGCTCATAATCAAACTGTAGTAAGTATTGAATCAGGGTAAAAGTATGGATGTACGGTGAAAGCATGGATGCACAAACATCTATCAGGTACATCATGACTATTTAGGATACACATTATCAAGCATGGTGCACTAATACAACAGTAATATGAAATAATATGGTCTCGGCGTGCAACTAGATAAATAATAAACCGTACGGATTCAGACGGATATTATAAAACTGTAAATCGGTAAAATTTGCTGAATATTAAAACACAAGAACTATTATTTATTAAATAGATATTGATATAATAATATTAACATGGATCACATATTCAAACTGATTAATAACTATAAAAGTGGTATTGATTAACCATGCACAAGAAAGTTCCGTTCAGAAATTCAGCATCATCCTGATTTGTAAAATAGCTTAAAAATAACAAACGTTCTCCAAAAGGGATGTGTCTTATACCAAAACAAAGATAATTCAATAAGGTTTCATTTTTGTAAGTTGTAGTATCTCAGGTTGTTCCTACAAAAAGCTATGAACATTCGAAGTTGAAAATTTGCTGCTGGAATTTTCCTGGACAGCAGTTTAGAGGTATTTTCATTTGCATTTTACGTTATTTAAATAATTTATTTTGCAAGTAAATATTTCATAGAGTTATAGTATTCTGAGTTAGCTTCGTAACGAACTAAAAAACGTATACTAATAATTTTTCTATGATTTATAATGAATTTTATAAGGTAAGGTGTACAGTAAATTTCAGATTTGTCGTATCCGCTTTGCAACGACGTTTCATGTGTAAACTATAATATTTTCAAACTATATTTTGTATAATATTATAAAATGCAGATTATAAACTAATTAAAGATAATAATAAGAAATATTACGATATATATATTTTAAATGATATAGATGCAAACGGGTATCCGAAAACGGTAAAACTTTAATATGAATGTATAATGTGATAAACGGGTAATATTTTACTCATATGGATGCATAATGATATACCTAGCATGTAACAAGATGAATTAGCATGCGACTAGATATGTAAATAACGATATGGATGCATACGGATATCCGAAAACAGTAAAAATGTAAAATGGTAATGTGGGATGCATAACTAAACATTATGTGATGTTATTATCCAAATGGGTGCAATATATTGTAGTCTAGCATGTAACAAGATAAATTTGCATGCACTAGATATGAAATAAATTGTACAGATGCAAACGGACGTCGTAAAACAGTAAAATAATAACAGGGGATGTAAATACACTAAACATGTAATATAATTATTAATATGGTTGTAAAATATATCATAACATGTAGCAAGATCAACTTGCCTCGATCGAATCACGCGACGGATACGCACGGCACGTCCGACGTCGGTAAATCGTCGCAACGCACACGCGGCACGCGGGATGGGTCCAGGCAAGGCAAGAGGGTGATCATACAGGCAAGATACGTTCACTGGATCACTTGGATCGTCAGCGACGAGCACGGCTCCGGCGGTGATCACCGGAATCAAAAAACAAGAAAAAGAAAGAAGAAAGAAGAAGTAAGAAGAAGAGGCCGTGTATTAAATAAGGAAAGAAAATATAAATAAATAAAATATATATAAATATATATATGCAGAGGAGAGAGAGAAAGGGGTTATTAGTTTGTTAGGAAATTAGTTTAGATTTAAATTTAAAAAATCTTTTATTAGTTAACTAAATTTTAATTTGTATCAGTTTTTAAAATTAATATTATATAAATAAAATTTGATATTCTGGTAAATACAAACATAGTCCAAAACATGCCCGGATCTGGTCTAAAATTCAGTTTTAAAATACGAAAAATATACATGTCGACCAAAATTAAAGTTGGATATCCGGGTAACGAAAATGCATACCCCCAAGAACGGATGCACGTACGTGCGCGTAGCCATCCAAACAAGTCAGTTTCACTGAACGGGACGAGAACAAGATGCGCGGATGCTACCACAGGGTTAGGGGTATCATGCAGGCCATGCAATATATTTTTAAACTTTTTTATGTGACTTAAATGTTATATAAAAATGCAGATGCCAGGTAAAATGCTAGTATGCAAATGAAAGTGCACGAGTCCACGTATCAAGTCAGGATAAATCATAAATATGAATCAAGATAGGTTTCAAGCATGTGGGTCGGGTCGGATGCAATACAGATGTCAAAATACTATTCGCACCCAAAACACAATAAACCAAGAAACTACCATAAATAAAGAAATACTTGAATTGGTATAAATGAACTGGGGTGTTACAAAAATAATAGAACTTTAAAGATAGTCCTACATTGAAAACAACAAAAAAAACACATTGGTATAAAATATAAAATGGGTCACACCTTAACAAAGCTTGAGTCTTAATGTTAAAACCACTTATCATTAAAAGCCCATGTGTAAAAAAGCTTATCACTCCTCCAACTCTTCTCTAATTTTGAACTCTACTCTACTTTAAAAATAACTTTAACATGGTATCAAAGCCCATGGCTCGATCCAAACTCGTTCTTTCCATATGACATCCACACCGAGAAAATGTGATGGTTGCTCGTAACTCTAACTCGTACTTTCCACACGACATCCACATGAAGAAAAAGTGATGAGACTTTAATGATAGTCCCACATTGAAAACAATAAAAGAAACATTGAAAACAACAAAAGAAATACATGGGTATAAAATAAAAAATGGGTCATATCTCAACAAGGCTTGAGTCTTATTGTTGGAACCCACTTATCATCAAAATTTCATGTGTAAAAGCTCATCACTCCTCCAACTCTTATCTAACTTTGAACTCTGCTCTATTTTAAAAATAACTTTAACACTTCCTAAACATGGCATTTTTAAGATGGGTTATGTTTGCATTCCTTGCTTTCTTCAGCCTGCTGAACGATACTGGTCTCTTCTGCAGTGCTGACCCAACCAATGGCTTCACAGAGGTGCCGAGGTGCCATTAACTGAACGGAATTTTAAGCTGCAATGGCCATACAACCTACCTCTAAGCGATCGATACAGCTATATTGATGGAGTACACAAATTTTGGGTGTATTCAACTGACAAGCCGTTCAACCCCCATACTACAACCAAACCACGAACAGAGATCCGTGTCAAAGTAAAGTTGATAATCTTTTTTATAAAGTGGCCTTTAGTCCATAGCAAGTTTAGAGTTAACTAGAGTAATAAAATAGAATTTGATTGACAAAAGAGGAACTCAACAAGTGGTATGGTTCTAATATTAATTTTGTGCAGGGATATGACTCCTCAACAGGTGTATGGCAGTTTGAAGGTTAAGGATTTGTACCTAACGGCACCAGCGGTACATCGATCATGCAGATCCATGGCACTACGAGTCCAGCTACCTCGTTAATGCTGATGGCTGTTGACGGTCAACTAAAGTACTATCACAATGCCATAGTGGAACCAAACATCTTCAATAAGTGGATGAGGATAAATGTGATACATGATGTGGCTGCCAATAAAATAACGGTGTTCGTCAACAGTGTTCAAAAATTGGAGCAAGATGGAAATGGGCCGAACACCTTCTACTTCAAGGTTGGAGTTTATGGCCCGAGGGATGAAACTCATTACATGGAATCGAGGTGGAGAAATATCAGAGCGCTCAAGAAAGATGGGTGTTGTAAGACGTGTATTGTAATCATTTAAGCCATCATTCAGTGATGGAACAGGAAACTCTTTATATTAATGTATGTTAAAGTAAGGGGTGCATCACTGCATCCTAGATACTAGTAAAAGCACTTCTGTATCAACACTGAGTTGTCTACTTCTTATGTTCCTTAGAAATCCCTTTCGTCCGACGTGTTTTAGCGTGCTTGCGCTTTCTAAAAGATAGATCAAAAATATTTGTAACCGCAATCAAGAACGGCGTCGCATGAAGCTAGCCGGTGAGTACGGGTCGGTCCACAGGAATGTTGTGAATTTCCGATTCGTTTTTACGAGTTAATTCCGAAGGGTGTTCGGAGTTGTTATTAAATCTAAAAACCTAATTAACCTAGGGCAATTATCTAAATCTACTCTTGCTAGGGCTAGGTTTAGGGATGGTTTGGAAATGTAATTAAATCTCACCGCTTTCTATACCCGAAGGAAGATCTGTGAGGAGTTATGGTAATTATCAATAAAGAGGATTAGATCCGTTCGGGAAGGTGTTCCTTCCTCTAGGTTCTTGTCCTTCCTTTAGAGATCCTTACCCTAACCTCCATGGAAAACGTGCGCAACCGGGCCTTTACACTACGGTGTTATCGTTACCTCGAGGGGTAGGATGCCGTAGGGCGCGGTATGTGCGTGTATACATGGAGTCCTATTGTAAATATTTAGTGGGTAAGAAAGGGATGAGAGATCTCATCTCTCAAAATCCTTCCCCAAAACTAAACCCTAAATAAGTTCCTAGGGCATGAAATTAAATCTACCTAGGGTAAAGAATTGAAATCTATACTAGGGCGAGAAATTAAATCTACTTACAGATGCATCCCTCCAATCATCCATGCAGGGTTGTCAGATCTGAATTTCTGAATGGAAAGGAAACACCGATGCTCTCCAAAAAGGATTTCTGAATTTTTATTAAAAGGAGGCATAAAGAAAATACAATGTTTTGGGTTCCTATTTATAGAGAATAAGAAACCCTAGGGTTACATTTGACTCGCACATCTGCTATTACAAAAATACCCCTAAGAAAAGACCTAGTCAACAATACGCGCACAGCCAAAAAACTCCGTGCCGACACGGGCACTACATGGCCGCGGTTCCGCGGCCAAAGGCATGCTTTGGCCGCAGTTCCGCGGCCAAAGTATGGTCTTGATGCATGAAACTTTCTGTACTGCTTCTTGTGGTCTTTTTCTTCTTGTTTATATGGTTCTTTTATTCATTTGGTTTTTAGGTCTTCTCCAGATCTTCCAGTGAACATTGTTGTGGACTTCTAACCGTGTCTTTGTGTCGACGTCTTGAACCTTGCTTTGTGAACTATTTCTTATGTAGGCTTGATCAAGAGTATTCTGTTTGTTGGTCAAAAGTCCATATTTTCATCGTCATTACATCATTTTCACTGTTTTCCGTCCAAGAACCTGTAACCTGTAACATGTAGAAGACATGCGTCAAAAGTACCTATTTATTTATAAAACGAATAAGAATGGGGAATATAATAATGCAATATTATGGTGTGAACAAATACCCCCAAACTTATCTTTTGCTCGTCCTCGAGCAAACTTATTTTTATTCACTACAAAAAACCTAACCGCACTTTCGCAGGGAAACGCGATTGCACTGAGCACGTGCAACAAGCCGTTAAACCTCTAGGTGTCCCTAGTAGGAGGAGTGTTGTCTCCTGAGGGTTTTCAGCGGATTACACCCACAAAATCCTATCAACTTGGCTTTTCGACTTTAATTCTCCAATTAGGTCTTCTAACAAGGAATTCTATTATCTTCGACTCATAAATTATTCACCCATATTCTTCACACTTCCTCATTATTTAACTGAAGATTATATATGTTCTATAGACTTACCTAGCTTTCGGCATCTCCTAAGTTTTCCTTCTAGGGTTAAATCTCCACTCAGGAATTTCTATCAACCCTACTAAAGATACAAGTTTTATTCTTCATTCTTCTCTCTTATCTAAATTCTAATCACATATCCCCATATGTGTGTATAAATCACCCCTACACTTGGAAATTCAAATCAAGCAATCATACCCTTGTCCGTTGTCCAAAGTACTTATCAGTAGGTGAATTTTTAATTGAATTTTGCTTATACATCCTTCATGCGACCGTTAATACTTCTTGAGGTACCAACGACCGATTACAAGATGCGTTAGCACTTTTAAAGCGTAAATCCTAGTCTTGCAACACCCAAGGCTTTTAGCAGTGACTCCCAAACCAGTTGGTCTAAGGCACTAGGTGATGAAGCACCCTCGCCAAATATTTTTCTATTTTTGCAGCCTTAAGTAATCACAAAAACCAGTGTTCATTTTTTTTATTCTTTATTCACACTTTTTTTTCTTTTATTTTCTTCGTACTAAGGACTTTAGACAAGAGCATTTCAAGGTCTCTTCTACTATTCCAAGTTTCAAGGTGCATGATTGTGCAAATTGTAGGGTATATGTTTTCAGAATCTAGACTTAAGCTAGGAACTATTTTTCAAACTTATACTCTAATAAGAACATCAATACTCTTCCCTTGTTTCAACTTAGCCCAAAAAGTGAACCCAAAATTTGCCTATTTCTAAATAAACTACACGGCATATACTTTCTACCGTTAAACTTTAAGGAATGTTATTTTTAGGGTTTTTAATTTACTAAGTCTAAGATCTAGTTGCTCCTAGCCAGTTAACCTATTTGTCAAACTCAAGTCAATTAGCCGAAATTGAATACATTAATTTTTATAATTTTTGAAAATTTTCAATTTTTATGGGTTTTCAAATAAGTATGCAAATGCAAAAATATGTATAAATGAATGCGAAGGAAGAAAACGTACCGAGCAACACTCAATAAAAGACAAAAAAGTTGTCAGAACCCAAACCAATACTCAGTATTGTTAAATAAAAAAGGACTGAGCCTAATTAAATGTTCAACATTTTAACTGAGTAGGTCTATCCCAAGTTGGCCACAGATCCCTAATTCAGATTAATTGAGTCCATACGCTCATAAATCTTTTAACCGATCTTAGTCCCAAACTTGACTACAGATCTCCCAACCATTATTGGTTCAAGGGCACATCTCTTCATACCTCTGATATATGTCGTTGTAATTCCCCAACGTCTTCAGAGAGATAGAGAGTCCCAATAACCAATAACTTTTGGTGCATTTCCAAACGGTTGAACCAAAACCACACAGACTATGACGTCTTTAAACTGGACTATGATGTCCTTAAACTTTACGAACTGTGGGGTCCTTAAACTCATGGACTATGATGTCCTTAAACTTTATGGACTGTAAGATCCTTAAAACTCATAGACTATGATGTCTTTAAACTCTATAGACTATGATGTCTCTAAACTGACATGGACTATGATGTTCTTAAACCCATTGGACCGCAACGTCTCTAAACTAAAACGATAGAGTCCAAATGCTCTTTTGTTAGATATAAATGATCCTGTTAAGTAGATCTTAATCTAAAATTAGACTAACGTATCCTTAACAAACGTTTAAGTTGATCTTAGTCTCAAATGAGATTAACGATCCTTAAACCCTATCCAAACCCAAATCTAAGAAAATACGGATTTGGACTAATCCACGCCCTACGGGCGACAACATAAATTAGTCTCCGTATACAATCCACGGGCAACCACAAATAAACAAACACACACGACATGAAATGACCTTCTAGAGCAGGAGAAAGTGGTTATCTCTACGCGGTAACGTAATTAACTGCAGGGGCTTGCGCCTGCAGGGAAGAGCGTCCCCATAATCAAAAAAACCCTCAAATGAGGGGGAATCTGATGAAATCTGCTACAACGGTCTCATCTATCCAAACCTCCGATACATGGTGTCATAAATCAACTTGGCATCTTCGGAGAGGTGGACGAAAAAAACCAAATAGCATCTGCTCCTAAACTCAGGCAAGACGACCTACGCGGTCTCGTCTCCCGTTTTCGGCGGCGAACAGATTCTGGTACGCCCGGTGGGACCTTTTCCTCTTTCCACTCCACACTTCGTGTGTCATGTCCGCGAACGAATCGCGGTTTAATATAGTTGCCCCTGGATTCGAGATACTGAGATTTGGTGTCTTGCTCCTATACAGAGAAAATGGCTTCTAACTGCACCAGCTGCAACAACAACTCCCACTCCGTCCTCGCCGGAGGAGTGATCTATGGGCCCCAAGCGGCCTCCATCTTCGCCATGCCAGTGGAACAGGTGACTCGGGCCACCACTGGACTATTCTTTGGGACCATAATCCCACCGGCAAGCTTCAACGTCCCAATGCCGTCACAGGAAGCTCCGAAGAAGTCGGTATTTGATCGGCTCACCACTACCGCGGCCCTTCTCAACGGGTCCTTAGTCTTTAACAGATTAGGCTAAAGCTCAAATGGGCCTATGAAGAAGCCTACAATACCCGAAGGGGTTATCCCAAAGCGGATAGCCATTCCGGCTCAAGTAGAGGAAATCGTCAAAGCGGCTTCTCCTTCTTAAGGATCAGTCTTTGCAAGACTGGCCGCTCCAACACCCGCTTCAGGAAAAGTCACCAAGGCTGCCTCCCCTGCCCAAAATTCAGTCTTCAACAGGCTGGACGTTCCTTCTCAACGGACGCCAGTCTTCGGAAGGCTGGCACCAACAGCAGTTTCTCATCAAAGCATGAAGCACGATGAAGCTACCCCGACAACGGAGGTGATCCCGGCCGCACGACATGCTCGACGTCGCCACTGGCACCGAGTGAGGAAAGCTGAAGGCATTTCCCCTTCTGGACTGACTCCGCCGGCTCCAACGGTGAAAGTGGACGCTGCTGTTCCAACTGGGAACAACTTTAAACCACTCAGGAGGGTCCACAAGAACTCTCCGACTGCCGTGCTGAAAAGATCTTCTCTACCTGTGGAGAATACTACAAAGACAAAGCCAGAACAACCCCTCAGCGACTGTCCTAAAAAATTCATAGGATCTGGTGAAGGGTCCAAGATTCAGTAATCGACAAGGACTACTCCCGTCGATCCAAGAAAAAAAAGATTTAGCAAGAGGGGTACTATCCTTCCGCCATGCCACGAAAGGTGTCGTCTGCACAGGTGCCTACATCAACAGCTCCCTCAACTTCAACCATCCACAAAAGAAGAAGGCCGGAGAAAACCCCGGGTCCACGACAAAGCTCAGAGGCACTGAGTCCAAACGCCCCAAGTCTGGGGGCATGGTAGTGCACACCATGTACATGGCTTCCGGGAATGAGGATAGCCGTATCTCTACGGGTTATCGACCACTCACCCGATCTGTGACAAAAGCCCAGGAGCAACAGCAAAAGCTCCAGGAAATGCTAGCGAAGATGGCCGCGCTCACCTGGCCAAAAGCAAGCCCGGAGACATCATCGGAGCAGCGCCAAGAACAGGAAACTGATGCCGAATTCCTCCGAAGAATGCTCGAAAGGAAAGATAAAGAGGCCGCGGAACAAGCGGCCTACATAAAACAGATGGCGCTTTTATTCCAAAATATGGTCGGGATGATGATACAGCCGGATCCTCCAGCTGAAAACCCCCCGATTATCCTTGAAGACGACAGAGGGGAGATATCGAACCCTCTTCCGGCTCTATCAGCAGCCAAAGAGGAGACCATCTCCAAAGCTTCCCTGGATGACTATATCGCTCAACAAATACGAGCTTATCAGGCGAGCGAAGCGACTGGCCAAATTCTTAAGATTGGACGACCCTATCCGGGTTGGGACAACCAAATAAAGTACCCGCCAGAGTATACGACCCCTAAATTCCATGTATATAAGGGGACGGGGAATCGACACCAGCACGTTGCTCAATTCAGGGCTCTGTGCGGCAACACCGGAGGTGACGATAAGCTACTGCTTCGCCAATTCGTTGGCAGCTTGTCGGAGACAGCATTCGAGTGGTATTCTGAACTCCCGAATGACACTGTCAAGATATTTGCAGAAATGGAGCTACTGTTTACACAGAGATCCGCAAGCGCTAGTCAGCGCACCTCGATCACCGCACTAATTAACGCTAGGGTGAAGCTAGGCGAAACATGGGTTCAGTACGCGATACGGTGACGGAATCTATGGTCGAATTGCGAACAACGCATAGAAGAGGCTCCTGCAGTAGGCTTGTTCGTGGGTACTCTCGATCCACAGGCGACCATATCCCAGTTCATGATATTTTTCAAGCCGACTACCTTCCAGGCCTTGATTGACAAACTGGCCCAAATGGATCAGATGGGCCATAGACCTTCTTCCTCGAAAATGGAGCCTTGAAACGAAAAGGGGAAGGGGAAAGCGACCTTCGTCGCCAATGCTCAACAACAGCCTAGTGGTCCAAAACCAGCTGATCACCAAAGTGATAGACAGCGACTCTTCAACGAGAGGCTAAAACGCCCTTATTCGTTTCCTCGGGATAAAACGAAAAGACTGTTCGAGTTGGCGGTGCGCAACAGGCTCATCACCCTACCGGATCCGAAACGCCCACTGCAGCCCGGTGACGTCAACAGTCCCAACTACTGCCCCTACCATCGAATAATGGGCCATCCAATCGAAGACTGCTTTGTCTTCAAAAACTGGATTGAGGACCGGTACCAGCAAGGCAAATTCGTGTTGTCTGAAAACTGGAGGGTAAATCCGCCACAGCCACATGCTCCTAAAAAGGTGGACACGCTCGGGGCTTCGTGCGCTTTTATAGAGGAAGCTCCATGGGAGGTCGCTCTTTCAGCTAAAACGAAAAGAATGCTGAAGGATCTCCAAACATGTCCTGCGATCAGGTGGAAAAGTCCGCTGGAACCCGAAATCATTGAAGGAATGCTAAAGCAGCGCCCAACGCCAAGAATTGGTAGCGATAATCAAAACGCCCATGCCCAGCCGTCAAGGTCTTCAAAGAAGAAGAAGAAGACCGAAAAGCTTGTGAAGCCGGATGACCAGCGCACGGACCTGCAAAAACACATTGACGTGCTGGAGGAATACAGCCAGAAGGCGCGAACCCCGGTCACACTCCAAGAGTTTCTCAACCACATCCTTGAAGACAGAGATGGCAACAAAGATGAGGGAGAAGACTCGTCAGATGAACCTGAGGATTATGTGGCGAGCTGCCACGTGATCTTTCACTCGTTGATAGATGGTGAAGAAGCTCCTGATGCAGAGAAATTGGGGGCAGATCCTGAACCGAAACCCTTAGAACCGTCTGACGAGATGATCGATCTGCTGCTGAACGCAGCCCGTCAGTGAAGCAAAGCCGATCGAGAGAGCGAAATGGCCATATTCGAAAAAGCCAAACGCCGGCGACTGGACGAAAGGGTTAAAATACTCCCACCAGATCAAAGCACATCCGCCGCAAACAAAAGTAAACTTAAGACAAGGAAGCAGTTCGTTAAAGCCCTGTCGGTGGGAATGAAGTTGCCGCCTTTCAAAGAAGACACTTCAGAAAATATGTTCCCTAACGAACTAGATGCACATCCAAACTACTGTTTATACCATCGGAGGATCACACACCCTACCGATGAACGCATGGCCTTTAAAAATTGGGGGTAGGGATACGTTGCTCATCGACATCATTTCAAGCGGATGAAGCGCAAAACTCGTCGAGAGCAGAGAAGCACGACAGAGGAGCGCAAAAGAACTACCGGCGATTGTTATATGATTAATTCCGGCGACTCGCAAGTCCTCACCTTCGGGAGTGATTCTGAGGAAGAAATAGCCCTTGACCCTCTCTTCAAGGAATCCATTTCCAAAACAAAAGAGGTGAAGACCTGTGAGAACATTCAGCTGCGTAATCGCACGTTACCCGAAAAGAATCTCGGACTCACAAGCAAGGGAGCGAACAAAAAAGATAAGGGGAAAGAAAAAGTCCTTGAAGATATCGCCTTCAATGACCGAGTCATCGAAGAGCTGGCAGCCAAGAACCCGCCAAAGAAAAACAAGGTGGATTACAACGTTCTGGTATACCTGAGGAAGATACCCTCGCAGCTAAGCATTCTCGATGCCCTTCTGCTATCTAAAGAGGCGAGAGATTCGTTGATCAAGGCATTACAGGACCCCGAGCAGTTTCAAGCCTTCCTTGCAGAAGAAAAGATGAAGGACGAGCTGGAAGAAGTGCACACAGCTGACATCACTTTTAGCGATGAAGATCTCCTCCTCGGGACGTGCGAGCACAACCGCCCCCTATATGTCACCGGGTACCGCCACGACATTAATATAGGGAAGATTCTAGTTGACAACGGGTCCTCTGTCAATCTCCTAAATGTTAGAGTGCTAAAAGAAATTTGCATGAGCGTTCAGCACCTAGCTGGAGATAAAATTACCATCTTCGGTTTTGACTCCCAGTCATCACGGATGCTTGGGTCCGTAATATCGACGTTACGCTTCGGGTCGCTCATCACTGACATCAAGTTTCACGTCATTGACGCCAAGACTTGCTACAATGCTTTGCTCGGCAGGCCCTGGTTACACGAATACAACATCATCCCTTCTACACAACATCAGTGTATGAATTACTTCAAAGATGGTTTCGAATATACCGTGACAGGGGAGCTGAGCCCGTTCTCCGTGAATGAAGTCCGAAAGTACGAAGATGCAAAATATTTCTTACCAGACTTTGAAGATACGGAAAGATGCCATAAGCTGGAGAATAAGCAAAAAGCTATCACCACTATTCCGGTCTTCGGGAGCGATACCGAAGAGGAAGGAGAGATAGTCTGTTCGGGGCCGCTCCAATACAACAAGCCCGGACCGTCTACCCCTATGTTGATCTTCGGCAGCGACTCCGAAAATGAGGTCAACGCAGTATTCTCGGTCCGTTCATCGGTGAAGGCCCTCATTGGAGATGATCAAAGTTTGCAGATCGCCATGATTCCGCGGCAGTACTACAGAGAGCTTGATGTGCTTGAGACATATAGTGTGCAAGAGCTACGGACATTCTACGTCCCTCCCAGGCGAAATTATGAAAAGGCGATCCTATTTTATCGATCCGTGGAGACTAAAGTCGAAAAAGAAATCTGGTATGGTGCCGATTCTACGCTTGACAGGCTCCAGCCCATCCGTCTGCCCAGATACTACACAGAAAGATTAAAAAGGCTGTTGAGGCGCCAAGGCGTACCCTTCAAACAGACTGCGCAGCAGGCTCAATTCTACAACAGGATTTGGAATGTCCCCGGAACTCTGCGAAAATTGTCCAACGGAAAAATGAAGACGATCGGGCTCGGATATGTCCAATCTAAGAAACGAGAGCGATTCCATGGCTTCTACCTTATACATGATTTCGATGAAGAAGGAGATGCTCTGTTAAAAGACACTGCAATTGAACCAAAACAAGGCTCCGCTGTAAAAATGCCAAGTCCGTCATTTGAAGAACAGATGAACAACCTAATAGGGGAAGCAGGCCAAAGGGTCCGGGATGACCACAACCGTGAAATGGCCATCTACGAGAAAGCCAGGACGCAGCGCCTCCTTCAGCAGGCTACGGAGAATAACGATGCCCTTCGTTGCTAGCCTGTCGTACAGAAGACCCGACACAGAGGCAAAAACAAACTAAAGAATGGAAAAAATGCCCGACAGCGGCAAAACGGGTCCAAGAAGCCACGTGATCGAGAATTGAGAAGCTAGAATTCGTCTCTTATAAAGAAGATGGGTCGAGCATATTCTTTTCCCCAAGACAAGATAAGGAAGATATTCGATCTTGTCATGAAACATTAAATGATTACGCTCCCGGAGTCCAAACACCCCGAACAAGCAGACGGGGTCTCTCATTCGGATTATTGCTCCTATCACCGAGCGATAGGACATCCGTTCGAAGACTGCTTCACATTAAAAATTCAGATAGAAGACCAGTATCTGTAAGGCAGGTTCGCTCTATCCAGCAGTTGGAGGGTAACCCCACCACAGGAGCATGTTCCAAAAGCAACGTATATAGCGAGAGTAGAACTAGATCAATATCGGTCTTGGAAACGATCTCGTACCTGTCACACGATAACGCTATCAGAAGAAGGAGTGCCCGAGGATATGGATGACCTGTCCTGGTGCTTCGAAAATAAGGATGAAGATGAGTTGATCTCAGAGTTTCCACCTGCGCCAAAAGAGTTGGAAGATGTAATACATACTACTGCGGACAACCTAAAGAAAATCGATTTGGGGACGGCAAACGACCCGAGGCCTACATTCGTCAGTGAGCTGTTGTTCGAAGAGCAAGTAGCTACGCTAAGAGACGTGCTTATGCAGTATAAAGACTGCTTCGCATGGAACTATTCCGAGATGCCGGGGCTGGATCTAGAGATAGCTGTGCATAAATTGGCGATATCTCCGGACGTCAAGCCAGTCAAACAAGCACCGAGGAGAATGCGACTTGAACTTGAAATGAGCATCAACGCCGAAGTCAAGAAGCTAATCAACTCCGGCTTCATCCAAGAAGTTCAGTACCCCGACTGGATCACCAACATCATCCCAGTGATGAAGAAAAATGGGATGGTGCGCATTTGCGTAGACTTTCGGGACCTCAACAGAGCATGTCCGAAGGATGACTTTCCCGTACCGGTTACCGAGCTGATGATAGACAACGCGTCTACTCACGAAGTCTTCTCCTTCATGGACGGCTCGTCAGGGTACAATCAAATAAAGATGCATCGTGAAGACCAGAAGCATACCGCTTTCCGGACTCCTTTGGGCATATTCTGCTACAAAGTGATGCCTTTCGGTCTGAAGAACACCGGCGCTACCTATCAAAGGGCCATGACGAAGATTTTCGATGACCTCATATGATGTCGTCGAATGCTATATTGACAACCTTGTGGTGAAAAGCAAATCATACGAGGAGCATTGGGAGCATCTGAAGATAGTATTCCGACGTCTTCGGAAATACAACCTGAAGATGAGCTCTCTCAAATGAGCGTTCGGAGTTTCCTCGGGCAAATTCCTAGGATTCATCGTACGACACAGGGGTATTAAAATAGAACCGTCAAAGATCAAGGCGATTATGGAAATGCCTCCGCCAAGAACTCTCAAGTAACTGCGGTCTCTCCAAGGAAAGCTCGCGTATATCCGGCGATTCATTGCCAATCTCTCCGGTAAGTGCCACACCTACAGTCATTTAATGAAGAAGGGGACACCGTTCATCTGGGATCGCAAATGCCAAAGCGCACTGGACGAAATCAAGCAATACTTGCAGAATCCGCCAGTACTGACCGCTCCGGTCAAGGGAAAGCCTCTCATTCTGTACACAACAGACCTTGAAGGTTCCTTAGGCGCGCTATGGGCACAAGAAAATGACCAAGGGATGGAGAGAGCCCTCTACTATTTGAGTCGAGTTCTCCTGGGGCCAGAAAACAACTACTCCCCCACTAGAAAACACTGTCTGGCGTTAATCTTCGCAATAACGAAGCTCAGACACTATGCGTTGGCGCATGTGGTCCATTTCATATCAAAGGTGGATCCTCTCAAATATTTGATGTCAAAAGCCATTCTAACAGGAAGGCTCGCTAAATAGGCCCTGCTCTTGATGGAGTTCTCGATAACATACCGACCTCTCAAGGCAGTGAAAGGCCAGGCCATCGCCGGCTTCCTCGCCGAGCATCCGATACCTGCTGATTCACCCCTAAATTGCGAATTGCCAGACGAGCATGCATTTGACACGATCGACAGGGAGAGAGGAGAGAGTGATACCCAATGGGAACTCTACTTCGATGGGGCATCTTCTATGAAGAAGAGAAAGCACACCACCCCTATAATCAAATCGGGGGTAGGCCTTATCTTCGTGACTCCACAAGGAGGGATAATGCGCTTTGCCTTTTCCTTAACAGAGCCGAGGACAAATAATGAAGCCGAATATGAAGCTTTGATAGCAGGTCTTGAGATCGCCGTCGACATGGGAATCGAAAACCTCCTCATATATGGAGACTCCTACTTGGTCGTTAGCCAAGTAAACGGCGACTATCAAACGTGCAAACCAGAGTTGGTGAAATACGGTGAGAGAGTACAACAATTGCTGACTCAAATTCCTGCCTATGCCCTGGAAAGCATACCGCGTGTGGAAAATAGCAAAGCGGACGCGTTAGCCAAACTCGCTAAAGAACTGGCTGACGAAAACCTCGATGATGTAAGGATCATTGTACAAAGCCGTCGGGTTCTTGCACCGGCAGAAATATCTCCGAAATCGTCTGAAGAAAAGGAAGCGACCAAGCAAGTGGCCCTACATATAGAGGACCAGGAAAAGGCCAAGGATTGGAGAGAAGTCTTTATAGACTACTTCAAATCCCGTCGAACACCTTAAGATGCATCCTTGAGACATCAGCTCATGCAACGAGCTCTGTCTTTTGCCTTCGTCAATGATACGCTGTATAAGAGATCGTTTGACTCTCTGTGGCTGAGATGCCTGAGACCAGAAGAAGCAAGGAGAGTCGTCCAAGAAACTCACGACGGACTTTGCGGGTCTCATCAAGCCGGGCCAAAGATGAAGCTGAAGATCAAAAGAATGGGCTACTATGATTCAGGATTGTCTTGAATATGCGAAACAATGCCTCTCGTGCCATATTCACGGGGACTTCATCCACCAGCATCCAAACCCGCTACACCCAACAGTAGCCAGCTGGCCGTTCGAAATGTGGGGAACCAGTATAATCGGGCCCAACGAACCAGCGTCATCCAGAGAACATCAGTTCATATTGGCGACAACCGATTATTTCTCTAAGTGGGCAGAAGCAGTACCGCTAAGAGAGGTGAAGACGGAGAATATTCTACGTTTCTTCAAGACACATGTCATTTATCGGTTTAGCACTCTACGATAGATTATCTCCGATAATGGACCAGTCTACAGGAGTCACAAAATCAGCCGCTTCGCACAGCAGCATAATATAGACTGGAGATACTCTTCGGTCTATAATCCCCGAGCTAATGGTCTAGATGAGGCTTTCAACAAGACCTTGACGAAGATCGTAAATAAGACAGCGTCCAAAAATAAGAAGGACTGGCACGAGGGACTGCATGAAACTCTCTGGGCGTATCGGACTACGTCCAAAATGACCACAAACACAACGCCGTATGCATTGGTATTCGGCACTGAGGCAGTACTCCCCTTGGAGATAGAGCTACCCTCCCTACGAGTGGCGGTTCATTATGAGCTAACAGACGAAGAGAATGCACATCTTCGGTTGGAGGAGCTCGACGCCCTTGACGAAACCCGGCTCATGACGCAGCAAAACCTGGAGGCTTACAAAGCAAGGATGACGGGCTCATACGATAGATTGACTAGGCCGAGAACATTCCACCAAGGTGAACTCGTGCTAGTCGTAAAAAGACCTATGATCTCTAATCATGCCAAACGGGGGAAATTCGAGCCAAACTATGAGGGCCCGTATATCATAGACAAGATCTACCAAGGTGGGGCTTACTTGCTCATGAATATGCATGGCGAAAGACCCTTTAGGCCAATAAACGGTCGGTTCTTGAAAAAATACTACGCCTAACCGAAACGTCTGTAAACTACTACGAACCGCAGCATATTAAAGCTGACGCAAAAAGAAACGGTATGTCCATAAGCAAAATGGGCATGAATGAAAACCCGAAAGGGCTCCATGAGTAAAAACAGCAGGGCTATCGGCGAATTTGTGAAAACCCAAAAGGGCGCAATCTCGTTAAAAGACACTTGCAAGGTCCTCTCGACCTTGCAAGGAGAAAATGCCTGTGTGAGATCCTTATGACTCACAAAGGAGCAATACACTTAGGGATCCCCACGATTCCTAAGGAGAAGTTACAGTTACGAGACCCTCACGACTCGTAAGGAGAATTCCCTTATGAGACCCTCACGGCTCATAGGATTCAAAAGCCTTAAGCTACAGGGATCTAAACCTGTTCTTAAGCCATCACATTTCCTAATAATGCCCTACAAGCGTTTCAATATTGACCCTTGTATACAATCCCCGGGCACGAATAAACATTTCCCCAACAGAGTCCCACCAGCGACGAGGGATATCCTCACATGGTGAACGACCCTTGTAAGTCCTCTCGACTTATAAGGAGAAAACATTCTTGTAAGGTCCTTACGACTTATAAGAGAACATACACTTAAGAATCCTTACGATTCTTAAGAAGAAAAAGCACTTACGAGATCCTCATGGTTCGTAAGGAGAAACATCTTTATGAGACCCTTACGGCTTATAAAGTCGAAAGCCTTAGTCGACAGGATCCTAACCCTGTTTACTAAACCACCTTTGTTCGAATCGATAGAGGCAAATGATGATTCGCTCATGGCAATGTCCCAGTGGTAGCGATGCTGATGCCTGAATCGGAATCAAATTCCAAGTCCTTTCACGATAAATGATGATTCGCACCTGGAAATATTCCAGTTGCAACGATGTTGATGCTAAGACTGGCACCAGATTCCAAGTTCCATACTCGCGATAAAAAATCAGCGAGCCAAAAATGCAAAAATAGCCGAAATGATGGGGCAACTTGCAACGAAATCAGCAAATAAAATATATGTATACAAAATAGCCGAAATGATTGGGCAACTCGCAATAAAAAACAGCGAGTAAAAAGAAAAAATAGCCGAAATGATTGGGCACCGCGAAAAATAGTAGAAATGATTGGGCAATCGCAACTTTCGCGGTACAAAAAGCTGAAATGATAGAGCATCACGGGAAGAAAACAAAATACGTGCAAAATGAAACTTTTACCCTGCAGGTAAGTCCATACTGACCCCTGTATACAATCCATGGTCATAAACGAAAAGGGAACCACATTTCCCCACCGGATTCTGTCAAAGAGAGAGTCAGATCTCGACGGCAGTATCCACAGCCTAAAGATCAACAACGACGCCTTCTCTCACTCCAACCGAATGCAGACGTGACTTCAACAACCGACCGAAGCGGAGCCATGGCAAAGTCCCTAGTTCCAAATCTCGATGGCAACATCTACAGCCTAAAGATCAACAACAACGTTCCTCCTCATTCCAGCAGGATACAGACGCGACACTACCAATCGGAGCCACGGAAAAAGTCCCGAGTTCCGAGACTTTGCGGTTCACAAGTAACGGCAAAATTCAACCCTGACACCGTAGCGGCGAAAGTCAACCCCGACACCGCATCGGCGAAAGTCAACCCCGACACCGTAGCGGCGAAAGTCAACCCTGACACCGTAGCGGCGAAAGTCAACACCGACACCGTAGAAAATGGCGAAAATCAACCCTCGACCTTCCCGTCGAAGCAACGCTTCGACTCGGGAACAAGTCAACTCATCAACCACTTATGAGTCCTCTCGGCTTGTAAGGAAGAAAATTCTCTTGCGAGATCCTTACGACTCTCAAGAGAAAGAACACTTAGGAATCCTCAAGATTCTTAAGGAGAAAATACACTTACGAGATCCTCTCGACTCGTAGGGAGAAAATTCTTTATGAGACCCTCACAGCTCATAAAGTTGAAAAGTCTTAGGCAGCAGACCCGAACCTGTTTCCTAAGCCATCACTACCCTACGAAGAGTTCAAGATGAGTTGTTATCTACAGGCTACACTTACTAGAGTAACATGACAACAACACTGCAAAGAAAAGAAAGCGAAATAAGATAAAACATATCCTTTATTCATGAGTTCAATTGAATACAAGATATATCATATAAAAGAATAAAAAAAATGAATGAATACATGTTATTCATGAATTACAAATTTCCATCAATACAAAAAATTACAAAGACAGGTACCAATGAGGAGGCCTCTTCAACAAGTCGGCAAGCCGCTCGTGCACTCCTTTCAGCTCCTTCTCATAGTCAGCCACCGCTGCCAGCTCCGCTTCAATTCGTGCTCGTTGCTGCAAACAGGATGAAAGCTTCGTATTGATTTCATGCTTAGCAGCTTCGTAACTTTATGCAACCCGCTCGGTGAAGTCAAGCTTCTGCCTTAGCGCCAACCCATCTGAGATACACCGTTGGAGACTATCGAAAATAGCCTTCAGCTGTGCAGCGTTCGTGTCGACCTCGGCGCGCAACCGAGCAGACTCGTTAGAAGCCGCCTCATGTTCCTTCTGTCGCAGGGTCGCCTCTTTTTCAAAATGGCGAAGGAAAGGAACACTCTTCTCCATCCACGCAACCCGCTGGGATGTTGAAGCTAACACCTCAGGAGTAATACGCTTGAGCTCGATCTCGTGCAAGCAAGCCTCGATCTGTCTGTAGTAGTCAACCCACGACCTGACGACGTCCTCGTCATGGAAGTTCACGAGTGTTGTCAGTATTGGATTAACTTGCATAGCAAAATTTGCAGCGGAGGTGAGGGCTTCAATATCAAGATCCTCGACGAACTCGCTCAACATTCGTCGACTGTTCACGGCGCCTCGAAAAGATGTGAGTTTAACAAGAGGCCCTGCCGGCATCGGAATGCGAGACTCGAAGGGAGCTGCAGCCGATGCGATTGCTGCAGAATGAGTCACGGTTAAATGCCAACTCAGGAAATAAAGAAAACGCATAAAGGGTAAAACATATCATACCGGCTATAACAGGCGGTAGGTCGGGGAGTGCAGGGAGCTCGGTTATTCTCTTGACCCGCGCCGCTATATCTAATATGAAGAATAGTTAGCAACATGGCTATTCGTAAGAGAAAGGAAAATACGTCGGTTATAGACTATACTCACCGACATTAGCAGGAAGGGCAATCTCTGGCTGGAATGAGAAATGCGGGTTCAGCACCTGATACAGGTGATCAAAAAGGACTCCTGCAAAATTATGACGACATACTGTCAGTACAAGGAGAGTGATACCCACAATGAAGCCGATGAATCATAAACCTATACCTTCCAGCATTTCAGAAGACATGGGAGGAGGCGAGGGAACAACAGCCGTCATTGCGGCGACCCGAGGTGCTTCAGAGGGCACAATTTCAGCAGCGGAAGCATCACTAGGCCTAGTGGCTTCTTCGCTCTCCTTCAGTGGGACGGTCTCGGCGCCCATGGCTTCGTCCCCTGATTCGACAAGGGCTGTCGTGACACTTGCGATGCCTGCCGACGCCAGAGAGCCACAAGGGGAGAGAGCAGCGGTTTAGGCAGTCCCAGACTCCCTGGAGAGAGTAGCTACTTCGGACTCCATGGTCACCGTCGTCTCGCCTACCTTCTCACCGCCAAGACTTGGCCCTGCAGGATATGATATATAAGAATTTGCAGACCAAGTTCTAATAAAAAAATAGGCATTGCGTTTGTAGGGTGTTTTTCGTCACCCCATTGAGATGGGAATACGCGCGCGTTTGTCAGGTGCATTATAGATTCCCCCTACCTAGGACAGGTTGGGGTTTATTGATTATGGGGATCTGAATCTGCGGCAGCCGCGGACTAAGCTGCCGTTAATTACCCCCTGCCTCTTGTCACGCCCCGCTTCCCAGTGTACGGTGAAGGGGACGCGACGAGGTCCGCTACGTATGTACTCAGAAGTACATACGCTAAGCGTATCTAAGCAATATAGAAATAAATTCACAAGAGACAAGAAATAAAAGGAACAACAACTTTTATTTATTAACATTCTTTTGTACAATGCATGAAAAGGAAATACAACTGAAATAAAATGATGCCTAAACATTGGCATAACAGAAAATGAAAAAAAAATACAGAAAGGAAAAGTGTACAAGGAAACTAAAGTGCAGGGTCTTCGGCAAACTGCTCCAAGTCTTCTTGAGATGGCTCGATCTCTGCCGGGTCCAAACTACCTGACGACATTCAAAGAAGAAAGAAATAGAATATCGTCAGCGAACAGGTCGCTCGGTAAGTCCCAAAGAGAAGGGAGAAATAGACAGGGAGTAAGAGAGAGAGAGAGAGAAAGTAGCTTTTAATGTTGTATTAACGCTGTTGTTTGTAGCCTGGTACAGAAGATGCCAGTGTATACGAGGGGAGTCCCACTTACACCGGGAACTTTGGTAAGCTGTAGTACAAGGCTCCGTCGATAATACCACGGAACAACGGCATGGATGTAATTACGTCTTAAGTGACCACCTCGTGCCACCTTTAACATATTCCGTACCAGTCTACCCCTTAAACCCTGCGATATCTTGTTTGTATTGTTATCTTGTAAATTGTATTGATTGTAAGATTGACTGACTGACCGAAACCATGATATCAGTAAGCGGTTGTAACCATAGAGTCATGTAAATGGAATAACTGAGAATCATGTAAAAGGAATAGGTATATCCATGGTTCGGTTCAGTCAAGATGTATAGATTGATATTGGATTCATGAATTCATGAGTTCATATTGAAGTGGAAATTTGTAGATTATAGATTGACTTGAATCATATTCAAGTCAGATTAATCAGACTCAAACCCGAGTCAGACAATCAGAAATGTGAATCGAAGTCTTATAATTGCTGAGGTCCTTAGGGTAATTTATAAAACTTGAGGGGTTTTTATGTAAAAATACTTTTATATACTTTTGAAAATACACCTCAAGTATTTATTGTTCGTCTTTAGAGTTGTAATGAGGGTGGATTTTATGTTGTGACATTTCTAGTGAAAATGTCATAGTTATAGGTATTTATCTGTAATATTGATTCTTTGAAGTTCATGGTATTTTAGTGTAAAATTTATTATTGTGATTTTTAGGAAAAAAATGGAAAATTTATATTATAGTAAAATAGATATTTAAATGATAAATATACATATGTTTACACAAAAATAATTTTTAATAAATATTTTATATTCCAAAAATCTCATTTTCTTAAGATGTCGTATTTTAAACCTTTCGAGACCGAATGCTCCTTGCGGAGGTCTGAATCTCGCACTACTAGCCTGAGGGTGCGCGATAAACCGCACGATCCCGAACGGGTTCCCCAAAGCTGGGTTGTAGTGGAGCTTTGCAAAGATTGTAAAATACTAATCCTTTAGAAAACGGTTTTATAAAATAAAAAGGTATTTATTTGCAAAGTGTAATTTTCCGTATTTTAGATTCTAGGGTTTCCTAAGCCAACTAACCTATTTTTAAAAGGTCTAAACGACAAGTCGTTAGAAGCCTCAAATCGCCTCTTCACCGCCAATTGCAGCCGGGTAAGTGCCAAGTAAGTGGGATGCTCTCCACTACAAGTAGTGGCCCTAATTAAATAACCACTTGCCTTAGACACACTTGCCTAGACACCACAAAGTCAGGTTTAGATAAACGATCGATGTCCACAACTTATCGTATTTTTCCTATTAAAGATGTTATTTAAACAAATGTATCAAACCTAAACTTTTATAAAAGGTTTTATTAAGGAAATGGTATTTTAATGTAAAATCTTGTTTTATCGTATTAGGAGTTTTCAAGATAGCGTATTATGGTTGCATATGTGTGTGTAAGGAGGTAGGTCATTACCTCGTGATCTATTTTAAGGTATAGCAATGTTAACGGGTTAGATGTGAAATTGAAACATGATGGTATTAAAGTGAAAAAATACTGTAAGTTAAAAAGGTTATCATTTCATGTGTGAAAACTTATTCAAATTGATTTTTACAAGTTTAATAATCATGATAAAGATGTTTAGACATGTTTGAATTGATTAGAAGTGAAATCTTATAGAAAACCGAATCGGAAATCGGATTTGTTCCGATTCCGTCAGGTTTCGTAATTTCGTATTTTTGAGAATTAGAAAGGGAGATAGAATGGGACTTACGGCTTTCGATCTATACTAAAGAGTATAGGGGAACTAAAGAAGTTGCCGAGGCATTGCTTCGTCGCCGGTTGTTTCTAAAAACGTCGCCGGAATTCCCGCCGGAATCTCGTCGGAGCTTCGCCGCAAACTTGTTTTCAAAGCATACACTTCTTGAAAAACTTATAGAGTGGCTCAAGATTTTGGGGGTGAGAGAGTAGTGTATAGGGTTGGTATTTATAGGGTTAGGCTAAGGTTAGGGTAGATGAAAAGTTAAAAATAAAAATGTGATAAAATATAATAAAAATGTATTAAAAGTGGAGTAATTAGGGTTTTTAAAGAGCTCTGAAAGTGGTCTGAGGCTGAAACTTTGCAGGTGCATAGGGAATATGAAAAGACACAACTTTCATGTTGTGGCCGTCGTCGGAATCGGCCGACTCGGGGGTGACTCGGCCGTGACTCGGTCGGAGCACTGAGTCGGCCGAATCAAGGCCGAGTTGGCCGATTCCCGGCCGAGTCCGGCATCCAGGATTCTCCCCGACGGTTCATCTAACTCCTTCAAGTGTTACATGTTTGGGTGTAGTGGGGTTTTTGTGAGATATGCACGTGTAAACTCTTGGTATTCTAAAGGTTTTAAAAAAATCAATATTAAAAATAATGTGGGGTATGGAATTTGAACTCTGGTGGCTTGGTTCAGCAGTGCATGGTATTACCAATGAGCTACAAGCTCCTTCTTGTAATTATAGAGTTATTTAATTACTTAAAATGATAGCAGCAATAGTAAATACTCAAAGTATACATTAAATTTAAAGTAATTTCTTGTACACTAAAAATGGAGTTATTACATTCTTGTAGCTTGTAATTAAAAACAAAATAATTACTTATATCTTGTGCTCAGGCTAAAATACCTCTTTATGGATTTTGAAAAAAAAATTAAAATTTTGTGTAGAAAAGTGTATAGGAAAATTAGGGTTGTTACACCTCTGGAGTGAGGGAACCTCCGATTAACGGGTTAAACTGGTCATGCGAACTCAATGTGCAGTGTTGTGTTTTGAAAGGATTTTGGATATATCGGGGGCCCCGCAGAGTTTTTACGGGGGTCCCGCTACCCGGATAGCGGGCTGGGGGTCAACGGGGCTAGCAGCCCCTTTGCAGGGTGCGGGGCAGCGCCCTGTTAGAAATTTTTTCTAACGGGGGACAGTGTTGTAGAGTATGTGCGTGCGTGTGTGTATGTATATATACATACATATATATATATATATATATATATATATATATATATACATATAAAAGGGAAAGGGCATCCAAAGGATGCGTAGGAGAAAGCGCCAGCGCCTCACGTGTGCGGCACGCAGGCACTTGGGCGCTCGGGCACTGGCGCTAGCGCTTTGGGTGCCAGGGCGCTAGCGCTTTGGGCGCTAATGCCTCATGTGCCAGGCACGTGGGCGATCGGGTGCTAGCGCTTTGGACGCTAGCGCTTTACGTGCCAAGCACGTGGGCGCTCGGGCGCTCGCGCTTTGGGCACGTGGGCGCTCAGGCGCTAGCGTTTTGGGCGCTAGCGCCACACGTGCCAGGCGTGTGGGTGCTCGGGTGCTAGCGCTTTGGGCGCTCAGGCGCTCACGCTTTGGACGCTTGGGCGCTAGCGTTTTGGGCAATCAGGAACTGGGCGGCAAAAGGGACTTGGTCCCTGCACTGGAAGTTGTGCTCCCGATTTGACTTATGGAGTTGAACTCCTGACAGAGATTAATTTAGGGAGTTAAACTCTAATAGATCTTGAATGGATTTAGACTCCTAGAAATATTTAGAAATATCGAAGGGGGCAGCTTTGTTTCTCCCTTTGTCTCTGGATCGTCCCAAGATGGGATTTTTGGAGATGGGTCTCATCCTTCCTCCTCTGTTGGCCGGATCTTGAAGAAAAAGAAATATGAGATTTTAAAAACTTCTTATTTTTGAGATCTGATGGGAGATCTAAGTTCCCCTTTATGGGTTTTGTGGTGAAAAACTATTTAGTTTTGAAAAAGGAAGAGTAAAAGTCTTGATTTAATTCAAAAGAAAGAAGAAGGTTTTAGAACCTTGAGGAAGGAGAAAGAGACACAGGAACCCAAGTTTTTTAGGAGAATGAAAAAGTCTATTAGATATTTTCACCATGTTGCCTCTTATAGGCTTACACATTTACACATAGCCCCTTGAGCTTTACAAAATGGCATTTTGCCCATCCCATGTCTCATGTGCTATTTCTTTTTGCACATAAGCCATGGGCTTTACAAAAATTTGGCTTTATGCCCATTTTGCTTACATTCATGCACAAAAAATTATATCAAAATTATTTGTTACATGATTATTATTTTGGCATGGGGAGGCTGGCCGCGGGGCTCGACTTGGGCATGGGCCCACTTGCTTGGGCTTAGGCCCGCTTACTTGGGGTTGACCTTGACTTTGACCCGGTCAACTTGGGTGCAAATTTTGACCCCAACAAAGTTCCCCTATCAATAAATGCACACCACGCATATGAGTTGTGTGCATGAAATTGATGGATCTTGAAGCTGGACTTCAAGGTGGAACATCATTCCGGGGGCGGAGCATCCTTCGGGGAGCATGATTCCCGGGGATCGAAGCATTATTCCGATCCGCGAAGCATAATTCCAGGGTCGGAGTATCATTCCGAAGAGCCGGAGCATAATTCCGAGGATCGGAGCATAATTTCGAAGAGTCGGAGCATGATTCTAGGGATCGGAACATGATTCCGATGAGTGGAGCGTGATTCCGATGGGGTCGGAGCATAATTCCGACGGGCGGAGACATTCTGACCAAAACATAATTTCGATGCAGAGGTTGATTCCCAAGCGAAGCATAATTCCGACAGGGAAAGCAGATACTCCGAGGCGAAGCATGATTTCGACACGGGGTACATTATGAGACGAAGCATGATTCCGGCGTAGAGCTTGTTGGCTGACTTGATTCCGAGACGAAGCATAATTCCGACAGGGAAGGCAGATACACTGAGGCGAAGCTTGATTTCGACGCGGGGTACACTCTGAGACAAAGCATGATTCCGACGCAGAGCTTGTTGGTCGACTTGATTCCGAGGCGGAGTTTAATTCAGAGGGGAGGCAGATACACCGAGGCGAAGCTTGATTTCGACGCGGGGTACACTCTGAGACGAAGCATGATTTCGCCGCAGAGGTTGTTGGTTTGATTTGATTTGGGTTGACATCAGTATCGCTACACTGGAATATGGTACCAAGAGCAAATCATCGTCTGTCTTTGAGAGGATTTGGAGATTTTGGTTTTGGTCGGCATCTGCATTGCTGCACTGGAATAATGCCAGGAGCAACTCATCATTTGCCCCGGGAGGATTTGGGAATTGGTTTTTGTTTGGCATCAGTATCACTACACTGGAATATGGTACCAGGAGCGAATCATCATTTGCATTACTTATTAGGAAGCGATGGCTTAGGAGACAGGTTTTAGGTCCCTATCCACTAAGACTTTTCAGTTTTATGAGCCGTAAGGGTCCCATAAAAGCATTTTCTCCCTACGAGTTGTAAGGATCCCGTAGGTGTATTTTCTCCTAAAGATTCTTGGGGACTCCTAAGTGTGTTGCTCCTTTGTGAGTCGTAAGGATCTCACGCGGGAATTTTCTCCTCACAAAGTCGAGAGGACTTTGCGAGTTCATTTCATCTCTTTTTCACGAGTTTGTGCACTTTCGGGTTTTCACAAACTCTCCGGCAGTCCTGCTGTTTTTACTCACGGAGCCCTTTTGGGTTTTCATCCGTGCCTATTTTGCTTGTGGACATACCCCCCCTTTTTTCACCTTTTTCTTTTTTTTTGTGAATCTTCATTGCTGGCGGAACTTCCAATGTGGTCTCGCCGGAGGACTTGGGAGAGATCGGGATCATTTTACGCCCGTGGATTGTATATGGTTTTACAGGATGTATGATCCAGACCATAGGGCCGAAAGAATTTCGGGACTTTGTTGGCGTCTGCATCGCTGTACTGGAATATGGTACCAGGAGCGACCCATCATTCGCCGTCGGGAATTTGAGTTTTGGTTGGTGTCTGCATCGCTGCACTGGAATATGGTATCAGGAGCGACTCATCATTCGCCGTTGGGATATTCGGGAATTGGTTTTTAGATCGGCATCTGCATTGCTGCACTGGAATAATGCCAGGAGCAACTCATCATTTGCCTTTCCCTGTTGGGAAGTGATAGCTTAGGAGACAGGTTTAGATCATTATCACCTAAGGCTTTTCAATTTTATGGGCCGTAAGGGTCCCATAAAAGCATTTTCTCCCTACGAGTCGTAAGGATCTCGTAGGTGCATTTTCTCCTTAGGAGTCGTGAGGACCCCCAAGTGTGTTTTTCCTTTATGAGTCGTAAGGATCCTACGAAGGTTTGTTCTCCTCATGCATCATGAGGACACATGAGTGTGTCTTCCTAATGGACCATAATTCCAAGGGCGGAGACCGACCGCTAGACTGGTGGTTGCTGTAGGGCATGGGTATGATGAGAATTATTTGCTCCCGTGGATTGTATACGGTGGTCAACTTGGGGACCAACCGTAGGGCTGGGAGAATTTTGGGAATTTGGATTTTGGTTGGCGTCTGTATCGCTGCACTGGAATATAGTACCAGGAGCGACTCATCATTCGCCGTTTTTTTATTACCGCGATTGCTCTATCATTTCAGCTTTTCTTATCGCGAAGGTCGCGATTGCCCTATCATTTCGGTTTTTTATTCGCGGTTGCCCCATCATTTCGGCTTTATTTTTATTTTTACTCGCTGATTTTTATTGCGAGTTGTCCCATCATTTTGGCTTATATATATATATATATATATATATTTTATTTACACATTTTTACATCCCCAGTTTAACGACTTAGAGGTCGACTGTTCCCAGTTTAATGACGTAGTGGTCGATTGTTTTCAGAGAAAGGCAGATGTCTGAGAGAATCAGTTTCACGAAGAACTTCGGTCTCCGTTTGTATGAAATTGGCGGTCGCGGCTTGACTGTTTGTTAACACGCCTTTGAACAGTTCTATCTCTCCTGCCTTGTACTGCTTTTCGACCAAATCTTTGAAGACGAAGCAGTCCTCAATGGCATGACCTATCACTCTGTGATAGGGGCAGTATTTGGGGTCGTCGGCCATATTCGCTTCCTACGGTCTTTTTGACTCTGGCAGTTGTAGACCGTTCCTCAGGGCGTCTTTGAATATTTGACAGATTCTGTCCCTTCTGAAGGAATAGACCTTATCCAGCTTCTCTTTCAGTGGAGATTCTCCTCCCTCTCCGAACACTGGCTTCCGAGGCTGGTTGGCATTAGGCCCGCTCATCCCTAGCTTATTTCGGTTAGCTGAAGTGTTGAAAGATTCAGAATCATCGGAGTTTCCGCCTTTGCGATTTTCGTCTTTTTGGTTTCTCCAGGACCTATTGTTATTTTAGGAATCCGAGGAGGATTCCTGCTTTGAGCGCTCCAGCATCTGAACTTTCCTGGTCAGCTCTTGGAATGTTTTGAGACCCGCGGTGCATAGAAACGGGGCCATCCAATTGTTGAGATTTCCGACAAGGAGACTGACAGATTGGTCCTGCTCTATCGGCGGTTCACATTTGACGGAGAGATTGCGCCATCGGGTTATAAAATCCTTGCTTCTTTCGTTGTTCTTTGGCTTGGTCCTTACGAGGTCAGCAATGGTGATCTTATCGCTGACACTCATGAACCTTTGTCGGAACAAAGATTCCATTTGGACGAAAGTAGTAACGGAGCCATCTGGTATGCTCGCGTACCAGTCGAAAGCGACATTGGTCAGGCTATTAACGAACTGGCGAAGGAGAAGCGCATCATTGCCCCCAGTATTCCCGCATGAGGCTTTAAAGTGGGTGATGTGCTGATTCGCATTTCCCGTTCCATCGAATCTTCCGAATTTAGGGATGACATAGCCGCTGGGAAATTCTACCAGATCATACTGAGCAGGATATGGTCTCCCGCTACTGCTAACATCCTTTTGCGCTTCGGCTTCAGCTACCAATGTTTTGATTTTGTTGGCAACCAAATCCAAGATTTGATATTGAGTTAGCGGGCTACTGTCATCGGTAGCCAAGACATTTCCCGAGATAGGATGCGACTGACTTTCATGCGGTCCGCCCACCTTTGGATTTGAGGGAATAGGCGTCGGCTGCCTTGGGACACCGTTTCCCGGTTCATGAGTAGAGCCCTGAGCTTGATTGGGTGGCTGAGAGGCAAGTCGGGCCGTGAGCTGCAAGACGACATTCGTCAAGTCGTCAATTTTGGAGTAAAGTTTGGCCATCTCCTTATCTTTACTTCTGAGCTGTTTCCGGAGCTCTTGGAGAAGTTGCTTCTCTGCGTTCATGGGACGGAAGATTGGCTCCTTTTCGCTTTCCAAGCCCGACTCCTCATAAACCAAGGGCTCTCTCTGCTTATCAGCCTCACTGGAAGGGTCTTCATTACCTTCCAGAGGAGGCTGGTCTTGGAATGCGGCAGCTATATTCACACCAGATTGGATTTGAGATGCGGTGGCCCCATCCTTGCTTTTGCTGCGAAGGTTGTCGCTGGGACGCGTGCTCACCATGTAGACGGTGTGGATAACACATTCAGCCATTCTTTCATCACTGGCAGCTAGTTTCGCGGAGCGGTTCGGGCTTTGGAAATTCATAAATTTTAACTTGGCCAGAGCCCTAGCCCTTTTGTTGGCTTTGTATCTGAGCCGCTTTTCCTTCAGCTTCTCTGCCTTGAGCGCTTGGCAGGCTTCGGCTCTTCGGGAAGCCGCCATAGGCTGAATGATGGGGAAGCTTGAGAAGACATCCGCCCGCGTGTCCGTCGAAGGTATCGCCTGGGCTTGCCCATGACGTCTGGCAACTTCTTTTGTTCTGACGGCTTTGCCCCTAGCTGGGGCCATGGAGAGCCGTTTGAACACAGACTCGCGTTTAGGTTGGGGCGCCCTCGAGATCACCACATTTGGTCTTTTGCCTTTGGAGGCCGGTTTGTCGGTTACCGGAGCTTGAAGAGCAGGGACGACGTTAACTGGCACGAACAGAATAGAGCCAAATGGTAGTAGTGGCTCCTCCTACTGTCGCCGGAGACTGGCCGGAAGGACCGTCCTGTAGTCCATCTTCATCATGTATGAGATGGGAGCCGTGTTGAGAGCTGAGCTGGTCCTTGGAGACACGGTTGAGGCTTGATCACTTGAAGTCCTGCATGAAAGAGCAGTATTTTAGTATAAATATCGATATGTATATTGATTGAGTTCGCATGAATACTTAACCCAAAATATGGGAGGAGAGATTGGTCCCACCGGGCATGCCAGAATCTGTAGGGTGTTTTTCGTCACCCCATTGAGATGGGAATATGCGCGCGCTTGTCAGGCGCATTACAGATTCCCCCTGACTAGGATAGGCTGGGGTTTATTAATTGTGGGGATCCAAATCTCCGGCAGCCGCGGACTAAGCTGCCATTAATTACCCCTCGCCTCTGGAGCGAAGGAACCTCCGATTAACGGGTTAAACTGGTAATGCAAACTCAATGTGCAGTGTTGTGTTTTGAAGGGTTGGGGCGCTCTCAAGATCAACACATTTAGCCTTTTGCCTTTTGAGTCCGGTTTATCGGTTACCGGAGCTTGAGGTGTGATTGTTACGAAAAAGTGTGTGTTTGTAGTTAACCGCAATCAATAACGGTGTCGCGTGTAGTTAGACCGAGATGAGTACGGGTCGTCCTCTGGGAAACGTTGAACCTTTTATTCTTACTTTAGATGTGTTGAGAAAGAGAGGATGGATAAAGAATTTTATAGAAAGATTTCTAGATCTACGTTAAACAAGAATGTAAAATATAGATCTAGATTATTTTAAAGATGTAATTAATATAATAAGAGGGCTTGTAGGGTTCGTTAGGATTTAGTAGTTATGGATGATTAATTAAAAGTTACCCTTTTTATCCATTAATAGATTTAGAACTAGAACGACGGTGATGCGTGTAGATTAGGGTTTCTGGAGGGAAAAGGAATCCCACTCTTAACCCTTATCTCGACACGGAACTCCGTTCATTATCTAGCCTTTACCAAAACAATCATTAATCTAATCTCTAATCGCGGTCGGAACTAGCAAAGAATTGCTAGCGCGCCCGATTAGGATATTAATGATTCTTTTGATAAAGTTCCTAAATTTTATAGGACTTAAAAAGGGTTTAATTATCTTCATCATCCATTAGCCTACCCTAATCCTACGAACCCTAACAAGCGAAGAATTACTCGCGCATGTTGGGAGAAAAAGAGATGGAGAGAAAATGCATAATTAAACTACGAAGAAATAGAATAAGAAAAAGAACTACCTTTATTAATCAACAAGATCAAGTACACTTTGATTCCTTAGAAAATGATTACAAAAACCTAGTTTGCTTCTCGATCTCTTCCAAGGAGGTAGATGAACCGTTGATGATCAGCCTGGATGCGTGAGCCGTCTTGGACTTCGTGATCTCGTCGGCTTGATAGCTTTTCCAAGAGGCCCTCGGTGCCCTTTTATAGTGCAAACCCAGAATCTTTTTGTTGAAAAGTTGGTACAATATTGCATAGATCAATCTCCCAAAATATTGCCTTCTAACTCCTCAATAGTGCGGCGGATCCGCGGCCCAAGGGTGGGTTTGGCCGCGGATCCGCGCTCAAGGGATGGGATCTCTTTGTCATTTTTCTTGGGCTCTCTGATGGTGACATTTAGCAATCCTAGGCACCTTCATATTTTAGAAATCTTCTCTCGGTTGCTTCCAGACTTGGTCTCCAAGTTTGCTTCTTAATTTGGCAAGTTTTCTTCAACAAATTGATTTGTTTGTTAAATCCTTCATAACAACTTGGAAATATTCTGCACAACAACTCAAATAAGATTTTAGTAGACTTTGTTCTACTAGGATTAGACCAATAATATTATTTGCATACATTTTCCTACCAAATGATAATTAAATATATTAACACATGGAAAATAATGTTTTTACACATAAACCCTCATATGTATAATATATTATAATGAAGTCCTTTTTTAATATAAAAATGGTAGGAAAAATGTACTACAAATGTGCAGTTTTATTGACTGAACAAATACCCCCAAACTTATCTTTGATCGTCCCGAGCAAACTAGTTTATTCAAGAGGAGAAAAAGAAAGGAGAAAACTAAGCACACTTTCGTAGGCAGACACGATTGCACTGAGCACGTGCAACAAGCCGTTAAACCTCTAGGTGTCTCTAGTAGGAGGAGTGTTGTCTCCTGAGGGTTTTCAGCGGATTACACCCACAAAATCCTATAACAAAGGAAAGATGGTGAAATTTACATATAAAGATAAGAACCATAAAAGAAATACTTTGAAAAGAAAAGTTTCCAACTATACTAGCTTTTCAGTTGTCATGAGCCCTATCTTAATAGTCATGAAAAAATGTTAGAAATCACATCGTCCCTCAATAAAATATCGTCTTTATTCTTCATTCCTACCTTTTATCCAAACATTGATCATATAACCCCACGTGTGTGTAAAGAACATCCCTAAACTCAGAGAATTCAACTCAAGCTATCATACTCTTGTCCATCTACCTCAGTACTTTTTAACTTGATGAATATTAAGATTAGCTCACATATTTTCATGCGACCGTTAATACTTCTTGAGGTACTAACAGACCGATTACTCATGTGCTTGCTGATTAGGTGATAATATTTTCCTCGTCTTGCACCACCTAAGGCTTAGCAGTGACTCCCAGACCAGTTGGCCTTAGGGCACTAGGTGAAGAGGCACCCTCGCTATATTTTTTTTTATTGCTGCCTTGGCGATACAAAAACCAGTGTTCATTTTTTTTTCTTTTCACCATTTTTATATTTTCTTCATTTTTTTCACTTCCTTCATACTTTGGCTTTTAGACAAGAGCATTTCAAGGTATCCTCTACTATCCCGAGTTTCAAGACGTGTGTAAGTGCATATAGTAGGGTATCAACATTCAAATGTTTGGCTTTCAGAATAGAAACTATTTTTCAGACTTATTTTTATCCTCAGATTAGTGACTTCCTTCATCTTACTAACCCTTGGGACAACAGCTCATAACTACTTATTACAAGTTCGTTTAAGAAACTTTTAATTTTCTTGGTTTTCTTAAACTATTCCTATCTTTTGGATGTAATTTTTCACTTTCTACTCTTTTGTTATAAAAGAATTTTTTTTTTTTAATTTTTGAAAATGTTGTGCTTATGGAAAATATGATGCAAATTGATGTGTAAATAAGCACAAACCTCCCCCAAACCTGTTTACAGCAGTGTCCTCACTGATGTCATCCGTTAAGCTCAAAAACCTGTAGGCTTGGGAGGAAATTATTAATAGGGGCAAGAATATATGAAAGTGAAAATGCTCCCCCAAACTTATTTTTGGCTCACAAATTTGAGGACAAAAGTTATGATCAAGAGCCAAAAATATAACCCCCCCCCCTCAAACATGAGTTAGACAATATGAAGCATTTAAGAGGGGGTGAGTCATTTGGTCAAAATAAGGCTTTACAAAGACCAAAAGTTAACACCAACCATTCAAAGATTTTATCAGTATATCGTATAGGTTGGTGGAAGAAGGTGTTGTATCGACTCAAGAAAAAGTGGGGAAGGCATAAGAGGTGGTCTGGAAAGGGTTTGAAATTAGAGAAAAGAAAGAATGAGGATGAATGTGAATGATTAGAAAGAAGGAATGGTGACGGTTCAACCTCTAGAGGTGGAGATTGATCAATCACAAAATCCGTATTGTTTAAAAATTCAAGTTCGTCAGCAAAAAGTTCTTCAAAACTTTTATCAATAGTGTGATTGAACATTTTGCTGTCAAAGAGTTTTATGCCAGAATTTATTCTACTTGATTCATAAAAAATCACTGAGGTAGAGGACTCAAAAAACCCATCCACCTCTTTTTCAAAAAGATTCAAATCAAGTTGAATTTCTGGTATTATTGAACTTGAATTAACAGATTGTGATTTATCAAAACTCACTGAAACTATAGGAACAGAAGAAGAACCGGAGAAAGTAGAAGGTGAAATGGGTAAACAAATTGGTATGTCGAGTGTTGCTGAACCAGATGTGGAAGATGGAGGTTGTATTTCAGTCTGATCTTCGGGTATACCATTATCATCAACTTCAAGACATATTTGGGATTCGGGAAGAATTAAAGGCTCAAGATGATGACCATAAGGAAGTGAAAGGATTTGATGAATTGGTGGGCCAAAATCATCCAAAATTTCGGGTTCATCAATCAAAATATCCCCAACGTCAATCACCTCATTCAAGTGAAGGTTAAAATTCTCAAACTCCTCATCAAAAGTATGGTTTTCAATCAGTTTTGGTTCAAGAGTGGAGGTGTAGAGATCACAAGGGTTGGGTATGGTTTCACTTGAAAGGGACCCTTCACAGTTGGGTAAATCAAACACTACAAAGTCACACAACTTATCAGTCATTCTATTTGGTGTACTTGATGAATCTATGAAACTGGAGTTGTGGATTTCAGTTTGGAGGTACAGTTCTGTCTTACTACCCAAATCCTTCATAATTTGGTTCGACATTTCCATAAATTTTTCTAATGTCTGCTCCAGACTAGTCTTGGGCTGATAAGGGGTTTCAGTATAAGATTGAAATTCCTGTGGATAATTAAAACTCCCAAATGACTGATTAGAAGAACTGTCTAGAGTAGGTGGAAAAGTCGGATTGGATTGATAGGAATAGAATGGTTGCGGAACTTGGGTAGGAGTAGGATCAATATTATGATAAGAAGAATATTGATATGGGTTGGTTGGTTGGCTATTTTCAACAGACATCTTATATGCCACAAACCGCATATCAAACTCTTCTCCGGACAGTTGATATTGGTCCGGGTTGAAACTTTGGCCTCTAGACCTAGCTATGTGCTCAGCAATGGACATTCGTCTAGGGGCTTTCTCACTCTGGGTATGAACTGAAACAGGTGTAGGATTAGGATATGGTTGATAAGACCTAGACTGAGGTGGCCAACTGTTTCTTCCTGCTTGTTCTATATGATCTCTTAAGGATATGGAAGAGCCGGACGGTATACCGAAGGGATTTCGAAAACAAGAGATATCTGGTTGTGGACAGCAAAGCTCGGCAAGTGTTCTTCTGTTTAGGTCACCCATTATAAGAAGAGAAGAAGGGGGAAGGGGTAAAAAGGAGAGAAAGTAATTGGTTTGTTTTGAAAAATGACGGATTTAGACAAATCACAAAAAAAATGCACAACCCTAGAACTATGGTTACCTAGGTCCAGTCTCTAGACCGCTCCTAGACTTCCAAAGGACAAGCCGCAGGATAAATCCTCTACCGCCTCCGTACTACCCTTGTAGCCAGGTAAGTGCCAGGTAAGTGGGAAGGAACCACGTCGTGGGCCTAATTAAAAACCACTAGCCTTTGTCACACTTGCCTAGGCACTACAAAAGTAATGCGGATAAACGATAGATTACCCACGACCTTCCTCTGTCCTTATTGAGCGCGACAGTCCTTAGAGTCTGATCTAGATATTTTTTAAATTAATGAAGGGTTGATCTATATGCTCGGTTTGTGATTTGTGGGGCTTAGGAAGGGTGATGAAATCCCCACCTAATCTTGATTTGGTCTTTGCCCCTTAAAATCCGTATTAAATATGCAAAACAAACCGAAAAACAAAACTTTGCAAAAAGATTTTTGAGCGGTGATATTTTGCAAAGAATCCTGCAGAAAATAGATTTTATTGGATTTTAGAGGAGAGAGAAGAGAGTTAGAATCTTACCAGAGAAGTGTGAACCCTAGATCTCCTATTTCCTCAAGTCCGTGACTCCAGATTTCCTCGCAAAAATTCACACAATAATCGTTAAATATACAATTTGCAGTTTTGTTTTAATAATGATATGACTCGTCTAAGAATTCAACACAAATAGTAAAAATAAAAAATTACGTACGTTTCCCCGGCAGCGGCGCCATTTGATTGGTTCGAAAAAGTGTTTTTTGTAGTTAACCGCAATCAATAACGGTGTCGCGTGTAGTTAGACCGAGATGAGTACGGGTCGTCCTCTGGGAAACGTTGAACCTTTTATTCTTACTTTAGATGTGTTGAGAAAGAGAGGATGGATAAAGAATTTTATAGAAAGATTTCTAGATCTACGTTAAACAAGAATGTAAAATATAGATCTAGATTATTTTAAAGATGTAATTAATATAATAAGAGGGCTTGTAGGGTTCGTTAGGATTTAGTAGTTATGGATGATTAATTAAAAGTTACCCTTTTTATCCATTAATAGATTTAGAACTAGAACGACGGTGATGCGTGTAGATTAGGGTTTCTGGAGGGAAAAGGAATCCCACTCTTAACCCTTATCTCGACACGGAACTCCGTTCATTATCTAGCCTTTACCAAAACAATCATTAATCTAATCTCTAATCGCGGTCGGAACTAGCAAAGAATTGCTAGCGCGCCCGATTAGGATATTAATGATTCTTTTGATAAAGTTCCTAAATTTTATAGGACTTAAAAAGGGTTTAATTATCTTCATCATCCATTAGCCTACCCTAATCCTACGAACCCTAACAAGCGAAGAATTACTCGCGCATGTTGGGAGAAAAAGAGATGGAGAGAAAATGCATAATTAAACTACGAAGAAATAGAATAAGAAAAAGAACTACCTTTATTAATCAACAAGATCAAGTACACTTTGATTCCTTAGAAAATGATTACAAAAACCTAGTTTGCTTCTCGATCTCTTCCAAGGAGGTAGATGAACCGTTGATGATCAGCCTGGATGCGTGAGCCGTCTTGGACTTCGTGATCTCGTCGGCTTGATAGCTTTTCCAAGAGGCCCTCGGTGCCCTTTTATAGTGCAAACCCAGAATCTTTTTGTTGAAAAGTTGGTACAATATTGCATAGATCAATCTCCCAAAATATTGCCTTCTAACTCCTCAATAGTGCGGCGGATCCGCGGCCCAAGGGTGGGTTTGGCCGCGGATCCGCGCTCAAGGGATGGGATCTCTTTGTCATTTTTCTTGGGCTCTCTGATGGTGACATTTAGCAATCCTAGGCACCTTCATATTTTAGAAATCTTCTCTCGGTTGCTTCCAGACTTGGTCTCCAAGTTTGCTTCTTAATTTGGCAAGTTTTCTTCAACAAATTGATTTGTTTGTTAAATCCTTCATAACAACTTGGAAATATTCTGCACAACAACTCAAATAAGATTTTAGTAGACTTTGTTCTACTAGGATTAGACCAATAATATTATTTGCATACATTTTCCTACCAAATGATAATTAAATATATTAACACATGGAAAATAATGTTTTTACACATAAACCCTCATATGTATAATATATTATAATGAAGTCCTTTTTTAATATAAAAATGGTAGGAAAAATGTACTACAAATGTGCAGTTTTATTGACTGAACAAGGTGCAGGGATGGCATTAGCCGAGACAAACAGAATAGACCCAAATTGTAGCATCGGTTCTTCCCACTGTTGTCCGAGACTTGCCGGGAGGACCGTCCTGGAGTCCATCTTCATCGTGTATGAGATGGGAGCTGAGTTCATCTTTGGAGACATTGTTGAGAAGTGATTGCTTGAAAACCTGGATGAAAGAGCATTATTTTAGTATAAATATAGATATGTATATTGATTGAGTTCGCATGAACGTTTAACCCGAAATATGGGAGGAGAGATTACATCCCACAGACGTGCCAGAAATCTGTAGGGTGTTTTTCGTCACTCCATTGAGATGGGAATGCGCGCGCTTGTCAGGCGCATTACAGATTCCCCCTGCCTCGGGTAGGTTGGGGTTTATTGATTGTGGAGATCCGAATCTCCGGCAGCCGCGGACTAAGCTGTCGTTAATTACCCCTCGCCTTTGGGACGAGAGAACCTCCAATTGACGGGTCAAACTGGTCATGCGAACTCAATATGCAGTGTACGTATGCTTTTTTTTCCGTTTTGTTCTATTTGTTAAAAAAAGGGATGTATGTATTTTTCTCTCTATATAAAAAAAACAGAAATAAATAAGTAGATAAATATTTAGAGAAACGTTTTTTTATTTTAATTTATTATATATATATTTTTAATTTAAAAATATTATTTATAATTTATTTTTATTTATTTAATATTTATTTATTTATTTATTTTATTTTTTTAACTAAAAAAAAGACTAAAATAAGAAGGAAGAAAGAAGAAGAAGAAGAAGAAGAAAAGATTTAAAAATGGGGGGGGAGGGGAAGAAACTCGGCTCCCATTTAATGGGAGCCTCCCCACACATGCACATGCGAGCATGTGAGGGGCACATGTTACCATGTGACTAGCATGTGAGGGTCACATGCTAGCATGTGACTAGCATCACATGCTACCATGTGACACATGTTAGCATGTGAGGGTCACATGCTAGCATGTGACTAGCATGTGAGGGCCACATGCTAGCATGTCACATGCTAGCATGTCACTGTAGGGTTACTAGGCACACTAATAAGGCTCTACAAAGTATCGACCATGCCAAAATTAAATTTTTATGTGTCGAACAACCCTAAGCAAGATCGTATACTAGAGTTTAGGCGACACATATGGCAAGTAAACAACTTTACTCTAAAGGGAATACCAAATACAACCTTTGTACATCGGTCCTTCACTTCTAGAGCTCCTTGTCGTAGTTCCTTCGCTGCGATCAAAGTTCTCCCGGGCTCTTGCATGGCTTCACGAGGCGAAAGATGCGACCTTACTTGAAGTCTCCGAGGCCGAAGATGATCTACGTCGAGAGAATTCCGACTCAAGCTACTACTTCACTAACTAGAGAATTAGTGAAGTAAACATCCTAAACTAAAGTGCTAATCTAGTAGAGGATGGAGAAATAGGAAGTGGGTTCTCTTTGGAATTTTATTTCTCAAAATGATTCTCACTTTGGATCAAACCCTAGCAAGCCTTTTCTTTTGAACCAAGAAGAAGATGAACAAAAGAAAATGAAGAGGATAATGATCAAGTGTGTGGGCTAACCATGGTGAGTGAGTATCATATACTAACTCTTGTTGAGACTTAACCCTAGGCTAATTGTTATGGTTGGGTTAATAAAAATCTATAGTAAAAACAAACTCAAGTTGAATTAGTCAATGCATCCACAAGCTTCCACAAGCTTCATGCATTTTCTAATCCTCCACTTGATTTTGTAATTACTTTAAATATTAAAAACCCAAACTAAAAATTAGCATAGTGTAAGTCTCATACACCCATGGATGATGTATCATCAACCATGATACAAAAATATAACACATTTTAATATATATCATATATATAGTAAAGATGTGTACATGTGAGAAAATACCCTAAGTGAACATGTGTTAGTTAATGTAAACTAGTATATCAAATATACAATTATACAATAAATTATTAAATCAACACTTGACTTAATAATCCGGTCATATCACATATAACCGACTAACATCCAATGTATCGACTTATCGAATCAATACTTGATTCGATAACCCGGCTATATCATATATAACCGACCGATACATGAAGTCATGAGAATAGAATACGGTATCACATACACGCATTATTCTCGGTCCCGCACATATCACATATGCACTCCTATTTCATTTTGCCTGAGCCAGTAAAACCTCTATGTAGGACTCTAAAGACTCGTCAATACGCCGGCAGTAGGTGATGATCACATCAAGCACCCACAAGCCGTCAGCGGTACTAGCTGGACGTAACGGCTACCCGGGTATTGAGCGATCAGAAGATCAGCAAGCAAGCCCGCTCAAACTTCTGTAAAAGCCTGCCGGAAACACTTCCCGTACAATCCGGTCTCCTCGTCTGATATATCGCATATCAAGTCTAGGGGTGGTAAACGTCAGACCCCAATAACCGATAAGTCATGTCGATGTGAGGCTCATAACGGGTCAAGAAACTACTGGTAACACTTACCAGTAAATCTCTAAATCAACCCTGGCCAGGGACTTCCCTGTTATGGCCAATCGAGCACAGCTTAACATCAACCCCCAATACCGGGAGAGACGAAACCCCTCCTATCGCTCATCGCCTCCATGTGACTCGGGACTGTACCCAAAAACCACCGTTTTGCACGCCCTCATGGACGTGGTAAGGTGGAAATCAAAGCACAGCGGGAATCACACAAGACTCTATGACGATCTCGGGTCTATAGACTAACCTGCACAAGTGTCACCAGAGAACTGCCATCTGACGTGAGGTATAATACCATCTGGGAGTTCTCGGCGAGTCCGTCCAGTGTACCCAGTCTCCACTGAGCACCCGTATACCATCTCTGATGTCAAACATCAATGGATATGGGATCATCCATCGCCCATCTCATGAGTCGAGAAGCGTATACGCTAGTCTACACTGGTATATCGATGCCCCGTCTTGATACACCCACGACTAGGGACCTTGAAGGATGTACTTATGGACTACTATGTCCCCACTAGTATGATCCGCATCATAGTCCAGGTAGTCAAGTACACATCCTAAGGGCTTTACCAACATGCACCTATAAGACAGTATAAAGAGACAAGTATACATGTTAAAGTAAAGTGCAACCAGATAGCATACTATCATATCGAGCAAGAAAGTCCTCTCTATATATGTCCAAGCATCCAATATAATATATATCATCTGTACAATACTGGCCTCTAAGGCATACATACAACTAACAATCTCCCATTTGCACTAGGGCCAGCTGCTGTAGTATCGCATACCAAGCATCCCGAAGAGTCTCTCAAACTGTATCTGGGGAATGGCCTTCGTGAGTGGATCCGCAGTGTTGTTCTTCTTGTCAACCCTCCTGACCTCGATCTCCCGGCGATCAACTATCTCCCGAATCAGGTGATACCGCCTCAGAATATGCCTGGATCGCTGATGGGACCTGGGTTCCTTGGCCAAAGCCACCGCTCCATTGTTATCACAATACAAAGGTATTGGATGCTCAATAGATGGAGCCACTCCAAGTTTAGTAATGAACTTCTTGATCCAGACAGCCTCTTTGACAGCATCGTTGGCAGCGATGTATTCAGCCTCCATCGTCGAGTCTGCCACGGTTTCCTGCTTGGAACTCTTCTAGCTAACCGCCCCTCCGTAAAGGGTAAAGACAAATCCCGACTGTGGCTTAGAGTCGTCCTTATCACTCTGGAAGCTCAAATCGGTAAAGGACTCTACTTGGAGTTCTCCGTTACCATACACCAAGAGCATCTCTTTATTCCTTCACAAGTACTTGAGAATGCTCTTCACAGCTGTCCAGTGACTCTCTCCAGGATCAGCTTGATACCTACTCACTACACTTAGTGAGTATGCTACATCGGGTCTAGTACATAGCATCGCATACATGATAGAGCCTACTGCCGAAGCATAGGGTATCCCTTGCATGCGAGCTCTCTCCAAATCAGTCTTGGGAGACATCTCTTTGGAGAGAGTGAGCCCTGAGATCGTGGGTAAAAACCCACGTTTGGACTCTTCCATACTAAACCTCTTTAGTATGGTGTCAATGTACCTGGATTGGGACAATCCCAATATCCTTTTAGATCTATCTCTATAGATTATAATTCCCAATATGCAGGAGGCATCACCAAGATCTTTCATTGAGAATCTTTGTGATAAGAAGAGCTTCACCGATTGCAGCATAGGAATGTCATTTCCTATCAAGAGTATGTCGTCCACGTACAATACGAGGAAGACAACCTTACTTTCTGCCACCTTCTTGTAGATACAAGGTTCATCTACGTTTTTGACGAAATCAAACTCTTTGATAACGACGTCAAAGCAGATGTTCTAACTCCGCGATGCTTGCTTTAATCCATAAATGGATTTAAGCAGCTTGCACACCTTATCGCTGCTCCCACTATTTACGAAGCCCTCTGGCTGAGTCATGTACACGCACTCTTCTAAATCATCGTTTAGAAAGGCGGTCTTAACATTCATTTGCCAGATTTCATAGTCATGATATGCAGCGATGGCAAGTATGATCCGGATGGATTTAAGCATAGCCACTGGAGAAAAGGTTTCGTCATAGTCCACACCTGGTTTTTGACGAAAACCTTTTGCAACAAGTCTAGCTTTGAAAGTCTCCACTTTCCCATCTACACCAAGTTTTTTCTTGAAGATCCACTTGCTCCCAATGGGTTTTACCCCTTCAGGAGCATCTTCTAAAGTCCATACTTTGTTGGTGTACATGGATTCCATCTCGGACCGCATTGCATCCAGCCATTTCACTGAGTCCCCACTCGTGATGGCCTGCTCGAAGCTAGTTGGGTCATCATCAACCATGATGCAATCCTCGCTTCCACCATCCATGAGAAAACCGTAGTATCTCTCAGGTGGGTGAGGAACCCTACTAGATCGGTGGAGAGGCTGAGGTTCGTTGGAAACTACCGAATCCTCCGGTTCAACCAAATCTTCTGTCGTAGTCTGTATTGCTGGAACCTCTTCCAGTTCTACCTCCATGCCACCAATCTCTTTTTCAAGAAATTTCTTTTCTAAAAAGGTGGCATGTCGAGAAACAAACACTTCTTGTTCCTCGGTGTGGTAGAAGATATACCCCAGCGAATGTTTGGGATATCCAATAAACTTACACAGAATGGACCTTGCCGCGAGTTTGTCCGGATTTCTGCGTTTTTACATAGGCCGGGCAACCCCATATCTTAACATAATTAAGGCATGGTCTCTTTCCTTTCCATATCTCATATGGAGTGGTTGGCACAGATTTGGTGGGAACCATATTCAATAGGTCTGCAGCTGTTTCCAGTGCATACCCCCAGAAGGAAATAGGTAACTCAGCTGTGCTCATCATAAAGCGCACCATATCTAATAGGGTGCGGTTCCTCCGTTCCGATACACCGTTGTGCTGTGGTGTATATGGAGGAGTTAGCTGAAAGAGAATCCCATTCTCTTTTAGGAAATCCAGGAATTCATTGCTCAAGTATTCACCTCCTCGATCAGATCGAAGGATTTTAATACTTTTCCCGGTTTGGTTCTCGACTTCTTGTTTATATTCTCTAAATTTCTCAAAAGCTTCTGATTTGTGTTTCATCAAGAACACATATCCGAATCTAGAGAGATCGTCGGTGAATGTAATGAAGTACGCAGAACCATTCCTGGCATGTGTAGACATAGGGCCGCATACATCACTATGTACTAGTCCCAAGAGTTCCGTAACTTTCTCTCCGTGTCCCGTAAACGGAGTTTTGGTCATCTTGCCTTTGAGACATGACTGACAAGTGTCATAAGATGAAAATTCAAACGGATTCAAATATCCATCCTTATGCAACTTAGCTAGTTGTGTCGCATTGATGTGACCCAGTCTACAATGCCACAAGAAGGATTCGTTCATTTCTGAACTCTTCCTCTTGTGTGTGTTTGTTATGCTCAGAACTGTTGATTGATTTAGAACATAAATGCCATTGCACAACGTGCCTGATCCAACCAACCTTTGGTTCAGAAAAATGTTCATAACATTATCCTGTAATACAAAATTATATCCCTCTTTACTTCGTAAAGAAACCGATATAATGTTGCATATCAGATTCGGCATGTAATAGCATTCGTTCAGAATCAATGTATTACCAGTTGGCAATACAAGGTGATATTCCCCGACGGTTTTTGCTGCAACAATTGCACCATTTCCAACCCTTATGTCTTTATCACCTTCTCCAAGTTCTCTACCTTTCTTAAACCCATGTAACTGATTACATATATGGGATCCTGACCCGGTATCTAATATCCAGGACGTAGAGCAAATGGAGAAATAGTTCTCTGTAAATAACACACCCGAAGAAAATGCATCAACATGTACTTTCTTCATTCGGGTGGCATGGGAAACCTGGTATTCCCCTATATCCTGTTCAGTCTTATAACTCTTATAAGAAAGAACGGAACCAACGTTCCCCAGCACAGTATAACATGCGGGTTCGGTCAATACATCCATATTATTATCTTGATTAAGGCATGATATGGTCGCTACCTGGAGAGAGAGAGAGAAGAAAACACTTTAGCTTATGCTCTTGCAAGATCAGATTGGTTATTATTTTATCTAATCAGGATGGCTCCCACTGTTTTTATCAAATCTTCCTTCAAACCCTAAAAGGAAAGACTAGCCGGGATTAATTACACCCTACAACTTCGCCGATCTTTCAGCCAGGCCAGTGTCGGTACTTTGAAGGAGGTTCCCCGTGCTTTCGCACGGACCTAATTAAAGTAAACCTCATTTTCCCAGAGGCGTAACCCCGTTGACACCTTTCTAGACACCTACTTGATCGGCTAATTGTCCTGTGTAAAACTCTCCCGGGAGTAACAATTACTCGCAGTGGGTATCGGGATCCATCTATCTCATAGAAGGTATGCAATCTCATTGCAAATTTCAACACTTGAAATTCCCGATAATATTTTGCCCCTAGCGTCCCATGACCTTGACGCAGGCCAACAAACCATAGTGCGCTAGTCAAGTTCAACCCGTCATTTCTTGATTGAATTAAACCCACCCGTACGACCCTTGACGCAGGCCAACAAAGTCGCACGACTACCCTAATCCAATCTGCATCATATGCATAAGCAGATAAATACTAGTTAGCTACCGCACACTACGCCTTGACGCAGGCCAACAAACGTAGCACGAATACTAAGTAGGACTTATCTGAAATGACGGAGGGCTACGACAGGTTTTTCTGAAAACCTATTGCGTAATGAACTTGATATCGTTGTAGGATCAAGTGAATTTTGAAATGGAGTGATTTTGAGGCTTTCATTAGTTTTGCTAAAGAGGTCACTCCCGGTGAAGGGATCTCGGCTCTTTCCTCATCGAATAAGGTGCGGGATATATAATATATATCACTATGCAAAGCAAAACTCCAAATGCAATCAAAAGCAAACCGAGTGTTGTAGCATCTCCCAGTTTTGCTAAAGAGGTCACTCCCGGTGAAGGGATCTCGGCTCCTTCCCCGTCGAATAAGGTGCAGGGTATATCATATATACTGCTATGCAAAGCAAAACTGTAGCTACCCTTTTTATTTGAAAATTTGATTCTACAACATCTTTTAGGTTTCTTTTCTTTCATTAATCACATTAATGAAGTCCCATCATTTAAGTCACCTAAACATCACAGATAAATACGACGTACACTTATACCATCCGCATTCGTGTCGATGTCCTCTCGTGCACCGTTAGGTTAGGTAACTAACGGCAGAGCAGGGCAGGGCTAGCGCGGGTGTAAAACATAAGTAACGTCTATATAATATATCATATATACTATATACAGTATTTATCACAGCACATCATATGATCACATCACAGATATCGCAGCAGAAGAAACATATGAAACATTGGATATACTAGGACGTCCGTATTTTATTTTGAGCCTCTATAAAATACGGATTCCACGATCGCGACAAATAGCCAAACCCACACCCCTAGACCCCTACGAGAGTGGCAAGCAACCCTACCAATTCTAGAGTTAGGAGACCCGGACTTGACTCCTCGAGTTGGTCTCCCACTGGACTCCAGAACCCGGTTACTTGTGCTCTCCTCCTTGGGTCTATCCTAGTGCGGAAAAGTAAATAATATACAAATGGTGACACCGACCTCATCCCGGAAGTGCCCCAATAAAAGAATATTACATACATTTAATTTTACATGAATGAAAATAAAAACTCTCATCTCACATAAACCCCCCTGGCTATTCATAACGCGACAATCCAATATAACATATCCAGCAACACAGAACATCACATGTCATCAACGTAAGTAAATATGCGCATCCCAATTGTCGTTGACATATAGCAACGAAACCGGCGATATCACATATTACACTTACGGTCGCAGAAAAGGAAGTGTAAAACTACAACATTTGGAATTCATAATCTCTTTAGACATCGTAAATCCGAAATATCACATATTTCGCATTTCATGCCTAACTGTATGAATTCCACATATTGTATCACATTCCAGATAAATAGACAGTATTAAACTTTCCGATCGAATAATCAAATACCTAAGATTTCCATAATAGCTCAACACTTGAGCGGAGTTCAAAAATTCCAGAATACGTCATAGTAGCAACGGTCCAGCTGTAGAAGGGTCAAGCCAACGCCTCACATGTGGCACGCCGTACTGCCCCAAACCCTAAGGTTAAAAAGGCAGTTCAAGACGGTCACATAATCGAGTTAAGGTTTGTTGTCTTCTAGAGGGTCCATCGCGTCACATGCACGTATTTCAGAAAGATTTAAACCCGAGAAAAATTCAACACTTGAATGTTTTTCGTGCCGGGAAAAATTGAGTTAATGATATCTGTTCGAACATTTTAATACTTTCTAAATTATTCGGAATAACAAAACAAAATTAAATTCTCCGATCGAATCGACGATTACAAAATAAACCCCAAAATACTCAACACTTGAGTCAGATTAAAAATACCCATAAAACATAAATCACAGAATTGGAAATTACTGTGGAAAACTGACTGCATGATTCTCCTATATTGCCGCGGATCCGCGGCCCAAGAGGGCTACGGCCGCGGTTCCGCGGTGGTTTATACTGTTCATTGTCTCGTTTTTCATTGTAATTCATATAAAACCCTGCTGAATTTTTTAGGCATTTTTAATTCCAAAAAATCACAGATTTTGAAAAAAGTCCAGAGAGGGGGTTAAATTTGCGTATTCGGGTTCATTCGGAGTTTTAACTTCGTTAACACATCGCCTAATGCTCTAGCTAGGCTCTGATACCACTGTAGGGTTACTAGGTACACTAACAAGGCTCAACAAGGCATCGATTATGCCAAAATTAAATTTTTATGTGCCGAACAACCCTAAGCAAGATCGTATACTAGAGTTTAGGCGACACATATGGCAAGTAAACAACTTTACTCTAAAAGGAATACGAAATACAACCTTTGTAGATCGGTCCTTCACTTCTAGAGCTCCTTGTCGTAGTTCCTTCGCTGCGATCAAAGTTCTCCCGGGCTCTTGCATGGCTTCACGAGGCGAAAGATGCGACCTTGCTTGAAGTCTCCGAGGCCGAAGATGATCTACGTCGAGGGAATTCCGACTCAAGCTACTACTTCACTAACTAGAGAATTAGTGAAGTAAACACCCTAAACTAAAGTTTTAATCTGGTAGAGGATGGAGAAATAGGAAGTGGGTTCTCTTTAGAATTTTATTTCTCATAATGATTCTCACTTTGGATCAAACCCTAGCAAGCCTTTTCTTTTGAACCAAGAAGAAGATGAACAAAAGAAAATGAATAGGATAATGATCAAGTGTGTGGGCTAACCATGGTGAGTGAGTATCATGTAATAACTCTTGTTGAGACTTAACCCTAGGCTAATTGTTATGGTTGGGTTAATAAAAATCTATAGTAAAAACAAACTCAAGTTGAATTAGTCAATGCATCCACAAGCTTCCACAAGCTTCATGCATTTTCTAATCCTCCACTTGATTTTGTAATTACTTTAAATATTAAAAACCCAAACTAAAAATTAGCATAGTGTAAGTCTCATACACCCATGGATGATGTATCATCAACCATGATACAAAAATATAACACATTTTAATATATATATCATATATATAGTAAAGATATGTACATGTGAGAAAATATCCTAAGTGAACATGTGTTAGTTAATGTAAACTAGTATATCAAATATACAATTATACAATAAATTATTAAATCAACACTTGACTTAATAATCCGGTCATATCACATATAACCGACTAACATCCAATGTATCGACTTATCGAATCAATACTTGATTCGATAACCCGGCTATATCATATATAACCGACCGATACATAAAGTTGCAAGAATAGAATACGGTATCACATACACGCATTATTCTCGGTCCCGCACATATCACATATGCGCTCTTATTTCGTTTTGCCTGAGCCAGTAAAACCTCTATGTAGGACTCTAAAGACTCGTCAATACGCCGGCAGTAGGTGATGATCACATCAAGCACCCACAAGCCGTCAGCGGTACTAGCTGGACGTAACGGCTACTCGGGTATTGAGCGATCAGAAGATCAGCAAGCAAGCCCGCTCCAACTCCTGTAAAAGCATGCCGGTAACACTTCCCGTACAGTCCGGTCTCCTCGTCTGATATGTCGCATATCAAGTCTAGGGGTGGTGAACGTCAGACCCCAATAACCGATAAGTCGTGTCGATGTGAGGATCATAACGGGTCGAGAAACTACTGGTAACACTTACCAGTAAATCTCTAAATCAGCCCTGGCCAGGGACTTCCCTGTTATGGCCAATCGAGCACAGCGCAACATCAACCTCCAATACCGGGAGAGACGAAACCCCTCCTATCGCTCATCCCCTCCATATGACTCGGGACTGTACCCAAAAACCACCGTTTTGCACGCCCTCATGGACGTGGTAAGGTGGAAATCAAAGCACAGTGGGAATCACACAAGACTCTATGACGATCTCGGGTCTACAGACTAACCTGCACAAGTGTCACCAGAGAATTGCCATCTGACGTGAGGTATAATACCATCTGGGAGTTTTCGGCGAGTCCGTCCAGTGTACCCAGTCTCCACTGAGCACCCATATACCATCTCTGATGTCAAACACCAATGGATATGGGATCATCCATCGCCCATCTCATGGGTCGAGAAGCGTATACGCTAGTCTACATTGGTATATTGATGCCCCGTCTCGATACACCCACGACTAGGGACCTTGAAGGATGTACTTATGGACTACTATGTCCTCATTAGTATGATCCGCATCATAGTCCAGGTAGTCAAGTACACATCCTAAGGGTTTTGCCAATATGCAACTATAAGACAGTATAAAGAGACAAGTATACATGTTAAAGTAAAGTGCAACCAGATAGCATACTATCATATCGAGCAAGAAAGTCCTCTCTATATATGTCCAAGCATCCAATATAATATACATCATCTGTACAATACTGGCCTCTAGGGCATACATACAACTAACAGTGACCTCTCACATGCTAGCATGTGATGGGGTCCAAAAGGACTGCAATTAAATGGGGTCCTCCCCTCACGTGCTAGCATGTGATGGGGGCAAAAAGAGCTCCGAAAAAAATATATATTTTTTTACATGGAGTTCAACTTCAAAAGATTTTTTTTTGTGGAGTTAAACTCTAAAAGAATTTTAAATATGGAGTTCAACTCCAAAAAGATTTTTATTGTGGAGTTAACCTCCAAAAGAGTTTTAAATAGAGTTCAACTCAAAAAAGATTTTTATTGTGGAGTTAAACTCCAAAAAGTGTTTTAAATGGAGTTCAACTCCAAAAAAGGATTTTTATTGTGGAGTTGAACTCCGAAAGAATTTTATATGGAGTTAAACTCCTAAAAAGAATTAATGTGGAGTTAAACTCCCCCCAAAAAGATTTTTACTGTGGAGTTAAACTCCAAAAGAATTTTATATGGAGTTAAACTCCTAAAAAGATTTAATGTGGAGTTAAATTCCCCAAAAAACTGATTTTTACTGTGGAGTTAAACTCCAAAAGTATTTTTGTAGTGGAGCTAAACACCAAAATAATTTTATTTGTGGAGTTAAATTCCAAAAGATTTTCTCCTTTCTCTTTTGAGAAAAAACCCAAAATGGGTTCTCTTGAAACTCCAAGATCTAGATCTTGGATGATAAAAAAAGAGACCCTTTTTCTTCTCTTGATGGAGTCTTGGGATGTGGGTTTATGGTAAAACTTTGTTTAGTTTAAAAAAAAAAAAGTGCTAAGCTCTTGATTTATTTGGAAAATGAAAAGGAAGAGGAAGAACTTCAAAAAGAGAGAGTGGAGGCACAAACCCTAGTTTTTTGAGCGAATGAAAAGTTGTTTCTTTTATTCATCATCATGTTGCCTTATATAGGCTTACATATTTACATATAGCCTCTTGGGCTTTACAAAATGACATTTTGCCCATCCCATGGCTCATGTGCCACTTCTTTTTGCACATAAATCATGGGCTTTACAAAAATTTGGCTTTATGCCCATTCATGCATTAAAAAATTACATTAAAATTATTTATTACATGATTTTTATGTTAGCATGGGGAGGCTGGCCGCGGGCTTGACTTGGGCATGGGCCCTCTTGACCTGGGTTTGGGCCCACCTGGCTTGGGGTTGACCTTGACTTTGACTTGGTCAACCGCGGTGCAAATTTTGACCCCAACAAAGTGCCCCCCATCAATAAATGTACACCACACATTTGAGTTGTGTGCAAGAAATTTATGGATCTTGAAGATGGACTTCAAGGTGGAACATCATTCCGAGGGCGGAGCATCCCTCGGGAAGCATGATTCCCGGAGATCGGAGTATCATTCCGATTTGCGGAGCATAATTCCATAGTCGGAGTATCATTCTGAAGAGTCAGAGTATAATTCCGAGGGTTGGAGCATAATTCCGGGATCGGAGCATCATTCCTGAAGAGCGGACCATTATTCCAGGGATCAGAGCATCATTCCGAAGAGCGGAGCATGATTCCAGGGATCGGAGCAACATTCCGAAGAGCCGGAGCATAATTCCGAAGGTTGGAGCATAATTCCATGATCGGGGTATCATTCCTGAAGAGTGGAGCATTATTCCAGGGATCAGAGCATGATTCCGAAGAGCGGAGCATGATTCCAAGGATCGGAGCATCATTCCGAAAAGCGGAGCATTATTCCAGGGATCGGAGCATGATTCCGAAGAGCGGAGCATGATTCCAGGAATCGGAGTATCATTCCGAAGAGCGGAGTATCATTCCGAAGAGCGGTGCATGATTCCAGAAGAGAGGAGCATGATTCTAGGGGCCGGAGCATCATTTCGAAGAGCGGAGCATGATTCCAGGAATCGAAGCATCATTCCGAAGAGCGGAGTTTCCAGGGATCGAAGCATCATTCCGAAGAGCGGAGCATGATTCCAGGGATCGGAGTATCATTCCGAAGAGCGGAGCATGATTCCAGGGATCGGAGCATCATTCCAAAGAGCGGCAGACATTCTGACCGAAGCATAATTTCGATGCAGAGGTTGATTCCCAGGAGAAATATAATTCTGACAGGGAAGGCAGATACTTCGAGGCAAAGCATGATTTCGACACGGGGTTCATTCTGAGACGAAGCATGATTCCGGCGCAGAGCTTGTTGGCTGACTTGATTCCGAGACGAAGCATAATTTCGACAAGGAAGGCAGATACGCCGAGGCGAAGCATGATTTCGACCCGGGGTACATTCTGAGACGAAGCATGATTCCGGCGTAGAGCTTGTTAGTTGACTTGATTCCGAGAAGAAGCATAATTTCAACAGGGAAGGCAAATACTCCGAGGCAAAGCATGATTTCGACACGGGATACACTCTGAGACCAAGCATGATTCCGACACAGAGATTGTTGATTTGATTTTATTTGGGTTGACATCAGCATCGCTACACTGGAATATGGTACCAGGAGCAAATTAGCATCCGTCTTTGAGAGGATTTGGGGATTTTGGTTTTGGTCGGCATCTGCATTGCTGCACTGGAATAATGCCAGGAGCAACTCATCATTTGCCCAAGGAGGATTTGGGAATTGGTTTTTGTTTGGCATCAGTATCGCTACACTGGAATATGGTACCAGGAGCGAATCATCATTTATGCTTGCTTGTCAAGAAGCGACGGCTTAGGAGACAGGTTTTAGGTCCCTATCACCTAAGAATTTTCAATTTTGTGAGCCGTAAGGGTGTCACAAAGCATTTTCTCCCTACGAGTCGTAAGGATCCCGTAGGTGTATTTTCTCCTTAGGAGTCGTGAGGACCCCCAAGTGTGTTGCTCCTTTGTGAGTCGTAGGCATCTCACGCAGGAATTTTCTCCTCACAAAGTCGAGAGGACTTTGCGAGTGCATTTCATCTCTTTTTCACGAGTTTGCGCCCTTTCGGATTTTCACAAACTCACCGGCAGTCCTGCTGTTTTTACTCACGGAGCCCTTTCGGGTTTTCATCCGTGCCCATTTTTCTTGTGGACATACTTTTTTTTTAATCTTCATCGCCGGTGGGACTTTGAATGTGGTCTTGCCGGTAGGACTCGAGAGAAATTAGGATCGTTTTAAGCCCGTGGTTTGTATACGGTTTTGCAGGATGTATGATCGAGACGTAGGGCTGGAAAATTTTTGGGACTTTGTCAGCATCTGCATCGCTGCACTGGAATATGGTACCAGGAGCGACTCATCATTCTCCGTTGGGGTATGAGATTTGGAATTTGGTTGGCGTCTGCATCGCTGCACTGGAATATGGTACCAGGAGCAACTCATCATTCGCCATTGGGATTTGGAATTTAGTTGGCGTCTGCATCGCTACACTGGAATATGGTACTAGGAGCGACTCATCATTCGCCATTGGGGTATGGGATTTGGAATTTGGTTAGCGTCTGCATCGCTGCACTGGAATATGGTACCAGGAGCGACTCATCATTCGCCATTTGGAGGATTTTTTTACCGCGATTGCTCTATCATTTCAGCTTTTCTTATCGCGAAGGTCGCGATTGCCCCATCATTTCGGCTATTTATTCGCGGTTGCCCCATCATTTCGGCTTTATTTTCATCTTTATTTTTACTCGCTGATTTTTATTGCGAGTTGCCCCAACATTTCGGCTTTTTATTATTATTATTTTTTATTTTTATTTTTTGTTTTATTTACACAGTTTTACATCCCCAGTTTAACGACTTAGAGGTCGATTATTCCCCCAGTTTAACGACGTGGTGGTCGGCTGTTTTCAGAGAAAGGCAGATGTCTGAGAGAATCAGTTTCACGAAGAACTTCGGTCTCCGTTTGTATGAAATTGGCGGTCGCGGCTTGACTATTTAGTAACACACGTTTGGACAGTTCTATCTCTCCTGCCTTATATTGCTTTTCAACACAATCTTTGAAGACGAAGCAGTCCTCAATGGCATGACCTATCACTCTGTGATAGGGGCAGTATTTGGGGTCGTCCGTCATATTCGCTTCCTGCGGTCTTTTTGACTCTGGCAGTTGTAGACCTTTCCTCAGGACGTCTTTGAATATTTTACGGATTTTGTCCCTCCTGAAAGAATAAACCTTATCCAGCTTCTCTTTCAGTGGAGATTCTCCTCCCTCTCCGTATACTGGCTTCCGAGGCTGGTTGGCACTAGGCCCACTCATCCCTCGCTTATTTCGGTTAGCTGAAGTGTTGAAAGATTCGGTATCATCGGAATTTCCGCCTTTGCGATTTTCGTCCTTTCGGTTTCTGCAGGACCTATTGTTATTTTGGAAGTCAGAGGAGGACTCCTGCTTTGAGCATTCCAACATCTGAACTTTCCTGGCCAGCTCTTGGAATGTTTTGAGACCCGCGGTGCATCGTAACGGGGCCATCCAATTGTTGAGATTTCCGACGAGGAGACTGACAGATTGGTCCTGCTCTATCGGCGGTTCACATTTGACGGAGAGATTGCACCATCGGATTATAAAATCCGCGCCGCTTTGGTTGTTCTTTAGCTTGGTCCTTATAAGGTCGGCGATGATGATCTTATCGCTGACACTCATGAACCTTTGTCGAAACAAAGATTCCATTTGGACGAAAGTAGTAACGGAGCCATCCGGTATGCTCGCGTACCAGTCGAAAGCGACATCGGTCAGGTTATTAACGAACTGGCGGAGGAAAAGCGCATCATTGCCCCCAGTATTTCTGCATGAGGCTTTAAAGTGGGCGATGTGCTGATTCGCATTTCCCGTCCTATCAAATCTTCCGAATTTAAGGATGACATAGCCGCTAGGAAATTCTACCAGATCATACTGAGTAGGATATGGTCTCCCGCTACTGCTAACATCTTTTTGCGCTTCGGCTTCAGCTACCAATGTTTTGACTTTGTTGGCAACCAAATCCATGATTTGATCTTGAGTTAGCGGGTTACTGTCATCGGTAGCCAAGACATTTCCCGAGATAGGATGTGACTGATTTTCATGCGGTCCGCCCACTTTTGGATTTGAGAGAATAGGCGTCGGCTGTCTCGGGACACTGTTTCCCGGTTCATGAGCAGAGCCTTGCGCCTGATTAGGCGGCTGAGAGTCAAGTTGGGTCGTGAGCTGTAAGACGACGTTTGTCAAGTCGTCAATTTTTGAGTAGAGTTTGGCCGTCTCCTTGTCTTTGCTTCTGAGCTGTTTTTGGTGCTCTTGGAGAAGTTGCTGCTCTGCGTTCTTGGGACGGAAGATTGGCTCCTCTTCGCTTTCGGAGCCCAACTCCTCATGCACTGAGGGCTCTCTCTGCTTATCAGCCTCACTGGAAGGGTCTTCATTACCTTCCAGAGGAGGACGGTCTTGGAATGTGGCAGCCATATTTATACCAGATTGGATTTGAGATGTGGTGGCCCCATCCTTGCTTTTGTTGCGAAGGTTGTCGCTGCGACGCGTGCTCACCATGTAGATGGTGTGGATAACACATTCAGCCATCCTTTCATCACTGGCAGCTGGTTTCGCGGAGCGGTCCGTGCTATGGAAATTCATAAATTTTAACATGGCTAGAGCCCGAGCACTTTTGTTGGCTCTGTATCTGAGCCGCTTCTGCCTCAACTTCTCTGCCTTGAGCGCTTGGCAGGCTTCTACTCTTCGGGAAGCCGCCATAGGCTGAGTGATGGGGGGTTTAAGAAGACATCCGCCCGCGTGTCCGTCAATGGTATCGCCTGGGCTTGCCCACACGTCTGGCAACTTCTTTTGTTCTGATGGCTTTGCCCCCAACAGGGGCCATGGAGAGCCGTTTGAACACCGACTCGCGTTTAGGTTGGGGCGCCCTCGAGATCAACACATTTGGCCTTTTTCCTTTCGAGGCCGGTTTATCGGTTACCGGAGCTTGAGGTGCAGGAATGGCATTAGGCGAGACAAACAGAATAGACCCAAATTGTAGCAGCGGTTCTTCCCACTGTCGTTCGAGACTTGCCAGAAGGACCGTCCTGGAGTCCATCTTCATCGTGTATGAGATGGGAGCTGAGTTCATGTTTGGAGACATTGTTAAGAAATGATTGCTTGAAAACCTGTATGAAAGAGGATTATTTTAGTATAAATATAGATATGTATATTGATTGAATTCGCATGAACGTTTAACCCGAAATATGGGAGGAGAGATTACGTCCCACCGGGCATTCCAGAAATCTGTAGGGTATTTTTCGTCACCCCATTGAGATGGGAATGCGTGCGCTTGTCAGGCTCATTACAGATTCCCCCTGCCTAGGGTAAGCTGGGGTTTATTAATTGTAAAGATCCGAATCTTCGGCAGCCGCGAACTAAGCTGCCATTAATTACCTCTCGCCTTTGGGGCGAGAGAACCTCCAATTGACGGGTCAAACAGGTCATGCGAACTCAATATGCAGTGTACGTATGCTTTTTTTTCCGTTTTGTTCCATTCGTTAAAAAAAGGGATATATGTATTTTTCTATATATATAAAAAATACAGAAATAAATAAGTAGATAAATATTTAGAGAAATGTTTTTTATTTTAATTTATTATATATTTTTTTAATTTTAAAATATTATTTATAATTTATTTAATATTTATTTTATTTTATTTTTTTAAATAAAAAAAGATTAAAATAAAAATAAGATGGAAGAAAGAAGAAGAAGAAACAGATTTAAAAGGGGGGGGGGACATAGGCTCCCATTTAATGCGAGCCTCCCCACACATGCACATGCTAGCATGTGAGGGTCACATGCTAGCATGTGACTAGCATGTGACCCCTAGCATGTGAGGGGGGCTAAAAGGGTCATATGCTAGCATGTGACCCCTAGTATGTGAGGGGGGGGGCCAAAAGGGCTCCCATTAAATGAGAGTCCTCCCCTCACGTGCTAGCATGTGATGGGGGCAAAAAGAGCTCCAAAAAAAAATGTTTTTTTCACATGGAGTTCAACTCCAAGAGAATTTTTTTTGTGGAGTTAAACTCCAAAAGAATTTTAAATATGGAGTTCAATGCCAAAAAGATTTTAAATGGAGTTCAACTCTAAAAAGATTTTTATTGTGGAGTTAAACTCCAAAAAGAGTTTTAAATGGAGTTCAACTCCAAAAAGTGTTTTAAATGGAGTTCAACTCTAAAAAAGGATTTTTATTGTGGAGTTGAACTCCGAAAGAATTTTAAATGTGGGGTTAAACTCCGAAAGAATTTTATATGGAGTTAAACTCCTAAAAAGAATTAATGTGGAGTTAAACTCCCCCAAAAAAGATTTTTACTGTGGAGTTAAACTCCAAAAGAATTTTATATGGAGTTAAACTCCTAAAAAAATTTAACGTGGAGTTAAACTCCCTCCAAAAAAAGATTTTTACTGTGGAGTTAAACTCCAAAAGAATTTTTGTAGTGGAGCTAAACTCCAAAATAATTTTATTTGTGGAGTTAAACTCCAAAAAATTTTCTCCTTTCTCTTTTGAAAAGAAAGCCAAAATGGATTCTCTTGAAACTCCAAGATCTAGATCTTGGATGATAAAAAAAGATCATTTTTCTTCTCTTGATGGAGTCTTGGGAGGTAGGTTTATGGTAAAACTTTGTTTAGTTTAAAAAAAAGAGAGCTAAGCTCTTGATTTATTTGAAAAATGAAAAGGAAGAGGAAGAACTTCAAAACGAGAGAGTGGAGGCACAAACCCTAGTTTTTTGAGGGAATGAAAAATTGTCTCTTTTATTCATCATCATGTTGCCTTATATAGGCTTATATATTTACATATAGCCCCTTGGCTTTACAAAATGGCATTTTGCCCATCCCATGGCTCATGTGCCATTTCTTTTTGCACATAAACCATGGGCTTTACAAAAATTTGGCTTTATGCCCATTCATGCATAAAAAAACTACATTAAAATTATTTATTACATGATTTTTATGTTGGCATGGGGAGGCTGGCCGCGGGCTCGACTTGGGCATGGGCCCGCTTGACCTGGGCTTGGGCCCACCTGGCTTGGGGTTGACCTTGACTTTGACTTGGTCAATCGGGGTGCAAATTTTGACCCCAACAGGCCTGAGATCTCCGCAAACTCCTCCAGGGAGATTGAAACCTCCCGATCCGATAGGAGAAAGGTGTGTGTCGGGATGTAACATTGCTTTAAAAAAGCCTTAATCCACCACACCGGAGGCATCGGATACTGGAAAAGCGACGCATAGATAGCAGGGTACAGCCCAAGCTTCAATAACGCCGACTTTTTTGCCGATAAGATGTACCGGGCCCACTGCAGGTATCCGGCCGAATGACGAGGAATCAGGCCAATCATATACACCTGTCCTCATGGGTGCGACTCGCCCTGACATATGCGCCGCCCCAGAATATCTAAAGCCATCGGCGGCTGCATAGGTATCACGGCCATAGAGGGCTGAAGGCGACCCTCTAAGGTCCAGTGGACCTTCTCTACGACATAGTTAGCCTAGGGTGAGTCGGCATAGTGAACAGCGGAGATTGGTTCTGAAGGCGTCGCACAAGAGAAGCTGCGTCGACCCTGAATAATCTGGTTGTACCACAACCCCCACAAATGAAGCAACTTCTACTCCGGGCCATGATCCTTGATCAGTGCAAAAACTTCTCGGTCTACGGGCGCGTCGGCGAAAGCGCTCTCCGAACGAACGAATGGGAAAGAAGTGTCGTAAGACATAGTACCTGCACGGGAAGAACGAGGGTTAGCCGTCTATGCTACAGTCCAAAGCTTAGTACTTGATACTTTAAGTTTGTACCACACTGTAATGCAGTGGAAAGGGATCAAAGGGGACCCACAAAACCAAGATGACGGCTCATCATTGATGAGACAGTCAATCATTAGAAAGAATTTTTTTAAAAAAGATTCTCGTTCAATGAGAGATTTCTTGGGTTAAGAGTTAACTCCTTTGAGAGCAGCACTCTTTTACAGTGGTCACCTCTGTCATTATGCGGGAAATAAAAAATTCCCCAAAATTTCTAAGAGCAATGCTCTGTCAACTTTAATGGGGAATAAAAATTCCCCAAAAATTCTTAGGTTCATGCTCTGTGAGAACGATGGAGTAATCCATCAAAACCGTAAAAAAACAAAGCTTTTTACAAAGTAAAAATTCCGAGATCTTTAAGATCTACAAAATGAACTCTAAGAGTTCTTCATTAAAGGGTTAAGAAACCCTAAAAAAGAATGGTTTTTCTGATCTATGATCAAAGAAGAGCAAAGCTCGGGTTTTTAATTAACGGGTTGAGAAACCCTAAGAATCTTTAGGATCTGTGAATCTAAGTAGAGCAAAGCTCTGTTAATGGGTTCAAATCTTACCAAATTTTTGCACAGAGTTTTAACTCTTAAGGAATTTCCTTTGGACAGAGAGCGGTGCTCTGAAGGAGAATTAAATTCTCAGAAAAAATAAGAACGGAAGAAGATGAACAGAAATCATCTCAAGGGCCAAAGGCCCTATTTATAGGTGTTGGAAGTCGATCCAACTTCCGAGTTGATCCGACGGTAATAAAGCTGCCACCGCTGCACTCACGTGTAAGCCACATGAGCGCAATAGTGGGGGGGGCATTTGTTTCCCCAATTGAGAGCAAAGCTCTATTCAACATTCAAAATTTGAACTGTGCCAGGAGCGCCAGCGCTAAGAGTCAAAGACTCTGAGGCAGCGCCTCACGTGCAAAGTACGAGAGCGCTGACCGCCAAGAGCGCCGGCACTGAAGAGTCAAAGACTCTGAGACAGCGCCTCACGTGCAAAGCACGAGAGCGCCAAGAGCGCCAGCGCTGAAGAGTCAAAGACTCTGAGGCAGCGCCTTACGTGCAAAGCACGAGAGCGCTCGCGCTAGGAGCGCCAGCGCTAGGAGCGCCAGCGCTAAGAGTCAAAGACTCTGAGGTAGCACCTCACGTGCAAAGCACGAGAGCGCCAAGCGCTAGAAATAAATGTTCTCCACCATTGGATCAAAGATCCAACTAAGATGAATAAATCATCAAATTACAGAATAAAATTCTGTTGAAAAAATACTCCTCAAATCTTTCCAAACAGGAAAGATTGTGCTATGTAAATCAGAGTACCATTGGATCAAATATCCAATGGTGATTAAAAATCACTATGATACAGAATGAGTTCTGTATGGGAGAATATTTCTCCAATCTTGTTAAAAACGAGAAGATTGTCTTCTGTAAAACAGAAGCCCTTGGATCAAAGATCCAACGGTGGGAAATATTCCCCAAATCAATCAGAGATCTCTCAATGAAAGACTTCCTTAACTGATTCAACAAATCAACCTCCACTATATAAAGGCCCCAAGACTTCAAGTCTTAAAGAGAGGAACCCCCCCTCCAAACTTGGAGAAATTTCAAAAAGAAGAGCAAGCTTTGAAAAGAAGAAATTCTTCAAGGTAAATAAAACAGAGAGATCAAAGCATCTCATAAAAGAAGAACTTAGTTCTTTCCTAGATCATAGATCTATAAGACAGAGGTCTTTCATGAAAAGAGATTATAGCATCTCATCATAAAAGGAAGGGGGGAGAAGAACTTAATTCTCTTCAGATCACAGATCCACAAAGACAAAGTCTTTCACAAAAACAGAAGAGATTGTAATATCTCCTATAAAAATAAGAACCTTGTTCTTAGAGCCACGAGACAAAGTCTCTTATAAACGAGAACTTAATTCTCAGAGCACAAAATTGATCAAGAGCGCTCCGCACTAATTGGCTGGCGCTCTGCGCCAAGCGCGCCACGTGCTACGCACGTGTGCGCTATTTCACAAGAAGCGCTCCGCACTCATTGGCTGGCGCTCAGCGCCACGTGCTCCTCACGTGGGCGCTACTTAATAAAGAGCGCTCTGCACTCATTGACTGGCGCTCAGCGCCAAGCGCGCCACGTGCTCCTCACGTGTGCGCTATCTCACAGGAAGCGCCTTAGTGCTCTAAGTCTGGCGCTCAGCGCCAAGCGCGCCACGTGCTCCTCACGTGTGCGCTGTGAGAATATAAACTGTTCTTTAAATAAAGCCCCAGAGCCATAATGAGTGCTCAACACTCAATAAATGACAAAAAAATTGTCAGAACCCAAACTAATGCTCAGCATTGTTAAATAAAAAAGGACTGAGCCTAATTAAATGTTCAACATTTTAACTGAGTGGGCCGAGCCCAAGTTGGACACAGATCCCTAATTCAGATTAATTGTGCTCATACGCTTATAAATCTTTTCAACTGATCTTAGTCCCAAACTTGACTACAGATCTCCCAACCAACATTGGTTCAAGGTTACGTCTCTTCATGCCTCTGATATATGTCGTTGTAATTCCTCAACGTCTTCAGAGAGATGGAGGGTCCCAATAACCAATAACTTTTGGTGCATCCCCAAACGGTTGAACCAAAACCACACAGACTATGACGTCTTTAAACTGGACTATGATGTCATTAAATTTTATGGACTATGGGGTCCTTAAACTCATGGACTATGATGTCCTTAAACTTTATAGACTGTGAGGTCCTTAAAACTCATAAACTATGATGTTTTTAAACTCTACAGACTATGATGTCTCTAAACTGACATGGCCTATGATGTCCTTAAACCCATTGGACCGCAACGTCCCTAAACTAAAACGATAGAGTCCAAATGCTCTTTTGTTGGATATAAATAATCCTGTTAAGTAGATCTTAGTCTAAAATTAGACTAACATATCCTTAACAAACGTTTAAGTTGATCTTAGTCTCAAATGAGATTAACGATCCTTAAACCCAATCCAAACCCAAATATAAGAAAATACGGATTTGGACTAATCCACGCCCTACGGGCGACAACATAAATTAGTCTCCGTATACAATCCACGGGCAACCACAAATAAACAAACACACATGACATGAAGTGACCTTCTGGAGCAGGAGAAAGTGGTTATCGCTACGCGGTAACGTAATTAACTGCAGGGGCTTGCGCCTGCAGGGAAGAGCGTCCCCATAATCAAAAACCCCCTCAAAAGACGGCTTTTCTGAATGGAAATTTAGAAGAGAGCGTCTATATGGATCAGCCAGAGGGTTTCAATCAGAGTGGGAGCAGCGGGAAAGTATGCAAGCTGCTTAAGTCTATTTATGGACTAAAGCAGGCATCGCGGAGTTGGAACATCTGTTTTGATGAGACAGTCAAAGAATATGACTTTATCAAAAATCCAGATGAACCGTGCATATATAGTAAAGTTGTGGCCAGAAGTGTCGTATTCCTCGTCTTGTACGTGGATGACATTCTATTAATAGGAAATGACATTCCTATGCTACAATCTGTCAAAGGATTCTTGTCACACAGGTTCTCCATGAAAGACCTGGGTGATGCCTCTTACATTCTGGGGATCCGAATCTATCGTGATAGATCCAAGAGGATGTTGGGACTTTCGCAGTCCAGGTATATCGACACTGTACTGAAAAGATTCAGTATGGAAGATTCTAAGCGCGGTAATCTACCGGCTTGTCACGGAATCACCCTCTCCAAAGAGATGTCTCCCAAGACTGATTTGAAAAAGGAACGCATGTCTATTATACCCTACGCTTCTGCGGTAGGCTCTATAATGTATGCGATGTTGTGTACCAGACCAGATGTTGCTTACGCACTGAGCGTGGTAAGCCGGTATCAGTCAGACCCAGGGGAGAAACACTGGATAGCAGTAAAGAACATTCTCAAGTATCTGAGGAGGACTAAGAAGATGTTTTTGGTTTACGGCGGAAAAGACCTCAGGTTGGAGGCCTTTGCTGATTCCGGCTTCCAGAGTGATAAGGACGATTCCAAGTCCATGTCGGGTTATGTCTTTACCCTCAATGGAGGGGCGGTGTGCTGGAAGAGCTCCAAGCAGGACACCGTTGCTGACTCGACGATGGAAGCGGAGTATATAGCTGCTTGCGATGCCGCAAAAGAAGCAGTCTGGATGAAGAAGTTCCTAACAGAACTTCAGGTTGTTCCTACCATAGTTGATCCAATACCTCTGTATTGCGACAACAACGGAGCTATAGCTTTAGCAAAGGAACCAAGGTCCCATCAGAAGTCCAGACACATCTTGAGGCGGTATCACCTGATCAGGGAGATCATTGATCATCAGGAGATCGAGGTTCGGAGAGTTGCTTCTGAAGAGAACATTGCTGATCCATTCACGAAGGCCCTTCCTCAGATTCAGTTCGAGAGGCTACTCGAGATCATCGGTCTACGATATGCCAGTACATGGCCCTAGTGCAAGTGGGAGATTGTTAGTGTTTATGCCCTAGAAGGCCATTACTGTATCATACTAGTTTGTATATTACTTAATGGAAGCTTGGGATATTCACATGTATATAACAGTCTTGCTAAACATGGTAGTATGCTACTTGGTTTTTCTATCTTAATATGTGAGTGTACGTATTGATAGAGCTCTTAGGATCTTGCTTGTCTACCAGCGTTGTGATGGCAGTCACACTAGTGGGGGCTGGGTAGTCTACAAGCACATCCTTATTCAGGTCCCTGGTCGTTGGATTATCGAGACAGAGCATCGATACTCCGGAGTAGACTAGTGTGTACGCTTCTCATCCCAGTTGGGGAGATGGTCTGTCCCACAGCCGTCGGTACGTCGTACTGGAGATAGTATGCAGGTGCTCGTTAGGTTACGGGTACACCGGACAGGACTCACAGGGAACTGTTGGTTGGTTTGATACCAGTCGTCAGTGAGCAGTTCCCAGGTGACATGAGTACAGCATAGTCCGCAGACTTGACACTGCTACTTCGCCTCGAGTGTGTCCCACTGTTCTTAGATTGCTACCCTACCACGGCTCAAAGGAGTCGTGCAAACAGGCAGCAGTTGGGTGCAGTCCCGAGCACTTGGAGGCAGTGGCGGTTAGACAGGATTCGTCCCTCCCGGTATTGGGAGTAGATATCGTGCTGTGTCAGAGAGCCATTACGCAAAGTCCCTGGCCAGGACAAGCGATATTTGCTGGTAGGTTCCAGTAGTTTCTCAGGGTGTAATGGGCTTCCCTCCGACACGACTTATACCGCTATTAGGGGACTGACGCTTGCCGCCCCCTAGGCCCGATATGCGATAGTCTTGGACGAACGGACCGGACTGTATGGAGATTGTCACATCAGACTCAGTAGGAGTTCGGATGGGTTTCCTCATCGGCCTTCTTATCGACAACTACCTGGGGACCGTTACGTACAGCTAGTGCCGCTTGCGGTCTGTGGTTAAACCCACTGCCAGCGTAGTAGTCGAGTCTCTAGAGTCCCACACAGAGAGTTTCCTACTCCAGGCGAAACGATATAGAGGTTGCATGGTTTTGCGACAAAGGGTTCGGACGCATACGTGCGTTTACGCACGTACGACTTTCGGACAGTTTTTACCAGTCGGCTTTGGTTTAAGCCAGTTACTGGTATCCGGTTATTGGATTTTTACAGTCTAAAGTTTTTCCGTATTTTTGCGGATCGGAGGGGCGTTCTCGTAATTGTGCGAGAAGCTTCTAGAAGATATGACTAAGGGGGTTACTTTGGATAAGATTGTGAGTCATGAGGGTGATTCATCATTATCATTATTGCACCATAAATGATAATGACACATGCTTAATGAATCACCACTTAGCATTTATGAAGCATGCTTATTCATCACATTTATTCATTTATTCTTTAAATGAGAATGCTTCATAATATATTATGATACTCACAATCTCATCTCATTATTATTATCATCTTCTCTCTCCTGAAGCTCTCATCTTCAAACCCTAATCCTTACACCTCATGAGTTGAGATCAAAGGATTAAAAAGACTAATCAATCCATAACCATCACTCTATTTCATTCTAGCTTCTTTGATTAGCAATCCAAGAAGGTTAGTTGCCTCAAGTTTAGAGGCTAAGCTTGGAGTTTTGCTCTCGGGTGGATCGTCTACTACCTAGAGAAGGCCGAAGAGAACAAGGAGATCGTAAAGACGAAGGACTAGTTTCGATAGGTATAATCCCTAAGCATAGTAGTTTAGAATAACTATATATTTGGTTAGTTATCGTTTAGCTTCGATTTAAGCGGTTAGTCGATGTTCGTTCACTAAACAAGTTCGTTTTTGAAAATTCCGCCTCCCCACAAGTTCTGGGGTGTAGTACATCGACTTACACACAGTATATAACGGATTGTAGTATAGGAATTTCACTTCCTATCAAGTGCATGTCATCCAATAAACCAGAACATCACTCCCTACTACCTTCTTACCAGATCCATATCTTATTCTGATGAGGTTAAACTCTATGACTGTCACATCAAAAATAGATGATCTATCTCCGCTATACCTGCTTTAGACTATAAATAGATATAAGCTACTTGCCCACTATGCTTCCGCTGCTCCCACTGACTACAACAACCCTCTGGCAGAGTCATATACACGTGCACTTCTAAAGACAATTTAGAACGACGCTATACTCATCCTCATGCCGGATCTCATAGTCTAGAACAACAGTAGTAGTAGGTTTGGGTAAGCAAGAACCTCCTTTTCATCGTCACTGAGAAGACCGAAGTACCTCTCGGGTACCTGAGGTTACCCACCAAATCTGCGGAGTGGCTAATAGAATATCGAATCCAATTGAATCTATAGGTTCTACTAAATTTTCAGTAATCGATTGTGGTTTTGGAATCACTTCCAGTTCTACCATACTCCCACTAATATTTTCTAAAAAAAATCCATTTTACTAAAACTGGTGACGAGTCAAGAACAATATAACTATTGATCTCCCAGATGGTAGAATGTTAACCCTCGTCAAAACCCGGGATAACCCACAAACTGCTATTACTGAAACGTGCCTTGAGTTTATCCGGATTCTGGTTTTAAGCATAAGCCGGACAACTCCATTTACCTTAACATAGTTAAGATATGATCCATTCTATATCCACTATAGAAACAAAGGCACTAATTTAATTGGAACCAGATTCAAAATCATGCAGCTATCTCCAGTGTATATCAACCAAATGGAAGGAGGCCAATCAGTATTACTCATCTAGGAATATATCCATATATGAGCAACCTAAAAGAGAAGCAAGTTCTCAAAACCATTACTTTCAACGGAATATCTAGCACAAGTATCTACGTCTTTGATCGCCTTGAAGAATCCTAATACTTTGCAACACATGGTTGTCTACTTTATTCTTATACCTATGACTTTTCAAAGCTTGGACCTTGCATTTCAACGAAATACTTGTCTTAAAATAGAGAAGCCGCAAGTATATAGAATATAGTACGACTACCATCCCCTTTGTCCGAATGGACACTGGACAACATACAATATTTTGTATAAGTCCCCTAAGTTCAATAACTCAAACCCTATGCGTTGTAGGTTAAAAACTGTATTATGGTTAAAAAGAATTACACCGCTGTTGAATGCTCCTTACCTAATCATCAACTGATATGGGTAAATGTCACAGACATAATTCCAAAAAGTTATATCTCACTTTATAAAATAAACATACAGATATATCGGTTTGAAATTGGTGCATAACAACGAATATTCAAAACCAAAAATTTGCCGTCAGGCAAAACCCAGACGATTTCCTCAAATATCACTAATTACAAAGAATTCCGATATAATGAGGATATAATCACCCAATTCCCAATATTCTACTCCCACTCATCATCTGTAACACTATATAGATATAAGAATTGAATCTGGTAAATACATACCCTGGAATCAGAATCTAATTGGGAATACAGTTTTCAATTAACACTTCACAGTGAAACTGAAACATGAAAATATTTCGAAGAGGTATCCGGGTGTTCCCATTAATGCCTCTTCCACTAACCTAATTCATGACTATAACCGTATATTTACTTGCCATCTCTCCAATCCCTTTATATGTCTTTACTTATTACCTTCTGTACACCGCACTTAGGCTAAATGGTTTTCTTCCTTCCATACCTTTCGGCACCAGCCTAAGCTTTGGAAGAAGACTATCCAATAAGCGTAATAGGTATACCCTCCTAATACTAGGAGCCCTCGCAACCTGAGAGAAGGTAAAGATAAAAGACAACCCGAATAATCCTATTCGATTTCTCCTGAGCCGGAAACCATCCTCGAACTGGAACAAGTTCCTTCGAGTTCGTATGTAACTATACGATGGCGTATCTAATAAATATGGATCTTCGTAGTGATACGGAGTGTTCCGGAGAAATGCAAAGGTGAAGTAGGAGTGGCAATGATATACGCGGTTTCGTCGTGAATGATAGCAGTCGCAATTTCCTTTGCTCTCTTTCTAATCCTTTTATATGTCTTTACTTATTAGCTTCTGTACACCACACTTAGGCTAATTGGTTTTCTTCCTTCTCTACCTTTCGGCACCAGCCTATGGTTTGGAAGAAGACTATCCAATAAGCGCAATAGGTGTACTCTCCTAAATACCAGGAGCCCACGCAACCTGAGAGAAGGTAAAGGGAAAAGACAACTGAATAGTCCTATTCTATTTCTCCAGAACCGGAAACCATCCTCGAACTGGATCAAGTTCCTTTGAGTTCGTATGTAACTATACGATGGTATATCCAATAAATGTGGATTTTCGTAGAGATACGGAATGTTCCGGAGAAATGCAAAGGGTAAAAGAAGGAGCGGTAATGATATATGCGACTCAGACAATCCAAAGGCCAAAGTATTTTAAGAAGATTCGGTTAGCTTGGTTCATGAGTGTTAGTTTAGGTCGGGTCAAGGTAGCTGCCAAAGAGAGAGAGAGAAAAGAAACACTCAGTGTGCACTCTAAACTAGATTAAATTGGTTATTTATTTATCTAATCAGTATGTCTCCCACTGTTACCTCGAATTCTCCTCCAAATCCAAAAGGAGAATTAGTCGGGATCATCTAAATCACCTGAGGAGTAAACCTACTCATCAGTGGGAATTGGAATCCAACTATCATCACATGATAACTTGATGGAATCCACTCAAGTCACCACACTCCAGAAGGTATACGCATGCCTGGCAAGATTCCTGTATATTTGAAACTTCCGATGTGTGTTTTTACTCCTAGGACCCAAATGAACTTAACGGAGTCAACAAATCAAAGAGTCCTAGTTAAGTTCAACCCATAATTATTTTTATTGCATTAAACCCACCCGTGCGAGCCTTTGACGGAGTCAACAAGGCCACACGACTGTCCTAACCAATTGCATATCCATACTACAAACAAGCACCACCCAGCTACCGCACACTACACCTTGACGGAGTCAACAAACGCAACATGAATACTAAATACCACTCATAGGAAATGACGGAGGGCTACGGCTGGTTTTTGGCGAAAAACCTTTAACGTAATGAACTTTATCTCGTTGAAGGAACCGAGTAGTTTTACAAATATATAGTGCGTAAACTTTTGCTAAAGAGGTCACTCCTTGTGAGGGGATCTCGGCTCTTTCCTCGTCAAATGAGGTGCAGGATATTCCAAACTGAATACCATGATGCAAAGCAAAAGAATCGATTATAGTGAAGTTATTACGATGACGCAAACTATCGCACAAGGGGTCACTCCCGATGAAGGGATCTCGGCCGTTGCCTCGTCAAATGATGTGCAGGATATTCCAAATTGAATACCACTATGCAAACCAAAAGAGAACGTCTATAATGTATGTTTTTTAAAACTTGGTTCCAACAACATCATATAAGTTTGTTATCCTTGATTTGATCAGGATCAACGTAGTCCTATCAATTAAACATATCACACCAGATAAAGAAACGAAAATATGATGTGCGTGTATACCACCCGCATTTGCCACTGAGTCCCATCACCACCCGTTAGGTTACTTAACTAACGGCAGAGCGGGGACTGAACTAGCGCGGGTGCAAAACATATACAACATCTACTAGTATATATATAAATATATATAACAATCGTCCCAGGCATGATATAAGCAACACAGAATCTCAGCCAAACAATACGGAGTGGTGGATAATCCCGGAGCCCCAGGTTTCACTTGAGCCGCAAATGAGACCCGACGTTCCCTGTCATGTGGATAACTTGTGCAATGAAAACCTAGACCCCTACGAGTGTGGCAAGTTACCCGCCAATCCCAGAAACGAGGAAACCCCAATCAACAACGTGAATGGGCCACCCAGCACTTCACAAAATCCGGTAACTTGAGCTCCCCACCGTGGGTCAACCTATACCCCCTACGAGTGCGGCGAATAGCCCGCCAATTCTAGAGTGAGGCCCCCTCCGTCTCAACGCCATGAGATGCGGGCCCGTTGCCCTCTAGAATCTGTCTATTCGTGCACTCCATCACAGGGTAATCCTAGTACAGAAAAGAAAATAAGTACAACGGTGACATCGACCTCAACCCGGTCGTGCCCCAAACAAATAATATACAAACGGGTAGAGACGGCAGTCCATATGTCGAACGCTCACCCCGCAATATCAAATGTACAAACTGAATCTAAATTGTACTATCATTGCACCACCTAGCTATCCACCACGACGATCCAACCACAACCACAGCACAACACAGAACATCAACGTGAATGTCATGTTCACAAACCCGTCTAAAAGACATATAGCAATTAGACGAGTTGTACCGCTCTAATGACATTCACGGTCGTAGATAGTAATGCATGTACTGTAAACTTACGTATTTAAAATTTCGATCGACAAAAGCTTTCGTATTGGCCCCAAGTGCAATTCAGTACTCAAACAAATCTGGTCCAGAAAACAAAATATCCCAGAAACCATATTTCCAAATAATAGAATTACAGTAGAAATTTGGTGCACAGATACCAAAATTCGGCCGTGCAACCGCGGCAAATATGCTTGTTTTGTCGCGGTTCCGCGGCCGTATTATAGTATTGTGTCCCAAAATTTCTTCAGGCTTCCTAGAAAACCCTGCATGAATTTTTGAGACTCTGGAAATAATTTTTTGAACAGTTTGAAAAATCGGCAGAAACTAGAAAATTTAGAATCGTGATTTCGGGAATTTTGCTCGATTGATCTTTTAACCATGTAAGAACAAGCTAGATTAGGGTTAAAGGGTTGGCTCCAATACCATGTTGGGTTACGATAGTGCCCTGGCCATCAAACCATGGCCGAATGCGGAACAAAATTTTTATAAACCGGCACTACCACAATCCCCGAATACGGATCGACCATTAACCCTAAATCTAGCAAGCAATAAAAGGAGTTTGGAATGTTATACCGAATGATACGTGTCCTTCGGTCTTTAACCTCTTTCTAAGCTCCTAGTGGCCACCATGATCAAGTTTGGTCACCGGTCTCCCTCCATCGAAGATGATCCACCCGAGAGTTTATGAATCGAGCTCCTACATCATAACCGAAGTAATTAGGGTATCTAGTTTGCTAAACTAGATAGACAAGATGATGTAGAGTCTAATAAGAGATTAATTTGTCTCTAAACACCCTAGGTTTCTCAACACATGAGAGGGTTATGGTGGAGGAAAAAGAAGCCATGAGAGATGAGAGTGTGAAGCTTGAGCAACTCAAAAAAGAAGATGGCTTGTAGTGAGAGTGTGTGAGAATAGCAAGTCAAGAAAAATATCTCAAGTCAAATAAAAATATCTCACCACCACAAAATATCTCACACAACAAAACAAAAATATCAAGCATGCAAGAATAGTGTATCATGAGTCACCCAATAAGTCACCACCATGAGTCACTAAAATGAGTCACTAAATCAAGCATGCTTGAATTAAGCTAAGCACACTCATCTCTCACCTCAATTAACCATTTAAACTAAAATGGTTAATAAACAAAATGAGGTGTTTTCTTCTAGAAACAATCTTGTAATAAATTACAAGAATGCCCATCATCCGTATATACATACCCGTATCCGTATTCCGAAAAATACGAATACAATGAGACGAAAATAATCCAACAACATAATACTAGGATCCGGCTTAAACCAATGCCCACCAGTATTATCCGTCCAAATCATGATACGTGCATAAGTGCATATATATGATCGAACCCTTCTGTAAAACCATACAACCTCTACATCGATTCGCCCGAAGTAGGGAAACCCTCTGTGTGGGACTCTAAAGACTTTTCAATATGCTGGAGGTGGGTTTAACCACAAGCACGTCAGCGGCACTAGCTGTACGTAATGGCTACCCAGGTATTGAGCGAAAGGAAGGCCGACGAGCAAACTCATTCTGACCCCTACTGAGCATGTCTGTGATAATATCTGTATAGTACAGTCTATTCTTCTAAGAGTATCACATATCGAGTCTAGGGGGTGGATAAAGTTAGACCCCTAATAACGCGACATTTTGTGTCGGTATGAAGCCCATCACAAACTGAGAAACTGCTGATTCAAATCAGTAATTCTCGACTACCTTGATCAAGGATTTCTGGTGATGGCCACCTGTGCACAACGCGACATCAACCCCCAATACCGGGAGAGACGAATCCCCGACGATCCGCTCACCGTATGGCTCGGGACTGTACCCAACTAAAACCTGTTTGCACAACTCCTTTGAGCCATGATAGGGTAGTAATCAAAGCACAGTGGGAACTCACACGAGATAAATGACGATCTCAGGTCGACAGACTAATCTGTACACATGTCACCTGGGAACTGCTATCTGACAATGGGTATATGTCACGCCCCACTTCCCGGTGTACGGCAAGAGGACGTGACGAGGCCACTACGTATTTACTCAGAAGTAAACACGCTATGCGTATCTAAGCAATATAAATTAAAGTACATAAGAGATATGAATGTAAATGAACAACAAGTTTATTTATTAAACATTCTTTTACAGGTACAACTGAAATGTAAATACATGAGTAGAAAGCGATACTTAAACAATGACATAACTGAAATGACGTAAATATGTACAAGTGTGTTCATATCAGAATTTTGCATTTTTATACCACCAATTCTTGATCGCATTGCATATAGGTAGGTAATCTTGATCCATATTTGCTAAATAATTGCAGGTTACAGGTTCTCAGCTCTAAATAATGAAAATCAAGAACAGTCGCGACAAATTCAGGACAACTGCCAACAACAGATAAAAATACGAGTTTCCGCTCACCATCCGTCAGATACCGCCTATCAGTTCGAGAGACAAAATGGCAATCAAGGGTCATTCATGCACAAAGCACAAGGAGGCAGCATAAGAATCGAGTTCATAACACGGAGCTCAAGAAAATCAAGGCAAAAGTCCATATTATTTCATCTTTTTGGACTGTTGAGAATCTGGGAGAAAAATGAAGTGATTCTGAAAAACCAAGTGTACTAAACAGATAAGAGTAGCAACATGGAAAACCTCAGAAAAAATGGCACAGAAACTCATCCAAAAAGCCAAGGAACCGCAGCCGATGTGGCACTTATGCGGCGGTTCCGCGGCCGAGTTGACTCGGAGCCAGGAGATATTTTTAAGGTAGTTTTGTAATTGTGTAAGGGCTCAGATTTTGGCCCTAGGGTTTTATCTATCTGCCTATAAATATCCCAGTTTCAAGCCAAGTAAAGGATGCTTATTTCTTGTTTTAGGATTTAGTATAGTAGTTTGTAACTTCTTCTTCCTCTTCGTCTATTCTCCATTAATATTGTAGTGAGCTTTTTGAGTGAATGATGAATAAAGAAAAGTTCTTTTTGCATGTCTTATAATTGAGTTCTTATATTTTGCTTGTAATTCTCTTTGTTAAAGTAGTAGTTGTTGTTTGTTTGTTTGTTTGTTTTCTTTTTCTCTTTTCCTTTATCCCTACAACAATGATGCTTAAGTGTGATCCTTGCTTAAGTAAGGCCCCAAATAGCTAGTTGTGATTCTCTACCTCATTTCTTTCTATCTTCTTTGTTTGTTTTATTTTCTTTTTCTTTATAATGGGTGAGTAGTTTCTCACTCGTTAGGGTAGGATAAGGGAAATTTGAGGAAGGAAATCTTTCTCACTCTTTTCTTTGCTTAACATCTGTTCATATCAGAATTTTGCATTATTATATTCCCCATTCTTAATCATATTGCAAATAAATAGGTGCTTTTGATCCATGTCTGCTAAATAGTTGCAGGTTACAGGTGCTCAGAACAATACAGTGAAAATGGTGAAAAGACGCTACAAATGTGAGACTCCGACCAACAAATAGATGAATCTGAAAGATGCCGCCTACCAGTTTGAGGAACAAACGAAGATCAGCAAACAGTTCAATATACAAAGTACAAGGGCAGCACAAGATTCAAGACTTCAACGCGAAGCTAACGGTAAAAGTCCAAAAAATCTGCACTGTTGAAAATCTGAAAGAAAGTAGAAAAGATTCTGAGAAACCAAGTGAAGAAAACAGATGGAAAAAGCAACTTGAAGTATCACAGAAGAAATGAGCCCAAGAGCCCATCAAACGGCCGCGGAACCGCGGCCAAACAAGGCTTAGTCGTGGATCCGCGGCCGTGCAGAGCACGTGTCCGCGTGTCGGTGGGAGTCGGTGCATTGACCCGGCTTTCTTAGGGTAGTATTGTAATTTCCGATGTGGATCAGATGTAAACCCTAGGGTTTCTCCTATCTATAAATAGGAAAGCCTACAGCTCTTTTGGGGCATGCCTTTTTTTAATTCTTAGATTTTAAATTTTCAATTCCATTGTAATCGTCAAGAGGTGTCAATAAAGTAAGATTTTTATCTTGCAATTTAATTTCATCTTTTAATTTCTGCAATTTTCGTATCTGTCTTTTATTATCTGCACGTTAATTAGGTAATTAAAAAGAAAATAAAAAATGAACTCCTTTGTTAATACCCTAATGAGTGAGTAGTTCCTCACATGTTAGGGTTAGGATTGGGTGGGTTTGAGAGATGGAAATCTCTCACTCCTTTCTTGCCCTCATAACTTTATAAATTATGACTCTATGTAAAACAAACAACCACCGCTCACTACGGCATCCTATCCTACGAGATAGCGGTGATTCCCTAGTTAGACCGGTAGTGGTTGATTTACATAGAGGTTAGGGATAAGAGTTAAGAAAGGACGGACAAGGACCAAAGAGAAGAAACTATGTTTCTTCCTAGTCGTGCTAATCCCCTTTGTTTACTATTACCTTAACATCTAAGTTCTTAATTAGGGCAAAGGAAGAGGTGAGTAGAATTAACTTTCCAAACTTACCTAATCCTAATCCTAGCAAGGTTTTAATTCAAATCAAATTCAATCTTAGTTTTTATAAAAATCAAAACCTACCAAAAATAGGAATTGACTCGTTAGAACAATAAGAAAAGACACGTTTTCCCTGCGGACCGACCCGTACTCAACCGGCTAGCTACCGAGCGACACCGTCTTGATTGCGGTATATTCTATTCTTTGATTTTAAAAACGCATAAAACAAACTCTCTTTAATCAAATGGCGCCGTTGCCGGGGATAACGGTAGTTTTTTTTTTTTTGTAATTTCGGGTTAATTAAAAATTTTATAAAAAAATCATAAAAACTGAAAAATATAAAAACAAAAAAAAAATATCATCTTGTTATTTTTGAAGGGTTTTTGTGCGAATTGTGCAGGAACGGAAAGAAGGACAGATTCAGATATGGAAAAATCCAGTGAACAAATCAACAAACAGAGAATCTGAACAAACAGAGGAGAACCACAACAGACAACAGAAGAATTTTGGAGGTTTGAACCAACATTTCCACCGTGGAACCGCAGCAAGTTGCTGACGTCAGCTTTCCAAAAAAAAAATTCTCTGTAAGTTTTTTTTTCCTCACTTCTGTCCTCTGAAGTCCTATGAAAAATTTTCCTGCAGGGTTCTTTGCGCAAAAACTTCTTCCCCCTCTGTAATAAATCAATCTTGTGCAGGATTCTTTGCGCCGCAAATAAAAAATTTTTGGCAAGTGTTTTGGATTTTTGTGTGTTTACTGCTTTACATTTTTTAAAAACGGACTTTTAAGGGGCTATAACACCAATCCAGATTGGGTGGGGATTTCATTATCCTTCCTAGGACCCCAAAAATCACAAAAAGCATTTGCATCGACTCTCGAGTTAATTAAAAAATATTTAGACTCAGCCAATAAGGACTGTCGTGCTCATTAGGACAAAGGAAGGTTGTGGGTATCAGTCGTTTATCTAAACCTGATTTTGTGGTGCCTAGGCTAGACAAGTGGGAAAGGTAATTTTAAAAGGCCCGTCTCACGGTGATTCGTGAGCGGATCCCTCCTTTCTGTACTTATGCTTACCTGGCCACAATTGGCGGTGAAGAGGCGATTCGAGGATATCTCACAACTTACCCTTTGGAACAGTTAGGAGCAGTCTAGTTGACTTAGGAGACCCTAGCTCTAGACTAGATTGTGCATATTGTGATTGCTTGAAAGTGTGTCTAGCTCCTTATAAAAAATCTTTTGCAAAACTCCATATAAAAAAAACCACAAAACAAAATTTTTACAAAAAAAAAACTTGCCATTGTGTCGCTAGAAATCCATTACACCCCACTTGCACCCACATTCTCTCATTGACGTTTTCTTACCCCCGCCTTCTACTTTTTTTTATTACACTACACCTCGTTAGTGTATATCCGGTTGGACTAGGGACACTAGCGCCCGTTTAGTCCGTGTCTCGTTAGTGCCTACTGACGACGTATTCGACTCCGAAGTCGAAACTCCCTCCACTTCTTTACCTTCATCTTCAAATTCATCATCTTCTAAGGAGATGTCGGGATTCAATCCTAACAACCCCTTACCTACTACGGGACTGATTCCATCTCAACTGGGTGCGAATAACCCACCACACCCTCCTGTCGAAGCACCCCAACGAATCGCGCTCCAGGATCTTTTCTATCCAACCCGTACCGCACTCCCTATTCGTCTTTCACTTCCACCGGCTAATGGGGATAACTTCGAAATTAAACCCCACTTCATCAATATGTTGCCTAAATTTCACGGGCTGAAATCCGAAGATGCTTACATCTTCATTAAGAAATTCCAGAATGTTTGTGCAATGATGAAGACCACCCGACTTTCCGATGATGCTATAAGGCTACGTGTCATTCCATTCACTTTATATGACCTAGCTGAAAAGTGGTTATATAGCACAGCATCGCATTCCATAAAAAATTGGGAAGAGTTTGTTAAGGCTTTTCTTAAAAAGTTTTACCCATACCACAAGACCGCGAGAATTCGCAATGAAATTAATCAATTTTCCCAGCTTCCTTCCGAACCTTTTTGGAAGTGTTTCGAACGATTTAAGGACCTTCTTGTTCAGTGCCCTCACCACGGTATCGAGAAATGACAACTTTGCCAAACTTTATACGAAGGACTGAACCCAGCAACTAAGCAGTTGTTGGAAACCATTTGTCAAGGTCACTTTCTTACAAAATCGAGCGAGGAAGCTTGGCAATTTCTCGACGATCTTGCTGAACAAACACTTCAGTGGGAAAGCACTAAAACCACTTCATCTACTTCATCAGGTCAGTCTAGGGCATGCATACATCAACTTGATATGTCGATTGCAATGAAGGCCGAAATGGCTGCACTCACAAAAAAACTAAAAGCAATTGAGAGCAAATTCTCATCGCCTTCTCATGCCCCAGCTTTACCCCCACGCACTATTTGCTCGTGTTGTTCAGATCCGTCTCATCTAACCGAAGAGTGTCCTTACAACCCACCTGTTCAAGGACAGGATCAAGTCAATACTACATTTCAGCAAAGACAAAGAAATGATCCATACTCTTCAACTTATAATCCTGGTTGGAGGAGCCACCCAAATTTTGCTTGGAATCAAAATCAACAACAATTCCAAGGCAATAACAATTTTCAGAGGCCTCCTCCACAACAACAAGTCCCTCAACAAACTCAATATCAGCAACTCTTCCAACCCCAACCGTACCAAAACCAAATGAACAATTTTGTACCAAACAACTCTTATCCTCAAAACAATTTTTTTCAGCCGAATAACGATAAGTTTTTCTCGCTAGAACGAAGTCTGGATGCGTTTTTAAAACAATCTACGCAATCCTCAGCCAGCATCCAGTCTTCCATTCAGTCTTTGGTGCAACACACTGCATCACATGAGCAAAGCATCAAAACCATTGAAGCCCAAATTGCACAATTGAATGCTGCTCTAAGCGAGCGAGAAAAGGGAAAACTTTCATCTCAACCACTGCCAAATCCCGGTCATACACAAAATGCATATGTTGCTCATGAACAACAAAATCATAATGTGAGTGTCGTGACTACATTGAGATCTGGAAAGGTATTGCACAACAACGTTGGCAATAATGATGACACCCCGGCCGCCGCTTCTTCCTCTTCTTCTTCTTCTTCATCTTCTTCATCTTCTTCAGAGCCTATTCTTCATTCTTCACAAGGCTCTACTTCTTCTAATTCGAAAGGACCCACATCTCACTACACGAAAACACCAACACTAGGATCCGTTCCAACTCCGCAATCTACTCCACAAACATTGGACTCAACAAATTTTCAAAATATTCCATTTCTAAACAAGTTGAGATCCAATAAACCTACTCCACAAATGGAGAAGATTGTGGAGTTATTCAAACAGATTAGCATTAACATACCTCTCTTGGATGCAATCCAACAAGTCCCTTCTTACGTTAAAATCTTAAAGGACTTATGCACCAAGAAGAGGAAATCACAGGTACCTAAGAAAGTTTTCTTGGCTAGTGCAGTAAGTGATGCTCTTACCAAACCTTTACCCCAAAAATGCAAGGACCCTGGCTGTCCTACAATTTCAATAACAATTGGAGATAAGAACATCAATCGCGCACTTTTAGATCTTGGTGCCAGTGTTAATTTACTTCCCTATTCAGTATATGAACAATTAAGCGTTGGAGAGCTTAAACCCATACATTGTACTCTCCAAATGGCCGACCTATCCATCACCCATCCTAGAGGTGAGTTAGAGGATGTGTTGATTAAAGTAGGGGACTTCATTTTCCCCGTTGATTTTATTGTTATGGACACACAGCCTCTAGCTAACCCCCGGAGTCAAATTCCGGTAATACTCGGTCGACCCTTCCTTGCGACTTCTAATGCGGTGATCAATTGTCGTAATGGTTCGATGAACCTATCTTTTGGAAACATGACAATTGAGCTCAACATTTTTAAGTTGGGGAATCAGCCCTCCGAGCCTAATGCTAATATACTTGATGTTTGCTCGATCCAATAGATCACTCAGGAGGACTGTGAGCTCGAAAAATTTCTGTTCGATCACAGCAGTTTTGACGCCACTAGTGCGTTCCTCATTAAATCTGACACAGTTTTCACACCCGATAACGATTACGAGTGTTTCACCCTTTCGAACGATTTTGAAGAATCACCACCCGAGTTTGAGTCCTTTGAATTTTCGGATGAGTTAGCTGAACCATCCGACTCAGTTGCTTACACTCGCTTTGAACCTCTATTGGAATCCTTCGAGTTTAAGACGGTTTCACCAATTTTACCTTCAATTGTTTCGCCTCCAAAACTCGAACTCAAGCTGTTGCCGTCTCACCTTAAATACGCCTACTTGGGTGAGAATGAGACCCTTCCTGTTATCATTTTGGCCTCTCTAGCCCCCGAGCAAGAGAAAGCCCTTTTAATGGTCTTACAAAAAAATCGGCAAGCTTTTGGCTGGACTATGGTGGACATCAAGGGGATCAGTCCCCTAATAGTTGAACATCGTATTCATATGATGGATGATGCCAAGCCAGTAAGAGATCCACAAAGACGCCTCAACCCTGTAATGAAGGAGGCTGTTAAAAAGGAGATTGTAAAATGTGTTGATAGTGGTATCATTTACCCTATCTCGATAGCCAGTGGGTTAGCCCCATTCATGTTGTCCCAAAGAAATCGGGCATAACGGTCATAACTAATGAGGCGAACGAGTTAATACCAACTCGCACCCAAACTGGGTGGCGAGTTTGCATCGATTATAGAAAACTCAACGCCGCGACACGGAAAGACCACTTTCCATTACCTTTTATTGACCAAATGCTAGAACGATTGGCTGGGAATGAATTTTACTGCTTTTTGGATGGCTACTCAGGCTATAATCAAGTTCCCATCGCCGAAAAGAACCAAGACAAGACCACATTCACTTGTCCTTTCGGTACGTTTGCTTACCGTCGCATGCCCTTTGGGTTATGTAATGCACCCGCTACTTTCTAGCGGTGTATGATGGGAATTTTTTCAGACATGGTAGAAAAATTCTTGGAGATTTTTATGGATGATTTCTCCATTTTCGGCGACTCCTTTGATGAGTGTTTTATACATTTAGACGCAGTTTTTACCCGGTGTAGGGATAAGAATCTTACTTTAAATTGGGAGAAGTGCCACTTTATGGTACGAGAAGGTATTGTCTTAGGACATATTATCTCGCAAAATGGCATTGAGGTAGATAAAGCTAAAATTGAAGTCATTTCCAATCTTCCTCCTCCCAAATGCGTCTGAGACATTTGAGCCTTCCTTGGCCATGCCGGTTTCTATAGACGGTTCATCAAGGATTTTAGCAAGATAGCTAGACCCTTGACTCTTTTATTGGCCAAGGACACCACTTTTGATTTTGACTCAAGCTGCATGAAGGCATTCGAGTCATTAAAAAACTCATTTATTTCCGCTCCCATTCTTTCATCTCCTGACTGGACGCATCCATTTGAAATTATGTGCGATGCATCTGATTTCGCCATTGGTGCTGTTTTTGGACAGCACATTAATAAGATGCCGCATGTAATTTATTACGCTAGCCGAACCTTGAACGAGGCACAATTGAATTACACAACAACTGAAAAAGAATTCTTAGTTGTTGTGTTCGCATTAGAAAAGTTCAGGCCCTATTTAATCGGCTCTCCAGTCATCGTTTATACTGACCACTCAGCTCTTCGCCATCTTTTCACGAAGAAGGATGCTAAATCTCGGCTGATACGTTCGATCCTCTTACTACAAGAGTTTGACCTTGTCATCAGAGATAAGAGAGGATGCGAAAATGTAGTCGCCGACCATCTTTCACGATTTCCTTCTTCGCTTACACTTCAAATTCCTATTAAAGGCGTTTTTCCAGATGAGCAACTCTTAACTGTGTCATGCGAACCTTGGTTCGCAGATATCGTAAATTATTTGGCCACCGGACTTATACCAAACGAATGGTCAAATCAGGACAGACTCAGATTTCTATCCCAGGTAAAACATTTTTACTGGGATGAACCTTATCTATTCAAATACTGTCCCAACCAATTATTCGTCGGTGTGTCCCCGACAATGAGTTTAAGAGCGTGCTGTCATTCTGCCACGATCAAGCGTGTGGCGGGCATTTTGGCCCCAAAAAGACAGCAGAAAAGATCTTGCAGTGTGGTTTCTACTGGCCACAACATTTTAAAGACGCATATGAGTACTGCAAGACATGCTCCCGGTACCAACACTTGGGCCGGATATCTCGGAGAAATGAAATGCCGCTCCAACCAATTTTGGTTGTTGAAATTTTTGATGTTTGGGGGATAGACTTTATGGGACCATTTCCCAACTCTTTTGGGAACATGTATATTCTACTCGCCGTTGACTATGTTTCAAAATGGGTCGAGGCTGTGCCCAGCCGAACTAATGACAACAAGGTTGTCGTTAGATTTCTCAAAAAAAATATTTTTTCTCGTTTTGGGCATTCTCGCACGATTATCAGTGATAATGGATCTCACTTTTGTAATAGGACTTTCGAGTCCTTAATACGGAAATACTCCATTACTCACAAACTGTCAACGCCCTATCATCTCCAAAGTTATGGGCAAGCCGAGATTTCGAATCGGCAGATTACACAGATATTGGAGAAAACGGTTTCCAAAAACCGTAAAGATTGGTCGTCAAAACTTATTGATGCACTTTGGGCATTCCGTACTGCCTATAAGACCGATCTTGGCATGTCTCCATATAGGCTTGTTTATGGAAAGGCTTGCTACCTTCTAGTTGAAATAGAGAATTAAGCATTTTGGGCAATAAGAGAGTTGAATATATCTCTAGCAGATGCGGGCAGCAATAGAAAGCTGCAGTTGAACGAATTAAATGAGCTTCGGGATGAAGCTTACGAGAATACTGTAATCGTCAAAAACCGAACGAAGGTGTTCCACGATAAACACCTTATGCGCAAAACTTTCAAATCTGGTCAATAAGTTTTACTTTACGACACTCGGTTACATTTCCATCCCGGCAAGCTCAAATCTCGATGGAAAGGGCCATTTTTAGTACGCACCGTATATCCGCACGGTGCGGTCGAACTTGAAAACCCAGAGGACGGTTCACTGTTTAAAGTGAATGGACATCGATTTAAACCGTTCCTCACTACGGACCCTTCGGAGGAGCTTCTGTTTTTGCAGGTGCCGATCTACATTGACTGATCTTCCTCGATCTACCCCTAAATTTCGATTATCTAGCCAAAACACTGTTTCAAACAAGTTTGGGGGTATGTATCATTTGTAATTACATAAAAACAAAAAAATAAAAATTTGAAAACAAAAAAAATTTTGGGGTATTTTTGTAAATTTCCAGTTTTAATAAAATAAAAATAAAAATTTTATTTGCAAATAATTTCCTCTTTTTAAGAGGGGCTTTTTACAAATAACCAACACACTTCCCCCTATAAATAGAACCCTACCCCTTTCAGTTTTTACAAACCCTAAAATTTACCTCTCTGCAAACCCTAGCCGCCGCAGCAGCCAGAAGAAGGTGATCTGCCCTATCCGCCGCGCAACCGCCGCCGAAGCCCTCTTTCTGCCGCGCTTCCGCCGCACCCCTGCATCTTCTCCCTCTGAAAACTTCAGAGGAGGTTTGCATCTCTTTGTCCTCTTTGTTAAATATTTTTAGAAGATCTGAACTTTCTATGATGGCACCAACAATGCAATTAGAACGTGATATTTCACAAATCTTTTCACACACAATTTACAGAAGTTATTTTGGTGATGAAATCATACGGAGGGGGTAGAACTTTTTAATTTATAATCATCTCAATGCTTACACTCTTCTAGATCTAGTCACTCGTTTTTACGAGTGCATGGAGGAAGGCTACCATACACAATACGGTTTTATCAAACTACTTTGGGGCGATAAGGAGATAATCATTGACAGGGACTTCATCCATGAAGTCACTTTAATTCCTAGATTACCTGTTCACGATTAACCCCTTCAATTTGAAGACTACATGCCCTTAATGGGTAATGACTGTTCGAGGGAACCTAGGAAGGGAATACAGGCTCGAACTCTCTTCGCCAATATTTTAACCGTGTGCCGGTGGGCACAAAACAACATTTTTGGCAGTTCACATAATACCACATTTTTCACCCCGTCTCTTCATATCGTGTACACCTTAATGACTAGGAACCCTAGATTTGACATGTGCACGGTTTCGCTTAATTCAATTGGTGCTGGCAAAAGGGCTGCAAATTACCCATGCCCTATGTTAGTGACACAACTGTGTCGCTATTTTCTCCCTGTGGAGGAATTTGAATTCTACATGCACGGAGGTATACCCATTAGGCCTCTCATTGAGGGCGTATCCACGTCCTATACCCGCTTAACTAATGTATGATCACGAACAGAACCGGCCGAACACGTACCAGCCAGAACACCCAGCTCCAGCTCGACCGCGAGCGAGGAAGAGCTCACCCCCATAGAACATGCACGTCTTCTTAGAAGAGCCATTAGGGGGATTGATAATTTGGTGGGGATGGTGACCAACTTGGATCACCGGATGACTGAGATTGAACATGGCGTATCTACGCTGCTAGCGTGAGAGAAGCATTCCCGTTCACGTTCAAGAAGACGCCGAGGGCCTGAGCAGTGAGGGCACTACTTTTGGTAAGTTTGGAAGAGGAGGTGGTTTGTAAATAGTTATTATTGCATTGCATATTTTTAATTTTTGTACATATTTTTTCTTTTTTTCTTTGCATGTTTATTTCTGCATTGCATCTCTATAAAAAATTTAAAAAATGAAAATAAAAAAAAAATTATAAAAATCAAATAAAAATTGGCGGTAATGAGGCGAATGAGTTAATCATTTGATTGAAGAGAGTTTGTTTTATGCGTTTTTAAAATCAAAGAATAGAATATACCGCAATCAAGACGGTGTCGCTTGGTAGCTAGCCGGTTGAGTACGGGTCGGTCTACAGGGAAAACATGTCTTTTCTTATTGTTCTAACGAGTCAATTCCTATTTGTGGTAGGTTTTGATTTTTATAAAAACTAAGATTGAATTTGATTTGAATTAAAACTTTGCTAGGATTAGGATTAGGTAAGTTTGGAAAGTTAATTCTACTCACCGCTTCCTTTGCCCTAATTAAGAACTTAGGTGTTAAAGTAATAGTTAACAAAGGTGATTAGCACGACTAGGAAGAAACATAGTTTTTTCCCTTTGGTCTTTGTCCGTCCTTTTTTAACTCTTATCCCTAATCTTTATGTAAATCAACCACTACCGGTCTAACTAGGGAATCACCGCTATCTCGTAGGATAGGGTGCCGTAGTGAGCGGTGGGTGTTTGTTTTACATAAAGTCCTAATTTATAAAGTTATGAGGGCAAGAAAGGAGTGAGAGATTTCCATCTCTCAAACCCACCCAATCCTAACCCTAACAAGTGAGGAACTACTCACTCATTAGGGTATTAACAAAGAAGTTCATTTTTTATTTTCTTTTTAATTACCTAATTAACGTGCAGATAATAAAAGACAGATACGAAAATTGCAGAAATTAAAAGATGAAATTAAAATTGCAAGATAAAAAACTTACTTTATTGACACCTCTTGACGATTACAATGTAATTGAAAATTTAAAATCTAAGAATTAAAAAGAGGCATGCCCCAAAAGAGCTGTAGGCTTTCCTATTTATAGATAGGAGAAACCCTAGGGTTTACATCTGATCCACATCGGAAATTACAATACTACCCTAAGAAAGCCAGGTCAATGCACCGACTCCCATCGATACGCGCCGACACGTGCTCTGCACGGCCGTGGATCCGTGGCCATAAGCCTTGTTTGGCCGCGGTTCCGCGGCCGTTTAATGGGCTCTTGGGCTCATTTCTTCTGTGATGCTTCAAGTTGCTTTTTCCATATGTTTTCTTCACTTGGTTCCTCAGAATCTTTTCTACTTTCTTCCAGATTTTCAACAGTGCAGATTTTTTGGACTTTTACCCGTTAGCTTCGCGTTGAAGTCTTGAATCTTGTGCCGCCTTTGTACTTTGTATATTGAACTGTTTGCTGATCTTCGTTTGTTTCTCAAACTGGTAGGCGGCATCTTACAGATTCATCTATTTGTTGGTCGTAGTCTCACATTTATAGCGTCTTTTCACCATTTTCACTGTATTGTTCTGAGAACCTATAACTTGCAATTATTTAGCAGACATGGATCAAAAGCATCTATTTATTTGCAATATAATTAAGAATGGGGAATATAATAATGCAAAATTCTGATATGAACAAATACCCCCAAACTTATGTTTTGCTCGTCCCGAACAAAACTAATTTATTCTCGAAAAAACCTGACCTCGCTTTCGCAGGGAATCGCGATTGTACTGAGCTCATACAACAAGCCGTTAAAGCTCTAGGTGTCCCTAGTAGGAGGAGTGGTCTCCTGAGGGTTTTCAGCGGATACTACCCATAAAATCCAATCAATTCGGCCTATTGACTTTCATTCTTTAATTCGGTGTTTTAGCAAGAAATTCTATTATTTTCAACTTAGAAATCATCAACCCGTATTTTTCACTCACTTATCATTTAACTTAAGATTGTATATGTTTTGTAAATTTATTTAGCTTTTAGCATCTCTTGTATTTTCCTTCTAAGGTTCCATCTCAACTTAGGAATTTTTATCATCTCTATTGAAGGTGTAAGCCCTATCTTTCATTCCTATCTCTCATCTAAACCCCAATCATATACCCCTACGTGTGTGTATGTATCACCCCTACACTTGGAAATTCAATTCAAGCTATCATACTCTTGTCCATCGTCCAAAGTACTTTTAGTTGGTGAATTTTAGATGAAATTGCTCACACATCCTTCATTCGACCATTAATACTTCTTGAGGTACTAACGACCGATTACAAAATGTGTTTGCGTATTAAGGCGTAACTCCTCGTCTTGTAATACGTAAGGCTTTAGAAGTGACTCCCAAACCAGTTGGTCTAAGGCACTAGGTGATAAAGCACCCTCGCTATATTTTTTTTTATTTATGCTGCCTTAAGTAGTTACAAAACCAGTGTTCATTTTTTATGTCTCTTTATTCACACTTGTACTTTTATTTTCTTTTTCTTCATACTAAAGATTTTAGACAAGAGCAATTCAAGGTATCCTCTACTATCCCAAGTTTCAAGGTGAGTGTATGTGCGAGTTGTAGGGTATATATTTTCAGAATTTAGCCTCAAGGTTCGGAATTATTTTTCAGATTTACACTTCAATAAAAATTTCAATACTCTTCTCTTATTTTGACTTAGCCCAAGAACTGAACTCAAAATTTGCCTATTTCTAAATAAACTACAAGGACATATATTTTCTACCGTTAAACTTTAAGAAAGGTTATTTTTAGAGTTTTTAATTTACTAAGTTTTGGGATCTAGTTTTTCCTAGCTAGTTAACCGTCTTGTCAAATTTAAGTCAATTATGGCCAAAGTTGAACTTTTCAATTTTTATAATTTTTTAGAATTTTTCAATTTTTATTTGATTTGCATGTCTTATAATTGAGTTCTTATATTTTGCTTGTAATTCTCTTTGTTAAAGTAGTAGTAGTTGTTTGTTTGTTTTCTTTTTCTCTTTTCCTTTATCCTTACAACAATGGTGCTTAAGTGTGATCCTTGCTTAAGTAAGGTCCCAAATAGCTAGTTGTGATTCTCTACCTGATTTCTTTCTATCTTCTTTGTTTGTTTTATTTTCTTTTTCTTTATAATGGGTGAGTAGTTTCTCACTTGTTAGGGTAGGATAAGTGAAATTTGAGAGAAGGAAATCTTTCTCACTCTTTTCTTTGCTTAACATCTTGATTCGAACTCCTATCAATTCAACCACAATCTGCTCCATACGGCACCCTATCCTACATGATAGTGGTGACACCCTAGTGAGACCGGTTGTGGTTGAATTAACCGGAGGTTATGGCTAAGAGCCAAGAACAGACGGACAAGGACCAAAAGGAAGGAACTAAGCGTTGGAAAGCCTAGCTTATACTCGCAAGTTTCCTTCCTAGTCGTGCTAATCCACGTTATTGCCGATTACCGTAACATCAATATTAAGAGTGGCAACAAAAGAAGTGAGCGAACTCCTAACTCAAACTAACCTAATCCTAACCCTAACAAGCTTTTTTTATACATATTTAGCACATAGTTAATCTTAAACAAACATGGACAATTTAGACTTAACTCGTTAAAACACTAAGAAAAAGATTCCCATCTCTCCGTGGACCGACCCGTACTCATCCGGCTAGCTACCAAGCGAAACCGTCTTGATTGCGGTAATTAACACTAGCACACTATAAGTCTATCAATCAAATGGTGCCTGTAGGGTGTTTTTCGTCACCCCATTGAGATGGGAATACGCGTGCGCTTGTCAGGCATACTACAGATTCCCCCTGTCTAGGGTAGGCGGGGGTTTATTGATCGTGGGGATCCGAATCTCCGGTAGCCACGGACTAAGCTGCCGTTAATTACCCCTCGCCTTTGGAGCGAAGGAACCTCCGATTGACGGGTTAAACTGGTCATGCGAACTCAATGTGCAGTGTGCGTGTGTTGTGTTTTGAAAAGGGTTTTGGATATATCGAGGGCCCCGCAGAGTTTTTACGGGGGTCCCGCTATCCGGATAGCGGGCTTGGGGTCAAGGGGGCTAGTAGCCCCCTTACGGGGTGCAGAGCAGCGTCCCGTTAGAAATTTTTTTCTAATGGGAACAGTGTTGTGGAGTATGTGTGTGTGCACATACACACACACACACACACACACACACACATATATAAAAGGAGAAAGGGCATCCAAAGGATGCGTGGGAGAGGGCGCCAGCGCCCCATGTGCCCGGCACGCGGGCGCTAGGCGACAGCAGCAGAAGGGACTTGGTCCCTGCACTGGGAGCTGTGCTCCAAAAAGGAAATATTTATTATTTTGTATATATATGTATATATATTTTTGAGGAGTTGAACTCCTAAGATATTTTAGAGCTGATGGAAGGGGCTTCACCCTCGAGTCCAGAATCTTCCCCCAAAATAGGGTTCTTGGAAGCGGGTCTCCTTCTTCCTCCTCTGTTGGCCGGATCTTGAAGAACAAGAAGCAGAGATTTTAAAAATCTCTACCTTTTGAAATCTAATGGAAGATTTGAGTTCCCCTTTGTGGGTTTTGTGGTGAAAAACTATTTAGTTTTGGAAAAAGAAGAGTAAAACTCTTGATTTAATTCAAAAAAGAAGAAGGTCTAGAACCTTGAGGAAGGAGAAGGAGGCACAAAAACCCTAACCTTTTTTAGAGGAATGAAAAGTCCTCTTTTTTATTCATCATCATGTTGCCTTATATAGGCTTACATGTTTACACATAGCCCCTTGGGTTTTACAAAATAACATTTTGCCTATTCTTTGTCTCATGTGCTATTTCTTTTTTGCACATAAGCCATGGGCTTTACAAAAATTTGTCTTTATGCCCATTCACGCATAAAAAATTACATTAAAATTATTTATTACATGATTTTTATGTTGGCATGGGGGAGGCCGGCCGCTTCATGTTCGGGCTCGACTCGGGCATGGGCCCACTTGACCTGGGCTCGGGCCCACTTGGCTTGGGGTTGACTTTGACTTTGACTTTGACTTGGTCACCCGGAGTGCAATTTTAGACCCCAACAAAGTGCCCCCCATCAATAAATGCACACCACATATGTGGGTCGTGTGCATGAAATTGATGGATCTTATTTCACGTGGAGGCGACTTGCTTTGGTTCCCATTTTTTGGGACGCTCTGCCTTTTTAACGACATGGACGGTCGACGCTTGACGCGTCTCCGAGAAGGAGTGTCTGTGGTAGACGTTTCCCTGACCCGGAGTGATTTGGTAGATGTGCCCCCGACACGGAGTGTCGCTGGTCGACGTTTCCACGAGGCGAAGTGTCTGTAGTCGACGTGCCCCCGGCACGGTGTGTCTGCTTGACGTTTCCCTGAAGCGGAGTGTCGGCTGGTTGATGTGTCCCCGAGACGGAGTGTCTGCTTGACGTTTCCCCGTTACGGAGTATCTTCTTGACGTTTCCCCACCATAGAGTGTCACCGGTCGACGTTTCCCTGAAGCGGAGTGTCTGTAGTCGACGTGCCCCCGGCATGGAGTGTTTACTTGACGTTTCCCCAAGGCGGAGTGTCGGCTGGTTGACGTGTCCCCGAGACGGAGTGTCTGCTTGACGTTTCCCTGGCACGGAGTGTCGCTGGTTGACGTGTCCCCGGTACAGAGTGTCTGCTTGACGTTTCCCCGGTACGGAGTGTCGGCTGGTTGACGTGTCCCCGAGACGGAGTGTCTGCTTGACGTTTCCCCATTACGGAGTGTCGGTTGGTTGACGTGTCCTCGGCACGGAGTGTCTGCTTGACATTTCCCCGTTACGGAGTGTCGCTGTTGTACGTTTCCCCGGTACGGAGTGTCTACTTGACGTTTCCCCAAGGCAGAGTGTCAGCTGGTTGACGTGTCCCCGGTACGGATTGTCTCTGTTGGACATTTCCCTGGTATGGAGTGTCGGCTGGTTGATGTATCCCCAGTACGGAGTGTCTGCTTGACGTTTCCCCGGCACGGAGCGTCGCCGGTCGACGGTTCCCTGAAGCGGAGTGTCTGTAATCGACGCGCCTCGACACGGAGTGTCTACTTGATGTTTCCCCGAGGCGGAGTGTCAGCTAGTTGACGTGTCCCCGGTACGGAGTGTCTGCTTGACGTTTCCCCGGCACGGAGTGTCGCTAGTTGATGTGTCCCCGGTACGGAGTGTCTGCTTGACGTTTCCCTAGCACGGAGTGTCACTGTTTGACTCAGAGGTCGATGTTGGAATTGGTTGGTTTGATGTGTTTGATTTTTTCCTTGTTCGGAGGGACTTTTGAATTTGAGAGGAATTTGGAATTTGTTTAGCATCAGTATTGCTGCACTAGAATAATGCCAGGAGCAACTCATCATTTTCCCCGGGAGAACTTGTGATTTTGGTTTTGGCTTGGCATCAGCACCGCTTACACTGGAATATGGTACCATGAGCGAATCATCATTTTCCTTTGAGAGGATTTGGGGATTTGTTTTTTGTCGGCATCTGCATTGCTGCACTGGAATAATGCCAGGAGCAACTCATCATTTGCCCCGGGAGGATTTAGGAATTGGTTTTTTGGGTCGGCATCAGCACCGCTACACTGGAATATGGTACCAGGAGCGAATCATCATTTGCCTTTGCCTATTGGGAAGCGATGGCTTCGGAGATAGGTTTAGATCCCTATCACCTAAGGCTTTTCAATTTTATAGGCCGTAAGGGTCCCATAAAAGCATTTTCTCCCTACGAGTCGTAAAGATCCCGTAGGTGCATTTTCTCCTTAGGAGACATGAGGACCCCTAAGTGTGTTTTTCCTTTGTGAATCGTAAGGATCCCACGAAAGTTTGTTCTCCTCATGCATTGCGAGGACACATGAGTGGGTCTTCCCAATGGAGCATAATTCCAACGGCGGAGACCGACCGCTGGACTGGTAACTGCGGTGGGGTATGGGCATGATGAGAATTATTTAAGCCCGTGAATTGTATATGGTAGTCAATGTGGGGACTAACTGTAGGGCTGGAAGATTTTTGGGAAATTGTCGGCGTCTGCATCGCTGCACTGGAATATGATACCAAGAGCGACTCATCATTCGTCGTTTGGGAATTTAGAATTTGGTTGGCGTCTATATCGCTGCACTGGAATATGGTAACAGGAGCGACTCATCATTCGCCGTTTGGGAATTTGGAATTTGGTTGGCGTCTGCATCGCTGCACTCGAATATGGTACCAGGAGCGACTCATCATTCGCCATTTGGGAATTTAGAATTTGGTTGGCGTCTGCATCGCTGCACTGGAATATGGTACCAGGAGCGACTCATCATTCGCCGTTTTTTTACCGCGATTGCTCTATCATTTCAGTTTTTCTTATCGCGAAGGTCGCGATTGCCCTATCATTTCGGCTATTTATTCGCGGTTGCGCCATCATTTCGGTTTTATTTTCATCTTTATTTTTACTCGCTGATTTTTATTGCGAGTTACCCCATCATTTCGGCTTTTTATATGTATATATATTTTTATATTTTTTGTTTTATTTACACAATTTTACATCCCCAGTTTAACGACTTAGAGGTCGATTGTTCCCAGTTTAACGACGTGGTGGTCAGCGGTTCCCAGTTTAAAGACTTAGAGGTCTATCATTCCCAGTTTAACGACGTGGTGGTCATCTATTTCAAGTTTAACGATGTGGTGGTCATCTGACGGGGAGCTTAGAGAAGATACCCAATTGAGCAGTTGTCAGGTAAACCGCCGGAGCTTGCTCGAGATAGATTATTACTTTGTCGGTGTTGATGGCCTTGCCCCCAGCTGGGGCCATGGAAAGTCGTTCAAATACCGACATGCGTTCAAAGATTGCAGTCGAAAGTCGTTAACCTGCACAAAGAAGCATGGTTTCAGTACAGGCAATCAATGTATATGTTGATTGAGTTTGCATTGATATTTAACTTGAAATATGGGTGGAGAGATTGGTCCCACCGGGCGTGTCAAAACCTGTAGGGTGTTTTTCGTCACCCCATTGAGATGGGAATACTCGCGCGCTTGTTAGAAGTACTACAGATTCCCCCTTCCTAGGGTAAGCGGGGGTTTATTGATTGGGGGGTCCGAATCTCCGGCAGCCGCGGACTAAGCTGCCGTTAATTACCCCTCGCCTTTGGAGCGAAGGAACCTCCGATTGACGGGTTAAACTGGTCATACGAACTCAATGTACAGTGGGCGTGTGTTGTGTTTTGAAAGGGGTTTTGGATATATCGGGGGGCCCGCAGAGTTTTTACGGGGGTCCCGCTACCCGGATAGCGGGCTGGGGATCAAGGGGGCTAGCAGCCCCCTTGCGGGGTGCGGAGCAGCGCCCCGTTAGAAATTTTTTTCTAACGGGAACAGTGTTGAGGAGTATGTGTGTGTGTGTGTGTATACATATATATATATATATAGAAAAAAGGGAAAGGGCATCTAAAGGATACGTGGGAGAGGGCGCCAGTGCCCCATGTGCCTGGTACACGGACACTGTATGCCAGAGCACCAGCGCCCCATGTGCCTGGCATGCAGGCGTTGTGCGCCAGCAGCAGAAGGCACTTGGTCCCTGCACTGGGAGCTGTGCTCCAAAAAGGAAATATTTATTATTTTGTATATATATGTATATATTTTTGAGGAGTTGAACTCCTAAGATATTTTGGAGCGGATGGAAGGGGCTTCTCCCTTGAGTCCTGAATCTTCCCCCAAAATAGGGTTCTTAGAAGCAGGTCTCCTTCTTCCTCCTCTGTTGGCCGGATCTTGAAGAATAAGAAATTTGAGATTTTAAAAATCTCTCCTTTTCGAGATCTAATGGAAGATCTGAGTTCCCCTTTGTGGGTTTTGTGGTGAAAAACTATTTAGTTTTGGAAAAGGAAGAGTAAAACTATTGATTTAATTCAAAAAAGAAGAAGGTATAGAACCTTGAGGAAGGAGAAGGAGGCACAAAAACCCTAACCTTTTTGAGAGGAATGAAAAGTCCTCTTTTTTATTCATCATCATGTTGCCTTATATAGGCTTACATATTTACACATAGCCCTTTAGGCTTTACAAAATGATATTTTGCCCATCCTATGTCTCATGTGCTATTTCTTTTTTGCACATAAGCCATGGGCTTTACAAAAATTTGGCTTTATGCCCATTCATGCATAAAAAATTATATTAAAATTATTTATTACATGATTTTTATGTTGACATGGGGGAGGCCGGCCGCTTCATGTTCGGGCTCGACTCGGGCATGGTCCCACTTGACCTGGGCTTGGGCCCACTTGGCTTGGGATTGACTTTGACTTGGTCAACCGGGGTGCAATTTTTGACCCCAACAAAGTGCCCCCCATCAATAAATGCACACCACATATGTGGGTCGTGTGCATGAAGTTGATGGATCTTCTTTCACGTGGAGGCGACTTGCTTTGGTTACCGATTTTTGGGATGCTCTGCCCTTGTAACGACATGGACGGTCGACGCTTGACGCATCTCCGAGGCAGAGTGTCTGTAGTAGACGTTTCCCTGGCCCGGAGTGATTTGGTAGACGTGCCCCCAACACGGAGTGTCGCTGGTCGACGTTTCCCCGATGCGGAGTGTCTATAGTCGACGTACCCCCGGCACGGAGTGTCTGCTTGGCGTTCCCCGAGGCGGAGTGTCGGCTGGTTGACGTGTCACCAAGACGGAGTGTCTGCTTGATGTTTCCCCGTTACGGAGTGTCTGCTTGATGTTTCCCCGTCACGGAGTGTCGCCGGTCGACGTTTCACTGAAGCGGAGTGTCTGTAGTCGACGTGCCCCCGGCACGGAGTGTCTACTTGACGTTTCCCCAAGACGGAGTGTCGGTTGGTTGATGTGTCTCTGAGATGGAGTGTCTGCTTGACGTTTCCCTGGCACGGAGTGTCGCTGGTTGACGTGTCCCCGGTACGGAGTGTCTGCTTGACATTTCCCCGGTACGGAGTGTCGGCTGGTTGATGTGCCCCCGAGACGGAGTGTCTGCTTGACGTTTCCCCATTACGGAGTGTCGGTTGGTTGACGTGTCCTCGGCATGGAGTGTCTACTTGACGTTTCCCCGTTACAGAGTGTCGTTGTTGGACGTTTCCCCGGTACGGAGTGTCGCTGGTCGACGTTTCCCCGAAGCGGAGTGTCTGTAGTCGACATTCCCCCGGCACGGAGTGTCTACTTGACGTTTCCCCAAGGCAGAGTGTCGGCTGGTTGACGTATCCCCGGTACGGAGTGTCTCTGTTGGACGTTTCCCCTGTACTGAGTGTCGTCTGGTTGACGTGTCCCCGGTACGGAGTGTCTGCTTGACGTTTCCCCGGTACGGAGTGTCGCCGGTCGACGTTTCCCCGAAGCGGAGTGTTTGTAATCGACGTGCCCCCGACACGGAGTGTCTACTTAACGTTTCCCCGAGGCGTAGTGTCGGCTGGTTGACGTGTCCCCGGTACGAAGTGTCTGCTTGACGTTTCCCCGGCACGGAGTGTCGCTGGTTGATGTGTCCCCGGTACGGAGTGTCTGCTTGACATTTCCCCAGCACGGAGTGTCACTGTTTGACTCAGAGGTCGATGTTGGAATTGGTTGGTTTGATGTGTTTGATTTTTGCCTTGTTCGGCGGGACTTTTGAATTTGAGAGGAATTTAGAATTTGTTTAGCATCAGTATTGCTGCACTGGAATAATGCCAGGAGCAACTTATCATTTTCCCCGGGAGGACTTGTGATTTTGGTTTTGGTTTGGCATCAGCACCGCTTACACTGGAATATGGTACCAAGAGCGAATCATCATTTTCCGCTGAGAGGATTTGGGGATTGGTTTTTTGTCGGCATCTGCATTGCTGCACTGGAATAATGCCAGGAGCAACTCATCATTTTCCCCGGGAGGATTTGGGAATTGGTTTTTTGGGTCGGCATCAGCACCGCTACACTGAAATATGGTACCAAGAGCAAATCATCATTTGCCTTTGCCTATTGGGAAGCGATGGCTTAGGAGACAGGTGTAGGGTGTTTTTCGTCACCCCATTGAGATGGGAATACGCGCGCGCTTGTCAGGCGTACTACAGATTCCCCCTGCCTAGGGTAGGCGTGGGTTTATTGATTATGGGGATCCGAATCTCCGGCAGATGCAGACTAAGTTGCAGTTAATTACCCCTCGCCTTTGGGGCGAGGGAACCTCCGATTAACGGGTTAAACTGGTCATGCGAACTCAATGTGCAGTGTTGTGTTTTGGATGTATCGGGGGCCCCGCAGAGTTTTTACGGGGGTCCCGCTACTCGGATAGCGGGCTGGGGGTCAAGGGGGCTAGCAGCCCCCTTGTGAGGTGCGGGGCAGCGCCCCGTTAGAATTTTTTTAACAGGGACGGTGTTGTGGAGTGTGTGTGTATCTATATATATATACCTGTATACATATATATATAAATGGGAAAAGCGCCCAAAGAACGCGTGGGGGCAGCGCCTCACGTGCCTAGCACGCGAGCGCTGGGCGCTTAAGCACTGTGCTCTTGAGCGCGAGCACACCATGTGTCCGACACGTAGGCGCTGTGCGCTTAGGCGCTAGCGCACCACGTGTCCGACACGTGGGCGCTGTGCGCTTAGGCGCTAGCGCACCACGTGTCCGACACGTGGGCACTGTGCGCTGGAGCGCTGTGCGCTTAAGGGCTAGCGCACCACGTGCCCGACACGTGGGCGCTGTGCGCTTGAGCGCTAGCGCGCCACGTGCTCGGCACGTGGGTGCTGGGCGCTTGAGCGCGAAGCGCTCGAGCGCTAGTGCACCACGTGTCAGGCACGTGGGCGCTGGGCGCTCGGGCGCCAGCGAGGAAAAGGGGATTTTAGCCCCAGAAATAGGATTTAAAATCCCAAAAGAAGATTTAGAGTGGAGTAAAACTCCTAAGATGTTTTGGTGTTGATGAAAGGGGTTTTTCTTTAGAGCCCTGGATCTTCCCCAAAATGGGGTTTTCGGAGATGGGGCTCCTTCCTCCTCCTCTGTTGATCGGATCTTGAAGATTAAGAGCTGTGAGATTTTAAAAATCTCTTCTTTTTGAGATCTGATGGGAGATCTGAGCTCCCTTTTGTGGGTATTATGGTGAAAAACTATTTAGTTTGGAAAATGAAGAGTAAAACTTTTGATTTAATTCAAAAGAAAGAAGAAAGTTTTAGAACCTTGAGGAAGGAGAAGATCACAGATCTTGATTCTTTTTGGAGAGAGAAAAAGTTGTTGGGATATTTTCATTATCCTTGCCTTTATAGGCTATACACTTTACATATAGCCCCTTGGGCTTTACAAAAATGGCATTTGCCCATCCCATGGCTCATGTGCCATTTCCTTTGCACATAAGCCATGGGCTTACAAAAAATTGGCTTTATGCCCATTCATACATAAAAAATATTTATTACATGATTTCTTGTTTGCATAGGGGGCCAGCCGCTTCATCTTCGGGCTCGACTCGGGCATGGACCCACTTGATCTGGGCTTGAGCCCACTTAGCTTGGGATTGACCTTGACTTTGACTTGGTCAACCGGGGTGCAATTTTCGACTCCAACAAAGTGCCCCCATCAATGAATGCACACCGCATGCATGAGTTGTGTGCACGAAATTGATGGATCTTGAAGTTGGACTTTGAGGTGGAACATCATTCCAGGGGCGGAGCATCATCCCGGGGAGCATGATTCCCGGGGATCGGAGCATCATTCCAATTTGCGGATGATTCCAGGGTCGGAGTATCCCTTGGGGAGCATGATTCCCGGGGATCGGAGCATCATTCCGATTTGTGGAGCATAATTCCAAGGATCGGAGCATCATTCCGAAAAGCGGCGCATGATTCCAAGGATCGGAGCATCATTCCGAAGCGCGGAGCATGATTCCAGGGATCGGAGCATCATTTCGAAGCGCGGAGCATGATTCTAAAGATCGGAGCATCACTCCGAAGAGCGGAGCATGATTCCAAGGATCGGAGGAGATCGGATCATCATTCCGAAGCGCGGAGCATAATTCCAAGGATCGGAGCATCATTCCGAAGGGCGGAGCATGATTCCAGGGATCGGAGCATCATTCCGAAGGGCGGAGCATGATTCCAGGGATCGGAGCATCATTCCGAAGGGCGGAGCATGATTCCAGGGATCGGAGCATCATTCCGAAGAGCAGAGCATGGTTCAAGGATTCGGAGCATCATTCCGAAGAACGGAGCATGATTCCAGGATTCGGAGCATCATTCCGAAGAGCGGAGCATGATTCCAGGATTCGGCAGGATTCGGAGCATCATTCCGAAGAGCGGAGCATGATTCCAGGATTCGGAGCATCATTTTGAAGGGTTGAAGCATAATTCCGACGAGTGGCAGACATTCTGACCGAAGCATAATTTCGATGCAGAGGTTGATTCCCAGGCGAAGTATAATTCCGACGGGGAAGGAAAATACTCCGAGGCGAAGCATGATTTCGACACGGGATACATTCTGAGACGGAGCATGATTCCAGCGCAGAGCTTGTTGGCCGACTTGATTCCGAGACGAAGCATAATTTCGACAGGGAAGGCAGATACACCGAGGCGAAGCATGATTTCGACACGGGGTGCACATTCTGAAACGAAGCATGATTCCGACGCAGAGCTTGCTAGTTGACTTGATTCCGAGGCGGAGCATAATTCCGATGAGGAGGTTGTTGGTTGATTCCGAGCCGAAGCATAATTCCGACAGGGAAGGCAGATACACCGAGGCGAAGCTTGATTTCGACGCGGGGTACACTCTGAGACGGAGCATGACTCCGACGCAGAGCTGGTTGGTTGACTTGATTCCGAGGCGGAGCATAATTCCGACGAGGAAGGCAGATACACCGATGCGAAGCTTGATTTCGACACTGGGTGCACATTCTGAGACGAAGCATGATTCCGACGCAGAGCTTGCAGGTTGACTTGATTCCGAGGCGGAGTATAATTCCGACGAGGAGGTCATTGGTTGATTCCGAGCCGAAGCATAATTCCGACAAGGAAGGCAGATACACCGAGGCGAAGTTTGATTTCGACGCAGGGTACACTCTGAGACGGAGCATGACTCCAACGCAGAGCTGGTTGGTTGATTTGATTCCGAGGCGGAGTATAATTCCGGCAGGGAAGGTAGATATCCCGAGGCGAAGCATGATTTCGACACGGGGTAAATTCTGGGACGGAGCATGATTCCACCACAGAGGTTTTTGGTTTGATTTGATTTGGGTTGACATCAGCATCGCCACACTAGAATATGGTACCATGAGCGAATCATCATTTGTCATGAGAGGATTTGGGAATTGGTTTTTGCTTGGCATCAGTATCGCTACACTGGAATATGGTGCCAGGAGCGAATTATCATTTGCGCTTGTTGATCAGGAAGCGATGGCTTAGGAGACAGGTTTTAGGTCCCTATCATCTAAGACTTTTCAATTTTGTGAGTTGTAAGGGTCTCACAAAGCATTTTCTCCCTACGGGTCGTAAGGATCCCGTAGGTGTATTTTCTCCTTAGGAGTCGTGGGGACTCCTAAGTGTGTTGCTCCTTTATGAGTCATAAGGATCTCACGCGGGAATTTTCTCCTCACAAAGTCGAGAGGACTTTGTTAGTGCATTTCATCTCTTTTTCATGAGTTTGCGCCCTTTCCGGTTTTCATAAACTCGCCGGCAGTCCTGCTGTTTTTACTCACGGAGCCCTTTCGGGTTTTCATCCGTGCTCATTTTGCTTGTGGACATACCTATTTTTTATTTATTTTTTTTTGAATCTTCACCGCCGGTGGGACTTTGAATGTGGTCTCACCGGCAGGACTTGGGAGGGATTGGGATCGTTTTACGACCGTAGATTGTATACGGATTTGCAGGATGTATGATCCAGACCGTAGGGCCGGAAAAATTTCGGGACTTTGTCGGTGTCTGCATCGCTGCACTGGAATATGGTACCAGGAGAGACTCATCATTCGCCGTTGGGGTATGGGATTTGGAATTTGGTTGGCGTCTGCATCGCTGCACTGGAATATGGTACCAGGAACGACTCACCATTCGCCATTAGGAGATTTGGGATTTGGAATTTGGTTGGCGTCTGCATCGCTGCACTGGAATATGGTACCAGGAGCTACTCATCATTCGCCATTGGGATTTGAGTTTAGAATTTGGTTGGCATCTGCATCGCTGCACTGGAATATGGTACCATGAGCGACTCATCATTCGCCGTTGCCTATTAGGGAGCGAGGACTTAGGAGACAGGTTTAGGTCCCTATCACCTAAGGCTTTTCAATTTTATGGGCCGTAAGGGTCCCATAAAAGCATTTTCTCCCTAAGGGTCGTAAGGATCCCGTAGGTGTATTTTATCCTTAGGAGTCGTGAGGACTCCCAAGTGTGTTTTTCCTTTGTGAATCGTAAGGATCCCACGAAGGTTTGTTCTCCTCATGCATCGTGAGGACACATGAATGGGTCTTTCCAATGGAGCATAATTCCAAGGTCGGAGACCAACCGTGTAACTGGTGATTACGGTGGGGTATGGGTATGATGAGAATTGTTTGAGCCCTTGGATTGTATACGGTAGTCAACTTAGGGACTGGCCGTAGGGCTGGGAGAATTTTAGGAAATTGGATTTTGGTTGGCGTCTGCATCGTTGCACTGGAATATAGTTTTTTTTATTATATTTATTTTATTTTATTTATTTTTACCGTGATTGCTCTATCATTTCAGCTTTTCTCATCGCGAAGATCGTGATTGCTCTATCATTTCGGCTTTTTATTCGCGGTTGCCCCATCATTTCGGCTTTATTTTTATTTTACTCGCTGATTTTTATTGCGATTTGCTCCATCATTTCGGCTTTTTATTTATATACATATATATATATATATATATTTACACATTTTTACATCCCCAGTTTAACGACTTAGAGGTCGACTGTTCCTAGTTTAATGATGTGGTGGTCTACTGTTTTCAGAGAAAGGCAGATGTCTGAGAGAATCAGTTTCACGAAGAATTTCGGTCTCCGTTTGTATGAAATTGGCGGTCACAGCTGGACTGTTTGTTAACACGCCTTTAGACAGTTCTATCTCTCCTGCCTTGTATTGCTTTTCAACCCAATTTTTGAAGACAAAGCAGTCCTCAATGGCATGACCTATCACTCTGTGATAGGGGCAGTATTTGGGGTCGTCGGTCATATTCGCTTCTTGCGGTCTTTTTGATTCTGGCAGTTGTAGACCGTTCCTCAGGGCGTTTTTGAATATTTTACGGATTTTGTCCTTTCTGAAGGAATATACCTTATCCAGCTTCTCTTTCAGTGGAGATTCTCCTCCCTCTCCGAACACTGGCTTCCGAGACTGGTTGGCATTAGGCCCGCTCGACCCTTGCTTATTTCGGTTAGCCGAGGTATTGAAAGATTCAGAATCGTTAGAATTTCCGCCTTTGCGATTATCGTCCTTTCAGTTTCTCCAGGACCTATTGTTATTTTGGGAATCCGAGGAGGACTCCTGCTTTGAGCGCTCCAGCATCTGAACTTTCCTGGTCAGCTCTTAGAATGTTTTGAGACCCGCGGTGCATAGAAACGGGGCCATCCAATTGTTGAGATTTCGGACGAGGAGACTGACAGATTGGTCTTGCTCTATCGGCGGTTCGCATTTGATGGAGAGATTGCGCCATCGGGTTATAAAATCCGTGCTGCTTTCGTTATTCTTGGGCTTGGTCCTTACGAGCTCGGCAATGGTGATCTTATCGCTGACGCTCATGAACCTTTGTCGAAACAAAGATTCCATTTGGACGAAAGTAGTAAAGGAGCCATCCGGTATGCTCGCGTACCAGTCGAAAGCAATATCGGTTAAGCTATTAACGAACCGGCGGAGGAGAAGCGGATCGTTGCCCCCAGTATTCCCGCATGAGGCTTTGAAATGGGCGATGTGCTGATTCGCATTTCCCGTCCCATCAAATCTTCCGAATTTAGGGATGATATAGCCGCTAGGAAATTCTACCAGATCATACTGAGCAGGATATGGTCTCCCACTCTGCTGATATCTTTTTGCGCTTCGGTTTCGGCTACCAATGTTTTGACTTTGTTAGCAACCAAATCCATGATTTGATCTTGAGTTAGCGGGCTACTGTCATCGGCAGCCAAGATATTTCCTGAGATAGGATGCGACTGATTTTCATGCGGTCCGCCCACTTTTGGATTTGAGGGAACGGGCGTCGGCTGTTTCGGGACACCGTTTCCCGGTTCATGAGAGCCCTGCGCCTGATTGGGTGGCTGAGAGGAAAGTTGGGCCGTGAGCTATAAGAAGACGTTTGTCAAGTCGTCAATTTTTGAGTAGAGCTTGGTTATCTCCTTGTCTTTGCTTCTGAGCTGTTTTCGGAGCTCTCGGAGAAGTTGCTGCTCTGCGTTCTTGGGACGGAAGATTGGCTCATCTTCGCTTTCCGAGCCCAACTCCTCATGGACCGAAGGGTCTTTCTGCCTGTCATCCTCATCGAGAGGGTTTTCATCACCCAGCAGAGGATGCTGATCTTGAGAAGTGACAGCCATATTCACACCAGGTTGGATTTGAGATGTGGTGGCCCCATCCTTGGTTTTGCTGCGAAGGTTGTCGCTGGGACGTGTGCCCACCATGTAGACGGTGTGGATAACACATTCAGTCATCCCCTCATCTTTGGCGGGATAACCCTGTTCCTCGAACCTCATGAGGTTCAGCCCAGCAGGAGCCCTAGCCCTTTTGTTGGCTCTATATCTGAGCCTTTTCTGCCTTAGCTTCTCAATTTTAAGGACTTGGCGGGCATCCATTTCCTAGGAAGCCACCGTAAGTCGATTAGCGGGGAGCTTAGAGAAGACACCTGATCGAGCAGTTGTCAGGGGCACCGCCGAAGCTTGCTCGAGAGGCCTTGTTGCTTTGTTGGTGTTGATGGCCTTGCCCCCAGCTGGGGCTAAGGAAAGTCGTTCAGACACTGACTTGTGTTTGGGTTGGGTCACCCTAGAGATCACCACATTTGGTCTCCTGCCTTTCAAGACCGGTCTGTCTGATGCTGGAGCTTGAGGAGCTGGAATGGCGTTAGCTGGCACGAACAGAATAGAGCCGAACTGTAGCAGCGGCTCCTCCCACTGTCGCCCAAGACTGGCCAGGAGGACCGTCCTGGAGTCCATCTTCATCGTGTATGAGATGGGAGCTGAGTTCATCTTTGGAGACATCGTTGAGAAGTGATTACTTGAAAACCTGCATGAAAGGGCATTATTTTAGTATAAGTATCGATATGTATATTGATTGAGTTCGCATGAATGCTTAACCCGAAATATGGGAGGAGAGATAGGTCCCACCGGGCGTGCCAGAATCTGTAGGGTGTTTTTCGTCACCCCATTGAGATGGGAATACGCGCGCGCTTGTCAGGCGTACTACAGCTTCCCCCTACCTAGGGTAGGCATGGATTTATTGATTGTGGGGATCCGAATCTCCGGCAGCCGCGGACTAAGCTGTCGTTAATTACCCCTCGCTTTTGGGGCGAGGGAACCTCCGATTAACGTGTTAAACTGGTCATGCGAACTCAATGTGCAGTGTTGTGTTTTGGATGTATTGGGGGCCCCGCAGAGTTTTTACGGGGGTCCCGCTACCCGGATAGCGGGCTGGGGGTCAAGGGGGCTAGCAGCCCCCTTGCGGGGTGCGGGGCAGCGTCCCGTTAGAAATTTTTTTTAACAGGGACGGTGTTGTGGAGTGTGTGTATCTATATATATATACATGTATACATATATATAAAAAGGGGAAAAGCGCCCAAAGAATGTGTGGGGCCAGCGCCTCACGTGCCTAGCACACGAGCGCTGGGCGCTTGAGCACTGTGCGCATGAGCCCCATATGCTTAAGCGTTGTGCGCTTAAGCGCTAGCGCACCATGTGTCCGACACGTGGGCGCTGTGCGCTTAGGTGCTAGTGCACCACGTGTCGGACACGTGGGTGCTATGCGCTTGAGCGCTAGCGCACCACGTGTCCGACACGTGGGTGCTATGCGCTTGAGCGCTAGCGCACCACGTGTCCGACACGTGGGCGCTGGGCGCTTGAGCATGGGGCGCTCGAGTGCTAGCGCACCACGTGCCCGGCACGTGGGCACTTGGCGCTTGAGCGCAAGGCGCTCGAGCACTAGCACGTCACGTGTCCGACACGTGGGCGCTGGGCGTTTGAGCGCTTGGGACGCTAGGCGCTCGGGCGCTTGGGCGCCGGCGAGAAAAAGGGGATTTTAGCCCCAGAAATAGGATTTAAAATCCCAAAAGAGGATTTAGAGTGGGGTTAAACTCCTAAGATGTTTTGGAGTTGATGAAATGGGTTCTTCTTTAGAGCCTAGGATCTTCCCCACAATGGGGTTTTCGGAGATGGGGCTCCTTCTTCCTCCTCTGTTGATCGGATCTTGAAGATCAAGAGATATGAGATTTTAAAAATCTCTTCTTTTTGAGATCTGATGGGAGATCTGAGCTCCCCTTTGTGGGTTTTATGGTGAAAAACTATTTAGTTTTGGAAAAGGAAGAGTAAAACTCTTGATTTAATTCAAAAGAAATAAGAAGGTTTTAGAACTTGAGGAAGGAGAAGATCACAGATCTTGATTCTTTGTGGAGAGAGAAAAAGTTGTTGGGAAATTTTCATTATCCTTGCCTTTATAGGCTATACACTTTACATATAGCCCCTTGGGCTTTACAAAAATGGCATTTGCCCATCCCATGGCTCATGTACCATTTCCTTTGCACATAAACCATGGGCTTACAAAAAATTGGCTTTATGCCCATTCATGCATAAAAAATTACATAAAAATTATTTATTACATGATTTCTTGTTTGCATAGGGGGGCCGGCCGCTTCATCTTCGGGCTCGACTTGGGCATGGGCCCACTTGATATGGGCTTGAGCCTACTTGGCTTGGGGTTGACCTTGACATTGACTTGGTCAACCGGGATGCAATTTTCGACCCCAACAACAGGTTTAGATCCCTATCAGCTAAGGCTTTTCAATTTTATGGGCCGTAAGGGTCCTATAAAAGCATTTTCTCCCTACGAGTCGTAAGAATCCCGTAGGTGCATTTTCTCCTTAGGAGTCGTGAAGAACCTAAGTGTGTTTTTTTTGTGAGTCGTAAGGATCCCACGAAGGTTTATTCTCCTCATGCATCGTGAGGACACATGAGTGGGTCTTCCCAATGGAGCATAATTCTAAGGGCGGAGACCGATCGCTGGATGGTGATTGCAGTGGGGTATGGGTGTGATGAGAATTATTTGAGACCGTGGATTGTATACGGTAGTCAATTTGGGGACTAACCGTAGGGCTGGAAGAATTTTGGGAAATTGTCGGCGTCTGCATCGTTGCGCTGGAATATGGTACCAGGAGCGACTCATCATTCGCCGTTTGGGAATTTGGAATTTGGTTGGCGTCTGTATCGCTGCATTGGAATATGGTACCACGAGCGACTCATCATTCGCCATTTGGGAATTTGGAATTTGGTTGGCATCTGCATCGCTGCACTGGAATATGGCACCAGGAGCGGCTCATCATTCGCCATTTGGGAATTTGGAATTTGGTTGACGTCAGCATCGCTGCACTGGAATATGGTACCAGGAGCAACTCATCATTCGCCGTTTTTTTTACCGCGATTGCTCTATCATTTTAGCTTTTCGTATCGCGAAGGTCGTGGTTGCCCTATCGTTTCGGCTATTTATTCACGGTTGCCCCATCATTTCGGCTTTATTTTCATCTTTATTTTTACTCGCTGATTTTTATTGCGAGTTGCCCCATCATTTCGGCTTTATATATATATATATTTATACTTTTTTTGTTTTATTTACACATTTTTACATCCCCAGTTTAACGACTAAGAGGTCGATTGTTCCCAGTTTAACGACGTGGTGGTCAGCGGTTCCCAGTTTAAAGACTTAGTGGTCTATCATTCCCAGTTTAACGATGTGGTGGTCATCTATTTCCAGTTTAACGACATGGTGGTCATCTGACGGGGATCTTCGAGAAGATACCCGATTGAGCAGTTGTCAGGTGCACCGCCAGAACTTGCTCGAGATGGCTTATTACTTTGTCGGTGTTGATGGCCTTGCCCTTAGCCGGGGCCAAGGAAAGTCGTTCAAATACCGACATGCGTTCGAAGATTGCAGTCGAAAATCGTTAACCTGCACAAAGAAGCATGGTTTCAGTACATGCAATCAATGTATATGTTGATTGAGTTTGCATTGATATTTAACCCGAAATATGGGAGGAGTGATTGGTCCCACCGGACGTGCCAGAACCTGTAGGGTATTTTTCGTCATCCCATTGAGATAGGAATATGCGCGCGCTTGTCAGGCGTACTACAGATTCCCCCTGCCTAGGGCTGGACAAGACGTCTTCAAGTAATCTTCCAGGTAATATTACCGTCGAAAGAGCAAGCGTTAGGGATATTCCATGTCGCTTTTTACTTGAGGTTAGGCTTGGTTTGGGAGCCCCGATGAGTCATGACCACTCCGCGTTGGAGTGGGATGGTCTTCGATAGTCTTTCAGGTCTTATTTGAGTTGCCGTCAAGACTCTGAAGCCAGGGATCTTCCTTTGCTTCGTTGGTTGACATTGTGTCTGCAATATTGTGATGAATGTCGAGGTTGTCTCTGAGTTCTCTGTGAACCGCTGAGATTTGGAACTAGGGGACTTTGCCATAGCTCCGTTTTGTTGATGTCGGGCCTGTATCCTGCTAGAGGGAATAAGAACGTTGTTGGTTGATCTCTAGGATGTGGATGCCGCCTTCAAGACTTGGAACTACAGGCTTTGCCATGGTTCCGAGGCAGTCTCTAGGTTGTCTGTGAACCGTCGAGATTTGGAACTAAAGGACTTTGCCGTGGCTCCGTTTTGCTGACGTCGTATCTGCTTTTGGTTGAAACGAGAAGAAGAACGCTGTTGTTGATTTTTAGGCTGTAGGTGTAGCCATCGAGATCTGGCTTCCCTTTGACGAAGCATGGTGAGACGATATGGTTCCCTTTCTGTTTGTGCCTATGGATTGTATACAGGGGTCAATGTGATCTCACCTGCAGAGCAAAAATTTCATTTCATTTTTTATTTCTTTCCGCGATACTCTATCATTTCGGCTTCTTATATCGCGAAAGTCGCAATTGCCCAATCATTTCGGCTATTTTTTCACAGTGCCCAATCATTTCGGCTATTTTTGTTTTTCTTTACTCGCTGCTCTTTATTGCGAGTTGCCCAATCATTTCGGCTATTTTTGTATGCATATATTTTACTTGCTGATTTTTGTCGCAAGTTGCCCTATCATTTCGGCTATTTCATATGCATTTTTGGCTCGCTGATTTTTTGCTGCGAGTATGGAACTCAAGACCTGATACCAATCTTAGCATCAGCATCACTGTGACTGGAATATTGGCAGGAGCGAATCATCATTTACCGTGAAAGAACTTAGAATTTGATACCGATTTAGGCATCAGTATCGCTACCACTGGGACATTACCAGGAGCGAATCATCATTTGCCTTTGTCGGTTCGAACAAAGGTAGCTTAGTAACAGGGTTAGGATCCTATCGACTAAGGATTTTGACTTCATGAGCTGTAAGGATCTCATAAAGATGTTTCTCTCTACGAGCCGTGAGGATCTTGTAGGTGCGTTTTCTCCTTAGGAATCGTGAGGATTCTTAAATGTGATTTTCGTATAAGTCATAAGGATCTTACAAGAGTGTTTTCTCCTTATAAGTCGAGAGGGCTTACTGTTGGATATATATGCCCTAGAGGCCTTCATTGTATAGGATGCTAGGGATATGTATGTACATGACAATCTTGCTTAATATGATAGTACGCTATTTGGTTTGTCTTTATCTTAACATATGATATATTTTGCGTAGTTTTCATATATATATATATATACATGTTGATAAAGCCCATAGGATGTTTGCCTGACTACCGGCGTTGTGATGACAGTCATACTAGTGGGAGCTGGATAGTCAATAGGCACATCCTTAGATGTCCCTGGTCGCAGGAGTATTGAGACTGGGCATCGATACTCCGGAGTAGACTGGTGTATACATATCTAGACCCTGAGGAGGGGCGATGGATTGGTCCCGCAGCCATTGGTGGAGTGCACCTAAGATTGTATACAGATGCTCACTGGGTGTGGGTACACCGGACAGGACTCGCCGAGAACTGACTGGATGGTATTTATACCTAACGTCAGATAGCAGTTCTCAGGTGACATGTGTGCAGATAGTCCGTTGACTTAAAGTCGTCATTTGTCTCGTGTGAGTTCCCACTGTGCTTTGATTACTACCCTACCACGGTTCAAAGGAGTCATGCAAACAGGTTTTAGTTGGGCACAGTCCTAAGCCACGTGGAGGCAGTGAGTGACTGTTAGGGATTCGTCTCTTCCGGTATAGGGAGTTGATATCGCACGGTGATCGGTTGGTCATTACCATAAGTCCCTGGCCAGGGCTGATTGAGAATTACCGATAGACTGATCAGTAGATTCTCGGATGGTAATTGAGCCATGCCGACACGACTTGTACGGTTATTAGGGGTCTGACGTTTACCACCTCCCTAGACCATACATGCGATACTCTTAGACGAACAGACCGGACTGCACGGATATTGTCACGGATAGGCTCAGTAGGAGTTCGGATGGGTTTCCTCATCGGCCTTCTTATCGACATCTACCTGGGGACCGTTACGTACAGCTGGTGCCGCTTGCGGTCTGTGGTTAAACCCACTGCCAGTGTAGCAGTCGAGTCTTTAGAGTCCCACACAGAGTTTTCCCAACTCCAGGCGAAACTATATAGAGGTCGTACGGTTTTACGACAAGGGTTCGGACGAATACGTGTGTAAACACACGTACGACATTCGGACAGTTTTTACTAGACGGCTTTGGTTTAAGCCAGATTCTAGTATCAGGTTATTGGATTTAGACTGTATAAATCCAATAACCTGATACTAGAATCTAGCTTAAACCAAAGCCGTCTACTAAAAACTGTCCGAATGTTGTACGTGCGTTTAAACACGTATTCGTCCGAACCCTTGTCGTAAAACCGTACGACCTCTATATAGTTTCGCCTGGAGTTGGGAAAACTCTGTGTGGGACTCTAAAGACTCGACCGCTATGCTGGCAGTGGGTTTAACCACAGACCGCAAGCGGCACTAGCTGTACGTAACGGTCCCCAGGTAGATGTCGATAAGAAGGCCGATGAGGAAACCCATCCGAACTCCTACTGAGCCTGTCCGTGACAATATCCGTGCAGTCCGGTCTGTTCTTCTAAGAGTATCGCATGTATGGTCTAGGGAGGTGGTAAACGTCAGACCCCTAATAACCGTACAAGTCGTGTCGGCATGGCTCAATTACCATCCGAGAATCTACTGATCAGTCTATCGGTAATTCTCAATCAGCCCTGGCCAGGGACTTATGGTAATGACCAACCGATCACCGTGCGATATCAACTCCCTATACCGGGAGAGACGAATCCCTAACAGTCACTCACTGCCTCCACGTGGCTCGGGACTATGCCCAAATAAAACCTGTTTGCACGACTCCTTTGAACCGTGGTAGGGTAGTAATCAAAGCACAGTGGGAACTCACACGAGACAAATGACGTCTTTAATTCAACGGACTATCTGCACACATGTCACCTAAGAACTGCTATCTGATGTTAGGTATAAATACTATCCAGTCAGTTCTCGGCGAGTCCTGTCCGGTGTACTCACACCCAGTGAGCATCTGTATACAATCTTAGGTGCACTCCACCAATGGCTACGGGACCAATCCATCGCCCCTCCTCAGGGTCTAGATATGTATACACCAGTCTACTCCGGAGTATCGATGCCCAGTCTCAATACTCCTGCGACCAGGGACATCTAAGGATGTGCCTATTGACTATCCAGCTCCCACTAGTATAACTGTCATCACAACGCCGGTAGTCAGGCAAACACCCTATGGGCTTTATCAACATGTATATATATATGAATACTACGCAAAATATATCATATGTTAAGATAAAGACAAACCAAATAGCGTACTATCATATTAAGTAAGATTGTCATGTACATATATATCCTTAGCATCCTATACAATGAAGGCCTCTAGGGCATATATATCCAACAATCTCCCACTTGCACTAAGGCCTATAATTGGTGCAATGAGTACCCACTGTCTGTACTAGATCCAGTTGTTGGCGTACCGCATGCCCAACATCTCAAACAGCCTCTCGAACTGGACTTGAGGGATGGCCTTGGTGAATGGATCTGCCATGTTGTCTTTTGTGTCCACTCTCCATACCTCGATCTCCCGACGATCAACGATCTCCCTGATCAGGTGAAACCGCCTTAAGATATGCCTGGATTTCTGATGGGACCTCGGTTCCTTCGCTAATGCTATAGCCCTATTGTTATCACAATACAAAGGTATTGGATTGGCAATGGACGGAACCACCTGATGTTCAGCAATGAACTTCCTCATCCAGACAGCCTCTTTTGCGGCTTCACTAGCAGCTATATACTCAGCCTCCATAATTGAGTCTGCGACGGTATCCTGTTTGGAACTCCTCCAACATACCGCCCCTCCATTAAGGGTAAACACAAAACCCGAAATGGATTTAGAATCATCTTTGTCACTTTGGAAGTCGGAGTCGGTAAAAGCCTCTACCTAGAGGTCCCCATTAACGTAAACTAAGAATATCTCCTTAGTCCTTCTCAGGTACTTGAGAATGTTCTTTACTGCTATCCAATACTTCTCACCTGGATCAGACTGATACCTGCTTACCATACCAAGTGCGTAAGCTACATCTGGTCTTGTACATAACATCGCATACATTATAGATCTTACTGCCGAAGCATAGAGTATAATGCCCATGCGAGCCCTCTCTTCATCAGTCTTTGGAGACATGTCTTTTGAGAGGGTGATCCCGTGACAAGCGGGCATATTACCGCGCTTGGAATCTTCCATACTAAATCTCTTTAGTATAGTGTCAATATACCTGGACTGTGAAAGTCCCAACATTCTATTAGATCTATCACGATAGATCTTAATACCCAAAATGTAGGTTGCATCACCCAAGTCTTTCATGGAGAATTTATGTGACAAGAAGAGCTTTACTGATTATAGCATAGGGACATCATTCCCTATCAGTAGTATGTCGTCGACGTACAAAACGAGGAAGACTGCTGCTCCTTCTACAATCTTCCTATAAATACATGGTTCATCTAAATTTTTGATAAAGTCAAATTCTTTGACTGTCTCATCAAAGCAGATGTTCCAACTTCGCGATGCTTGCTTTAATCTATAGATGGATTTAAGTAACCTGCACACTCTTCCGCTGCTCCCACTGTCTAAGAAACCTTCTGGTTGATCCATGTAAACACTCTCTTCTAAATGTCCATTTAGAAAAGCTGTTTTTACATCCATCTGCCATATTTCATAGTCATGGAAGGCAGCAATTGCAAGCAGGATCCGAATGGATTTAAGCATAGCTACAGGTGAAAAGGTTTCATCATAGTCCAATCCTGGTCTTTGACGAAAACCTTTTGCAACGAGTCTACCTTTGTAGGTTTCCACTTGTCCAAGTGCACCAATCTTCTTTTTGAAGATCCATTTGCATCCAACTGGTTTCACCCCAGGAGGAGCAACTTCTAAAGTCCATACTTTATTGGTGTACATGGATTCCATTTCGGATCTCATAGCATCCAGCCACTTCACTGAGTCAATACTCGTGATAGCCTGCTGAAAACTAGTAGGCTCATCATTATCGATGATGCAATCCTCTCGATCCCCATCTAGAAGAAAACCATAGTATCTCTCAGGAGGATGAGAAAACCTACTAGATCTGCGGAGTGGCGTTTGTTCGTCATGTTCTATTGAAATCTGAGGTTCTTCTAAGTCCTCGGTAGCAGTTTGAGGTTCTGGAATTTCTTCCAGCTCTACCGCGCTCCCACTAATTTCTTTTGCAAGAAATTCGCTTTCTAAGAAGACAATGTGGCGAGCGACAAACACCTTTTGTTCTTCAGTGTGGTAGATCATGTACCCCCTTGAATGTTTGGGGTATCCTACAAACTTGCACAAAACCGATCGTGCCTCGAGCTTGTCCGGTCTATACTTTTTAACATATGCCGGACACCTCCATATCTTGATATACTTGAGATATGGTCTCTTCCCGCTCCACATTTCATATGGAGTGGTAGGCACAGACTTAGTTGGAACTCTATTCAATAAGTATGCTGCTGATTCTATAGCAAATCCCCAGAAGGAAAGTGGCAACTCAGGACTACTCATCATTGAACGCACCATATCTAATAGCGTGCAATTCCTCCTCTCTGATACACCATTATGCTGAGGTGTATAAGGCGGAGTAAGCTGAGAGAGAATTCCATTCTCTTTTAAGCATTCAAGAAAACTGGTACTTAAGTATTCTCCACCTCGATCAGATCGAAGTGTCTTGATGCTTTTACCAGTTTGTTTCTCTACTTCATTTTTATACTCCTTAAACTTCTTAAAGGCCTCGGATTTATGTTTCATTAAGAACACATGTTCATACCTAGAGAAGTCATCAGTAAAAGTGATGAAGTAGGAGTGACCGCTTCTCGCATGCGTAGACATTGGACCACATACATCACTGTGTACAAGTCCCAAGAGTTCTGTGGCTCTTGCTCCGTGTCCGGTGAACGGAGATTTGGTCATTTTTCCTTTGATACATGATTGACAAGTTGCATATGATGAATATTCAAACGGATCTAGATATCCATCTTTATGTAACTTAGTCAACCTTATTTCGTTTATATGACCAAGTCTACAATACCATAGGAAGGCTTGATTTGAATTTGGAGCCTTTCTTTTAAGTGTGTTTTGAATATTGAAAATTTGAGGTTGATTAAGTATGTATATGCCGTTTTCCAGTGTGCCATACCCAATCAGTTCTTGATTTAGGAGAATGTTCATGACATTTCTTTCAAGCGCAAAATTATATCCTTCATTAGATAACAAAGATACTGATATAATATTACACAACATACTGGGAATACAAAAACAGCTGTACAACACCAAAATGTGCCTACTAGTCAACCCTAGGTGATATTCCCCTATTGCAATAGCATCTACATGCATTCCATTGCCCATCCGGAGAGTCATATCACCTGTTCCCAGTACTCTACTATTTCTCAGATCCTGCAATGAATTACAGATGTGAGAACCAGAACCGGTATCAAGTACCCATGATGTAGAGTTTACTGAAAGACAATTTTCGATTACGAACACACCTGAAGCAGAAGCAACAACTACCTTCGTGTCTTTTGCCTTGAAGGCTATACAGTTCTTCTTCCAGTGCCCTTGCTTGTGACAATAATGGCATTCATTTATATCCGCTTTCACCCTTCCTGCCTTGTTCGTTCCCTTTAACTTTCGCTTTAGATTTAGAAGAGGATGATTGGCCAACATACAGAACGGGGGTCTTCTCCTTTTTCAAGGAGGTCTCTGCTACTCTCAACATATTGAGGAGCTTTGGAAGATCAGCATTTCGTGCATGTTGAAGCTTAGCACGAACTGAGAGAAGGTGTGGGGAAGGGACTGCAAAATCAAGTCGATATACAAATCATTCTCTAGCACGCATCCCAGGTTTGCGAGTTCCTCAATGAGGCTGATCATTTTGAGGACGTGCTCTCCTATAGGCGATCCTGGAGCTAACCTCATCTGGAAGAGTTTCCTTGAGGTCTCGTACCTTGCGATACGGGAGTGCTCTCCATATAATTCCTTGACATGGAGAAAGATGGATACAATATCCATACTCTCGTGCTGTTTCTGGAGTTCATTGTTCATGGACGCCAGCACGATACACTTAGCTCGCTCACAGTCTAGATCCCAGGTTTTGCGAACTTCCTTGTCCACAACTGAGGAATCTGGTCCTGGGATAAGGGGAGGAACAGCGGTGGTAACATATGCTACTTTGTCATAAGTCAGTGCAATGTTGACGTTCCTTAGCCAATCTTTATAGTTCTGCCCGGTCAGTATATTTTTTTCAAGTAATAGTTTTAGTCCTGTCATGGTAGCTGCTAGAGAGAGAGAAAAGAAAACACTCAGCATCTGCTTCTTGCAAGTTTAGATTGGTTATTAGTTTATCTAAACAGGATGGCTCCCATTGTTCCCTCAAATCCTTCTCAAAAACCTAAAAGAAGAACTAGTCAGGATTTAATCACACGTCACAATACTTGCTTAACCTTTCAGCCAGGCTGGTGTTGGTACTTTGAGGGAGGTTTTCCAACGCTTTCGCGAAGTTCCTTAATTAAATAACCTCTTTTCCTTGGAGGCGTAGCCCCTCTAACACCTTTCTGGACACCTACTTGGTTTATAGCATTGATTGTTAAGTGAGAAAGTTTTCCGAGAGTAATCCTACTCATCAGTGGGATCGGGATCCAACTATCATTGCATGATGTACTAGATGGAAGCCACTCTAGTCACCACACTCCAGAAGGTATGCTAAATCTTCAAGTTTCCTTTATATTTGAAACTCCCGATATGATTTTTACCCTAAGCTCTTATGACCTTAACGTAGGCCAACAAGTCATAAGACGCAAGTCAAGTTCTACCCGTCGTTGTCCTGATTAATTTAGGTACATCATACATGCCCTTGACGTAGGCCAACAAGGTTGTACGTCTGTCCTATACTAATGCATCTATCTATGCAACAAATAAGCAAACCACACTGCTACCATCCACTATGCCTTGACGTAGGCCAACAAGCACAGCATGAATACGATGTGCTGTTTATTTGAAACGACGGAGGGTTACGGCTGGTTTTTGGTAAAAAACCGTTAACGTAGTGAACTTGATTTGATCGAAAGAACCAAGATAGCCTTTATTAAAAGGAGTGGTTTAAACTCCGCATTTAAAATTTGCTTTTTGAAGAAAACCGAGTGGTTTTAGAAATTATTCCAACGATTCAATTTAGGTTTTATTTTTCTTTGCATTAAAAAATAATGCGTCCCATCATTAACCTATCATTACAGATAACAACGAAAATACAACGTCCTCTTATGCCATCCGCATTCGCCACGGGGTCCCGTCATCACCCGTTAGGTTACTTAACTAACGGCAGAGCGGGGGCTGGGCTAGTGCGGGTGTAAAACATAAGTGACGTCTAAATAGCTATCATATATAGATATTGTACATTCGTCAGACGCAATAATAGGCGTTCCAGATCACAGATAAACTTTATTGGATATGCAAGCAATCCGCGTTACTATTGAGCCTGCAATGAAAGACGGATTTGCACAGTTGTGATGAATAGCCATTACCCCACCCTAGACCCCTACGGGTACGGCAAACTACCCGCCAAGTACCCGAAGTGAAGCGGTCTCCCTCAACAACGTGAGTAGGCCACTAAGCACTTCGAAATACCCGGTAGTTTTTGCACCCCACCTTGGGTCTATCCTAGGAGCAAAAATAGTAAAAAGAAATAATACAACGGTGGCAACAACCGCAACCTGGATGTGCCCCGCAAAATAACATTACAACTTATTACAATTATATCGAATGAATTGATACAATAACCCATCACAAAACCCCGGCTAATTATCACAACAATCCAATAGAGTTCATAATCACAAACAGTTAAAACATTACAGATATATGCAACCCCCTGCCAACCGACATACTAGCAGTTAAGGGAGGTTTACGAACACATAATACATTTCACAGATATAATCAAACAAGCAAACATCGAATAATTTCGATCGATCAAACCTATTAGATTCTGCTCCAAAACTTCTCTGTAAACCTGAGACCTGAGCAAAAAATAAACATTCCAGAAAAGACAAAACATTCACCTAAGAACACTGGGGAAATTTGGGGTGAATCGGGCTCAACTCGGCCACAGAAGAGTCTGCAGATTCTAGTATCAGGTTATTGGATTTATACAGTCTAAAGTTTTTCCGTGTTTTCACGGATGGGAGGGGCGTTCTCGTAATTTCCGGGAAGCTTCTAGAAGCATGGTGACTTGAGGGGTTTAGGTGGCATTGTCATTAATGATATTGTGACTCATAATGTGTGATTCACTATGTCATTAATGCATTATTAAATGCTTAATGACTCACATAGTGAATCACTCATAATACATTTATGTAGCATGATGAATAATCTCTTTTTATTCATTTATTGATTTATTCATTATGCTTCATATATCAAGTGAGAAACAATTTCATTTTCATAATTCTAGTTCACCTTCTCTCTCCTCAAGCTCACTCTTTCTTCAAGCTCTAATCCTACCACTCATGAGTTGAGAACAAGGATTAGAAAAGACTAAACATTCCATAACCTAACTCTATATGATCTAAGTTCCTTTGATTAGCAACTAGAGAAACTTAGTTACCTCAAGTTTTGAGGTGAAGCTTGGATTAGGGTTCTCGGGTGGATCATCTATCACTTGGAGGAGGCCGAGGAGGACGTAGAGATCGTAAAGATGAAGGACACGTATCACTGGGTATAATCTCTTTACATAGTAGCTAAGAACTTCTATGGTAGTTGTTAATTATCGTTTAGCAAAGATCTTCGGTTAGTCGATGTATGCTTCAAGAACAAGATCGTTTTTCATATTTCCGCCTCCCCGCAACTCGTGGGGTGTTGCACATCGACTTACACTTACAAGTATTGTTCACCACATGAGAACATTCCTCGTCGTTGGTGGGACTCGGTGAGGGAAACGTTTATTTGTGCCCGTGGATTGTATACAAGGGTCAATATTGAATCGCTTGTAGGGCAACTTGGGGAATGTGATGGCTTAAGAACAGGTTCAAATCCCTGTAATTTAAGGCTTTTTGAATCCTACGAGCCATGAGGGTCTCATAGGGGGAATTCTCCTTACGAGTCGTGAGGATCTCGTAAGTGCAATTTTTCCTTAGGAATCGTGGGGATCCCTAAGTGTGTTGCTCTTTTGTGAGTCGTAAGGATTTCACGCAGGTATTTTCTCCTCACAAGGTCGAGAGGACCTTGCAGGTGTCTTTATTTTAACGAGATTGCATCCTTTCGGGTTTTCACAAACTCGCCGGTAGTCTTGTTGTTTTTACTCACGACGCCCTTTCGGGTTTTCATCCGTGCCCATTTCGCTGGTGGACATACCCATTTTTTTTCTTTTTCTTTTGCACGATGAAATGCTCGAGAATAGTTTCGCCGCATGTGATCCATCCGTTTGCTGGTGGAATTTGAGTTGCAGTCCTCACCGCTGGGACTTGTGGACTTGCACTCCACTATCGCCGTGTTTGAGGCGACGTTGTTAGTTTAGGGACATCTCGGTCCGTTGTTAGTTTAAAGACATCTCGGTCCACAGCTAGTTTAAGGACGTTGCGGTCCGTTGTTAGTTTTAAGGATGTTACGGTCTATAGCTAGTTTAAGGACGTTACGGTCCGTAGCTAGTTTAAGGACGTTGCGGTCCGTTGTTAGTTTTAAGGACGTTACGGGCCATAGCTAGTTTAAGAATGTTACGGTCCGTAGCTAGTTTAAGGACATTGCGGTTCGTTGTTAGTTTTAAGAACGTTACGGTCCATAGCTAGTTTAAGGACGTTACGGTCCATAGCTCTCCATATTTGAGACTGAGTACTGTTGGGTACTACTCTTAGAGTTTTGACTCAAGAAGATAGCGAGCGGACATAGGCGTCGTCATCTATCATTGACCTGGACTGTGACTCATCAGGCATAGTAATTTTTTAGGAATCGGCCGTTTATTTGCCGAAGGGTCTTTTTCCATGCATATCCATGAGAAAATAGGCCCCACCTTGGTAGACCTTGTCTATGATGTACGGACCTTCATAGTTTGGCTCGAATTTCCCCCGTTTGGCACGGTTGGGGATCATAGGTCTTTTTACGACTAGCATGAGTTCGCCTTGGCGGAATGTTCTCGTCTTAGTCAGTCTTTCGTATGAGCGTGTCATCCTCGCTTTGTAAGCTTCTAGGTTTTGCTGCGCTATGAGACGAGTTTCATTGAGGGCGTCAAGTTCCTCAAGCCAAAGATGGGCATTTTCTTCATCCGTTAGTTAGTACCGAACCGCCACTCGTAGAGAGGGTAGCTCTATCTCCAAGGGAAGTACCGCTTCCGTGCCGAATACCAACGCAAATGGCGTTGTGTTCGTGGCTGTCTTGAACGTAGTCCGATAGGCCCAGAGAGCTTCATGCAATCTCTCATGCCGGTCCTTTTTATTTCTGGATACCGTTTTCTTTATGATCTTTGTCAAGGTCTTGTTGAAACCCTCAGTTAGACCGTTAGCTCGGGGATTATAAACCAAAGAATATCTCCAATCTATTTTATGTTGCTGCGCGAAGCGGTTGATCTTATGGTTTCTGTAGGCTGGCCCGTTATCCGGGATGATCCGCCGTGGAGTGCCGAACCGGTAGATGACATGTGTCTTGAAGAAATGGAGGATGTTCTCCATCTTCACCTCTCTTAATGGTATTTCTTTTTCCCATTTAGAGAAGTAATCGGTTGTTGCTAGTATGAACCCATGTCCCTTGGACGATGCTGGCTCGATGGGCCCGATTATATCGGTTCCCTACATTTCCAATGGCCAGCTAGCCAATATTGGGTATAGTGGATTCGGATGCTGGTGAATGAAGTCCCCGTGAATTTGGCACGAGTGACACTACTTCGCATACTCAAGACAGTCCTGGATCATCGCGGGCCAATAGTAACCCATTCTTTTGATCTTCAGCTTCATCTTTGGCCCAGCTTGATGGGAACCGTAGAGTCCGTCATGAGTTTATTGAATGACCCTTCTTGCTTCTTCTGGTCCCAGGCATCTCAGCCATAAACAATCGAACGATCTATTATAAAGAGTACCATTGACGAAGGCAAAAGATAGGGCTCGCTTCATGAGCTGATGTCTTGATGACGCGTTGATTGATCGTTTCCGTGTCGTATTTAGAAATTTTTCACAACCAAAGAAATTTATACCGCAATCAATTAACGGTGTCGATGTAGCGCGTTAATGAATACGGATCGTCCACTGAGATGTGTGTTTTGATCGATTTTGTTTTAGATGAGTCGAAATGAAAAGATAAAAGAAAATTGCAAGGAAATTGATTCAAGATTTATGAAATTTAGTTTCAAGAATCATAATGAACTAGATCTAAAATCAAGAATCAATAAAGTTCAAGAAGATGTCCAAATCGAATGAATTATCAAGATTTGTAAAGAGGCTTGTAGGAATCGATCCAATTGATAGTGATGATGAATACTTATGATTACAAATTCTTATCTATTGATGATTTGTTGCTAGATCGATGACGATCAACGAGGATTAGGGATCTATTGAAGAAACTAGGGTTTCTCCTTCTATCCCTTGTCCTTTCGTTGATTAGCATTCATATTCTAGCCTCTAGGAAATTCAATCATCGATCGTTGATCTCTAATTTGGAGCAAAAACATTCAAGAAAGCATCTCGCTCAAATTAGGTTGTCGATGATTCAATTTCCTAAAATTTACAAAACTCATAAGACTTAAGAATCGTTCAAGAATTTAGTCATCATCATCTATCTATTTTCTCGATTCCTCCACAAGCGGAGTTTTCACTCGAACATCATGAAAAAGAAAACAATCAAGAATTGATAACTCTTCATAACGCTCAAATGTAAAGAAAAGCAAGATCAAGAATTTTCACCTTTTATTATTCGATATTTCATTACAATACACTCAAAGACTACAAGAATTGAGGAGAGAACTCGATCGTCGAACTAGCTTCGCATCGTCTTCTTGAGTCGTGGATCGTCGCGGATTACTTGCTAGGATGAAGATCGGCATTGCTTCAAAAAGGCTCGTTGAATGCTTGCTTTGGCTCGGTACTCGGTGGAATTGTGTCACTCAATTTGATTTTGAAATGATTTGGATCTACAATTTTTACCACTCAAAATGATTTCCCCCCAAATTCAACAACTCCCAAATTCTAGATCTAGATCCATTTTTATAACCACTCATTTGAATCTTCCCTCCAAAGCTAGGTTGTTAGAGAGAGTCTTCTAGAAGTTGTTGGAGAGAATATTCTAGAATGAGTTTGTTAGAGGGAATATTCTAGAGAAAGGTTGTTACAAGGAGGCTTCTAGAAAAAGGTTGTTGGAGAGAGCCTTCTAGAATAAGGTTGTTGGAGAGAGTCTTCTAGAAGCTGAGGCCGTTATGGTAAGCCACGTGGAGAATTTTGACGCGATGATGAGCTACTATAGCCGCGGATCCGCGGCGGATCGGCCGACTCGGCCGCGGATCCGCGGCCGAGTAAGAAGCTTGCTGCATGAAATCTTCAGGGTATTTTTGTGCTGGCTTTGTGGCACTTTTCTGATATCTTAAATATTTTTATACTTTCTTATTCACTGCCAGATTTCAAGTCTTTGACTTGACGTATTTTATCAGCACTTTTAGCAGTTCCGGCAGTTTTACCTGGAGAATTTCCTGCACACAATCTCGAGACAAGTGTTGCGATATACAAAGATCATGCGTGCAATAATAAACACTCAATTTCCCTCAAAATGCCGGTTATAATGTATAACACATGTTATTTGGTATTTTGGCAGACAAATTGCTAATATGTGCTATATTCATACCGAACACCTTTAGATGATTGCAAATAGTAGGGAAATTGATGTGTTAAAAATGCAATATTTTCGACTGATCAAATTTCCCCAAACTTAATTTTGGTCGTCTCGAAAACTTGTTTTATTCAAAAGAAGGAGAAAATATAAGAAAAAGAAAAACTAACTAGCACACTTTCGTAGGCAACACGATTGCACTGAGCACGTGCAACAAGCCTTTAAACCTCTAGGTGTCCCTAGTAGGAGGAGTGTTGTCTCCTGAGGGTTTTCAGCGGATTGCACCCACAAAATCCAATAATAAAAGGAAGACCGTAAAAGTTATATATAAAAATAAGAATTGTAAAAAAAAGACTTTGAAAATTAGAGTTTCCAACTAATACTAGCTTTTCGGTTGTCATGAGCCCTATCTTAATAGTCATGAAAAGATGTCAGAAATCACATCATCCCTCAATAAAATATCGTTTTATTCTTCATTCCTACCTTTCTTCCAAATATCGATCATATACCCCTACGTGTGTGTAAAAGACATCCCTACACTCGGAGAATTCAATTCAAGCTATCATACTCTTGTCCATCTACCTCAGTATTTTTTAATCGGTGAATATTTAGATGGGATTGCTCACACATTTTTCATGCGACCGTTAATACTTCTTGAGGTACTAACCGACCGATTACTCATGTGCATGCTTATTAGGCGTATTAGTATTTTTCTCGTCTTGCAACACCTAAGGCTTAACAGTGACTCCCAAACCAGTTGGTCTAAGGCACTAGGTGATGAAGCACCCTCGCTATATTTTTTTTTACTGCCTTGGTGATAACAAAACCAGTGTTCATTTTTTTCTTAACACCATTTTATCTTTTTTTTAATAATTTCCTTCATACTTTGGCTTTTAGACAAGAGCATTTCAAGGTATCCTCTACTATCCCGAGTTTCAAGACGTGTGTAAGTGCGTATAGTTGGGTATCAACATTCAAATATTTGGCTTTCAGAATAGAAACTATTTTTCAGACTTATTTTTATCCTCAGATTAGTGACTTCCTTCATCTTACTAACCCTTGGGACAACGGCTCATAACTACTTATTACTAGTTTCGTTTAAGAAAACTTCTAATTTTCTTGGTTTTCTTAAATTCTTCTAATCTTTTGGATGTAATTTTCATTATCTAATCTTTTATTATCTTATTTATGTACACAATTTTTTTATATGTTTTGTGCTTATGCAAAGTATGATGCAAAGTGATGCGTAAATAAGCACAAACCTCCACCAAACTTGTTTTCAACAATGTCCTCACTATTGTCATCTGCTAAATCTCAAAAAACCTGTAGGCTTGGGAGGAAAATTTATTAGCGGGGGAAATAAATATGATCGTGAAAATCCTCCCCCAAACTTATTTTTGGCTCACAATTTTGAGGACAACAGTTATTTTCAAGAGTCAAAAATACACCCCCCCAAACTTGAGTTAAACAATGTTTATCTTTTGAAATCACAAGAGGGGGTCAAAGTTATTGGTCAATGCAAAGCTTTGCAAAGACCGAAAGTCAACACCAACCATTCGAAGATTTTATCAGTGTAGTGCACCAGTTGGTGGAAGAACAAGTTGAAAAGAGCCAAGAAAAAGTGGGGAAAAGGTAAGTAGTATGAAGGAGAGGGTTTGCGTCTCGTTTTGGAGAGACGACACAGTGAAAGTGATGGATTACTTGCATTCTCGTGATTGTCAAGAAGAAGGAGTGGAGGTTCAATTTCTACGTTGTGGAGATGATTCATCTTAACACCCGTGTTTCCTAAGAATGCAAGTCTATCAGCGAACATTTTCTTGAAGCTATCATCAATATCCTGAAGAATATTCTCATTTGAAAGAACAGGATGATACTCAGACTCCAGAAAATGTTCATAATCGACGTTAGATGTTGACCCGGACAACTCGAAAGAAGGGTCCGTATGTATATGATACATATCTGGGTCAAACAACAACGTATAAAGGAAGTCTGGATCTGTATCGTGAAGCTGATTAAATTCGCTGTTGTTGACATCCATTAATTCGACAGAACATACTCGAGCATGAGGATCGGAGGGTTGACTTCCCAACTTGTAAATGTTGAGCCCAATTGACCTATTCCCAAAAGATAGGTTCATAGAGCCGTTTCTAAAGTTGATTACAGCGTTGGAAGTAGCCAAAAAGGGACGACCTAGAATCACCGGAATTTGGTTCCGTGGGTTCACTACAGGCTGTATATCAAGAACAATAAAATCCACAGGGAATACAAATACCCCGATTTTTATCAACACATCCTCAAGTTCACCCTTAGGTTTGGTGATTGATCGGTCGGCCATCTGAAGAGTTATGTTCGAGGGCTTTAACACTCTGATACCTAGTTGCTCATAGACTGAATATGGAAGCAAGTTAACACTAGCGCCAAGTTCAAGTAAAGCACGGTTAATGTGTTTATCCCCAATAGAAATAGAAATAGTAGGATAATCAGGTTCCTTACGTTTCCTTGGTAATTGTTGGGGAAAACCGTGTCTACAGTACTTGACATGAAGACTTTTTGGGGCACTTGAGTCTTCCTCTTCCTAGTGCACAAGTTCTTAAGAATTTTCGCATAGGACGGAACTTGTTGGATAGCATCTAGGAGAGGGATGTTGATGTTCACTTGCTTAAACATGTCCACAATCTTCTCCATTTGTGCATTGGGTTTGTTGGGCCTCAACCTTTCTGGAAATGGAGCTTTATCAATAAGTGTTGGGTCCAACATTTGTGGAGAAGTTTGTAGGGGTGGGAAGGATGAAGTGGGTGGAGGGTTCGAGCCTTTGGAAAAACGGAGAATAGGCTCGGAAGAAGAAGAAGGTAAATTGGACGAAATAGGGTAAGAAGTAGAAGTGGGAGTGGAAGTGGAAGTGGAAGTGGAAGCCGGGGTGTTAATGATTAATTCATCATTATCAATTTTTTCACCCACATGATTGTCTATCACTCTTCCAGATCTCAACGTGGTAAGTGCATCCACATTAGTGTAATGTGAAGGTCCAGGATCAGGTAGGGGTTGAGCTGGAAGATTTCCTTTCTCTCTAGCACTCATTTCAGCATTTATACGGGCAATTTGTGCTTCCATCAATTTAATACTCTCACTTTGGAGTCAGAGTTTTTCTGGATTTTATCGACGGAAGACTGAAAATTTGCCGTAAATTGCATGAAATTTGTCAGAAACAAATTCATGGTTTGTTCAAGTGCAGAGGTGTTATTGGTTCCGGCAGAAAAAGGATCAAAGTTGTTGGCCGGGTTTTGAAAATTTTGTGGTTGGAAGGGGTGCTGACTTGGTTGTGGTGGTTGCTGTTGCTGTAGAGGGACCCATTGAAAGTTATTCTGGTTTGGATCCGTGTATTGAGTTTGGTGTTGAATCCAAGAAAAATCAGGGTGATTCCTCCAATCTTGATTATATTTGGAAGAAGAAGGATCGTTTTAGGTCTTTGCTGAAATACAGCATTAGTGTGACCTTGAAACGGTATATTCAAAGGACACTCTTCCGTCAAATATGATGGATTTGAACAGCAGCCACACACGGTTTTGGGAAGTGTGTATTGGTTTAGGGAGGCTAAAGAGAACTTGTTTTCTATAGCATCGAGTTTCCTTTGCATTGCGGCCATTTCGGCTCTCATTGTGACGGCAACATCGAGCTGATTGATACCTTCCGCAGACAATGGTGGTCTAACACTTTCCCATTGTAATGTGTTTTGAGCTAAATCTTCTAGATATTTCCAAGCTTCACCATCATCTTTAGATAGGAATTGGCAATGACACATGATTTCAAGCATCTGTTTAGTCGTGAAATCAATACCCTCATAAAGAATTCGACACAGATCCCATCTGAGGATTTCGTGATGAGGGCATTGTAAAAGAAGATCCTTGAACCGTTCAAAGCATTTCCAGAATGGTTCATTGGGAAGTTGGGTGAATTTGAAGATTTCGGTCCGAACACGGCTGGTTTTGTGATTGGGATAAAATTTCTTAAGGAATGCTACAAAAAATTCATCCCATTTTGAAATAGAATGTGCGGTTGTATTATAAAGCCACTTCTTGGCTAAATCGTACAAAGTGAATGGGAGAAAACGTAAACGCAGTGCATCCAAAGACAGTTGTGAATTACCCATCAAAGCACATACGTTTTCAAATTTGGCGATAAAAACGTATGAGTCTTCAGACTCGAGCCCGTGAAATTTAGATAAAAGTTTGATGAATTGGGGTTTAATTTCGAAATTTTCCCCGTTGGCAGGTGGTATAGAAAGACAGGTGGGAAGGGGAACATGTGTAGGATAGCATCTCTCTTGGAGAGAAATGCAAGGAGGATTCTGCGCACCTGCGGGCGGTGGCAGAGTGGTGTTAAAGTGTGGTGGATATCCGTCCATCGCGGTCGTGGTGGGTGGTGGGAAAGAAAACGAAGAATTACTGACTCTGGGGTCGATAAAAGAAACGTGGACAAGACGGGAAATGGAATCTCGTGTCCAGCCTAATATGTGCTAAATGGTTGTAGCACAAGTGGCAGCGTTGTAATAATTAGAGGAAAAGTTGGTTGGTGTTTTTTTTGAAAAATACGGGTTTTGAAAAATCAAATCACAAAAAAAATGCACACACCACCCTAGATCTAATGGTCACCTAGGTCAAGTCACTAGACCGCTCCTAGACTTCCAGAAGACAAATCGCAGGATAAATCCTCTACTGCCTCTTTATCCCTTTTATGGCCAGGTAAGTGCTAGGTAAATGGGAGGTTCTCCACTACGTAAGTAGTGGGCCTAATTAAGTAACCACCTGCCTTAGACACACTTGCCTTAGACACCACAAAAGAAACGCGGATAAGCAATAGATTACCCACGACCTCCTTCTGTCCTAAGTGAGCGCGACGGTCTTTAGAGTCTTGTCTAGATTTCTTTTAATTAATGAAGGGTAATGCGGATGCTCGTTTTGTGATTTGCGGGGCTTAGGAAGGGTAATAAACTCCCCACCTAATCTGAATTTGGTCTTTACCCCTTAATTTCCGTATTAAAGTATGTAAACAACCAAGATCAAAACACGCAACAAATTTTTCTTTTAGCGGCGCTGTGAATTTTTGCAAAGAATCATGCAGAAAATGGTTAATGGAGAAGATCAGAGAGGAGATAAGAAAGTCAGAGAGATACCTGAGAAAATTGGAACACTGAAGCGCCTAAACGGCGGCAGAACCGCCGCAAAAACCTACTGTTGGCCACGGATCCGCGGTGGGAAGGAGGATTTAGGGCTTCAAAATTTTTCTGTAGCTTCTGGTACTCCTGTGGAATTTGCAGAACTTCTCTGAATCTTGATCGCACTGCTAAAATGATTCCAAATTCCTTTGCAAAAATTCACAACTAATCGTTAAGCACTTGATGCGAATTTTATCTTAAAAAAAATTCTGATGGAATAATAATTTTTCAACTCAAATAACAAAAACGAACAAAATAGCACACATCCCCGGCAACGGTGCCATTTGATTGGTTCGTTTCCGTGTCGTGTTTAGAAATGTTTCACAACCAAAGAAATTTATACCGCAATCAATTAACGGTGTCGATATAGCGCGTTAATAAATACGGATCGTCCACTGAGATGTGTGTTTTGATCGATTTTGTTTTAGATCAGTCGAAATGAAAAGATAAAAGAAAATTACAAGGAAATTGATTCAAGTTTTATGAAATTTAGTTTCAAGAATCATAAAGAACTAGATCTAAAATCAAGAATCAATAAAGTTCAAGAAGATGTCCAAATCGAATGAATTATCAAGATTTGTAAAGAGGATTGTAGGAATCGATCCAATTGATAGTGATGATGAATACTTATGATTACAAATTCTTATCTATTGATGATTTGTTGCTAGATCGATGACGATCAACGAAAATTAGGGATCTATTGAAGAAACTAGGGTTTCTCCTTTTATCCCTTGTCCTTTCGTTGATTAGCATTCAAATTCTAGCCTCTAAAAAATTCAATCATCGATCGTTGATCTCTAATTTGAAGCGAAAACATTCAAGAAAGTATCTCGCTCAAATTAGGTTTTCGATGATTCAATTTCCTAAAGTTTACAAAACTCATAAAACTTAAGAATCGTTCAAGAATTTAGTCATCATCATCTATCTATTTTCTCGATTCCTCCACAAGCGGAGTTTTCATTCGAACATCATGAAAAAGAAAACAATCAAGAATTGATAACTCTTCATAATGCTTAAATGTAAAGAAAAGAAAGATCAAGAATTTTCACCTTTTATTATTCGATATTTCGTTACAATACACTCAAAGACTACAAGAATTGAGGAGAGAACTCGATCGTCGAACTAGCTTCGCATCGTCTTCTTGAGTCGCGGATCGTCGTGGATCACTTGCTCGGATGAAGATCGGCGTTACTTCAAAAAGGCTCGTTGAATGCTTGCTTTGGCTCGGTACTTGGTGGATCTTGATTTGGATCAAATTGTGTCACTCAATTTGATTTTGAAATGATTTGGATCTACAATTTTTACCACTCAAAATGATTTCCCCCCAAATTCAACAACTCCCAAATTCTAGATCCAGATCCATTTTTATAACCACTCATTTGAATCTTCCTTCCAAAGATAGGTTGTTAGAGAGAGTCTTCTAAAAGAAATTTGTTGGAGGGAATATTCTAGAATGAGTTTGTTAGAGGGAATATTCTAGAGGAAGGTTGTTATAAGGAGGCTTCTAGAAGAAGGTTGTTGGAGAGAGCCTTCTAGAATAAGGTTGTTGGAGAGAGTCTTCTAGAAGCTGAGGCCGTTATGGTAAGCCACGTGGAGAATTTTGACGCGATGATGAGCTACTATAGCCACGGATCCGCGGCGGATCGGCCAACTCGGCCGTGGATCCGCGGCCAAGTAAGAAGCTTGCTGCATGAAATCTTCAGGGTATTTTTGTGTTGGCTTTGTGGCACTTTTCTGATATCTAAAATATTTTTATACTTTCTTATTCACTGCCAGATTTCAAGTCTTTGACTTGACGTATTTTATTAGCACTTTAGCAGTTCTGGCTTTTTTACCTGGAGAATTTCCTGCACACTGTCACGCCCCGCTTCCCAGTGTACGGCGAAGGGGACGGGACTGGCCCGCTATGTATATACTCAGAAGTACATACGCTAAGCGTATCTAAGCAATATAAAAGAAAATACACAAGAGACAAGATATAATAAAAACATCAAATTTTATTTATTAACATTCTTTTGTACAATGCATGAAAAGGATCTACAACTGAAATAAAACGATGCCTAAATAATGGCATAGCAGGAAATGAAAAGTACTGAATGGAAAATGTACAAGGAAACTAGAGCTCTGGTTCTTCAGCAAACTGGTCCAAATCTTCTGCAGATGGCTCGATCTCCGCCGGGTCCAAACCACCTGACGACATTCAAAGAAGAAAGAAATAAAATGTCGTCAGCGAACAGGTCGCTCGGTAAGTCCCAAAGATAAGGGAGAAATAGACAGAGAGTAAGAGAGAGAGAGAGAGAGTAGCTTTTAATATTGTATTATAATATTGTAATGTTGTATTAACGCTGTTGTTTGTAGCCTGGAACAGAAGATGCCAGTGTATACGAGGGGAGTCCCACTTACACCGGGGACCTTGGTAACCTGTAGTATAAGGCTCCGTCGATAATACCACGGAACAACGGCATGGATGTAATTACGTCTTAAGTGACCACCTCGTGCCACCTTTAACATATTCCGTACCAGTCTACCCCTTAAACCCCGCAGTGTTTTGATTGTATTGTTTGTCTTGTAAATTGTATTGGTGGTATGAGTGATTGACTGACTGAAACCATGATATCAGTAAACGGTTGTAATCGTAGAGTCATGTAAATGGAATAACTGAGAATCTTGTAAAAGGAATATATGTATATATATATATATATATATATATATATATATATATATCCATGGTTCGGTTCAGTCAAGTTGTATAAATTGATAGTTGAATTCATGGATTCATGTGTTCATATTGAATTGGAATGTTGTAGATTGTAGATTGACTTAAATCATATTCAAGTCAGGATGATCAGACTCAAACCCGAGTCAGACAGTTAGAAATGTAAATTGAAGTCCTATAATTTCTAGGGTTCTTAGGGTAATTTATAAAACTTGAGGGGGTTTTATGTAAAAATACTTTTATATAATTTTCAAAATACACCTCAAGTGTATCAAAACTAAATCTTTTAGAGATAGTTTTATTAAGTATATGGTATTTAAATGTAAATTCTTATTTTCTCGTATTCTAAGGTTTCAATGGTATCGTGTTAGGTTGTATGTAAGTGTGTGAGGAAGTAGGTCGTTATCTCGTGATCTACTTTAAATGTATAGCAAGTTTGATGGGTTAAATGAAGGATTGAAATAATGTGGTATTTAAGTGAAAAATATGATAATTTGATAAAGCTATCATTTCATGTGATAAAACTTGTTCAAATTGTTTAAGTGGTGTTTAATAATCAACATGTGGAAGTTTAAGAATGATTGTATTAGTGAGAAGTGGAATTTTATAGAAAACCGAATCGGAAATCGGATTTGTTCCGATTCCGTCGGGTTTTGTAATTTCGTATTTTTCTTGAATAGGGAAGAGAGATAGAAAGGGACTTACGGGTTTTCGATTACACTAGAGTGAGGGGGAACTAAAGGGATTGCCGATGCGTTGCGTTGTCGCCGGTAGTTCCTAAAAACGTCGCCGGAATTTCCGCCGGAACTTCGTCGGAGCTTCGCCGCGAGCTTGTTTTCAAAGTACACAACTCTTGGAAAATTTTGAGAGAGTGAGGTTAGGATTTTAGGATGAGAGGGTAGAGGGGAGGGGGTGTATTTATAGGGTAGGTTAGGGGTAGGGTAGGTGAAGGGTTTTTAAATAAAAAAAATTGTAAAAATGTGTGAAAAATCATTAAAAATAGATTAAATAGGGTATATTTAACTCTCTGGAACCGATCTCATAATTTAGAATGTGCAGGGGGGTTTGGAAGCTGAGAAGTCACAACTTTCCAGTTGATGACTCGCCGGAATCGGCAACTCCGGCCGGCGGCGGCGGGCCGAGTCGGCCGGTCCGCCGGCCGAGTTGGCAGATCCCGGCCGAGTCAGGGTGGCAGGAGGTGGGGGGTCATCAGATGGGGCCTCTGGTGTATTTAGGTTTTCAGGTGCAGTTCAAGTTTTGGGAGTTATAGTGTGTGGACTGTTGGGCTTCCAAAGAATTTAAAATAAAATAATATTAAAAATAATGTGGGGCAGGGGATTTGAACTCTGGTGGCTTGGTTTCGCAATGCAAGGTATTACCAATGAGCTACAAGCTCTTTCTTGTAATTAAATTGCTAATTAATTACTTAAGTCTTGTGCTCAGGCAATAAATACCCCTTTAAGGATTTTGAAAAAAAACAATTTAAAAATTTGTATAGCAAAAAGTGTATAAGAAAATTAGGGTTGTTACACACACAATCTCGAAACAAGTGTTGCGATATACAAAGATCATGCGTGCAATAATAAACACTTAATTTCCCTCAAAATGCCAGTTATAATGTATAACACATGTTATTTGGTATTTTGGCAGACAAATTGCTAATATGTGCTATATTCAGACCGAACACCTTTAGATGATTGCAAATCGTAGAGAAATTGATGTGTTAAAAATGCAATATTTTCGACTGATCACGCGTCTTCGGGCGTTCGATGGGTTTTGAAGTAGTCTGTGAAGACTTCTCTCCAATCTATAGTCTTTTCTTCATCTTCTATTCGGCAGACTGCTTGTTTGGTTGCTTCCTCTTCTTTAGACATCTTCGGAGATATTTCTGCTGGTGCGAGAATCCGGCGACTTTGCACAATGATCTTTACATCATCGAGGTTTTCGTCGGCCAGTTCTTTAGCGAGCTTGGCTAACGCATCCGCCTTTCTATTTTCCACACGTGGTATGCTTTCTAGGGTGTAGAAGGGAATTTACGTCAGCAGTTGCTGCACTCTTTCACCATACCTTATCAGTTCTGGTTTGCATATCTGGTAGTCGCCATTTACTTGGCTAATGACCAACTGGGAGTCTCCGTATATTAGGAGGTTTTCGATTCCCATGTCGACGGCAATCTCGAGACCTGCTATCAAATCCTCATACTCAGCTTCATTATTTGTTCTTGGCTCCATTAAGGAAAGGGCAAAACGCATAACCCCTCCTTGTGGAGTCACGAAGATAAGGCCCACCCCGGCTTTAATCATGGGGGTGTTTTGCTTTCGCTTCTTCAAGAAGGACGCTCCATCGAAGTAGAGTTCCTATCGAGTATCATTCCCTTCTTTCTCCCTATCAATTGAGTCAAACACGTGCTTGTTTGACAATTCACAGTTTAAGGGAGAGTCAGCGGGTACCGGATGCTCAGCCAGAAAGTCGGCGATGGCCTGGCCTTTTATTTCCTTGAGGGGTCGATATACTATCGAGAACTCCATCAAGAGGAGGGCCCATTTGGCAAGCCTTCCTGTTAGCATGGCTCTTGATATCAAATACTTGAGAGGATCCACCTTTGATATAAGATGGACCTCATGTGCTAATGCAAAATGTCAAAGCTTCGTTACCGCGAAGATCAGTACTAGGCAATACTTTTTGATGGGGGAGTAGTTATTTTCTGCCCCCAGGAGAACTCGACTCAAATAATAGAGAGCTCTCTTTTTCCCCTGTTCGTTCTCCTGTGCCCATAACGCGCCTAAAGAACCTTCAAGGGCTGTTGTCTATAGGATGAGGGGCTTTCCCTTGACCGGAGCGGTCAGTACCGGCGGGTTCTGCAGATATTGCTTGATTTCGTCCAGTGCGCTTTGGCATTTGCGATCCCAAATGAACGGGGTCCCTTTCTTCATTAGATGACTTTAGGGGCGGCATTTAACGGAGAGGTTAGTTATGAACCGCCGGATATACGCGAGCTTTCCTTGGAGAGACCGCAATTGTTTGAGAGTTTTTGGCGCAGGCATTTCTATAATCGCCTTGATCTTCCACAGCTCTATTTCGATGCCCCGGTGTCATACGATAAATCCTAGAAATTTGCCTGAGGAAACTCCAAATGCGCATTTCAGAGGGTTCATCTTCAAATTATATTTCCGAAGATGCTGGAACACTATTTTCAAATGCTCCCAGTGTTCCTCGTATGATTTTCTTTTCACTACGAGATCGTCGATATAACATTCAACAATCTTATGTACAAAGTCATCGAAGATCTTTGTCATAGCCCTTTGGTAGGTGGCGCCAGTGTTCTTCAGACAGAATGGCATCACTTTGTAGCAGAATATACCCAGCGGAGTCCGGAAAGTAGTGTGCTTTTGGTCTTCAGGATGCATCTTGATTTGGTTGTACGCTGAGGATCCGTCCATGAAGAAGAAGACTTCATGGGTAGATGTGTTATCGATCATCAACTCGGTGACAGGCACTGGGAATTCATCTTTCGGACAAGCCTTGTTGAGATCCCGAAAATCTACACAGACGCGTACTGTCCCATTTTTCTTCATTATCGGAACGATATTGGCGGTCCAATCAGGGTATTGAACTTCTTGGATGAAGCCGGAGTCGATTAGCTTCTTGACTTCGGCATTGATACTCATCTCAAGCTCGAACCGCATTCTTCTTGACGCCGGTTTGACTGGCTTGACGTTTGGCGATATTGCCAGTTTATGCAGAGCTATCTCTGGATCTAATCCCGGCATCTCGGAATAGTTCCATGTGAAACAGTCTTTATACTGCATAAGCACGTCCTTTAACGTGGCTACCTATTTCTCAGACAGCAGCTCATTGACAAACGTTGGCCTTGGCTCGTTTGCCGTCCCCAAGTCGACTTTTCTCAGGTTGTCTGCTGTGGTGTGTATCCCATCTTCCAGGTCTTTTGGCGCTGTTGGAAAATCTGAGATCACTTCGTTCTCATCTTCATTTGCGAAGCACTGGGGGAGGTCTTTCGTATTCTCGTGTTCTGCTTCCTTTGAGAATGTTATCATATGGCTAGTACGAGCTCGTTTCCAAGCTCGATGCTAATCTAAACTTTCCCTCGCAATGTAGGTTGTTCTCGGCTCATGCTTTCGTGGCGGGGCTACCCTCCAATTGTCGGATAGAGCAAACTTGCCTTGCTGATACTGATCTTCAACTCAGTCTTTGAAGGTGAAACAGTCTTCAAGAGGATGTCCCACTACTCGGTGGTAGGAGCAATAATCCAGACGATGGACCTCGTTTATCTGTTCGGGGTATCGAGACTCCCGGAGCATCGTCATTTGATGCTTCATGACAAAGTTGAATATTTTCCTTGTCTTGTCTTAAGGGAAAGAGTACTCCCGACCCATCTTCTTCATAAAAGACAGGATTGTTTACCGCCGGAAACCGGGAAAGACAAACGTCTCGCCAGCATTTAGGGGCAGATGCTATTTAGGTTTATCCGTCCACCTCTCCGAAGATACCAAGTTGATTTATGGCATCGTGTATCGGAGGTTTGAACGGATACGGCCAATGTAGCAGACTTCGTCAGATTCCCCCTCGTTTGCGAGGGGTTTTTGATTGTGGGGACTCTTTTCTCTATAGGCGCAAGCTCCTGCAGTTAATTACGTTACCGCGCAGCGATAACAACTTTCTCCTGCTCCAGATGTTCGCTTCGTGTCGTGTGTGTTTGTTTTATTTTTGGTTGCCCATGGATTGTATACGGAGACTAATTTGTGTTATCGTCCGTAGTGCGGGGATTAGTCCAAATTCTTATTTTCTTAGATTTGGATTTGTTTGGATTTAAGGATCGTTAATCTCATTTGAGATTAAGATCAACTTAAATGTTTGTTAAGGATACGTTAGTCTAATTTTAGACTAAGATCTACTTAACAAGGTTTCAGGATCATTTAGATCCAACGAAAGAGCATTTGGGCTCTATCGTTTTTGTTTAGGGACATTACGGCCCATTGGGTTTAAGGACATCATAGTCCATGTTTAAAGACATCATAGTCCATAGAGTTTTGGGTTTAGGGATATCATAGTCCATGGAGTTTAGTTTAGGGACGTTGCAGTCCATTGGGTTTAAGGACATCATAGTCCATAGAGTTTAGTTTAGGGACGTTGTGATCCATAGTTAGTTTAAAGACATTACGGTCCATGGAATTGTTGGATGTCGGGACCCGCCACCTCTCTGAAGACGTTGAAGAATTACAACGATATATATCAGAGGTGTGGGGAGATGTACCCTTGAACCAATGTCAGTTGGGAGATCTGTAGTTGGGTTTGGGACTAAGACCAATTTAGAAAGAATGTGAGCACACGGGCTCGGTTGATCTGAATTAGGGACTTTTGGTCAACTTGGACTCAGTCCACTTAGTATTGAATAAAGTGTTAAACACATGTTTGGGCTCGGTCCCTTCTATGTGCAACAATGCTGGGCTCTGACTCTCACCCCATTTCTTTGTTTTTTATGGAGTGTTAAACACTCTTTATGGTGTTGGGCTCTAGTTACAGAGCGCTATATGTTAAACAACGCCCACGTGAGGGGCACGTGGGGAGCTTGGCGCTGGGCGCCAACCACTGAATGCATGGCACTCTTTATTTTATTAGCGCCCACGTGAGAGGCACGTGGGGCGCTTGGCGCTGGACGCCAACCACTGAGTGCAAAGCACTCTTTATTTTATTAGCAGCGCCCACGTGAGGGACACGTAGGGCGCTTAGCACTGGGCACCAACTACTGAGTGCAAAGCATTCTTTATTTTATTAGCAGCGCCCACGTGAGGGGCACGTGAGGCGCTCAACGCTGTTTCCTTTTTTGTGCATTTTTCTGAAGAGTTTAATTCTTTATTCTTCCCTGGATCTTCAATCCCTAAGAACAAATTCATCCCTGCGAGAATTAAATTCTCATTTGTGGGAGACTTGGCTCATGGATCTCAGATCCAGTTAAAGAACTATGTTCTTTTATAAGGGTTAAACCCTTGGGTATGTAGATGAGATATTATGATCTCTATTTACCTTGAAGAAAATTCTTCTTCTTTCTTCTCTCTGAAAGCTCTTTTTACTTGCTCTTCTTTTTTTTGAACTTGAAGTTTATAGGAGAGTTCCTCTGTACAAGACTTAAAGTCTTGGGTCATTTATATAGGGGAGGCTGATTTGTTGATTCAGTTAAGGAAATCTCTCATTCAGAGATTTCTTAATTGATTTGGGGAATTTATCCACCATCGGATATTTGATCCAAGGGCTTCTGTTTTACAGAAGACAATTTTTTTGTTTTTAATAAGATTGGGGAAATATTTTCCCATACAGAGTTTATTCTGTATCTTGGTGATCACCTGATCCAATGGTGTTCTGATTTACAGAGCACAATCTTTCTTGTTTAGAAAGATTTGAGGAGCATTTCCTCAATCAGAATTTAATTCTGTGCTCTGGTGATTTATCATCTCCGTTGGATCTTTGACGAGTCTACCCCCAAGTCCGAAACCTTTGACTCGTCGCAGAAGTCAGTAGCACTTCCCGAGTCAATATCCTATACAAGTTATGAACCTCTTAGGGAGTCCGAATATCATTCCCTTATCCCTCCGTCTATCGTCTCTCCGCCGACTCTAGAACTCAAACCGCTACCTTCTCATCTTAAATATGCATATTTATATGAGAATGAGTCTCTGCCCATGATCATATCCACTTCTCTAGCTTTGAAGCAAGAGAATGCTCTTTTGACGGTATTGAGATCGAATCGGCAAGCATTTAGTTGGACAATGGCCGACATCAAAGGGATTAGTCCCTTGATTGTTGAACATCATATACATTTGATGGATGAAGCCAAACCAACCCGAGACCCACAAAGACGGTTAAATCCCGTAATGAAGGAGGCGATAAAGAAAGAAATCTTCAAGTGCCTAGATAGTGGTATAATCTACCCAATATCTTATAGCCAATGGGTAAGTCCTATTCAGGTGGTCCCTAAAAAGTCTGGCATCACGGTCATAACTAATGAGGCTAATGATTTGATCTAAACACGCACTCAAACTGGGTGGCGCGTATGTATTGATTATAGGAAATTCAATGTCGCAATGAGAAAAGATCACTTCCCTCTACCTTTCATTGACCAGATGTTGGAACGATTAGCTGGACACGAATACTATTGTTTCTTAGACGGATACTCTGGCTATAATCAGGTCCCCATCGCCGAAAAGGATCAAGATAAAACAACATTTACTTGTCCTTTCGGTACTTTTGCTTATAGACGCATGCCCGTTGGGTTATGCAACGCACCCGCTACATTTCAGCGGTGTATGATGAGGATATTCTCAGACATGGTCGAGAATTTTCTGGAGATATTTATGGACGATTTCTCTATATCCGGGGACTCCTTTGAGGAATGCCTTCATCATCTTGACGTGGTTCTTACCCACTGTAAGGATAAGAACTTAATTTTGAATTGGGAAAAATGTCATTTTATGGTCCAAGAAGGTATTGTCCTTGGACATATAATTTCATGAAAAGGCATTGAGATAGACAGAGCTAAAATAGATGTCATCCAAAACCTCTCTCGTTCCAAATGCATCAAAGATATACGATCCTTCCTTGATCATGCAGGATTTTATAGGAGATTCATTAAGAACTTTAGCAAAATTGCTAGACCTTTAACTCTTCTCTTGGCCAAGGATACAACTTTTCACTTCGATTCGGATTGCGAGGCTGCTTTTGAATCACTTAAAAGAGATCTCACTACAGTCCCCGTTCTATCATCTCCGGATTGGAACCACCCGTTCGAGCTTATGTGTGATGCATCCGATTTTGCCATTGGTGTAGTCCTAAGACAACACATTGATAAGATGCCACATGTAATTTACTATGCAAGTAGGACTTTGAACGATGCTCAAATTAATTATACAACTACCGAGAAAGAACTCTTGGCAGTTGTATTTGGATTAGAAAAATTCAGGCCCTACTTGATTGGCTCGCCAATAGTTGTTTACACCGATCACTCCGCCCTACGACACCTCTTATCGAAGAAGGATGCTAAATCCAGGCTAATATGTTGGATCCTGTTGTTACAAAAGTTTGATCTCGTTATAAAGGACAAGAGTGGATGTGAAAACGTAGTAACCGACCATCTTTCACGTATCTTTTCTTCACAAACGGTGACATTGTCGATAAATGACTCATTTCCTGATGAACAGCTCTTGAACGTATCCTGTGAACCATGATTCGGGGATATTGTGAATTATCTGGCTACGGGACTTATTCCTAGCGATTGGTCGAAACAAGTCAATCTTCGATTTCTATCCCAAGTAAAACACTTTTACTGGGATGAACCTTATTTGTTTAAGTATTGTCCCGATCAAATCATTCGCAGATGTGTCCCTAACGATGAATTCAAGAGTGTGTTGTCTTTTTACCATGATCAGGCATGCGGTGGTCACTTTGGTCCACGTAAAATGGCGGAGAAAGTTTTGCAATGTGGCTTTTATTGGCCAACATTATTTAAAAATGCATATGATCATTGCAAAACTTGCTTACGGTGTCAACACTTGGGTCGGATTTCACGAAGAAATGAGATGCCGCTCCAACCTATCTTGGTTGTGGAGATATTCGATGTTTGGGGTATTGATTTTATAGGCCTTTTTCCCAATTCTTTTGGGAATTTATATATCTTGTTAGTGGTTGATTACGTCTCAAAATGAGTAGAAGCAATACCGTGTATCGCTAATGACAACAAGGTTGTCATTAAGTTTCTTAAAGAAAATATCTTTTCGCGATTCGGATATCCTCGCGCTATAATTAGCGACAACGGGACACATTTCCGTAATCGGTCTTTCGAGGCTTTGATGCGGAAATATGCAATCAACCACAAACTTTCCACGCGCTATCATCCCCAAACAAGCGGGCAAGCTGAGATTTCCAATAGGCAGATCAAACAGATTTTAGAGAAGACGGTTTCTAAAAATCGTAAAGATTGGTCAACCAAATTGACAGATGCTCTTTAGGCATTTCGTACCGCTTATAAGACCGATCTTGGTATGTCTCCATACCGCATTGTGTTTGGGAAGGCTTGCCACCTTCCTGTCAAGATCGAACATAAGGCAATGTGGGCTATTACAGAGCTAAACTTCGATTTTGACCAAACCGGCAGCTATCAGAAGCTGCAGTTAAATGAGCTAAGCGAACTCCGCGATGAAGCTTACGACAATGTGGTGATAGTAAAGAACCGAACCAAAGTGTTCCATGATAAAAACCTTCATACAGGGAAAACAAGTCCTTCTTTACGATTCACGACTCTATCTTCATCCGGGTAAACTAAAATCTCGTTGGAAAGAACCTTTTGTGGTGCGGACTGTATACCCGCATGGGGCAGTAGAAGTTGAAAATGTAAAAAACGGTTCTATTTTTAAAGTAAATGGGCATAAATTAAAACCGTATTTTTCTGCTGACCCAGCGGAGGAGCTCCTGTTTTTACAGGAGCCCCTTTTCCATAACTAAATTTCCTCCACCTCACCTCCATGTTTGGTAACATTGTCTCATCTTAAGAATGGAGGTGAGTGAAAAATGACTTAACTGAATATCCGTGCATGCCAAACTACAAGTTTGGGGGTAGTTTCATCTAACTATTATTTTACCCCTATAATTTTCTCTCCCCAAGTCTACAGATTTATACGCTTAAAGAACAACATCAGTGAGGACACTGCTGAAAACAGGTTTGGAGGGAGGTTTGTATTCACTGAATTATCTTTTGGCATTAGGCATTTAAAAAAATAAAAAAAAATTTGTTATAATAAAAGTTAGAAAGTGAAAATTTACATATGAAAAATAGGAATAGTTTGAGAAAAGCAAGAAAGTTAGATATTTTCTTAAACGAAACTAGTAAAAAGTAGTCATGAGCCGTTGTCCCATAAAATGAAGGAAATTAGTAATTTGAGGATAAAAATAAGTCTGAAAAATAGTCTCTATTCTTGAGACCAAACATCTGAATGTTGATACCCTAGTATACGCACTTACACATATCTTGAAACTTGGAATAGTAGAGAATACCTTGAAATGCTCTTGTCTAAAAACTATATTATGAAGGAAAATAAAAAAAAGTATAAGTGGTGAAGATAGAAAAAAATGAACACTGGTTTTGTAATTGCTTAAGGCAGCATAAAAAAAATATAGCAAGGGTGCTTTATCACCTAGTGCATTAGACCAACTGGTTTGGGAGCCACTGCTAAGCTTTAGGTATTGCGAAACGAGGAATTACGCCTAACTGCGCGAGCACATTTTGTAATCGGTTGGTTAGTATCTCAAGAAGTATTAACGGTCGCATGAAAGATATGTGAGCAATTTCATCAAAAAAAATTTAAAAAAATTCACCGACTATAAAGTACTTTGGAAGATGGATAAGAGTATGATAGCTTGAATTGAATTCTCTAAATGTAGAGATGTCTTTTACACATACGTAGGGGTATATGATCAATGTTTGGAAGAAAGATGGGGAGGAAGACTCGATGTTTTACTGAGGGATGATATGATTTCTAACATCTTTTCACGATCATTACGATAGGGCTCATGGCAACTGAAAAGCCAGTATAGTTCGAAACTCTTATTTTCAATTTATTTCTTTTATAATTCATATCTTTGTATGTAACTTTCACCATCATCCTTTTATTATGGGATTTTGTGGGTGTAATCCGCTGAAAACCCTCAGGAGACAACACTCCTCCTACTGAGGACACCTAGAGGTTTAACGGCTTGTTGCACATGCTCAGTGCAATCGTGTTGCCTACGAAAGTGTGCTAGTTAGTTTTTATTTTCTTCTTTCTCCTTCTCTTGAATAACTAGTTTGCTCGGGACGATCAAAATTAAGTTTGGGGGTATTTGTTCAGTCGAAAATATTGCACTTTTGATATAACTTTTTCCTTACTTTTCTTAAATATTTAAAGGTGTTTATTATAAATATAGAACACATTTGGATTTGTCTGCAAAATACTATTTACCATATGTTTATATATTATAATTAAAATTATGAAGGAAAATATATGTATTTTATATTTATATAATATTTTGGTAATTGAAAATATGCATATCATATCAAATATTCTAATCACAATTCTTAAAAAATATAATATCATACAAATGATTAGAATAATATTTCAAAATATATGTATAATATTTTAGTAATTAAAAGATGCATAGCATATCAAATATTCTTAATCATGTTTCTTAAAGATTTATTACCATATAAAGTGAATAGCATATTAAATATTCTTAATCAGTTTCTTAAAGATTTATTACCATATAAAGCAATTAAGATACTCTCTTTAATTTAATAAATATTATTAACATATTCATGGAGATTTTGTGCAGATTTAGCTCAGGTCAAGAGATCAAGATATTCAAAATGACAGGATCAAAAATCTACCAATAAAATCATAGGATCTGAAAACTTGGAAAGCGGATTTTTATGGCAAGTCTAAACCTATGAGATCTAGGATTTCTAATTTGAAGGCTATATAAAGGACCGATGGCTAAAATTAAAACTCATCACCTTTACCACAAAGCAAATCACCGTCAAAGAACAAGTGATCCACGACAGGTCCACGATTCGACGTGATAGAGCGACATGAAAATCGACAGAGCATCTACTTCCTATGGGAGAGAGATCGAGAGCAACTTCTTTCTCTTATAAATCTAAATTCGTAGGATTTGTACTTGTGAAGTTGATTAATAAAGGTAGATCATTTTGTTAATTATTTATTTTCTGTATTATTTCTGCATTATGATTTCTTTAACTATACTTTCTTCTTCTATTCCCAACATGCGTGAGTAATTCTCTGCTTGTTAGGGTTCGTAGGATTAGGGTAGATCAATGGATGATTAAAATCTTTTAACTCTTTTTACGTCCTATAAAGTTTATAAACTTTATCAAAAGAATTGTTAATATCCTAATCGGGCGCGCTATCAATTCATTGGTAGTCACGACCGCGATTTGAGATTAGATTAACAATTGTTTTGGTAAAGGCTAGACATGAACGGAGATCTATGTAAAGATAGGGGTTAAGAGTGGGAACCCTATTCCCTCCGAAAACCCTAAATCGACATGCATCACCGTCGATCTAGTTTTAAATCTATTAAAGGATAAAAGGAGTAATCTTTAATTAATCATCCATGACTACTAAATCTTAACGAACCCTACAAGCCTTTTTCTTATATAATTTACATCCGTAATTAATTTAGATCTTAAATAAACTATTCTCCTTTCTTCTTTTATTTTATTCAACTCGTCTAAAGTAAGATTAAAAGTTCCACACATACCTGCGGACGACCCGTACTCATCTCGGCTAGCTACAAGCGATACCGTTATTGATTGCGGTTATTCTACAATCACTTTTTCACATCAATCAATATTCGTACGGCGGGATCTTGCTCTGGTTCGACATGAATGCTATCTGGAAATGTATTCGCTTCTCCACTGGAGTTATTTATGACATGACAGCCATGGAATCGCTCTTGTTTGTTGGACCGAACTTATCCAAGGCCAGTCGTCTCCATTCTCCCGTTGGGCATTTTTCGCTGAGTCCCGGGAACGTTCCAAATTTTGTTATAGAACTGAGCTTGTCGAGCAGTCTGTTTGAAGGGTACACCTTGGCATCTCAATAGCCTTTTCAGTCCCTCTGTGTAATACTTGGGCAGACGGATTGGTTGATGCCTGTCGAGCGCAGGTTCAGCACTGTGCCATACTTCTTTCTCCACTTTAGTCTCCGTGGATTGGTAGAAAAGGATCTCCTTCTCACCCCTTTGCTTAGGAGGGACATAAAAGGTCTGCAGCTCTTGCACACTGTACATATCAAGTGCATCAAGTTCTTTGTAATGCCGTTGCGGGACCAGGGTAATCTATAAACTCTGGTCGGCTCCAGCAAATGTTTGTATTGATGGATGGACGGAAAATACTGTGTTGGCCTCGTCCTCAGAGTCACTGCCAAAGACCAGCATAGGAGTAGATGGTCCTGGCCTATTGCCTTGGGGTTGTCCCGAGTAGACCATCTCTTCATCTTCTTCGGTATCGCTCCCGAATATCGGGATAGTGGTGATGGCTTTTTGTTCATTCTCCGGTTTGCGACATCTTTCCATGTCTTCGAAATCTGTTAAGAAGTATTTGGCGACTTCATATTTGCGAACTTCATTTACAGAGAATGGGTTCAGCTCCCCTGTAACTGTGTACTGGAGGCCGTCCTTGAAGTACTTCATACACTGATGTTGTGTAGAAGGGATGGCGTTGTACTCATGTAACCAAGGCCTGCCAAGCAAAGTGCTGTAGCAAGTATTGGCGTCAATAACATGGAACTTGATGTCAGTGACGAGAATCCCAAAGCGTAATGTCAGTATTACAGACCCGAGCATTTGTGATGATTGCGAGTCGAACCCGGAGATAGTAATTTTGTCCCGCGCCAGGTGTTGAACGTTCATGCAAATCTCCTTCAACACTCTTACGTTGAGAAGGTTGACGGAGGACTCGTTATCGACCAGGACCTTTCCTATCTTGATATCGTGACAATACCCGGTTACATACAGCGGACGGTTGTGCTCGCACGTTCCCAAAAGGAGGTCTTCATCACTGAAGGTGATATCAGCCGTGTGGACTTCTTCCAGCTCATCCTTCATCTTTTCTTCCGCCAGGAAGGCTTGAAACTGGTTGGGCTCTTGTAACACCTTGATCAGGGAATCTCGTGCCTCTTTAGACAGGAGAAGGGCATCCAAAATACTCAATTGTGAAGGTATCTTCCTCAGATGTGCCAGGACATTGTAATCCACCTTGTTCTTCTTGGACGTGTCCTTGGTTGTGAGCTCTTCAACGACTCTATCATTGAGGGCAATCTCCTCAGAGACTTTTTCCTTCCCTTTGTCCCTTCTGCCCGAACCTTTGTCTGTTCTCACAGTTCTTCATCTCTTCTTCTTTTTCAGAGACAGATTCCTTGAAGAGAGGGCCGAGGGCTATTTCTTCGTCAGAATCGCTCCCGAAGGTAAGAACTTAAGGTTTTGCTCTTGTCGGGATGGCATCAACCACACTTGGCCTTTTCGTAAATGGTCGCTTCACGTTCTCGATCAGCTTTGCTCTTTTGAAGAGCTTCGTTCAGCAGCTTGTCGATGAGGTCATCTGACGGTTCCATGGATTCTGGTTCTGGATCTGCCCCTATTTTCTCTACGTCAGGAGCTTCTTTGATATTTATTGACGAGTGGGAGATCATGTGGCAACTCGCTACATGATTCTCGGGTTCTTCCGAAGTATCGTCTCTTTCATCAATGTCACTGTTTCCGTTCTCAAGAATATGCTTGGTAATCTGAATAAATGCACAAGAATGACAAGAGATGTAATCTAAACAACAAATTTTATTATTATCCATTCTTTACATTACAACTGATTTGAAAAGGAAATGTACAATGATAAAAGCAATGCCTAAACAGTGGCATACAAAAGAAAAGGTAAGTACAAGTAAAGACTAGAAGTCTAGCTCCTCTGTGAACTGATCCAAGTCCTCCTGGCTGGGCTCGGTCTCCTGAGAGTCGGGTCTTCCTGACGAACATTCTAAAGAAAGAAGAGACAGGAATGATGTCAGCAAACTAGAGCTCTGTAAGTCCGAAAGATAAGGGCGGAATGGTACAAGTAAAGAATATATGCCTGGTAATCTGAACAAGTATATGTTTGTTATACTAACGTAGTTGCTTGGTACAAAATGTATCAGTGTATACGAGAGAAGTCCAACTTGCACCGTGGATTATGGTAATTAGTACTACAAGGCCCCGTCAAAACCCACGGGACAACGGCATGGATGTTTAGGTGGGTGTCTTTTAGTGACTATCTCGTTCCACTTCTAGTACATTTCATACCAGTCTACTTCGTTAAACCCCGTAATGTATATTGTATGACTTATAGTTATCATACTTGCCGAGACCATAGATATAAGTTGTTCATGTAAACAATTTCAAGATGTATCAAATAGTCATGTAGTCAAGTCAAGTCATAGTCATGGTTCGGTCAAGTCAAGTCATGTTGATATTGTTCTAGTATTCAGGTTCAAGTTCAAATATACATGTTGGTATATTGAATTCATGTTTGAATTGGATTCATATTTGGATTGGATTCATATTAGACTTAGACTCATATTGAGTCAGACACTTTAAAACAGATTTGGATCCTGAATTATATTCGGGTGTTATCGGTAACTGCTGCACATGTACGGCAGGATTTGTGTCTTTTTCTAAGACAATTATCATTGATAACTCCGTTAAGTTTTTCTACCTTAAATAGTCAAGCTCTCACTTTCTCCGGCTCCCTGAGGCTCAAGAGAATTTATTCCGTGTAAACCCATATTTACTAAAGCCCTTAATTGTAATTTTATATAACTCGAGGGGTTTTATGAAAAATATTTTATATATTTTCAAAATAAATCTCGAGTAATTATTTATATTCTTTAGGGTTTTTATGGATGTAAATTTTAAAGAGTGAGGTATATTAATGAATATTTACATAGTTTGAATAGTTCAAGATATTTTAGTGTAAAACTTGTTTTGCATTGATACTTGATGGTATTTTAGTGAAACTTGTCATTTTATTATTTTTAGAAAAAACATGGAATTTTATTATAACTTGAAAATATGTGGTTAGACAATATTTATATAAATATAAAAAATTAATTTTTATTATTAAATAGAAAATCTTATTTTTTTCTTAAAAATAGTATTAAAATTCTTTCGAGACCGAATGCTCCGTGAGGAGGTTTACATCTCGCTCTACTAGCCCGAGAATGTACGATAATCCGCACCATCCAATAGCGGGTTCCCCAAAATGAGTTATAGAGACATAATCGTAAAGAGTTTGAAATACAATTCTAAAGAAAACCGGGTTTTTATAGTTCATGGTATTTTGATGAAAAGTTGTAATCGTCACAAAAATAAGTTTCAAAGAGTATCGTGCTATATTAATATGTGTGTATGTGAGGGGTAGGTTATTATCCTATGAAGCTTTCTAGTGGTATAATTAAGCAAAACTACTAAATTCGGTAGATACAAAGTTCATGGTATTTAAACGTAAAATTCAATTTAAAGTTGTTTAACATGATTTAGAGTGAAAGTTATTTCTAATTATTAGTTTCATGATTAGCAAGTAAGGTGTAGAATATGAATGAGCAAGGCTTATTAAAAAATGTAGTTTCAAGGATTTTAGAATAAGATGTCGGTATAACTCCACTTACCGACATGTTTTATGAAAAGAGATTTTTATGTAGAAAGAGAAGAAGGGGATGGGACTTACTAGCTAGAGAGAGGGAGGAGAGGTTAAAAAAGGTGGTAGCCTTCATGACATCATGGGGTCAACGGAACTTACGTAGATCCTCGCCAGAAGTTGATCTTGGGCTAACTCCACTTCTACTCCACTTGTACTTAGAAAAATTTGATAATTTTGGCTAGAGATTTCAGAATGAGAAAGGGTCAGGGTATGAGTTTGTATTTATAGTGTGGAATTAGGGTTTTGGAATTGAAATATTGAATTAAAATGCATTTAAAATTGAATTAATTGGGAAATTGAATTTTCTGTTAAATTGCAGAGAAAACAAATAGTGCAGAGGTAATAGGGGTAGGCCAAAGGTTAAGTTAGCAGAGTATGGGGACTTTTCCCTATGGACCGACCGGCGTCGCCGGCTCAAACCCCCATCTCGCCGGCCATCTTAACGAGGGGAGCCGTCGGATTCTTGCTACGTGTTCTACTCGCTGTTAATATAATTTTTCACATGTTATATTTCTTTGACTTTTCATTTTTGTGTGCAGTACACGTGTAAACTTTTGGGCTTCCAAAAAAATTTAAAAGAAAAATCATGAAAAATAATATGTGCCTGAGGGCATTCGAACACAGGGGCTACGTCACACCAGTGCAAGCCTTTACCAATGAAGCATGACTTCCAAATGCCATGTTGTTCCCGGACAATCCACCATGAAGAATTCTCGGCGCCAAGCTGAGCAGAGAAAACTAAGCAGGCTACTCTCGATCCGACCCATAAATAGATCGAAACAAGAATAGGGGGGCTAATGATGATGTTCCCGGGACAATCCACCACGAAGAATTCTCGGTGCCAAGCTGAGCAGAGAAAACCAAGCAGGCTACTCTCGATCCGACACATAAATAGATCAAAACGAGAATAGAGGGGCTAATGATGATGCTCATAAGTGGAAATTTCTCATATCACGACACGTAGCGGATGACGTGTCATCCACGTAAGTCCGCTAGACTCCTGGGGGCTGCGGAAGTAGAATCCGTGTGTTACATTGGGGACTTTCCTCGGACCTCGTCTCCAAGCTTACTGTCACGCCCCACCCCCAATACAGAAAGTATTGTCCGCTCTGGCCGAAACCGCACGGTTTTGTCCTTCGTGGAGAACCGGACCCGACCATGGGCCACTTCCCAGGAGGTCACCCATCCCAGAACTTCCTTGACTCGAGCACGCTTAACTACGGAGTTTTCAAGCTCCTGTAGTGCCGGTTCACTTAAAATAGGCCTTTATATTGAGAAGTGGTATCATTCCATTTATAGTATAGATCTTCCCTCTTTCGGAATGTATTCCGAAGAGTTCTCATTGTTCTACAGTGGAACCCACGGACTCAAGAGGTGGCCCCCATGGATTCAAGAGGTGGCCCCCGCCCCCTTAGCACTTTGTTCCGTGAGCAAGAACTGGGTCTCGACATTCTCCCCACCTTTGAACAATGGTTCGTCCTTGAACTACAGACCTACTATTGAGGGACCGGCTCTGATACCATTCTGTCACGCCCCACCCTCAATACAGAGAGTATTGTCCGCTCTGGCCGAAACCACACGGGTTTGTCCTTCGGGGCGAACCGAACCCGACCAGGGGCCACTTCCTAGGAGGTCACCCATCCCAGAACTTCCCTGACTCAAGCACGCTTAACTATGGAGTTTTCAAGCTCCTGTAGTGTCGGTTCACTTAAAAGGCGTCTCTGTATTGAGAAGTGGTATCATTCCATTTAAATCTGCCCTCTTTCGGAATGTATTCCAAAGAGTCCTCATTATTCTACAGTGGGTCCCACGGACTCAAGAGGTGACCCCCACGGATTAAAGAGGTGGCCCCCGCCCTCTTGGCATGACACTTGGCGTGGCACTTTGTTCCGTGAGCAAGAACCGGGTCCCGACATTCTCCCCACGTTTGAACAATGGTTCGTCCTCGAACTATAGACCTACTATTGAGGGACCAGCTCTGATACCATTCTTTCACGCCCTACCCTTCAGGGCAAATCAGACACGACCAAGGGCCACTTCCCAGGAGGTCACCCATCCCAGAACTTCCCTGACTCGAGCACGCTTAACTACGATGTTTTCAACCCACTGTAGTGCCGGTTCACTTAAAAAGCGTCACTGTATTGAGAAGTGGTATCATTCCATTTATAGTATAGATCTGCCCTCTTTCGGAATGTATCCCAAAGAGTCCCCATTGTTCTACAGTGGGTCCCACGGACTTAAGAGGTGGCACCTACGGATTCAAGAGGTGGCCCCCGTCCCCTTGGCATGACACTTGGCATGGCATTTTGTTCCGTGTGGCACTTTGTTCCGTGAGTAAGAACCGGGTCCCGACATTCTCCCCACTTTTGAACAATAGTTCGTTCTCGAACTACAGACTTACTATTGAGGGACTAGCTCTCATACCATTCTGTCATGCCCCACCCCTAACTACGAAGTTTTCAACCCACTGTAGTGCCGGTTCACTTAAAAAGCGTCACTGTATTGAGAAGTGGTATCATTCCATTTATAGTATAGATCTGTCCTCTTTTGGAATGTATCCTAAAGAGTCCCCATTGTTCTACAGTGGGTCCCACGGACTTAAGAGGTGGCACCTACGGATTCAAGAGGTGGCCTCCGCCCCCTTGGCATGACACTTGGCATGGCACTTTGTTCCGTGTGGCACTTTGTTCCATGAGTAAGAACCGGGTCCCGACATTCTCCTCACTTTTGAACAATAGTTCGTTCTCGAACTACAGACTTACTATTGAGGGACCAGCTCTGATACCATTCTGTCATGCCCCACCCCTAATACAGAGAGTATTGACCTCTCTGGCCGAAGCCGCATGGTTTTGTCCTTCGGGGCGAACCGGACCCGACCAGGGGCCACTTCCCAGGAGGTCACCCATCCCAGAACTTCTCTGACTCGAGCACGCTTAACTACGAAGTTTTCAAGCTCTTGTAGTGTCGGTTCACTTAAAAGGCGTCTCTGTATTGAGAAGTGGTATCATTCCTTTTATAGTATAGATCTGAGTCCCCATTGTTCTACAGTGGGTTCCACGGACTTAAGAGGTGGCCCCTACGGATTCAAGAGGTGGCCCCCTCACGCCCCACCCCCAATATAGAGAGTATTGTCCCCTCTGACCGAAACCGTACGGTTTTGTCTTTCTGGGCGAACCGGACCCGATCAGGGGCTACTTCCGGGCGAACCAGACTCGAACACGCTTAACTACGAAGTTTTCAAGCTCCTGTAGTGCCGGTTCACTTAAAAGGAGTCTCTGTATTGAGAAGTGGTATCATTCCGTTTATAGTATAGATCTGAGTCCCCATTGTTCTACAGTGCGCCCCTACGGATTCAAGAGGTGGCCCCCTCACGCCCCACCCCCAATATAGAGAGTATTGTCCTCTCTGACCGAAACCGTACGGTTTTGTCTTTCCGGGCGAACCGGACTCGAACACGCTTAACTACGAAGTTTTCAAGCTCCTGTAGTGCCGGTTCACTTAAAAGGAGTCTCTGTATTGAGAAGTGGTATCATTCCGTTTATAGTATAGATCTGAGTCCCTATTGTTCTAGGGTGGGTCCCACGGACTTAAGAGGTGGCCTCTACGGATTCAAGAGGTGGCCCCCGCCCCCTTGGTATGACACTTTGTTCCGTGAGCAAGAACCAGGTCCCGACATTCTCCCCACCTTTGAACAATGGTTCATCCTCGAACTACAGACCTATTATTGAGGGACCAACACTGATACCATTCTGTCACGCCCCACCCCTAATACAGAGAGTATTGTCCTCTCTGACCGAAACCGTACGGTTTTGTCTTTCCAGGCGAACCGGACCCGACCAGGGGCCACTTCCCAGGAGGTCACCCATCCCAAAACTTCTCTGACCCGAGCACGCTTAACTAGGGAGTTTTCAAGCTCCTGTAGTGCCGGTTCACTTAAAAGGTGCCTCTGTATTGAGAAGTGGTATCATTCCATTTATAGTATAGATCTGCCCTCTTTCGGAATGTATTTCGAAGAGTCCTCATTATTCTACAGTGGGTCCCACGGACTCAAGAGGTGCCCCCCACGGATTCAAGAGGTGGCCCCCGTCCCCTTGGCATGACACTTAGCGTTGCACTTTGTTCCGTGTGGCACTTTGTTCCGTGAGTAAGAACCGGGTCCCGACATTCTCCCCACCTTTGAACAATGGTTTGTTCTCGAACTACAGACCTACTATTGAGGGACCGGCTCTGATACTATTTTGTCACGCCCCACCCCCAATACAGAGAGTATTGTCCTCTCTGGCCGAAGCCGCACGGTTTTGTCCTTCCGGACGAACAGGACCCGAACAGGGGCTACTTCTCAGGAGGTCGCCCATCCCAGAACTTTCCTGACTCGAGCATGCTTAACTACGGAGTTTTCAAGCTCCTGTAGTGCCGGTTCACTTAAAAGGCGTCTCTGTATTGAGAAGTGGTATCATTCCATTTATAATATAGATCTGCCCTCTTTCGGAATGTATTCCGAAGAGTCCCCATTGTTCTACAGTGGGTCCCACGTACTCAAGAGGTGGCCCCCACGGATTTAAGAGGTGGCCCCCGTCCCCTTGGCATGATACTTGGCGTGGCACTTTGTTCCGTGTGGCACTTTGTTCTGTGAGCAAGAACCGGGTCCCAACACTTACACTCCCACCTTTTGCCCTCGAGCAATCCAGCAGTCGAACTTACGCCCCCTTTGCTCGTCTTCGAGTTGTTGCAGGGCCGAGCTTTCTCGGCCTCCCGGCTCGTCTCTGAGCCATCCGTCGAGCCGAGCTTCATCGACCTCACCGATCAACCGAGAGCGCGGAGCCCAAACGACCCCGCAACGGCTCCGTGTATCTCGCTAACGCGAGATATCCGTCGTCCTACGTTCCGCGTCCCATGTTGGTATGTCCCCCAATTAACGAGCGTATCCTGCCATTAACGGACGGATCCCGCCATCGACGTGGGCATAACGCAGAGACGTAACGAACGGTGAGGAACTCGCTCCGGCTCACTCCATGCGACCGCTATATAAACCCCTCTTTAAGACGACTCAGGTAAGGCGAACTCATTTTAATACACTTCTACTATGCTCTCATTCCACGGTATTAACTTGATCATCGGAGGGTCCTACGGTGGTTTCCCACACTGGGCCTTCTCTTGCAGGTAGCTTGGCCTCAGCAACATCCAACAACCCATTGATCCACACAATAACTCTCATACTCCATCTAAACTGCTCAAAACCGCTCGCAACCAGATCGATGGAGGACAACATCTATAGGAGATTAAGACCTCTATCAATTTCCAAAAAATAAATAATACAATTATGTACAAAATTTGTTAAATCCTATAACAATATATGGTCATATAACAAAATTTGATTGATTAACTAGGGCTTAGACATCTCCTTAATCAAAGAAACCCTGGCTCTGTTAATTGTGACAAGGCATAAGCATACATGCTCTTCAAGCTCTTCTATTTGCCTCTTAAACCCTAAACCATTCTTTCTAAGCTCTTTCACAACTTCTTGAAGAGGAAACTTGTCCTCTTTTCTCTCCAAGCAAAATCTTATCATCTCCTTCTTGTGCTCAACCTCATCGCGGAGTCGTGCTACGATTCGGCTTACGGTATCGAAATCTCTATTCAGTATGTAAATTCCTTTCGCCGCGGCATCAAGTTGCTCCCTTAGCTTTCGAAGAGACCTATTAAATTAGAATTGACAATAAGTTAATATAGTCGCCCTCAATAACTTATACTTGAAAGTACTTACATAACTAGACGTTGCATATATATTCAAATCTCTACCGATCGAGTTTTTTCGTTGTTATGCTTCGACTTTGTAATCCTTTCCCATTCCTTTTCCCTTTGCACGACTTATATATCCAAAATAATGCAGGGAGAATTACACAGAACACCATTGAACTTCAAAATTTATAAGGCCACTTGCACGATTAAAGCAATGTTCAAATTGTGTTTTATGAAATTTTTAATGCATTATTTTGGAGTTCAAGGGTGTAATTCAATGAAGTTTCTAAAGTTTAATTGTGTTTTCAAGGGGGAAAAGAAATAAGAAGAAAAATAATTAAGAGGAAAGTTCAATGGTGTTATATGCAATTTCCCAGTGACATGTATATTGAAATATGAAGATAATTCACATGCACATACCTAGATTTGAGGTTATTTAAATTTGAGAACCACTTCTTCACTTTAGTTGGAGAAAATCCCACAAGAGCTGATCCCAAAACAATCCCAGAAATTGAGTGCATTGCAATCCCAATAGCAACCAAAGCAACCACACCACAACCAACAGCTAAACAAATCCCTGAAGCCTTCTTGATAAATTCCACCAATTTTACTCTCCTTGCAATCTCCTTTCTTTTCAATTTGATACAGCTCGAAATCGACAAAAAATTCTCGCAGATCGCCTTAAAATCATCCATGTTTGGATCCGAGAACGGGTTTTCCAAGAAACAGAACGAACCGAGCGCAGTAATCGAAGAATCGCACCGAAGCAGAGCTCTCTGTATCAGTTTGTAGTTGTCATGTGTCTCATTGATACTTGTTAACAGCCTGCTGCAGATTTCCGAGGCTTGAGCGCTTGTGTCGAAGAACCGAAGCATGAGAGGCTTGAGATGTAACGAAGAACGATTCGGGATTAAGGATTCGAGCATCGATGGGATTAGATTCTGTTCGGGTTCGAGGAGATTGAATTGGTTTAGGTTGAGGCTTGACTGAGGAGAGGTCCTCGTTGGCTCGTTTACCAGCTGTTGCGCTTTTGTGAAGAAATCAACGTAGGATTGAGTTCTGAATGCATGCAGGTACTCTTCGTTCACACTGAGGCTTCTGTTTGTTGTTGAAAGTTTTTCTTCATCTGCGCAGAAATTCAATGAGAATTTTAGCTTTAATTTGATAAAATATTTAGAGTTTAGACAATACATAGACAATTTTTTTAAAAAAATTCTAAATGAAAATATAACATCGGGATCAATTCATTATGAATTCTTTCCTGACGAATATGAATACATCTAATTTCGACGAATTCCAGACCAGAAATTCAAAATTCCAACAGGGAAACGGTCATCGTTCTTCCTATAGAAAACTTTGTTGGAAATACTTTAGCTTGATTATAATTTCAAATTCTAGAGCTAGAAAAACTTAAAATTGATGTGAAAAAAAAATTATATCACAAACCTTTTGCTCTCTTAGAAGTGCTTGCCCATCTCCACATCTTGATCACTTTGAATGAATTAATCAAAAGATAAGCAATCTTTTATGGAGTACTTGGGAAATTTCGGTTCAATTGAAGAGAAGATGAAAAAAATAAGATAAGAGCAGACACTTGGCTGCAAAATGGGTTTCTTGAGGCTCCTCTGCCCTTTTAAAGCAACTAAAAGTTAGTTACAAGTTCATATTTCACGCCATCAATTTGCCGCGTTTTACTCTAAAAATTAGCCCAAAAATTAAAGCCTCTACTTCTCCAAGTTGTTTGTTGCGAGCTCTTAATTAACACTTAATTTCATGGAGAATTCTCTCTTTCTTTATTTAATATTGCAGCTTGCGCCCCTCAACCTCCTAAATATCTTCACAAAATTGAAAGATAAATAATCTGTAGAGCATCTGCTCATTGATGATAAAAAGGTTGACAACTTTGAGTGTGGTGTTTGAGCTTGATCATTTTTGCAAAGTATTAGGCTTTTCCGTGGGGATAAATTACAATAGTGCCATATATTTGTCACTCTTCCTAATATATCATTATCCAAATTATCTTGTGAAAATGATGTTGCTATTTACATTTTATATGTGAAACAGTAATGCATCTTTTAGTAATTAATTGCTATATATGTTGTTGTTGAGAACACATATGCTATATAGCAGGGATGTAGAAATAACCATAGCATGGAATGTAGTATACAAAAAAGTGGACCACGGTCACCTTCGGATCAAGACATTTTCCATATATGTGTAAGCATGATTCTGTAAAACTCGGTTTAGGCCCACAACACATGGGCTTTTAATACAGCAGGAGGGCTCCATCCAAAATACTCAAATCCTATGGAGGTTTATCCCATTTTATATCTCATACACATGCATCGCACAATTTTCCAGATGTTGGGCTATGATAGCCACATTCTCAACAGATCGCTGTGGATTATCTTTTGTCTGTCTCCATGATTTACCCGACTTATATAGGTAATTGCAAATCCGTTGGCTTAACATCTTCAAAAATCTTGTATCTAAATAGGTTACCACCTGAACGATCGGGAATGGACAATGCATATCTGTCGGTGTTTGAGTGACCAGACAGTTTGCCATGATTGTTTGCATTAACTTCCTAGGATGAAAGTTTTAAGTTGCAAACCTAATAAGTGATTTTGCATGACTTTTGATTTTTCTTCTTTACATTCATTAATATCAAATCATCAATCCATGAAAAATTAGGCATTGTTCAAGTTGAGCAACACTGCTACATCTTACATTCATGCATTGAATCATATAAAGCAGACATATAGTTTGTAGCCGCGGAGCTCCACAGGGCCGGGCGGTGCCTGCAAAAGCGGGCACAAATGTGGGTGGAAACCCCCGTCCCAGCTATGTGCTGCATTCGCATGCACTGGTCCTGTGAAGCTCCGCGGGTCTCTAGTTCTCTCTTTTCTAAGTAATAACAACTCATGCTATTGCCATGATGATTACTATGAAAATTCCTTTTCCATGTGATGGGAGCCGTGCAAGAAATGGTTGGGGAACAATGTTGCTTCTGTCATTGATGGGTATGGAAGTAACCTATACCAAATGTTGAAATGCTTGTAGTTTTGCTTGAATGCATAAGCGCATGGTGCAAAAACAAGTAGGTTGCCCAAATGACAAGGATATTCTAGACATTTCTTTCCTATTTATGGATGGTTTTAATGTAGGATGAAGCTTGCACATGCTTCTTGTTTGTTCTTGGGTCTTGTTTGTTAATTTCCTAAAGTTGAGTATAATTTTCAAAAACATTTGCATATAAGGTATTCAAAAATAATTGAATATGTTGGCTAAGTAATTTAAGTTGAACTTATTTTATCAGTTAATTATTGGATATTTTTGTATTGGGTATACTAAATTTTTTTTGTTTGTTGATTAACATAGGGCTTCAGAGTGGCTATAAATATTGAAGTTTTTTTTATCATTATAGTAATCTTTTTATATTTTTTCTTCTTCCTAAAACTATTTCTTAATTACGAACGCCGCGTATCTTTTTGGATTTCTAATTATACATGAAACAGAAATTTCTTCAGGATGAACATTGTGAAATATATATTGTATCGACCAAGCAAGTTATGTTTTTTAAACATATCTCATTTCGACAAACAAAACGAGATGATAAGGATGAGGACAAAATAGGACTCATCAAAGGATGAGCTTGAGCTTGTCAAAGGTTCTCGAGGGTTCGTTAGGTTTGCCCAACACAGTGGAAAAAAAGCAGTGCAAGCTCTGAACAAACCCTTGATTCCTGCACACCAAACTAAAGTCACAATCAATAGATTTCAATTCCTCTCTCCCCTCTCTTCCACATAAAAAAAAGGAAGGGCATATTCTCACAGAAAAAAAAGAAAAAAAACCGGGCGGTGCTAACAAAAAACCCTGGTCCCAAAACGGTTGTCAAAACCCTTCGGAAAAAATTCTAGCAGTATCATTATATGTGTCCGATCTATCTAATTAGTTCATTTATATCACAGGCAACTACATACATATCGCAAACAACTGCATACATATCGCATAAATTAGATATAGCATGTAAGTATACAGCTACTGCGGACAGAGGGTTTTATGACAGCCGAAAACATTTTCAAGGGGTTTTGACAACCGTTTTGGGGCCAGAGATTTTTTATCCGCGGGACAAATTGGCTAGGGTTTTGGCAATTTGCCCAGAAAAATTCATGTGGATATATGATGCTGAGCCACACCTCGTTTTAAGGCAAGAAACATACAAGTGAAATGAGAGAGAAGCTCAAGGAACCCCCATAAATTCACTGGCAAGATAAGTCACATAAAGGATAGAGCGTGTGTGTGAGACGCTTCATCAATTATCTTAATTGAGATAGGGATGGGGCTTAGCATGTATGAGTGTCCATGTGGCAAAATGTTCTTTGTTCTTATCCACCTAAGCTAATCTTTCAAGATACAAATTCTCTTACAAAAATCTTTCTTTTTGCTTACTAATTTAGGATCTAAGGTCTAAAAAAAATTTCATATCTATGACCAAATTCAAGGCCCATATTAAAAATCTATCACATGCTCAAAGTTTTAATACTCTTCTATATGAGATTAATGGAGAAAAGAGGCCATAGGAGGGGATTTCCTCCTATGGCGTCGAAAAAACATCCCCTCCCTAGTTTTTTCCGACGATCGGCACCCACCATCTTCATCGTCATCATCTAAGATGTGGGTATACCAAATTTCATATGATTCTACAACTTTTTCACCGTTGATTTAGTGGGTTCAAAATTAACGGTTTACCGACAATAGAACTTTTTACATTGCTAAATCAACGGTGAAAAAGTTGTAGAATCACATGAAATTTGGTGTATCCACATCTGAGATGATGACGATGAAGATGGTGGATGCCGATCGTCGGAAAAAACTAGGAAGAGGGTATTTTTTCGACGCCATAGGAGAAAATTCCCTCCTATGGCATCTTTTCTCCATTATTCTCCTTCTATATATATAGAGAGAGAGAGAATAATGGAGGAAAGAGGCCATAGGAGGGAATTTACTCCTATGGCGACGAAAAAATACACCTCCGCCGTGTTTTCCGACGATCAGAATCCATCATCTTCACCGTTATCATCTAAGATGTGGGTACACCAAATTTCATGTGATTCTACAACTTTTTCACCGTTGATTTAGCAATGTAAAAAGTTCTATTGTCGGTAAACCGTTAATTTTGAACCCACTAATTCAACGGTGAAAAAGTTGTAGAATCACATGAAATTTGGCATACCCACATCTTAGATGATAAAGATGAACATGATGGGTTCCGATCGTCGGAAAACACGACGGAGGGCGTATTTTTTCGACGCCATAGGAGGAAATTCCCTCCTATGGCATCTTTTCTCCATTATTCTCATATATATATATGAGATTAATGGAGGAAAGAGGTCATAGGAGGGGATTTCCTCCTATGGCGTGGAAAAAATACAACCTCCATCAATATTTTCGACGATCGGTCTCCATCATCTTCATCGTTATCATCTAAGATGTGGATACACCAAATTTCATGTGATTCTACAACTTTTTCACCGTTGATTTAGCAATGTAAAAAGTTCTATTGTCGGTAAACCGTTAATTTTGAACCCACTAAATCAACGGTGAAAAAGTTGTGGAATCACATGAAATTTGGTGTACGCACATCTTAGATGATAACGATGATGATGATGGGTGCCGATCGTCGGAAAAAATGGTGGAGATTGTATATTTTCCACGCCATAGGAGGAAATCCCCTCCTATGGCCTCTTTTCTCCATTATTCTATATATATATATATATATATCAATTTGAAATATCTTTATTTCAATCAACTGTATCTTCCACGTATAAAAAGTGTTTGTCGTTAAGATTACATCTCATGCCTGTTTTCAAGCTTAGACTTTGGATCATGAGAATTGTAAATCGAAATTTGGTCATCTGGACCCGAACCCACCACCAAAAAGGACAAGAGAGCAAGATGATCTAAGAATGGGTCCTGTGTCACCCGCTCAATCAGGCAACAAGCTTCTAGGCTTTTTTACACTATCTAATGCAATCTTCTAAATATTATATCGCAGGCCTAAAATAAACCGGGGTTTGCGAAATTGCGGTTTCATTAAAAACGTAGATATTGGCAAAAGTATGTTGGGATCACGTTAGATCTTTTAATTATATCTTTAGCTGTGCTTTCTCTTCGAACAAGATTGCCATGATGCTCGAGACTAACCATATTTAGAAGATTCAACCAGTCTTCAAAGACAATTTGGGTCTGTCAAGCTGAAAAAATGTGGAACTTTTTTTGTAGCAATGACCTTTTTTACATATGTGCCTGACAATGTGCAACACCAATGAGCATTAGCTCAGTTTGCACGGAGCGTTTCCCTTCTTCCGGAGAGTGCGGGGTTCCAAACCTAGGAACCCCGAGGGAAAGCGGTCATAAATTAACGTTTTCGGGACAAATTCGTGGATTTCCTGTGTGTGTTGTGTGGTGTGCATGGACGTGTTGTGTGCTTAGATTAGGACATATGGGCCATTGCTAAAAGAAAAGGTAAAAAAATAAAACATATGTGCCTAACATTTTTTAAAAATTCAATACTTAACAAGAATAGTAATTTCGTCATGGGTAATTTTCCACAAAGTTGATGGAACAAAGGTTTCACGCACTGCTTCCTAGTATACGGGTAAGGAGATGTGGCGAGACCGCGACGTATTTACTCAGAAATAAACACGTTAAGCGTAAATAAGCAATATAAATGTAAAGCATACGAATGACAAGAGATGGAATGAAACAACATTTTATTTATATTCATTATTTACATATAACTGAAAGGTAAAATACAATAATATAAATCGATGCCTAAACAATGGCATATGAACTGAAAGAAAAGTAACTACAAGTAGAAACTAGAACTCTGGCTCTTCTATAAACTGCTCCAAATCGTCCTGGCTGGGCTCGATCTCCTGAGAGTCGGGTCCTCCAGACAACATTCCAAACAAAGAAGAGAAAAGAATATCGTCAGCGAACTAGCGCTCGGTAAGTCCCAAAAAATAAAATGGAATTGACAAGTAAAGAGAATTAAACTGTTAAATTATCTGTTTGTTATGTTAACTTAGTTGTTTTTAACTTGGTAAAGAAAGTATCAGTGTATACAAGAGAAGTCCAACTATCTCGTGGACTAAGATATATGGAGTACAAGGCACCGTCAAAACCCATGGGACAACGGCACGGATGTTTAGGTTAGGTGTATTATAATGACATTCTCGTTCCACTTCTAACACATTCCGTACCAGTCTACCCCTTTAAAGACCCCGTAGTGTATATTGTATTGTTTTGTAGATATAAGACTTACCGAAACCATGATATAAATTGTTCATGTAAACTGTTTAGGATGTAAACGGATAGTCATGTAGTCAAGTCAAGATATCCATGGTTCGGTCAAGTCAAGTTGTATGTTTGTATTGTTCAGTATTCATGTTCAGGTTCAAGTATATAATGGATTCATATTGGATTGGAGTTATGTTTGGATTGTATTCAAGTTTAGATTGTATTCAAATTAGACTGAGACTCAGATTGAGTCAGGCACTTTAACAGATTTGGATTCCTGAATTAGGTTTTGGAGTTATTGGTAACTGCTGCACATGAACGGCAAGATTTGTGTTATTTTCCAAGATAATTACCATTGATGTAACAACTCCAATTTTGGTGTATAAAAATTTGTTTAAAAATTAATATATACTTGGGATATTTGCATTTACCGAGATTGCTATAAGTAATTAATTTGCTTTTTAATAGCAAGAATGAGCTTGTAGCTCATTGGTAAGGCCTTACACTACTGAACCAAAGCACCAAAGTTCAAATCCCATACCCCACATTATTTTTAATATTATTCTTTTTAAACTTTTAGAAGTCCAAGGGTTTACACGTGCATAACTCGTAAAAACCCTACTACACTAAATAAACTAACTGGCCCAGGGGGTAAGGGAAGCGACGGGGAATATTTTGAGCGCTGGAATCGGCCGAATCGGCCGGCGACTCGGCCGGACTCTGCCGGACCGCCGATTCGTCAACTGAAAAGTTTGGGCTTTTCACCTTCCATCACTGCTGCACACTTTAATTCTCTGGATCGGTTCCAGAAACCTTTTAAACCCTAATTACTCCATTTTTAATACATTTTAATATATATTTTCAATTCAACCTTTCACCTATCCTAAACCCTAGTCTTACCCTATAAATACAACTCCTAGACACACTCCCCTCACTCCAAAATTCTGATCAAAACTCTCAAGAAATCCATAGAAGTTTAGTGTACTTTTGGAGTTAGCAAAGGGGCGAAACTCCGACGATCTTCCGACGACGTTTCAAGGAGCAACCGGCGACGAAACGACGCACCGGTGATTCCTCTCTCACCCTCTATCTCCTATCCTTCTTTTTAGCGAGTAAGTACCAATTCCTTCTTCACTTTACTATTCTCAAAATCCGTATTTTTAAAACCCGACGGAATCGGAATTAATCCGATTTCCGATTCGGTTCTTTCTAAAAATTCAACCTTTTCTTAAATACAAATCATACCAAACCATTACATGTTGACTATTAAATATTAATAAACATGTTGAATAAGTCTCATGACAATCTATTTCATTTTGTAAATTTTACCGCTCTTTTTCATTAAAATACCATGTAGTTTCATTCCGACATTAAAACATCACAGACTTCCTATATCTTTAAGTAGATCACGAGGTAATGAGCTATCTCCTCACAACACTCATATGCAACATAGCACAATACCTTTCGGGAACATAGAATACGGGAAAACGAAATTTTACATATAAATACCAATAACTATTAAAAACCGTTTTCTATAAGAATTCGTATTTTTTATAAATCTTTGCAAAGCGCCGCTACAACCCATTTTTGGGAATCCGACTAGAATGGGATGGATTATCGCACATCTCTGGGCTTAGTAATGCGAGATGCAGACCTCTGCAAGGAGCATTCGGTCTCGAGAGATTTAAAATACGAAAATCTTAAGAAAATGAGATTTCTAGAAATATAATATATATACTAAAATTATTTTTATATAAATATATGTATGTGTGTGTGTGTGTGTATCATTAAAATATCTATTTTGTGATAATATAAATAGTCGAACTTTTTTTCTAAAAATCACAAGAACCGCTTTACATTAAAATACCATGAATTCCATACTACTTCAATATTACAATTAAATATCATGTATTATGAAAAATAGGTTTATTCACTAGAAATATCACAAATATAAAATCTATATCTATGACAACTCTAAAGACGATAATTAAATATTTGGGGTGTATTTTGAAAATTATACAAAAGTATTTTTACATAAAACCCCCTCAAGTTCTATAAATTACCCTAAGGATCCTAGTAAATAAAGATTTAAGCGGGACCAATCTCTTGAGCCTCAGAGAGCCGGAGAAGTGGGTGCTTGCCTATTTAAGGTAGACAACTTAACAACGGTGTTATCAACACTGTAATCGTCTTTGAAAAAGACACAAATCCTGCCGCCCATGTGCAGCGGTTACCGATAACATCAAAATACTCAGGACTTCAATTTCTTTTCTAATTGTTCTGACTCAGATTGAGTCTCACTAATAATCTGACTTGAATATGATTCAAGTACAATCTACATCTACAATCCAACATGAATCCGTGAATACGTATATTCAATCTATTCAATCTATATTGACTGAACCGAACCATGGATATACTTCCATTTACATGATTCTCCAGTTACATCCATTTACTGATATCATGGTTTTGGCAAGTCATCTATCTATACAAAACAATACAATTTATAATACAACACAAACAATACAAACAAGATATCGCGGGGTTTAAGGGGTAGATTGGTACGGAAGGTGTTAGAAGTGGCACGAGACTGCAAGATTAAGACACCTAACCTATATTCCATTGCTGTTGTACCGTGGCATAACGGTTGCTTGTACTTCTGTTTGCTCTAGTCTCTGGCATATAGAGACTCCTCTCGTATACACTGGCATCCTTCTGTACCAAACTACAAACAACAGCGTTAACACTAATACAATATAATACAACTTTAAAAGCTACCCTCTCCTTCTGTCTATTCTATTTCTCTCTTATTTTTGGGACTTACCGAGCGATTGTTCGCTGACGACATTCCTTTTCTTTGTTCTTTGGAATGTTGTCAGGTGATCTGGACATTCAGGAGATCGAGCCTACCAACGAGGACTTGGACCAGCTTGCATACGATCCAGAGCTCTAGCTACATTGTACACTTTTATTTCAGTACTTTTCTTTTCTGTTATGCCACTGTTTAGGCATTGCTTTCATCAGATGTATTTACTTTCCATGCATTGTACAAAAGAATGTGAATAAATAAAGTTGTTGTTTTATTATATCTTGTCTCTTGTGCATTTATATTTATATTGCTTAGATACGCTTAGCGTATTTACTTCAGAGTAAATACGTAGCAGCCTCGTCGCGTTTTCTGCCTGTATACTGGGAAGCGGGGCGTGACAGGTTTTGTTGGTGGCCCATGCAGGTCAGAGCTGTATGGAACCCTACCATGCAGTTCTGTTCTGTGTGAACAACCTAAGCAATATAACACAAGAACCAGCAACGAAAACATTCTTTACAATTTATATTCCTTGAATCTTATCATTCCATATATTTTGAATCTGTCATAACCTAAATTTTTCTTTCAAGGTTATGATTCCCCGAACAACACCAGCACCAATATCAACAACACACCTCCACCACTACTACTCACACCTGCCGTCCCTGCTCCGCTCAATGAGCAAACGGTTCTGCTTGAGGCAATCCACAGCCTTCTCGAGGGACAGCAGCAGCAGACTGCTCTTTTAATGAATCCTAAGGCAGAAGCACCTGGGATGAAGCAATTCAGGGCTTTGCACCCCAAACATTTCTCAGGAAAGGAGAGCCCACTAGATGCTGAGGAATGGGCTTAGAGTATCGAAGATGATCTGGCCGCAGCACAAGTGCCAGAAATCGCTTGGGTTCGTGTTGCAAAATTACAGCTCACGGACAATGCATGGAACTGGTAGAAGGCGGAAGAAAGCCGTCTTGAACAACCCATCGAATGGAAGACTTTCCGCGACATGTTCGACGCTAAGTACTTCTCTGAGACTGCCAGGTTCGACATGGAACAACAGTTCATTCATTTGCAACAAGGTTCGATGTGGACCTAATCGGTAGATGAATCTGACGCTGAGTTCACCAACTTAGTCGGTAAGATATGTCTCAATAATTCAAATTGTTCAATATATCACATACTACACAGCTAACACAATCCTTTAACAGATTTGCAGCACCCCTAATACCGACGGATGAGATCAGAGCTCGTCGATTTCAACAAGATTTGGATTCGGAGATCCAGGCTGCACTGGCCACAGGAGATTTTCCAATTCATGAATCGGCTCTAAAATCTGTCCGCCGTTATGAGGCAGTGGTAAAGACGAGGGGTAGACCTCAGTCTGCTGGATTTAAGCGTCCTGCCAACCAGATGGCAGGAGAAGCCTCGTCAAGGCCATCTTTTGTGCCAAGGCGACCGGGAGTACCGAACAACCGTCCTAGCCCAGCCTTTTGTACCACTGCAAGAGAACTGGACATATGATGAAAGAATGCCAGCGAGCCAACCATCTTTGCTTAGTCTGCGGCTCAGCTGCTCATGATATTGGGTCTTGTCCCCAAAGACAAAACCCAGTTGATACACCCAGGCCAGCAATCACTTACCCGCAGCGACCAGCCCTTCAGGCACCTGCTCTAAGACTTGCACTACCTGCTCCACCACCTAGAGGACCACAAACTGCACCTCCTCCTCGTCAGTTCCATCAAGCTCAAAGGAACGTTCCGAGGAATGCTCCTCAGGCCAGGAGGAATGTACCATGGCGCCAGGCTTTCACGATGACCGTGGAAGAAGCTGAGGCCACTGGCCAAGTTATCACTGGTAATCTTTTCTTCTCAAACTTTTCTTTCAGTCTAGCTACTTATCTACATACTTTCCCCTATACCTAAAACATATCTCACATATCTTAGGTACAATCTTAGTAGCCTCACTCCCTGCACTAGCACTCTTTGATACTGGAGCATCTCACTGTTTTATGTCGCAACGGTTCGTCCGAACTCACGCGATTCCAGCACACCGCTTGTATCCAGATGGAATGTCAGTTCAGGGAATGGTGTTCTAAAAGCAACAATGGGATACAGCTTGTGTCCAGTAGTCGTCTGCAGCAGAGAATTCTATGATGACTTCAAAGTACTGGACATACCGAACTTCGATGTGGTTCTAGGTATGGATTGGCTCGGAACCTTTTATGCCACCATCGACTGTCGTCAAAAGAGGGTAGTATTCGAGATTCCAGACCATTCGGTCTTCTATTTCAAAAGTGGAGATCGTACCCTAGAGCCAAGTACATACAAAGCGAAGCCAAGGGACACAGTGATTGCAGCAACTCAAACAGAGGAAGAATCAAGGCCAGAAGTGGTTCGAGAGTTCGACGATGTATTTACTGACGATATATCAGGTTTGCTTCCCGATCGAGCTCTTGAATTCAGTATTGATTTAGTACCAGGAGCACAACCGGTGATCAAAGCACCTTATCGATTAAGTCCGGAAGGTTTGAAGGAAGTCCGAACACAGTTGGACGAATTATTGGCGAAAGGATGTATTCGTCCCAGCACTTCAAGTTGGGGATCACCAGTACTGCTTGTGAAGAAGAAGGAAGGTTCATACAGAATGTGCATTGATTACAGAGCCTTGAACGAAGTCACGATAAAGAACAAGTATCCACTCCCGCGCATCGACGATTTATTCGATCAGCTAAGAGGATCTCGTGTTTTCTCTAAATTAGATCTTCGTTTAGGTTATCATCAGGTGAAGTTCAAGGAAGCTGATATTCATAAAACGGCTTTCAGAACTCGTTACGGACATTACAAATTTCTAGTGATGCCATTTGGAGTGACCAACGCACCAGCAATATTCATGAACCTGATGAATCAAGTTTTCCGGGAGTACTTAGACAGGTTTGTTGTCATCTTCATCGACGACATCCTGATGTATTCCAGGGTCGGAAAGAACATGATGAGTACCTACGAATTGTCCTGGAAACTCTACGACAACATCAATTATATGCCAAGTACAGCAAATGCGAGTTTTGGCTAAATCAAGTTGGTTTTCTTGGACATATCGTATCGGGCGAAGGAATCTCTGTGGATCCAGTGAAAGTTTCAGCAGTAAGCGAATGGCCGACACCAAAATCAGTGAAGGGCATTCGGAGTTTCTTGGGTTTAGCTGGATATTACAGAAGATTCATTGAAGGCTTTTCAAAGATAGCAACACCCCTGACCAAGCTCACACGTAAAGATGAAGATTTTGTGTGGTCAGAAGCATGCGAACAAGCTTTCGTAGAACTCAAGTCAAGGTTGACATCAGCGCCCATTCTCGTTATACCGGACCAGTCTGGATGTTTCGAAGTGCACTGTGATGCATCCGGTAAGGGATTAGGATGTGTTCTACATCAGCACAGTAAGGTTGTGGCTTATTCTTCAAGACAGCTGAAGACTCATGAGCGCAATTATCCGACACATGATTTGGAGTTAACAGCCGTCATCTTTGCTCTCAATATTTGGCGCCATTATCTTCTTAGTGAACGAGTGAACATATACACAGATCACAAGAGTCTGAAATATGTGTTTACTCAGAAAGAGTTGAATATGCGGCAGAGATGATGGTTAGAACTCATGGCGGACTTTGACACCAACCTGCAATATCACCCAGGGAAGGTGAATGTGGTTCCAGATGCTCTTAGTCGTCAACCATTAGCAATGCATCTCACCGCTCAGTGGAAGCTACAACAGGAGTTGCATCAGATGGAGATTGAAGTAGTCATGCCAGGTAATGCTTCAAATTTGATGAATTTACAAGTTCAATCTATCATTGTCAACCAGATCAAAGCAGCTCAAGCAAGTGATGCTAAGTTGCAAAAGATCAGAGAACAAGTGGAGAATTGACTCAGAACAGACTTCATCATCCATGAAGACGGATCTTTGAGATACGGCGGCAGATTATGTGTACCAAAAGGTTCTGTTCGGGAAGAGTTAATGAAAGAAGCTCACAGCTCTCCCTACTCAGTACACCGTGGAGGTACAAAGATGTACAAAGATCTACGTCAGAATTACTGGTGGCATGGAATGAAACGTGAAGTAGCCAGAAGCGTCGCTAAATACTTGGTGTGTCAGCAAGTAAAGGCTGAACATCATAGGACTGCTGGACTATTTCAACCGTTACCAATCCCAGAATGGAAGTGGCAATACATCACGATGGATTTTGTAACTGCTCTTCCTCGCAGCACAAAAGGTAACGATGCGGTATGGATCATTGTGGATCGACTCACAAAGTCGGCTCACTTCATCCCATTTCGAGTTAGCCAATCAACTGAGATATTAGCAAAGAAGTACATAGAGGTAATAATCTACTTAACATTTAAACTCTTTAGCTATGTACTATCACTGATACCCATGAACTCATACAGAAAATTGTGAGACTTCATGGAGTACCGGTCTGCATTGTCTCCGATCGTGACACCAGGTTCAGATCGCAATTTTGGCAGAGTCTGCAAGCAAGCTTAGTAACAAGTCTGAATTTCAGCATGGCTTACCATCCACAAACAGATGGTCAGTCTGAGCGAACTATTTAGATCTTGGAGGATATGCTCAGAGCGTGTGTGATGGACTTCGGAGGATCGTGGGAAGATCACCTACATCTTGTGGAGTTTTCATACAACAACATATACCAAGCAAGCATAGGAATGTCACCTTTTGCAGCACTATATGGAAGGAAGTGTCGATCGCCATTGAGTTGGGACGACATCGGAGATAGGGAACTTCTTGGACCTGAGATGATAGTAGCGACTGTTGATGTGGTTCGTACTATCAGAGAAAGAATGCGCATAGCCTAAGATCGACAGAAGCACTGGGCTGATGCAAAGTGACGTCACTTAGAGTTCCAGCCAGGAGATCACGTATTCTTAAAAATATCTCCGAACCGCGGAGTGATCCGATTTGGAAGACGGGGAAAGCTAAGTCCAAGGTACATTGGACCGTTCGACATACTCGAACGAGTCGGTGAAATGGCATACCGCTTAGCACTTCCACCTTCATTGGAAGGAGTGCATAATGTGTTCCACATATCCCAACTCAGAAGGTATGTGAGTGACTTCAGCCATGTTCTTGATCATTCCGAGCTCACTATATAACCCGACTTATCCTGTGAGCAACAACATGTAGAGATCCTGGATAGAAAAGTGAAGTCACTTCGGAACAAGGAAGTTAACATAGTTCGAGTGATGTGGAGAAAAGACACTCCAGGAGAATCAACTTGGGAAAAAGAAGATGAGATGCGTGCAAGATATCCTCACCTCTTAATAAACTAGTCCTTAAAATAAAAGTTGTAAATTTCGAGGACGAAATTTTTGTAAGGAGGGTAGACTGTAACAACTCCAATTTTGGTGTACAAAAATTTGTTTAAAAATTAATGTATACGTGGGGTATTTACTTATAAGTAATTAATTTGCTATTTAATAGTAAGAAGGAACTTGTAGCTCATTGGTAAGACCTTACACTGCTAAACCAAAGCACCAGAGTTCAAATCCCATACCCTACATTATTTTTAATATTTTTTTCTTTTTAAACTTTTATAAGTCCAAGGGTTTACACGTGCATAACTCGTAAAAACCCCACTACACTAAATAAACTAACTGGCCCAGGGGGTAAGGGAAGCGACGGGGAACATTTTGAGTGCCGGACTCGGCCGGCGACTCGGACCGCCGCCGCCGGCCAGACTCGGCCGGACCGACGAGTCGTCAACTGAAAAGTTTGGGCTTTTCACCTTCCCATCACTCCTGCACACTTTATTCTCTGGATCGGTTCCATAAACCTTTTAAAACCCTAATCACACTATTTTTAATACATTTTAATATATATTTTCAATTCAACCTTTCACTTACCCTAAACCCTAGCCTTATCCTATAAATACAACCCCTAGACACACCCTCCTCACTCCAAAATTTTGATCAAAACTCTCAAGAAATCCATAGAAGTTTAGTGTACTTTTGGAGTTAGCAAAAGGGCGAAACTCCGATGATCTTCCGACGACGTTTCAAGGAGCAACCGGCGACGAAACGACGCACCGGCGATTCCTCTCTCACCTTCTATCTCCTTTCCTTCTTTTTAGCGAGTAAGTCCCAATTCCTTCTTCACTTTACTATTCTCAAAATCCGTATTTTTAAAACCCGACGGAATCGGAATTAATCCGATTTCCGATTCGGTTCTTTCTAAAAATTCAATCTTTTCTTAAATACAAATCATACCAAATCATTACATGTTGACTATTAAACATTAATAAACATGTTGAACAAGTCTCATGACAATCTATTTCATTTTGTAACTTTTACCGCTCTTTTTCATTAAAATACCATGTAGTTTCATTTCGATATTAAAACATCACAAACTTACTATACTTTTAAGTAGATCATGAGGTAATGAGCTACCTCCTCACAACACTCATATGCAATATAGCGCAATACCTTTCGGGAACATAGCATACGGGAAGACGAAACTTTACATATAAATCCAATAACTATTAAAAACCGTTTTCTATAAGAATTCGTATTTTTTATAAATCTTTTCAAAGCGCCGCTACAACCTATTTTGGGGAACCCGACTGGGATGATGCGGATTATCGCACATCCCTGAGCTTAGTAATGCGAGATACAGACCTCCGCAAGGAGCATTCGGTCTCGAGAGATTTAAAATACGAAAATCTTAAGAAAATGAGATTTCTAGAAATATAATATATACTAAAATTATTTATATATATATATATATATATCATTAAAATATCTATTTTGTGATAATATAAATAGTCCAACTTTTTTTTTCTAAAAATCACAAGAATCGCTTTACATTAAAATACCATAAATTCCATACAAGTTCAATATTACAATTAAATACCATGTATTATGAAAAATAGGTTTATTCACTAGAAATAACACAAATATAAAATCTACATTTATGACAACTCTAAAGACGATAATTAAATACTTGGGTGTATTTTGAAAATTATACAAAAGTATTTTTACATAAAATCCCCTCAAGTTCTATAAATTACCCTAAGGACCCTAGTAAATATAGGTTTAAGTGGGACCAATCTCTTGAGCCTCAGGGAACCGGAGAAGTGGGTGCTTGCCTATTTAAGGTAGACAACTTAACAACGGTGTTATCAACACGGTAATCGTCTTTGAAAAACACATAAATCCTGCCGCCCATGTGCAGCGGTTACCGATAACATCAAAATAATCAGGACTTCAATTTCTTTTCTAATTGTTCTGACTCAGACTGAGTCTCATTAATAATCTGACTTGAATATGATTCAAGTACAATCTACAATCTACAATCCAACATGAATCCATGAATACGTATATTCAATCTATTCAATCTGTATTGACTGAACCGAACCATGAATATACTTCCATTTACATAATTCTCCAGTTACATCCATTTACTGATATCATGGTTTCGGCAAGTCATCTATCTATACACGACAATATAATTTACAATACAACACAAATAATACAAACAAGACATCGCGGGGTTTAAGGGGTAGATTGGTATGTGTCACGCCCCGCTTCCCGGTATATAGGGACGGGGACGGGACGTATTTACTGTGAAATAAATACGCTAAGCGTATCTAAGCAATATAAAAGTAAGCACAAGAGACAAGAGATATAAACTGAACAACAACTTTATTTATTAACATTCTTTTGTACAATGCATGAAAAGTAAATACAACTGAATAAAAAGCAATGCCTAAACAATGGCATAACAGAAAATAAAAGTACTGAAATAGAAAAGTGTACAATGAACTAGAACTCGGGGTCTTCACTGAATTGGTCCAAATCTTCAGCAGTGGACTCGATCTCTAATGGATCCAAATCACCTGACGACATTCAAAGAAGAAAGAAATAGAATGTCGTCAGCGAACAAGTCGCTCGGTAAGTCCCAAAGATAAGAGAAAAGTAGAATAGACAGAATAAGAAAGTATCTTTTAAAGTTGTATTATATTGTTGTAATGTTATATTAACGCTGTTGTTTGTACCTTGGTGCAGAAGAATGCCAGTGTATACGAGAGAAGTCTCTATATGCCAGAGACTAGAGGCAAGTATATTATAAGGAACCGCTTATGCCACGGTACAACAGCAACTGGATTCATGTTAGGTGTATTAAGTCTTACTGTCTCATGCCACTTTTAACACCTTCCGTACTAATCTACCCCTTAAACCTCGAGATGTTCTGTTTGTATTGTATTGTATTGTAAATTGTATTGATTGTATAATTGGATGACCGAAACCATGATATCAGTAAACGGATGTAACCGTAGAATCATGTAAATGGAATAACTGGAGAACCATGTAAATGGAATGTATATCCATGCTTCGGTTCAGTCAAGTTGTATAGGTTGATAGTTGGATTTATGGATTCATGTTGAATTGTAATATTTTAGATTGTAGATTGTAGATTGTACTTAAATCATATTCAAGTCAGATTGCAATGAGACTCAAACCGAGTCAAACAATTAGAAAGGTAAATTGAAGTCCTGATTGTTTTGATATTATCGGTAACCGCTGTAGGTCTACGGTAGCGCCGCGGCCGTCGATCCGAGGCCAAAATGCGAAAACAAAAAATTTTCATAAACTTGAAACTGGCGCTAACGCAGACTTTAATCCCGGATCGAACCATTAACCTATAACTAGCAAACTAGAGAAGGGATAGAAAAGCTATACCGATCGATCCGTGTCCTTCGGTCTTTGGCCATCATCCCAAGCTCCTCGCGGCATCTCCGATCCCCGTTCTCCTCGTCGGAAGGGCACCATATCAATGAGTCTTTTTACGGGCTCCCGCTTCATCCGAAGCAACTCAGACAAGAAGTTTGCTAGCCGACGTGTCCAAGATGAAGTAGAGAATGTGTGCGATCACTTCATCTCAAGCATCCATTGATTCTCATCGCATGAGAGTGTATGGATGGAGGTTGAAGATGAAGCCATTTGTAGAAATGGTGAGCTAGAGGAAGAAGAAGAAGAGGAGCCTTTTTTGTGTTATTGTGTTGAATGATAATGAGAGCAAGAAGAAATAATACAAGAGCTAACCTCAAGCCATATGGCTGCCCTCTCTCTCTCCATACATCAATTCAACACAATAAACAATTCCTAATGTGACATGAGCACAAGTAAAGAGACCATGAGTCACTAAGCATGTCCATGTCACATTAAATGCACCTCATCATGAAATCCACTCACATTTTCCACCATTTGTAAACATTAATCCAAATGTTTACAACAACAAAAAGATACGGCAACATCTAAAGTAAACTCATGACGGGTCACAAGGATACCCCTCACCTGTATATACATATCTGCATCCGCATTCCGACTGAATGCAAATGCGATGAGACTAAAGTAATCCAACAAATCTAATACTAGGATCTGACTTAAACCAAAGCACACTAGTATGATCCGTCCGATCATGATCCGTGCACGACTGCACGTATATGATCAAACCCTGCCTTAATACCATACGGCCTCTACAACGTTTCGCCCGAAACTTGAGAAACTGTCTGTGGGGGACTCTAAAGACTCGTCAATACACTGGCTGTGGATTTAACCACTAGCACGTCAGTGGTACTGGCCGTACGTAACGGACCACCAGGTATTGACCAAAAGGGAAGTCGATGAGCGAACTCATCCTGACACCCCACTGAGCCTGTCAGTGACAATATCCGTACATTCCAGTCCGTTCGTCTATGAGTATCGCATGTCGGGCCTAGAGGGTTGGTAAAAGTCAGACCCCAAAAGCGGTACAAGTCGTGTCGGAGTGTAGCCCAGAACACCCTGAGATACTACTGGAATACCTACCAGTAAATCTCCTGCCTTGGCCAAGGACTTTGTGTAATGGCTCTCCTAGACACAGCGCGATCTCACCCCCAATACCGGGAGAGACGAAACCTCTGCCGATCCTCTCACTGCCTCCATGTGGCTCGGGACTGTTCCCAACTAAAACCTGTTTGCACGACTCCTTTGAGCCGTGGTAGGGTAGTAATCAAAGCACAGTGGGAACTCACACGAGACAAATGACGATCTCAGGTCGATGAACTAACCTGTACACATGTCACCAGGGAACTGCTATCTGACGTCAGGTATAATAATTCCCGGCGAGTCCTGTCCGATGTACTCATAACCCAATGAGCACCTGTATACATCTTAGGTGAACCAACTGACACCAATGGCTTGTGAGACCATCCACCGCCCCTCGTCGGGGTCTCGACTGTATACACTAGTCTACTCTGGAGTATCGATGCCCTATCTCGAAACTCCCTCGACTAGGGACCTTTTAAGGATGTGCTTATAGACCCCAGCTCCCACGTATATGATCGCCATCATACTGCTGGCAGTCAAGCAAGAATCCTAAGGGCTCTATCAACGCACTATAGTGATCTGTAGTATCACCTAAAGCAGTACACGATGATAAAGATAAACCAGATAGCATACTATCATCTCGAGTAAGACTGTCCTACTGGCATAGGTCCTCCCTCAATCATTGCAATCACGTGCCTGTGATCCAATAATTGACTTTGAGGACACTATATCCAAGAATCTCCCACTTGCACTCAAGGCTAATTATTGCGATGTCACATACTCACAACCCGTGTGATACCGAACACCCAACTCCTCTACTAATCAGTCTCACAAAGCTCGGTTGTGAAACTACTGCGTTCGAGGAATAGCCTCAGTGAGTGGATCCTCCCTGATGTTTCTTTCTATGTCTCTCTTTATCTCAAGTTCGCGGAGAAAACCATCTTCCGAAATGAGCAATACCTGTCTTAGAATATGTCTGGATATCTGATGGGACCTAAATGAACTCCAAATCCAGAAAACTTCTCAGACTGTATCATCAATCGAATTTAATCAGTATTCTGCGCCACACCTCCCTCAGTATCCGCTTGGACCACCTTTCCAAAATACTGCCCCTCGTCAGAGGGAAAACTATAACTCTGACAGTCACTCTGTCATCCAGGTCACCTTGGAAGCCTTGAATGATAACCGTCTCTCGAAAGAGGCTGCCGTTATCAAATCCCTAGAACATCCACTTATGTTCTAAAACTGCTTCCGAATGTTTCTCCAGGATAGGATTAATATCAACTTATTGCATCTCCTGCAAAAACAACATCTGGTGTAGTACTTGACATCTCATGATCAACTCAAATGCCTAAGCAAGTGATCTTCCAATCATGCACATCCCTCTCCCCTTTAGTCTGTAAGACACCTTTAGAGAGGATGACTCCATCACCTGCAGGTATACTACCGTGCCAGGAGTCGTCCATTCTAAAACACCTTTAGAATGCTGTCTAAGTACCCAGATTGGGAAACTACCCAAATCTAGATCTAAAACCATAGATCTAGTAACCAGAATGTCTGATATTATATCTATATCCTATGTGGAGAAACCACTGTGTGACAACCAAAGTATAACCGATCATAGTGTAGGAACTTCACTTCCTACCCTGTGTATGTCATCCAAATACCAGGACATCACACCCTACTACCTTCTTAATAGATCCATCCTCTATTTTGATGAAGTCAAACCCATGACTGTCACATCAAAAATAGATGATCTATCTCCGCTATATCCGCTTTAGTCTATAAATAGACATAAGCCACTTGTCCACTATGCTTCCGCTGTTCCCACTGACTACGACAACCCTCTGGCAGAATAATATACACATGCACTTCTAAAGCCAGTTCAGAACGATGCTATACTCATCCTCCTGCCGGGTCTCATAGCCTGGAACAACAGTAGTGTCAAGTCTGGGTAAACAAGAACCTCCCTGTCACCGTCTATGAGCATACCAAAGTACCCCTCGAGTGCCTGAGGTTACCCACCATATCTGTGGAGTGGCCAATGGAATGTCAAACCAGATTGAATTTTTAGGTCCTATTAAATTTTCAGTAATCGTTTGCGGTTCTGGAATCACTTCCAGTTCCACCATACTCCCACTACTGTTTTCTGAAAAAGTCCATTTTACTAAAACTGTGGCGAGTTAAGAACAATATCACCATTGATCTTCCAGATGGTAGAAAGTCAACCCTCGTCATAGCCCGGGTCAACCCACAAACAGCCATTACAGAAACGTGCCTTGAGTTATCCAGAGTCTGGTTTTAAGCATAAGCCGGACAACTCCCCGTACCTTAACATCGTTAAGATATGAACCATTCTATATTCAATATAGAAACAGAGGCACTGATTTAATTGGAACCAGATTCAAATCATGCAGCTGTCTCCAGTGCATGTCAACTAAATGGAGAGAGGCCGATTAGCATTACTCAACTTAGGAATACATCCAAATATGAGTAACCTGAAGGAGAAGTATGTTCTCAAAACCATTATTATCAATTGAATATCATACACAAGTATCTATATTTTCGATCACCTTGAAGAATCCCGATACTTGCAACACCTGATTCTCTACTTTACTCTTATACCTATAACTTCTCAAAATATAGATCTTGTATTTCTACGAAACACTTGTCTAAAACTAGAGAAGTCACAAGTAAACAGAATATAGTATGAGAACCAATCCCTCTGTCCTAATGGACATTGGACAATATACAATGCTTTGTATAAGTCCCCTGAGTTGAATAACTCAAACCCTGTGCGTCGTAGGTTGAAAACTGTACTATGGTTATGAAGAATTACACCGCTGTTTAATGCTCCTTACCTAACCATCCACTGATATAGGTAAATGTCATGGACATAATTTCAAAAAGTTATATCTCACTTTATGAAAATAAACCTACAGATATATCAATTTGAAATTGGTGCATAACAATGGATATTCAAAACCAAATATTTGCCGTCCGGCAAACAACCCAGGTGATTTTCTCAAATATCACCAATTACAACGAATCCCGATATAAGGATGATCAACCAATTCCCAATAACTTACTCCCACTCATCATCTGTAAAACCATACAGATGTGAGAATCATACCTGGTAAATACATACCCTGGAGTAAGGTCTAATTGGGAAATCAGTTTTCTATTAACAATACACAGTGAAACTGAAACATGAATATATTTCGAAGGGGTATCCGGGTATTCCCAGTAATGTCTCTTCCATTATCAGATTCACAACTGTAACCGTATATTTCTTTTGCCATCTCTCCAAATCCCTTTATTTGTCTTTAGTCTTTACCTTCTGTACACCACCTTTAGGCCAAATGGTTTTTTTCCTTCCCTACCGTTCGGCACCAGCCTATGGTTTGGAAGAAGACTATCCAATAAGCATAATGGGTGTACTCTCCTAATCCTAGGAGCACTCGCAATGCGAGAGAAGGTAAAGATAAAAGACAACTGAATAAACGTTATTCCTATTTCTCCTGAACCAGAATCCATCCCCGAACTGGAACAAGTTCCTTCGAGTTCGTATATAACCATACGATGGAATATCCAATAACTGTGGATCTTCGTAGTGATACGGGGTGTTCTGGAGAAATACCAAGGTGAAGTAGGAGTGGCGATGAAATATGTGGTTTGGTCATGAATGATAGCAGTTGCAATTTACTTTGGCCTCTTTCTGATCCCTTTATTTGTCTTTACTTAATACCTTCTGTACACCGTACTTAAGCTAATCGGTTTTCTTCATTCCCTACCTTTCGGCACCTGCCTATGGTTTGGATGAAGACTATCCAATAAGCATAATAGGTGTACCGTCCTAATCCAAAGAGCACTCGAAACCTGAGAAAAGGTAAAAGGAAAAGACAACTGAATAGTCCTATTCATTTTCTCCAGAACCGGAAACCATCCTCGAATCTGGAACAAGTTCCTTCGAGTTCGTATATAACCATACGATGGTTTTATCCAATGGAAGTAGATGTTCGTAATAATGCGGGGTGTTCTGGAGAAAAGGGTAGAAGTAGGAGTGGCAATGAGGTATGCAACTCTGACAATCCAAAAGCCAGTGTTTAAGAAGGTTCGATCAACTTGGTCACTGAGTCATAGTATAGGGTCGGGCCATGGTCGCTGCCAAAGAGAGAGAAAAGAAACACTCTGCGTGCACTCTAACCTAGATCAGAATGGTTACCAATTTATCTAATCAGGAAACCTCCCACTGTAACCTCAAATTCTCCTCCAAACCTGAAAGAAGAATTAGTCGGGATCACCCGAAGAGTAAACCAACTCATCAGTGGGAATCGGGATCCAACTATCATCGCATGATAACGTGATGGAATCCACTCACGTTATCACACTCCAGAAGGTATGCGCATGCCTGGCAAGTTTCAGCTTCTTTAGAAACTCCCGATGTGATTTTTACCCCATGCTCTTATGACCTTGACGAAGGCCAACAAATCATAAGTCACATGTCAAGTTCTACCGATCATTGTCCAGGTTAAATTGAACCCACCCGTACAATCCCTTGACGAAGGCCAACAAGGTTGTACGACTGTCTCAAACCAACGCATCTATCTATGCAGCAGAAAGGTAACAAGCAGGTACCATACACTATGCCTTGACGAAGGCCAACAAACATAGCATGAATACTACGCCAAATTTCCTTCGATAGGAACTATTTGCCGAATGGTTTTTGGCGAAAAACTTTTAACGTAATGAACTTGATATCGTTGAAGGAACCGGATAGCTTTTTATAAATATATAGTGGCGAAAACCTTTGCTAAAGAGGTCACTCCCGGTGAAGGGATCTCGGCTCTTTCCCCGTAGAATGAGGTGCAGGATATTCCAACTGAATACCACGATACAAAGCAAAAAGTAATCGACTATAGTGAAGTTATTACCCTGACGCAAACTTCTAAGGGGTCACTCCCGGTGAAGGGATCTCGGCCCTTGCCTCGTCGACTGAGGTGCTGGATATTCATAACCGAACACCACTGTGCAAAACAAAAGAGAACGTCCTTGCAATAACAGCTTTTTGAAAAATGTTCCAACAACATCAAACAGGTTTGTTTAGCTTGCATTGATCCGAATCAATACAGTCCCATCAATTGATCACACCAATAAAGAATGAAAATATGATGTACGTATATGCCATTCGCATTCGCCACTGGGTCCCGTCATCACCCGTTAGGTTACTTAACTAACGACAGAGCGGGGACTGGACTAGCGCGGGTGTAAAACATATACAATATCTACTAGTATATATATAACAATATATAATAATCGCTCAAGGCGTGACAAAATGCAACATCACAGAAATGTAATAAGCATCACAGAACAATACAGATAATCTGGGATCCCTGGATTTCATAGAGCCGCTACTGAAACCCGACGTTCCCCTGGTCGTGTGGATAGCTTGTGCAATGAAATCCTAGACCCTTACGGGTGCGGCAAGTTACCCGCCAAAACCTGAAGCGAGGCAGCCCCCTTCAACAAAGTGAATGGACCACCCAGCACTTCACAGAATCCGGTAACTTGAGCACCCCTCCTTGGGCCAACCTATACCCCTTATGAGTGCGGCGAATAGCCCACCAATTCTAAAGTGAAGCCCCCTCCGTCTCAAAGCCATGAGATGCGGTCTCGTTGCCCTCTAGAACCCGGCTATCCGTGCACCCCACCGCGGGGTAATCTTAGTACAGAAAAGAAAAATATATATAACGGGTACATCGACCTCAGCCCGGTCGTGCCCCAAAAGAATAATATACAAACAGGCAGTGACGGCAGTCCATATGTCGGACGCTCGCCCCGCAATATCAAATGTACAAATATAACCAAACTGTACTACCATTGCACCAGGCTATCCACCACGACAAATCCGCAACATCACAGCACAACACAGAACATCAACGTGAATGTCACGTTCGCAAATCCGTCTAAAAGAGCTATAGCAATTAGACAAGATTTGCCGCTCGAATGACATTCACGGTCACAGATATAATGTAAGTACTGCGAACTAACTTATTTAAAATTTTCGATCGACAAAATTTCCCGAAGTGGGCCTCAAGCACAAGTCCAGTACTCAAAATTAATCTTGGCCAAAACTATATGTTCCAGAAACCCCAATTCCAAGTCAAAGACCACTGTAGAAAAATTGGTCTACTGAAGTTACAGTACCGCGGCGAAACCGTGGCTAAAAGGTGGGTAATGCCGCAGTTCTGCGGCGCAATGTTGGAATCACACTTCCTGTCACGCCCCGCTTCCCAGAGTACGCTCAAATAGGCATGTGACATAGCCAACCATGCTACCTGTGGATAGGAAAAGTCCCTCCACAGTCACATTATGGCTGTAGAGATATCAAGAACAGGAAAGTAAACTAAACTATCTAGTACATGTCCATGAGTCAGAACGAATGAGTCAAGAAATAATGATATGCGGAAGCAAAAGATACAATAAATGAAACACCTGGAAAGTAAAACTACATACCGACAGGAACTTCACCGCTCGGTCTAACAGCGGCAATACTCCTGATCAGTCTGCAACAAAGGTAGAAGAATCTGGGCCATGCAAAACCCAGACGTCAGTGCGTCATAACATCAAGCAATAATGTGTAAATAGGGTAGCAAGACATGCAAGTATAATCATAAATAGTAAAGCAGGTGTACAACAATATAAATCAGGGCAGTGAAAGGTAGTGTGCAGTGAGTAACCTAAACTGGTCTGTTGGTTATCTACTCTCAAGTCTTTTGAAATCAATTTGATGAATCATCGATGTAACTCAATAGTATCCCGTGCATGCCCGGGACCACGGTCTAAGACTCTCGAGCTGAAACCGAGACGTTCCCTAGGCACTAAAACAGGGAATATGTAAAGACGATTGATGTCAGCAGCAGCATCCCGAGGCGGGCCTAGCCTCTAAAACTGATCAGTATAAGCAAGCAACTGTCGAGTTACAAGTCAGGATTTTATCATTGATTTCCCCATACCCCCAAGTTATAAGTGTTCAAGTCATGTATTCAAATAATCTGAAGCTAATGCCAACACAGGATCAGGCATGTACAGGTTTGTCTGGATAGACAACATGAACAGTCCGTAAGGACACTGGGTCAGGTCTGTTGGCATTAGACACAAGATCAGGTAACAGGTAAGACCATGGTACATCAGGTCAATCCAGGTAGTATATAAAGGTGTCATGTCATGTCCAGAGTGTACGGTACCATGTCATATCGAGGTGGAAGTGCAACAGGTCATGTCAGGAAGCACAAAATGTTATGTGGGTGCTCATAAATCAACTAATATAAACATGGTTATAAATAAACAAGCACGGGTACTGTCAGAACAATAAACTGGAACATGTAAGATGATATGCACACAGGTATCGACTAATTATAAGGATGTATGGTTATCGATTAGGGTTAGAGTTATAGCTTCAACATTGGTATTATACACTTAAATGAAGATGGAATCTACAATCTCATTAACAGGTATTAAATGGCCTAGGGATGCAATCTTATATGTAAAACAGGTTAGATGCACACGGGTGTCCAATAGGGTAAAACTGTAAAAAGGGTACCATAGACTACGCAACCAGTTATTATGTGACTTAAAATATAAATGTGGTTACGTTTATAGTTCCCAACTAAATAGGGTGCAATTTATAAAACATGGGGTGTCAATATTACAGTGTTATATATTCAAGTGATTTATGGATACAATGATATATATTCTAAATGAAATGAATGCAACCGGTATCCGAAGTTATAAAAATATAAAATGGTAACATGAGATGTACAACTAAGCAATACGTGATATAAATATTGGTATGGATGCAGTATAACGTAATCTAGTATGCAACAAGATAAGTTTCCGTGTTCTAGATCTAAAATGATATAAACGGATGCAAACGGAACTTCGAAATGTTATAAAATGATACATGGGGTACTGGATTAAAACTACAGGTAAGATATATATTAGAATAGGTATATAATGATTTAAACAGCATGTAGCAAGATTAACTTGCCTCGACGGATCAAGAAACGGATATGCACGGCAACGTCGAATGTCAGGAAAACGTCGCGATGTGTCCACGCGAGCACAGAACCGAACCAGGTACTGCAAGAACACGACCATGCTGGATAAGAACGTCCACAGGGTTGCCCGGATCATCGTCGGCGAGCACGGCTCCGGCAACGATCGGAAACCGGGAAGCCAGGAGAGAAAGAAGAATAGAAAGAGAATAGAAGAAGAAGAAAGAGAGAGACTGCTTCTGGGTTGATGCTCTGGGGTCAGGGGAGTTGACAGGGACGGCCGATGAAGGCGGTCGACGTTGAGGGTCGCCAGAGGTGAGTTGCCGGCAAAGGTGCAGGATGCAGGTTGGGGTTCCGATGCATGGGGTTTCAAGAGAGAAGAAGAAGGGAAGAGAGGGAGGAGAAGAGACTGAAGAGGAGGAGGAGAGTAGAATGGATGGTGACGGTGAAGACGAGGGATCGCCGGTGACGAGGATTTCCCGGCGAGGCTAGGATTACCAAGAGGCTGTTGGGATCGGGTTCTCAGGTGATGGGTTGTCGAGGTCTGCGACGGGAAAAGAGGAGAGAGAGGTGATGCTGAAGAGGTGGAAGTGAGGACGAGGGTGATGGCGACGAGGGGTCGCCGGCGGTGAAGTCAGGGTCGTGGGTTTTCTTGGGTTTGCAGGGGTTAGATTGGGTCGGGGTCTGAAGGGTGCTCGGGCGAAGAGAGAGATGTAACTGGAGGTTGTGGTTGCGAGGACGTAGGTGAGGAGGCGACGAGCGCGGCGATGGGCGCGGCGCGGCGTAGGTTCGGAGGCCTGCATGCGTGAGGCGGGAAAAGAATTTTTGAGAAGGAGAAGAAAGAGAGAGAGGGAGAGAGAGAGAGAGAGAGTTCACGTGTATTAGTAAATTAATGAGAGAGAGAGAGATTTGTTTGCTCTCAAAAGATTTATTAACTGTTTGGATTGTGGAAAATTAGATTCTGTTAACGAATAATATAAGATAGTTTATTTAATTATAGTTTAGAATATATTAATATAATATTAGTACGTATTGAGATTTTGGCAAATACAAATTTACTCCAAAACAAGACTGGGTCGGGTCTAAAAATTCAGATTAAAAATATAAAAAATATACGCGACTTCCAAATTTCAAAATGAATGCTCAGTCAAGGAAAATGCATACCTGTTCATAACATAATATTGCATTTTATATCCCCCATTCTTATGCATTTAAGAATAAAAACAGGTGTTTTTGACCCATGTCTACTACATGTTACAGGTTACAGGTTCTTGGAGCAAAAACAGTGAAAAACACAAAAGACGACACAAAAGAAGGATTTTTGACCAACAAATAGGAAGATCTTAGTAAAACCTAGAAGAAGAACAGTTCACCATCAACAAGGCAACGCAAGATCCAAATTGTCAAGGAAAACGGTTAAAAGATCTATTGCAAAGTGTTCACTGAAGATCTGGAATTAATAAAGAAGCCCAATTGATAAAAGGAACAAAGAACCAGAAAGACCAGAAGAACATAAAGTAGCCCAGGAAAAATTATCAGGAGATCACACTAATGGGCCGCGGAACCGCGGCCCAAGCGCGCCAATGCCGCGGTTCCGCGGCCGTTTGAAGCCATCACTCAGAGAAAATTTTACCAAAACGTCTTGGAGGATATGGAAAGATTTCCTGGAGGTATATTTGTAATTGTAGACATGCGGAGCAATTGTAAACCTAGGGTTTTTATGTCCTATAAATAGAACCCAAAGCCTTGTATTTTCTTATGCCTCTATTCATGAATGAAATTCTGTTTTCTTGAAATTAGAGCGCATCAAAAGTAAGTAGGTTATTTTTCTTGCCCTAGTTATAGTTTTTTATATCTGCCTTAGGTAAATTATTTTCTCGCCCTAGTTTAATTTAGTTTAGAATTTTATTAACTTGCAATAGATGTTTCTTCTCTTTAATAAAATCATGTCTTTCTTCATCCTCTCAATGAGCGAGTAGTTTTCTCGCTTGTTAGGGTTAGGAATAGGGAAGGATTTGAGAGATGAAGATCTCTCATCTCGTTTCTTTTGCCAATCTTTTATGAACATTAGAACTCCATGCATACCTTCTTATTCCGCTCCCTACGGCACTCTACCCTCGAGATAACGGTGATTCCGTAGTCTAAAGGCCCGGATTTTAAGGTTTTCCATGGAGGTTAGGGTAAAAATTAAGAAAGGAAGGACAAGAATCTAGAGAAAGAATCAATCTTCCCAATCATCCTAATCCTCTTTATTAAGATTTACCATAACAACTAATATGATATATTTAATTAAAGGCAATGGAAAGAGATGTAGATCTTTGTTTACCAAATTTTCCCTAAACCTAATCCTAGCAAGTTTCTAATCCTAGTCTCATACAACTTCAATTTTTAGGTTTAATTATAAGACCCAACATCATTTGGAATTAACTCGTAAAAACTTAAAGGAGATTTACAACATCCCTGTGGACCGACCCGTATTCACCGGCTAGCTTCAAGCGACGCCGTTCTTGATTGCGGTAAATATTTTTGATCAATAAAAACTCTCTAAATCAAATGGCGCCGTTGCCGGGGATGGCGTAAAATTTTCTTTTCGTAATTTCGGGTTAATATAAAATATAAAAAATCATAAAAATCTGAAAAAAAAATCAAAAATATAAAAATTCTATCATCTTTTATTGTTTGAAAGGTTTTCTTTGTGAATCTTTGCAGGTTTGACGGATCTGAAACAACACAGAAAGCAAAACAGAAAAAGATATATCAAAACAGGAGGAGATTGAAAGTACAGAGTAGCTGAAAAAAGTTGGAGACCTAAATCCTCCAAAGAGCCGCGTTTCCGCGGCAATAGCACGGTCAAAACCGCGGTTACGCGGTCGTCTGGAGTCTTCTTTGCGTGAAAATTGCTCTGTTTGATTCCTCTTTCCTTTCTCTGCAAATCCCCATATATCTTTTGCCAAATCTTCTGCAGGATTCTTTGCGCTAAAAATCTTCTTCCCCCTTCCAATAATTGATTTTCTGCAGGATTTTTTGCGCCGCGCTAAATAGCAAATTGATTGCAAGTAATTTACTGCTTTGCATACTTTAATTTGACTTTAAGGGGCTATTGACAAATTCAGATTGGGTGGGGATTTCATCACCCTTCCCAAGACCCCAGAAATCACTTAAAGCATTTGCATTGACCACTCTTAATTAAAAAATATTAGGCTCAGCCCTAAGGACGTCGCGTTCAATAGGACAGAGGACTAGTATAGGCATCGGTCGTTTATCCTAACCTGACTTTGCGGTGCCTAGGCAAGTGTGTCAAGGCTAGTGGTTTTTAATTAGGCTCACAACGTGGTTCCTTCCCACTTACCTGGCACTTACCTGGCCGCAATTAGCGGTGAAGGGGCGGTTTGAGGTTCTATCTCTAGCCTTTTGGAACAGTTAGGAGCTGTCTAGCTGACCTAGGTGACCCTAGATCTAGGCCTGATTGTGCATGTGTGGTTAATTGTATTTGTGTCACGAGTCTCTTTTCAAAAATCTTTTTGCAAAAGCACACATAAAAAATGGGTAAAAGGAAAAAAATCTTTTCAAAACTTGCAATTTGTCGCTAAAAGAATCTTTGCACTTACTTACACCACTTCTTCTCATTGTCGTTCTCTTTCCTCCACATTCTGTCTTTCATCTTTCGACTACACTAACCCTTTTAGTGTATGTCCGGTTGGACTAGGGACCCTAGCGCCCGATTAGTCCATGTTTCGTTGGTACCGACCGACGAACCTTTTGACTCCGAAATCGAAATCCTGTCCACTTCTTCACTTTCACCCTCACATTCTTCTTCCGAAGGTATGTCGGGATACAATCCTAACAACACCTTACTGACGGGAATGATTCCACCTCCGTTAGGTGCGAATAACCCGAATCACCCGCCTGTTGAAGCGCCAGCACGAGTCGCGCTCCAGGATCTCTTCTACCCTGTCCGCACTTCTTTACCTACTTGTCTTTCACCACCACCGGCAAATGGGGACAATTTTGAGATCAAACCCTACTTCATCAATACGCTGCCTAAGTTTCATGGTTTGGAATCTGAAAATGCATATATCTTTATCAATAAATTCCAAAACATTTGCGCTATGATGAAAACGACCCAATTAAGTGATAACGCTATAAGGCTAAGGGTCATTCCTTTCACCTTATGTGACCTAGCCGAGAAGTGGCTATATAGCACCGCATCACATTCAATTAGAAATTGGGACGAGTTTGTGAAAGCTTTTCTTACAAAGTTCTATCCTCACCACAAAACTGCTAGAATCCGTAATGAGATTATACAATTTTCACAGCTTCCTTCCGAACCATTTTGGAAATGTTTTGAAAGATTCAAAGACCTACTCGTTCAATGCCCTCACCATGGGATCGAAAGTTGGCAACTTTGCCAAATATTATACGAGGGATTGAACCCGGCAACGAAGCAGTTGCTCGAAACCATTTGTCAAGGTCACTTTCTATCCAAGTCTAGTGAGGAAGCGTGGCAGTTTCTTGAGGATCTTAGTGAACAAACAATTCAGTGGGAGAGCACCAAGACCACATCATCATCTTCTTCTATTGGTCAACCTAGGGCAGGCATACATCAAGTAGAGATGTCGATTGTTATAAAGGCCGAGATGGCCGCTCTTACGAAAAAGCTAGAAGCGCTTGAGACCAAAATCTCAGCACCTTCTCCTATCCCTGTTGTGCCTCCACGAACTGTTTGTGCTTGTTGTTCAGATCTGTCACATCTCACAGAAGAATGTTCTTACACTGCATCTACTCAAGGACAGGATCAAGTCAATGCTGCCTTTCAGCAACGACAAAGAAACAATCCATATTCTTCAACATACAATCCGGGATGGAAGAGCCACCCAAATTTCACTTGGAACCAAAATCAACAATTCCAAGAAAATAACAATTTTCAAAGGCCTCCTCCTCCACAACAACAAGCACCTCCACAAACTCAATTTCAACAACATTTCCAACAGCAACTTTACCCTAATCAAGTGAACAATTTTGTGCCTAACACTTCTTACCCGCCAAACAATTTTGTTCAACCTAATAATGACAAGGTTAGCTCGCTCGAAAGAAGTCTAGAGGCTTTCCTAAAGCAATCTACACAATCTACAGCAAGATTAGATACTTCTGTTCAATCTTTGGTGCAAAATAGTGCCTCACACGATCAAAGCATCAAATCTATTGAGGCACAAATTGCACAACTCAATGCTGCGTTGAAAGAGCGAGAGAAAGGAAAGCTCCGTCTCAACCACTTCCAAACCCCGGTCACGCACATGTTGCATATGAACAGCAGAATCATAACGTAAATGCTGTGACCACGTTGAGATCCGGAAAAGTGTTGCAAAACAATATGGGTATTAACCATGACACCCCTGCCGGTGGTCCTTCTTCATCTTCTTCGCCTTCTTCTTCTTCTTCTTCGTCGTCGTTAGAGCCTATTCTTCACCCTTCACACGGCTCTACTTCTTCTAGCTCGAACGGACCCTCTTCTCACAACACAAACACATCTAGACGGGGTTCCGTTCCAACTCAACAATCTGATCCGCAAAAATTGGACTCAACGACTTTTCAAAATGTTCCTTTTCCAAATCGGTTGAGATCCAATAAACCAACTCCACAGATGGAGAAGATTGTAGAGTTGTTCAAACAGGTTAGCATAAATATCCCTCTTTTGGATGCAATCCAACAAGTTCCTTCATATGCAAAAATCTTAAAGGACTTATGCACCAAAAAGAGGAAGTCACAAGTACCAAAGAAAGTTTTCGTGGCTAGTGCTGTTAGTGATGCTCTTGTCAATTCTTTACCCCCAAAGCACAAGGACCCTGGTTGTCCTACTATTTCGATCACAATTGGGGACAAGAACATCAATAGAGCACTATTAGATCTTGGTGCTAGTGTCAATTTGCTACCCTATTCGGTGTACGAACAATTAGGCGTTGGAGAGCTTAAGCCCACTCATTGCACTCTCCAAATGGCCGACCGATCAATCACCCATCCTACGGGAGAGTTGGAGGATATGTTAATTAAAGTAGGGGATTTCATTTTCCCCGTTGACTTTATTGTTATGGATACACAACCTGTCGCTAACCCCCGGAGTCAAATTCCGGTGATACTTGGTCGACCATTCCTCGCAACTTCTAACGCGGTAATCAACTGTCGTAACAGTTCAATGAATCTATCCTTTGGCAATATGACAGTTGAAATTAACATTTTCAAGTTAGGAAGTCAGCCTTGCGAGCCTAATTCTAGCGTACTTGATGTTTGCTCGATCAATGAGATCACGGAGGAGGACTGCGAGTTCGAAAATTTTATGTTTGATCACAGCAATGTTGACGCCACTAGTGCGTTCCTCCTAGAATCCGACACAGCTTTCACGACGGACAAAGATTATGAGTGTTTCACCTTTATAGATGATTTTGAAGACTCTCCACCCGAGTTTGAGTCTTTTGCTTTTTCGGATAAGTTAATTGAACCATCCGACTCGGTAGCGTACACTCGATTTGAACCTTTGATGGAATCTTTCGAGTTTGAAACAGTTACTCCATTGTTACCATCTATTGTTTCACCACCTAAACTCGAACTAAAGCTTTTGCCGTTGCACCTAAAATATGCTTATCTAGGTGAGAATGAGACCTTACCAGTTATCATATCGGCCTCTCTAGCTCTTGAGCAAGAGAAGGCTCTTTTAACGGTCTTACACAATAATCGGCAAGCTTTCGGCTGGTCTATGGCGGACATCAAGGGGATTAGTCCCCTCATAGTTGAACATCATATACACTTGATGGATGATACCAAGCCGGTAAGGGATCCACAAAGACACCTCAACCCCATTATGAAAGAGGCGGTAAAGAAGGAGATTGTTAAATGTCTTGATAGCGGTATCATTTACCCTATCTCGGATAACCAATGGGTTAGCCCCATTCATATCGTGCCAAAGAAATCGGGTATCACGGTCATTACCAATGAGGCAAATGAGTTAATTCCTACTCGCACCCAAACAGGATGGGGAGTTTGCATCGACTACCGAAAACTTAATGCCGCGACAAGGAAGGACCACTTTCCTTTACCTTTCATTGACCAAATGCTAGAACGATTGGCAGGGCACGAGTTCTACTGCTTTTTAGATGGCTATTCTGGTTATAACCAAGTCCCCATAGCAAAAGAGGATCAAGACAAGACTACATTTACTTGTCCCTTTGGCACCTTTGCTTATCGTCGCATGCCCTTTGGGTTATGCAATGCACCCGCTACATTTCAGCGGTATATGATGGGGATCTTTTCTGACATGGTGGAGAAGTTTTTGGAAATCTTTATGGATGATATCTCCATTTTTGGTGACTCCTTCGACGAGTGTTTACGACATCTTGACGCAGTTCTTACCCGCTGTAGGGAGAAGAACCTAACTTTGAATTGGGAGAAATGCCACTTCATGGTACGAGAAGGCATTGTCTTAGGACATGTCATCTCGCAAAACGGCATAGAGGTTGATAGAGCTAAAATCGAAGTCATTTCTAATCTTCCTCCTCCTAAATGCGTCAAAGATATCCGAGATTTCCTTGGCCATGCCGGTTTTTATAGACGATTCATCAAGGACTTTAGCAAGATTGCTAGACCCTTGACTCTCTTATTGGCCAAGGACACTACATTTGTTTTCGACTCAACTTGCATGGAAGCGTTCGAGTCTTTGAAACACTCTCTCATTTCTGCGCCCATTCTTTCATCTCCAAACTGGACGCACCCTTTCGAAATTATGTGCGACGCATCAGATTTTGCCATTGGTGCTGTTCTTGGACAGCACATTAACAAGATGCCGCACGTGATTAACTACGCTAGCCGTACGTTAAATGAGGCCCAACTAAACTACACAATAACAGAAAAAGAGTTTTTAGCGGTTGTGTTTGCACTTGAAAAATTTCGGCCTTATTTAATCGGCTCTCCAGTAATTGTGTACACGGATCATTCGACTCTTCGCCACCTTTTTGCGAAGAAGGATGCTAAATCGAGGCTAATACGTTAGATCCTTTTGCTACAAGAGTTTGACCTTGTCATAAGGGACAAAAAGGGATGTGAAAACGTAGTGGCCGATCACCTTTCACGACTTCCTTCTTCGCCTACACTTGAACTTCCAATCACTGATGTTTTTTCCCGATGAGCAACTCTTGACCGTTTCTTGCGAACCATGGTTCGCCGATATTGTAAACTACTTGAAACCTAAAGATTGGTCGAAACAAGATAAACTTCGCTTCTTGTCCCAAGTAAAGCATTTTTACTGGGATGAACCTTATCTTTTTAAATACTGTTCCGACCAAATCATTCGTCGGTGTGTACCAGAAAATGAGGTTAAGAGTGTGCTGTCTTTTTGCCACGATCAAGCATGTGGCGGGCACTTTGGCCCAAAGAAGACAGCCGAGAAAGTTTTGCAGTATGGTTTCTATTGGCCACGACTCTTCAAGGATGCATACGAATACTGCAAGACTTGCTCCCGGTGCCAACACTTGGGCCGGATATCGTAGAGAAACGAAATGCCGCTCCAACCAATTTGGTTGTAGATATTTTTGATGTTTGGGGTATAGACTTCATGGGACCATTTCCTAACACTTTTGGAAATGTGTATATTCTTTTGGCTGTTGACTATGTTTCAAAGTGGGTCGAGACTGTGCCTAGTCGAACGAATGACAACAAGCTTGTCGTTCGATTTCTTAAAGAACACATCTTTTCTCGATTTGGGCACCCTCGCGCAATAATAAGTGATAATGGTTCTCACTTTTGCAATAGGACTTTCGAGTCCTTAATGCGCAAATATTCAATCACCCATAAGCTGTCAACGCCATACCATCCCCAGACATGTGGGCAAGCCGAGGTCTCGAATCGGCAAATTAAGCAAATCCTGGAGAAAACGGTTTCTAAAAACCGTAAAGATTGGTCACTCAAATTGATCAATGCGCTATGGGCTTTCCGTACTGTATACAAGACCGATCTTGGCATGTTTCCATACCGACTTGTTTACGGGAAGGATTGCCACCTCCCAGTAGAAATTGAGCACAAGGCATTTTGGGCTATTAAAGAGCTGAATTTATCTTTAGGAGATGCGGGCAGCAACCGAAAGCTGCAGTTGAATGAACTAGAAGAGCTGCGGGATGAGGCATATGATAATGCCATAATTGAAAAAAACCGAGCTAAGGTGTTCCACGATAAACACCTTCTGCGAAAGACATTTAAACCTGGTCAACAGGTTTTACTCTATGATACTCGGTTACATTATCACCCCGGCAAGCTCCGTTCTAAATGGAGAGGACCTTTTGTCGTCCGCACCGTTTATCCGCACGGTGCGGTTGATCTTGAAAATCCGGAGGACGGTACGCTATTCAAAGTAAATGGGCATCGTTTGAAACCGTTCCTCACAGCGGACCCATCGGAGGAGCTCCTGCTTTTGCAGCAGCCGATCTACACTGATTAATTTTTCCTCCACTTTCACCCCCAAATTTCCATTTTCCAAAACATTATTTCAAATAAGTTTGGGGGTGTGTATATAATTTGTAAATATATAATCCCAAAATACCATAAAAAATAAAAGAAAATTTTGAAAAAAGAAAAAAATATTTTTGGATCTAATTGAAAATTTTCAGAATTAATAGCTGACATTTTTTTATTACAAATAAAACCCTCGTTTTAGAGGGTGTTTTATACAAATCACCATTCTCTCCCCCTCTATTTAAAAAGAACCGAGCCCCCCCTGCGCTGACCCTAAATTTTTCATCTTCATAAAACCCTAGCCGCCGCCCCCTGTCATCTCTAGAAAACTCACGACTCGCCGCCGTCAAACCGCCGCGATCCCGCCGCCCTAGCCGCCTAAAGCCGCGCCTCTGGAGCTTCACCCCCTGAAACTTCAGGGGAGGTACTATCTTTCGATTTCCTCTCTTTTTCTTCCATACTTTTTTCTGAAAAATTATTATAGCACATAAAATGCAGTTTGAGAGGGATTTTTCCCCGGTTTTTACGCACGAATTGTACGGTAGCTATTTTGCACATGAAATAGAGCAGAGGGGCTGGAATTTCCTGACCTACAATCACCCTTTTGCGTTTGCTATACCTGAACTAGTTACCCTGTTTTATGAATCAATGGAGGATAATAGTCTAGACGACTTAGGCTACATTAAAATAAATTGGAGAGATCGCGTAATTCACATTAATAGGGATATGATCCACGAAATCACACTCATACCTCGTGTGCCCGCACATGACCACCCCTTACACTTTGAGGATTATATGCCCTTGATGGGGAATGACTGCGCGAGAGAGCCGTGTAAGGGTATCCAAGCACGGACCCTTTTCGCGAACGTTTTTACTGTGTGCCGGTGGGCACAAAACAACATCTTTGGCAGTTCGCACAACACGACTTTTTTCACCCCCTTATTACATGTCTTACACACACTAATGACGAAAAATCCACGGTTCGACATGTGCACTGTATTGCTCCAGTCTATAGGTGGGGGGAAAAGGGGTACCATCTACCCATGTCCCATGCTAGTCACCCAACTCTGCCGTTATTTCCTCCCCGTCGAGAAATTTGATTCATACATGATAGGAGGAGTTCCGGTTCGACCACTCGTTGAGGGCGTTACTTCGTCCTACTCTAGACTTACTGATATTTGGTCACGAACCGAACCGGCAGAGAATATTCCCGCTCGCACCCCTAGCTCTAGCTCGACATCGAGCGGGGAAGAGCTGACCCCTCAAGAGCATGCACGATTGATGCGGAGAACAGTAAGGAGAATTGATTCTTTGAGGGACGAGTTTCGGGCGACAGCACGAGATCACGACCGTCGATTGATGGAAATTGAGAGGGGTATTCAAACCCTTTTGGCTAGAGGGGAACGATCACGTTCACGCTCACGAGCGCGACGTGGGGCCGGGCAGTGAGGGCACTGCTTTGCTTAAGTTTGGAGGAGATGGTAGTGTAGATAGTTATCTTTTGCATTGCATATCTTCATTTTGTATATATTTTTCTTTTCCTTTTACATATTTAATTTCTGCATTGCATCTTTATATAAAAAATCATAAAAATTTGAAAATTTTGAAAAATAAAAAAAAAATTTAGAAAAGAAAAACCCATAAAAATTGAAAATTTTCAAAAATTATAAAAACTAATGTATTCAATTCTGATTAATTGACTTGAGTTTGATAAATAGGTTAACTGGCTAGGAACAACTAGATCTTAGACTTAGCAAATTAAAAATCCTAAAAATAACCTTCCTTAAAATTTAACGGTAGAAAGTATATGTCTTTGTAGTTTATTTGGAAATAAGCAAATTTTGGGTCCACTTCTTGGGCTAAGTCAAAACGAAGGAAAAGTATTAAAACTTTTATTAGAGTATAAGTTTGAAAAATAATTCCTAGCTTAAGTCTAGATTCTGAAAACATATACCCTACAAAATGCACAATCACGCACCTTGAAACTTGGAATAGTAGAAGAGACCTTGAAATGCTCTTGTCTAAAGTCCTTAGTACAATGAAAAGAAAAGAAAAAAAATGAATAAAGAAAAAAATGGACACTGGTTTTTGTGATTACTTAAGGCTGTAAAAATAGAAAAATATTTAGCGAGGGTGCTTCATCACCTAGTGCCTTAGACCAACTGGTTTGGGAGTCACTGCTAAAAGCCTTGGGTGTTGCAAAACTAGGAAGTACGCTTTAACGTGCTAACGCATCTTGTAATCGGTTGTTGGACCTCAAGAAGTATTAACGGTCGCATAAAGGATGTGTAAGCGAAATTCAAGTAAAAATTCACTGATTAATAAGTGCTTTGGACAATGGACGAGAGTACGATTGCTTGATTTGAATTTCCAAGTGTATGGGTGATATTTACACACACGTGGGGATATGTGATTAGAGTTTAGATAAGAGAAAGGAATGAAGAATAGAACTTGTATCTTTAGTAGATTTGATAGAAATTCTTAAGTGGAGATGAAACTCTAGAAGGAAAACTCAAGAAATGCCGAAAGCGAAGTAATTCTATAGAACATATATAATCTTAAGTTAAATGATGAGGAGGTATGAAGAATATGGGTGGATAATTTGCGGGTCGACGATAATAGAATTCCTTGTTAGAAAACCTAATTGGAAAACAAAAGTCGAACAGCCAAATTGATAGGATTTTGTGGGTGTAATCCGCTGAAAACCCTCAGGAGACAACACTCCTCCTTAGGGACACTTAGAGGTTTAACGGCTTGTTGCACGTGCTCAGTGCAATCGCGTTTCCCTGCGAAAGTGCGGTTAGGTTAGATTTTTATCGAGAATAAATATAATAATAAGTTTGCTCGAGGACGAGCAAAAGATAAGTTTGGGGTTATTTGTTCATAACATAATATTGCATTTTATATCCCCCATTCTTATGCATTTAAGAATAAAAACAGGTGCTTTTGACCCATGTCTACTACATGTTACAGGTTACAGGTTCTTGGAGCAAAAACAGTGAAAAACACAAAAGACGACACAAAAGAAGGATTTTTGACCAACAAATAGGAAGATCTTAGTAAAGCCTAGAAGAAGAACAGTTCACCATCAACAAGGCAACGCAAGATCCAAATTTTCAAGGAAAACGGTTAAAAGATCCATTGCAAAGTGTTCACTGAAGATCTGGAATTAATAAAGAAGCCCAATTGATAAAAGGAACAAAGAACCAAAAAGACCAGAAGAACATAAAGTAGCCCAGGAAAAATTATCAGGAGATCACACTAATGGGCCGCGGAACCGCGGCCCAAGCGCGCCAATACCGCGGTTCCGCGGCCGTTTGAAGCCATCACTCAGAGAAAATTTTACCAAAACGTCTTGGAGGATATGGAAAGATTTCCTGGGGGTATATTTGTAATTGTAGACATGCGGAGCAATTGTAAACTTAGGGTTTCTATGTCCTATAAATAGAACCCAAAACCTTGTATTTTCTTATGCCTCTATTCATGAATGAAATTCTGTTTTCTTGAAGTTAGAGCGCATCAAAAGTAAGTAGGTTATTTTTCTTGCCTTAGTTATAGTTTTTCATATCTGCCTTAGGTAAATTATTTTCTCGCCCTAGTTTAATTTAGTTTAGAATTTTATTAACTTGCAATAGATGTTTCTTCTCTTTAATAAAATCATGTCTTTCTTCATCCCCTCAATGAGCGAGTAGTTTCCTTGCTTGTTAGGGTTAGGAATAGGGAAGGATTTGAGAGATGAAGATCTCTCATCTCGTTTCTTTTGCCAATCTTTTATGAACATTAGAACTCCATGCATACCTTCTTATTCCGCTCCCTACGGCACTCTACCCTCGAGGTAACGGTGATTCCGTAGTCTAAAGGCCCGGATTTTAAGGTTTTCCATGGAGGTTAGGGTAAAAATTAAGAAAGGAAGGACAAGGATCTAGAGGAAGAATCAATCTTCCCAATCATCCTAATCCCCTTTATTAAGATTTACCATAACAACTAATATGATATATTTAATTAAAAGCAATGGAAAGAGATGTAGATCTTTGTTTACCAAATTTTCCCTAAACCTAATCCTAGCAAGTTTCTAATCCTAGTCTCATACAACTTCAATTTTTAGGTTTAATTATAAGACCCAACATCATTTGGAATTAACTCGTAAGAATTTAAAGGAGATTTACAACATCCTTGTGGACCGACCCGTATTCACCGGCTAGCTTCAAGCGACGCCGTTCTTGATTGCGGTAAATATTTTTGATCGATAAAAACTCTCTAAATCAATACCCCCAAGAACGGATGCACGTACGTGCGCGTAGCCATCCAAACACGTCTGTTTCACCGAATGGAACGAGAACAAGATGTGCGGATGCTACCACAGGATTGGGGTATCAAGCAGGCTATGAAATGCAGTTTTAAAAAATATTTTCTGTGACTTAAAGTTATATGATAAAACATGCGATGTCAGATGAAATGCCAATATGCAGTTTATACTAGATACACGAGTCAATGCAACAAGCCAGGGTAATCTATAAATAAGAATCAAACAGGTTCAAGCAAGCGGGTCGGGTCAAATGCAAAGTAAAGTGTAAAATACCATTCGCACCTACAATATGTTAAATCAAGAATATCACGAATAAAGAAATACGAGAACTGGAATTGGTATAAATGAACTCGGGTGTTACATTATACCCAACTACAAAAAGAATTCCGTCCTCGAAATTCCCAGAACAAGAAAGGATAAACAATCAAGAAACTACAAGAATAGATGTGGAGACTTCGGAATTCATCTTCTCGTTTCCCAAGTTGATCTTCCATGTGAGTGATTACCCCAAGAAACAAATATAAGAGAGGTAACCTTGGTTTGAAAACTTTTCCTCTTCGATCCACAGTCGACATCGGTCGCTCCTCAAAGGTTAAGTCTTCTCGTATAGTCATCTCTGAATGATTCAACACCTGTGTTTCATCTTGAATACCTACAGAGTTGAGGTACGTAAAACACGTTATGAACACTCCCCAAAGATTGTGGTAACGCCAATAGATAAGCAACTTCTCCAATACATTCCAAGATCTCAAATGTCCAACGAATCAAGGACTAAGCTTTCCTCGACTTCCGAAACGAATCACCCCTCTAGTGGATGATAACTTCAAGAATACCAAATCACCAACGGCAAATTTAGATGTCTTCTAAAATGCATCGTCTCAACTCTTCTGTCGATCATGCTGCTTAAATATGATTCCAAAAGTATTAACATTCTCAACTGTTTGCACAACCCAAACTGGTTCCAACAACTTTCGTTTACCGACATCATCCCAACAAACAGGTGAATGACACTTGCGACCATATAAAGCTTCGAATGGACCCATCTAAATAGTCGCCTGGAAACTATTATTGTAAGAAAACTCCACCAAATGTAGATGATCCTCCCATGAACCCTTGAAGTCTATCATGCAAGCTCTCAACATGTCTTCAAGAGTTTGGGTCTTTCTCTCCGACTGGCCATCTGTTTGAGGATGATAAGCTGTGCTAAACTTCAATCAAGTCCCCAAACTTCCCTGTAAGCTCCCCCAAAAGTGTGATAAGAAACGGGTGTCACGGTCGGACACGATGCTCACCGGTACTCCATGCAATCTTACAATCTCCTGCATAAATCATTCTGCCAAAGTTTCTGTTGATTGAGCAACCCGAAAAGGAATGAAATAGGCTGCCTTGGTCAAACGATCAACAATCACCCAACTGCATTGTTGCTTTTTGGACTCCGCGGTAGAGCTGTCACAAAATCCATGGTTATATGTTCCCACTTCACTGAGGAATCGGAAGTGGTTGCAATAAACCAGCAACCCTTTGATGTTCAGCCTTAACTTGCTGTCACACCAAGCATTTTGTCATAAAGTGGCAATCTCCCGTTTCGTGCCTTCCCACCAGAATTGTTGCCGTAGATCTCGGTACATCTTCGTGCCTCCTGGATGTATGGAATATGCTGAACTGTGTGCCTCCTTTATAGCTTCTTCATAGATATCTCCCCTTGGCACACACAAATGACTACCATAATGCAACGTATCACCTTCATGAATCAATAAGTCCATTCGAAGTTCAGTTTCAACCTGTTCTCGAAACTTCCGCAACCTTGGGTCCTGCAATTGCGCTGCTGTAATATCCTCGATCAACGACGACTTTACTTGCAGCTGCATCAACTGTCCTGAAGAATGCGTTAGCACAATCTCCAACTCGGATCTCGAAAATATTCAATAAATTCCTTCTGTACAGTCAACATCTGAATTGCTGGCAACCGACTAAGCGCATCCGGCACAACACTAACTTTCCCCGGATGGTACTCAAGATCAAGATCGTAGTCAGCCATCAGCTCCATCCATCTATGCCTCGTATTAAGCTCCTTCTGAGTGAACACGTACTGTAGGCTTTTGTGATCGGTGAATACTTCGACCGTTTTGCCCAATCAGTGGTGTTTCCAAATCTTTAAAGCGAAAATCACAGCTGCTAACTCCAAGACATGAGTTGGGTAATTCTTCTCATGAGTCTTCAACTGTCTCGATGCGTAGGCTATAACATCCCCATGCTGCATCAAGACACAGGCAATCCTTTTCCAGATGCGTCGTTGTGAATCACCAATCCTCCGGAACTGTCTGGTATGGTTAGAACAAGTGCGGTTATCAACCTTTGCTTCAACGTCTCAACAGATGACGCACACTTATCCGTCGATACAAACGGCACTTCCTTGCGCGTAAGCTTGGTCAAGGCTCAGCCAAAACGAGAAAAATTCTCCACGATCCTTCTATAATACCTGGCAAGTCCAAGAAACTTCTTATCTCCGCAATATTCTTCGGAATCGTCAATTCTCGAACTGCTGTAATCTTTTAGGATCAACGGCGATTCCATCCCTAGCCACACGTGCCCCAACACTTCACTTCTTCAAGCCAAAACTCGCACTTGCCCTCTTTGCATATAATTTTCTTGCCTCAATATCTGCAGTGCGATCTTCAAATGTTTTGCATGCTCTTCATTACTCCTCGAGTAGACCAGAATGTCATCAATGAACACCACCATAGACTGGTCCAAGAACGGTGAGAGATTCGGTTCATCAAGTCCATAAGTATTGCCAGCGCATTCGTTACTCCGAAGGGCATCACTAATACTCGAAATGTCCATACCGAGTTCGGAACACAGTCTTGCAAATATCTTCTGTTTTAACTCGGACCTGATGATATCCGGATCGCAATTCCAGTTTCGAGAATACCCTCGCGCCACTAAGCTGCTCAAATAATTCGCCAATGTAAGGGATCGGGTACTTGTTCTTAATAGTCACCGGGTTTAATTCTCGATAATCGATGCACATCCTCCTTGCCACATCATCTTCCTTACTAGAAGAACTAGAGCTCCCCAAGGTGATTTACTGCTGCGAAACCAACCCTTCTCAAGTAATTCAGTAACTTGCTTCTTGACTTCTTCTAACTCTACTGGTGCCATTGGATAATACGCCTTTGAGATTGGCGCTGCACCAGGAACAAGATCGATCGCAAACTCCACATCTCGTTTTGGCGGTAAAACCGATATGTCCTCGAACACGTCCATGAACTCTCAAACTACAGCTGGCGCTTCTTTCTTATCATCTTCCATTGACGAAAGAACATTGCTTGTCGACCTAGCCCTAAACTCGACTAGCTCGACAGAACTGCTTCCTCCAGCAAAACAAACTCCGGATGTCCGGGAATCTGGAACATCACTTTCCTTTCCTTACAATCAATATGAGCGTGGAAAGTGCCAAGAAAATCCATTCCCAAGACAAAAACAAACAAAGGGATGCACTAAAATTGAACAATCCTAATGCGGGGAAAAACAAGAACAAGATAAGATACCAAGATGACTTCAACCGAAGTCAAGATACCGAAGAGGATCAAGCACGGTAAACATGATTCAGGCAGGCGATAAAATAAGAACTGGTAAGCAATGAAACCGAGAGAAGCAAGGTAATATAACAACCATGAAACAAGAAAGTGAATCAAGACCAGGACTCCAAGTTACTTAAATAGAGTACCGCATTGTAACCATGCTGCAGTTCATGGGTACAATTACATAACTCCACTCAAGTCGCCTAAATCCTAGCATCAGAATCAAGAAACAGGGAGAAACAATAGAGAACCAAAAAAAGTTTCAAGTCGAGATGCAAAGTGGTTTGCATATCGTCAAGACGAAGGATAAAAGAAAGATATGATTCAAGAATCATGATAGTAAGGTGGCAGGACATGTTCCTAATCACGAGTATTCTGATTCGTGTATTGGGTCCAATACCCAACTATAAAATAATCAAACCCAATTAACCTATATCATATGGCTCTAATACCAAAAAAACCATGTCACGCCCCTCTTCCCAGAGTACGCTCAAATAGGCACGTGACATAGCCAACCATGCAACCTGTGGATGGGAAAAATCCCTCCACAGTCACATTACGGCTGTAGAGATATCAAGAACAGGAAAGTAAACTAAACTATTTAGTACATGTCCATGAGCCAGAACGAATGAGTCAAGAAATAATGATATGCGGAAGCAAAAGATACAATAAATGAAACACCTGGAAAGTAAAACTACATACCGACATGAACTTCACCGCTCGGTCTAACAGCGGCAATACTCCTGATCAGTCTGCAACAAAGGTAGAAGAATCTGGGCTATGCAAAACCCAGACGTCAGCGCGTCATAACATCAAGCAATAATGTGTAAACAGGGTAGCAAGACATGCAAGTATAATCATAAATAGTAAAGCAGGTGTACAGCAATATAAATCAGGGCAGTGAAAGGTAGTGTACAGTGAGTAACCTAAACTGGTCTGTTGGTTATCTACTCTCAAGTCTTTTGAAATCAATTTGATGAATCATCGATGTAACTCAATAGTATCCTGTGCATTCCCGGGACCACGGTCTAAGACTCTCGGGCTGAAACCGAGACGTGCCGCTAGGCACTAAAACAGGGAATATGTAAAGACGAATGATGTCAGCATTATCATCCCGAGGCGGGCCTAGCCTCTAAAACTGATCAGTATAAGCAAGCAACTGTCGAGTTACAAGTCAGGATTTCATCATTGATTTCCCCATAACCCCAAGTTATAAGTGTTCAAGTCATGTATTCAAATAATCTGAAGCTAATGCCAACACAAGATCTGGCATGTACAGGTTTGTCTGGATAGACAACAGGAACGGTCCGTAAGGACACCGGGTCAGGTCTGTTGGTATTAGACACAAGATCAGGTAACAGGTAAGACCATGGTACATCAGGTCAAGCCAGGTAGTATATAAAGGTGTCATGTCATGTCCAGAGTGTACGGTACCATGTTATATCGAGGTGGAAGTGCAACAGGTCATGTCAGGAAGCACAAAATGTTATGTGGGTGCTCATAAATCAACTAATATAAACATGGTTATAAATAAACAAGCACGGGTACTGTCAGAACAATAAACTGGAACATGTAAGATGATATGCACACAGGTATCGACTAATTATAAGGATGTATGGTTATCGATTAGGGTTAGAGTTATAGCTTCAACATTAGTATTATACACTTAAATGAAGATGGAATCTACAATCTCATTAACAGGTATTAAATGGCCTAGGGATGCAATCTTATATGTAAAACAGTTAGATGCACACGGGTGTCCAATAGGGTAAAACTGTAAAAAGGGTACCATAGACTATGCAACCAGTTATTATGTGACTTAAAATATAAATGTGGTTACGTTTATAGTTCCCAACTAAATAGGGTGCAATTTATAAAACATGGGGTGTCAATATTACAGTGTTATATATTCAAGTGATTTATGGATACAATGATATATATTCTAAATGAAATGAATGCAACCGGTATCCGAAATTATAAAACTATAAAATGGTAACATGGGATGTACAACTAAGCAATACGTGATATAAATATTGGTATGGATGCAGTATAACGTAATCTAGTATGCAACAAGATAAGTTTCCATGTTCTAGATCTAAAATGATATAAACGGATGCAAACGGAACTTCAAAATGTTATAAAATGATACATGGGGTACTAGATTAAAACTACAGGTAAGATATATATTAGAATAGGTATATAATGATTTAAATGGCATGTAGCAAGATTAACTTGCCTCGACGGATCAAGAAACGGATACGCACGGCAACGTCGAATGTCGGGAAAACATCGCGATGTGTCCACGCGAGCACAGAACCGAACCAGGTACTGTAAGAACACGACCATGCTGGATAAGAACGTCCACAGGGTTGCCCGGATCATCGGCGGCGAGCACGGCTCCGGCAACGATCGGAAACAGGGAAGCCAGGAGAGAAAGAAGAATAGAAAGAGAATAGAAGAAGAAGAAAGAGAGAGACTGCTTCTGGGTTGATGCTCTGGGGTCATGGGAGTTGACAGGGACGGCCGATGAGGGCGGTCGATGTTGAGGGTCGCCGGAGGTGAGTTGCCGGCAAAGGTGCAGGATGCAGGTTGGGGTTCCGATGCATGGGGTTTCAAGAGAGAAGAAGAAGGGAAGAGAGGGAGGAGGAGAGACTGAAGAGGAGGAGGAGAGTAGAATAGGTGGTGACGGTGAAGACAAGGGATCGCCGGCGACGAGGATTTCCCGGCGAGGCTAGGATTGCCAAGAGGTTGTTGGGGTCGGGTTCTCAGGTGATGGGTTGTCGAGGTCTGCAACGGGAAAAGAGGAGAGAGAGATGATGCCGAAGAGGTGGAAGTGAGGACGAGGGTGATGACGACGAGGGGTCGCCAGCGGTGAAGTCAGGGTCGTGGGTTTTCTTGGGTTTGCAGGGGTTAGATCGGGTCGGGGTCGTTAGAGTGCTCGGGAGAAGAGAGAGAGGTAAGTGGAGGTTGTGGTTGCGAGGACGAAGGTGAGGAGGCGACGAGCGCAGCGATGGGCGCGGCACGGCGTGGGTTCGGAGTCCTGCATGCGTGAGGCGGGAAAAGAATTTTTGAGAAGGAGAAGAAAGAGAGAGAGGGGAAGAGAGAGAGAGAGTTCACGTGTATTAGTAAATTAATGAGAGAGAGAGAGATTTGTTTGCTTTCAAAAGATTTATTAACTGTTTGGATTGTGGAAAATTAGATTCTGTTAACGAATAATATAAGATAGTATATTTAATTATAGTTTAGAATATATTAATATAATATTAGTACGTATTGAGATTTTGGCAAATACAAATTTACTCCAAAATAAGCCTTAGTCGGGTCTAAAAATTCAGATTAAAAATATAAAAAATATACGCGACTTCCAAATTTCAAAATGAATGCTTAGTCAAGGAAAATGCATACCCCCAAGAACGGATGCACGTACGTGCGCGTAGCCATCCAAACACGTCCGTTTCACCGAACGGAACGAGAACAAGATGCGCGGATGCTACCACAGGATTTGGCGTATCAAGCAGGCTATGAAATGCAGTTTTAAAAAATATTTTCTGTGACTTAAAGTTATATGATAAAACATGCGATGTCAGATAAAATGCCAATATGCAGTTTATATTAGATGCACGAGTCAATGCAATAAGCCAGGGTAATCTATAAATAAGAATCAAACAGGTTCAAGCAAGCGGGTCGGGTCGAATGCAAAGTAAAGTGTAAAATACCATTCACACCCACAATACGTTAAATCAAGAATATCACGAATAAAGAAATACAAGAACTAGAATTGGTTTAAATGAACTCGGGTGTTACACTTCCTGATTTCTACAGTGGTCTTAAAAAAGCCTGCACGATTTTCTGACATACTGAAAATAATTTTTCGACGACAAAAAATTTTTGACAGAAACTGCACAAATTGTAATCGCGGTTTTGGAAATTTCGCTCGATCGATATTTTAAACACGTTAGAGCAAGCTAGTAAAGGTTAATGGCGTGGCTCTGATACCATGTAAGTCTACGGTAGCGCCACAGCCGTCGATCCGAGGCCAAAATGCGGAAACAAAAACTTTTCATAAACTTGAAACTGGCGCTAACGCAGACTTTAATCACGGATCGAACCATTAACCTATAACTAGCAAACTAGAGAAGGGATAGAAAAGCTGTACCGATCGATCCGTGTCCTTCGGTCTTTGGCCATCATCCCAAGCTCTTCACGGCATCTCCGATCCCCGTTCTCCTCGTCGGAAGGGCACCACATCAATGAGTCTTTTTACGGGCTCCCGCTTCATCCGAAGCAACTCAGACACGAAGTTTGCTAGCCGACGTGTCCAAGGTGAAGTAGAGAATGTGTGCGATCACTTCGTCTCAAGAATCTATTGATTCTCATCGCATGAGAGTGTATGGATGGAGGTTGAAGATGAAGCCATTTGTGGAAATGGTGAGCTAGAGGAAGAAGAAGAAGAGGAGCCTTTTTTTGGTGTTATTGTGTTGAATGATAATGAGAGCAAGAAGAAATAATACAAGAGCTAATCTCAAGCCATATGGTTGCCCTCTCTCTCTCTCTCCATACATCGATTCAACACAATAAACAATTCCTAATGTGACATTAGCACAAGTAAAGAGACCATGAGTCACTAAGCATGTCCATGTCACATTAAATGCACCTCATCATGAAATCCACTCACATTTTCCACCATTTGTAAACATTAATCCAAATGTTTACAACAACAAAAAGATACGGCAACATCTAAAGTAAACTCGTGACGGATCACAACGATACCCCTCACCTGTATATACATACCTGCATCCGCATTCCGACTGAATGCAAATGCGATGAAACTAAAGTAATCCAACAAATCTAATACTAGGATCCGGCTTAAACCAAAGCCCACTAGTATGATCCGTGCACGACTGCACGTATATGATCGAACCCTGCCATAATACCATACAGCCTCTACAACGTTTCGCCCGAAACTTGAGAAACTGTCTGTGGGGGACTCTAAAGACTCGTCAATACACTGGCTGTGGATTTAACCACTAGCACGTCAGTGGTACTGGCCGTACGTAACGAGCCACCAGGTATTGACCAAAAGGGAAGTCGATGAGCGAACTCATCCTGACACCCTACTGAGCCTGTCAGTGACAATATCCGTACAGTCCAGTCCGTTCGTCTATGAGTATCGCATGTCGGGCCTAGGGGTTGGTAAAAGTCAGACCCCCAAAAGCGGTACAAGTCGTGTCGGAGTGTAGCCCGGAACACCCTGAGATACTACTGGAATACCTACCAGTAAATCTTCTGCCTTGGCCAAGGACTTCATGTAATGGCTCTCCTAGACACAGCGCGATCTCACCCCCAATACCGGGAGAGACGAAACCCCTACCGATCCGCTCACTGCCTCCATGTGGCTCGGGACTGTACCCAACTAAAACCTGTTTGCATGACTCCTTTGAACCATGGTAGGGTAGTAATCGAAGCACAGTGGGAACTCACACGAGACAAATGACGATCTCAGGTCGATGAACTAACCTGTACACATGTCACCAGGGAACTGCTATCTGACGTCAGGTATAATACCAACTAGCATGTTCCCGGCGAGTCCTGTCTGGTGTACTCATAACTAAATGAGCACCTGTATACATCTTAGGTAAACCAACTAACACCAATGGCTTGTGAGACCAGCCACCGTCTCTCGTCGGGGTCTCGACTGTATACACTAGTCTACTCTGGAGTATCGATGCCCTGTCTCGAAACTCCCTCAACTAGGGACCTTTTAAGGATGTGCTTATAGACCCCAGCTCCCACGTATATGATCGCCATCTTACTGCTGGCAGTCAAGCAAGAATCCTAAGGGCTCTATCAACGCGCTATAGTGATCTGTAGCATCACCTAAAACAGTACACGATGATAAAGATAAACCAGATAGCATACTATCATCTAGAGTAAGACTGTCCTACCGGCATAGGTCTTCCCTCAATCATTGCAATCACGTGCATGTGATCCAATAATTGACTTTAAGGGCACTATATCCAACAACCGCTGCACATGAGCGGCAGGATTTGTGTCTTTTTCAAAGGCGATTACCGTATTGATAACCCTATTATTAAGTTGTCTATCTTAAGTAGGCAAGCACCCACTTCTCCGGCTCCCTGAGGCTCAAGAGATTGGTCCTGCTTAAACCTATATTTACTAGGGTCCTTATGGTAAATTATAGAACTTGAGGGGGTTTTATATAAAAATACTTTTATATACTTTTCAAAGTACACCCCAAGTATTTATTAATCATCTTTAGAGTTATAGTGAATGTAGATTTTATATTGTGATATTTCTATTGAAAATATCATATTTCCATAATAAATGGTATTTATTGGTAATATTGGTTTTATATGGAATTCATGGTATTTTAGTGTAAAATGATTCTTGTGACATTTTTAGAAAAAGTGGAATATTTGTAATAATTCAAAATAGATATTTTTATATTACATATACATATATTTATATGAAAATAATTTTAGTATATATATAATATTCTAGAAATCTCGTGCTTTCGCCAAAGTAGTGCTATAGGTCTTAGCCAAATGCACTAAGATGTCGTATTTTAAATTTTTCGAGACCGAATGCTCCTTGCGGAGGTCTGCATCTCGCACTACTAAGTCTGAGGATGTGCGATGATCCACACCATCCCGAACGGGTTTCCCAAATGGGTTGTAGCGGCGCTTTGCAAAGATTTGTATAAATACTAATCATTAAGGGAAAACGGTTTTATTAATTATGGTATTTATTTGTAAAGATATCGTTTTCCCGTATTATATGTTCTAGGGTCTCCTAAGTTAACTAGACTGCTCCTAACTGGTCCAAAGCGACAAGTTGTGAGATATCCCTCAAATCGCCTCTTCACCGCCAATTGTGGCCAGGTAAGTACAAGTGAAGAAAGGAGGGATCCGCTCACGAATCACCGTGAGACGGGCCTTTTAAAGTTACCTTTCTCACTTGTCTAGCCTAGGCACCACAAAGTCAGATTTAGATAAACGACTGAATGCCCACAACCTTCCTCTGTCCTAATAAGTGTGACGGTCCTTAATTGGCTGAGTCTAGATATTTTTATTATTAGCTCAAAGGTTATTTATTTGTAAAGATGTATCAATACTAAACCTTTTAGAAATGCTTTTATTAAGTAAAGGGTATTTAAATGAAAATGTTTGTTTTCCCGTATTCTAAGTTCTCGAGGGTATCGTGTTATGTTGCATATGAGTGTGTGAGGAGGTAGGTCATTACCTCGTGGTCTACTTAAAGGTATAATAAGTTTAATGAAGTTAAATGTATAATTGAAATAATGTGGTATTTAAATGAAAAATACTATAAAGTGAAATAGCCATCATTTTATGAAATGAAACTTGATCAGTTTGGTTGGTTAGTGTTTAATAGTCAACATGAGGGAGTTTAAGCATAATTGTATTAACGAGAAGTGAATTTTTATAAGAAAACCGAATCGGAAATCGGATTTGTTCCGATTCCGTCGGGTTTGTAAATCCGTATTTTAGAAAAGAAAAGAGAGGTAGAATTTGGGGACTTACGGGTTTTGGACAATAACGAGAGTGAGATGGAAGGAGAGGAATCGCCGGTGCGTCGCTTCGTCGCCGAGAGCTCCTAGAACGATCGCCGGAAGTTCGCCGGGAATTTCGCCGTAGCTTCACTTCGTGCTCGTTTTCAAAGTACACAAGATTTCTTGAGAATTTTTTAGAGTTGGCTTAGAGTTTGGGGTGAGAGGGTAGAGGGTAGGAGTGGTATTTATAGGGTTAGGATAGGGCTAGGGTAGATGAAGGGTTTTAATTTTAAAAAAATGTAAAAATGTGTGAAAAATGTATTAAAAATGAAGTAAATGAGTGTTAATGGGCTCTCTGGAAACGATCTCCAGATTTAAAGTATGCAGGGGGTTTGAGAATTCCAAAAGGTACCTTTCTCATGTTGGGGACTCGGTCGTCCGGCCGAGTCCGACCGGCGGCGCCGATCCGAGTCGGGGCATGGGAAGGTGGGGGGTCACCTGATGTAGTCACTGGTACATTTAGTTTAGTGGGTATAGTGGGAAATTCTGGAGTTATCACGTGTTGACTGTTGGGGTTCTATAAAATTAAAACAAAATAAATATTAAAAATAATGTGGGGCATGAGATTTGAACTTTGGTGGCTTGGTTCAGCAGTGCAAGGTATTACCAATGAGCCACAAGCTCCTTCTTGTAATTAAATTGCTAATTAATTACTTAAGTCTTGTGCTCAGGTAATAAATACCCCTTTATGGATTTTTGAAATTTTTTTGTAAAAACTTGTATAGGAAATTTAGGGTTGTTACAGTATGGAAGGTGTTAGAAGTGACACAAGACTGCAAGATTAAGACACCTAACCTATATTCCGTTGCTTTTGTACCGTAGCATAACGGTTCCTTGTACTTTCGTTTGCTCTAGTCTCTGGCATATAGAGACTTCTCTCGTATACACTGGCATCCTTCTGTACCAAGCTACAAACAACAGCGTTAACACTAATACAATATAATACAACTTTAAAAGCTACTCTCTCTCTCTCTCTCTGTCTATTCTATTTCTCCTTTATCTTTGGGACTTAATGAGCGATTGTTCGCTGACGACATTCCTTTTCTGTCTTCTTTGGAATGTTGTCAGGTGATCTAGACACTCAGAAGATCGAGTCTACCAGCGAGGACTTAGACCAGCTTTCATACGATCCAGAACTCTAGCTACATTGTACACTTTTATTTCAGTACTTTTCTTTTCTGTTATGCCACTGTTTAGGCATTGCTTTCATCAGATGTATTTACTTTCCATACATTGTACAAAAGAATGTGAATAAATAAAGTTGCTGTTTTATTATATCTTGTCTCTTGTGCATTTATGTTTATATTGCTTAGATACGCTTAGCGTATTTACTTCAGAGTAAATACGTAGCGGCCTCGTCGCGTCCTCTGCCCGTATACTGGGAAGCGGAACATGACAATTGATAACCCCGTTTTAGTTTTCTACCATAAATAGGCAAGCACCCACTTTCTCCGACTCTCTGAGGCTCAAGAGAATTGGTTCCGCTTATGCCTATATTTACTAGGGTGCTTAATGTAATTTTATATAACTTGAGGGGGTTTTATGAAAAATATTTTTAGTATACTTTCAAAATAAACCCCAAGTATTTATTTATCGTATTTAAAGTTTTTATGGATGTAACTTTTAAAAGGTGAGGTATTCTAGTGAATAAATACCTAGCTTAAATAGTTCATTGTATTTTAATGTAAAGTTTGACCTGTATTGATTCTTAATGGTATTTTCATGAAACTTGTAATTCTAGAAAACATGGAATTTAATAATATATTAAAAATAGATGGTTTGATAATATTTATATTATTAAAAATTAATTTTTATTATTAAATAGAAATTCTCGTTTTTCTTAAAAATTGTATTAAAATTTTATCGAGATCGTATGCTTTGTGAGGAGGTCTGCATCTCGCTCTACTAGTCTCGAGGACGTGCGATAATCCGCACCATCCCGATTAGGTTTTCCAAAATGGGTTGTAGTGGCATAATCGCAAGGAATGAATTAACACAATTTAAAGAAATCCGGGTTTTTAATAGTTTAAGGTATTTATTTGAAGAGTCGTATTTTGCCACAAGATGTTGGTTTCAAATGAATCGTGCTATGTGAAGATGCGTGTATGTGAGAGGTAGGTCATTACCTCGTGAGATATTCTAAAGGTATGCTAAGCAAAATACTTAAAAGATGTCATATGTAAAGTTTGTGGTATTTAAACGAAAAACGCAAATTAAAGGTACATAACATGATATTTTAAGATGAAAATTATTCTCAATATTTGTTTCATGATTAATAAGCAAGATATATTGATATGGATGAGTGATTCTTAAGAAAACTTATGATTTTAATGATTTTAGAATCGAATGCCGGAATAACTCCACTTCCGACATGTTTTGAAAAGAGAACTTTTTAAGGTGAAAGAATAGAATAAGAAGTGGGACTTACAAGTTGTGTGGGTTAAGAATAGAGGGAGGAAGGGATTGAGATCGTCGTGGTGTCGCGGAGTCGCCGGAAACGTCTCGAATTCTCGCCGGAAATAGAACTAGGGCTAACTCCACTTGTACTCTTCTTTGACTTAGAAAATTTTGAGAATTTTTAATAAGAGATTTCAGAATGAAGAGGGCTGGGATATGGGGTTGTATTTATAGGGTGGAATTAGTGTTTTGGAATTGAAATATTGAATTAAAATGCATTAAAAATGGAATTAAAGGGTGAATTTAAGTTCTCTGTTAATTTACAGAGAAATCAAACAGTATGGGGGTAATGGGGTAAGCCAAGGGGTTTAGTGTGCAGAGTTTAGGGGCATTACTAACAGGGGGCTCGACAGCGCCGGCTCAATGATGAATCTCGCCGGCCAAGTGATGGGGTTGGGTCAGGGATTTGAGGCGCGTGTCCTAGTCTGCTCATACAACATTTTACACATGTTTATTTCTTCCGTCATTTCATTTTTACGTGTATTACACGTGTAAACTTTTGGGCTTCCAAAAAGTTTAAAATAAAAATCCAGAAAAATAATATGTGGCTGATGCGATTCAAACATAGGGGCTACGTCACAGCAGTGCAAGACTTTACCAATGAGCTAAACAAATTAAATTTATAACTTGTGCTCAGTTTAGTAAACTCTATTCTGTACATTAATTTTAAAAAATTTCGTACAGTGAAATTAGAGTTGTTACAAAAGGGACTGGGGTTTATGCATTCATTCACTAGAAATTGATAAGCAAGCAATAATCTTTGGATTTTGCATTAGACCTGTTTCTTGAAAACACTCCTGTGGTTTGATCTAATTTCTGAAAACCTACTTGAGTTTTTTGCCTTACCCAATTTCCCCATATACTTTAATTCCGTTACGTAAGTGACCCCCTCTACTTTGATTCTATTAAGTTTTTGCGATAAATCGATGGAAATGAGTCATCATGCATGTGACCCTATTTTTGTTTTTTCTTTCAATAATGCCTTTCATATCAATTAAGGCCCGATATCTTCTTTTTCAAATTAAAATCACAACCATCCCTCAATCTTCTTAAGGGATTTTTCATATTTGTAGGGGTAGGCCCAAGTGATGGCGACGTAGGTAATGAAATTAAAGTTGGCAAAATAGGGTCCGCGTAATCCATTTCCATAGATTTATCACAAAAAATTAACAGAATCAAAGTAGAGGGGTCCAGTAGATAACCGAATTAAAGTACAGAATGGTAACGGGTAAGAAAAAAAGCTCAAATAGGATTTTAGGAATTTGAGTAAACCATATGGGTGTTTTCAAGAAATAAGCCTATGCATTAGTTATGTAAAACTAATTCATTGGTCTTTGGAAGGATCACTCCATCATAAATTGCAAAAAAGAAGAGCTTGCTAATTATTCTTTCATTTCAGTACAATTTTTCTTCTGAATAACAAATTTAAACCGCTGGCATTCTATTTCTCAATCCACGGTTTAAAATGTTTGAATATGTAGGTGATATATACCTTTTTTTTGTTTTTTGTTTTATGTTTTTGAACTAGCATGTAAGCCTAATCAACACACACATGCATCCAGGAGTCCCAAAGATTTGCGCCGATCATGTTAAATTGCGAGCACTTCAGGAATTGATTCCCGCACACTCCTCAGAAAGAAAAATGATATGATCAACTAAGCTGTGGGCATACCAATTTTGTTTTAAATCCATTTTCTTTAGCATGCAACTTTAAAGCCATGAAAAGATCAACTAAACGAGAAGACTAACAAATCATGGTTTCGTTTTCTCTTCTGAAAGTACATTAGATACATAAATAGTGAATAAGAATTTACAAAGCTAAGGTACACAAGCATAAACAACTTCAATCCATGCATTTTCGAAGAACAACAAGTCAAAATTCAAAATATTTACAGAAACCAAAAACAAACCATTATTTTAGGATTTTGAAATACACTACATAGCCCGTACCATTTCCTCCATTAAGACTATTGTTCAATTTCAAAGTACACACAACTTCCAAATGTCTCATTAATAAACAGGATACAATGTTCCGCAATCGATAGTGCTTATCCGAGGATAAAAGAACCTATAAAACTCGTGATCTCGAACCATCCTAACAACCCAAGCCCAAAGCCCGGACCCGCCTTGCTGAACCCAACCCAATAAATATGAGGCTGTGATAAGGACCGCAACCCGCCACTTCCTCTCCTTAACAAAATTTTCGAATCCCAGTTCCACAAGCTTCTGGATAACGATTATCTTTCCATCCGAACTCAGTCAATCCCGGATACTTCTGGCGAGCACGACAGCGTCCTCGAGCGCTGACATCCACCTTGGCCGAGGTCCGGAGTCATCGGATGCATCGAATCGCCCACCAGTGTCACCGATCCTTTGTAATTGGGCCTGACGATTACGGCCCATGGGGCCCGGAACATTAAAGGGGCCCATGATAGTGAGGAGAGATCAGAATGTTGGAGAACATCAAGGTATCGTTGAGGAAAATCTTTGGCTAAGTTGTTGGTGACTTCTTTTAGAATTAGTGAGGGGTCCCTTGCAAAGTCCTTTGCCATGTCTTTTTCTGCAGTGATGAAAGATTAGTTAGTGAAGTAATTAATAAATAATTAACTGAAGCAGAACATTATTAACAGTGAAAATTAGCCTTTTAGATCAGTTTTGAAATATATTTTTTGTAAAATGCTGAAATGACATTGGATTAATTGCTGCTTTTTTGAAGCAAAAATATTTTGCATTTGCTAGGTTTTTAAGAAAAGGATAAAACTTGCAACATTAGTGATTCAAACACTGGAAATGGGTACAACGGCACGATTTGCTATTGCTCCTTTCCAGCATAGCAGTTGTCTACTCTGGTCTTGTTTACGAATTCCGAAGGTGTGTCAATAATGGAAACTTATTCATGAAGTGGGCGGATAAAGAAGGATCCCATTAAATGATGGATGAGCGCCTTCGGCTAACTTTTTCGGTGAAAGGAAATCCTATTACATGAGTACAAAAAAAGCAATATGAAACATAGTTTCATTCTTCACCTTTTTGTGCGGTGTAATTAACAAGGAACCAATAGATGCCATGGTCATTTAGAGGAACAATTCCCGCCCTTTTGCCATATGAAAGGAACTGATCAGCTCCGCGCTTCATACCATGGCCTTCTTCATATATGGCTAGCCCACGAATCGCTGATCTTCCGGAATTTATAGGAGCCGATAGTCCCAACCACTGTGCCACCACAGATTGCACTCCATCACAGCCTATCAATACCTGTAATTACCAGCACGTCTTTAGATTATAATTTAAAGATGACTCTCGTTTGGGATCCCTCGAACTCTCAGTCTGCTTTAGTTTAGGATATCAAAATATAATCATCCGTTTTGTGGGACAAGTGAGCTAAAATGTAACGGTTAACTACAGCTCCCCGAACCCCCTCATGGCTGTTTACAGCTCCTATAAACATCCTACAAACATATGGGGTTTAAGCAGAGCTTATTTTAAAATATTTCTTAAATTTTTTTTACACATCTGTGTAATTTTCTCCATACGAGCGCCAACAAAAGAAAATTGATCTCTGCAGTCTAGCCAAGAGAATATAGTTATGGTGGGATTACCTTTGTTTTGATGATGGTCCCCTTCTGCTTCTTGTATGATGAACAACATAAAGTAACATATCTGTTACACGATCTTTATGTAACTATAAGCTAATTACCCACCTTTTTCTACAAAAAATTAAATCACACAATCTGTTGTATGTAGCATTTGTTTTAAGTAAACAAAAAGATCGTAAATTTATTGTCTGGTTGCTCCAACTTCTGTTTAGGTTTTCAAAACCAAAATCCTTGAATTCAACTACCTTTTAATTTCTTATTTCAGAGAATTATAATTTTTAATCTTTGAGAAAATATAATCCTCTTCGTCTCTTTGATAAAAATATACATGGGACCTACTCAAAGGAGTAAACCTATCCTTTTAAGTTGCAGCTGTTAATATAGCATTGTAGTTGATTCTTTTTTCTTTTTTCTTTTTTCAGGAATCAATGGAATCAAACTTGCGACTTCTCACGTTAGATGGAATTGGTACCGACTGAGCTAAGTCCAGTTGGTTTGTAGTTGATTCATTGCCTATTATCTCCAATTGTGTAAAGATATCTATCAGTTATCCAAATAATACATCACAAATATAAATTCATAACTAAGAATAAATTACTTTAAATACCCAAGAAGATCGGTTTTTTTACCTGCCCTGAGTGTAATTGATTGGAATCTTGACCCCAGTGTCAATATTTGTCACACTGCCACTGCAAATTTCAATTAACCCGTTAGAAAAAAACAACCATTGGAGATTTAAAAATTGTTAGGGATGCAAATGGATCGGATACGGGGCATAAATAGGTGTTATCATATTCATTTCCGGTAGTCATTGCCGGATTTGAATACGGATACGGACAGTTGTCGGAAATGAAAATTATCGTCCATATTTGAGAGACGGACTTACGACTCAGAGACATCATAAACAGTGATGAGCCTGTGTGCGACTCCAAGAACATCCAAAGCTCGCCACGCGTTTGGGAAGAGAGTGAGGGCAGCACTGGTAGTTCGAAGCTCGTGGGATCGGTCGAGCACGAGGCATTGCAACCCAAGCCTTTGAAGAGCCAAGGCAGTTGCAAGGCCTGCGATCCCTGCTCCAACTATAACAATCTCTTGCTCTTCTTCTTCTCCTCTTGCCATTGAAACTTTCTCTCTTTCTCTCCCCCTCTCCCCCTCTCTCTCCCCTCATGTTCTTGTTCTGCTCTGTACTAACTTTAAATCTGGACAAGGCGGCTATCTATCTATCTATCAATTGGAAGAAAGTGATAATTTGCCTAGGCCAGCTGTCCCAATTGGATGCTAATTCTAGAAGGGGATGTCAAGGTGGCAAATGGGCTAAGGCAGCCTGGCGGCCCGGTCGGCCATGAGCCCGGGCCCAGGCAACATAATTCAAACTTTTTTTTTGAATTTGGGGGTGAGGATTTTTTGAACTTTGGACTTTTGGGGTTGTTTGGCGGGGAGGGATGAATTTTGAATTGGGGGACTCCTAATAGGGGTGGTTCCCGTAAAGGGCAGGAATTTTTAAGGTGGTGAGGTTTTTCAAAAAATTCAGGGGAGAGTCTAAATATAGGAAATAACTTAGCATTCATAGTACAAACATAATATGATACAGATAGAAATATAAAAATATAAAAATACAAATATAATATAACAACAAACAAACAAAGAACATACAAACATAAAATGCTAAAAACACCCTACGATAAATTGATAGAAAGAACGGATTCGTAGAGGTTTGGAAGATACTTCCAGTATTCCGTTGTCTTCGTTTCCTGTTCCTTGACTAAAATCCTCTTGACCCGGTCAAATATTTGGATATGAACGTAGTTTACTTCATACCGTGTGATAAATATGAAACGTTGATCAGGAAGAGGATGAATATAGAAAGGATCATCTGCGCCGGTTTCATGTCCGGTGGGATCAAAGTGATACCGACTGTCATTATTCCCGTTTGGTGGCAGTCCTTGTTCGAGAGGATCGGTAGGAGGGGGATTTTTCTGAAGGGATTTCTTCTGTGGAGGTGCATAAAAGGTATACTCCTCAGTGAGTTCTTCAGACGGATCCTCCAAAAGGTCCTCAGTAGATGAACTCGAAGAAGAATGAGATAAAGTGAATGGCAGAATCCGTGAGGGATTCGGTGTCGGTTGTACAGGAGAAATAGGCTCTTTCTTCACATCAGATGAAGGCGACACTCTCTCAACAATGGGGGTGCTCCTTGTTGACTTGTTTCTCTTTGACATGGTTAATGTATATGTAGGCTTTGGGCGAAAATTAGAAAAGTTAATTTGAAAGAAGAAATTCACTTGAATTTATATAGATAACTGTGTGATGTGATGTTTTCGAAATTTCAAATGCATGTTAATGATTTAAAGTAGTTTGATTGGTTTGTTTATGGATGTGTTATGGAAATTTTAGAAATATTTTATACTGAAACGAAAACTTTATCTAGTATGTACTACCCAACTACACGTTTATCAGTAGAAAATTTGTTTTATGCTGGTGAAATTATTAATGAACATTTATTTTATACTGCAACTATATGTTTATGCTGGTGAAATTATTAATGAACATTTATTTTATGCTGCAACTATATGTTCATCAGTAGAAAAAAATCCCCAAAAAACTAGTTTTTAAAAAAATAATATTTAAATTGCGTTTGGACCGGTCCGGCCCGACCCAAGCCTAGCCTAGGACCGGGCCGGGCTCGGATTTGGGGCATCCAGGCCGGGCCAAGGCCCGGCTTGAAGCCCGGTCAACCTGGCTTGGTCCGGCCCGTTGATCGGCCAAGCCCGACGAGCTTCAGGCCGGCCCGGCCCGTTTGCCACCTTGGAGATGTAAGATTAAATGTCTAAATTACCATTGCACATAATGTTGCCGTGTCAGCATAGAGAGGGTATACAACATTTATTGCAAGAAAATCATCACTACTTCTTATCTTAGATTAGCAACCCGCTTTGAGTTAGAAATGGAAATGGAGAAGTAAAAAGTAGCAAATTTTTGCTTCATTTGTCAACACCTAGCTCTTAGACTTCATTTTGTCTGTAAATCTTGTTTGCATGTGTGTTTTTCAATATGTGTTGAAGATTTGATATGTTGAATATATGATTGTCGGTTGATAGAATATCATACAGTTGAAAATTTGATTTTTTTTGTTTTCTATTTGTTTTTATTTGATCGGATTTGCTATTTGTTTGTTAGATACCCATCCAAAACGTTGTAAAGAAACTATTTATATAACCATGTAATCATTCATATGGATCAATAAAAATATTTGTTTCTTTACCAAGTTTCTCTTAAATTTAACCTGGTATCAGGGCCAATGGTTCGATCCAAAATTCATCTTCATTTATGTTTTTAGTTTTTTATTCCAAAATAAATAAAGTTGCGTCAATAATATCTAATACAAAAATAAGTTCTCTCGATTTGATCATGAGCAATTGTCTCCATGAATATCAAGTCCAAGCAACTATTCTTTTTTTATGACGTCTTACACTGGTATGATCCTCTTTCGTTCAAGCAGCTATTCTTTTCTTATGATGTCTTCTAACAGCATGATTTTCTAGCAGCATGATCTTTTTTCTTCAACACTATTCTTTTGTTATGACATGTTATAACTTAGGATCAGAGCATTAATTTTTCCCATCAACTTTCAAATATAATATGGCATATGTCCTTTCATCAATCTCATTCACCTCTTCTCTCAATAGTAAAAAGGTCTTCAATCACATCTTCGGTGAGCACTTGGAAAGGATCTTTATGACAAATCTGTATCAACCAATGAGGTAAAAGAGTCTTTATCACACAAGGCTAATCTAGCAGGTAACTCAAGTTGATTACTTTCTTTTGCCATTTATTCTTCCACATGGATAATTGACACTGGTGCAACCGATCATATGGTTGCCAATTCTAACATGCTATCATCAATTAAATCTCATTCCCCATCTTCTAATACAATCATTTTAACAGATGGAAGCATAGCCTCCATATCATGTGTTGGTTCCACTAAACTTTCTTCTGAAATCTCTTTTGATAATGTTTTGTGTGTTCCTTCATTTAAATTTAATTTATTATTTGTTCGCAAACTTACTCAAAGTTTGAATTGTTCTATCATATTTTATCCTGATCATTGTGTTTTTCAGAACCTTTCGACGAAGAAGGTGATTGACATAGGACATGAACATAGCGGTCTGTATCATTTTTTGACTGGAAATCATCCAACTTCTTTTCTTTCTATGAAAAATTTATCTGTTCTATGGCACAATCGAATAGGGCATCTTACTTCGGAGAGGTTAAACAAATTGAAAGATATAATACCTTTCTATTCCGATGATGACTTCAATAAATGTGAGGTTTGTCAGTTAGCTAAACAAACTCGTCTTTCCTTTTTTTCAAGTTCTGGTTTTACTCATGCACCTTTTGAGTTGATTCACTGTGACATATGGGGTCCATATTCTACACCTACATTTTTTGATGCTTATTTTTTCTTGATTATTGTTGACGATTTTTCCCGTTACACTTGGGTTTTTCTTATGAAATTCAAATCTGAAACATATTTTTTTCTACGTTATTTCAAAACTTATGTTTGGACTCAATTTAATAAAAAACATAAAAAAAGTATGTAGTGATAATGGTACATAATTTTTTTTCAAGAAATACTCAATACCTTTTTAAAGAATTTGGTATTATCCATCAACATTCTTGTGTTGCTACGTCCCAACAAAATTGTGTTATTGAAAGAAAACATCGCAGCTTCTCAATATTGCTCGTGCTTTACGTTTTCAATATGGTGTTCCTATTCAATTTTGGGATGTTTGTGTTTTAACTGCCGCATATTTAATAAATTGAACCCCTACTCCTCTTCTTAAGGATAAAACACCGTATGAAACTAATTTTAATAAAAATGCACCGTATAATCATTTAAGAGTTTTTGGGTCACTCTGTTATGCATCCACTAGTCATTTACAATATGATAAATTTGCACCGTGATCAAAGCATAGTATTTTTGTTGGATATCCATATGGTCAAAAGGCTTGCAAACATTATGATTGCAAAACCCACTCTTATTTTACAAGTCGTGATGTTTTTTTCAAGAAAATAAGTTTCCCTTTCAATTATCTTCTAAATATAAAATCTCGTCTAATAATATCACAGTTCTCCCTCTACATATTTCAGATTGTGCATCTGATCCAAATATAACAATTGAAATATCTGATCAAAGAATAATATCAAATGAACTTGTGTCTAATCAATCAACAAATACATCAGAACCCCGTCGCTTATCTCATCCTAGAAAACCACCTGCCCTCTTACATGACTATTGTTATCATGTCTCCATGCAATCACCAGCTTTGTCATCAGCTATAAAATACCTCATTTCTTATTATATTTCATATGATAAATTTAATACTTCTCATCGTTCTTTTTTTATATCGATTTCTTCCCACTTGGAGCCAACATCATTTTCTACCGCTGTCAAAGGTCCACATTGAAAAAATATTGTGGCATTAGAAATCAAAATTCTTGAGGAGAACAGTACTTGGACTCTTACCTCGCTACCTCCAGGCAAAAAGCCCATAGGTTGCAAGTGGGTTTACAAAATCAACTATCGATCGGATGGTGCTATTGAGCGTTACAAAGCATGTCTAGTTGCGAAACGTTTCATCCAATCTGAAGGAGTTGACTACACCGACACATTTTCTCCTGTGGACAAGCTTGTTACCGTTCGATGTCTTTTTTGCAGTTACGGCAGTGCGAAATTGGCCTTTGTATCAGCTTAACGTTAACAACGCATTTCTTCATGGTGATTTGGTAGAAAAAGTTTAAATGAAAATTCCATCTGGATTTTCTAAACAAGGGGAGAATCGTGTCTGTCGCCTTCATAAATCTATTTATGGCCTTAAACAGGCATCTTGAAATTGGTTCGCAAAATTCTCTTCAGCACTCCATGATGCCGGTTTTACACAATCTAAAGCTGATTACTCTTTCACATCTATTGAAGGTTCATCATTTACAGCTGTATTGATATATGTTGATGATATTATTATTACAAGTAATCATTCTCGCTCCATTCATGTTCTCAAGAAATTCCTTCACTCTCGTTTTCGTATAAAGGATCTTGGCACTCTAAAGTATTTTCTTGCCATTGAAGTTGCTAGATCAAAAAAATGAATTTATTTAAGTTAACGCAAATATGCATTAGATATTCTCTGTGATATGGGAACAATTGGTGGGCATCATTGTAATTTTCCAATGGAGCAAAATCTAAAACTTAAATAAGATGACGGCCAGTTGCTTTCTGATCCATCTCAATATCGTCGACTTGTTGGCCGTCTTATTTATCTTACAATCACAAGACCTGATTTGGCATATTCTGTTAATATGTTAAGTCAATTTATGGATCAACCTCGAGAATTTCATTGGTAAGCCGCTCTTCGCATTGTTAGATATATCAAGTCGTCTCCTGGCACTGGTATTTTTCTTTCTTCTACCAGCCCTCTAAAATTATATGCTTATTGTTATTCTGATTGGGCTTGCTGTTCAATGACTCGAAAATCAATTACTGGATATTGTATTTTTCTTGGAAGTAGTCCTGTATCTTGGAAGTCTAAGAAACAGAATACCGTGTCACGCTCGACCGCTGAAGCTGAATATCGCTCTATGGCTTTCACAGCTTGTGAAATCACATGGCTGAATTTTCTTCTATCTGATCTACATGTTCCATCTCAATCAGCTACTCTATACTGTGATAATAAAGCATCCCTTCATATTGCCTCAAATCCTGTATTTCACAAGCATACTAAACATATTGAAATTGATTGCCATCTAATACGTAAGAAGATACAAGCTGAATTAATTCATACTGCATTTATTCGATCACATCTTCAAATTGCAGATGTTTTTACCAAAGCATTAGGTCAAAACTCATTTTCATATGTTTGTTGACTTCGTTCTACTCCAACTTAAGGGGGAATGTTAAAGATTTGATATGTTGAAGATATGATTGTCGGTTAATAGAATATCATATAGTTGAAGATTTGATATGTTGAAAATATGATTGTTGGTTAATAGAATATCATATAGTTTAAGATTTGATATGTTGAAGATATGATTATCGGTTAATAGAATATCATATAGTTGAAGATTTGATTTTTTTTGTTTTCTATTATTTTGATTTTATTTGATAAGATTTGTTATTTATTTATTAGATACATATCCAAACAGTTGTAAATAAACTATTTATGTAATCATGCAATCATTTATATGGATCAATGAAAATAATTGTTTCTTTACCAAATTTCTCTCAAATTTAACTATATGGTTTAGCTTCATCGAGTCATCCCAGAAATCCTCATGATGCGTCCATCTTGCCGCAGGAGCAAGGGTGGATATTGTGAAACTCGGTTTGTGCCCACAGCGCATGTGCTCACATATGGATGCACATGTGTTTTTAATATAGTGGGACTCCATCCAAAAGACTCAAGCTTTATGAAGATTTATCGCATTTTAAATCTTATACTGTGATAATAAAGCATCCCTTCATATTGCCTCAAATCCTGTATTTCACAAGTGTACTAAACATATTGAAATTGATTGCCATCTAATACGTGAGAAGATACAAGCTGAATTAATTCATACTGCATTTATTCCATCACATCTTCAAATTGCAGATGTTTTTACCAAAGCATTAGGTCAAAACTCATTTTCATATGTTCGTTGACAAGTTGGTCCGTTCGTTCTACTCTCCAACTTAAGAGGGAATGTTGAAGATTTGATATGTTGAAGATATGATTGTCAGTTAATAGAATATCATATAGTTGAAGATTTGATATGTTGAAAATATGATTGTCGGTTAATAGAATATCATATATTTGATATGTTGAAGATATGATTGTCGGTTAATAGAATATCATATATTTGAAGATTTGATTTTTTTGTTTTCTATTATTTTGATTTGATTTGATAAGATTTGTTATTTATTTATTAGATACATATCCAAACAGTTGTAAAGAAACTATTTATGTAACCATGTAATCATTTATATGGATCAATGAAAATAATTGTTTCTTTACCAAATTTCTCTCAAATTTAACTATATGGTTTAGCTTCATCGAGTCATCCCAGAAATCCTCATGAAGCGTCCATCTTGCCGCAGGAGCAAGGACGGATTTTGTGAAACTCGGTTTGGGCCCACAGCGCATGTGCCCACAAATGGATGCACATGTGTTTTTAATATAGTGGGACTCCATCCAAAAAACTCAAGCCTTATGAAGATTTATCGCATTTTAAATCTTATACTCATAAGAGCGAGGGCTCAAAAACCTCATGTACAACATGGACATACACCCGAGAGCTCAGCTATCATGTAAAACTTAATTTGGACCCACAACACATGGATGCACATGGGCATTTTAATAGTGTGAGACTCCATCCAAAAAGCTAAAGCCTTATAAAAGTTTATCTCATCTTATATCTTATACTCATATGCATGGTACAATTTTCCAGATGTGGGACTATATTAACCACATTCTCAACAAATCTACATAGAGCCAAGTTTAGACGGCCCGTCCTACCTCGATTTCAAGTAACAATATATTTATGTGTGTGTACACTCACTGGTTGGAGTCCGAACCTTTGATGGTGAAGCCCCTCGTTCAAACCATGATGTTTTAGTATATTTTTTAAGAAAAATCTTGAGGAATTTGTAAGCTAAGAGTAAGTAATTTTGTTTGATTTATAATATAAATGAATATCATATAATTAATAATACTTGCCTTATTAAGAAGTAAAAAAGGATGGACCCTATGTAGGGACTTGAGATGATATTTTGGGTCAAATTTCTTTTAAAAAATCTTGTTCACCATAAGCTGAAAGTTAGAAATAAGGAATTTTGTTTCCTTCGTAATATAAAAGTATATCATATAATTAATAATTTGCGTCCATAAAATAAATTAATTTGTAATATTCTTTTGAGTGCTCATCCATGTCCTACATATAAAACATTATAATGTGTCTTTATATATTCATCCATAAGGAAAAAATATATGCCAAGATCTGTGTTACACAAGTCATAATCTAGTATATGTTGAAGCGAACTGGGAAACTCTTCTTTTGGGGCATAGCTTCTGTAATTGTATAAAAATAATTTTAGCAGAATCTTCTATTTAATTTCATTATATTTATAGAAGAAGTTCAAAACTAGGAGGATTAATAAACGAAAATAATGCTTGGGTTTCTGCTGCTCTTTTCATGCTGCTATTTTATAATATTATTTCTAATGATTTAAATGTATAATAACTATTTTAATGGAATTATGTCCTGTGTGATGGTGTTGTTTAGTTGCTAGCTTATTAATTAAAAAGAGGGAAAATTGTTTCCGAGCCCAATTTGAAAAAGTGACTTGTTTTTAAACCCGCGTATGTCCAAAATAGTCAAAAAACCCTATACTTCGAAAACACAAAAGATCCTGAAACCCAAAATGACATATACATATAATGATTAGAATGTTTTTTTAAATTTCCAATTTTACCTGTATTCTTATAGGACAAAGTATTTTCTAAATGATACGTATAATAAATGGAAGATCTCGTGCTCGTCTTTTTCTTCTCCATTGCTGCTACTCCATCTTCGTCTTCCTCAAATCACAAAACGATCTCTCCTATTCGAGCTCCAACAACAAAAATGAATGGGGATTAAAGTTTTACCCTTAATTTTAATTTACATTATCAAATTGTACTTTTTCGTTCATAAATTTTAGTAACCCCAATCTCAACCTTGCTTCTATAGTTAGAGTTTAAGGACGCTATCTTCAATCTCTTAAGGTTCATGCTATTTCTTTTCCATTTTTTCTTTGTCAATGAGAGAAATGACCGTGTCCAATTTTTTCAACGATTTCGAGTGAGATCACTAATTTCTTAATTTAAATCGAAGATATGATGGCTGAAACCTTTTTGCCTTATAGGATATAAAATTAAGAAGATGAGTTAAACGAAGAAATTAGGGCTAACAGTAATAAAGAAGAAAGAAGATGGGTTAAGAGAAAAAATTAGGGTGAATAATAATAAAGAATAACCTAAAATCCCACATTTAAAAATCTTGGAATATCTTTAAAAATTTCATGTTCTGATATTTTGGAAAACCTTTAAAATGATATTATAGATAATGCATACAAAAATACGGACACAAATCAGAATTTGGGTTTAAAATAATGTCAAATTATATTTTTGGGTTTTCCACAATTTTGATAACTTGTGGGTTTAAAAATGAATCAGTTTATGATACCGGGCTCAGAAACAATTTTCCCTAAAAAAATTGATAGCGGCATTGTGTAAATCCAATATTAACTTTTTTGTAAATAAATCTTAAAAAATATACAATAAAAAATTTAATCAGTGATTTAAGTTCCAAGGTTATTGTAACGACCCCAAAATCCATGTACTGTATTTTTCTTCTTTAATAAAAGACACCTTTTCTTTTGAACACTGGTATATATTTAAATTCTGTTGATTATATGCAAGATTAGGGTTGTATCTCATTGGTTAAGTCCTTGCATTCTTATCCTATAAATCTCGAGTTCAAATCCCAACCTCTCAAAATTATTTATTTCTTTATTTTAATCATTTTGCATTCTATAATCTTGTTTTAAAGAGAAGGGAAAAAATTGTTTTATTTTATTTTATTAGATTTTTGAAAAGAGAATTTGTTTTATAAAAAAAATTAGTTTATATTTATTTATTTTAATCATTTTGCATTATATAATCTTGTTTTTAAACAGAAGGAAAAAGAATTATTTTATTAGATTTTTGAAAAAGGAATTTGTTTTATAAAAAAATTAGTTTAAGGAATTTATTTTTCCATTTACTGTTTAAGCTATTTACCTCTTATCTTTTAAGATAACATGCATAAGTATCCTATTGGTTGAGACTGTAGGGTGTTTTTCGTCACCCCATTGAGATGGGAATACGCGCGTGCTTCTCAGGTGCATTACAGATTCCCCCTGCCTAGGGTAGGCTGGGATTTATTGATTGTGGGGACCCGAATTTCCGGCAGCCGAGAACTAAGCTGCCGTTAATTACCCCTCACCTTTGGAGCGAGAGAACCTCCGATTGACGGGTTAAACTGGTCATGTTAACTCAACGTGCAATGTTGTGTTTTGAAGGGGTTTTGGATATATCGGGGGCCACGCAGAGTTTTTATGGGGGTCCCGCTACCCGGATAGCGGGCTGGGGGTCAAGGGGGCTAGCAGCCCCCTTGCGGGGTGTGGGGCAGTGTCCCGGCCCAAATTTTTTTTGAGAGGGACAGTGTTGTAGGGTGTGTGTGTGTGTGTGTGTGTATGTATGTGTGTGTGTGTGTATGAAAAAGGGAAAGGGCATCCAAAGGATGCTTAGGAAAAAGCGCCAGCGCTTTGGGTATTAGCGCTTTGAGCACGAGAACGCTAGAGCGCTAGCGCTCTGAGCGCAAGCGCTCTGAGCGCAAGCGTCCCACGTGTCAGCACGTGGGCGCTCGGGCGCTAGCGCTATGAGCGCAAGAGCGCTAGCGCTTTGAGCATAAGAGCGCTAGCGCCCCACGTGTCAGCACGTGGGTGCTCGGGCGCTAGCGCTTTAAGCGCTAACGCCCCACGTGTCAGCGCGTGGGCGCTAGGACGCTAGCGTTTTGGGCGCTAGAGCTTTGAGCGCAAGGGCGCTAGCACTTTGAGCGCTAGTGCCCCACGTGTCAGCACGTGGGCACTTAGGCGCAAAAGAGACTTGGTCCCTGCAATGGGAGTTGTACTCCCAGAAATGAGCACTTATTATTTGTGTGTGTGTGTGTGTGTGTGTGTGTGTGTGTGTGTGAGGAGTTAAACTCCTAAGATATTTTGAAGCTGATGAAGGGGCTTCTCCCCTTGAGCCATAGTTCTTTCCCAAAGTGGGGTTTTTGGAGATGGGTTTCCTTCTTCTTCCTGTCGTTTGGCCGGATTTTGGAGAAAGGGGTGAGATTTAAAAATCTCCCTTTTTGAGATCTAATGGCAGATCCAAGTTCCCATTTGTGGGTTTTGTGGTGAAAAACTATTTAGTTTTGGAAAAGAAAGAGTAAGACTCTTGATTTAATTCAAAAGAAAGAAGAAGGTTTTAGAACCTTGAGGAAGGAGAAATAGGCACAAGCCCTAGTTTTTGGGGAATGAAAAGTCTATACTTTATTCATCATCATGTTGCCTTATATAGGCTTACATATTTACATATAGCCCCTTGGGCTTTACAAAATGGCATTTTGCCCATCCCATGTCTCATGTGCTATTTCTTTTTGCACATAAGCCATGGGCTTACAAAAATTTGGCTTTATGCCCATTTTGTTTACATTCATGCATAAAAAATTACATAAAAATTATTTATTACATGATTTCATTTTGGCATGGGGGAGGGCCGGCCGCTTCATGTTCGGACTCGACCTGGGCATGGGCCCACTTGGCTTGGGGTTGACTTTGACTTTGACTTGGTCAACCGGGGTGCAATTTTCGACTTCAACAGAGACGTTGTGGTGTTATCTAGAATTTGCAAGATCAAACCCCTAATCTTGTAATTGTTTTTATCAATTTTTTAAAAAATCTTCTCATAACCTACAAATGAGACATTTCTATTCTTTTAACTCCTAAAATGAATTCGTAATAAATTAGAATTATTATGAAGAGTTTTTTTTATCACCATTAAACCTAATTTAATTTCTTTTTAATATCACTTATTGTCCCATTCTCCTTTAATTGTTTCTTCCCCCTCCGATTCAACAAAAAACTATCCTCCTCCTCTTTCACCTATAAGTCATTCGAAGATCACTGATAATCCCAAGTCGTCGGAAGCCTCTCGATCGACTTTGATCTCATCGGCGATACGGTTGTTATACCGTATTGCAATATCTTGTAAGTCCCCCCTCATCACCTTTTCCTTTCTCCCTCTCTTTATCCTCTCGCTCCCTTCGTCTAGACTTCCATGCTACTGGTAGCCCCTATTTGAGTTTTGTGAAGGAAAAAAGAGAGAGAAATTAACTATGAATGTTATGTGCATGAATGGTTGTCCATACACCTTATACGTTTTTTAAATGCTCATGGTATTTGTATGTAGTCTATGGTAATCGTTGCATGATATAAATGTTGTAAGTAGCATCTTGCAAGAGTTGCAAGAAATTATATATGCGAAAGAATTGTTATGGCGGTTTCATGAAATGTCGGTTCATGTGTGTTTCTTTTTATAACCCGATTGCATGCTTGAAACATCAATGATATACTTCAATTCACAATATGATTTTTATGGACTCACTCATGTAATTTCTCCTTTATATTCATTATTATTATATTTGTAAAAAGAAAAAAGAAAATGAATTTGCAAATTAATTTCATAGTTTTGTCACTTTCAAATACGATCGTAAATACTTTTATCTTTAAAATAATTTTTAGAAATTAATTTTGAATTCTGGAAATTTCAAGAAATTTATCTCTGATAGAATATATTTTTATATAGATGCTATAAATTTTTGGGTCAAACCGAACAACGGTTAAGGATTTACGACATTTTTAGTCAGTGTTTATTTTTAAACTTGAAAACTTTTTTTAACGGCCTCTTTCGAAAACCCATAAGTCTATTTTTCGAGATCCGATTTGAGAAAACTCAAATATTTTGGACAATTAGATCGAAATATCTAGATTTTCTTAGTTTTAATGTTTTTCTGAAAACCGATGGAAATAACCCAATTCTGACTTTTTAATTTATGTGTCGAATCTGGACAGAATTTGTCTTGATTTGCGCATTGTTTTTAAAAAATGCCATAACTCGAGTTATAGAACTCGGATTTTGACAAACCTTAGATGTATAGATACCAAATTGGCAGCCCTACAACTTCTCTTTATAACCCGAGACTCTGAAACGCGTAGAACGACCCGATATATACTCTACAAAACACCCCATAGTTGTTGTCCAGAAAATAAAGAATCTGTTATAAACCCTTATATTAAAATAACCATAACTAAAGCTTCAAATCATGCGAACCCAAGTTGTTTAAATAAGTAGAACGAAAAAGCTACAAGTTTCTAGTTATTTTCCAGCCCCGAAAACCGACAGAAAGTATCGCAAACTGCGTTTTAAAAACATGTGTCGGCGTTGAACAGATTCTGCGCAGCGATACCAAAATGCGTCCAACTCCCAAACCATTAACCGAAATTAGATGAGGTTTGAAACTGAGTCTGCATAACACCTAAGACTACATGTCTTGTTATTTTTTGAATTCATATAATTTGAAAATCGATAGTTTTCCAGCATTTCTTTACTATTCTGTTTCTGGTTTGTGCTTGAACATTACACTTGTCTCATATCACGCTATGTGACTTTTCTCGTTTTATTAAGAACTTATATGAATCATGTGAATAACCTACTACATACTTGACATGAACTTGACTCGAGCCATGAATACTGTAACACCCAGCCCCTTTTATATACCAATACCCGTATTTTTGTTACTCTTAAAAGTTATTTATTTTATAATTATTATTTTTAGAATTTTAAAACCCTAACCACATTTCCATCCTCCCCTTCATTACTTTTTCCTTTCCTTTTATTTTCTTTCTTTGTAGCCAGGCCATCTCCTTTCCCCAAATTCTTTTTCCCCATTTCTATTTTTCCTAAGTCCCCAATTGCTTCCCCATTTGTCCTCGTGATTTTGTAGGTTTTTGGTTGCTCATGTTTTACTAATTGTTTTTCCAAAACCATTTAAAATCAAAACAAAACAAATTAATTTCCCTTTTAAATTTTCCCCCGCCTATGCATCAAAGCTAAATTTATATTAATAAAACCCCGGCCTAGCCCAAGTCTCTAACCCAGCAGCCCAACACAAATTAATTTTTTTTGTAGAATTAAATCTCTGGCCCTCTCCCCTGCCGGCCCGGCCCAACTGCCCACACTCCAAACCAGCGCCCGCTCCCGACCCCCAGACCCGACCCGTTAAACCCTTCTTCCCCACGTAAAGAAAACTTTCCCGCTCGTCTTCAGTGCGCATCCCCCGCGTCGCCCCCACATCGCCGCCTACGTCGCGAACACCTCTCGAACCCACGACCACGTTTGCGCGCGCTCCTCAAACCCTCTCCTCGCCTTCCTTCCCTTCTCCCTCTCTCTTCTCCCTTGTTGTAAACTTCTCCCGCCCATTCTTTTCCGTCGCATCCACGTCCCCGAGCCTCTCCCTCGCGCCCACGTCGCCCGCGCCGTACCCCCGACCTCGACCACGACTCCCTCGAGCCCCTCAAACTCAAACTCTTCTCTCCCTCTCATTCTCCAACACACACTCTCTCTCTCCATACAGAAACCCACCGAGCTCCGAACCCTGTGCGCCTCCTCGCCGCCGACGAGCTCCCCATTGCCTCGTCATTCCTCCCTCACTCTTCTCTCCAGAGCTCTAGCCCCACTCGCCACTCCCCACACCACCGACCACCTCCCCTACATACCCCTCGCCAAGCTCACTGCACCCGAGCTCCACCCCTGCACTCTCGCGCCGGCGAGCTCCCCACCACAGCGTCGACTCCCCTGCACCCTCTGCGTCGTCAGCACCATCACCATCATTACTTTCCCGAGCTCCACCACCTCTCTCCCCCTCTCTCCAAAACCCACACCCAACCCTCGCTGCAACCTCTGCTGCCCTTCGCCGGAGCGACACCGCCGACCGTCGTCGACCCCAACACACCCCGGGTGATCTACAGAGCATCCCCTCTGATTCCAACGAATACGAGCCACCCCCGGACAACTCCGACGTCGAACCCGAACCGCGAGCCGAGGTCGTGAACCCTAGCCGCGCCGTTCGTCGCGCGTTCATGCCGTTTCCGCTGCCGTGCATCGCCAGAACGTCTCCAGGAAAGTACCCTACTTGCTACATGCTATATTATTTCCGTTATAAATCAAACCGCATTAATTCCCTGTTTGCGATTCATGAAAACCTTATATAACATAAGTGTTCGACGCAAGATCTGAATGAAAACCTTTCCTTAATTTGACGGAAATTATTTGCATATTGTGGCCCGTCTGGCAGTGAACCTGGTGTAGAAATTTCACTGAAAAATATGACTGTTAACGACTTAAACGATCACCCCCAATTACACCCGTAAAAACTGGGAATTTCCCGCACCTGAAAATTGTTAAAATCACAATTAATTATGTACATATTGAAATGAGGCGTTCGAGGGCTCAAATAGAATCCGACTTGACGAACTGTAACCCTATGCAAGTTCCTAATTGTTTCTGTACTGAAATTATGACGAGAAGTGGTTCGGAGAGCGGCTCTGGACTGCAGTCCAGAGCAACTCTGGTTATTGTTTTCTGTCCCGTAATGTTTACTACCTTGTTTCCCGAACTCGTATGTTGCGAAACCCTGCATGTTATTGAAGATCAATCTGTTAGATAAATAACTCAAGTGATTCCACCCCGTTATATCGTCGTTTGTTATTTAAACTGCAATTTTAAAGATCAGGACGTCTAGCTGTCCCAAACAGAAACATAATTGACATACTACTGTTGAACAGTGTATAACTTTTGACGTACAGACGCGATTGAGAATTCGTCTGTTTCGTTGAAAACCCTATTGAAAAATATAGATTTCATTAAACTGTAGCGTCGCTAAATTCTGATCCCAACTGGGATTAAAATGCGTTCCGAAACGGACTTTCGATTCTGAAACCGGATTTCCAGCAGCGAACGCTTAAAATGAAATGGCCATATCTAGTGATCCCGAAACCCGATTGACGTGAAACCAAATTTGCTGGATAGATAATCAAACATACTACTTATCCCCTGTTCATTGTTTCGCTAAATTTGGCATGTATGATTTATGATAAATTATGCAAGTGGTAGGATACCGGCTTATGACATCTTAATCATGCCTTACATACTATTTTCTCATCACATCATATATATGTCATTGCATTGGTAACCTAGTGATCATGTGCATTACCCAGTGTTAGGTATTAGTGGTGATTGTGGCAAGTGAGTTGGTGTTTGTGCATGAATGGATAAGTGAAAGTGACACGTACTTGTACACAATCAGTGGACCATATTTTTCTATTGCATTATCGACGTCTGTGGGACATGTATAAGTGTGACTATAAGTGGTATGTGACACTTATGGAAGCACTTGTATGGGTGTCACAGGTAAGGTGCCAGACACTGTCCATTTATCTCGGGTATCAGTCGGGACGTGCTTGATGGAGATCCTGTCTCCAGTTCTCGCGCAGACTTGTCACGGACCGACCGGTATTTGAGGTTATGGTTGGCGTTTGATGTAGACCACGGGGTGTGGGGTAGTTTGAGTGTGAGTTCAACAGAATCCCGGGAGTCCCATGCCGGCATATATATATGGAGATTTACAGGGATATTACATGATTATTACCGTGCATTATATTTTGGGCCCGTGGTCCCTTGCCCTTGGGTCATACCCTTGGATGGGGGATACTCCTGAGTGGTTGACTCTCACACTTGGACTGACGATAGGCTTAGTGACCTGTACAGTGAGACTTAGAAACTGATAGGGATAGTGACATTGACATGCATTACTTACTGTATTGACACACCTGCCATACTATTTTACTGCTTTACTGTTCACCTGCTCTATTAGACACCGCATTGGTTACTCCATGTTCACATCTTTACTGTCTTGATTTACTGTTATATATCTATTATCACTGTTCGAGTTACCACTTGAATATATATATATATATATATATATATATATATATATATATTTCTATCGTGTCGCTCTGACGACCTGAGTATGCATGCTCAGAGTGAGAAGTGGATCTAGCCTAAACCAGGACCCGATGTACCTCGAGGATATCGCGGACATCTCGATCAGCAACTCAGAGCTATACCCTCTTGATCTCCTTCTGGTTAGTTCCTTTGTACTTGTTTTGATTTAGTTACTGCATTTCTCATTACCTGTGCATTGATTACTGATTACCACATAAAGCTAGAAGCCGAAGTGTGACTACGGAAGGATATTTCCTCGACCGTAGGAGCATGGCTGGCCTTGTCAACCCCTCGTATTCCGTATTTTGGGAAGCGGGGCATGACATGGTTTTGTTGGTATCAGAGCCAGGTTTTGCTTCGATTGGAATTGCAGTTTCCGTGTAGAGCTTGACAATCTAAGACATCTTTCGGTCTAGATTGTAAAATTGTCATTCTTGATCTTTATTCACATTGTGTGTCCTGCTATCCATCCGCTAGAGTTTCGGGTAACTTGGCAGAGTCACGTGGTTGTAATTGTGAACTACATCATAGTTATAATACTGTACTCTGTTTAAGCGACTTAGAGTCCTACAGTTGATTTCCACTTGTAATAAATTTCATCACACCCGATATTCTCGATTCCTTGCCTAATCCATATTATATTTTAATTCTTATAGCCTGTGCCTTATATTGTCCTCAAAATTGTTGTTTCAGGACTATGTCTTCCAACGACCCTTCCTCTATCCCCACTCCCCAGAATCAGACCGTAGAGATTCTGAATGCACTACAAAGTCTGAAGAAAGCCCAGGAGCGAACAAACGACCTGTTAGCTGATGGACTAAGAAGGCAGATGACTCAGGCACCAGCGGAAGCCTCCAATCGTAAAGGGATCCCCGTTAGAAGAGGAAATGAGGTGAAGATGAAACGCCCACTTGTTCCCTCACGACGGAAGCAGCAGAAGACCCAATGTTGTGGGTAATGCAAGAGGCCAGGACACCTTCAGAGGGATTGTCGCCGCGCCCAAGGGAATTGCCTGATCTGCGGATCCAGCGAACACTTTGTCAATGGTTGCCCTGAAAGGAAGGAGCTACAAGGAGGAGGTTCGTCCACACTCCCCACTCCTGCTATGTGATGGTTATTTCGTAGTTCGAGCTTCGAGGATAGTGCGGACCCCGCGCAGGATTCAACTCGCGAGACAGGGATGCAGCAGTCCAGAAATCAAAGAAGAATTATCACGTTTTCTACTTTCAGTAAAGATATTGTCACTCTTTTGTAAATATTTCTTTTCGTTTGAATCTTGTATCCGTCGAACTCTTAGCTGAATGCAATAAAACTCTGAGTTGTGATGTATGTATCGTCCTCTTGCTTCTCACTTTCTTTATACTATTCATTGCATCAGCATTTTTACATTTTAATTTTTCCGTCCTTGCCTCCAGCATATCCTCCCTGTGCCACAGTATCCTTGGATATCTTCTTAATGTGTCCCACTTCCTAATCATGACTCTCTCTTTTCAGGTCATGGCCCACTTTGGATAAGCGCCGCCCCTAGATTGAGGATACACGGGCGTGCGTTTCCTCGGACTACACGCTGGTAAGATCAGATGACGAGATCAACGACCCACATATTATTTTCGGGAACAGCGACTCCGAGGGCGAGGGATTCGCCGCCCCAGAAGTTGACAAGATCAGCGACTCGGACAACGAAGGAGAGGACCTCGGAGAAGACCCAATAGAGGAAGATTCCGAGGAGGACCCGATAGAAGAAAATCCAGAAGAGGAAAACCTTGGGGAGAAACCAGTGGAAGGAAACCCTATGGAAGAGAATCCAGAAGGAGAGAATCACATGGAAACAGACCTCGATGAAGAAGCTCCAGTAGAGACAGAAGATCAGAAGAACAAGACCCCGCGGCAGAAGAACCTCCGACGGCGATCCCTGTGAGGCGATGTGGGGATGGACGCCCCTATCTGAGCGCGCGAGCTTACCGTAACTTGCTGAACTTCCACAACCGCGACTGACGTGTTTGAGCTTTCGTTTTCCCTGGCCGAATAAAATCCATGTATAGTTTAGGGCTATCTTTTATTTGTCGTAGATGCCTTGTTCGGACTTTTCTGAAGTGAAATAAATTGCTGAATTCGCTAATCCTTTAAATTTTTGGGTTCACATGATGCTTGACTGCTTCCCCTATACATTTATTTTCCTCCTGAGATCCCTGGCTGTCCACCCCTGCACCTTGTACTGTTTTGACCCTCGCTTAGATTAAAAAGTACCGCACCCCCGATCCTTTGAATGGGCCACCCTTCATCCTTCGTATGTGCCTCGTTTGAGATCCTTCTGGAGGAGAGATTTGTAGGGTGTTTTTCGTCACCCCATTGAGATGGGAATACGCGCGCGCTTGTCAGGCGTATACTACAGATTCCCCCTGCCTAGGGTAGGCCGGGGTTTATTGATTGTGGGGATCCAAATCTCCGGCAGCCGCGGATTAAGCTGCCGTTAATTACCCCTCGCCTTTGGGGCGAGGGAACCTCCGATTAACGGGTTAAAATAGTCATGCGAACTCAATGTGCAGTGTACGTGTGTTGTGTTTTGAAAGGGGGGTTTGGATATATCGGGAGCCATGCAGAGTTTTTACGGGGGTCCCGCTACCCGGATAGCGGGCTGGGGGTCAAGGGGGCTAGCAGCCCCCTTACGGGGTACGGGGCAGCGCCCCGTTAGAAATTTTTTTCTAATAGGGACAGTGTCGCGGAGTATGTGTGTGCCTAAAGATGTATACATATGTGTATATATATATGTATATATGTATATATATATATATATATATATATATATATATATATATATATATATATATATATATATAAAAGAAAGAGGGGGAAAAGGCATCCAAAGGATGCGTGGGGCCAGCGCCTTGAGCGCTGTGCGCTCAGGCGCTAGAGTGCCACGTGTCGGCACGTGGGCGCTCTGCGCTTGAGTGCTGGGCGCTTGAGCGCAAGTGTGCCACGTGTCGGCACGTGAGCGCTTGCGCTGGAGCGCAAGCGCACCACGTGTCGGCACGGGGGCGACTTGCGCTCGAGCGCTTGTGTTTGAGCGCAAGCGCGCCACGTGTCGGCACCGGGGCGACTTGCGCTCGAGCGCTTGCGTTTGAGCGCAAGCGCGCCACGTGTCGGCACGGGGGCGACTTGCGCTCGAGCGCTTGCGTTTGAGTGCAAGCGCACCATGTGTCGGCACCGGGGCGACTTGCGCTTGCGCTGGAGCGCAAGCGCGCCACGTGTCAGCACGTGGGCGCTTTGCGCTCGAGCGCTGAGCGCAAGCACGCCACGTGTCGGTACGCGGGCGCTCTGCGCTTGAGCGCCGGCGAGAAAAAGAGGCTTTTAGCCTAAAAAAAGATTTCTCGAAAGAGAAATCAGAGAGGAGTTGGACTCCTGAGTGTATTTTTGGGGTTAATGGAAGGGGTTCTTCTTCTTCCTCCTCTGTTAGCTGGATCTTGAAGATCAAGAGATGTGAGATCTCAAAATCTCTCCTTTTTGAGAACTGATGACAGATCCAAGTTCCCCTTTGTGGGTTTCGTGGTGAAAAACTATTTTGTTTTTGAAAAGGAAGAGTAAAACTCTTGATTTAATTCAAAAGAAAGAAAAAGGTTTGAGACCTTCAGAGAAGGGAAAGAGATACAAACCCTAGGTTTTTTTGTGAGAATGAAAAGTTGTTTTTTTATTCATCATGTTGCCTTTTATAGGCTTACATATTTACATATAGCCCCTTGGGCTTCACAAAATGGCATTTTGCCTATCCCATGGCTCATGTGCAATTTCATTTTTGCACATAAGCCACGGGCTTACAAAAATTTGGCTTTCTGCCTGTTTTGTATACATTCATGTATAAAAAATTACATCAAAATTATTTATTACATGATCTATATTTTGGCATGGAGGAGGCTGGCTGCAGGCTCGACTTGGGCATGGGCCCGCTTGACCTGGGCTTGGACCCACCTGGCTTGGGGTTGACCTTGACTTTGACTCAGTCAACGGGCCGGGGTGTAAATTTTTACCCCAACAAAATGCCCCTATCAATAAATGCACACCGCACATTTGAGTTGTGTGCATGAAATTGATGGATCTTGAAGCTGAACTTTGAGGTGGAACATCATTCCGGATGCGAAGTATCATCCCGGGGAGCATGATTCCCGGGGATAGGAGTATCATTTTGATTCGTGGAGCATAATTCCAGGGTCGGAGTATCCCTCGGGGAGCATGATTCTCGGGGATCGGAGCATCATTCCGAAGAGCGGAGCTTGATTCCAGGGGATCGGAGAATCATTCCGAAGGGTTCAGAGCATCATTCCGAAGGGTGGAGCATGATTCCAAGGGTCAGAGCATCATTCCGAAGAGCGGAGCATAATTCCAGGGATCGGAGTATCCCTCGGGGAGCATGATTCCCGGGGGTCGGAGCATCATTCCGATTTGCGGAGCATAATTCCAAGGATCGGAGCATCATTCCGAAGCGCGGAGCATAATTCCGATTTGCGGAGCATCATTCCAGGGTCGGAGCATCATTCCGAAGGATCGGAGCATCATTCCGATTTGCGGAGCATAATTCCAGGGTCGGACCATCATTCCGAAGGACCGGAGCATAATTTCGATTTGCGGAGCATCATTCCGAAGAGCGGAGCATGATTCCAGGGATCGGAGCATCATTCTGAAGGGGGAGCATAATTCCAGAGATCGGAGCATCGTTCCGAAGGGCGGAGCATGATTCCAGAGTTCGGAGCATCTTTCCGAAGGGCGGAGCATGATTCCAGGGTTCGGAGCATCATTCCGAGGATCGGAGCATGATTCCAGGGATCAGAGCATCATTCCACAGAGCGGAGCATAATTCCATGGATCGAAGCATCATTCCGAAGGGGGGAGCATAATTCCAGAGATCGGAGCATCGTTCCGAAGGGCGGAGCATGATTCCAGAGTTCGGAGCATCTTTTCGAAGAGCGGCACATGATTCCAGAGTTCGGAGCATCTTTCCGAAGGGCGGAGCATGATTCCAGGGTTCGGAGCATCATTCCGAGGATCGGAGCATGATTCCAGGGATCGGAGCATCATTCCACAGAGCGGAGCATAATTCCAGGGATCGGAGCATCATTCCGAAGGGGGGAGCATAATTCCAGGGATCGGAGCATCATTCCGATGAGCGGAGCATCATTCCAGGATTCGGAGCATCATTCCGAAGAGCGGAGCATGATTCCAGGGGTTCGGAGCATCATTCCGAAGGGCGGAGCATGATTCCAGGGGTTCGGAGCATCATTCCGAAGGGTGGAGCATGATTCCAAGGGTCGGAGCATCATTCCGAAGGGTGGAGCATGATTCCAAGGGTCAGAGCATCATTCCGAAGAGCAGAGCATGATTCCAGGGATCGGAGCATCATTCCGATAAGCGGAGCATCATTCCAAGGATCGGAGCATCATTCCGATGAGCGGAGCATAATTCCAGGATTCGGAGCATCATTCCGAAGGATGACAGACATTCTAACCGAAGCATAATTTCGATGCGGAGGTTGATTCCCAGGCGAAGCATAATTCTGATAGAGAAGGCAAATACTCCGAGACGAAGCATGATTTCGACATCGGGTACATTCTGAGACGGAGCATGATTTCGGCGCAGAGCTTGTCAGTTGACTTGATTCCGAGGCGGAGCATAATTTCGACATGGGGTACATTCTGAGACGGAGCATGATTCCGGCGCAGAGCTTGTTGGCTGACTTGATTCCGAGACGAAGCATAATTTCGACATGGGGTACATTCTGAGACGGAGCATGATTCCGCCGCAGAGCTTGTTGGCTGACTTGATTCCGAGACGAAGCATAATTTCGACATGGGGTACATTCTGAGACGGAGCATGATTCCGGCGCAAAGCTTGTTGGCTGACTTGATTCCGAGACGAAGCATAATTTCGACAGGGAAGGCATGTACACAGAGGTGAAGCATTATTTCGACACGGGGTGCATTCTGAGGCGAAGCATAATTCCGACGAGGAGGTCGTTATCCCGAGGCGAAGCGTGATTTCGACACGGGGTAAATTCTGGGACGAAGCATGATTCCGCCGCAGAGGTTGTTGGTTTGATTTGATTTGGGTTGACATCAGCATCGCTACACTGGGATATGGTACCAGGAGCGAATCATCATTTGTCATGAGAGGATTTGGGGATTGTTTTTTTTTTGTTTGGCATCAGCATCGCTACACTGGAATATGGTACCAGGAGCGAATCATCATTTGCGTTTGCTTATTAGGAAACGATGGCTTAGGAGACAGGTTTTAGGTCCCTATCACCTAAGACTTTTCAACTTTGTGAGCCGTAAGGGTCTCACAAAGCATTTTCTCCCTACAGGCCGTAAGGATCCCGTAAGTGTATTTTCTCCTTGGGAGTCGTGGGGACTCCCAAGTGTGTCGCTCCTTTGTGAGTCGTAAGGATCTCACGCGGGAATTTTCTCCTCACAAAGTAGAGAGGACCTTGTGAGTGCATTTCATCTCTTTCTCACGAGTTTGCGCCCTTTCGGGTTTTCACAAACTCGCCGGCAGTCCTGCTGTTTTTACTCACGGAGCCCTTTCGGGTTTTCATCGGTGCCCATTTTGCTTGTGGACATACCTTTTTTTATTTTTATTTTATTATTTTTGGAGAGATTGGGATTATTTTACGCCCGTGGATTGTATACGGTTTTGCAGGATGTATGATCCAGACCGTAGGGCCATAAAATTTTGGGACTTTGTTGGCGTCTGCATCGCTGCACTGGAATATGGTACCAGGAGCGACTCATCATTCGCCATTGGGGTATGGGGGTTGGAATTTGGTTGGCGTCTGCATCGCTGCACTGGAATATGATACCAGGAGCGACTCATCATTCGCCACTTAGGGATTGGGATTTGGAATATGGTTAGCGTCTGCATCGCTACACTGGAATATGGTACCAGGAGCGACTCATCATTCGCCATATGGGATTTGGAATTTGGTTGGCGTCTGCATCGCTGCACTGGAATATGGTACCAGGAACGACTCATGATTCGCCATTGGGGATTGGGGAGCGATGGCTTAGGAGATAGGTTTAGATCCCTATCCCTAAGACTTTTCAATTTTATGGGCCGTGAGGGTCCCATAAAACATTTTCTCCCTACGAGTCGTAAGGATCCCGCAGGTGTATTTTCTCCTTAGGAGTCGTGAGGACTCCTAAGTGTGTTTTTCCCTTTGTGAGTCGTAAGGATCCCACAAAAGTTTGTTCTCCTCATGTATCGTGAGGACACATGAGTGGGTCTTCTCAATGGAGCATAATTTCAAGAACGGAGACCAGCCGCATAACTGGTGATTGTGGTGGGGCATGGGTATGATGAGAATTATTTGAGCCCGTGGATTGTATACGGCAGTCAATTTGGGGACTGACCATAGGGCCGAAAGAATTTTGGGAAACTGGATTTTTTTTACCGCGATTGCTCTATCATTTCAGCTTTTCTTATCGCAAAGATTGCGATTGCCCTATCATTTCGGCTATTTATTCGCGGTTGCCCCATCATTTCGGCTTTATTCTCATTTTTATTTTCACTCGCTGATTTTTATTGCGAGTTGCCCCATCATTTCGGCTTTTCTTTATTTTTCTTTTATTTACACATTTTTTTTTTATATATACACACATTTTTTTTACATTCCCAGTTTAACGACTTAGAGGTCGACTGTTCCCAGTTTAATGACGTGGTGGTCGATTGTTTCCAGTTTAATGACGTGGTGGTCGATTGTTCCCAGAGGAAGGCAGATGTCTGAGAGAATCAGTTTCACGAAGAACTTCGGTCTCCGTTTGTATGAAATTGGCGGTCGCAGCTGGACTGTTTGTTAACACGCCTTTAGACAGTTCTATCTCTCCTGCCTTGTACTGCTTTTCGACCCAATCTTTGAAGACGAAGCAGTCCTCAATGGCATGACCTATCACTCTGTGATAGGGGCAGTATTTGGGGTCGTCGGTCCTATTCACTTCCTGCGGTCTTTTTGACTCTGGCAATTGTAGACCGTTCTTCAGGGCGTCTTTGAATATTTTACGGATTTTGTCCCTTCTGAAGGAATAGACCTTATCCAGCTTCTCTTTCAGTGAAGATTCTCCTCCCTGTCCGAACATTGGCTTCCGAGGCTGGTTGGCGCTAGGCTCGCTCATCCTTTGCTTATTTCGGTTAGCCGAAGTGTTGAAAGATTCAGAATCATCGGAGTTTCCGCCTTTGCGATTATCGTCCTTTCGGTTTCTCCAGGACCTATTGTTGTTTTGGGAATCCGAGGAGGACTCCTGTTTTGAGCGCTCCAGCATCTGGACTTTCCTGGTTAGCTCTTGGAATGTTTTGAGACCCGCGGTGCATAGAAACGGGGCCATCCAATTGTTGAGATTTCCGACGAGGAGACTGACAGATTGGTCCTGCTCTATCGGCGGTTCGCATTTGACGGAGAGATTGCGCCATCGGGTTATAAAATCCGTGTTGCTTTCGTTGTTCTTAGGCTTGGTCCTTACGAGCTCGGCAATGGTGATCTTATCGCTGACGCTCATGAATCTTTGTCGAAACAAAGACTCCATTTGGACGAAAGTAGTAACGGAGCCATCCGGTATGCTCGCGTACCAGTCGAAAGCAACATCGGTCAAGCTATTAACGAACTGGCGGAGGAGAAGCGCATCGTTGCCCCCAGTATTCCCTCATGAGGCTTTGAAGTGGGCGATGTGCTGATTCGCATTTCCCGTCCCATCAAATCTTCCGAATTTAGGGATGACATAGCCGCTAGGAAATTCTACCAGATCATACTGAGCAGGATATGGTTTCCCACTACTGTTGATATCTTTTTGCGCTTCGGCTTCGGCCACCAATGTTTTGACTTTGCTGGCAACCAAATCCATGATTTGATCTTGAGTTAGCGGGCTACTGTCATCAGTAACCAAGACATTTCCTGAGATAGGATGCGATTGACTTTCATGCGGTCCGCCCACCTTTGGATTTGAGGGAATAGGCGTCGGCTGCGTTGGGACACCGTTTCCCAATTCACGAGCAGAGCCCTGCGCTTGATCGGGCGGCTGAGAGGCAAGTCGGGCCGTGAGCTGCAAGACGACGTTCGTCAAGTCGTCAAGTTTGGAGTAAAGTTTGGCCATCTCCTTGTCTTTGCTTCTGAGCTGTTTTCGGAGCTCTTGGAGAAGTTGCTGCTCTGCGGTTCTGGGGCGGAAAGTCGGCTCTTCTTCGCTTTCCGAGCCCGACTCCTCATGGATCGAAGGGTCTTTCTGCCCATCATCCTCATCGAGAGGGTTTTCATCACCCAATAGAGGCGGCTGTTCTTGGGAAGCGGCCACCACATTCAGGCCAGATTGGATTTGGGATGTAGTGGCCCCGTCCTTGCTCTTGCTGCGCGTGCCCACCATGTAGACAGTGTGGACCTCATATCCAGTCGTCTCTTTCTCACTGGCGGGAAGCTTGGAGAAGACACCCGATCGAGCAGTTGTCAGGGGCACTGTCAGAGCTTGCTCGAGACGCTTAGTTGCTTTGTTGGTGTTGATGGCCTTGCCCTCAGCTGGGGCCAAGGAGAGTCGTTCAAACACCGACTTGCGTTTGGGTTGGGGTGCCCTTGAGATCACCATATTTGGTCTCCTGCCTTTCGAGACTGGTTTGTCTGTCACCGGGGCTTGAGGAGCTGGGATGGCGCCAACTGGCATGAACATAATAGAGCCAAATGGTAGCAGCGGCTCCTCCCATTGTCGCCCGAGACTGACCGGAAGGACCGTCCTGGAGTCTATCTTCATCGTGTAGGAGACGGGAGTTGAGTTCATCATCGAAGACATCGTCGAAAGGTGATTGCTTGAAAATCTGCATGAAAGAGCATTATCTTAGTATAAATACAGGTATGCATAATGATTGGGTTCGCATGAATGCTTAACCCGAAATATGGGAGGAGAGATTGGTCCCACCGGGCGTGCCAGAATCTGTAGGGTGTTTTTCGTCACCCCATTGAGATGGGAATACGCGCGCGCTTGTCAGGCGTATACTACAGATTCCCCCTGCCTAGGGTAGGCCGGGGTTTATTGATTGTGGGGATCCAAATCTCCGGCAGCCGCGGACTAAGCTGTCGTTAATTACTCCTCGCCTTTGGGGCGAGGGAACCTCCGATTAACGGGTTAAAATAGTCATGCGAACTCAATGTGCAGTGTACGTGTGTTGTGTTTTGAAAGGGGGGTTTGGATATATCGGGAGCCACGCAGAGTTTTTACGGGGGTCCCGCTACCCGGATAGCGGGCTGGGGGTCAAGGGGGCTAGCAGCCCCCTTGCGGGGTGCGGGGCAGCGCCCCGTTAGAAATTTTTTTCTAACAGGGACAGTGTCGCGGAGTATGTGTGTGCCTAAAGATGTATACATATGTGTATATATATATATGTATATATGTATATATATATATAAAAGAAAGAGGGGGAAAAGGCATCCAAAGGATGCGTGGGGCCAGCGCCTTGAGCGCTGTGCGCCTAGATGCTGTGCGCTCAGGCGCTGGAGTGCCACGTGTCGGCACGTGGGCGCTCTGCGCTTGAGTGCTGGGCGCTTGAGCGCAAGTGTGCCACGTGTCGGCACGTGGGCGCTCTGCGCTTGAGCGCTTGCGCTGGAGCGCAAGCGCATCACGTGTCGGCACGGGGGCGACTTGCGCTCGAGCGCTTGCGCTGGAGCGCAAGCACGCCACGTGTCGGCACCGAGGGGACTTGCGCTTGAGCGCTTGCGCTTGAGTGCAAGCGCACCACGTGTCGGCACCGGGGCGACTTGCGCTCGAGCGCTTGCGCTTAAGCGCAAGCGCGCCACGTGTCGGCACGTGGGCGCTGAGCGCTGAGCGCAAGCACGCCACGTGTCGGTACGCGGGCGCTCTGCGCTTGAGCGCCGGCGAGAAAAAGAGGCTTTTAGCCTAAAAAAAGATTTCTCGAAAGAGAAATCAGAGAGGAGTTGGACTCCTGAGTGTGTTTTTGGGGTTAATGGAAGGGGTTCTTTTTCTTCCTCCTCTGTTAGCTGGATCTTGAAGATCAAGAGATGTGAGATCTCAAAATCTCTCCTTTTTGAGAACTGATGACAGATCCAATTTCCCCTTTGTGGGTTTCGTGGTGAAAAACTATTTTGTTTTTGAAAAGGAAGAGTAAAACTCTTGATTTAATTCAAAAGAAAAAGAAGGTTTGAGACCTTCAGAGAAGAGAAAGAGATACAAACCCTAGGTTTTTTTGTGAGAATGAAAAGTTGTTTTTTTATTCATCATGTTGCCTTTTATAGGCTTACATATTTACATATAGCCCCTTGGGCTTCACAAAATGGCATTTTGCCTATCCCATGGCTCATGTGCCATTTCATTTTTGCACATAAGCCATGGGCTTACAAAAATTTGGCTTTCTGCCCGTTTTGTATACATTCATGTATAAAAAATTACATAAAAATTATTTATTACATGATCTATATTTTGGCATGGAGGAGGCTGGCTGCAGGCTCGACTTGGGCATGGGCCCGCTTGACCTGGGCTTGGGCCCACCTGGCTTGGGGTTGACCTTGACTTTGACTCGGTCAACGGGGGTGTAAATTTTTACCCCAACAAGATTGATAGTGAAATTTCCGAATTAGCTGACCCTTCAGATTTTTGATTCACATGATGTATTGACCGTTTTCCTTCCCATATATCCTTTCCCCTCCTGTGGTTCTTTGCTGCTCACCCTTACACCCTGGGCTGACCCGACCCCAATCTCTTCGACCTTCAGTCTAGAGCTGTCACACTCCGACCTTGTGAGTGAGCCATATTCCCTTGAAATCCCTATCCTGGCTAGCTCAATATATCTTTGTGCTATTTCCTATTACCCTAACTATATTCAGGGACATCGTTATTCGAAAACTTAGCTTTCACTATTTTGTATGTATAAAAAAAAGAAGAAGTGCGTGTTATTGACTACTCCGTTTTATGCATTTTAAGTACACTACTATTCTTCCCATTTTTCGGTAGCACAACCATATATTGCACATATTATTTTATGCTATGTCTCTTATTTGCACCATGTGGATTTTCTAAGTTACCTTAAAATTTATGTTTCTTTTGATCGATACATTATATTAGGATGTCTTAACCTATCGACAAATCCTTCACCATTTTAATATTGTTACTTTAGTTTTCTCGGGTATTATATTTATAGGTTGCTATTATAGATGGTTATGTCTGATGTTTTTATCTTAGCTGCGCTGGTTCGATATACGTGTGTATACATATTTTGGGTTTCGATTTTTATCGAGCACGCCTCGAATATTATTGTTTGTTAATGATATTTTTATTCTCTTATACATGTAGTTTGCCCTTATGTTTGAGTCTGCCTTGTACTTACTTAGACCCGCCCTTTGTTACGTTAGTTTTATACATATAAAGACCTTCGATTAATCTTATCTAGCTGTTTTTAGTAAACCACTATATGTTAATGTTCGAGATTGTAGCTTTTCGCATATTATTTTAGATAGCTTATCGCTTATTTTAAATTTCGAGGACGAAATTTTTCTAAGGGCGGTATGATGTAACACCCAGCCCCTTTTGTATACTAATACCCATATTTTTGTTACTCCTAAAAGTTATTTAGTTTACAATTATTATTTTTAGAATTTTAAAACCCTAACCACATTTCCATCCTCCCCTTCATTACTTTTTCCTTTCCTTTTATTTTCTTTCTTTGTAGCCAGGCCATCTCCTTTCCCCAAATTCTTTTTCCCCATTTCTATTTTTCCCAAGTCCCCGATTGCTTCCCCATTTGTCCTCGTGATTTTGTAGGTTTTTGGTTGCTCAAGTTTTACTAATTGTTTTTCCAAAATCATTTAAAATCAAAACAAAACAAATTAATTTCCCTTTTAAATTTTCCCCCGGCCCATGCATCAAAGCTAAATTTATATTAATAAAACCCCGGCCCAGCCTAAGTCTCTAACCCAGCAGCCCAACACAAATTAAATTTTTTGTAGCATTAAATCCCCGGCCCTCTCCCCTGCCGGCCCGGCCCAACTGCCCACACTCCAAACCCGCGCCCGCTCCCGACCCCCAGACCCAACCCGTTAAACCCTTCTTCCCCACGTAAAGAAAACTTTCCCGCTCGTCTTCAGTGCGCATCCCCCGCGTCGCCCCTATGTCGCCGCCTACGTCGCGAACACCTTTCGAACCCACGACCACGTTCGCACGCGCTCCTCAAACCCTCTCCTCGCCTTCCTTCCCTTCTCCCTTGTTGTAAACTTCTCCCACCCATTCTTTTTCGTCGCACCCACGTCCCCGAGCCTCTCCCTCGCGCCCACGTCGCCCGCGCCGTGCCCCCGACCTCGACCACGACTCCCTCGAGCCCCTCAAACTCAAACTCTTCTCTCCCTCTCATTCTCCAACACACACACTCTCTCTCGATACAGAAACCCACCGAGCTCCGAAGCCTGTGCGTCTCCTCGCCGCCGACGAGCTCCCCATTGTCTCGTCCTTCCTCCCTCACTCTTCTCTCCAGAGCTCTAGCCCCACTTGCCACTCCCCACACCACCGACCACCTCCCCTACACACCCCTCGCCAAGCTCACTGCACCCGAGCTCCACCCCTGCACTCTCGCGCCGGCGAGCTCCCCACCACAGCCTCGACTCCCCTGCACCCTCTGCGTCGTCAGCACCATCACCATCATTACTTTCCCGAGCTCCACTACCTCTCTCCCCCTCTCTCCAAAACCTACACCCAACCCTCGCTGCAACCTCTGCTGCCCCTCGCCGGAGCGACACCGCCGACCGTCGTCGACCCCAGCACACCTCGGGTGATCCACAGAGCATCCCCTCTGATTCCAACGAATACGAGCCACCCCCGGACAACTCCGACGTCGAACCCGAACCGCGAGCCGAGGTCGTGAACCCTAGCCGCGCCGTTCATCACGCGTTCGTGCCGTTTCCGCTGCCGTGCATCGCCAGAACGTCTCCAGGCAAGTACCCTACTTGCTACATGCTATATTATTTCCGTTATAAATCAAACCACATTAATTCCCTGTTTGCGATTCATGAAAACCTTATATAACATAAGTGTTCGACGCAAGATCTGAATGAAAACCTTTCCTTAATTTGACGGAACTTATTTGCATATTGTGTCCCATCTGGCAATGAACCTGGTGTAGAACTTTCACTGAAAAATATGACTGTTAACGACTTAAACGATCACCCCCAATTACACCCGTAAAAACTGGGAATTTCCTGCACCTGAAAATTGTTAAAATCACAATTAATTATGTACATATTGAAATGAGGCGTTCGAGGGCTCAAATCGAAGCCGACTCGACGACCTGTAACCTTATGCAAGTTCCTAATTGTTTCTGTACTGAAATTATGACGAGAAGTGGTTCGGAGAGCGGCTCTGGACTGCAGTCCAGAGCAACTCTGGTTATTGTTTTCTTTCCCGTAATGTTTACTACCTTGTTTCCCGAACTCGTATGTTGCGAAACCCTGCATGTTATTGAAGATCAATCTGTTAGCTAAATAACGCAAGTGATTCCACCCCGTTATATCGTCGTTTGTTATTTAAACTGCAATTTAAAAGATCAGGACGTCTAGCTGTCCCAAACAGAAACAGAATTGACATACTAGTGTTGAACAGTGCATAACTTTTGACGTACAGACGCGATTGAGAATTCGTCTGTTTCCTTGAAAACCCTATTGAAAACTCTAGATTTCATTAAACTGTAGCGTCGCTAAATTCTGATCCCAACTGGGATTAAAATGCGTTGCGAAACGGACTTCCGATTCTGAAACCGGATTTCCAGCAGCGAACGCTTAAAATGAAATGGCCATATCTAGTGATCCCGAAACCCGATTGACGTGAAACCAAATTTGCTGGATAGATAATCAAACATACTAGTTATCCCATGTTCATTGTTTTGCTAAATTTGTCATGTATGATTTTTGATAAATTATGCAAGTGGTAGGATACCGGCTTATGACATCTTAATCATGCCTTACATACTGTTTTCTCATCACATCATATATATGTCATTGTATTGGTAACCTAGTGATCATGTGCATTACCCAGTGTTAGGTATTAGTGGTGATTGTGGCAAGTGAGTTGGTGTTTGTGCATGAATAGATAAGTGAAAGTGACACGTACTTGTACACAATCAGTGGACCCTATTGTTCTATTGCATTGTCGACGTCTGTGGGACATGTATAAGTGTGACTATAAGTGGTATGTGACACTTATGGAAGCACTTGTATGGGTGTCACAGGTAAGGTACCAGACACTGTCCATTTATCTCGGGTATCAGTCGGGACGTGCTTGATGGAGATCCTGTCTCCAGTTCTCGCGCAAACTTGTCACGGACCGACCGGTATTTGAGGTTATGGTTGGCGTTTGATGTAGACCACGGGGTGTGGGGTAGTTTGAGTGTGAGTTCAACAGAATCTCGGGAGTCCCATGCCGACATATATATATGGAGATTTACAGGGATATTACATGATTATTACCGTGCATTATATTTTGGGCCCGTGGTCCCTTGCCCTTGGGTCCAACCCTTGGGTGGGGGATACTCCTGAGTGGTTGACTCTCACACTTGGACTGACGATAGGCTTAGTGACCTGTACAGTGAGACTTAGAAACTGATAGGGATAGTGACATTGACATGCATTACTTACTGTATTGACACACCTGCCATACTATTTTACTGCTTTACTGTTCACCTGCTCTATTAGACACCGCATTGGTTACTCCATGTTCACATCTTTACCGTCTTGATTTACTGTTATATATCTATTATCACTGTTCGAGTTACCACTTGAATCTATATATATATATATATATATTGCTATCGTGTCGCTCTGACGACCTGAGTATGCATGTTCAGAGTGAGAAGTGGATCTAGCCTGGACCAGGACCCGACGTACCTCGAGGATATCGCGGACATCTCGATCAGCAACTCAGAGCTATATCCTCTTGATCTCCTTCTGGTTAGTTCCTTTGTACTTGTTTTGATTTAGTTACTGCATTTCTCATTACCTGTGCATTGATTACTGATTACCACGTAAAGCTAGAAGCCGAAGTGTGACTACGGAAGGATATTTCCTCGACCGTAGGAGCATGGCTGGCCTTGTCAACTCCTCGTATTCCGTATTTTGGGAAGCGGGGAGTGACAAATACGTAATGATGCGATCTTGACACGAACTCGACTTGAACTTGACATGAAACTTAACTTGAACTTGCAACCTTAACGTACTCATGGATTCGTGTAAGATTTGTGTCATTATTTATAGTTTAACATACGCAGAGGAAACGAGTAGTTTGGTAATGAATGTATGCCGTAGCATGAGAGTCCGCTAAAAATCACTTAACCTGAATCTCGTATGCCATTGTTCCGTGGGTTTGACGGAGTTTAACTCTACGTGTTGTTGGTACGTGAGTTTGACGGATTACTCTCGTATGCACGTACACCTTCACTATCGCACTACAACAAACACATAACCATAGAACTGCCTTACTTATATAGAACTTCCAGGCTTATATAGTTGCCATGTTTAATTGTCATATCATACCGATTCATTGCATCATGATTATCCTTTCTAGTTATATGCTTGTCATTTATCACTTTTACAATCATACCTTTAATTGGGGACTTGCCGAGCGCAAGATCACTGATGGATATTCCGTTGTTTTTCTGTCTTTCTTGGAAATGTTCGTCATGTGACTTAAGAACAGGTGGAGTAATAGGAGTAGAGGTTGAGCCGACAGTAGAGGACTATTCCCAGCTGACTTCACAGACTTACAATTAGTCGACGCTAGTCTTTTTTTATACGCCTACCTGTTAAAACTTTTCTTTATTTCCTGTTTATTTCTTGTATCAGATATTTGACTTTATCTCGAATCTTGTTTATTTGTGGGAACTGAATGTAATAATATAGTTAGATTTATGCTCTTGTTTAATTCTTATTATATTATCCATATTGTTTGCTCGACAATCGACGTATCTATTTCGAGAAAGACCTTCTCTCGATACAGATATGTCGCGGGCCTAGTCATGTGTCTGCTGCTGTGTTTCGAAAAGCGGGACATAACAGTTATTGATAATTACTTATGGCAGTTGAAAATTCCCGTCCTACCTAGCTTTATATCCTGACTCCGCCATTGTGCAGGAGCAGTTTCTATTAGCTATTGGGCCCGATCTGGCCCAATACCCACCCATATTAGTGGGTACCCTATATATATTCATATAAGGCTAGGGTTTCACACAAGAGAGACATGCGCATATAATATAGAGTTTTCTAGACAGAAAATCAAGACATGCAACATCTTCTTTCCTTGTCCTCTTCTACTTTTGGCTGGCTTGTAGGGTGATCAAGAAAATGTTTCTCGCTTTCTTCCGAAGTGTGGTTTCTCTCCGGCCATTGCTGGGAAGTGCCAAAGATCAGATCTTCTAAGTAACGTGAGCAAGCATATCTATTGTAATATATCGGATCAGGTATATCGTAAATCCTTATGTAAATAGATTGTATTTCCGCTGCTATGTATGCTTGTTTTGCGTCTATGCGCGATAAGTGAATATTGGTATCAGAGCCATACATTCCACGTTTGTAGATTAATACATATCTGTTTTTTTAATTATTTGCAACTCAAAAGTTGCGTTTTTTATATCTAAAGATGGATCAATTTTTAATAATATTATGACAGATCTATATTTTAGGGTGATCATTTTGATGGATCTTCAAAGATCTATCTATTTTTTTACATCAGCATATGTAACCATAGATTAGATCTATAATTCATTACGATGCTTATGATGTAGTTTTAATTCGTTAAAGTGAAGTTACCCATGGAACAATATGTGAGAAGATTTATTTTTTTAAAAATTGGATCTTATGTATGTGAATAGAAAAAAATGATTATTTCTCTTTTGGTATGAGCAATAATGGTTGTTAGGTTGCATTTTTTTAAAAACTCTAACCCTAATTTTTTTTCATGAAAGGAAACCTGCGAATTTGTTTTGGGATCTTGGTGATGGAACCAATTTTTTTAAAGGATTTTACATGGACACAAAAATATTTTTTTGGAGATACGGTTTGACCTAAATATATTTTGTTTTTTTTTGTCGGACCAAAAAGATTTTTGGGATTTGGGTAGATGATAAATTTTTTTTAACTAAAATAACATTTCTGAATTTTTTTTTCTGCTTAGTTTTTTTATTAAAAAAATTCGGCCAAAGAGCTTGACCTAGGCCTGAGCAGGGCTCGAGCCCGGTACCCGGGGCCCTGAGCTGGGTCTGGGCCCGGGCAGTGAGACCCGAGCTGGGCTTAGGCCCGGGCAAAGACATGGGCCTTTTATTTTATAAAAAAAAGTTTTTTTGATATTCAGAAAATTTTAGAAAATTACCAAAAAATCAAAAAGATCCGTAACATTCCAGAAAAAGTCTTAAAAATTAAGAAAATTATTTATTTTGTTTTTTCCCCTTATTTTTGGTATTTCCAACTCAAATTTATAGGTTAGTTGAGGGTTTTTCTATTAACACCGGAAGTTATGTTTTTGCTCCGCAATTTTTTTTTTCAAAATTTATTCTCACATGAATCCTGGAGATTTAATTGTTAGTTGTTCCAGTGTGAGCGCCTAGGGCGCTTATTAATTTCACAAATAAAACGAACACCCTAATAAAATGGACAAGATTAAATAGGGTACTTTAATCAGAAAATGAATTTTGTTAGATTGTTTTGTTGCATTTTGTAATGTACATGGCATACTATGTGAATGAAAGACGCATGTTGCATTAATCTAACAAATTTCAAGTGGTTGATTTCGAGAAGAGACGGGAGTCTAGATTTAACTAACCAATCTATCCCGTTTTTAAGAAATCTATATTTCATTGTTCAATCATTTTAACAAGATTTTAAATTTAATACTTTTGATAGATGTGGTTGGGGTCTTAAGGTTTCTTCTCTTTTTTCGGAATATGAAATTTATTATTTTTGTTATGATGGGTTGAAGACGAAGCATTTTTTTTAGAAAGAAAGGTACTCCATTATTTTGCCTATTGTCATAACGCGCACATAAATATTTTTTCCTCCTCAGATGTCTTCCAAATCAGTTATTACCGATCTCACCAAGGGTGATAAGCTGAATGGTGATAATTTCTTCGACTGGCGTCGAAAGATTCACTTTCTACTAAATGAACAAGAGTTGCAAAATTGTACTGGGGCAGAAATGCCTGAACCGGAGCAGGGCTCCACTCAGCAGCAAAGAAGGGCTGCAGAGGAGTATAAGAAATGGGTCCAAAAGGATCGTTCAGCGCTGTACATTATGCTAGTCGTGATAAGGGACGATCTCATTGGTGAATTTGAGGAGTATCTAACAGCAAAGTGACTCTGGGAGACTCGTGAGACCTTCTATGGACACGTTTCGCCAATGAGGATCCGTGCACTGACTATTAAACTGGATTCATACAAGATGTCTGCTGGGCATGACATCAAATTTTATCTTTGTATGATGGCATTTATGACCAGGGATCTCGAAATTGCTGGCTCTAAGCTTACTGATGAGCAGCAAATTCAGGCCGTCATCCGGGCTCTGCCCGATTTCTGGGATGATCTCAAACTCCTATTATCCCATTCCGACAACGTGAAAACGTTCGAGAATGTGAGGGCTAAAGTTGAGTTTGAAGCAGAGCGTAAGGACATTCTCAAGCCTAAGAGGCTATCATCCACAGCTATGGCAGCTGAAAACTCCAAGCCTAAGGCCAAGAGGCCTAGACGCAAGGGGTCCTATAAGGGATCAAATAAAAAGATGAAGGATGAAAATGCGAAGCCTAGGAAACCTACTGTCACGCTCCGATTCCCAAAATACAGGAGCGGAGACGCGATGAGGCCCGCGACATAACTATACCGAGAAGTAGACTTTCCCCGATACAGTTACGCTAAGCGTAATATTTTGCAGGACTATACAAAAGCAAGATAAAATAAAACAACTTTATTCATTAACCAACATTTATTACCCACGAATAACAAAAGAGTAACAATATACAATAAGATCCAAGGGTACAAAAGAATACAATATGGATACAACCTGAAATATACAGAAATAGAAACTCTACGAATCTTGGGTCCTTCACGGTTCCGCTGCGCACTTTTAAGACCAAGTCTGGTCTTACAAATAGACTATCCTGTAAGGTGTTTTTCGTCACCCCGTTGAGATGGGAATACGCGCGTTTGTCAGGCGCATTACAGATTCTCCCTGTCTAGGGTACGCCGGGGTTTATTGATTGTGGGGATCCGAATCTCCGGCAGCCGCGGACTAAGCTGCCGTTAATTACATCTCGCCTTTGAAGCGAGGAAACCTCCGATTGACGGGTAAAACTGGACATGCGAACTCAATGCGATGCGTTGGTGTGTGTGTGTGTTTTTGTTTTGTTCCATTTGTTAAAAAAAAGGATATATATATTTTTCTAGATAAAAGAAAAATAATAAATAAGTAAATAAATATTTAGAGAAACGTTTTTTTTTTAATTTTTAAATATTATTTATAATTTATTTATTATTAATTTTATTTTTATTTATTTTTAAATAAAAAATGATTAAAATAAAGAAAAGAAGGAAGAAAGAAGAAAAAAAATAAAGGGGGGGAACCTGGGCTCCCATTTAATGGGAGCCCTCCCCCTCACGGGGGCCAAAAGGGCTCCCATTAAATAGGAGCCCTCCCCTGCACGTGAGGGGGCCAAAAGAGCTCCCACTTAATGGGAGCCCTCACCCTCATGTGGGGGCCAAAAGGCTCCAAAAAAATGATGTTTTTTTTATGGAGTTTAACTCCAAAAGAAATTTTAAATGAAGTTTAGCTCCAAAAAGATTTTTATTGTGGAGTTAAACTCCAAAAAGAGTTTTAAATGGAATTCAACTCAAAAAAAAAAAGAATTTTAAATGGAGTAAAGCTCCTAAAGAATTTTAAATGGAGTTTAACTCCAAAAAGATTTTTATTACGGAGTTAAACTCCAAAAGAATTTTAAATGGAGTTCAACTCCAAAAAGATTTAATGTGGAGTTAAACTCCCCCAAAAGAATTTTATTGTGAAGTTCGACTCCAAAAAGAGTTTTAAATGGAGTTCAACTCTAAAAAGATTTTTATTGTGGAGTTAAACTCCAAAAGAATTTTATTTGTGGAGTTAAACTCCAAAAGAATTTAAAATGTGGAGTTAAACTCCAAAAGAATTTTAAATGGAGTTAAACTTCTAAAAAGATTTAATGTGGTGTAGAGTTAAACTCCACTAAATGGGGAGCCTTCCTCTCACGTGAGAAAGAGGGAGAGCTCCCACTTACTCCCTCACGTGAGAGGAAGCAAGTGCTCCAAAAAGAATTTTTTTTTCTGTGATGGAGTCAAACTCCAAAAAAATTTATTTGGACTTAAACTCCCAAGACAATTTTATTCGGAGTTAAACTCCTAAAAAAAAGTTTTTATTATAGAGTCAAACTCCAAAATAATTTTATTTGTGGAGTTAAACTCCAAAAGATTTTCTCCTTTCTCTTTTGAGAAAAAACCCAAAATGGGTTCTCTTGAAACTCTAAGATCTAGATCTTGGATGGTAAAAAAAGAGACCCCTTTTTCTTCTCTTGATGGAGTCTTGGGAGGTGGGTTTATGGTAAAACTTTATTTAGTTTTTAAAAAAAAAGAGAGCTAAGCTCTTGATTTATTTGGAAAATGAAAAGGAAGAGAAAGAACTAGAAAAAGAGAGAGTGGAGGCACAAACCTTAGTTTTTTGGGAATGAAAAGGTTATGCTTTATTCATCATCATGTTGCCTTATATAGGCTTACAAAATTTACATATAGCCCCTTGGGCTTTGCAAAATGGCATTTTGCCCATCTCATACCTCATGTGCTTATTTCTTTTGCACATAAGCCATGGGCTTACAAAAAATTGGCTTTATACCCATTTTGCTTACATTCATGCATAAAAAATTACATCAAAATTATTTATTACATGATTTTTTATTTGCATAGGGGAGGCCGGCCGCTTCATGTTCAGGCTCGACTCGAGCATGGGCTCACTTAACCTAGGCTTGGGGTTGACCTTGACTTTGACTTGGTTAACCGGGGTGCAATTTTTGACCCCAACAAAGTGCCCCCCATCAATAAATGCACACCACATATGTGAGTTGTGTGTATGAAATTGATGGATCTTGGAGTTAGACTTTGAGGTGGAACATCATTCCGGGGGCGGAGCATCATTCCGTGAGCATAATTTCGGGGATCGGAGCATAATTCCAAGGATCGGAACATCATTCCGAAGAGCGGAACATGATTCCAGGGATCGGAGCATAATTCCGATGAGCGGAGCATGATTCTAAGGGGTCGGAGCATAATTCTGACGAGCGGCAGACATTCTGACGGAAGCATAATTTCGATGCAGAGGTTGATTCACAGGCGAAGCATAATTCCGACAGGGAAGGCAGATACTCCGAGGCAAAGCATGATTTCGACACGGGGTACATTCTGAAACAAAGCTGATTTCGACCCGGAGCTTGTTAGTCGACTTGATTCCGAGGCGGAGCTTAATTCCGACGGGGAGGTCGTTGGTTGATTCCGAGCAGATGTATAATTCCGACAGGAAAGGCAGATACACTGAGGAGAAACTTGATTTCAACACGGGGTCACTCTGTGTAACACCCTAGTTCATTTATACCAATTCCAGTTCTCGTATTTCTTTTTTTATGGTATTTTCCTGGTTTATCGTGCGAATAATATTTTACATTAGTATTGCATCTGACACGACCCACTTGCTTGAAACCTGTCTTGATTCATATATCCTGACTTGTTACGTAGACTTGTGAACTTTCATGAATACTGCATATTGGCATTTTATCTGGCATTGCATTTTACAATATAACATTTTAAGTCACGTAAAATATTTTAAAAATACATTGCATGGCCTGCATGATACCCCTAACCCCGTGGTAGCATCCGCGCATCTTGTTCCTGTCCCGTTCAGTGAAACGGACTTGTTTGGATGGCTACGCGCACGTTCGTGCATCCGTTCTTAGGGGTATGCATTTTCGTTACCCGGATATTCATTTTTAATTTTGGTCGTCACATATATTTTTCATATTTTGAAACTGAATTTTTAGACCCGACCCGGACGTGTTTTGGATTATTTTTGTATCCCGCCGAAATTCAAATTTTATTAAATATAATATCTTTATTAAAATCGACAGTTTAAAATTTAATTTAACTATCAAATTTTTTAAAAATAAAATCCTAATCTATTTTTTTAACAACCCAACCCCACTCTTTCTCTCTCCTCTCTCCTTCTCTTTCTCTCTCTCTCTTTCTCTTTCTCCTCCGCTGTCTCTCTCTCTCTCTTCTTTCTCTCTCCTCTCGCACCCTCTCTCTCACTCCTCTCGCGATCTCTGTAGCTTCTCGAGCGTGGTCACCCTCTTGCGTTGCTTGGACCCGTCCCGTGTGCCGTGCATGCGTTGCGACGTTTTGCCGACGTCAAACGTGCCGTACATATCCGTTTCATGATCCGTTGAGGCAAGTTAATCTTGCTACATGCTATACTACTATATTCTATATCCTTTTGAATAATAATACCCCATAGTGATTAATTATGCATCCCATATTATCATTTTTCAGTTTAATCGATTTTTCGACATCCGTATACATCCGCACATGTCATTTCAGATCTAGTGCATGCAAACCTATCTTGTTACACACTATATCACAATATACTGCATCCAATTGAATATTACATTTCATACTGTTTAATTGCACATCCCGCATTTACCAATTTATCATTTTACTGTTATATGACGTCCGTGTGCATCTATATCACTATTTACATATCTAGTCGCATGCTAAATCACCTTGCTACATGCTAGGTATAGTATTATGCATCCACATGAATCAAATGTTACCCGTTTATCACATTATACATCTATATTAAAGTTTTACAGTTTTCGGATACCCGTTTGCATCCATATCTTATAATATACATATAGCTGCATCTACAGATCACATTAATACATAAAACGGTTATATTAACATCCCATGTTTAATAAAGTGCATCCTAATTAGTATTGGAACTATAAATGTAACCCTAAACGATAATTGTGCATCCATACCATTGATTTTATATCTATTTGCATACCATGTTACTCTATTTCATTTTATTGTTATATTAATACTCCATACTTGATATTGTGCACCCTACATAGTAATGAAGTAACCCCTGATAAATATTCGTGCATCCATGCTTCTATTATACATCCGTACCTGCTACAGTTTTATTATGAGCATACTTGATACCTGTGCACTACTTGACATGACCTGATACACTACTACTTGACCGACTTGATACATGTACACTACCTGACATGACCTGGTGTACCACTGCTTAACCTGATACCTGATCTTGTTACTAATGCCGATAATCTTGACCTGTTGTCCCTACGGACATATCCTGTTGTCTATTTAGACAAACATGTACCTGCTTGATCCTGTGTTGGCATTAGCTCCAGATTATTCAATACCTGACTTGAACACATAACCTGGGGGTATGGGAAAATCAATGATGAAACCTGGCTTGTAACTCGACAGTTCAATGCCTTTACTGATCAGTCTTACGGGCTAGGCCAGCCCCGGAATGATACTGCTGACATCATTCGTCTATATATGTTACCTATTTACTGCCTAGCGGCACGTCTTGGATCCAGCCCGAGAATCTTGACCGTGGTCCCGGGCATGCACGGGATACTATTGAGTTACATCGATGATTCATTAAATTGATTTCAATCAATTTAGAGTAGATAACCCTATAGAACAGTTTAGACTACTTACTGCACTTCACCTGTATATATCCTGTTCACTGATCTATATTCATGTTACTGCTTATTTCCTGATAACTTGTTACTGTTTATACTTCATGCCTGCATATTTCATTACATCCTGCTTGCTTAGAATTATTGATATTATGACGCACTGACGTCTGGGTTTTGCATGGCCCAGATCCCTTATCCTTATCGCAGGCTGTCCAAGAGTATTTTGATCAACAGGCCGAGCAGTGAGGACCTGTTATTAATTTAGTTTAGTTTTCCTTTCAGTATTTTTCATTCCTGATGTGAGCCCGTATTTTGAGACGTACATTCCAGATTATTATTATATTTGGATCTTTTGCTTCCGCATTATTTTATTTCATGACTCGTTTATTCTGGCTTATGGATATGTATTAGATAGCTTATTTTATTTCGACTGTTCTTGATACCTTCTAGACAGCCGTAATGTGACTGTAGAGGGATCTTTCCTAACCACAGGTAGCATGGTTGGCTCTGTCACGTGCTGATCTTAGCGCACTCTGGGAACCGGGGCGTGACACTCTGAGACGAAGCATGATTCCGGCGCAGAGCTTGTTGGTCGACTTGATTCCGAGGCGGAGCTTAATTCCGATGGGGAGGTCGCTGGTTGATTCAGAGCCGAAGCATAATTCCGACAGGGAAGACAGATACACCGAGGCGAAGCTTGATTTCGACACGGGGTACACTCCGAGACGAAGCATGATTCCGACGCAGAGCTTGTTGGTCGACTTGATTTCGAGGCGGAGCTTAATTCCGATGGGGAGGTCGCTGGTTGATTCCGAGCCGAAGCATAATTCCGACAGGGAAGGTAGATACACCGAGGCGAAGCTTGATTTTGACGTGGGGTACACTCTGAAACGAAGCATGATTCTGACGCAGAGCTTGTTGGTCGACTTGATTCCGAGGCGGAGCGTAATTCCGACAGGGAGGCAGCTGGTTGATTCCGAGCCGAAGCATAATTCCGACAGGGAAGGCAGATACACCGAGGCGAAGCTTGATTTCGACGCGGGATACACTCTGAGACGAAGCATGATTCCGACGCAGAGCTTGTTGGTTGACTTGATTCGGGTTGACATAAGTATCGCTACGCTGGAATATGGTACCAAGAGCGAATCATCATTTGCCATGAGTGGATTTAGGAATTTTGGTTTTTGTTTGGCATCATCATCGCTACACTGGAATATAGTACCAGGAGCGAATCATCATTTGTGTTTGCTTATTAGGAAGCGATGGCATAGGAGACAGGTTTTAGGTTCCTATCACCTAAGATTTTTCAATTTTATGAGTCGTAAGGGTCCCATAAAAGCATTTTCTCCCTACGAGTCGTAAGGATCCCGTAGGTGTATTTTCTCCATAGGAGTCGTGGGGACTCCTAAGTGTGTTTTTTCTTTATGAGTCGTAAGGATCTCACGCGTGAATTTTCTCCTCACAAAGTCGAGAGGACTTTACGAGTGTATTTCATCTCTTTTTCATGAATTTCCGCCCTTTCGGGTTTTCACAAACTCGCCGGCAGTCCTGCTGTTTTTACTCATGGAGCCCTTTCGGGTTTTCATCCGTGCCCATTTTGCTTGTGGACATACCGTTTTTTTAGGCCAGTGGGACTTTAAATGTAGTCTCGCCGGTAGGACTTTGGGAAAGATAGGGGTCATTTACGCCCGTGGATTGTATACAGTTTTGCAGGATGAATGATCCAGACCGTAGGGCCGGAAGAATTTCGGGACTTTGTTGGCGTCTGCATCGCTGTACTGGAATATGGTACCAGAAGTGACTCATCATTCGCCGTTGGGAAAACTTGGGATTTGGGTTTTTGGTCGGCATCTGCATTGCTGCACTGGAATAATGCCAGGAGCAACTCATCATTTGCCTTTCCCTGTTGGGAAGTGATAACTTAGGAGAAAGGTTTAGATCCCCATCACCTAAGGCTTTTCAATTTTATAGGCCGTAAGGGTCCCATAAAAGTATTTTCTCGCTACGAGTCGTAAGGATCCCGTAGGTGCATTTTTTCCTTAGGAGTCATGAGGACCCCAAAGTGTGTTTTTCCTTTGTGAGTCGTAAGGATCCCGTGAAGGTTTGTTCTCCTCATGTATCGTGAGGACACATGAATGGGTCTTCCCAAATGGAGCATAATTCCGAGGGCGGAGACCGGCCGCTGGACTGGTGACCGCGGTGGGGCATGGGTATGATGAGAATTATTTGAGCCCGTGGATTGTATACGGTAGTCAACTTGGGGACGAACCGTAGGGCTGGGAGAATTTTGGGAAATTGAATTTTGGTTGGCGTCTGTATCGTTGTACTGGAATATGGTACCAGGAGCGACTCATCATTCGCCATTGGGACGTCCAGGGATTTGAAAATTTGAATTTGGTTGGCGTCTGCATCGCTGCACTGGAATTTGGTACCAGGAGCGACTCATCATTCGCCACTTGGGGATTTGGATTTTGGTCGGCGTCTGCATCGCTGCACTGGAATATGGTACCAGGAGCGACTCATCATTCACCATTGGAGGTTTATTTTTTACCGCGGTTACTCTATCATTTCAGCTTTTCTTATCGCGGAGGTCGAGATTGCCCTATCATTTCGGCTATTTACTCACGGTTGCCCCATCGTTTCGACTTTATTTCATCTTTATTTTTACTCGCTGATTTTTATTGCGAGTTGCCCCATCATTTCGGCTTTTTATTTATTATTTTTTTAATCTTTTTTTGTTTTATTTACACATTTTACATCCCCAGTTTAACGACTTAGAGGTCGATAATTCTCAGTTTAATGACATGGTGGTCAGCGGTTCCCCAGTTTAACGACGTGGTGGTCGATTATTCCCAGTTTAATGACATGGTGGTCAATTATTCCCAGTTTAATGACATGGTGGTCACTGTTTTGTATGAAGTTGGCGGTCGTAGTTTGACTGTTTGCCAACACGCCTTTAGACAGTTCTATCTCTCCTACCTTATATTGTTTTTCGACCCAATCTTTCAAGACGAAGCAGTCCTCAATAGCATGACTTATGACTCTGTGATAGGGGCAATATTTGGGGTCGTCGGTCATATTCGCTTTCTGCAGTCTTTTTGATTCCGGCAATTGTAGACCGTTTCTTAGGGCATCTTGAATATTTTACGGACTTTGTCCCTTCTGAAGGAATAGACCTTATCCAACTTCTCTTTCAGTGGAGATTCTTCTCCCTCTCCGAATATTGGCTTCCGAGGCTGGTTGGCATTAGGTGTAAGTCCACGTTGCCCACCCCGGCACTTTCGGGGAGGCGGAAAACGGAATAAAAATCGGATTTTTATGAACTTAGACAACATGGACTAGACTTTGAAGGATCTTTACTAAACAAAAACAAGCTAAAGCTAACTAAAAACTAGCTAAGTGCTAGAAAGGTTATACCTTGGACTTTATGTCCTTCTCTCCTTGCTCCTTGGAGTAGTGGAAGGAGGTCACCTTGTCGTCTTCTCCTGTCAAAGAAAGATCCACCCGAAATCCTCAACCTTTGACTTCAACTCCAAGCTAGAAGTAACTAAGGTTCAAGAAGTGCTAGTCCTTCAACCCTAGATGAGAATAGAGATTATCAAGAGAGGGTTTTTCTCAAGCTCAAGTGTTTCTCAACACATGAGAGAGGAGAGCTTGAGGGAGAGGAAGAACAAGAGAGAGAAAGGAAATGATAGAAATGAGAATAATATGAACCATTCTCACTTATATGTGTATATTATTTTAATTAAATAATTAGCTAGATAATTGTCATGGTTAATCATGACATGACCATTATCATTTCAATTTGCAAGGATCAAAAAGCATCTTCCAAAAGAAATGATGATGGTCAAAGTGTCAACCTAGGTCAACAAGTCAAGGAGGTCAAATGGTCAACAACCATAACCATGCACAATTATTAAACTAATTATCAATTAACTATAATACACACATAAGCATTAGGGTTAATAAAATGACAATAGCCATTAACCCTAATCAAGGTCCTCTCCCTCTGTCTCAAACAACTGTGCATACACACCCGCATTCGTGATCCGAGGAACACGAATACAATGAGAAAAACCAATCCCAAATCATATACTAGGATCCGGCTTAAACCAAAGCCCGCTAGTATAAACTATCCGGACAGCAAACGTGCACAAGTGCGCGGATGCGAACGAACCCTGTCGCAAAACCATGCGACCTTTACTCATTTTGCCTAAAGGCGAATAACTCTCTGTGTGGGACTCTAAAGACTCGACACTACGCTGGCAGTGGGTTTAACCACAGACCGCAAGCGGCACTAGCTGTACGTAACGGTCCCCAGGTAGATGTCGATAAGAAGAATGACGAGGTGAACCCCATCTGAACTCCTACTGAGCCTGTATGTGACAGTCTCCGTACAGTCCGGTCTGTTCGTCTGATACATCGCATGGCGGGCCTAGGGGGGCGGTGAACGTCAGTCCCCTAATAGCGGTACAAGTCGTGTCGGAGTGTAGCCCAGAACACCCTGAGATAACACTGGAAACCTACCAGTATATCTCGCTTGCCCTGTCCAGGGACTACTCGTGTAATGGCTCTTCTGGACACAGCGCGATGTCAACCCCCAATACCGGGAGAGACGAATCCTGTCTAACCGTCACTGCCTCCAAGTGCTTCGGGACTGCACCCAAAAACTACCTGTTTGCACGACTCCTTTGAGCCGTGGTAGGGTAGCAATCAAAGTGCAGTGGGAACACACTCGAGGCGAAGTGACAGTGTCAAGTCAACGGACTAAGCTGTACTCATGTCACCTGGGAACTGATAACTGACGATAGGTATAATACCAACCAACAGTCCCCGACGAGTCCTGTCCAGTGTACTCGTAACCTAACGAGCACCCGTATACTATCTCAAGTACGACGCACTGACGGCTGTGGGACAGACCGTCTCCCACGCTGGGATGAGAAGCGCATACGCTAGTCTACTCCGGAGTATCGATGCCCTGTCTCGATAGTCCAACGACCAGGGACCTGTATAAGGATGTGCTTATAGATTACCCAGCTCCCACGAGTGCGAGCGCCATCACAACGCTGGTAATCAAGCAAAGATCCTAAGGGCTCTACTAATATGTATATCAGCGATATGCTAAAAGAAACACATGCACATATTGAAGTAGAGACAAACCAAGTAGCATACTACCATTTCGAGCAAGATTGTATATACAACTGTGAATATCCCAAGCTTCCATCAAGTAATATACAAACTAGTATGATACAGTAATGGCCTCTAGGGCATATACACTAACAATCTCCCACTTGCACTAAGGCCATGTACTGGCGTATCGAAGACCTATCATCTCGATCAGCCGCTCGAACTGAGTCTGGGGCAAGGCCTTGGTGAATGGATCTGCTGTGTTATCTTCTGAAGCAACCCTCCGAACCTCGATCTCCTGGCGATCTACGATCTCCCTGATCAGGTGATACCGCCTTAAGATGTGTCTGGATTTCTGATGGGATCTGGGTTCCTTTGCTAAAGCTATAGCCCCGTTGTTGTCGCAATACAGAGGTATTGGATCAACAATGGACGGAACCACCTGAAGTTCTCTCAAGAACTTCCTCATCCAGACAGCTTCTTTTGCGGCATCAGATGCAGCGATGTATTCCGCTTCTATAGTCGAGTCGGCAACGGTTTCTTGTTTGGAGCTCTTCCAACACACCGCCCCTCCATTGAGGGTAAAGACAAAACCCGATATGGACTTGGAATCATCCTTGTCACTCTGGAAGCTGGAGTCAGCAAAGACCTCAATCTGCAGGTCTTTTCCGCCATACACCAAGAACATCTCCTTAGTCCTTCTCAGGTACTTGAGAATGTTCTTTACTGCTATCCAATGTTTCTCCCCAGGGTTTGACCGATACCTGCTTACCACACTCAGTGCATAAGCCACATCCGGTCTGGTACACAACATCGCATACATTATAGAGCCTACCGCAGAAGCGTAGGGTATAATAGACATGCGATCCCTCTCCAAATCAGTCTTGGGAGACATCTCTTTGGAGAGGGTGATCCCGTGACAAGCCGGTAGATTACCGCGCTTGGAATCTTCCATACTGAATCTCTTCAGTATGGTGTCGATGTACCTGGACTGCGAAAGTCCTAATATCCTCTTGGATCTGTCACGGTAGATCCGGATACCCAGAATGTATGAGGCATCACCTAGGTCTTTCATGGAGAACCTGTGTGACAAGAACCCCTTGACAGATTGTAGCATAGGAATGTCATTTCCTATTAAGAGAATGTCATCCACGTATAAAACGAGGAATACTACAGTTCTCGCTACAAATCAACAATAGATGCATGGTTCATCTGGATTTTTGATAAAGCCAAATTCCTTGACCGTCTCATCAAAACAGATGTTCCAACTCCGCGATGCCTGCTTCAGTCCATAAATGGACTTAAGCAACTTGCACACCTTTCCGCTGCTCCCACTCTGAATGAAACCCTCTGGCTGGTCCATATAGACACTTTTCTCTAAATGACCATTTAGAAAAGCTGTCTTTACGTCCATCTGCCAAATCTCATAATCGTGGAAGGCAGCAATGGCAAGAAGGATCCGAATGGATTTTAGCATAGCCACTGGAGAAAAGGTTTCGTCATAGTCCAAACCAGGCCGCTGACGAAAACCCTTTGCTACCAGTCTAGCTTTATAGGTCTCAACCTGTCCATCTACACCAATCTTCCTTTTGAAGATCCACTTGCATCCTACGGGTTTTACCCCATCTGGAGCAATGTCCAACGTCCATACTTTGTTGGTGTACATGGACTCCATCTCGGTCCGCATTGCATCCAGCCATTTTACCGAGTCGACGCTCTGAATGGCTTGCTGGAAGCTAGTAGGCTCATCACAGTCTATGATGCAATCCTCTCTATCCCCGTCAATGAGAAAACCGTAGTATCTCTCGGGCAGATGAGACTGCCTACTACTCCTGCGGAGTGGCGTGGGAATGTCCTGATCTTTCGAACCCTCTGGTTCAACCAAGCTTTCAGTAATAGCTCGTGGTTCTGGAATTTCTTCCAGTTCTATTGCGCTCCCACGTAATTCCTTTTCTATGAACTGGTGTTCTAGAAAGTGGGCATGGCGAACAAGGACTTTTTGTTCCTCATCGCAATAGAAGTAATATCTCTTGGAGTTCTTTGGATATCCCACAAACTTGCACTGTACTTAGCGTGCCTCGAGCTTGTCCGCATGCTGCCTTTTTACAAAAGCTGGACATCCCCATGTCTTAATATGATTGAGATAGGGTCTCTTCCCACACCACACCTGATATGGTGTAGTAGGCACAGTCTTAGTTGGAACTCGGTTCAAAAGGTATGCGGCTGATTCTAGCGCATATCCCCAGAACGATCGCGGCAACTCAGCGTTACTCATCATGGACCGCACCATATCCAATAGGGTTCGGTTCCGTCTCTCCGATACACCGTTATGTTGCGGAGTGTATGGAGGAGTAAGCTGAGAGAGAATTCCATTCTTTTTTAAGTAACCCAGGAACCCGGCACTCAAGTATTCACCACCTCGATCAGATCTCAGTGCCTTGATACTTTTGCCTGTTTGTTTTTCTACTTCATTCTTATATTCCTGGAATTTTTCAAAAACCTCGGATTTATGTTTCATTAAGAAGACATAACCGTACCTTGAAAAGTCATCCGTAAAAGTAATGAAGTAAGAATAACCGCTTCGTGCATATGTAGATATTGGACCGCACACGTCGTTGTGTACGAGTCCCAAGAGCTCGCTCGCTCTTACTCCGTGTCCAGTGAACGGAGTCTTTGTCATCTTTTCCTTGAGACAGGATTGACAAGTTGCATACGATTGATATTCGAACGAATCCAAATATCCTTCTGCATGTAACTTAGTCAACCTTCTCTCATTGATGTGACCCAGTCTACAATGCCATAAGAAAGTTTTATTTATTTCTGGAGACTTTCTTTTGTGTGTATTCTGGACATTGAAAATCTGTGGTTGGTTTAATACGTATATACCGTTGTTCAATGTACCTGACCCAATCAAAACTTGATTAAGGTGAATGTTCACTACATTACTTACAAATGCAAATTCATAACCTTCTTTAGATAATAAAGATACAGAAATGATATTACAAGTTGCATTTGGTACATAATAACAACTACGCAAAACCAAAAAGTGTCCATCCGACAATCCCAGGTGATAGTCCCCCACAGCCTCAGCATCCATGCTAGCACCGTTTGCAACTCTGAGGGTCATGTCACCTGCCTTCAAAACTCTACGCTTTCTCAACGCCTGCAATGAATTACAGATATGAGATCCTGATCCGGTATCCAATACCCAGGATGTAGAGTTTATTGATAGACAGTTTTCAATAACATACACACCTGAAGCTGAAGCTGCAACTCGCTTCAAATCCTATGTTCTGGCCTTCCAAGCCTTGCAATCCTGTTTCCAGTGACCACTTTTGTGACAATAGAAGCATTCTTCCTTCCCCACCAGCTTTCCCGCAACCTTTGTTGCTTTTCCTTTTCCCTTCGTATCCACTTTACCGACACCGCCTCTTGGTTTGGCGGGGGCTTTCTTCTTCTTGCCCTTGGCTTTTACCCTGGACCTAGAAGAGGAAGATCCTCCTACAAACAAAGTGGATGTCTCCCTACTCTTCTGTAGGGTGCCCTCAGCACTCCTCAACATGTTCAGAAGCTCGGAAAGTTCAACTTCCTTTCCTTGCATGTTGAAGTTAAGAATGAACTGGGCGTAAGTGGAAGGAAGGGACTGGAGAATCAAATCAGTATAGAGTTCATTCTCCAACGTGGTCCCAAGGTCCGCGAGCTCCTCAATGTAGCCAATCATCTTAAGCACGTGTTCCGCTACCGATGATCCGACGGCCAACCTTGCCGAAAATAACTTCTTCGACACTTCGTATCTTGCGATACGAGACTGCTCTCCATACAGTTCTTTTGTATGAAGAAATATGGACTCTAGGTCCATATTCTCGTGCCTCCTCTGATGTTCGTTGTCCATCGAGGCAAGTACGAGGCATTTGGCCTTCGTGCAATCTATCTCCCATGTCTTACGGATTTCCTTATCCGCGACGCTGGAGGTGGGACCTGGGACAGGGGGAGCTTTGGTGGTAAGGATATACCCCAACTTGTCGTAAGTGATTGCCATCTTGACATTCCTGAGCCAATTTTTGTAGTTTGGCCCTGTCAATATGTTTTTATCTAGTAATAATTTAAGTCCGGTCATGTTGAATGGTCGCTGCAATTAGGAGAGAGAAAAGAAACACTTTAGCATGATGCTCTTGTAAGTTTAGAGTGGTTTTTAGTTTGTATATACTGGTAGGTTTCCACTGTCTCTCGAATCCCTTCTCAAACGTCGGTCCCCTAATAGCGGTACAAGTCGTGTCGGAGTGTAGCCCAGAACACCCTGAGATAACACTGGAAACCTACCAGTATATCTCGCTTGCCCTGGCCAGGGACTACTCGTGTAATGGCTCTCCTGGACACAGCGCGATGTTAACCCCCAATACCGGGAGAGACGAATCCTGTCTAACCGTCACTGCCTCTAAGTGCTTCGGGACTGCACCCAAAAACTACCTGTTTGCACGACTCCTTTGAGCCGTGGTAGGGTAGCAATCAAAGTGCAGTGGGAACACACTCGAGGCGAAGTGACAGTGTCAAGTCAACGGACTAAGCTGTACTCATGTCACCTGGGAACTGATAACTGACGATAGGTATAATACCAACCAACAGTCCCCGACGAGTCCTGTCCAGTGTACTCGTAACCTAACGAGCACCCGTATACTATCTCAAGTACAACGCACTGACGGCTGTAGGACAGACCGTATCCCACGCTGGGATGAGAAGCGCATACGCTAGTCTACTTCGGAGTATCGATTGTTGGGGTAAAAATTTACACCCCCGTTGACCGAGTCAAAGTCAAGGTCAACCCCAAGCCAGGTGGGCCCAAGCCCAGGTCAAGCGGGCCCATGCCCAAGTCGAGCCGGCGGCCAGCCTCCTCTATGCTAAAATATAGATCATGTAATAAATAATTTTCATGTAATTTTTTATACATGAATGTATGCAAAATGGGCATAAAGCCAATATTTTGTAAGCCCATGGCTTATGTGCAAACATGAAATGGCACATGAGCCATGGGATGGCAAAATGCCATTTTGTGAAGCCCAAGGGGCTATATGTAAAACGTATGGCCTATAAAGGCAAAAGATAATGAAAATATCTCATAACTTTTTCTCTCTCCAGAAATTTCTAGATCTGAGATCTCTTTCTCCTTCTTCAAGGTTCCAAAACCTTCTTCTTTCTCTTGAATTAAATCAAGAGTTTTACTCTTCCTTTTTCAAAACTAAATAGTTTTCCACCACAAAACCTACGAAGGGGAACTTAGATATCCCACCAGATCTCGAAAAAGAGAGATCTTTAAAATCTCACACTTCTTGGTCTACGAGATCCAGCCAAAAGAAAAAGAAGGAGACCCATCTCTAAGAATCTAACTTTGAACAGATCCAAGGCTCAGAAGAGGGGCCAAAGATTTCTAGGAGTTTAACTCCTTTCTAGATCTGTTGGAGTTTAACTCCATAAATTAATTTTCTGTCAGGAGTTTAACTCCAAAAATCCCTTGGGAGTTTAACTCCCCAACCTAGGGGCTAGGCCCCCCTTTCGGTGGGTGTTTTCCCGTGGTCACGTGCGCCCACGTGACCTCGGGCGCTGAGGCGCCCAATGGTCACGTGCGCCCACGTGACCCCGGGCGCTGAGGCGCCCAGAGGTCACGTGTGCGCCACGTGACCCCGGGGCGCTGAGGCGCCCACGTGACCCCGGGCGCTGAGGCGCCCAAGCGGTCACGTGCGCCCACGTGACCCTGGGCGCTGAGGCGCCCAACGGTCACGTGCGCCCACGTGACCCGGGGCGCTGAGGCGCCCAAGCGGTCACGTGTGCCCACGTGACCCCGGGGCGCTGAGGCGCCCAACGGTCACGTGTGCGCCACGTGACCCCGGGCGCTGAGGCGCCCAATGGTCACGTGTGCGCCACGTGACCCCGGGCACCATGCGCCCACATGCTACGCACGCGTCTTTAAGACGCTTTCCCCCCTTTTTTTATGCACTCCACACTAAATATGCTTCCCCCGTTAGGAAAAATTTCTAACGGGGCGCTGCCCCGCACCCCGCAAGGGGGCTGCTAGCCCCCTTGACCCCCAGCCCGCTATCCGGGTAGCGGGACCCCCGTAAAAACTCTGCGGGGCCCTCAATATATCCAAAACCCTTCCAAAACATAACACTGCATATTGAGTTCGCATGACCAGTTTAACCCGTCAATCGGAGGTTCCTTCGCTCCAAAGGCGAGGGGTAATTAACGGCAGCTTAGTCCGCGGCTGCCGGAGATTCGGATCCCCACAATCAATAAACCCCGGCCTACCCTAGGCAGGGGGAATCTGTAATGCGCCTGACAAGCGCGCGCGTATTCCCATCTTAATGGGGTGACGAAAAACACCCTACAGGTTCTGGCACGCCCGGTGGGACCATCTCTCCTCCCATGTTTCGGGTTAAATGTTCATGCGAACTCAATCAATATACATATCGATTACCTATACTGAAATAATGTTTCTATTTGCAGGTTAACAATTTCCAATTGCCATATTCGATGCAAGTCGGTATTTGAACGACTTTCCTTGGCCCCAGCTGGGGGCAAGGCCATCAACTCCGACAAAGTAATAAGGCATCTCGGGCAAACTCCAGCGGTACCCCCGACAACTGCCCGATCAGGTATCTTCTCTGACCTCCAAGTCGTTAAACTGGAGACAGATGACCTCCACGTCATTAAACTGGAAACAGTCGACCTCCAAGTCGTTAAACTGGAAACAGATGACTTCCAAGTCTTTAAACTGGAAACAGATGACCTCTACGTCGTTAAACTGGAAACAGATGACCTCTACGTCTTTAAACTGGAAACAGATGACCTCTAAGTCTTTAAACTGGAAAAAGATGACCTCTACGTCATTAAACTGGAAACAGCCGACCTCCACGTCGTTAAACTGGAAACAGATGACCTCCAAGTCGTTAAACTGGAAACAGATGACCTCTACGTCTTTAAACTGGAAACAGATGACCTCTACGTCTTTAAACTGGAAACAGATGACCTCTACGTCTTTAAACTGGAAACAGCCGACCTGCACGTCGTTAAACTGGAAACAGATGACCTCTAAGTCTTTAAACTGGAAAAAGATGACCTCTACGTCATTAAACTGGAAACAGTCGACCTCCAAGTCGTTAAACTGGAAACAGATGACTTCCAAGTCTTTAAACTGGAAACAGATGACCTCTACGTCGTTAAACTGGAAACAGATGACCTCTACGTCTTTAAACTGGAAACAGATGACCTCTAAGTCTTTAAACTGGAAAAAGATGACCTCTACGTCTTTAAACTGGAAAACAGTAGGACCACCACGTCGTTAAACTGGGAAACAGTCGACCTCTAAGTCGTTAAACTGGGAATGTAAAAAAAAAAATGTAAATAAAAAAATGTGTAAATAAAAGAAAAATAAAGAAGAGCCGAAATGATGGGGCAACTCGCAATAAAAATCAGCGAGTAAAAATGAAAATGAAAATAAAGCCGAAATGATGGGGCAACCGCGAATAAATAGCCGAAATGATAGGGCGATCGCGACCTTCGCGATAAGAAAAGCTGAAATGATAGAGCAATCGCGGTAAAAAAAAAAACAACAAAAAAAAAACAAGGGCGGATGATGAGTTGCTCCTGGCATTATTCCAGTGCAGCAATGCAGACGCCAAACAAAAATCCAATTTCCCAAAATTCTTTCAGCCCTACGGCCAGTCCCCAAATTGACTACCGTATACAATCCACGGGCTCAAATAATTCTCAGCATACCCATGCCCCACCGCAACCACCAGTTACGCGGCTGGTCTCCGCCTTTGGAATTATACTTCATTGGAAAGACCCACTCATGTGTCCTCACGATGCATGAGGAGAACAAACCTTCGTGAGATCCTTACGACTCACCAAGGAAAAACACACTTAGGAGTCCTCACGACTCTTAAGGAGAAAATACACCTGCGGGATCCTTACGACTCGTAGGGAGAAAATGCTTTTATGGGACCCTCACGGCCCATAAAATTGAAAAGTCTTAGGCGATAGGGATCTAAACCTGTCTCCTAAGCCATCTCTCCCCAATCCCCAAGTGGCGAATGATGAGTCGCTCCTGGTACCATATTCCAGTGCAGCGATGCAGACGCCAACCAAATTCCAACTCCCATACCCCAACGGCGAATGATGAGTCGCACCTGGTACCATATTCCAGTGCAGCGATGCAGACGCCAACAAAGTCCCGAAATGTTTTTGGCCCTACGGTCTGGATCATACATCCTGCAAAACCGTATACAATCCACGGGCGTAAAACGATACCAATCTCTCCCAAGTCCTACCGGCGAGACCATATTCAAAGTCCCACCGGCAGGGAAGATTCCAAAAAAAAAAAAGAGAAAAAAGAAAAAAAAATGAAAAAAGAAAAGAAAAAAAAAAGAAAAGAAAAAAAAAGGAAAAAAAGAAGAAGAACGGTATGTCCACAAGCAAAATGGGCACGGATGAAAACCCGAAAGGGCTCCGTGAGTAAAAACAGCAGGACTGCCGGCGAGTTTGTGAAAACCCGAAAGGGCGCAAACTCGTAAAAAAAAAGAGAAGAAATGAAATGCACTCGCAAAGTCTTCTCGACTTTGTGAGGAGAAAATTCCCGCGTGAGATCCTTACGACTCACAAAGGAGCAACACACTTGGGGGTCCTCACGACTCCTAAGGAGAAAATACACCTATGGGATCCTTACGACCCGCAGGGAGAAAATGCTTTGTGAGACCCTTACGGCTCACAAAATAGAAAAGCCTTAGGTGACAGGGATCTAAATCTGTCTTCTAAGCCAACAATTCCCAAATCCTCTCAGGACAAATGATGATTCGCTCCTGGTACCATATTCCAGTGTAGCGATGCTGATGTCAACCCAAATCAAATCAAACCAACAACCTCTGCAGCGGAATCATGCTTCGTCCCAGATTTTACACCGTGTCGAAATCATGCTTCGCCTCGGGATAACGACCTCCTCGTCGGAATTATCCTTCATCTCAGAATGCACCCCGTGTCGAAATGATGCTTCGCCTCGGTGTACCTGCCTTCCCTGTCGAAATTATGCTTCGCCTCGGAATCAAGTTAGCCAACAAGTTCTGCGCCGGAATCATGCTCCGTCTCAGAATATATCCCGTGTCGAAATCAATGCTTCGCCTCGGAATATTTGCCTTCCTTGTCGGAATTATACTTCGCCTAGGAATCTATCTCTGCATCGAAATCATGCTTCGGTCAGAATGTCTGCCGCTCTTCGGAATGATGCTCCGATCCCCTGGAATGATGCTCCGCCCATAGGAATGATGCTCCGATCCCTGGAATGATGCTCCGCTCTTCGGAAAGATGCTCCGAACTCTGGAATCATGCTCCGCCCTTCGGAATGATGCTCCGAATCCTGGAATAATGCTCCGCTCCTCGGAAAGATGCTCCGAACTCTGGAATTATGCTCCGCAAATCGGAATGATGCTCCGACCCTGGAATCATGCTCCGCCCATCGGAACGATGCTCCGATCCCTGGAATTATGCTCCGCTCTTCGGAAAGATGCTCCGAACTCTGGAATCATGCTCCGCCCTTCGGAATGATGCTCCGAATCCTGGAATAATGCTCCGCTCCTCGGAAAGACGCTCCGAACTATGGAATTATGCTCCGCAAATCGGAATGATGCTCCGACCCTGGAATCATGCTCCGCCCATCGGAACGATGCTCCGATCCCTGGAATTATGCTCCGCAAATCGGAATGATGCTCCGACCCTGGAATCATGCTCCGCCCATCGGAACGATGCTCCGATCCCTGGAATTATGCTCCGCTCTTCGGAAAGATGCTCCGAACTCTGGAATCATGCTCCGCCCTTCGGAATGATGCTCCGAATCCTGGAATAATGCTCCGCTCCTCGGAAAGATGCTCCGAACTCTGGAATTATGCTCCGCAAATCGGAATGATGCTCCGACCCTGGAATCATGCTCCGCCCATCGGAACGATGCTCCGATCCCTGGAATTATGCTCCGCTCTTCGGAAAGATGCTCCGAACTCTGGAATCATGCTCCGCCCTTCGGAATGATGCTCCGAATCCTGGAATAATGCTCCGCTCCTCGGAAAGACGCTCCGAACTATGGAATTATGCTCCGCAAATCGGAATGATGCTCCGACCCTGGAATCATGCTCCGCCCATCGGAACGATGCTCCGATCCCTGGAATTATGCTCCGCAAATCGGAATGATGCTCCGACCCTGGAATCATGCTCCGCCCATCGGAACGATGCTCCGATCCCTGGAATTATGCTCCGCTCTTCGGAAAGATGCTCCGAACTCTGGAATCATGCTCCGCCCTTCGGAATGATGCTCCGAATCCTGGAATAATGCTCCGCTCCTCGGAAAGATGCTCCGAACTCTGGAACTATGCTCCGCAAATCGGAATGATGCTCCGACCCTGGAATCATGCTCCGCCCATCGGAACGATGCTCCGATCCCTGGAATTATGCTCCGCTCTTCGGAAAGATGCTCCGAACTCTGGAATTATGCTCCGCAAATCGGAATGATGCTCCGACCCTGGAATCATGCTCCGCCCATCGGAACGATGCTCCGATCTCTGGAATCCTGCTCCGCCCTTCGGAACGATGCTCCGAATCCTGGAATCATGCTCCGCCCATCGGAACGATGCTCCGAATCCTGGAATCATGCTCCGCCCATCCGAATGATGCTCCGATCCTCGGGAATAATGCTCCCCGGGATGATGCTTCGCCTCCGGAATGATGTTCCACCTCGAAGTTTAACTTCAAGATCCATCAATTTCATGCACACAACTCAAATGTGCGGTGTGCATTTATTGATGGGGGGCACTTTGTTGGGGTAAAAATTTACACCCCCGTTGACCGAGTCAAAGTCAAGGTCAACCCCAAGCCAGGTGGGCCCAAGCCCAGGTCAAGCGGGCCCATGCCCAAGTCGAGCCGGCGGCCAGCCTCCTCTATGCTAAAATATAGATCATGTAATAAATAATTTTCATGTAATTTTTTATACATGAATGTATGCAAAATGGGCATAAAGCCAATATTTTGTAAGCCCATGGCTTATGTGCAAACATGAAATGGCACATGAGCCATGGGATGGCAAAATGCCATTTTGTGAAGCCCAAGGGGCTATATGTAAAACGTATGGCCTATAAAGGCAAAAGATAATGAAAATATCTCATAACTTTTTCTCTCTCCAGAAATTTCTAGATCTGAGATCTCTTTCTCCTTCTTCAAGGTTCCAAAACCTTCTTCTTTCTCTTGAATTAAATCAAGAGTTTTACTCTTCCTTTTTCAAAACTAAATAGTTTTCCACCACAAAACCTACGAAGGGGAACTTAGATATCCCACCAGATCTCGAAAAAGAGAGATCTTTAAAATCTCACACTTCTTGGTCTACGAGATCCAGCCAAAAGAAAAAGAAGGAGACCCATCTCTAAGAATCTAACTTTGAACAGATCCAAGGCTCAGAAGAGGGGCCAAAGATTTCTAGGAGTTTAACTCCTTTCTAGATCTGTTGGAGTTTAACTCCATAAATTAATTTTCTGTCAGGAGTTTAACTCCAAAAATCCCTTGGGAGTTTAACTCCCCAACCTAGGGGCTAGGCCCCCCTTTCGGTGGGTGTTTTCCCGTGGTCACGTGCGCCCACGTGACCTCGGGCGCTGAGGCGCCCAATGGTCACGTGCGCCCACGTGACCCCGGGCGCTGAGGCGCCCAGAGGTCACGTGTGCGCCACGTGACCCCGGGGCGCTGAGGCGCCCACGTGACCCCGGGCGCTGAGGCGCCCAAGCGGTCACGTGCGCCCACGTGACCCTGGGCGCTGAGGCGCCCAACGGTCACGTGCGCCCACGTGACCCGGGGCGCTGAGGCGCCCAAGCGGTCACGTGTGCCCACGTGACCCCGGGGCGCTGAGGCGCCCAACGGTCACGTGTGCGCCACGTGACCCCGGGCGCTGAGGCGCCCAATGGTCACGTGTGCGCCACGTGACCCCGGGCACCATGCGCCCACATGCTACGCACGCGTCTTTAAGACGCTTTCCCCCCTTTTTTTATGCACTCCACACTAAATATGCTTCCCCCGTTAGGAAAAATTTCTAACGGGGCGCTGCCCCGCACCCCGCAAGGGGGCTGCTAGCCCCCTTGACCCCCAGCCCGCTATCCGGGTAGCGGGACCCCCGTAAAAACTCTGCGGGGCCCTCAATATATCCAAAACCCTTCCAAAACATAACACTGCATATTGAGTTCGCATGACCAGTTTAACCCGTCAATCGGAGGTTCCTTCGCTCCAAAGGCGAGGGGTAATTAACGGCAGCTTAGTCCGCGGCTGCCGGAGATTCGGATCCCCACAATCAATAAACCCCGGCCTACCCTAGGCAGGGGGAATCTGTAATGCGCCTGACAAGCGCGCGCGTATTCCCATCTCAATGGGGTGACGAAAAACACCCTACATCGATGCCCTGTCTCGATAGTCCAACGACCAGGGACCTGTATAAGGATGTGCTTATAGATTACCCAGCTCCCACGAGTGCGAGCGCCATCACAACGCTGGTAATCAAGCAAAGATCCTAAGGGCTCTACTAATATGTATATCAGCGATATGCTAAAAGAAACACATGCACATATTGAAGTAGAGACAAACCAAGTAGCATACTACAATTTCGAGCAACAACTGTGAATATCCCAAGCTTCCATCAAGTAATATACAAACTAGTATGATACAGTAATGGCCTCTAGGGCATATACACTAACATTAGGCCCGCTCATCCCCTGCTTATTTCGGTTAGCCGAAGTATTAAAAGATTCAGCATCGTCAGAATTCCCGCCTTTGCGATTATCGTCCTTTCGGTTTCTCCAGGACCTATTGTTATTTTGGGAATCCGAAGAGGACTTCTGCTTTGAGCGCTCTAGCATCTGAACTTTCCTGGTCAGCTCTTGGAATGTTTTGTGACCCACGGTGCATAGAAAAGGGGCCATCCAATTGTTGAGATTTCCGACAAGGAGACTGACAGATTAGTCCTGCTCTATCGGCGGTTCACATTTGATGGAGATATTGCACCATCGGGTTATAAAATCCATGTTGCTTTCATTGTTCTTTGGCTTGGTCCTTACGAAATCTGCAATGGTGATCTTATCGCTGACGCTCATGAAGCTCTTCCGAAACAGAGACTCCATTTGGACGAAAGTTATGACGGAGCCATCCGGTATGCTCGCGTACCAGTCGAAAGCAACATCGGTCAAGCTATTAACGAACTGGTGGAGGAGAAGCGCATCATTGCCCCCAGTATTCCCGCATGAGGCTTTAAAGTGGACGATGTGCTGATTCGCATTTCCCGTCCCATCGAATCTTCCGAATTTTGGGATGACATAGCCGCTAGGAAATTCTACCAGATCATACTAAGCAGGATATGGTCTCCCGCTACTGCTAACATCTTTTTGCGCTTCAGCTTCGGCTACCAATGTTTTGACTTTGTTGGTAACCAAATCCATGATTTGATTTTGAGTTAGCGGGCTACTGTCATCGGTAGCCAAGATATTTCCCGAGATAGGATGCGACTGACTTTCATGCGGTCCGCCCACCTTTGGATTTGAGGGAATAGGCGTCGGCTGTCTCGGGACACCGTTTCCCGGTTCATGAGCAGAGCCCTGTGCTTGATTGGGCGGCTGAGAAGCAAGTTGGGCCGTGAGCTGTAAGACGACGTTTGTCAAGTCGTCAATTTTTGAGTAGAAGTTGGCTATCTCCTTGTATTTGTTTCTGAGCTGCTTTCGGAGCTCCTGGAGAAGTTGCTGCTCTGCGGTCTTAGGATGGAAAGTTAGCTCATCTTCGCTTTCCGAGCCCGACTCCTTATGAACTGAGGGCTCTCTCTGCTTATCAGCCTCATTGGAAGGATCTTCATTATCTTCCAGAGGAGGCTGGTCTTGAAATGTGGCAGCCATATTCACACCAGATTGGATTTGAGATGTGGTGGCCCCATCCTTGCTGCGAAGGTTGTCGCTGGGACACGTGTCCACCATGTAGACTGTGTGGATAACACATTCAGCCATCCTTTCATCACTGGCAGCTGCTTTCGCGGAGCGGTCCGGGCTTTGGAAATTCATAAATTTTAACATGGCCGGAGCCTTAGCCCTTTTGTTAGCTCTGTATCTGAGCCGCTTCTGCCTCAGCTTCTCTGCCTTGAGCGCTTGGCAGGCTTCTTCCCTTCGGGAAGCCGCCATAGGCTCAGTGATGGAGAGGCTTGAGAAGACATCCGCCCGCGTGTCCGTCGAAGGTATCGCCTGGGCTTGCCCGCGACGTCAGGCAACGTCTTTTGTTCTGACGGCTTTGCCCCCAGCTGGGGCCATGGGGAGCCGTTTGAACACCGATTCACGTCTAGGTTGGGGCGCCCTCGAGACCACCACATTTGGCCTCGTGCCTTTCGAGGCCGGTTTGTCGGTTACCGGAGCTTGAAGAGCAGGGACGGCGTTAGTTGGCACGAATAGAATAGAGATAAATGGCAGAGGTGGCTCCTCCCACTGTCGCCCGAGACTAGCCGGAAGGACCGTCCTGGTGTCCATTTTGATTATGTAGAAGATGGGTGTTGTGCTGAGAGCTGAGATTGTCCATGGAGACATTTTGCTGCGTCCGATGATTGCGATTGGAAAACGTTAACCTACACAAAAAGCATGATTTCAGTATAGGCAATTGATATGCATATTAATTGAGTTTGCATGAGCGCTTAACCTGAAATATGGGAGGAAAGATAGGTCCCACCAGGCGTGCCAGAATCTGTAGGGTGTTTTTCATCACCCCATTGAGATGGGAATATGCGCGCGCTTGTCAGGCGCATTACAGATTCCCCCTGCCTAGAGTAGACCGGGGTTTATTGATTGTGGGGATCCGAATGACCGGCAACCGCGGACTAAGCTGCCGTTAATTACCTCTCGCCTTTGAAGCGAGGGAACCTCCGATTGACGGGTCAAACTGGACATGCGAACTCAATGCGATGCGTTGGTGTGTGTATGTGTTTTTTTGTTTTGTTCCATTTGTTAAAAAAAGGATATATATATTTTTCTATATAAAAAAAACAAAAATAAATATTTAGAGAAACGTTTTTTTAATTTTAAAATATCATTTATAATTTACTTATTTATTATTGAATTTTTTTAAATAAAAAAAGATTAAAATAAATAAAAGAAGGAAGAAAGAAGGAAAAAAAAATTAAAAAAGTATGTGGTGGGGGGGGAGGGGAGGGGACCTTTTTTTTGCTTAAGACAGAGGAGAGGATCGACTAAGCCATTCAACGACATGCCTGGGAGCCTCCCCTCACATGCTAGCACATGAGGGGGGCCAAAGGGCTCCCATTAAATGGAGCCCTCCCCCTCATGTGCTAGCCAAAAAGGCTCCCATTAAATGGGAGCCCTCCCCCTCACATGCTAGCATGTGAGGGGGGCCAAAGGGCTTAATGGGAGTCCTCCCTCTTACGTGCTAGCACTTGAGGGGGCCAAAGGGCTCCAAAAATATATTGTTTTATTTTATTTTATGGAGTTCAACTACAAAAGAAATTTTAAATGGAGTTTTAACTCCAAAAAGATTTTTATTGTAGACTTAAACTCCAAAAAAAGTTTTAAATGGAGTTCAACTCCAAAAGAAGAATTTTTAATGGAGTAAAGCTCCTAAAGAATTTTAAATGGAGTTTAATTCCAAAAAGATTTTTATTGCGGAGTTAAACTCCAAAAGAATTTTAAATGGAGTTCAACTCCAAAAAGATTTAGTATGGAGTTAAACTCCCCAAAAAGAATTTTATTGTGGAGTTCGATTCTAAAAAGAGTTTTAAATGGAGTTAAACTCCAAAAAGACTTTTATTGTGGAGTTAAACTCCAAAAGAATTTTATTTATGGAGTTAAACTCCAAAAGAATTTAAAATATGGAGTTAAACTCCAAAAGAATTTTAAATGGAGTTAAACTTCTAAAAAGATTTAATATGGTGTGAAGTTAAACTCCACTAAATGGGGAGCCTTCCCCTCACGTGAGAAGGAGGGAAAGCTCCCACTTAGTGGGAGCTCCCCTCTCCCTTACGTGAGAGGAAGCAAGAGTTCCAAAAAGAATTTTTTTTTCCGTGAAGGAGTCGAACTCCAAAAAAAAATTATTTGGAGTTAAACTCCCAAGACAATTTTATTCGGAGTTAAACTCCAAAAAAAAAGTTTTTATTATAGAGTCAAACTCCAAAATAATTTTATTTGTGGAGTTAAACTCCAAAAGATTTTCTCCTTTCTTTTTTGAGAAGAAACCCAAAATGGGTTCTCTTGAAACTCCAAGATCTAGATCTTGGATGATAAAAAAAGAGACCCTTTTTCTTCTCTTGATGGAATCTTGGGAGGTGGGTTTATGGTAAAACTTTATTTAGTTTTAAAAAAAAGGAGAGCTAAGCTCTTGATTTATTTGGAAAATGAAAAGGAAGAGGAAGAACTTGAAAAAGAGAGAGTGGAGACACAAACCCTAGTTTTTTTTGGGAATGAAAAAGTTATGCTTTATTCGTCATCATGTTGTCTTATATAGGCTTACAAAATTTACATATAGCCCATCGGGCTTTGCAAAATGACATTTTGCGCATACCATGTCTCATGTGCTCATTTCATCTGCACATAAACCACGGGCTTACAAAAATTTAGCTTTATACCCATTTTGCTTATATTCATGCATAAAAAATTACATCAAAATTTTTTATTACATGATTTTTTATTTGCATAAGGGAGACCGGCCGCTTCATGTTCAGGCTCGGCTAGGGCATGGGCTCACTTGACCTGGGCTTGGGCCCACCTGGCTTGGGGTTGACCATGACTTTGACTTGGTCAACCGGGGTGCAATTTTTGACCCCAACATACCCAACTGGGAATACAATTCTCAGGGTGTCAGAACACCCACAAGCATAAAAATAGATGGGAGAGTGCGATCCAAGTAATAACAGTAAATCATGTACGTAAAATAATGTGAAACACGTGCTATAAATGAATAAGTATTCAGAAAGGTAAACAAGGGGTCAACCTGGGTGTCAATAACATTGTCAATCTAAAGATCAATCTGAAGGTCTAAATGTCAAGTCAAATCAGGTATCGATCTAAGAGTCAAATTAGGTCAAATAAGGAGTGTATTGATGGAATTGACTGATAGACGTACTCGTATCCTCCGATATCCCATGACTGGCTGGAAGCAGTATGAGCTGGGCGTTCGTGTCTGGAGTGGCAACAATAATATGAATCAATGCAGTACTGTGAACATCCCCAAAAGGTGTCTCATGACTATGATGGTTTTGTCTAACGTACAGATATTTCCACCCTTTAGTTCCCTAATAAACAAGTCTAAACCGGTAAAATATCGCAATCCAAAATGCTGACTTATCCATTCTTAATTCATGTCAATGTAAAGTCACGATAATCTAATCAATCTGTGTCAATGATAATCCGGTATAAATCATAAATAATAAGAGAGGCATGTAACATGTTATATACGAATCATTCAACATCGCCTATGTATTCAGGTCTAGTGTCGAGGTCTCAATAGTAATCAGGTGACAGAGAATCAAGGCTCATGGTAATTCAGGTGTCGGGTCGTAGGGTATTTCAGTGCAGAAAGGGTTTCACGAAAAATTGAGGTATTTTAGTGAAAGTATAACTTAGGGAAGTTCATGGTGTTTTAGGGACGGTGTATGGTGCCTTATCTTTGGATTTCTGATGCTCAAGAGATAAGATGTTATGGACTCGTGGACATGGTACAAGAAGTATTCGATAAAAATATGACTTTTAAAAGAATGGAGGCACCGTGGTTTTAAAGAATAAATATTTACGGAAAAATGCGGCAGCACCTCCTCTGTATTTTCTAAACTCCCAAATTGGGCTAAAATAAAAATACCGAAAATGAACATATAATATAATGAGGCCACACACACGGGCGATAAAATACCAATAGCCGCACCATCGGGCACTAGCATATCATAAAGGTATACGGTCGGGCAAAATACAATAAATCAATCCCACGCAATCATAATATACAATATGATAATAAAACCAAAAGCGACAAAGGCCGTACTCGGCAAACAACCCAAAGATAACAATTGTAATGAAATTTAAAAGACACGGAACTATTATCTTGCTTAACTGTCTAAACTTAATAACATATCTTACTTACTATAAGCATACCACTGTAATTACACGTTGATTTCTATATGGTATTCATTCTACCAATTTATTTATTAGCTATGTGGTTTTAAAGTGGTATTAGGTATGTATCACTACTACAGTAATCGCTTGCCTCTACGGATTTAGCCGTAGGGGCAAACCACTGTCCCTACGGATATATCCGTAAGGACATAAAATTCCTCCGTAGGTCCAAAAGTCGCAGGTGCAAGTCTTCGTTTTGAACATGCCCATACGGAGTAATAATTGCCCTTACGCCTTACTCCGTACATTTATCCCTACGGATTATTGCGTAGGGACATAATCTTTATTTAATTTATTGGTTTATAAAATAAAATACCTGTACCTACGAAACTATTCGTAGGGCCTGATAAATGCCCCTACGGATTTATTCGTAGGTCCAGATAAATGCTGTATGGATTAATTCGTAGAGACAAGTTTTACCCCTGTTACTGGGTCCATAGGGACAAAATATCAAATATTTTGATATTTTGTCCCTACGGCGAAATGTGTAGGGGCAAACCTTGCACCTACGGATAAATCCGTATGTGCAACAGTTCCATCTAGGGATTATGTTGGAGATAGTGCCCTCAGAGTCAATTATTGGATCACAGGCACGTGATTGCAATGATTGAGGGGAGGACCTATCCCGGTAGGACAGTCTTACTCGAGATGATAGTATGCTATCTGGTTTATCTTTATCATCGTGTACTGCTTTAGGTGACCTTTCGAGTCGCTATTACACGTTGATAAAGCCCCTAGGATTCTTGCTTGACTTCCAGCAGTATGAGGGCGATCATATAAGTGGGAGCTGGGGTCTATAAGCGCATCCTAAAATGGTCCCTAGTCGTGGGAGATTCGAGACAGGGCATCGTTTCTCCAGAGTAGACTAGTGTATACAGTCGAGACCCTGGTATCAGGTTCACCTGATACCAGGGTCTATAAGCGCATCCTAAAATGGTCCCTAGTCGTGGGAGATTCGAGACAGGGCATCGTTTCTCCAGAGTAGACTAGTGTATACAGTCGAGACCCCGACGAGGGGCGGTGGCCGGTCTCACAAGCCACTGGTGTCAGTTGGTTCACCTAAGATGTATACAGGTGCTCATTGGGTTATGAGTACACCGGACAGGACTCGCCGGGAACCTGCTAGTTGGGATATACCAGACGTCAGATAGCAGTTCCCAGGTGACATGTGTACAGGTTAGTTCATCGACCTGGGATCGTCATTTGTCTCGTGTGAGTTCCCACTGTACTTTGATTACTACCCTACCACGGCTCAAAGGAGTCGTGCAAACAGGTTTTAGTTGGGTACAGTCCCGAGCCACATGGAGGCAGTGAGCGGATCTGCAGGGGTTCGTCTCTCCCGGTATTGGGGGTGAGGTCGTGCTGTGTCTAGGAGAGCCAGAACATGAAAAGTCCTTGGCCAAGGCAGGAGATTTGCTGGTAGGTATTCCAGTAGTATCTCAGGGTGTTCTGGGCTACACTCCGACACGACTTGTACCGCTTTTGGGGGTCTGACTTTTACCAACCCCCTAGGCCCGCCATGCGATACTCATAGACGAACGGACCGGACTGTACGGATATTGTCACTGACAGGCTCAGTAGGGTGTCAGGATGAGTTCGCTCATCGACGTCCCTTTTGGTCAGTACCTGGTAGCCCGTTACGTATTGGCTTATACCTCTGACGTGCTAGTGGTTAAATCCACAGCCACAGTATTGACGAGTCTTTAGAGTCCACCACACAGACAGTTACTCAAGTTTCGGGCGAAACGCTGTAGAGGCCGTATGGAGATATGGCAGGGTTCGATCAGATACGTGCGGTATTGCACGGATCGTGATCGGACGGTTTTTACTAGCCGGCTTTGGCTTAAGCCGGATTCTAGTATTAGATAGTGTAGTTTTGTCTCTTTGCATTTGTGTTCAGTGCGAATACAAATGCGGGCATGTATTTGCAGTAGCGGGGTTTTCCTGTAATTTATTACGGGATCGGTTTTCTGAAGTTGCCAGTTTGCATTCCGTTCCGGCCGGTTTTCTTTCATTCCTTCTCGGCCGGGCTTTGTGATGGAAAGTGTTAATTGCAAGTTCGCAATTAACATTATGTGAGGGGTTTCTTTGCATAAGTGTGCCTTTGTCATGATGAGATGCTTTTTGCATCACTTCATTATCTTTTCTTGTGATGGTTTGTGAATGGATTGAAATGAGAATGAAGTGTGACCCTTTTTACATGCTTATCTCTTATTTTTCCTTTTCTTCATATTGTGATATACCATTCTCTTTTCTCTCTCCAATCTAATTTGATGGAGAGGGGGCCGGCCACATCTTAGAGAAAAAGAGAGAGAGGTTGATTGGTGATATATATATGCTTGATATCTTTTTCATGCTACCAAGTTCATAAGCATATTTTTCTTGAGTTGCTTTTCTTCTCCTCCTCACATCCTTCCATCAAGGCAACTTCAAGAACCCTAAAGAGACATCTCACTACACTATTCTATAGCAAGCCTTGGACGCGTCGGCTAGCCAACTTCGCGCCCGAGTTGCCTCGGTCAAGAGGCGGGAGCCCGTAAAAGATTCCGGCTACGTGGTGCCCTTTCCGACGAGCGAGGAGGTGACGGAGATTCCGCGGGAGATCGGAGTGGAGACGAAGACCGAAGGACACGGATCGCTTGGTATAGCATCTCTACTCTTTTCTATTTTGCTAGCTAGCTAGGTTAATGGCCCGATCCGGGTAAAAAGTCCGCGGTGGTGCCGTTTTGCAAAGTTCGCAAAGTTTTTGTTTTCCGCGTTTCCGGCGTCGGGTCGACGGCCGGGGCGCCCCCGCGGGCTTACAGATTAATCCGTAAGGATAAAATATCAGGGTTTTAAAAAAAAAAGAGATTCCCGTTTTTTCCCCGCCCTGTGCACAATAATATATACATCATATAACTAAATATAGAAATATTCATAATCAACATCTCACGCATAATATATAAAAGAAATAAACAAACAGAATGCAATATCAATCTAAATTATCATGAACAAGCAAACAAACCACCAGTATCGTCCAAAATATATACAATATGTATCAGATAAGTACATATATCCTCAAAAATATAAATAAAGCTACCCTAACTCGGTCTAACTCCTCCACCTCTGATAATCGCCGTAATCTGGCGTATCTGCTCCTCGATGCAGCCCCGAGTCGTCAAAAACTCGACTAATGAAGGAGTGGACCTTGCGGGAGTCTGAGCGTGCTGTGGAGCTGTAGGAGTGGTCTGCGTAACCGCAGCCGAGGTAGTTGCTTGTGGAGCTGCAGCCGAAGGAGACGCGTGTGGAGCCGCAGCCGAATTAGCCTGCCGAATCTGTAAAATTTTGTGTGTAATAAACGATTAAGAACGGTGTATTAGATTTTAGTCAAATTCGTATCATTATCAGATTATTTCGAAACCAGAATACTTAGAGGCTTAAGCCTAGTTTGAGTATCTAGTTTGGAAAACCGTAGTTTATTTTAATTAGATAGTTTTATATAAGTATGATTAATCAAAACTAAGTCTACAGCTAAATAAGCCCAGACTACTAATATTGCATATGTTACTATTTATAATGTGATATAATATTATACTATTAAGTAATATACGTACCGACATCTTCTTTAACTCCTCGACGGTGGTCTTCAAGACGACAACATCATGCTCCAGACGTCACTCACGGGGGTAGGGGAAATAACCGCCGGAGTGGAGACCAACCTCATATGGGCCCTGCTAAGACCCAGTCCCCGGCCTCTCTCCCAACCTCCGTGGTGCCTTCCGTATGCGGCGTATAGGACTGAGGTCGGTAGCATCGGATCGGTTTGTCCACTAAAATCGATCCCCGATACCTCCGCATGTTCAACCACTCGCTCTTACACTCACATTAACCATTAAAATATAAATATATCATTTAAATTTGAACTTATCAAACCAACAATTTCATTCGAATTAGAATAAATATTAATACTTCCGCAATACTCCTATGTAGCGGTGTCGGGGAATCGAAGCTCGCCCGTGGCAGGATCTATCGAGGTGCCGTGGACGGCAAGACACGCGATCAACACGCTCGGTGTACCACCCTGCGCCAAGGTCTGAACTCTCTGCAATTCACCAAAAATTTACATATATTACAAATTAACTCTTAATATTGTATTATATCAAAATAGATCTATTTTAATTTACCGATGCCTCCATGGCACGAGTAATGTTCCTCGAGCCACCTGTATAAATGGGACGACCCCTTTTCGTCGACTTTCTATTCTCTTTATTTTGATCGGCCTGTTTCTGCACAACACAATCAGATTTAGTTTTCTAATTAAGCAACACAAAAAACTAAATTATATAAACAATGAATTACATTTAAATTACAAACATGTTTGCGCTCAGAGTCGTAATATTGGCACAAGAGAGGCCATGTATCTACGTCGAATCTGGCAAAGGCCGGAATATGTAGGAGAGCCGTTTTCTCTTTCTCGGGGGTCGTCAGCCATACCAAATAGCAATCGATCTTCGGCTCGTTCCTATTGTATCGAAACTTTGAATGCATGTTCTTCATGAGGCCCAGGTACAGAGCGTGAAAATCGAGCACTCTGTCAGCGTGATCAGGATTGGGTACAGGCTGAAAGTCGTAATTCAACTGCAAATACAGAAAAATAATGTATTTAAATTATAAGTGTTAAACAATAATAAATTTATTGAATAAGTCAAATGAAAATATATATTAATACCTGAGTCTGATCCCAGAAGAGGGCAAATGAGCGCCGGTGCTGATCGCCCCACTCAACGTGAAGTGGATACTTCTTTAAGATGCGGCTCTCATCCCCTATATACCGGCCAAACCGCTCGATATAATCACCAGAACAGCGATAATGAGGGGTAAAGAAGAGGGGGAATGGTGCCTCCCCTAACTCTATCGGGCATCATCCTGTGGGACTGATTCGGCCCTCGAGTCCCCCTCTCGGGATGGAGCTGCCCCGCATCTATAAGAAATATCAAGACAAACAATATTAAGACAAAATGGTATTAAGAAATAAAAAATTAACGAAAATTGAAATGCGATATATACCTCCGGCGACAGCAGCACGAACGGGACGATAGTTCCTCCGGTAAGGTATAGCCGGTGACCCGGACATGGACGCATCCCCTCCAACTAGAAAATAAACATTGACGATAAACTTACATGAAGTTCAAGTTTATTCTTAGAGGATATGTAAAATGAATAAATATTTTATATTTATTCATACTAACCTGCAGACTGAGCGGAGGGTACGGAAGTGGCAGGAATGGACTCTGTGCCAGATGTGGATGCACCACCTGTAATTAGACAATTAAAAATAGATTATATAAGTAATTGCAAAAAGAACGTGTATATTTATAATATAACATTCTAAATCAATATGCATGCAATATAGGACATATAAACATACCCACAGGCACGATGGTGGCCTCTGCCCGAAATATGGAGGCACAACCTACAACTAGACAATCAAAAAATGATTATCTAAGAGCAAAAAGAATGTGTGTATATTTATGATATAACATTCTAAATCACTATGCATGCACTATAGGATATATAAACATATCTGCAGGTGCGGTAGTGGCCTCTGCCTCTGATGTGGACGTAACACCAACAGCTAGACAATTAAACATTGACTATATAAGTAATTTTGAAATAAATATGCGTGTATATCTATAATATTACATTCAAAATAAATATACGTGCAATATACCTGGAGGTGTGACAAAGTCTACACGGAAGGAGTCATCCGAAAGGGATACCAATCGGGGTGCAAGACTAGCCCTCTGGAGCTCCTTCGCAGCTCCCTGGGCGGCAAAACCGCTCTGCCTCTGCCGCAGCTGGTGCTCTGCTGCCCCTCGCTGCTCCGGGCGTCGTTATCAGACCTAGATAAGAGTACAATCATTACATATGCATGCAATATATGTATAGATCGTAGAAATGTGAAGTAATAATATAACATTACCGATAACCTTTTTCATTTCGTAGATGCATTAGACATATCTATTTGGATTTCAACATCGATATCATTTCTAACCCACGTAACTTCACGATCAGCCGAAGACAACCCGTCTTTTGAAACAGACGGTCGGAGCACTCTAAGTTTTCTCTCTTCTTCATCCTCATCGCCGTCCTCCATACGATTCTCGAATTCTGGGACATCGTAAACATCCCTTGGTTTCCAACGACATACGACATCCATTCTGGATGCTTCAAGCACTGTAAGTAGTATACTTGGAACGCTTGGTTCGGAAAGATAAATGGATCGTCCTGACCATAAAATCGAAGTGTGTTCACACCAGTCAATCCATATTTATCTTTCCAAGTCCCGAGATTGTTTCTCCATTATCCATATCGGTTCGTGTATCGTACCAAATATACTGAAATATATAAAACGGTTCTGATCGTCCGGGATATTGGATGCCAAGTATGCACTTTAAGTATCCATAATAAATCATACCATTCGATCCTACCGTCGCAATCCTACTATTCTAAATGGTTCGAGATATTTCTATGTCTTTAACTTCAAATTTGTATCCAAGGACACTGAATCCTTTATAATATGCAACCTCCATGCTAGAAAACTGAGCTAAACATCTTGAATCTCTCTTTAATGATGCAAACAAGTTCGGATCGTGGATCTAACAAAACAAATTTTACGGCAAAGATATAACGATATAAGTTTAGATTAAGACTGGTAGCAATAACATATTATTCGAACAACTTATATGATTTACAACCCGATCGCAAAAATTATTCTGACGATATTTTTCTAATCGTTCATCATTCCAATCAGGATGCTCCCCACATACCTCATCAATATGAATTCTGTTCTCAACAATAAATTATGACATTAATATTATATCATTTCATACACACACAAACACAAATATAACAATTAATCCAAAAAAAACTTACTCTCTAATTTCTTCAAAACATACGCTATTGAGGAGGATAAACCGATATATCTTGTTGATAAATATAGTGTCTACTCACTTATAATCAGTTTTACCATTTGGCCCGTCTTGAATTCTCCGAGGCCGGTTAAGTTTTGTCTTAATGTTCTCGTCCAAATATCGGGAATAAAATGTGGTTACTTCATCTAGAAAATAACCTTGCATGATAAAACCCTCTGGTCGATTTCTATTGCGTATATATTTTTTTAGAGTGTAGAGGCACCCAAAGAAAAATATGTTAAATAAATAAATACGGGTATAAAGGACAGCAATAATTTTACAAATTGCGTGAAACGAAAAATTCCAAGTATTTTTCGACGGGATACATCCATCGATATTATACCGGTCTAGCAAACTTAGCCTCGGTTGTAAGATGAACCGTCAGGTGAATTATGATATCGAAGAATGACGATGGGAAAATACGCTCAAACTTGCAAACTATCAATGAAATAGAATTTTCTAGATTCTCCAGCGTCACAACATTCAAGGTTTTAGCGCACAATTCTCTAAAAAAACAACAAAGGTCATTGATTACTAGACCAACCGATTCGGGAAGGGAAGTCCTGAGGGCTAATGGGAGAATGTGCTCCATAATAACATGGTGATCATGAATTTTTAGCCCATCGATCTTGCCTTTCACAATTTTTATTTTCTTACTGAATGATCCTGAGAAACCCATGGGAACTTTCAAATCATGCAATACCTGCAGAAACATTTTCTTCTCCGGTTGTGACATATGATACACGGCATTGGGAAGTATAAACTTGCTTGGTTTACCCGCTATCGGTTTAGGATGCAATTCACTTCTAATTTCCCAGTCCTGAAGATCCATCCTAGCACAGAGATTGTTTTTGGATTTTCCGTCTTTACAAAGAAGAAAGTTGAGTACATACTCGGATACTCTTTTCTCTATGTGAATGACGTCCAGACAATGACACACTAAATTTGTTGACCAGTACGGAAGCTCTTAGAAAATGCTTAACTTGTTCTAGTAGGGTGGTTTGACATGTTTTGCCGGATCTATCCCGAAGGTCAAATTATTGTAACCATCCCACTGAGCAATCACGTCCTCTCCGGACAATGAGACTGGAGGCCCAAGAAGCTCTTGATGACCATTAAAGTGAGCAGCGTCTAACCTGTAGGGATGGTCTAGTGGCAGGAAATGTCGATAACCGCAATAACAAATTTTCCTAGTAAAATTCAACCATTTCGATGTTGTATATTGATGGCAATAAGAACATGCTTTGTGACCATGTACGACCCAACCTGATAGCATTCCATATGCAGGAAAGTCATTAATTGTTCATATTAAAGCCGCATGCATTGTGAATGTTGTATCTGTATTTGAATCGTAATTTTCTACACCATCAATGAATAAAGATTTTAACTCATCGATCAGAGGTTGAAAATAGACGTCGATATTGTTTCCTGGCGAGTTTGGTCCATAAATAAGAAGAGCCATCATAAAGTAGGATTGATTCATAGCCAATCAAGGCAACAGATTATAAACTGTCATTAGAACGGGCAATGTGCTGTGGCTTCCAGTCATATAGTTGAATGGGCAGAAATCATCATTAGCGAGTCCGAGCTAGATCTTGCGAGGATCACTACTGAATATTTCGTGCCTCCTATCGAAATCCTTCCATGCCGGTGAATCTCTTGGATGGGTCATTTTTCCATCTTCGCTTGGAGCGGTATGGTGATGCCAAATCATTATCTCGGCTGTTTTCTTGCACCTGAATAGCCTATGTGTTATGGGAAACTATCATGCTATCTTGACAGGTATATCGGGCTTCTTATCAGATTCTTTCGGTTTATACCTGTCCTCTCCGCATGTTGGACACTCTTTCAAATCTGAATTCTCTTTCCGGTACAACACGCAATCTTTTGGACGTGCATGAATCTTCTCATATTTAAGACCCAAATCAGACATCATCTTCTGGGTTTCGTATCAGCTGTCGGGCACGTTATTTCCCGAGGGCATAGAATCTTTCAGGAACTTCAGAAGTATCGTGAATGACTTGTTGCTCCATCCATTTAGGCACTTAATCTGGAAAAGTTGGACGGACCATGATAGTGTGGAATACTTTGCATTCTCATAAATTGGTCTTCTAGTATCATTCATGAACTTTTCATACTTATCCGCACACGGTTCTTGACCGGAAGGAATGTCATCTTCGGTAGGAATACTATCACCTAAGGCAGTCTCTACTATATGCTCCATTTCTTCTTCTGGAAAGAAATTATCGTCTTCTTCTTTTTCTTCCGCATTACCGTCTTCTCCTTCTTCTTCTGCCGTATTACCGTCTTCTTCTTGTCATTCCCCGTGATATAGCCAAGTTGTATAAAGTCTAGTAAAACCTTGTTTAATGATATGAAGCTCTACGATTTCTACCTTCTGCCAGAACTTATTCCCACATCTATCGCACGGACATAGAATCTTCTCTAACATGATCTTATTATGCGCACATCCAAATTCAATGAAAGCAGTAACTCCTGCGACAAATTTAGATTGCATGCGTTATTTCCAATCCACGTACATCCAGTCCTTAACTCTGATGAACTCATGGGCCATGTTAGACTGTATAACATATAAATTGTAGGTTATGATGACTATATTGAGAAATCTAAGAACGAGATGGTTACCGACAAAGAAGAAAATCCGTAGAGGCAAGTTTGTTGTTGAAAAGAATAAATTATCGATTAACAAAGTTAGATTTGAAAATACCTAAATATGAGTTGTAATCTGTGTATGTGTGTTTTAATTTATGATTTCGCTTAGGTGTAGGGTTGTTAGTGTGTATGTGCTTTGTGTGTGCGTTTGTTGTGTATTCGTGTTGTATGTGTGTGTTTCGGCAGTCGGGGTAAGGCTTCCATCCCATTAAGAATTTATAGAGCAGACACTCATTCGCTTGTGCTTTCATCCGTTTCGAGTAAATTTCGGCAGCACCTCCCCGCTGTTCTCCGAGTACACTATAATAGAATAGATAATTATTTCAATGCTGTGAAATAATGTTGAAATGAACATCTAATCTATCTTTATACACGGAAAACCAGCATAAAAGTATCGACGAAATAACTCGAAACGAATGAAAACACAAATGAATGCAGATGTTTGATTTATACATTCCTAACTTGTCCACACTGGACAAATCTATCGGTTATCATACGATTGAATCTTCTCGTCATATAGACTACACGACGGTTGTTAGCACCGAACTATACCGTCCGACATTTAACAATTTTCGTATAGTTCTATGTCACGACGAACATCGAACGTATGTTAACCGATATACGGGGACTAAGTCGCGCTTTGATTTTCACGTATGAGTATCGATGAGAATATGAAAGTTTCATATTATTATCGAGTATCATATATTGGTTTTGACTTGAACATTTAATTTGAATAGATTTTACGTTTACGTTTCGTTTTTAAGAGTTTGAAGTTTTTAGTTTAGGGTAAAGTTTTCTTACGTTTACGGTAAAAATTCCTAACCCAAATTAACCCAAATTAAGCCTAACCCTAACCCCAATCATCACCCAAACCCTAACCCAAACCAAAATTAACCCTAATTAATCTAATTAACTCTAACCCTAACCCTAATTATCACCAACCCTATTTTACCTAATTAACCCAAATTAACCATAACACTAATCCTAAAAATCATCCAAACCCTAACCCTAATTAACCCTAACCCAACCAAAATTATCCTTAATTAATCTAATTAACCTTAACCCTAATCATCACCAACCCTATTTTATCTAATTAACCAAAATTAATCCTAACCCTAACCTTAATAATCACCCAAACCCTAACCCTAACCCTAATTAACCATAACCCAAACCAAAATTATCCTTAATTACTCTAATTAATCCTAACCCTAATTATCACCAACCCTATTTTACCTAATTAATCCAAATTAACGCTAATCCTAATCATTATCCAAACCCAAATCCTAACTTTAACCCTAACCCAAATTAACCCCAAATTAACCCGGCCCTATAACCCTAACTCTAACCATAACCCTAACCCTAAAATCAACAACAATAACACCAAAAACAACAAAATTATAAATTAAATTCCAAATTAATTTACAGAAATAAAAAACATAACTAATTAGGAAAATTCAAGCACCGTTTATATATATAAACTCACCTCTATCAAATACCGACCGTCGGCAAAGAGCTCGAGGAGGAGGAGAGCAAGAGCTTGACGAGGTGGAGGAGACTGGGAAGATGGAGCTCGAAGAGATGAAGGCGGCGAAGAGGACCTCGATATCGATTCGCGGCGACGATGAACTCCACGACGAGCTCGATCGACGGCGATGGAGGAGGAACTCGCCGACGAGCTTGATAGGCGACGAGGGACGACGAAGTCGACGACACTTTCGACGATGAGAGATCGACGATCGAGGACGTGGGAGAGAAAAGGTTGGTGGGAAATTTTGCGGAACGGCAAGAAATTACTTAGCTTTATTTATTTTTAAATAATCCTTTGTTGCCCTATGTAGGGCCTTCTTTTGCGGCACTGTAGAGCCTTCTTTTACGGCACCGTAAGGCCAAATAAAAAGATTATATTTTAATATTTTTAAATTTATTTATGCCCCTATGGTGGTCACCGTAGGGGCAAACAATGCCCATACGGAGTAAACCGTAGGGGTAATAAAAAGTTGGTCCTACGAATTCCTGTGTCCGTAGGTCAAGCCCCCATTGTCCTCGTTGTAGTAGTGTATGTGTTCATGTGGTTTGTGTGGGTGGTTATTATGGTTATATAGTTGTCTAACATGTAGTCTTTTGGTTTTAATGTCCCATATATTATTTGATTTTAAATGATATCAGTAAGTGATTTTGTTTGTGCATAAATTAGAGCGAATGTGCTATGGGGCAATATTGAGCAAAGTAGTAAAATTATTAATGTATATTTATATATTGTCATGTATGGTATTAGTTTTATTTAAGTAGTAATTGTTTATGTTCATATTGAAAATGTAATGAAACGAAACAAAATATACATATGACAACAAGAATAAATTTAATTGTGCCAAGTCCTCGGACTTAGACAAGCAAGTGATTGACACTTGCCTCGGGGATCCATAGGATGCGTGCTTTGCCGCTTGCGGCGAGAATGCGAGAAAACGACAGAAAGCTCGCTGAGGAAAACGATCCATAGAATGCGAGAAAACGACAGAAAGCTCGTTGAGCCAATTCACCAAACAATTGGCGCGCATCGTCGGTACGTTGTCCGATCGGAAAGACGGTGGCGGGGAAATGACCGCGGAGCTCGCACAGACTCGGGCCCGGCCTTGGAGCCTCGGTTCTCGGCTCTTGAAGACTCGGCTGTCGAGGGAGGTGATTGGCGGCGCTTGAAGATGAGGCAACGGCGCGGCTTGAAAACTGAGGTGACGACGACGAGGCCTCGGCTATGTGTCTCGGGTTGGACGCGGTGAGGGAAAGAAGAAGAAGGAGATGAAGAAGGCAGCGCGGACGAGTGATGGCGGTTGTGCCGCTGGCGATGGAAGCGGTGGCTGGTTGAGGTTGCAGCCGAAGGAATAAGAGGAAGGAGAAGATGGCTTCTCGACTTGCTGGAGGGCGCTGTCGAAGATGATGATGGCGTTAGGGTTTTGAGAGGAAAAAGAGAGAAGGATTGGTCGGTTGTTTGGGTTTGGGTTTGATTTTGATTTTTAAGAGGAAGAAAACGAGAGGAAGAAGAGGGAGCTGTGCATGGGGAAAATATAATAGGTTTAGGTTTTAAAATGGGTTTTAAAATGGGTTAAAAAAACATCTCTATTAATTATAGTTAATGACAATTAATACAAATTAGTCACCATAAAACCAAATTAATCACACCATTAATAAATTCAAAACGTGAGGGAATTTGTGCCGAGAATTTGGGCTTGGGTTTAGTTTTTTCTTAAAATAAAATCTTTTTATTTTGTTTTCCTAAAAATCTGTTTTAAAAAAAAATCATTTCTTTTCCAAAATTTAATTTAAAAATACTTTTATTTCTCGGAAAATCATGAAAAATATCTTGGGAAATTTCAAATAATATTTTATCATTTTAAACCATTTCCTTCTCAAAAATTAATATATTTTTCTCCCGATCCACTTTTAAAATCAATTTTCGAAAATACTAAAAATCGTATTTAAATTCCTTTCTTCAAAATTACCTTTTTCTAAACTTTTCAATCGAAATAAATACTAAATAAGTATAAAGATATTAAAGAAAAATATACGAAGACTTTATTAAGGTACAGACAAAATACAGATGTTACACCTGCGAGGTGCAGGAAAAGGTCTGCCAAGAGAGATACCTGTTTCAACTGTGGACAGCCAGGCCACATCGCTCGCGACTGCGGGAGGCCTAAAAAGGTAACCTCTCACTCTTTTCACTATACAACATTGATTGCTGGTACAGTGATGGTGGCTGACTTTACAAATTTGTGGATTATAGATTCGGGAGCAACATACCACATCTCTTGAGATAGAGAAGGGTTCGTAGGGTACCCGCCGGGAGCCGAAAAATTTACATGGGAAACGAGTCATATGTCAAGCAACAGGGCAACAGAACGTATATGCTGACTATGAGTTCTGCGAACGAGTGGATTCTCCATGATATTTTATATGCTCCAAGGATTCGATGGAACCTTATATCAGTTGCTAGGTTAGTTGGCGTAGGATTTAACATATTATTTGATAATAATTCTGTTAAACTTATTTTAAATAATTCTTTGTTTTGTATTGGACGCCTTGTTAATGGCCTTATTATTTTGGATTGTGGCTCTGTTAGCAATAAAAATGATTTATTTGTTTATTCATGTGTTGTAAATAGTTTTGTGGATGAATCTAAATTATGTAATAGCAAATTAGGTCATATTGGACAGGATAGGATGATTAGGCTTGCCATTGGCAACCTACTTGGCACTCTTGCCAAGGTTGATCTATCCACGTGCGAGTATTATCTTGCAGGTAAGGCCACAAAGAAGCTATTTGGGATGGCAAAGAGAGCGACTCCATTGCAACTTATTCATTCTGACATATGTGGACCAATAAATATGAAGGCTAGAGGCGGTGCTTCTTATTTCATCACCTTCATAGACGATTACTCCCATTACGGGCATGTGTATTTGATTGCCTACAAGTCTGAAGCCTTGGATTGTTTTAAACATTATATCAACAAGGTGGAAAACCAATTAAGCAAGAGCATTAAAGATTTGCGTACGAACCGTGGTAGAGAATATCTGTCGGATCAGTTCAGGGAACCATGTGAAGAGAAAGGGATTGTCAGACAGCTGACGATGCCCTACACTCCGCAACAAAATGGTGTTGCAGAGAATCGAAATAGGACATTGCTAGATATGGTTAGAAGCATGATGGCATATAACGCCCCACGCCCCAGTACAGATGGTATTGTTCGCTCTGACCGAAACCGCACGGTTTTGCCCTTTAAAGCAAACCGGACCCGACCAGGGGCTACTTCTTAGGAGGTTGTTCGGGTCAAAAATTACACCCGGTTGACCAAGTCAAAATCAAAGTCAACCCCAAGCCAAGTGGGCCTAAGCCCAAGTCAAAGGGACCGACCTCATGACAAAAGGAATGAAGCTATAAATTGGTTTAATGTAATTCTTTATATATATATATATAGAAATAAATGTATGTAAAATAAGCAAAAACCAAAATTTTGTAAACACCATGGCTTATGTGCAAAGAGAGATAAACACATAAGACATGGGGTGGTATAAGTGTTATTTGGTAAAGCCCAACGGGTTATATGTAAAGTGTGTAGCCTATAAAGGCAACATGATGAAAAAATCAATAATAACTTTTTCTCTCTCTAAAAAAAATTAGGGTCTGTGCCTCCTCCTTCTTACTCAAGGTTCTAAAACCTTCTTCCCCTTTTGAATTAAATCAAGAGTTTAACTCTTCCTTTTCCAAAAATAAACAGTTTTTCACCATCAAACCCTTGAAGGGGAACTCAGATCTTCCATCAGATCTCAAAAATGGGAGATTTTTAAATCCCCCCTTTTCTCCAAGATCCGGCCAACAGAAGAGGAGGAAGAAGGAGACCCACCTCGAAAAATCCCAATTTGGGGAAGACCAGGGCCAAAGGAGAGAAGAAAGGGGTCCCTTTCGGTCATTTCTAAAGATTTCCAGGAGTTTAACTCCATTCAAGATCTGTTGGAGTTTAACTCCATAAACAAAACCCTTTTAGGAGTTTAACTCCAAATCTATACATAATCCCTTGGGAGTTCAACTCCCAGCGTAGGGGCTAAGCCCCTTTTCCGCTGGTATTTCCAGCGGTCGCGTGCCGCGCACGGGACCCATGGGTGCCCAGCGGTCGCGTGCCACGCACGTGACCCGCGGGTGCTCAGCGCCCACGTGCGCCTCACAGGATCCGCGGGCGCTCAGCGTCCATGGGTTACGTGCAGGCCACGTGACCCGTAGGCGCCCAACGCCCACGCGTCTGGCACGTGACCCGCGGGCGCCAAGCGCCCACGCTCCTGGCACGTGACCCGCGGGCACTAAGCGCCCACGCGCTATGCACGTGTCTTTTAAGACGTTCCTCACCCCTCATAAACTCTGCGAGGCCCCCGTAAACTCTGTGAGGCCCCGATATACCCAAGATCCCTCAAAACACAACACACGCGCACTGCACATTGAGTTCGCATGACCAGTTTGACCAGTCAATCGGAGGTTCCCTCGCTCCAAAGGAGATGGGTAATTAACGATAGCTTAGTCCATTGCTGCCGGAGATTCGGATCCCCACAATCAATAAACCCCCACCTACCTTAGGCAAGGGGGAATCTGTAGTATGCCTGACAAGCGATGCGTATTCCCATCTTAATGGGGTGACGAAAAACACCCTATAGATTCTGGCACATCCGGTGGGACCTTTCTCTCCTCCCATATCTCGGGTCAAGTGTCCATGCGAACTCATTTAACATATATACTGATGTTTGTACTGAAATAATATTTTTCCGTGCAGAAATCTACTTTCAACGACGATGTCAACTTCTGACGCGACCCCGATCCAGTACGTGGTCAAGATCAATGCCCGCGTGGTTCTCCTTGCAAGTCACAGCCGGCAATGGGAGGAGCCAACCCGTCAATTTGGTTCTGTCATCATCTACCATGCCGGAAGCGCTCATCTGGCGGAGGTTATGGCAAACCAAGCGGCCAAACCGACCTCAAGGGGTAGTAGGCCGAACGTTGTGGTCGCTAAAGCATCCCACCCCAAATGCAAATCTGTATTCGAACGACTCTCCACTGTTCCGACTGGGGGCAAGGTCGTTAACACCAATAGGGCCACAAAGCATCTCCAGCAAGCTCAGATGGTGCCCTTGAGAATCGCGCGAGCATGCATCTTCTCTGGGCACTCTGTCAATCGGTCCACGGCGTCTTCCCGAAGAGCCGAAGTCTGCTAAGTGCTTAAAACAGAAAAGTTAAGACAGAAGCGGCTCAGGTATCAAGCCAACAAGAGGGCCAGGACTTCAGCCAAGTGGAATCTTGTGAGATTCCAAGAGTAGGGTTATTCCGTGACGACGGTTGAGTCGGCAGTAAAAGTCAGCAATTCCTTCGAACCTTTGAAGTGGGTTCAGAAAAATGCTATGACCGCCAGTATTAAGAAGACAACAGTCCGAACAATGCTCCAGAGAGATGTGTCCCAGCCCCAAGAGAGAAAGCATGACACCATCTCTTCAAGAGTCTTTCAGGTGCTCTGTGCCGTGCGAAAACAGCGGGGCAAAGCCAAAAGGGAAGCATCGGCACCATTCAAGGACCCGGACAGGCCGGCCGCCTTCAGTCGATTGCCAGTTACCGCAAAAGAAGGGCTACGACATCAATCCGCAAAATCAGTTGCTAATAATAAAAAGATTGCTGGATATGTTATCCATACGGTCTATATGGCGGGCGCGCGTACCAGTGACAACTTGCGCAGCAAAAACAAGGATGGGGCCATTACATTTCAAGCCCAACCTGGCTTGAATGTGGTTTCCGCTTCTCAAGCTCATCCGCCTCCGCTGGATGATGAAAACTCTCTCGATGAGGCCGATAGGCGGAAAGACCCCCCAGTCCATATGGAGTCAAGCTCGGACAACGAGGAAGAGCCAACTTTCTGCCCCAGGACCGCAGAGCAAGAGCTGTTTCAAGAGCTTCGAAAATAGCTCAAGAGCAAAGATAAAGAGATGACCAAGCTCTATTCAAAAATTGATGACCTAAAGAACGTTGTGATGCAGCTCACGGCTCAAATTGCGCGGACGCTTCCCAATCAAGTACAAGTATCTACTCATGAGCCGGGTGATGACAACTCGAAGCAACCGATGTCTGTCCCTTTGGGTCCAAGATTGGGCGAGACGCATGAAAGCCGGCCATATTTCGCTTCTGGGGACGCCTTGGCCCCAGATAGCACCATCCCTCTAACACAAGATCGGATGATGGATTTGGTCACTAGCAAGGTTACAACATTGGTGGCCGAAGCCGAAGCTCAGAAAGAAATTGGCAGTAGTGGGCGGCCATATCCCGCACAGTACGATCTGTTCGAGTTCCCGAGCGGCTACGTCATTCCTAAGTTTGGAAGATTTGACGGGACGGGAAACGCAAATCAGCACGTCGCCCACTTTAAAGCGTCGTGCGAAAATACAGGGGGCAATGATGCGCTTCTTCTTCGTCAGTTTGTCAACAGCCTGACCGGCGTCGCTTTCGATTGGTACGCAAGCATACTAGACGGATCCGTCACTACTTTCGCCCAAATGAAGTCTCTGTTTTGGCAAAGATTCATGAGTTTTAGTGACAAAATCTCTATCGCTGACCCCGTGAGAACCAAGCCGGGAAAAAACGAAAGCAACACGCACTTTATTGCCCGATGACGCAACCTCACTGTCAAGTGCGAACCGCCGCTAGAGCAGGACCAGTCTGTCAGCCTCCTTATTGGGAATCTCAGCAATTGGATGGTCCCATTCTTGTGTACAGCAGGCCTCAAGACATTTCAAGAGCTGACCAAGAAATTCCAAATGTTGGAACGCTCGAAGCAAGAGTCTACCCCGGACTCTCAGAGAGACAAGACTTGGAAAAGCAAGCGGGACGACAACTGTAGAAGCGGGAATTCCAGCAATACCAATGTCTCCAATGCGTCTGACAATGAAGACAAACGAAAGGCAGGCGAATCCAAAACCAATCGGTCTTTAAAGCCAGTGCTGGGAGGAGAAAGGCCTTCCGTAGAGGAGAAAAAGAACAAGGTTTACTCTTTCAGAAGGGACAAGGTCCGTAAGATATTCAAAGATGCCTTGAACAATGGTCTACAATTGCCAGAGTCAAAAAGACCTCACAAAGCAAAAATGACCGACAATCCTCTATATTGCCCGTACCACCGAGTAGTGAGTTATGCGACGAGAATTGCTATATTTTCAAAGACTGGGTTGAGAAGCAGTACAAGACTGGTGAGATCGAGTTGTCCAAGAGTGTGTTGGTGAACAACCAAGCTGCAACCACCAACTTTATACAGACACAAGCTGAAGCCTACTGGGAGCAGACAGCTGAACCCGCTACCCTAAAGAATGAAACTGACTGGCCGCAGCCTCCATGGAGCATGTACATATATAAAAAGATGAAGAAGATGCTAAAACTACTTCAGAAAGAGCCCAAAATGGAATGGGAAGGGCAGAAGAAGCCTACCATTCCAGCTGCCAATTCAGCTCCATTAGACTCAAAATCCAAAAAGCTCAAGAAGAAGAAAAGTGCAGCTCGACACGAAAAAGAGTTTGCAGGAAGATCAACCATTCAAAAATATATCGATTCTCTCGAAGACTATGAACAGAAGGAAAGAACTTTAATTCAATTGAAGGAGTTCCTCCTTGTAGAAGTGGCTGAAGTTCTGGAGGAGTTAGAAGAAGAATCCAATAAAGAGATCCCTATGGTGACCTGCTACGCCATCCATCTTGGCAGTGACTATAAGGAGGAGCTTTGTTTTTCCGAAGAGGACGAGGAGCTCGCTACAAAGGCCAACCAAATTCAGCTCAGAAGCGGCAGGGCTCTACTGCCAAATCAAGGCAACGCCCCAAAAAGGAAGGAAAAACGAGTTGCTAATGAATAAAATGGTGGAGAGCCAGCTCATGAAAATTCGAGTCCTTCCTCGGTGGACTATAATGTCTTGGCTCATCTCCGAAAGCACTATAATGTCTTGGTTCATCTCCGAAAGCTTCCTTCTCTCCTGAGCATCTACGATGTCTTGGTCCTATCTAAGAACCTTAGAGATGTTCTCATTCACACTCTACAAAACCACGAGCGGTACCAGGCTAGCTTTGCGGAAATTAATATGAAAGAAGCTCAGTATGCTCTGCATGTCGCCGCAGCCACGTTTAAGAAGACTTGCTACTGGAAACGGCTGGGCATAATCGGCCGCTTTACGTGACTGGGTACAGCGACGGAGATCGAATTAATCGCATATTGATTGATCCAGGATCCTCAGTGAACAACATGAACTTGCAGACTCTGAAGAGTTTGTCAATGGACGTCCGACACCTGTCAAGGGAAAGGATTGTCATTCAAGGTTTCAATCAAAATTGCCAGCAAGTTCTGGGATCCATAGCTCTGCCGATCCGGTTCGGGGACCTACAAACCGAAGCCAAGATATACATGATCGACGCCGACACGTCTTATAAATTTCTCTTGGGGCGGCCGTGGCTCCACGATTACGGTATTGTTCCGTCAACTCTCCATCAATGCATGAAGTATACTAAAAATGGCGAAGAAAGACACATTGACGGAGACATCAAGCCGTTTGGTGTGCATGAAGTCCGATATGAAGATTCTCGGTATTTTGTGAACCCCCAAAATGTTAAGCCAGAACCGACAGAGGAAAGAACGGCCCCGAAACTCAAAGGCAAATCTGAGCCGGCTGTCACTTTCAAAAGCAAAAACTCCCAAGTGCGTCCGCGTTTTGGCAGTGACACTGATGAGTCCGACGCTGGAAGTCCGTCCTTCTGTAAAACTCGCCCTCATTTCGGTAGCAATATGGACGAATCTGATACAGAAGGCATATCCGACAGCAAAATTCGCCCTCCTTTAGGCAGTGACACTGAAGAGTCGGAGAAAGAGGACCTGCCTTGCAACAGCTGTGCAGAATGGGCCACCACGCAACGAGCAAAACTATGAGAGACCTTCGAAATTGAAGAAGGGTCCCTAGCCGTCACAAAGGGTGCCGGAGCAGATGTGCAAAGAGCTCGATGCATTGTCAGTCTCCACCGTGGACCAGCTAAAAACTTTCTACGTTCCCGGAAGCAAAAGTGGACAGAAGGGCATCCTGTTTTATGGGTCAAATTCTGTTGTGCACCCAGACAATTTGTCTGTCACGTGCCTTCCCTATGAGAGAGGCATAAGAGCTGTCCTTAATCCCAGATACTATGCGCCCGAGATGCGGGAATATTTCAAAAGGTGGGGATTCTAGTTGTATCAAACGGAGTCTGAGGTGAAGTTTTGTGAGGGGCTATGGCATCCGTCTTAGGTCCGAGCACTCATCGATGGACGAATTCCAGATAGACGGAACATAGGTTTCATCCAGCCTGATTCCAAAGCATGCTACATGATCCATGTTGGTGAAGTCAGTGAAAGGTCAAATGATGATGACGAGATAGACGAGCCAGAAGAAGCTCCTCAAGAGCTCGAAGATGGCAGACAAGCAACCTTCGATGAGCTAACCGAGGTTGATTTGGGAACGCTCTATAATCCAAGGCCGACCTACATCAGCTCACTCTTGTCAGGAGAAATGAAAGAGCAGATAATCGCATTGCTGCATGAGTTCGCCGACTGTTTCGCGTGGACATACAAAGAAATGCTTGGCCTCTCCTCCGAAGTGGCCGTGCATAAGCTGGCTATATTTCCTGATGCTAAGCCAGTCAAACAAGCTCCTCGAAGAATGAGAAGGGAGATGGAAGAAAAGGTCATCGAGGAAACCAAGAAACTCATCGATGCTGGCTTCGTCAGAGAAGATAAATATGCAGATTGGATCGCATGCATCGTCCCAGTGAAAAATAAAAATGGGCAGATCCGAGTCTGTGTCAATTTCAGGGACCTAAAAAAAGCATGCCCTAAAGACGACTTCCCGCTACCGGTCATGGAAATGATGGTTGACGACACCTCAAATTACGAGCTGTTCACCTTCATCGTCGGTTCGTCTGGGTACAATCAGATAAAAATGTCGCCTGAGGATGAGAAGCATACAGCATTTCGAACCCCGATCGGCATATACTGTTATAAAGTGATGTCGTTCGGACTGAAGAATGCAGGTGCAACATATCAAAGGGCAATGAACAATATCTTTGATGACCTAATCCATAAAGTCGTCGAATGTTATGTTGATGATCTGGTCGTCAAGACTAAAACCAAGGCCGATCCCATCCAAGATCTTAGGACCGTTCTCACTAGACTGAGGGAATACGATCTAAAGATGAATCCTCTGAAGTGCGCTTTTGGCGTGTCATCGAGAAATTTTTTGGGCTTTATAGTCCGACATCGGGAGATCAAAGTTGACCCATCCAAGATAAAGGCCATCATGGAGATGCCCCCTCCAAAGAGTATGACGCAGCTAAGATCCTTTCAAAGCAAACTCACGTACATACAAAGGTTCATGTCAAACCTATCGGGGAGATGTAGGCCCTTCTCAAAACTCATGAAGAAAAGAGCTCCTTTTGTCTGGGATGCTGAATGTCAAGAAGCGTTCGAAAGCATCAAATGTTACCTGTTGCACCCTCCAGTGCTTGCTGCTCCTATTTCAAATAAACCGTTGATTCTCTATAATGTCGTGCTAGATGAGTCACTCAGTGCGCTCCTTGCCCTGAAAAATGAGGAGGGAAAAGAAAATGCCCTCTACTACCTCAGTCGAACCTTAGTCGGGACGGAACACAACTATTCCCCGATCGAAAAGCAATGCCCGGCTTTGATATTCGCTGTGAAGAAGCTGAGGCACTATCTGCTTGCTAATCAGGTTATGCCGATCTCTAAGGTCGACCCACTTAAACACTTAATGACCAAGGCAAGCCTAGTCGGCAGAATGGCAAGATGGGCTGTCATGCTACTTGAGTTTAACATAGTTTATACTCCTCAGAAAACAATAAAAGGGCAAGCTCTTGCAGACTTCCTCGCTGCTCACCCATACCAGAAGGGTCACCGCTCAATTGCGAGTTACCTGACGAACAAGTGCTGCACCTCGAGGATGATGAACCATGTTGGGAGCTCTACTTCGATGGAGCTTCATCAATGAGGAGATCCGGCAAATCAAGCATCCCGCAGATAAAAGTAGGGATAGGATTGGTGTTCATCACGCTATCGATGGGAACCCTACGACGCTCTTTTGGTCTCACCGAGCCTCGCACAAACAACGAGGCTGAGTATAAAGCTCTGATAGCTGGTCTGGAGCTCGCCATAGAAATGGAAATCTTTCGGATACGGGTTTACGGTGACTCCCAGCTTATCGTCAACCAAGTGAGCGGTGACTAAAAGATATATAAACCCGAGTTAGCTCGATATAGAAGCCGGGTGGTGGAACTCATGAAAAGCTTCACTCACATTGAACTAATGAGAGTCCCTAGGGCGTTGAACGGAAAATCCGACGTACTCGCTCGCATAGCCAAAGAGCTGGCTGATCCCGACATGGATGAAATTCTGATAACAGTCAGAAGCCGGCAAATCCTTCCTCCGGTCTCTTTTCATGAAGAGGGAAGCGTAGAACAAAAGAAAAATCTTGCCGAAGAAGCTCTAATCATCCAAGATGAGCCCGATTGGAGAAACCCTTCATAGACTACCTCCGATACGACAAGCCGCCCGAAGGAAAATCTGCAAGGATTCAGCTGAAAAAGAGATCTCTCCGATACATGTTTATAAATAATACACTATACTGTAGATCATACGACCAACTCTGGCTCAGATATCTGTCATCGGCCGAAGCCTAAAAAGTCATGAAAGAAGTTCACTTAGGCGTCTGCGGAGCCCACCAATCTGGCCCCAAAATGCGGCTTCAAATTAAACGGCTTGGGTATTACTGGCCTACCATGATAAGGGATTGCGAAGAGCATGTGAAGAGGTGTCATCTCTGCCAAATTCACGGCGATTTCATTCATAAGCATCCTAATCCGCTGCATCCTACGGTGGCGTCATGGCCCTTCGAAGTTTGGGGCACCGATATAGTTGGTCCAATTGATCCTCCGTCATCCAAAGGCCATCGGTTCATATTGGATGCAACTGACTACTTCTCCAGATGGGCTGAAGCTGTCCCGCTAAAATAAGTCAAGATAGAAGATATTCTGACGTTCTTCTGGTATAATATTCTATACCGCTTTAGTACACCGAGAAGAATCATATTTAACAACGGGCCTTCTTTCAAGAGCTTCAAAGTCTCAAAGTTCGCTACTCAGCACAAGATAGACGGGAGATATTACTTCATCTATAATCCAAGAGCCAACGGGCTAGCCGAAACCTTCAATAAGACTCTATGCAAACTCCTTGTTCCCCTCTGAATGGCGGCCTGGACTTTGCGTCCATGCCTGATGTTCGGGGCAGATGCTATTTGGTTTTATCCGTCTACCTCTCCGAAGATGCCAAGTTGATTTATGGCACCGTGTGTCGGAGATTTAGACGGATGCGGCCGATGTAGCAGACTTCGTCAGATTCCCCCTCAGGATGAGGGGTTTTTGATTGTGAGGACGCTCTTCCCTGCAGGCGCAAGCCCCTGCAGTTAATTACGCTACCGTCTCGCGGTAACAACTTTCTCCTTCTCCAGAATTTCACTTCGTGTCGTGTGTGTTCATTTTGTTTGTGGTTGCCCGTGGATTGTATACGGAGACTGAGTAATGCCGTCGCCCGTAGGACGTGGATTAGTCCAAATCCGTATTTACTTAGATTTGGGTTTGGAGTTTTCAGTTTAAGGATGCATTAGTCGCGTTGCGGCTAAGATCAACTTAAACATTCGTTAAGGATACGTTAGTCCTGTTTTAGACTACGATCAACTCAACGTAGTGATTAATTTAATGTATGGCCATCGGGACTCGTCACCTCTCTGACGTCGTTGAAGGATTACAACGACATGTATCAGAGGAGCTCGGAGATGTACCCTCGAACCAGAGTTGATTGGGAGTTTTATAATCCATTTGAATGTTTAAGGATACGTTAGCCGTGTTTGGGGCTAAGATCACCTTAAACGTTTGTTAAGGACACGTTAGTCCAGTTTGAGACTAAGATCGACTTAACGGGACCGTTTAGATCCGAAAAAAGAGCATTTGGGCTCTATTGTGCCAGTTTAGGGACGTGGTGGTCCGTCGTTAGTTTCGGGACGTTTCGGTCCGATATTAGTTTTAGGGACGTTTCGGTCCGATGTTAGTTTAGGGACGTTTCGGTCCGATATTAGTTTAGGGACGTTTCGGTCCGATATTAGTTTATGAACGTTTCGGTCCAATGTTGGGTGTGTGGCCGTTGGGACCCGTCACCTCTTTGACGTCGTTGCGGAATTACAACGATGGATGTCAAAGGAGTTCGGAGATGTACCCTCGAACCGGATGTAGATTGATTTAGGAGAGCCATTTTTCTCAGCCAATTTAATTTAAGGACTTATGGCCACGATTGGGCTAAGTCCAGTAAAAAAAAATGTCCAACATTGCTTTTGCATTTCCTTTTATTTTTATTTGGGCTTTGCCCAGAAAAGATGCAGGGCATCAATTTGTTTTGGGCTCTGTTTCTTTATGAATGATGCAGGGCATCAATTTTATTTGGGCTCAGCCCTTGCTTTGCAATTTATTTTGGCCTGCTAGGTCTTTTTGATTTGGACCTGGCCCTTCAAGTACTGCATTGCATTTGTGCAAAGCACCAAGAATCTTTTAGATTCAAAGAAAGGAGTGCAGAGCACTTTTTAATTTCTTGATCTAAATTTAGATCAAAGAGAAGAAAAAAATCCTTTCTTTCTTTCTATCTCAGAGAACCAGAGGTTCTCTAGCAAGTGCAAGGCATCATTTTTATTATTATTATTTATTTATTTATTTATTTATTGAAGATCACTGATCTTGTCTTTTAGATCAATGATCTATTCCTAAGAGAATTTTCTCTTATTTCAAAGGTTTTTACCTTCTTTTTCTTTTGTGTTCTCAAGAAGTTCTCCAGAGCTCTTTTCTCTCTCTTTTTTTTTCCAATTATCTATATCTTTGAAATGGGGTCTGGGGTCCTTTTTATAGTGCTCAAAAATCAGTTAGATTTGTTAAAAAGATCTTTTCTGAGTGATTTTGGGGAATTTTCCCCACCGTTGGATCTTTGATCCAAAGGCCCCTGTTTTACAGAAGAAATCTTCTTGTTTAAACAAGAACAGAAAAAATATCCTTAAATTTTCACTCTGTTGTTGCGCAACTCACCAGCGCGTGACACGTGTCGCGTAGTGAAGCGCTTGCGCAACTGCGCGGACACGTGTCGCGCAGTGAAGCGCTTGCGCAACAGCGCTTGCGCAACTGCGCGGACACGTGTCTCGCAGTCAAGCACTTGCGCAACAGCGTTTGCGCAACTGCGCGGACACGTGCGCAACAGCGCTTGCGCAACTGCGCAGACACGTGTCGCGCAGCCGTGCGCTTGCGCAGTTGTGCTTGCGCAACTGCGCAGACACGTGTCGCGCAGCCGTGCGCTTGCGCAGTTGAACGTTGCTTATGTTTTTTAAAGAGCCTTGCTCTGATTGGACGTACTGCCTTGGGCGTTGTGCTGCCGTGTCAACTTCTGACACGTGCGCGTTGCGCGCAGCGCACGGGAACTGAAGCGTTGCTTCAAAATTTGAATTTTCAAAATTCAAGCAGAGCCTTGCTCTGATTGGGGGAACAAATGCCCCCCCACCGTTGCGCTCACGTGGCGCGCACGTGAGTGCAGCGGTGGCAAGACCTCGACCGTTGGATCATTGAGATCAGGTGAAGAGACGCAGGCGTCTATAAATAGGACCCTTGGTCCTTGGTAATTCTTTACCAATTTCAAGAATTTGAATTTCAGAGCCTTGCTCTTGCTTAAGAACTTCCAGAGCCTTGCTCTTGTGAGAACTTCAAAGTTCTAGTTTTAGAATCACTCTAGGTAAAATTAATTAAATTAAATTAATTTAAATTAAATTTAATTAACAGAGCCTTGCTCTTATAGATCTTTGATCTAAAGGAAAACCCCTTTGGGGTTTCTTCAACAGAGCCTTGCTCTCAAAAAATTTACAGATTTACAGAGATCTGATCCATGGGTTCTAACCCATGAACAGAGCATTGCTCTTAGATCAAATGTAGATCTTTTTAGATCTGATAAACGGAGAAAAATTTTGTTTTATAAGTTTTCATGGATTTTTCAAGATTCCAAAACTCTAAAGATAAAATTGATGGATCTTTCCACCATTACCATAGAGCTATGCTCTTTTAAGGAATCTTGTTCCCCTGAGACCAGAGTTTGACAAATGTCACTCTGTGACAGAGCTTTGCTCTAAAAGAGAATATTTCTCCTTGTCTCTAGGGATTTCCTATCAGTGAGGGTATTCTTTTGGGGACCTTTTCATTAATTGACAGTCTCATCTAATGATGGGGTTGTCTTATTAAATGATGTACCGTCATCCAGATTTTGTGGGTCCCTCTTTTTGTCCCCTACCCATTACATCACAGTGTTGAGTAAGATTTCAAAATGCCAAGTGTCAGAACACTAACGGTTATTTTTATCTTTCTACAGGAAACATGTCTGACGACTTATCTTTCCCCTTTGTTCGCTTGGAAGGAGGGTTCCCCCATTCGCCGGTGGACCGGGTGGTGTTCGCCTTGATTAAAGATCACGATCCAGAGTGCAAGAGACTTCACCTGTGGGGAAGGTGGTACAGCCAAATCATCCAAGGCCGTCGCAGCTTCAGCTCCGCTTCGCCCTCTGAGCCCATAGTTACGATCCCTTATGCGGACAAGCCCCCGGTGGAGTATGCCGTGGAGGTTAAAAATTGGAATGCCGACGAACTCCTTCAGCCTGCAATCGGTGCCATTCCGGTGCAGCCGCCGCCGGCTATAGATATCTTGGGGAGGCGAATCTGTCAGGGTGAAGCACGCCCTTGGGGACAGGCTTATAACATTGGATTGATCCCGCGGCCGCTTGCCGGATATTTGCAATGGGCCCGTTACATTTTGGCGACGAAGAGGGCTCTCCTGACGACGATTGGTTTATACTCAGCTGTCTACGTCTCGCTTTTCGAGTATCCCTCTCCTCCGACGTGGTGGATAAAGGCCTTCATCGAACAATGGAATATCCCCACCCATACCTTCCTGACAGCGGATAGGGAAGTCTCCATCTCTCTGGAGAAGTTTGCTGAGATTTCAGGTCTGCCAATGAGGGGAGAACACTACGAGGAGCTGCTTTCTCCTGACGAGTATGTCTTCGCCACCAAGCAGCTTGTATTTGACTTAACTCCGGAAAATGCCATTCAACATCAGCACCCGGGCTTGGTGAAAGTGTTAGAGATTTATGAGGAACTCCATTTGGAATCGGGCGACCGGAGCGTCAGTTTCACGGATTTCATTGCTCGTTTTATCCGCCCGGAGTTCCTATCAGAGCAGGGCGAGAAGTTCGCTCAGCTTGCTGACCCCTTTGGTTTCGGCTTGGACCGCCGACCTTCATCGGAAAATGTCCAGCGGGATTTTTATTTCCCCGGCACTGCCAGCGTCCCTTTCTCAGAGATCGTTGTTCCTGGCATGGACGAGGAGACTTTTTTCATAGGGTTCTTGGGTCTATGGCTATGCAGCTTCACGCTTCCCATGCACCCACGCCTCATGCGGTCCTCTGTCTTTTACCCGGCGCATCGAATGGCGGCTGGTTTACAGTTATCAGTAGGGATCGCCGGGCTGGCTTACCTCTACAATGGACTTAGCGTAGCGGCGGATGCTAATGAGCCTGGGGTACAGCCTGCTAACTTTCCGATGCACTATTTCACTTCTTGGATGGAGATACATGTGCGAGGGGTGTTTGGTGCCCATAAGACTCCTCCGTTTTTTGAGAAATACAGACTCCCAAGAATCATGCGGTTGGTCGGGGCTTCAATTGTGGTTGCACCTCCGCGGGAGTCTAGGGGACTGCTCCTGCGCTCACATCTAGTCGGAGCGAAGACCTCTTTTGTGGATAAGGTCATCACCATAGGCTCCGAGACCACTAAGTCAGTGGTGTCGCTGCGTGATGACTTTAAGGGCGGGGTTTCTGTATTGAAGGCTCGGGAAATCCTTCACCTTTACTCCATTCGGCCGGGCTACCTAGTATTTAGGCAGAATGAGACGGCTCTCTTTATGAGATATAACCCACATCGATTTGCCCGACAATCGAGTTACAATCAAGGGATCCCGATGGAAGCCTTTCTGGAAACACCCGCGGCCAACCAAGGAGGAATAAGGAATGCTATGCATCATTTCACCCGGCTCAATACAGGCTCTTATTTTTTTATCAGTGAGCCTAGCTGTGCCCCTAAAATAATCCATCCGTATGTAGCCTGGTATGCGCATGCTATGGGCCCAATTATTTTAATGGAGAAACGCTTGCTGGTTGACCGTAGGGGTGCGCCTCCTGGTGGTGATCGCAAGGCTCCCTTGCAGCCAAGGATCCAGGTCACCCTCCCGATGAAAGATGCCGGAGCTGACCGACCACGCGTGTTGGCCCCCCCCGCGTGGATTGCCACTGCCTACTACGGTGGATGCACCGCCAGCGCCCCGTGCTCCCACGAAGACGGTTAGTGTGGTATCACCAGGGTCTGGCACAGGAGCAGAGATCGGGACCCGCCGCCCTAAAGTGGCTGCCAAGCGCAAACCCGCTCCGGGTGGGTCTAAAGCTGGTGGACAGCAGAAGAAGAAGAAGTCTGCTCTTTCCCTCGATGCGATCCTCAGCTTAAAGCCTGCGGCTCCTCCCGCCGAGGCCATATGTGAATACGGCAGCAATGAGGGTTTCGTGGTAGATCCTGCGGACACCAATCTGGCTGCCGCCATTGCAGCTTCGGAGCGATCGGCTAGGCTCGAAGCGATGCTAAGCAAACTCGCTGAGTCCGGTAATCATCAGACGCTTCATTTGTCATTTTATTGCACCTTGTATTATTATCTTTAACTAACATTTGTTCCATTTTCAACAGGTGTCTCTACTGAAGAGGCTATTGCTGCCTCCCTGAGAACCTTCCAGGAGGAGGAGGAGAAGCGTGCCCTAGCAGGCGCTGGTATGTTTCACCCCTTTCTCTTTTATAAAGAAAGTTTGTTGTCTTTTTATGATGGTCAACCTAACCTTTTTTTTTGTTTCTTAGCAGGGGTTATATCAGTTGATGCGGGGATCCTTCCCGAGCCTGTTACTGAAGTCCCGGCTTCGTCAAAGTTGCCGCAAGAGCCTCGGCTTGACAAAACGACGAGGGACGCCCTGAAAACCTTAGAGGCTTCCCTATTCACGGACGAGGACACCTCAATTAGGGAAGCTCTAGTGGCATCCGTCTCAACGGCTCGGGAGGAGCGGAAGCGGTTGAGACGCGAAGCAAAGGCGCGTAGAGCTGCTTTGGCCGTGGGAGTGGGTCCCAGTACCATTCCTCGTGCTGACACTCCTTCTGAAGAGGCCCCTGTCGCCCTGTCTACTGCTTATAGGCAAGTGGCGCGCGCGGCCCGAAGTGCAAACAATAAATCCCCTTCAGGTAGCATCTCTTTCAGAACCTTGTTGTAAGAATTATTGTAAAGCCATTGGCTCATATGCATTCTATCTTGCAGGACCAAGTCCGACCGAGGGGGAGGCGGAGACCGTTAGACCCTAGGAAACGGCGGAAGCGGCGCCTGTCGAACCTGTGCCGACGGTGGGCACCGTCGTCGGGGCCACGGTGCCTGAAACAGAAGTTAAAGGATCCGCCGCCGAGAAGGTCATTGATGCCGCGTCTGAAGTGGCGGCAGATGAGATGATTGTCGAGCCGAAGGCAGTAGAAGTCGAGGCGCTTGAAGCTGGAGACATCACGGTGCCGATGGACGAGACAACCGTGACCGCAGAAACCGAGGGAGTATCGGGTGAGGCGGCCACGATTCCTGAGGAGGAGCGAACCGCTCTTTCCCAGGAATCTGGTAATACTCCGATCATAGCCCTCCCCGCGTATGGTTCCTTGCCGTCTCCCGGGCTCGCGAGCACAACAACGGTTCCCATCGAGTCGGGTGATGAGGCTATGGGCGGTGGTCTCATGTCGATGGATGAGGGGATTGCTTCAGTTTCTGCTGGTAGCTCGTCGGGTAACAATTTTATCACCAGCGTTCCCCCTTTTTTCTATATATCTTGCGATCTTTTCTGACAAGCTTGTCTTTGCAGGTGTGGCCAGTGCCGATGCTCCTTTGCTCGAGGGGGCACCGTCGACTACTGCTCTGGTGGTGGTCACCTCCCCGCCTTCCCTTGTACCATCACGGATGTTGGAAGGTATGGATTCACGACTCATGCATTAATCTTTCAAAAATGTAGCTTTGTACTAACGTTATACCATTGTGCTTTTGCAGGAGTGCTCTTCGATCATTTATATCAAGTGTTGCTCCCACACTTCTCTTTCCCATCCGAACTCGCTTCTCCCTCTGGTGGCGCCGGTGAGTATACCTTCACTATAATATCCTTACTTATCCCCTTTTTTTTCTAGCAATGGGATAATTTCTGACTTTCCTTTTCTTTATTGCAGTGCCACAAATCGAAGGTGGGGATGCAAGGCTTGCCGCGCCACCGGCCCTTCCGGCTTTACCGTCCGTTGCAGCTGGTATAGTAAATTTCCTTTTTTGGTAACCCTTCAACATCTTCCGAACCATCGTTTAACCATGTTTTGTTTTGCAGCTATTGTTCCGGCTCCGGTCCCCTTTGAGGCTCGCGTTCTTTCACCGGCAGGCCCTTTCTTGAGACGTCCATCTTCCAAGGGTGCTGTGATGAGTTTGGGCATGCTGAGCGGGTACATTGAAGAGCTCAATGTGGACGCTCTCCCTTCTGCCGTAGATTTTGCCGCGGAGGTTAACTCGATGTTGGCGGCGCTCGTAAATTTTCATAACGAAGACGTCGTCGAATCTTGGGTTAACCACTGCAGGGGGATCGAGGCTTGTCTATATCGGCTGGAGTCGACGCGCCCTTCTCCCGAAGTTTTAGCCCTGAGCACCCAACGCACAACTTGGCTCGAGCAAAGCACTTCGCACTTCCGCCACTTGGAACAAGAAGCAGCTTCAAGACTAAGGGAATGCCAAAAGACCTCGAACGAAACGGCCCATCTGCGCGCTGAGGTTGAGGCAAATGCTGCCCAAGTGAAGACTATCTTCGAGGGTCTCTTGGAGCGTATCTCCCATGGGCTAAACTTGAAGCGGAAGCTTGACGTAGCTGAGCGCAATATCCCAAGTCGGGAAGCTGCCTATCAGGCCGTCAGGGAGCAACTTGCGTCGGTCTTGCAGCAGCGAGCCCAAGTGGAGGCAGAGCTGGCGGTGGTAGCCGATCGAGAGAAGACGTGGAAGGAAGTATGCGAGCAATTGCTAAATCTATGCAAGACGCTTCCTTCCCAGTAATTTCTCCTTGTATCATTTGTACTTGTAAAATATATGTATATATATCTTTTTTTTATTCTTTAGTACAATGTATCCTGTACCCAGTCAATATTCATGAATAAAAGATACACATTTTTGTAACGTCCTGTGTCATTTCTTCGCCTTTTTCACTCTTTTCAGCACGACATATTTAATGCACCTTATTGACAGATAACTTCATTTCTCCCAGAGATAACGATGGCCTAGACTGCAGTTTCAGATCTGCCGCCTAGGACTTTTCAACTCTATGAGCCGTGAGGGTCTCGTAGAGACTTTTCTTCCTACGGATCGAGAGGATCTCGTAGGCGGGCTTTTCTCCTTAGGAATCGTGAGGATTCCTAAGTGTGGTTTTCTCTTATAAGTCGTAGGGATCTTATAAGAGGATTTTTCCTTCTCACGAGTCGAGAGGACCCGTAAGCGGTTGTTTCCCTCCTTATCGAAACTCGATTTTAGAGAGTGAGTCCCGCGTATAGTGTGCAAGAGACCATTTTAGATCGACTTGTAGGGTCCCATTGTTCAGGAAGCAAGTTCTCCTACCTCTGATGCCTGAGCCTTCATTTTGCAGATTAAGAAGCAAGTTCAATTTGTTGAAGAAATCCCTTTTCTGAAAGATTTGGCGGGATTTCCCCCATAATCGGATCTTTGATCTAAGGGCTTCTGTTTTACAGAAGATAATAACCGAAGAGATTTCTTCAGAACCTTTTTGTTTAGCGCGAATGCTCCAGGATATGACGCGTGTCGTACAGCACACAGTGCAGCGCAACTGCGCTAGCACGTCTATGCCGACACGTGTCATGCAGCGCACGACGCATACGTCGCTGAAGCGTTGCTTCCCTTGGTTTTGCTTGAAATAGAGCTTTGCTTTGGCTGGGTGCGCTGCCTTGGGGTGCTGCGCTGATGCGTTTGCGCTGGACACGTGGCGTGTAGCGCGCAGCGCAACGCAACTGCGCTAGCGCTTCCGTGCTGAAGCGTCGCTTCTTCAAGACAGAGCTTTGCTCTGATCGGGGAAGGACGAAGCGACGCTTCATCTCCTGTCTCGGAATTCGAACGGAAATTCGCTCCAATTAGGGTAAACTGCCGTGACGACTCTTGGGAGTCGAAGAGGCACTTGAGGCCTATAAATAGGACCTTTGGTCCCCTCCAGATACTTATCATCTTCCAGATTTCCATTTTCGAAGACTTTAGAGCTTTGTTCTTGCCTTTAAGAACTCCGGTGCCTTGCTTCTTTTTTTTTAAAGTTTTTTTTAGAAAAACTTCAGGTAAAATCGATTCTTAAATCAATCTTAAACAGCAGAGCTCTCGTCTAGTGGGTTTCATCTTTGAACATAGTTTTGCTCTATAGGAATTTAGTCATCCATGTATGTTATGGCTTTTCTATCGTTGATCTTCCTGTAATATTTTCTCCAGGCATAATGGCGGCGGTGCATCTATACAGTCTGCACGAGTTCATTACCTACGATGATATCCGCGCTCAGGGTCGTCAACAAAACCAGGAGTTTACAGACGCTGAATGTGCAGATGTTATGGGTCGTCTGAACGCAAGCGGCGGTTGGCTGTTGCCTCGGCGTTCGGCTATTTTGAAAGTCGTGCTGGGAGCAATATGGAGGGCACTTCCGGGTCTTCATGAGGCCCTACCACTCAATGCGCTGGATGATGCCGAGGACAAAGTGCATTCAGTGCACCTGACAGGGCTGATCTCAAAGAAACGCCGGAACGACCTCGTTGACATCCTGCATCAAGTGTTTCAGCAGACGACGATCGTTGCTGCTTATCAAAGGCCGGAAGGGCTTGCCGATGATATCGACACCGAGGAGCGCGAAAGACTGCGCATAAGAATAATTAGAAAGGCCAGAAGAACTCTGGATGGCCTTACTTTTGATTTCCTCAATCCGTGCCCTGGATCCGAGGTTATACCGTTGTAATAATTTGAACAATGTTTCTTATTCATTATTCTTATGCTTGTAAAAAACTTTCAACGGTATGAATGAAAACCCTCCCCTTTTCTATTTAAGCTTGTCTTATTTCTCGTCCTGAATCTTCTGTGCATGCATAAATGAATGCGTCACGCACGCCAGATCAAATGTAGACCGGATATTCTTTCTGTCACCTTCTTTTTTTTAATGTCAGTAGGCTGTCTTAATAGCCATGGTTGATGGATGCCTAGAAAGAATATTCCGACTTCCTCAGGAAGTAGCGATGGCTTAGGCCGCAGGTTCAGGTTTACCACCTAAGACTTTTCAATTCTATGAGCCGTGAGGGTCTCATAGAGGCTTTTCTCCCTACGGATCGAGAGGATCTCATAGGTGGATTTTCTCCTTAGGAATCGTGAGGATTCCTAAGTGTGGTTTTCTCTTATAAGTCGTAGGGATCTTATAAGAGAATTTTCCCTCTTACGAGTCGAGAGAATTCGTAAGCGGTTGTTTCCCTCCTCGTCGAAATTCAACTTCGGAGAGTGAGACCCGTGAATAGTATGCAAGAGACCATTTTGGATTGACTTGTAGGGCCCCATTGCTCAAGAAGCAAGCTTTTCAATCCTTGCTGTCTGAGACTTCTTCTTACAAATTGAGACGAATCAGAAATTTGCTCGAGGAGAGGGTGATGGCTCTGCGAGTTGACATGAGTTAAGAGGCTCTCATCACGGAGTGTTTGTATCCGTGAGTCGAGGAGTTTTGCTAGGGATTATTTTTTTCCCAAGCGCCAAGGATTATTTGTTTCCCTGGGGTTTGAAACGAGTCGAGAATTCCTACGGAGGCACTGGTGGCTCTGCGGGTCGACGCGGATCAGGAGGCTCTCGTCAAGGAGTGTTTGTATCCGTGAATCGAGGAGTTTTGCTAGGGATTATTTGTTTCCCAAGCGCCAAGGATTATTTGTTTCCTTGGGGTTTGAAACGAGTCAAGGATTCCTACGGAGGCACTGGTGGCTCTGCGGGTCGACGCGGATCAGGAGTCTCTCGTCAAGGAGTGTTTGTATCCGTGAGTCGAGGGATTTGCCAGGGATAATTTGTTTCCCGAGCGCCAAGGATTATTTGTTTCCTTGGGGTTTGAAACGAGTCGAGAATTCCTACGGAGGCACTGGTGGCTCTGCGGTTCGACGCGGATCAGGAGGCTCTTGTCAAGGAGTGTTTGTATCCGTGAGTCGAGGAGTTTTGCTAGGGATTATTTGTTTCCCAAGCGCCAAGGATTATTTGTTTCCCTGGGGTTTGAAACGAGTCGAGGGTTCCCACGGGGGCTCTGATGGCTCTGCGGGTCGACGCGGATCAGGAAGCTCTCGTCAAGGAGTGTTTGTATCCGTGAGTCGAGGAGTTTGTTGGGAGAGTATGGCTCCCTCTTTGTTTACGCCCTTGGATTGTATACAGGGATCGATGTGATCTTAACTGTAGGGCCAAAATTTTATCATCATTATTTTTTTTTGTTTTATTTCCGCGATGCTCTATCATTTCAGCTTTTATATCGCGAAGGTCGCGATCGCCCAATCATTTCGGCTATTTTTCGCGGTGCCCAACCATTTCGGCTGTTTATTTTATTTTTACTCGCTGCTTTTTATTGCGAGTTGCCCCATCATTTCGTCTATTTCGCATGCATACATTTTACTTGCTGCTTTTTATTGCAAGTTGCCCCATCATTTCGGCTATTTCGTATGCATGTGCGGCCTACTGGCTTTTCGCCGTAAACCTGAAATTGGACACCGATTTCGGCATCAGCATCGCTACAACTGGGATATTGCTAGGAGCGAATCATCATTTGCCTCTGTCGTTGTCGAACAAAGGAGGCTTAGCGACCAGGGTTAAGGTCCTGTCGACTAAGGCTTTTAACTTCATGAGCCGTAAGGGTCTCACAAAGGTATTTTTCCCTACAACTCGTGAGGATCTTGTAGATGCATTTTCTCCTTAGGAATCGTGAGGGTTCCTAAGTGTTTTGTTCCCCTGTAAGTCGTAAGGATCCTACAGGAGGGTTTTCTCTTTGTAAGTCGAGAGGACTTACAAGGGTTGTTCACTATGCGAACATATTCCCAGTCATGGATGAGACTTGGTTAAGGAAATGTTGATTCGCGCCCGTGGATTGTATACAAGGGTCAGTATTGAGCCTCTTGTAGGGCAATATCGAAAGTTGTGGGGGTTGCTTAAGCACAGGTTTAGATCTCTGTAACTTAAGACTTTCAAACCTTACGAGCCGTGAGGGTCCCATAAGAGCGTTCTCCTTACGAGTCGTGAGGATCTCGCAAGTGTATTTTCTCTTTAGGAATCATGTGGATCCCTAAGTGTGTTGCTCCCTTGTGAGTCGTAAGGATCTCACGCGGGTGGTTTCTCCTTACAAGGTCGAGAGGATCTTGTAAGTGTTCTTTAACGAGGTTGCGCCCTTTCAGGTTTTCACAAACACTAGCCGGTAGTCCTGCTGTTTTCACTCACGGAGCCCTTTCGGGTTTTCATCCGTGCCCATTTTGCTTATGGACATACCATCTCTCTTTTTTTTATTCTTTTTATTTCCTTTTTTCTCTTTTTTTTACGAGGTCGCGCCCTTTAGGGTTTTCACGAACACTCGCCGGTAGCCCTGCTGTTTTTACTCACGGAGCCCTTTCGGGTTTTCATCCGTGCCCCTTTTTGCTTATGGACATACCGTTTTTATTTTATTTTATTTTTATATTTTATTTTCATTTTATTTTTTTTTATCTCGTCAGCCTAAGGATGCTGCGGTATTAGTTTAAAGACGTTTCGGTCTGCTATTAGTTTAAGGACATTTCGGTCCACTGTTAGTTTAAGGACATTTCGGTCCGCTGTTAAGAAGCTGGCTACTGCTTATAAAGTTTGAGCTTAGGAAGATAGCGAGCGGACATAGTCGTCGTCATCTATCGTTGACCTAGGCTGTGGCTTATTAAGCGTAGTATTTCTTTAAAAAGCGACCGTTTATCGGCCTGAAAGGCCTCTCACCGTGCATGTCCATGAGTAGATAGGCCCCACCCTGGTAAACTTTATCTATGATGTACGGGCCTTCATAGTTCGGCTCGAATTTTCCCCGCTTGGCGCGATTGGGGATCATAGGCCTTTTGACCACTAGCACGAGTTCGCCTTGGTGGAATGTCCTCGGTCGGGTCAATCTTTCGTATGAGCGCATCATCTTTGCTTTATAAGCTTCCAGATTTTGTTGCGCTATGAGCCTAGTTTCATCAAGGGCGTCAAGCTCCTCAAGCCGAAGGTGAGCATTTTCTTCGTCTGTTAGCTCGTGGTGAACTGCCACTCGTAGAGAGGGTAACTCTATCTCAAGAGGAAGTACTGCTTCGGTACCGAACACCAACGCGTATGGCGTTGTGTTTGTAGCTGTCTTGAATGTGGTTCGATACGCCCAAAGAGCTTCTTGCAGTCTCTCATGCCAGTCTTTCTTATTTCGGGACACTGTTTTTTTTATAATTTTCGTCAAGGTCTTGTTGAAGGCCTCGGCGAGACCGTTAGCTCGTGGATTATAGACTGAGGAATATCTCCAGTCTATGTTATGCTGCTGTGCGAAGCGGCTGATTTTATGACTTCGGTAGGCTGGCCCGTTATCGGAGATGATCCGCCTCGGAGTTCCAAACCGATATATGACGTGCGTTTTGAAGAAATGGAGGATATTCTCCGTCTTCACTTCTCTCAATGGTACTGCTTCTGCCCACTTAGAGAAGTAGTCAGTTGTCGCTAGGATGAAACGATGTCCTTTAGACGATGCTGGTTCGATGGGGCCGACTATATCAGTCCCCCACATTTCGAATGGCCAGCTAGCTACCGTTGGATGTAACGGATTTGGGTGCTGGTGGATGAAGTCCCCATGAATCTGGCATGAGTGACATTGCTTCGCATATTCGATGCAGTCTTGAATCATCGTGGGCCAGTAATAGCCCATCCGTTTGATCTTCAACTTCATCTTTGGACCTGCTTGGTGAGAACCGCAGATTCCGTCATGAACTTCCTGAACGACTCTTTCCGATTCGTCTGGCCCTAAGCATCTCAGCCACAGAGAATCGAATGACCTCTTGTATAGAGTATCATTGACGAAGGCGAAAGACAGAGCTCGTTTTATGAGTTGATGTCTTGCGGACGCATCTTCGGGCACTTGGTGGGACTTGAAGTAATCTATAAAGACTTCCCTCCAATCTTCAACCTTCTCATGTTCTTTTATTTGCAAGGTCGCTTGTTCAGTCACTCCCTTCTCTTCGGGTGATTCCGAAGGTATTTCTGCGGGGGCGAGCGCCTGACGACTTTGTACCATGATTCTAACGTCATCGAGGTTCTCGTCAGCCATTTCTTTAGCGAGTTTGGCCAACGCGTCCGCTTTCCTGTTATCCGCGCGTGGTATGCTCTCCAAAGTATAGGAGGGAATTTGGGTTAGCAGTTGTTGCACCTTTTCACCGTATTTTACCAATTCCGGTTTGCATGTTTGGTAATCGCCGTTTACTTGACTAACGACCAGTTGCGAATCTCCGTATATGAGGAGGTTCTCAATTCCCATGTCAATGGCGATCTCGAGGCCTGCTATCAGAGCTTCGTATTCGGCTTCGTTGTTTGTCCTCGGTTCCGTCAGGGAGAACGCGTAGCGCATTATCCCTCCTTGTGGAGTTATAAAGATGAGTCCTACCCCCGATTTGATTATAGGGGTACTTTGTTTGCGCTTCTTCACGGAAGATGCTCCGTCAAAATAAAGCTCCCATCGGGTATTATCACCATCGATCGCATCAAACGCATGTTCGTCTGGAAGATCGCAGTTTAAAGGAGAGTCGGCTGGTATCGGGTGCTCAGCAAGGAAGTCAGCGATGGCCTGGCCTTTTACTGCTTTAAGTGGTCGATATGCTATCGAGAATTCCATTAAGAGCAGGGCCCATTTAGCGAGTCGTCCTGTCAATATGGCCTTTGACATTAGATATTTGAGAGGGTCCACCTTTGAAATGAGATAGACTTCATGCGCTAATGCGTAATGTCTAAGCTTTGTTATTGCGAAGATCAACGCCAGGCAGTGTTTTTCAATGGGGGAATAATTGCTTTCTGCCCCCAGCAGCACTCGACTTAAATAGTAAAGTGCTCTTTCTTTCCCCTGGTCATTCTCTTGTGCACATAATGCGCCCAAAGAACCTTCAAGGGCGGCCGTGTAAAGAATGAGAGGCTTTCCCTTCACTGGAGCAGCCAACACTGGAGGGTTTTGCAGGTACTGTTTGATCTCGTCTAGTGCGCTTTGGCACTTTTGATCCCAGACGAACGGGGTTCCCTTCTTCATCAGGTGGCTGTAAGGGCGGCACTTTCCCGAGAAGTTGGCTATAAATCGCCGTATGTACGCGAGCTTTCCTTGGAGAGACCGCAGCTGTTTGAGAGTTCTCGGCGGAGGCATTCCTATGATTGCCTTGATCTTGGACGGATCTATCTCGATACCTCGGTGTCGAACGACGAATCCTAGGAATTTGCCCGAGGAAACCCCGAATGCACACTTCAGAGGGTTCATCTTTAAGTTGTATTGTCGAAGACGTTGAAATACGGTCTTCAGATGCTCGAGATGTTCCTCATATGATTTGCTTTTAACGACGAGGTCGTCAATATAGCATTCAACAATTTCGTGTATAAGGTTATCGAAAATCTTCGTCATGGCCCTTTGGTAGGTTGCACCGGCGTTCTTTAAACCGAAGGGCATCACCTTGTAACAGAATATTCCCAAAGGAGTCCGGAAAGCCGTATGTTTCTGGTCTTCAGGGTGCATTTTTATTTGATTATATCCTGATGAGCCGTCCATGAATGAGAAAATCTCATGCGTGGACATATTGTCTATCATTAGTTCGGTGACTGGTACTGGGAAATCATCCTTCGGGCAGGCTTTGTTGAGATCCCTAAAGTCCACGCATATGCGCACCGTACCATTTTTCTTCATCACTGGGACGATATTAGCGATCCATTCAGGGTATTGAACCTCTTGGATGAAGCCGGAGTCTATCAGCTTTTTGACTTCCGCGTTGATGCTCATTTCGAGCTCAAGCCGCATTCTTCTCGGCGCTTGTTTGACCGGCTTGACACTCGGGGATATTGCCAGTCTATGTACAGCAACTTCTGGATCAAGTCCCGGCATCTCGAAATAGTTCCATGCGAAGCAATCTTTATGCTGTACAAGGACGTCTTTTAACGCAGCCACCTTTTCCTCGGACAGCAGCTCGCTGACGAATGTCGGTCGTGGATCGTTTATCGTCCCCAACTCAATTTTCTTGAGGTTATCCGCAGTGGTATGTATGCCGTCCTCCAGTTCTTTCGGAGCTGGGGGAAATTCTGAGATCACCTCATCATTGCTGTTCTTGAAGCACCAGGGAAGGCTGTCCACATTCTCGGACTCTTCTTTTAATATCGTTATCATACGACAGGTGCGAATTTTCTTCCAATCCCAATGCGGAGTTGGTTCTGTTCTTGTGTTTTCGGGCTCGTGCTTTTGTGGTGGCGCTACCCTCCAGTTGTTGGACAGAGCGAATTTACCAAGCTGATATTGATCTTCGACCCAATTCTTGAAGGTGAAGCAATCTTCAAGAGGATGACCTACTACTCGATGGTAAGAGCAATAGTCCGGGTGTGAGGCTTCGCCTGCTTGTTCCGGGTGCTTGGACTCCGGCAATGTAAGCATTTGATGTTTTAGAGCAAGCTCAAATATCTTCCTTGTTTTGTTCCGAGGAAAAGAGTATGCTCGACTCATTTTCTTCATGAGGGCTAAGTCAATAACGCTCGACTCTCGGATACGTGGTTTCTTAGCTCTGCCTTGTGATTGTTGAGCGTCTTTTCTGCCCTCTGACTTGTTTTTGCTTTCGCGTCGAATCTTTTTTGTAGCAGGTTGAGCGGCCTTTCCATCCTTCATGGCCTGTCGGAGAAGGCGTTGCGTCTTGGCTTTCTCATAGATGGCCGTCTCGCGATTGTGGTCATCTCGGACTTTTTGACCAGCTTCCCTTATAAGCCTGTCCATTTGTTCTTCAAATGATGGACCGGGCACTTTTTCATCAGGAACGTTTACTGGCTTAGGGTTAGCGTCCTCCCATTGAGCGTCCGCATCTTCATCGAAGTCATACATGACATAACAGCTATTTACTAGCTCTCGTTTCTTTAGTCGGATGTACCCAAGCCCTTTTGTTTCCATTCTCCCGTTAGGCAGTTTGCGTTGGGTCCCGGGAACATTCCAGACCCTGTCATAGAATTTGGCCTCTCTAACGGTCTGTCTGAAGGATATCCCCTGGCGTTTCAGCAGTTTCTTCAAACCTTCGGTATAATATCTGGGAAGACGGATAGGCTGAAGCCTGTCGAGCGTGGGATCCACGCCATGCCAAACTTCTTTTTCCACCTTGTTTTCTTCAGAAGGGTAGAATAGGATTGCCTTCTCGTTTTCTCGCCTGGGAGGGATATAGAATGTCCGCAGCTCTTCTACACTGTAGATATTAAGTGCGTTCAGTTCTTTATGATGTTTAGGCGGCACCATGGCGACTTGCAGACTTTGCTCTTCATCAGCGGAAGCTTGTATTGAAGGTCGAGCAGAGAATACGACATGGACCTCATCCTCCGAGTCACTACCAAAGACCAATGTAGGAGTGGACGGTCCTGGCTTGTTATGTTGGGGCGGACCCGAATAAACGATCTCCTCTTCTTCCTCGGTATCACTGCCGAAGACAGGGATGGTGGCGTTAGTTTTATTTTCCGGCTTGTGACACTTCTCTGTGTCTTCGAAATCCGGCAAGAAGTATTTAGCATCTTCATATTTGCGGACCTCGTTCACAGAGAACGGGTTCAGTTCTCCCATCACGGTATACTCGAAACCATCCTTAAAATACTTCATACACTGATGTTGTGTAGAAGGGATGATGTTGTACTCGTGTAACCATGGTCGGCCGAGCAAAGCGTTGTAGCATGTCTTGGCATCTATGACGTGGAACTTAATGTCCGTGACGAGTAATCCGAAGCGTAGCGTCAGTATCACAGATCCAAGAGTCTTTGACGATTGGGAGTCGAACCCGGATATGGTGATCTTGTCCCGAGCAAGGTGCTGGACGCTCATGCAGATTTCCTTCAACACCCGCACGTTAAGTAGGTTAACAGACGACCCGTTATCGATCAGAATTTTGCCTATCTTTATATCATGGCAGTATCCCGAAACATAGAGAGGGCGATTGTGTTCGCAAGTCCCAAGTAGAAGGTCCTCATCGCCAAAAGTAACATCAGCCGTGTGTACTTCCTCCAACTCATCCTTCATCTTTTCCTCGGCCAGGCATGCTTGGAATTGTTCCGGGTCTTGGAGCGCCTTAATCAATGAATCTCTCGCCTCTTTTGATAGCAAAAGGGCGTCGAGAATGCTGAGCTGCGAGGGCAGTTTCCTCAGATGTGCTAAAACGTTGTAATCCACTTTATTCCTCTTCGGCGGGTTCTTGGCGGTTAACTCTTCCGCAACTCGATCATCCAAGGCGATGTCTTCAGAGGCCTTCTCTTTCCCTTTGTCTTTCTTATTTAAGGGTCCAAGATTCTTTTCAGGTAACGTCCGGTTGCGTAGCTGTATATTCTCGCAAGCCTTTGGTCCTTCTTCTTTTCCCGAAGTGGATTCTTTAAAGAGGGGGCCAAGCTCTAGCTCCTCATCAGAATCACTCCCAAATACAGGTACTTGTGATCCCCCGGCGTCAATCATGCAACAACCACCGCTAGTTTTATCAAGCACTTCGTTTATTCCGTTCTGCTCTCGGCGGGCTTTGCGCTTTTCCCGCTTAAATTGTTGCCGGTGAGTAACATATCCTTGCCACCACTTACCGAAAGCTTTGCACTCTTCGGTAGGATGCGACACCTTCCGATGGTACAAGCAATAAGAGGGGTGGTTTTCCATTTTACCCGTAATGTTTTTCTCGGAGGGTGTTAGCTTCATACCCATCGACACAGCCTTAGCGAATCTCTTCTTTATCTTGAACTTGATTTTATCTGTGGTGGGTGTATTTTGTTCTAGCGGGAGTACCGCAATTCTTCCGTCAATGCGCTGGCGTTTGGCTCTTTCGAATATAACCGCTTCGTTATCCCGATCAGCTTTGCCATTTAAGAACGCCTGATTTAAGAATGCATCAATCACTTCATCCGACGGCTCCAGAATTTTTAGTGCAGGCTCTGCCCCCAGCTTTTCGGCGCGAGGAGTCTCCTCATCGGTTGTGGACAAATGGGAAATCACATGGCAACTTGCCATATGTTCTTCAGATTCATTTGACGAACTACCTCCCTCATCTTCTTCTTGGAAGACATGGTTGAGGAACTCTTGTAGTGTAATGGGAGTCCGCGCCTTCTGGTTGTACTCTTCCAGTGCGTCAATTTGCTTTTGCAAGTCCGTGCGCCTATCGCTAGGCTTCATCGGTTTCTTGGCCTTCTTCTTTTTCTTCGAAGACTTTGACGATTGGCTACTAGTGCTTGAACCCCCATCACTGGTCTTTGGAGTTGGACGTGGCTTTAACATCCCCTCTACGACCTGCGGTTCCAATGGGCTTTTCCACTTGATCGCCGGACATGTCCGAAGATCATTTAGCATTCTCTTCGTTTTTGATGATAATACAACCTCCCACGGATTTTCTTCAATGACAGAGCATGTTGCCCCCGGCGTATTCGTCCCTTTAGAGGTGTGGGGTTGCGGGGGATTCACCTTCCATTTGTCAGATAACGCAAATTTTCCCTGTCTATACTGGTTTTCAAGCCAATTTTTGAAAACGTAGCAGTCCTCAATCGGATGGCCTAGCACTCGGTGATAAGGGCAGTAATTAGGTTCGTTGACGTCACTTGGTTGCAACGGACGTTTTGGATCTGTTAGATTTATGAGTCTGTTGCGTAATGCCAGCTCGAATAACCTCTTCGTTTTATCGTGGGGAAAGGAATAAGGACGTCCCATCCTATCCTCAAGGGGTATGTAAGGGCGCGTATTGTTTGGACGAGCGACCGGCTTCAAGTCGTTCGGTTGTTGTTGAGCATTAGCGACAATGATCACTTTTCCCTTTCCTTTGTCAGTTCGGGAATCTGGCTTTGGGAGAGGGGGTTTATGACCCATCTGGTCCATTTGCGCTAGTTTGTCAATCAAAGCCTGGAAGGAAGTCGGCTTGAAAAACATCATAAACTGTGAGATGGTTGCTTGTGGATCAAGAGTTCCAACAAACATTCCCACCGCAGGGGCTTCTTCTATGCGCTGCTCGCACTTCGATCATAGATTACGCCACCGTATAGCGTACTGAACCCATGTCTCGCCGGGTTTTACCCTGGCGTTGATTAGTGCCGTCATCGGGGTACGTTCACTGGCACTTGCAAAGCGTTGGGTAAACAGCAGCTCCATCTCCGCGAAGGTTTTAATAGAATCATTAGGGAGTTCAGAGTACCACTCGAACGCCGTATCTGATAGACTTCCGACAAACTGGCGGAGCAAAAGCTTGTCATCGCCGCCGGTGTTACCGCAAAGCGCCCTGAACTGGGCGACATGCTGATGGGGATTGCCAGTCCCTTTGTAGACATGAAACTTGGGAATTGTGTAACCCAGCGGGTATTTGATTTGGTCATACCAGCCTGGATATGGCCGCCCCGTTTTTACGACGTGGCCGGCTGCTTCGGCCGCATGATGAACCTTTATTTGCTGGGCTATGTATTCGTCCAGATCAGTCTTAGAGATTGTATCCTCTTTAGCTGTCAATAGAGCGGGCTGCGGATTTAATGTATCTCCCTTATCATCTCCAAAGACGGTTAGGGGTTCTTCAGCGGGAGGATCTTGTTGTATCATCATCCCTATCATGTCCTGGAAGAGGAGGCCCATCCGCTGTATGTTGGCCGCTTGTTCAGCAGCCTCTTTGTCCCTCTTCTCCAGTACTCGGCGAAGGAACTCGGCGTCGGTCTCTTCCTCTTGGCGCTCATCTAAGGACGTCTCAGGGTTCTCTTTTGGCCCAGTGAGTGCAGCCATTGTGGTCATCATCTCCTGGAGCTTTTGTTGCTGCTCCTGAGCCTTGGTCACTGATCGGATGAGCGGTCGGTGACCCGTAGAAGTACGGCTTTCTTCCTTTCCAGAAACCATATAAACCGTATGAACAATTATGCCCCCTGACTTGGGGCGTTTAGGTTCACCGCTTTTAAACTTTGCAGCTGACGCGGGAGCTTTCTCTGGCTTCCTTCTTTTGTGGGCCATCGAGGTTAAAGGAGCCGTTGGAGTGGGCATCCTAGCAATTGTTGCCCCCTGTTGTTTAATGGGGCGGTTTTTGTCTTTTTCCACCTTCTCCCTTTTCTGGCGATGAAAGTGGTCCGGGTCAATCACGGAGTCTTGAACTCTACGCCAAACCTTGTAAACTTTTGAGGATAGCCGTTGAGGGGGCTGTTCTTGTTTTGTTTCTGGAACTCTCTCCGCAGGTGGAGGAGATCTTTTCAAGGTAGCGGTTGGAGAGTTCTTACGTACTCTCCTCAGTAGTTCAAAGCTGTTCCCAGTTGGAACAGCAGCGTTGACTTCCACCATTGGAGCGGGTGGAGTTATCCCTGAGGGGGAGTTGCCCCCTGCTTTCCTCACTCGTCGCCAATGGCGACGTCGCGCACGACGAGCCGTTGGGACTGGCTCGGAAATCGAGGTAGTTTCTTGTTGCCCCCTGTTTGAGTGTGGGGTAACTGCCGATGTCAGCCTATCGAAGACTGATGCCTTTTGACCAGCTGGGGGAGGAGTGGGAACCGTCAATCTTGTGAAGACCGACTCTCTGATTGGAGAAGCCACTTTAACAACTTCCTGAGCAGCGGCCGTTGCCCTCTTTGGGACGGCCACTTTATAGTTCTGACCTAGCCTGGTGAAAACGGAGGCTGTCGGTTTAGTAGCGGGCGACCCGTTGACAGGGGCGGTCGAAACAGTGAGTCGGTTGAAGACCGACTTTTTACCCACTTCCGGTGCAGGTATTGGTGCAGAAAAGCTTGCAGGTGGGATCATAGTCCCGAAGAACAAGCCGGTGGTGGCTTGGGTCACCTGGTCTACCGGCAGAGTAAGGAAGGAAGCCGCTTGGGGCCCATATGCTACACCTCCTGGTGAGGTGGAACGTCCGTTGCAGCGGCATTTCGAGCAGTTGGTACAGCTAGAGGCCATTGAATCTTGAATTCTGCGCCAGGAAAAAGACCAAACCTTAGTAACTTGAAATCCGAAGGCAACCATTTAACAAACCGCGATGGGTTCGCGAGTACGACACACGAAGTGTGGAGTGGAAAGAGGAAAAGGTCCCACCGGGCGTGCCAGAATCTGTTCCCCTCCAAATGGCGGCCTGGACTTTGCGTCCATGCCTGATGTTCGGGGCAGATGCTATTTGGTTTTATCCGTCTACCTCTCCGAAGATGCCAAGTTGATTTATGGCACCGTGTGTCGGAGGTTTAGACGGATGCGGCCGATGTAGCAGACTTCGTCAGATTCCCCCTCAGGATGAGGGGTTTTTGATTGTGAGGACGCTCTTCTCTGCAGGCGCAAGCCCCTGCAGTTAATTACGCTACCGTCTCGCGGTAACAATTTTCTCCTTCTCTAGAATTTCACTTCGTGTCGTGTGTGTTCATTTTGTTTGTGGTTGCCCGTGGATTGTATACGGAGACTGAGTAATGCCGTCGCCCGTAGGACGTGGATTAGTCCAAATCCGTATTTACTTAGATTTGGGTTTGGTGTTTTCAGTTTAAGGATGCATTAGTCACGTTGCGGCTAAGATCAACTTAAACGTTCGTTAAGGATACGTTAGTCCTGTTTTAGACTACGATCAACTCAACGTAGTGATTAATTTAATGTATGGCCATCGGGACTCGTCACCTCTCTGACGTCGTTGAAGGATTACAACGACATGTATCAGAGGAGCTCGGAGATGTACCCTCGAACCAGAGTTGATTGGGAGTTTTATAATCCATTTGAATGTTTAAGGATACGTTAGCCGTGTTTGGGGCTAAGATCACCTTAAACGTTTGTTAAGGACACGTTAGTCCAGTTTGAGACTAAGATCGACTTAACGGGACCGTTTAGATCCGACAAAAGAGCATTTGGGCTCTATTGTGCCAGTTTAGGGACGTGGTGGTCCGTCGTTAGTTTCGGGACGTTTCGGTCCGATATTAGTTTTAGGGACGTTTCGGTCCGATGTTAGTTTAGGGACGTTTCGGTCCGATATTAGTTTAGGGACGTTTCGGTCCGATATTAGTTTATGGACGTTTCGGTCCAATGTTGGGTGTGTGGCCGTTGGGACCCGTCACCTCTTTGACGTCGTTGAGGAATTACAACGATGGATGTCAAAGGAGTTCGGAGATGTACCCTCGAACCGGATGTAGATTGATTTAGGAGAGCCATTTTGCTCAGCCAATTTAATTTAAGGACTTATGGCCACGATTGGGCTAAGTCCAGTAAAAAAAAATGTCCAACATTACTTTTGCATTTCCTTTTATTTTTATTTGGGCTTTGCCCAGAAAAGATGCAGGGCATCAATTTGTTTTGGGCTCTGTTTCTTTATGAATGATGCAGGGCATCAATTTTATTTGGGCTCAGCCCTTGCTTTGCAATTTATTTTGGCCTGCTAGGTCTTTTTGATTTGGGCCTGGCCCTTCAAGTACTGCATTGCATTTGTGCAAAGCACCAAGAATCTTTTAGATTCAAAGAAAGGAGTGCAGAGCACTTTTTAATTTCTTGATCTAAATTTAGATCAAAGAGAAGAAAAAAATCTTTTCTTTCTTTCTATCTCAGAGAACCAGAGGTTCTCTAGCAAGTGCAAGGCACCATTTTTTTTTATTATTATTATTTATTTATTTATTTATTGAAGATCACTGATCTTGTCTTTTAGATCAATGATCCATTCCTAAGAGAATTTTCTCTTATTTCAAAGGTTTTTACCTTCTTTTTCTTTTGTGTTCTCAAGAAGTTCTCCAGAGCTCTTTTCTCTCTTTTTTTTTTCCAATTCTCTATATCTTTGAAATGGGGTCTGGGGTCCTTTTTATAGTGCTCAAAAATCAGTTAGATTTGTTAAAAGATCTTTTCTGAGTGATTTTGGGGAATTTTCCCCACCGTTGGATCTTTGATCCAAAGGCCCCTGTTTTACAGAAGAAATCTTCTTGTTTAAACAAGAACAGAAAAAATATCCTTAAATCTTCACTCTGTTGTTGCGCAACTCACCAGCGCGTGACACGTGTCGCGCAGTGAAGCGCTTGCGCAACTGCGCGGACACGTGTCACGCAGTGAAGCGCTTGCGCAACTGCGCGGACACGTGTCGCGCAGTGAAGCGCTTGCGCAACAGCGCTTGCGCAACTGCGCGGACACGTGTCGCGCAGTGAAGCATTTGCGCAGCAGACACGTGTCGCGCAGTGAAGCACTTGCGCAACAGCACTTGCACAACAGCGCTTGCGCAACTGCGCAGACACGTGTCGCGCAGCGGTGCGCTTGCGCAGTTGGGCTTGCGCAACTGCGCAGACACGTGTCGCGCTGCCGTGCGCTTGCGCAGTTGTGCTTGCGCAACTGCGCAGACACGTGTCGCGCAGCCGTGCGCTTGCGCAGTTGAACGTTGCTTATGTTTTTTAAAGAGCCTTGCTCTGATTGGACGTACTGCCTTGGGCGTTGTGCTGCCGTGTCAACTTCTGACACGTGGCGCGTTGCGCGCAGCGCACGGGAACTGAAGCGTTGCTTCAAAATTTGAATTTTCAAAATTCAAGCAGAGCCTTGCTCTGATTGGGGGAACACTCCTGGGGAAAAATTTCTCAGCCAACAAGAGAGACTGGAATCTCAAACTTCACGAGATATTGCGGGCATATCGTACCATGCACCATACTCCAACTCAGTCCACTTGATACTCACTACTCTTTGGAGTGGAAGCAATCCTCCAGCTCGAAGTCGAAATTCCAAGCCTAAGAATGGCCGTCCAACACGAGTTGACGGAGGACGAAAACGTCCTCCTTCGGCTCGAAGAGCTTGACGCCCTCGAAGAAAAGAGGCTCGTGGTGCAGCAAAATCTGGAGCTATACTGAGCCCAAATATCACGGGTCTATAACAAGATGACCCATCTCCGTGCTTAAGAAAGGCGAATTGGTGTTGGTCCTCAAAAGGCCAATCATCCCCAATCAACATGCCAAAGGAAAATTCAAGCCAAACTGGGAAGGACCATACGTTATCGAAAAAGTGTTCGATGGAGGATCATATCAGCTGATAAATGCCGAGGGAAAAAGGCCCATGCCACCCATCAATGGCCGATATCTCAAGAAATACTACACATAAATGCTCCAAGTCGCAGGCGAATTGAGCACACCGGCCTTACAGTCTGGATCATACATCCTGTAAAACCGTATACAATCCACGGGCATAAACGACCCCTATCTTTTCCAAGTCCTATCGGCGAGACCACATTTAAAGTCTTACCAGCAATGAAGATTCGCCAATGTAAAAAAAAAAGGTATGTCCACAAGCAAAACGGGCAATGATGAAAACCCGAAAGGGCGCAAACTCATGAATAAAGAGATGAAATACACTCGCAAACTCCTCTTGACTTTGTGAGGAGAAAATCCCCGCGTGAGATCCTTACGACTCACAAAGGAGCAACACACTTAGGAATCCCTATGATCCCTAGGGAGAAAATACACCTGCGAGATCCTCTCGACTCGTAGGAAGAAAATGCTTTTATGAGACCTTTATGGCTCATAAAATTGAAAAGCCTTAGGTTATAGAGATCTAAACCTGTCTTCTAAGCTATCGCTCTCCAACGGGCAACGGAAAATGATGAGTCGCTCCTGGCATTGCTTCAGTGTTAGTGGTGCTGATGCTGACCCAAAAACTAAATCCCAAGTCCTCCCAGGGCAAATGATGAGTTGCTCCTGGCATTATTCTAGTGCAGCAATGCTGATGGTAAACAAAATCCAAATTCCAAGTTTCTCTCAAATTCAAAAGTCCCGCCAAATAAGGCAGAAATCAAACAGATTAAATTAATGTCCTACCCGGTAGCGCTTCCAAGCTCAAAAGTCCCGCTGGACGGGTAGGGAACTCCTAAAATAGTGATGGTGAGCGAAAACGAGAATGTGAATAAGTAGGTGTATGAAGAATAGTCACATTCTCGTATGGGATAAGAAGAAATGGTGGTGGTTCAACTTCTTCGGGTGGAGATTGATTAATCACAAAATCCGCGTCGTTTAGGAATGCGAGTTCGTCGGCGAAAATATCTTCGAAACTTTCATCGATGGTCCGATTGAACGTTTCAATATCAATAAGTGTCGCGCCAGAATTCAACACACTTGATTTGTAAAAAAATATGGAGGTAGGAGACTCGAAAAGCTCATCTACCTTATTCTTAAAAAAGTCTAAATCAAGTTGTCTTTCTAGAATTATCGAACTCGAAATATCGGAGTATGATTTATCAAAATTCGATAAAATTAAAGGAAGATTAGAAGAAGAACCAAAGAAAATGGGTGATGAAATGGGTAAACGAATTTGTGTGTTGAGTATTGCTGCACCAGATGTGGGAAATGAAGGCTGAATATTGTTCTGCTTTTCGGTCATGCATTTATCATCAATTTCTAGACACATACGGGGTTCGGGAAAACAGTTAATAGTTCGAGATGATGTTCACACGGAGGTGAAAGGACATGATGAATTGGTGAGAAAAACTCATCCAAAACTGTAGGTCCATTATCCAAAATATCCCCAGCGTCAATATCTTCAATCAAGTGAAGGTTAAAATTCTCATACACCTCATCAAAAGCATGGTTTTCAATCAATTTCGGTTCTAGAGTGGAGGAGTAGAGATCACAAGGATTGGGTGTGGTTTCACTTGAAATAGACCCTTCACAATCAGGTAAATCAAACACTACAAAGTCGCACAACTCATTAAACATTCTATCTTCAATCGGTGAATCATTTGGTGTACTCAATAGATCTGTGAAACTGGAGTTGTGGATTTCAATTTGGGATGGGGAGGTTTGATTTGTAAGGGTGCACCACTCTCTCTCACTATCCAAATTCTCAATTTGTCCTATGTCTGTATCATACGTTGGAAAATTTTGAGCCAGTTTAAAACTAGTTACTCGTTTGTTTTGTTGTATGAGGGCGGCCATCGACGCATTCAATTCCTCTATGGCGCGGCGCGACGCTACCCGATATTCTTCCACGGTCCTTTCAAGACTAGACATGGGTCGGTAAGGGGTTTCAGATTGAAATTCTTGTGGATAGGTAAAACTCACAAATGACTAATTAGAAGAAATGTCCAGAGAAGGTGTAAAAGTCGGGTAGGATTGATAGGAATCGAATGGTTGTGAAAATTGGGTAGGAGTAGGATCAACATTGTGATAAGAAGAATATTAATATTGGTTGGTTGGTTGGCGAATGGCAACAGATGCCATATACGCCGCAAAATGAGTAGCAAAATCTTCTTTAGAAAGTGGTGGTGTTTTTTGTCCCAACGGTTTGACCGGATTGAAACTTTGGCTGTTAGTCCTCACTATATACTCAGCGATGGATATGTGTTTAGGAGTTCCCTCACACACTTTAGACGGAGTATCAACAGAAGAAGATGTAGAATTTTGAAGCGGTTGATAGGACCTGGAGTGAGCTGTCCAACTGTTTCTTTCCGCTTGCTCTATCCGATCTCTTAAAAACATGGTAGATTCAGAATTTTGACCAAAGCAATTACGAAAACAAGAAATATCTTGTTCTGGGTAGCAAAGCTCGGCAAGAGTGCGTCTGTTTGGGTTACCCATTATAAGAAGGAAAGAGGAAAGAGGAAGGGGAAAGATTTAAGCTCTAGTTGGATTGTTTTGCTTTGAAAGTGGGACTTGAGGGTTGACTCGACAAATCACAAAATGTATAAGCAAACTCTAAAACTAAGGTCACCTAGGTCAAGCACTAGACCGCTCCTAGACTTCCAAAAGACAAACCGCAGGATCAATCATCTACCACCTCTTTATTACTCTTGTAGCCAGGTAAGTGCCAGGTAAATGGGAGGTATCCGCTGTACAAATCACCGAAAATAGCGGGTCTAATTAAGTAACCACTTTCCATAGTCATACTTGCCTTAGAAACCACAAAAGAAATACGGATAAACGATAGATTACCCACGACCTTCCTCTGTCCTTATTGAGTGTGACGGTCCTTAGGGCTTAGTCTAGATATTTTTTAATTAATGTAGGGTGATGCAGATGCTCGTTTAGTGATTTGTGGGGCTTAGGAAGGGTGATGAAATCCCCACCTAATTTTAATTTTTGTCTTGCCCCTTAAAGTTCGTATTTAAATATGCAAAAACAAGCCGCAAAACAAAACACGCAAAAAGATTTTTTGAGCGGCGATATTTTGCAAAGAATCCTGCTGAAAAATATATTATTGGATTTTCTAGAGGAGAGAGAAAGTATAGAGGAAGTTACCAAAGAAATTTGGATGCACAAATCCCTAACTCTGCCGCCCAACCGCGGTTCCGCCGCAAGAGGGAGGGTTCTTTGTAAAAAAAAAATTTCCACAGTGCCTGCCTAGTTCCTCTGGACCTCTCTGAAAGTTTCTGAATCTTGATTTCCTTACTCTAGTGTCTTCAGATTCCCACGCAAAAATCGCACACTAATCGTTAAATATGCAAGTTGCGGTTTTGTTTTATTTTATGATATGTATCGAACAAGAATTCAACACGAATAGTAAGAAAAAAATATTACGCACGTATCCCCGGCAACGGCGCCATTTGATTGATTCTATGTGAGTGTGTGTAGTAATCACAATCAATAACGGTGTCGCGTGTATCTAGCCGAGATGAGTACAGGTCGTCCTCAGGGATATATGGAACCTTTAATCTTGCTTTAGATGTGTTGATTAGAAAAGAGGAAGAATAGAGAATAGTGAAGAATATATTCTAGATCTATATTAAACACGGATGTAGAATATATATAGTTTTAAGATCTAGTTTAAATACGGATGTAGAATCTATAAAGAAAATGCTTGTAGGGTTCGTTAGGATTTAGTAGTCATGGATGACTAATAAAGATTACTCTTTTTATCCTTTTATAGATTTAAAACTAGATAGATAGTGATGAATGAGCATTAGGGTTCTTGGAAGAAACTAGGGTTTCCCCACTATTGACCCTTGTCGTTTCATTGATCTCTATTCATGTCTAGCCCTTAACAAAACAATTGTTAATCTGATCTCAAATCGCGGTCGAGACTAGCAATAAATTGATAGCGCGTCTGATTAGGATGTTAACGATTCTTTTGATAAAGTTTATAAACTTCATAAGACTTAAAAGAAGTTAAAATATTTTCTCATCCATTGATCTACCCTAATTTTACGAACCCTATCAAGCGGAGAATTACTCGCGCATGATAGAGATAGAAGAAGAACGGATAGAGAATGAGATCATAATGTAAAAAATAAATGCAAACTAATTAATCTAATGATCTACCTTTATTAATCAACTTCATAATTACAAAATATTCGAGTTTAGATTACAAGAGGAAGAAGAAGTTGCTCTCGATCTCTGCCTCGTAGGAAGTAGATGTTCTATCGAATCTCACGTCGCCTTATCACGTCGAATCGCGGACCTGTCGTGGATCACTTTTTCTTTGATAGTGATTTGCTTCGTATAAAAGATGATGATTTCTAAGCTTATCCTTCGGTCCTTTATATAGCCCCAAAACCAGAAACCCTAGATTCCACAGGTTAAGATATGCTGTTAAGATCATGATCCTGAAATCTCACATCGTACGGCCACCAAAGCGCCGCAGATTCGCCGCGTTTACCCCTATTTGGCCGCCCTTCCACCGCGGTTTGGTGGAGTTAGGGTTCGGGATTTTTTCAGTGGCTTCACATTGACACATAGAGATCTTCTAGATATCTAGATTTTGGAAATATTTCCTGGGTCTCTGTCAATATCGATTCTTCGATTTTATTTAATTTTATCGGAAGATTTTTGATTCCCGACATCTCGATATCCCGATCTCCTGACCTGAGCTAAATCTTGCACAATATCTCCATGAATAATGTTAGTAATATTTGTTAATATTATTCTAACCATTTGTATGATGTTATATCCTGTAAAGAATCTTGATTAGAATATTTGATATGATATGCATAATAAAAATATTATATAAATATTATATGCATATATTTTCCTTTATAATGTTAATTATAATATATAAATATATGGTAAATAGTATTTTGCAGATAAACCCAAATACGTTTCATATTTATAATAAACACCTTTAGATATTTAAGAAAAATAAGGAAAATGTTATATCAAAAGTGCGATATTTTCGACTGAACATAGGTCGAGCGACCGAAGCGGTTATCCTATAACCACTTTTACCTGTCTACATATAGTCGGACTAGGGGTCTGATTCATCGTACGGGGTGCAAGCTTGTATGGAGATCCCAAGCATATCGCAGGACGATATGGCCAGGTAAGTCAATCATAGTATGATTGGACTTGGATCCATATGGTATAACTTTAATTGCATACACTCTCAGGGAGAGAATTTTATACTGTAGCTCATTGCTATATGATGTGCGCTAGGATCGTGCATATAAGGAGGTTGAGCAATGGATCCCATCTTCCTAACTGTATGAGCCCTTATGACGACCTCCTTTGCGTAAGGACGGGCAGTCAATACCCTTAGAGTGACACTAGGCTGTCTGGATAGGAATGTTATGAGTGTCTGCTATTTTGGCTGTTGTTTCATACCGCGATGACATTATACCGCACATACAGGGCAGTGTCAGGAAAGCGGGTGAATAGCAGACCTAGCTATTCAGAACCGGAGAAAGATCGATTGGAATGTCTCCTGATTGCATCGCAAGCACAACTCTTATTGACGCCATGGTGACGAAGTTTAAGAGTGTGATGGATCGAGGATTACCACAGTGTTCAAGTACGTTTCTGAGAGGGAACGAAGGTACTTGAGCAGACATGTCTGATGAGATCTGGGGTATGAGATTTGGCGAGCTTAACATATTTTTTGGTTTTATGTTATTTCTTTTAGGGTGATCCTTGTGTTGGTACTAACGGATCTAGCTGCAAGGCTACCCACTTACAGGTTCTAAACGGTCCACGCCACACCAACATGTTATGTATGGGTATGAATGAGGAAGAGAAGTAAGAGATTCTCAAGGAGATAATTGATTCAGGGAATCAAATGGTTTAGGGAACTAGCTCAGTGAGCTATGGACGGCACCCACTCGAATGTGCGAGCGGGAGAATGTTCGCTATTGGGCCCGATCTGGCCCAATACCTGCCCATATGAGTGGGTACCCTATATATATTCATATAGGGGCTAGGGTTTCACACAAGAGAGACATATGCATATAATATAGAGATTTTTCTAGAGAGAAAGCCAAGGCAGCTGTCATCTCCTGTTCTCGTCCTCTTCTACTTTGGGTTGGCTTGCGGGGTGATAAAGAGAGGGATTCTCTCTTTATTCAAAAGTGTGGTTTCCCTCCGGCCATTACTTGGAGGTGCCAAAGATCAGATCTTTTACGTGGCGTGGGTAAGGTGATCTATTGTAATCAATCGGATCAGGTATATCGTAAATCCTTACGTAGATAGATTGTATTTCTGCTGCTATGTATGTTTGTTTTGCTTCTACGCACCATAGGTGAACATTTCCCATGAGCTCTTTATAATACTCTTCTATGGTACGACGAATCTCACCTTGATCATAGTATATTCTCCAATTTTTCTCAATTTGTCGAACAATGTTATGTCTTTTCTTTTCATTTGCAGTTTTGTGAAAATACGATGTATTTTCATTCCCTTCCTGATAGTGCTCAGAAGTAGGGATTCCCCATATCAAGGCACGTGGCAGATGGCAAGTCTCACATGTGCACCGACTGGCTAGTTGAAATCTACGGAGCTGAGATAAGTACCATGCAAGGGGGACATTCCTCGGTGCCTCTCCTCCGAGATAGCATCCGACCTTTGGGAGGCCTCCCCTGAGTATGTTCCCTCTTCGCCTAACCACCATCCAATAGCTCATCTCCGAGCAATTATAGAGCTAAACTTCCTCGGCTTCCCTGCTCGTCTCCAAGCTATCCTATAGCTGAGATTCCTCAGCATCCATGTTTGTGTAACGACTCTGAAATCTCTGTACAAAATTATTTGTTTAATGTATAGAAAATGGTATTTCAGCCTGTGTAGGAGTTATAAGTTATTTTTGTTCAATAAAAACAAGAAGTAACTCGTAGCTCACTGGTAAAGTCTCTACACTGCTGTGACGTAGCTTGTGTGTTGGAATCCCATCAGTCCCAAATTTTTAAGTTTTTCTTTTTAATTTTTCGGATGCCCAAGGGTTGCACGTGCAATACACTGAGAAACGAAAAGTTTCAGAAAAATAAAACAGGTGCAAAGAGGAGTAAACACAAATCTAAACACGTAGCACAAATCTCGAAGCAAACCCTCAAGATCCGACCGCCCGTTTCCCCCATTTCCCCGCCGCCGACGGTCCAATTTGCCTTGTTTGCCTCTGTGTTTTACACACACGCCTCTTCAGCTTCCTTCTACTCTCCTGCACTGTTTGATTTTCCTGCAATTAAACAGAGACTATTCAATTCACCATTTAACATCAATTTTAATTCTTTTAATTCAATTTTTAATTTCCAAACTCTAAATTCTTCACTATAAATACCATCCCATCCCCTAGCTCTCTTCCATTCTGAAATTTCTATCAAAATTCTCTCAAACTCTCTAAGTACCAAGTGTAGTTTAGCACCCAAGTGGAGTAGCAAACCAAGCTCGACGATCGAACCCTTTCCGACGAAACCACGACCCCCGAAGGCTTCCCCTCTCTCTTGCTAACAATCTAAACCAGCAAGTCCCTTCATCTTTCTTTTTTTCACTTCGATATAATCTTTAAAACATATCGACAAAAGCGGAGTTAGCGTATAACCTTTGCCTTTAAAATAATTTTTGTCACTTTGCCATATTTAAAAGTTCATATCAATTCCCTAATATCACTTCAAAGTTATATTCACATCAAATACCTTTTTATGTAACAAAAATTTCATATCCAATAATCATATAGCGAACTTTTTCATAAAAATACCATGAATTTTAATATAACTGTATTTTCAAAAACTAGAGTATATACTTTTAGATCATTCACGGGATAATGACCTACCCCACACGCACACTATGGTTTCATAGCATGATGTTCTATATATATGGTTGGTTCAAAGAATAGGTTTTACATTAAAATACCACAGTTTTACAAAAAAGTTTCTTTTAATCGATATTTTTGGAATTCTTGGCAATTGCGCATCTACAACCCTCGTTATGGGACTCGTTAATGGATGGTGTGGATTATCGCATATACTTGGGATAGTAGAGCGAGATGCAGAACTTTTCACGGAATATTCGGTCTCGAAATGAAATAAAAATACGGGTTTTAAGAAATACGACTTTTAAAAACAAAATAAAACTTTGGAAAATTATATAAAACCATGAATCCGTATTTTCAATAAAAACATATTATGAAACCATTTTTTTTTAAAATACAAGATTAAAATTTTAATAAAATACCAACAAGTTTCCAAAAGTCGTAGTTTTCATAAAAGTACCATAAACTTTCAAAAAGCTAGGTCTATCACTAAAATACCACAATAATTAAAATACATGTTCATGACAACCCTAAATATTATAAAGCATTCTCGAGATTTATTTTTAAACCATATTAAAGTATTTTTCACAAAACCCCCTTGAGAAATGCAAATAATATAAATACAAAGTAAACAACAATAATAAATATTTAAGAACTCTAAATTAATATAGACTTAAGCGGTATCATTTCTCTTGAGCCTCGAGGAGCCGGAGAAAGTGAGTGATTTTCTATTCAGGTTAGACAACCTAATGGAATTATCAATGAAAATTGCCTTGGAAAAAGACACAAATCCTGCCGTTCATGTGCAGCAGTTGCCGATTTTCTCCCGAACATAAGATGTTTAACAGTTAAATCAATTCATTTGAAAAAGACTATAACCCGAATCTAAACTTAAACATGAAATCGATCCCAATCTACTCGAACTAGCTTGACTCGAACCAAAATTATAATTGACATGACTCGTATTTTACTCGATTCACTCGACTTCATTTTACATCTTTTGCAATCTATGGTTTCGATCAAGACATGTTATAATCAATCAATCAAATTAATTAAGTATATTATACAGTTATAGACTGTTTATATTCGGGGTGCTTGGGATAGTTTCTTGCGTGAATCCAACGGAGTTTCAGGAGTCCCGTATTAAGCTCTTTTTTATTTTACTCGAATATCAGTCGAATCGACTCCTCCACAGCCTAAAGTCCCGATACTAACACAAGAAATGGGCCCGTATTTCCTTTAATCTGGGGCCCCACTCTTGAGCTCGTGAATATTCTATGGCCGCGTTGACATTCACACTTGAAACTCAACGTTAACATAATGATCATATAGAGACCTGTATAGTATATATTTACCCATGAACATATACTTTTACTCGTCATATATATATATATATATATATTCTACACTTGCCTTTTTACTCTTACTTTATCCTTGGGACTTACCGAGCGCTAGTTCGCTGACGTGCATTCTACCCATCCTTGTTTTCTTGGAATGCTCGTCAAATACGGTCGAGACGGAGAAAGTGGAGGCCACCGAAGAGGAATACAACCGGATTGCTACTTAGGATTAGCTTAGCTTTACTTATTACTCAGCTTATGTATGCCACATGTTTAGACATTTGCTTTTATTGTATTTACTTTCCACCTAAAACTCATGTACTTGTAAATATTTGAAGTTGAATGTCAATAAAGATATTTGTTGAAAATTTTACAGTCTCCATTTATTCTTGCATTGTGTGTTATTGTTTCAATACACTTAGTATATTTATTTAGAGAATAACCTTCTCTGGATAAATATATCGCAGGCTTACCACGTCATCATTTCCTTTTACTAGGAAGGGAGGCGTGACAGCTTGGCCGAGAGTATCGAGCACGGGCTTCCTCGTAATGGCTCCATATATCTCGCCACGACGAGATCTCCGCCGCTCTATGTTCCGCATCCCACGCTAGCGTATCTCGTTATTAATGAGCGTATCTCGCCATCAATGCGGAAGTTATGCATGGGAAAAATGGGCGGCGAGAATCTCGCATCGGATCGCCCTCAGGTGACCCCTATATAAACCCTTCCTCTAGACGATTCAAGTAACTCGAACTCATTCCAATACGCCGTTACTCCGCCTAAATATTCATCGGTACTTACTTGATCGTTGGAGGGTCCTACGGTGGTTTCCTACCCTGAGACTACTTTTGCAGGTAGGTCGGCGTCAACATTAATCAACAACCCATTGAGATCCACTCTCTTTCTCTCCAAATCACAGCCCTATAACCCCGCTGGCCACAAGATCGACGGAAGACATCTGAGGGAGATTACGACTTCCATTAGTTGGCGCCGTCTGTGGGAAACGAGAAACTTTTTTCCACCAAAAAGTTGATCTTCTGCCTTAAATTCGATGGCTAGCGATCATCGCAACGAAGATCCTAGCACGAGCCATCCCATCCTCCGCAACGGAGGCGAGGGCGGTTCTACTCCTCCTCCCAAAATCGTCGAAGCCTTAAGGACACGGATCGACCGATTGGCAGTGATGGTGGACGCGCTCGCTCCTGTTCAAATTGCCAGCCACACCCGGCAATCCACCACCCATGCTCCCCAGAACGGCGGGGTGCATGAGGCAACAGACGGACATGCTTAAGTCCTCGGCTTAGCTTGTGCTAATCCTGACACCATGAAACACCAGAGATTTCGGCAGTCACGACCCCCATACAAGGAATGATTTCATGACTCGTTGGGCACCGAACAGTCCAACGCCGAGATCTCAGGACCAACCGAACTGTCACTTCAACGCTCTCTGCCTTCCCTTGCCCTCCGAGACGATGTCGGTCAGGTCGACTGATTTCAAGGAAGACCGATGTCACCATAATCACCGAGGCCGTGCACATGGCGCATGCCGGGAAGAGCCACGAATGATTCATCCCAAGGATCTGAGGAACATGATAAAGAGAAGCCGAAGCCGCTCCATCGCCCAAGCCCGAAGTAGAGAAAACTGGCACTCCAATTATGGAGAATTCTTGGGGTAGCAGCAGCGAATCGAAGTCCTCGAGAAAAAGATCGAGGACATTATTGAGTTGAAGAAAAATGAAGAAGGACGAGATTGGAATTACCATCTAAGTGGAGGATAAGTCTTACTTTTGCACATCTAAGATTAGTCTTAATTTGCATGTATACATTTTCATTCTATTACCCTGCAATTTAAGTATATATTTTGATATATTTATACTAATAATTATGTCAAGTTTTCCGAAGTGAACGATACTATGTTTGCATTTACAGGTATGTCCAGCTGAAAGAAATGAGGAAAAATTAAAATAGCTATAAAGTTATTTGTGACCTTGCACCTATAAAGTCCAAACATTATATATAAAGGGCCATATCATACAAAGATATAAAATACAATACCTTTAAGCTATTTGTGATCATGAACAATAAAGTCCAACTATATATTTAAAACTTTTTTGTTAAGCCGGCGGTCTTATATATAACGGTTTAATTAGGACGAAAATCCTATATAAATAAACAAAGTCTATGTGGGTGGGGCAAAACCCTATGATTAGGTTATTGATGGTGAGAACCCTACTTTTGTGATGGGCGATCCCCTGAAGGAAGTTTAAAGGGTAGCAACAAGTCGGACAGATGAACCATTAGAAAACAACTCAAATACATGTGGAATACAAGTCCACATTGGAGTAAGGCACTCCAAGCTCTCCCCAAAGGCAAAGTTGTTTCGTAGAGAGATCGGAATAGGTTGAGTATAAAACTTTTAATGGATCAGAAACATAGATTGGGTTTTTCCGGTCTCTTGTACCCTTTGAGAATTCATCTATGTGAGGGACTTCATGGGGGCCGCAGCAAGAGAGTTGGGCTAAATCTCTCGTTCCTTCACGAATCGATATTGGTTGCATGGTCCTTTGGTTGATATGTGACGCAAATTAAGAAGAATCCCAAAGCCCAAGAGGAGAGATCTCATTCTCACGAGATTGTAGACGAGATTGCAGCAGCAGCTAAATTAATTTGAGTTTATCTCTAAGTTAAATTCGAAGGTTTATCTCTAAGAGAATCTTAGACCCAATAAAGCCCATAAGATTGGCTCATGGTTGTATGCGCAAGTTAAAAGATTAGATTGAGTGGATTTAATTAAATCCACCGTTATCTCTTTATGCTCCTTCCTCTGTATATTAAAAATTTCTATTAACAGAGCTTTGATTGAACTGTCTGCGGCAAAGAAAAATTTAAAGGCCGAGAGATTGTCATTAGTAGAGAGATCATTGTAATTGAGAGGGTGACTGCTAATAGAGAGATTTGAAAGAGATCTACTAGGGTTGCTTGTAAACTTGATTAAAGAAATAGTAGATTTTTCAGATTCTGCTCTGCCGGGGACTGGTCATACGGTAAGTGAACCCCGTCAACAAATTCTTGGGCTTCTCTGGTTTGTGTTTTCTATTTTATTCTCGCACTTAATTATCTTCCGTTGATTAATTGCATGATTGTTGTTGTTGCGTGATTTGATTTGTCGCGAGTATTGTTCCCTGTATTGATTTTCTCCCAACACTTCTCGTCTATAGCTCGCTCCCACTGTTTACTAGCACTATCGCTTGTTGTTTCTTCAAGAGATTCGGGCTCTTCCGAATCTGTGTACAAAATGAAGATGAGGTCGATGGTGTGAAGCGGTACAAGCCTTGTTCGGTAGTCAAAAGAAATGCACAAAAGTAAGGTATTGATTATCAAAAGATTTTTTCCCTTGTGGTAAAGAAGACATCTATTCGGATGATCCTTAGTATCGTAGCGGTGGAAGATTTGCACATAGAACAGCTTGATGTGAAGACTCCGTTCCTTCATAGAGATTTGGAGGAAAAGATTTATATGATGCAACCACCGGAATACAAGGTGAAGGGGAAGGAGAACATGGTATGTTGTTAGGAATATATATGCCTTAGAGGCCATTATTGTATGATATAGTGGATGCTTGGACATATATACAGAGCACTTTCTTTCTCGACATGATAGTATACTATCTGGTTACTTTTTATCTTAACATGTACACTTATTATTATTATTCTGTCTCTCTAATACATGTTGATAAAGCTCTTAGGATGCTGGCTTGACTACCAGGACTATGACTACCAGGACTATGAGGCAGATCATACTAGTGGGGCGTGAGTATTCCGCAAGCATATCCTTTAACCGTTCCTAGTCGAGGGAATATCGAGACAGGGCATCGATATTCCAGAGTAGACTAGTGTGTACGTTTCTTGATCTTGTATGAGGCGATAGTTGATCCCACAACCATTGATGTTTGACATCAAAGATTGTATACAGGTGCCCATTAGAGAATGGGTACATTGAACAGGACTCACTGAGAACTTCTAGATGGTATCATACCTATCGTCAGATAGCAGTTCTTGGATGACACTTGTACAGGTTAGTCTGTAGACCCGAGATCGTCATAGTGCCTTGTGTGGTTCCCATTGTGCTTTGATTTCCTCCCTACCATGGCTCAAAGGAGTCATGAAAACAGGTGGATTTTGGGTACAATTCCGAGTCACATAGAGGCAGTGAGTGATTGATCTTTTTTAAAGAGAGTTTTAAGTAAAGTAACCGCAATCAGGACGGTGTCGCGAGTAGCTAGCCACGATGAGTACGGGTCGTCCGCAAAGAAACGTGAAACTTTTTCTTCCTTTAGACGAGTTGATGGAAGAAGAGTGATTGGTTGTAGTTACGGATATACTACGGATATAAGATTTATGAAGAGAAGGCTTGTAGGGTTCATAAGACTTAGTAGTAATGGATGAATAATTAAAAATGACTTATTTTATCTTTTAATAGTTTAAAACTGGATTGATAGTGATGAATGTAGATTAGGGTTCTTTTGGAAGAAACTAGGGTTTCCCCACTCTTAACCCTTGTCGTTACATTGATCTCTATTCATGTCTAGCCCTTAACAAAATAAGTGTTGAACAGATCTCGAATCGTGGTCGTGACTAGCAATAAATTGGTAGCGCGCCCGATAAGAATGTTGACATTTATTTTGCTAAAGTTTATAGACTTTAAAATGTATAAAAGAGATTAAATAATTTTATCATCCATTGATCTACCCTAACCTACGAACCCTAGTAAGCTAGGAATTACTCGCTCATGATTTGAGATGGAAAAAAGGATGAAGAAGAATACATGATTAAGATGCAAAAAGTAGTGCAGTAAGTAAATGCAGAAAGTAAATACGAAAAGACTAATAAAAAGACTACCTTTATTAATCAACTATTGCATACAACTCTCCGTACAAAGTAGATTACAAAGAACCCTAGTTTTTTCTTTCGCTCTCTCTCTTGTTGGAGATAGATGACTAGCTGATGATCACCTGGATGCGTGGATCGTTTTGGACTTCTTGATCTCTTCGGTTCGATGATCTTCAAAGTATAGCTCTCGGTCCCTTATATAGTCACTAACCCAGAAACCCTATATGCCATATGAGAATATAGTTTCCTTATAAAAAAGAAAAAGTAGAAGATGAGAGAAAGAAAGGGGAAACTACCCAATAAACAAGACTCACGTGTTAAACACGTGAGTGCCTATATGCAAAGCATATAGGCACTGCAACTAAACTTCTGATAGTCTAAATAAGCCTCACGTGTTAAACACATGAGCGCCTATATGCAAAGCATATAGACGCTGCAATTAAACAACAGATAGGCTAAACAAAGCCTCATGTGTTAAACACATGAGCGCCTATATGCGAAGCGTATAGGCGCTGCAATTAAACTACATATAGGCTAAATAAAGACTCACGTGTTAAACACGTGAACGCCTATATGCAAAGCATATAGACGCTGCAATCAAACAACGGATAGGATAAACAAAGCCTCACATGCTAAACACTTGAGGACACCTCCTTACGTAGAATTAAATTCTACTTAATGAACCATTGGATCAAGGATCCAACGGTGATTAAATATAGAATTAATTGGGAAGAATATTTTCTGTTAAATAGAGAGTTAATGGATCAAAGATCTAAAATATTTTCTATATCTTTCTAAACAGAGAAAGATTATACTCTGTTAAACTGAACACCCTTGGATTAAAAATCCAATGGTGATTAAAACGTCACCGCTCGATAGAATTTTATTCTATATATGGAAGAATATCCCTAATCTTGTTAAAAACAAGAACAATATCTTCTATAAAAACAAAAGTTCTTAGATTAAAAATCCAACGGTGGGTAAAATTCCTCAAATCAATTCTAAGACCAATTAAATCAATTGGGATCTCTTAATGAGAGATTTTCTCAGAATTAAACAAACTTCTCTCCACTATATAAAGAACCCGAGACTTCAAGTCTCAGGGGGAGAGGGACAAAGTAAGAGAGAGAGAGAGAGAGAGAACTCCCAGAGGCCTAAAAAAAGAATATATAATGAGCTTTTGAGGAACAGGAGAATTTAATTCTCAAAGAAAAGACTCGCTTCCTTGAAACACTAGGTAAAAAGAAAACACCTCTCCTTTGCCCCTCTAAGGGTTTAACCCTTCATATAAGAACTCGGTTCTTTCTTCTAGTTGAGATTTGCAGAGGCAAATCTCCCCACAAGTTGAGAATTTAATTCTCATTGGGGAGATTTTGCTCTACAAGATCCAAAACCTAGGGGAAAAGAACTAAGTTACATAAAAAAGGGGAGAAGAAGAATGGGAACACATAGGAATTTAATTCCTCCAAATATTAAGGTTTATCCCTATATAAAGAACTTAGTTCTTCAATAAAAAAAATAGCGATCCAAGATCTCCAAGGCCAAATCGTTGGTGCTTAGCACAATTTTGAAAGCCTTACATGTTTTCTATGTGAGTGCTTCAAACGAACAAGGAAAATAACCAAAACTTTCTCACGTGTTTACCACATGATTTGTTTAAGAGGAAAATAAGTAAAAGAAAGAGGAAACTACAGTACTCCAGCATCAATAAAGAAAAAGGGGACACCCACGTGCTTTGCACGAGAACCAAGTGCTTAGCACTTATATAAAAAGGGGGGAGATAAAACCCAAAGTCTAGTAGCCATATTTAGGGTGCCTCACGTGTTTCGCGTGAGCGCCATAAAACTCTATTGTTTAAAACTAGTCCAGTGCCCATATTTGTGGTGCCTCACGCGTGTCACGTGAGCGCCATAAAAGTCAAGTGTTTAACACTAATCCAGTGCCCACGTGAAATGCACGTGAGCACTATATTCCTCAGTGCTTAGCACTGTTGGAGACTACATTTTAGCCAAAATTGGCTAAGTTTTCTGAGGTTAGACCTCTTTGATACTAAAACAATCGAGCCCATGTGCTCATGCTTTCCCAAATTGACCTTAGCCTCAAAAATGACTAGTAGTCTCCCATTGATGATATCCCAAGTGATGCTCATCTTATATTTCCTAAGATAATTTTAGTCTCAAACCTGACTAACATTTCTTAGGTCTACAGCATCACCATCTTTTCCCTCAAATATGGTATTTGGTTTAAGGGTACATCTATCCACACCTCTGATATATGTCATTGTAATTCTTCAACATCTTCATAGAGGTGGCGGGTCCCGACAACCAACAACTCATTGATGCACTTCAAAATTGACGTGCACACCTCAAATCAGACTGCACCCCAAATTGAGCGTATTCCAAATCAATATCGTTGTTCATCTCGTCACGTAACAAATACACGTGCGTGCAAGATGGATAACGGACCGAGATGTCCTTAAAATAAAATCCCACCTCCAAAATGGTGATCAACGGACCGAGACGTCCTTAAACTAAAATCTCACCTCCAAAATGGTGATCAATGGACCGAGATGTTCTTAAACTAAAATCTCATCTCCAAAATGGTGATCAATGGACCGAGACGTCCTTAAACTAAAATCTCACCTCCAAAATGGTGATCAATGGACCGAGACGTTCTCAAACTAGAACTTCGCCTCCAAAATGGCGATAATGGACCGAAACGTTCTTAAACTAAAACAATGGAGCCCAAAATGCTCTTTTCTGGGATCTGAAATAAAAATGATCCTGAAACCCCGTTAAGTGGATCTTAGTCTCAAATTGGACTAATGTATCTTTAACAAAAACAAATCAAGCCCCCAAATGCTCACATACATTTAAGTCAATCTTAATATCAAAATAGATTAACGATCCTTAAATAAAAAACCCCAAATTTAAGATATACGGATTTGGACTAATCCACGCCCTATGGGCGACAACATAAATTAGTCTCCGTATACAATCCATGGGAAACCAAAACAAACAAAAACACACAAGACATGAAGTGAAGTTCCGGAGAAGGAGAAAGTCGTTATCGCGATGCGATAACGTAATTAACTGCAGGGGCTTACGCCTGCACGGAAGAGCATCCCCACAACAAAAGACCCCTCGCAAACGAGGGGGAATCTGACGAAGTCTGCTACAACGGCCGCATCCGTCCAAACCTCTGATATACGGTGCCATAAATCAACTTGGCAGCTTCGAAGAGGTGGACGGAAAAATCCAAATAGCATCTGCCCCCAAAATTTAGTGCCAGACGTCCTAACATCCCGGTCGCTTCTTTCGGTGGAGAACAGATTCTGGCACGCCTGGTGGGACCTTTATCTCTTTCCACTCCGCACTTCGTGTGTCGTGTTTCGCGAACAAAAATCGCGGTTTGCTATGGTTGCCCTTGGATTCGAGGTACTAAGACTTGATGTCTTGGTCCTGTGCAGAAAGAAGAAGTGAACATTAATGGCTTCCAGCTGCACAAACTGCAATAGCAACTCCCGCTTCGCCCCAACTGGAGGAGTGATTATGGGCCCAATTCGGTTTCCATCTTTTCAATGCCGGTGGGACAGGTGACTCAAGCCACCACTGTATTGTTCTTGGGGACCATGCTCCTGCCAGCGAGTTTTAGCACCCCAGTGCCACCACAGGAAGATCCAAAGAAGTCGGTCTTCGATCGACTTGCAACCATCACGACCCCTCTCATCGGGTCGTCCAAGTCTGCCACCTCAGTCTTCAATAGGCTAAGTCGAAGCTCAAGTGGGCCCGCAAAGAGGCTCGCGATACCCGAAGGGGATATCCTAAAACGAATAGTCCTTCCAACTCCTATTGCGGATGAAGTCGTCAAAGGTGTTTCCCTACCAGAAAATCGGCCTTCGAAAGATTGGTCATTCCCTTTCAACGGACGTCAGCCTTCGACAGGCTGCCACCAACAGAGCCCCTCATCAAAGCCGGGGGCATGATAGAGCCACTTCCACAACTGAGGTGGTCCCGTCTGCAAGAAACGCTCGATGTCGCCACTGGCGCCGGGAGAGAAGAGCTGGGGGAAACTCCCCCTCTGGATTTACTCCACCAGCTCCAATGATGGAAGTTGACGCTGCTGTTCTAAGCGGGAACAACTTTGAACCGTTAAAGAGGGTGCGCAAAAACTCCCCAACCGTGGTGCTGAAGAAATCTCTCCCACATGCTGAAAACATGGCGCAGGCAAAACCAGAGCAGCCCCCTCAGCGGCTGTTCTCCCAAATCCACAGGGTCTGGCGGAAAGTCCAAGACTCTGTGATCAATAAAGACCACTCTCGTCAACCGGAGAAAATGAAGGTTCGAAAAAAGGAAAATCATCCCTCCACCATACAGCGTGGGACATCTTTCACACAGGCGTCTATTACAATGGCTCCTTCAACTTCAACCTCCCACAAAAATAGAAGGCCGGAGGATCTCCTACCGCCGCCGGTAAATTCCAAAGGCAATAGACCCAAACGTCCTAATTCTGGGGGCATGATAGTGCACACGATTTACATGGCATTCGGAAAAGAGGAAATCCGTGATTCTATGGGTCATCGACCTCAAATTCGGTCGTTGAAAAAAGCTCAGGAGCAACAACAAAAGCTCCAGAAGATGCTGACGAAAATGACAGCACTCACCGGGTAGAAAGAAAGCCCGGAAGCGGCGTCTGAACAGCGCCAGAAGTAGAAGACCGATACAGAGTTCCTGCGAAGGGTGCTGGAAAGAAAGAATAAGGAGGCCGCGGAATAGGCTGCTAATATAAAACAGATGGCACCTTTGTTCCAAGATATGGTTGAAATGATGATCCAGCCAGAACTTCCAACTGAAGGCCCGCCGATAATCATCGAGGACGACAGAGGGGAAATATCAAACCCTCTTCCAGCTTTATCAACGGCCAGGGAGGAAACGATCTCCAAAGCTGCCCTTGATGATTACATAGCTCAACAAATACGAGCTCATCAGGAAAGTGAAGTGGCTGGCCAAGTTGTCAGAACTGGGAGACCATATCCAGGCTGGTATGACCAAATCAAATACCCACCAGGATATACGATCCCCAAGTTACACGTATATAAGGGGACTCGCAATCCTCATCAACACGTTGCTCAGTTCAGAGCTCTATGCAGCAATACCGGAGGCGGCGACAAATTGCTGTTTCACCAGTTCGTTGGCAGCCTGTCAGAAACGGCATTTGAATGGTACTCGGAGCTCCCAAATGACTCCGTCAAAACATTCACGAAAACGGAATTGCTGTTCACGCAGCGGTTCACCAACGCAAGCGAGCACACCCCGATCATAGCATTAATCAATGCCAGGGAAAAGCCAGGAGAGACCTGGGTTCAATATGCAATCCGGTGGCGGAACCTATGGTCAAAATGCGAACAACGCATCGAAGAATCTCCTGCCGTGGGCATGTTCATAGGGACTCTAGATCCTTAAGCGACTGTGTCCCAGATCATGATGTTCTTTAAGCTGACCACCTTCCAGGCTCTGATCGACAAGTTGGCCCAAATGGACCAGATGGGCCACGGACCATCCTCTTCAAAAATGAACCCTCAGAATGCAAAGGGTAAAGGGAAAGCGACCTTCGTTGCCAACACTCAACAGCAACCAAGTGACCCGAAACCGGTTGCTCGCCAAAACAACGCGCGCCCGCGCCAATCCCTAGAAGAGAAGCTAGGACGTGCTTACTGTTGGATATATGTATGCCTTAGAAGCCATTATATTATAGTGTATGTACTGATGTGTGTGTGTGTGTGTGTGTGTGTGTGTGTATATATATATATATATATATATATATATATATTCAGAGGACAGTCTTACTCGACATGATAGTATGCTATCTGATTGCTCTTTATCATATGTTCACTTGATCATGCTTTTACTCATTTGATACATGTTGATAAAGTCCTTAGGATATTGGCTTGAATACTGGGATTATGATATGGATCATACTAGTGGGACACCTGTAGTTTATAAGCATATCCTTGAAATGTTCCTAGTCGTAGGTATATCGAGACAGGGCATCGATATTCCAGAGTAGATTAGCGTATACCATTCTTGTTCCATATGATGGGCGATGGATGATCCCATATCCATCTGGTGTGGTGACACCAAAGATTGTATACGGGTGCTCAGTGAAACTGGGTACACTGAACGGACTCACCGAGAACTCCTATGTGGTATTATATCATACGTCGGATAGAAGTTCTCACGTGACACCGGTACAGGTTAGTCTGTAGACCTGAGATCGCCATAGAGTCTTGTGTGTCCTCCCACTGTACTTTGATCTCCACCCTACTACGGCTCTACTGAGTCGTACAAACAGGTGGATTTTGGGTACAGTCCTAAGGCACATGGAGGCAATGAGCGATAGGAGGGGTTTCGTCTCTCCCGGTATTGGAGGTTGATGTTGCGCTATGCACGATTGGCTATAACAGGAAGTCCCTGGCCAGGGCTGCTGAGATATTACTGATAAGTGTTATCAGTAGTTTCTCGATCTGTTATGAGCCATATACCGGCATGACTTGTTGAGTTATTGGGGTTGGCGATTCCATCCCCAGACTCGATATGCAGCAAATCTGACGAAGAGATCAGACTGTACGGTAAGTGTTGCCAGTTGGATTGACGGGAGTTTTGACAGGTTCGCTTGTTCTTCTTCTGATCGCTCAATACCCGAGTGGCCAGTACGTTTAGCTGATTGCTTGCGGCTTGTAGGTGTTTGATGTGATCATCACCTACTGCCGGTGTATTGACGAGTCTTAGAGTCCCACACAGAAGTTTCCTAGCTCAGGAAAAACGATGTGGTGTGCATATGAGATATGCGCGGGGGCTCGATTAAATGCGTATATGAGATACCGTATATTAATCGGGCGTTTACTATTGGTCGGGTCGTATGTGATATGACCGGTTTATTAAATCAAATGTTGATTTAATAATGAGTTTTAGCTCACTTTTATTAAACCTTTTCTTTATAATTGTATGCATATATGTATATACATACACATGATGATGTGTATGCATACATACATACATACAAGTGTATCATGGTTGATGATACATGGAAGATGGCAATGCAAGACTCACATGGTTAAAATTACTATGTGTATTTTTGTTTTGAGATAAAAGAAAAAGGAAATTAACTAATGACTCATTGTTTCCAAATGACTCATAGTTTCCACACTTTTCTTGGGTTGACCTTTGACTAACCCTAGGTTAATTTCCTTTGTTCTTTTAACTCATCACAAAATATCTAGATATTTCTTTTAACCATGGTTGGATGTGAGAGTGTCTCACATATATATCCTTTTGTTTTTATTTTAAAACATAACAATTATCATTATCTTCAAAAAGCTTTGCCATATTCATCTTCCTCCTTCTTCAAGCTCTTTTGAGTTTCTTAGAGTGTGAGGAAAAGAAAAAGAAAGGGTTTTTACGTGAGATAACAAACAACATAATCATTCTATACTAGTTTAGCCTATTAGTTTATAGTGTTTGCATCACTTCCTCATTGATTAAGAGCAAGGAGCTTTGGACAAAGGGACTTCCGGTGGATCGTCGTGGACTAGGAAGGATTAAAGCGAGCCATTCCAAACTCCAGGAGATCCAAGGAGTCACTCAAAAAGGTTTACAAAGGTTGTAATCTCTCCACTTAGTGATAGATTATCTAGTATATATGATACTATCAGTTGTTACCCTATATTTCTAGTTCGATTCCTAATTAAGTTTGCTTAGCACCTCTTAAAATTTAAATTGTGGCATGTGTGATGCTTCCAAACTCTATATGAGGTGATAAGGAATCCCGACAGTGGTATCAGAGCTAAGCTAGAGCTTTAGGGGTAACCAAGACGACGTTAAAAATCTCGAATGAACGAAATACGACGTCCGAAAGGTCCTCACTGGAAATTTTTCAAAAAGTTAGATTTTTTCACATTAAAAATACTCAGAAAATCGTGCATGGTATTTTATGGGCCTGCAAGAAGAACGAAGCCCTAACTCGACTATACGACCGCAGAACCGCGGCCAAAATGGTCATTTTGCGGCGGTTCCGCGGCGCCATTGGTGAGGCTTGGACTGTGCCTTCTTGTAATGGCCCGTATGTACTCGTTGCAGTCACTGGTATTTTTTAAAACTGCTCAGGTGTTGAGTTTTCTGAGAATCTTTTGGGTGATTGATCGTTCGATCAAACGTTTTAATTGCGCCTAGTAATTGTGATACGATAATTGGAATCTACAAATTTGTTTGTTGCGTGTAAATCTAGCATTTCGGTCTCGGGAGTAATCGGAAATCTTGTTGAATTATCCGACTTATTTTGAAAAGGTATTTTCATGGGTGAGACATAAATGCGAGCTTTACATTGTTAGGCATCAAATCTTGAATATGTGATATCCCGGGCTTGTGTTGCCTAAGGGCAGTTACGATTCCAATTGTTGTAGTATTTCACTTTCTTTTCTGCGACCGTAAGTGTAGTATGTGGTGTATCGCCGGTTTCGTTGCTATACATCAACGACAATCGGGGTACGCATACTTACTTATGTTGATGATATGAGATATTATGTGTTGCTGGGATGTGATGTGCATGATTGTCGTGATTGAATAGCCGGGGTTTTTATGTGAGATCATTCATGTAAAATTCATTTATATGTAATATTCTTTTATTTGGGGCAATTCCGGGTTGAGGATGATGTCACGATTGTTGTATATTATTTATTTTTCCGCATTAGGATAGACCTAAGAAGGGGGGCACAAGTGACTGGGTTCTAGGGTTCAGTGGGAGACCATCTCGAGGAGTCGAGACCGGGTATCCTAAACTCTAGAATTTGTAGGTTCACTTGCCGCTCTCATAGGGGTCTAGGGGTGTAGGCTTGGCTATTCACCGCGACCGTGGAATCCGTATTTTCTATTGATGGCTAAATACAAAATACGGACCTCCTAGATATCCTATATTATATGTGCTTCTGCTGCTTATATTCTGTGATGTGATCATTTGATATATCTGAGACGAATGGAATATTATATATATGATATATAATAGACGTTGCTTATGTTTTGCACTCACGCTAGCCCCGTCCCGGTATGCCGTTAGTTAAGTAACCTAACGGTGCATAACGGGACACCGTGACTAATGCGAATGGCATAAGCGTACGTTATATTTTCGTTTGTTTCTGTGATGGCTTTAGGACTTAAATGATGAGACTACATTAATGAGATTAATGTAAAGAAAAATGAACCTAAAAAGATGTTGTAGAATCGAATTTGAAACACACTCGGCTTTTTATGAAAAAACAAGTTTTCAAAATGCGGAGCTTAAGCCACTCCTTTTAAACCCATTGGATTCTATAACGATATCAAGTTCAAAGCGTTAAAAGTTTTCTTAAAAACTATCCGCAGCCCTCCGTCATTTTAGGAAGTAGAGTACTTAGTATTCGTGCTGCGTATTTTGACTTTAGTTAAGGCGCAGAGTACGGTAGCTAAGTGATGTCTTCCTACAACGCATATGATGTGGATTAGTTAGGACATTCATATGATTATGTTGACTTTAGTTAAGGGTCATGTGGGTGGGTTTAGTTAATCGGAAATGATGGGAAGAACTTGACTAGTAGTTATGATATGTTAACCATAGTTAAGGTCATGAGTGCTAAGGGTAAAAACAATATCGGGAGTTTCAAGAGTTGAAATTTGCAATGAGATTGCATACCTTCTATATGATAGTAGGATCCCGATCCCACTGTGAGCAAGAGTTGCTCCCGGGAGAGTTTTGCACTTTACAATTAGCTAACCCATTAAGTGTCTAGAAAGGTGTCAACGGGGCTACGCCTATGGGAAAACGAGGTTTATTCTAATTAGGTCTGTGCGAAAGAACGGGGAACCTCCCTCAAAGTACCGGCACTGGCCTGGCTTAACAGTTAGAGAAGTTGTACAATGTAATTAATCCCGGCTAGTTTTCTTTTTAAAAGGTTTTAAAGAAAATTTGATAAAAACAGTGGGAGACATCGATTTTTAGACAAGATAATAACCAATCTGATCTTTGCAAGAGCTTTCGCTGAATGAATTCTTTTCTCTCTCTTAATGGCAGATACCTGTGACAGGCCTTAAGCTTCTACTAGATAAAAACAAGCTGACCGGACCAAACTACAAAGACTGGCTGAGGAACATAAACATTGCTCTAACATATGATAAAGTATCATATGACCTCACTGCCAAAGCCCCGCCCGTCCCAGGCCCTAAATCTTCTACTGCGGATAAGGAAATCCGCAAAACGTGGGATAGTGATTGTGCTACTGCCAAATGCCTCGCGCTTGCATCGATGGATAATACACATCAAAAGCAACACGAGCAGATGGATGTTCAATCCATCTTTCTCCATACAAAAGAGTTGTATGGGGAGCAATCTCGGATCCTGAGATATGAAGCATCTCGAAAGTTGTTTCAGATGTGGATGGCTCAAGGCACATCAGTAGGTGATCATGTTTTGAAGATAACAGCTCTTACAGAAGAGCGTGAGTACCTCGGTTGGAAAATGGATAACGAATATTATACTGACATTGTTCTAAAGTCTCTTCCCTCCGCCTTTGCTCCATTCATAGTGAACTTCAACATGCATGACATGGAGAAATCACTACCCGAACTTCTCAATATGTTGAGAAGTGCGGAGAGCACGCTGAAATCGAAGTCCCCCTCTATGCTTGTAGCACAATCTTCCTCTTCCGTCCCAAAAGCCAAGGACAAGGGAAAAAATAAGAAGAAATTCACCAAACCGAGAGGAGGAATAAAGAAGGCGAAGGGGAAAGACAAATCCAAAGCTGCGGAGTCGGGGAAGGGAGAATGTTTCCACTGCAAGAAGACGGAATACTGGAAGCGGAACTGTACTGAGTACCTTGAACTCAAGAAAAAGAAGTATGGTGATGTTTCAGCTTCAGATGTGTTCGTGATTGAAAACTGTTTTTCTATAAACTCTGCTTCCTGGGTATTAGATACCGGTTCGGGTTCTCATATTTGCAATTCTGTGCAGGCGTTGAGAAATAGCAGAGTTTTGAAGACATGTGATCATACTCTCCAGGTTGGAAATGGTTCCAATGTACATGCAGTTTCAGTGGGAGAGTATCATCTAGGGTTGCCGTCGGGTTGTATATTGGTTTTGATCCCATGTTATTTTGTACCAAGTATGCTTTGTAATATTATATCCGTTTCTTTGTTAGACAATGAAGGATATCATTTTGCTGTGCAACACAATGTTATGAACATTAGACTTAATCAAGAGTTGATTGGTTGTGGTACACTTAATTACGGGATATACGCTCTTAATCAACACACAGTTTTCAACATTCAACACACAAATAAAAGAAAATTTTCAGATATAAATGAAGCTTTTCTTTGGCATTGTAGACTTGGTCATATTAATGAAACAAGACTAAACAAGCTTCATAAAGATGGATATTTAAATTCTTTTAAGTATAAATCTTATGCAACTTGGCAGTCCTGTATCAAAAGTAAAATGACCAAAACTCTGTTTACCGGACACGGAGAAAGAGCTACTGAGCTCCTTGGCCTCATACATAGTGATGTATGTGGGCCAATGTCTACACATGCAAGAAGTGGTTTTTCTTACTTCATAACTTTTACTGATGATTTCTCAAGATTCGGTCATGTGTTTTTAATAAAGCATAAGTCTGAAGCTTTCGGGAAATTCAAGAAGTACACACTTGAAGTAGAAAACCAAACAGGAATGAGAATCAAGATACTTCGATCAGATCGAGGTGGAGAGTACTTAAGTACTGAGTTCTTGGAGTTCCAAAAAGAGAATGGGATTCTTTCTCAGCTCACTCCCCCTTACACACCACAGCACAACGGTGTGTCAGAGCGGCGAAATCGTATCCTATTAGATATGATATGATCTATGATGAGTGATTCTGAGTTACCCCTCTCTTTTTGGCGGCATGCATTGGAGACTGCAGCTTTCCTATTAAACAAAGTTCCAACCAAGACTGTGTCTACCACTCCATATGAGATATGGCATGGGAAGAGATCATCTCTTAAAAGAGTTAAGATTTGGGGGTTGTCCGGCTTTTGTCAAATAGCAGAATCCAGACAAACTCGAGACACGATCGGTCAAATGTATATTTGTGGGATATCCAAAATATTCGTTTGTGTATCTTTTCTACCATAAGGAGGAACAAAAGGTGTTTGTCTCTCAGTATGGCACATTTTTAGAAAATGAGATTTTTCCAAATGATGTTGATGGCAATGTGGTAGATCTAGAAGAGGTTCTAGAGACACAAGTTACAAATGACGACTTGGCTAAACCTGATGTTGCAACAGAATCTAATGAACCTCAGCCACTCCGTAGATCTGGTAGGACTTCTCGCCCACCGGAGAGATACTACGGTTTTCTCATTGATGGTGATAGAGAAGATTGCATCATGGATGATGATGACCCTGCCAGTTTTCAACAAGCTATCACGAGCGGTGACTCTGTGAAGTGGCTGGATGCCATGAGATCCGAAATGGAGTCCATATACACCAACAAAGTATGGACTTTGGAGGATGTACCCTCTGGGATAAAACCTACAGGCTGCAAATGGATCTTTAAAAGAAAGATCGGTGTAGATGGACAGGTGGAGACCTATAAGGCAAGGTTGGTAGCGAAAGGCTTTCGTCAAAGACCAGGTTTGGACTATAACGAGACTTTCTCTCCGGTAGCCATGCTTAAATCCATTCGGATCCTACTTGCTATTGCTGCTCACTACTACTATGAAATCTGGCAGATGGACGTTAAAACTGCATTTCTAAATGGTGATTTAAATGAATGCGTTTATATAGATCAGCCAGAGGGATTCATTGACAGTGGGAGCAGCGGGAAAGCATGTAAGTTGCTTAAATCCATTTATGAATTAAAGCAGGCATCACGGAGTTGGAACATCTATTTTGATGATGTTATCAAAGAGTTTGATTTCATCAAAAATCCAGATGAACCTTGTGTTTATAAGAAGACTGTAGAGAGAACTGTCGCATTCCTCGTATTGTACGTAGATGACATTCTTCTGATAGGAAATGACATTCTTATGCTATAGTCGATCAAATCATTCTTATCACATAGGTTCTCCATGAAGGACCTGGGTGATGCCACGTACATATTGGGCATACAAATCTATAGGGATAGATCCAAACGGTTATTAGGATTGTCCCAAACCAAGTACATCAACACCATCCTAAAGAGGTTTAGTATGGAAGACTCCAATCGGGATGCCTTACCCGCTTGCCACGGAGTCACTCTCTCTAAGGACGATTGCCCAAAGTCTGATGAAGAGAGAGCTCACATGAGCATTATTCCCTATGCTTCGGCCGTAGGATCGATAATGTATGCCATGTTGTGTACACGCCCTGATGTAGCTTATGCACTTAGTGTAGTAAGCAGGTATCAGTCAAACCCAGGGGAGAATCACTGGACTGCTGTGAAGAACATTCTTAAGTACTTGCAAAGGACTAAAGAATTGTTCTTGGTGTATGGTAACGGGGATCTCCAAATGGAGGCCTTTACCGATTCGAGCTTCCAGAGTGACAAGGATGACATCAAGTCTATCTCAGGGTTTGCATTTACCCTCAATGGAGGGACGGTAAGTTGGAAGAGTTCCAAACAGGAAACCGTTGCAGACTCAACGATGGAAACTGAGTACATTGCTGCAAATGATGCTGCCAAGAAAGCAGTCTGGATAAGGAAGTTCATCTCGGAGCTAAGAGTAGTTCCAACAATTATTGATCCAATACCTTTGTATTGTGACAATAATGGGGCTATGGCGTTGGCCAAAAAGCCCAGGTCCCATCAGAAGTCCAGACACATCCTGAGGCGATATCATTTGATCCGGGAGATAGTTGATCGCCACGAGATCGAGATTAAGAGAGTAGATACAAAAGACAACACTGCGGATCCATTCACCAAGGCCCTCCCTCAGCCACAACATGAGCGACTTTTGAGATATTGGGTATGAGATACGCCAATAATTGGCCTTAGTGCAAGTGGGAGATTGTTGGATATATGTATGCCCTAGAGGCCATTATATGATAGTGTATGTACTAATGTGTGTGTGTGTGTGTGTGTGTGTATTCAGAGGACAGTCTTGCTCGACATGATAGTATGCTGTCTGATTGCTCTTTATCATATGTTCACTTGATCATGCTTTTACTCATTTGATACATGTTGATAAAGTCCTTAGGATATTGGCTTGACTACTGGGATTATGATGTGGATCATACTAGTGGGACACCTGTAGTTTATAAGCATATTGATTGATCTATTTTATTGTAGTAGTTAACCGCAATCAATAACGGTGTCACGTGTAGCTAGACCGAGATGATTACGGGTCGTCCTCTGAAAAACGTTGAATATTTTATTCTTACCTTAGGTGTGTTGAGAAAGAAAGGAGGAAGAATAAAGAATGTTGAAGAATAGTTGTAGGATCTAGATCTACGTTAAACACTGATGCAAAATATAGATCTAGATTAACTATGGAGGTAAGTTTATATGAAAATGGGGCTTGTAGGGTTCATTAGGATTTAGTAGTTATGGATGATTAATTAAAGATTACCCTTTTTATCCTTTAATAGATTTAAAACTAGAACGACAGTGATGCATGTAGATTAGGGTTTCTGGAGAGAAAAGGGTTCCCACTCTTAACTCCTATCTCGACATGGAACTCCGTTCATATCTAGCCTTTACCAAAACAATCATTAATCTAATCTCTAATCGCGGTCGAGACTAACAATAAATTGGTAGCACACCCGATTAGGATGTTAATGATTCTTTTGATAAAATTTATAAACTTTATAGGACGTAAAAAGAGTTTAAGGATCTTCATCATCTATTAACCTATCCTAATCCTACGACCCTAACAAGCGGAGAATTACTCACGCATGTTGGGAGAAGAAGAGATGGAGAGAGAATTCATATTAAAACTATAAAGAAATAGAATAAAAAAAAGAACTACCTTTATTAATCAACAAAACTCATTTACACTTTGTTTCCGTAGAAAATGATTACAAATACTAGTTTGCTTCTCGATCTCTTCTAAGGAGGTAGATGAACCGTTGATGATCAGCCTGGATGCGTGAGCCGTCTTGGACTTCGTGATCGCGTCGACTTGATGGTTTTTTTCCAAGAGGCTCTCGGTCTTTATTTATAGTCCCAAAGCCAGAACCCTAGCTTCCTAAATTGGAAGCCAGAGGTTAAGATCCAACAGAAGAAATCCCAACTCCCAAGTCTTCTGGAACGCGGCGGATCCGCGGCCAACAGGTGGGTTTGGCCGCGGATCCGCGGCCTTATGGTGCGATCTTATGTTGATTTTTCTGGGGCTTCATCTATATGACACGTGGCGATCTTTTGAATCTCAGGAAACTGAAAATCTTCTTGTAGTTACTGCCAGACTTGATTTCTTAGTTTGCTTTCTTAATTAGGCAGGTTTGCACTAAAAACTTTGATTCCCTTGATTTTAGTCCTGAAAATTCTGCACAACTCAACAAATAATATTAGTAGAGTTTGTTTTATTGAGATATTAATTTCACCATTAAGATTTGGTCAATGGTATTTATGCTTACATTTTCCTACAAAATGTTAATTATAATATATAAACACATGAAAATAGTATTTTTACAGATAAACCCTCATATGTATCATATATTATAATAAACACCTTTTCTAATATAGAAATAGTAGGAAAAATGTCATATTAAATGTGCAGTTTTATCAACTGAACAAATACCCCCAAACTTATCTTTGATCGTCCCGAGCAAACTAGTTTATTCAAGAGAAGAAGAAAAGGAAAGGAGAAAACTAAGCACACTTTCGTAGGCAACGTGATTGCACTGAGCACATGCAATAAACCGTTAAATCTCTAGGTGTCCCTAGTAGGAGGAGTATTGTCTTCTGAGGGTTTTCAGCGGATTACACCCATAAAATCCTATAATAAAAGAGAGATGGTGAAAGTTACATATAAAGATAAGAACTATAAAAGAAAGAACTTGAAAATAAGAGTTTTCAACTACACTAATTTTTCAGTTGCTATGAGCCCTATCTTAATGGTCATGAAAAAATGTTAGAAATCACATTATCTCTCAATAAAACATCGCCTTTATTTTTCATTCCTACCTTTCTTCCAAACATTGATCATATAACCTTACGTGTGTGTAAAGAACATCCCTACACTCGGAGAATTCAATTCAAGCTATCATACTCTTGTCCATCTGCCTTTGTACTTTTTAATCGATGAATATTTAGTTGAATTTGCTCACACAATTTTCATGCGACCGTTAATACTTCTTGAGATACTAACCGACCGATTACTCATGTGCTTGCTGATTAGGTGATAGTATTTTTCTCGTCTTGCACCACCTAAGGCTTAGCAGTGACTCCCAAACCAGTTGGTCTAAGGCACTAGGTGATGAAGCACCCTCGCTATATTTTTTTATTGCTGCATTGGCGATAACAAAACCAGTGTTCATTTTTCTTCACCATTTTTATATTTTCTTCATTTATTATTTCCTTCATACTTTGGCTTTTAGACAAGAGCATTTCAAGGTATCCTCTACTATCCTGAGTTTCAAGACGTGTGTAAGTGCGTATAGTAGGGTATCAACGTTCAAATGTTTGGTTTTCAGAATAGGAACTATTTTTCAGACTTATTTTTATCCTCAGATTAGTGATTTCTTTCATCTTACAAACCCTTCGGACAACGGCTCATAACTACTTATTACTAGTTCGTCTAAGAAAACTTCTAATTTTCTTGGTTTTCTTAAACTATTCCTATCTTTCATATATAATTTTTCACTTTATACTCTTTTATTATCAAAAAAAATTTTGTGCTTATATATAGTATAATGCAAAGTATCGCGTAAATACGCACAAACCTTCCCCAAACCTGTTTGCAGCAGTGTCCTCACTGATATCATTCGTTAAGCTCAAAAACCTCTAGACTTGGGAGGAAAAAGGGGACAAGAAATAATGAAAGTGAAATCCTCCCCCAAACTTATTTTTGGCTCACAATCTTATAAAAAATTTCTTTTAAGAGCCAAAATATCCCCCCCAAACTTAAGTAAAATCGTATTAAGCATTTAAAATTATTTGGGGGGGTTTAAAATTATTGGTCAAAGTAAAGCCTTGCAAAGACCAAAAGTCAACACCAACCATTCAAAAATTTTATCGATGAAACGTACTGGTTGGTGGAAAATCAGAGATTTGAAGAAGTGGGGAGATAGGAGGTGGTAAAGAACGGGTTTACGTCTCGATTTGTAGAGACGAAACAATGAAGGTGGATTACTCACATTCTTGTTGTTGATAGGAAGAAATGGTGATGGTTCAACTTCCTTATGTTGAGGTTGATTCATCACAACACCCATATTTTCTAAGAATGCGAGTTCGTCAGCGAAAATTTCTTTAAAACTTTCATCGATATCCCGAATAATAATCTCATCGGAAAGAACGGGATAATGCTCGGACTCCATAAAAGGTCCATATTCAGCGTTTGCTATTGGCCCGGACAACAACGTAATAGCGGAGTCGAGATCAGTATCGTGAAGCTCTTCAATTTCGCTGTTATCAGAATCTATTGTTTCGACAGAACACACATGAGCATAAGGTTCGGAGGGTTCGCTTCCCAACTTGTAAATATTAAGCTCAATTGACTTCTTCCCAAAGGATAGGGTCATAGAGCCATTACGGCAATTTATTACAGCGTTGGAAGTCGCAAGAAAAGGTCGACCTAAAATCACCGGAATTTGGTTTCGTGGGGTCGCTACAGCTTGTGTGTCTATAACAATAAAGTCTACGGGAAATATAAATTCCCCGACTTCGATTAACACATCCTCTAGCTCACCCCTAGGTTGGGTGATAAATCGATCGGCCATCTGAAGAGTGCAATGCGCCGGTTTTAACTCTCTGATCCCTAATTGCTCATAAACAGAATACGGAAGTAAGTTAACACTCGCACCTAAATCGAGTAGAGCACGATTGATATTTTTACCCCCGATAGAAATAGAAATTGTAGGACTTCCGGGGTCCTTTCGTTTCTTGGGTAGTTGTTGTGTAAAAGCAGTGCTCACATTACTCGTAAGGAAAACTTTTTTAGGTACTTGAACTTTTCTCTTCCTAGTACACAAGTCCTTTAGGATTTTCGCATAAGATGGAACTTGTTGAATAGCATTTTGGAGAGGAATGCTTATGTTAACTTGCTTAAAAATTTCCACAATCTTCTCCATTTATGGACTTGGTCTGTTGCCCTTTAACCTGTTTGGATAAGGTGCTTTATCAATAAGGGTTGGGTCCAACATTGGAGAGGATTGTGGGGATGGAATGGATCCCAGAATTGGAGTGGGGATCGTTTTAGATAGATTTGTGGAAGTGGGCTGAGGGTTCGAGCCTTGTGGGAAGCGTAGAATAGGCTCGGAAGTAGGTAGGAGACTAGACGAATTAGGGGAAGAAGTAGAAGCTGGGGTATCAATGGTATCACTAACATCATCAAATTGCTCACCCACTCGGTTATTCAGCACTTTTCCCGATCTCAACGTAGTAACGACACTCACATTATAACTTTGTGAGTGGCCAGGATTCGGTAGGGGTTGAGATGGGAGTTTCCCTTTCTCCCTCGCACTCATTGCAACGTTCAACCGTGCAAGTTGGTTTTCTATTGATTTAATACTCTCACCGTGGGAGGCGGAGTCTTTCTTTATGGTATCAATAGAAGACTTCATATCAGCTGACTTTTGAATGGAATGTTTCATAAACAAATCCAAAGTTTGTGCGAGTGAAGATGTATCAGTACCGGCAAATTGCGGTGCAGAAGTGTTGGCCAGATTTTGAAAATTTTGTGACTGAAAGGGGTTTTGACTTTGTGGTTGTGGTTGCTGTGGAAGAGGTCTTTGATGATTGCTTTGGAACTGGTTTTGATTTTGGGGTTGGTTTTGGTTCCATCCAAAGTTAGGATGATTCCTCCATCCTTGATTATACGTGGAAGAATAAGGATCGTTTCTAGGTTGCTGCTGAAAAGCAGCGTTAGTTTGAAACGATGCATTCATAGGACATTCTTCCATTAAGTGTGAAGGATCAGAACAGCAACCACACACGGTCTTGGGAAGCGTGACCTGATTTAGGGAGACTGACGAGAATTTGTTCTCAATAGCGTCGAGTTTCTTCTGCATCGCTGCCATTTCGGCTTTTACTGCGATGGAAATATCGAGCTGATGAATACCTCCCCTAGATGAAGGTGGTCTTACGCTTTTCCACTGCAAAGTGTTTTCAGCGAGATCTTCCAGATATTTCCAAGCTTCACCGTCATCTTTAGACATGAAATTGCATCGACAATTTGTTTCAAGCATCTGCTTTGTCGCTGGATTAATGCCCTCATATATAATTCGGCACAAATCCCATCTATTGATTCCATGATGAGGACATTGGACAAGCAGATCCTTGAAACGTTCAAAGCACTTCCAAAATGGTTCATTGGGAAGCTGGGTAAACTGGTTGATCTCGCTCTTAACACGGGCGGTCTTATGGTTTGGGTAAAACTTCTTAAGAAATGGTATTACGAATTCATCCCAATTAGTGATAGAGTGTGCGACAGTATTATAAAGCCATTTTTCTGCCAAGTCGCACAGAGTGAATGGGAGAAGACGCAAGCGCATAGCATCCACAGTCAATTGTGAAGTACCCATCATTGCGCATACGTTTTCGAATTTAGTGATGAAAACGTACGCGTCTTCCGACTCAAGCCCATGAAATTTGGACAACAGATTGATGTAGTGGGTTTTAATTTCAAAATTATCCCCGTTAGCTGGTGGAATAGATAGACAAGTGGGAAGTGGACCACGGATATGATAGCATCTTTCTTGGAGAGAGATGCACGGTGGATTCTGCTCACCTACGGGCGGTGGCAGCGTGGTGTTATAATTTGATGGAGTACCGTTCATCTTGGTTGATGTGGTGGATGGTGGGGAAAAAGAAGATGAAGAAGCACCGACTTCGGAGTCGATAGCTGGAACGCGGACAAGACGGGCACTAGAATCCCGTGTCCAGCCAAGCATGCACTAAGCGGGTTTAGCGCAAGTGGCAGCGTGTGTACTTTTAAAAATGGTCTTTTTTGAAAAGTGTGTCGGACTTAGACAAATCACACAAAAATGCACAAACAACCCTAGAACTAAGATTACCTAGGTCAAGTCTCTAGACCGCTCCTAGATTTCCAAAGGACAAGCCGTAGGATCAATCCTCTACCACCTCTTTACTACTCATGTGGCCAGGTAAGTGCCAAGTAAGTGGGAGGTATCCGCTATACGAATCACCGAAAATAGTGGGCCTAATTAAGTAACCACTTGCCTTAGACACACTTGCCTAAGCACTACAAAAGTAATGCAGATAAGCGATAAATTACCTACGACCTTCCTCTGTCCTTATTGAGCATGACAGTCCTTAGAGTCTTGTCTAGATATTTTTTAAATTAATGTAGGGTTGATGCAGATGCTCGGTTTGTGATTTGTGAGGCTTAGGAAGGGTGATGAAATCCCCACCCAATCGGGATTTGGTCTTTTCCCCTTAAAGTCCGTATTAAAATATGCAAAACAAACCAATCACAAAACTTTGCAAAAAGATTTTTGAGCGGCGATATTTTGCAAAGAATCCTGCAGAAAAGATATTTTATTGGATTTCAGAGGAGAGAGAAAGATATAGGAAATATACCAGAGAAGTTTAGAACCCTGATTCTCCTCTCCCGCCGCGCTTTCGCCGCCAAAAGGCTCCTTTCACCGCGCTTCCGCCGCGGAGTAGAGGGATCAGGTAATGAATTTTTCTACGTGGCCTCCTGCACTTCTCTGGATCTTGATGAATGTCTCTATATTTCTGTTTCCTCAATTCTGTGACTCCAGATCCCCTCGCAAAATTCACACGACAATCGTTAAATATATAATTTGCAGTTTTGTTTTGTTTATAATATGAATCGAATAAGAATTCAACACAAATAGTAAGAATAAAAAAAATTACGCACGTATCCCCGGCAACGGCGCCATTTGATTGATCTATTTTATTGTAGTAGTTAACCGCAATCAATAACGGTGTCGCGTGAAGCTAGACCGAGATGAGTACGGGTCATCCTCTGGAAAACGTTGAATATTTTATTCTTACCTTAGGTGTGTTGAGAAAGAAAGGAGGAAGAATAAAGAATGTTGAAGAATAGTTGTAGGATCTAGATCTACGTTAAACACTGATGCAAAATATAGATCTAGATTAACTACGGAGGTAAGTTTATATGAAAAGGGGGCTTGTAGGGTTCATTAGGATTTAGTAGTTATGGATGATTAATTAAAGATTACCCTTTTTATCCTTTAATAGATTTAAAACTAGAACGACAGTGATGCATGTAGATTAGGGTTTCTGGAGAGAAAAGGGTTCCCACTCTTAACCTCTATCTCGACATGGAACTCCGTTCATATCTAGTCTTTACCAAAACAATCATTAATCTAATTTCTAATTGCGGTCGAGACTAACAATAAATTTGTAGCACGCCCGATTAGGATGTTAATGATTCTTTCGATAAAGTTTATAAACTTTATAGGACGTAAAAAGAGTTTAAGGATCTTCATCATCCATTAACCTACCCTAATCCTACGACCCCTAACAAGCGGAGAATTACTCACGCATGTTGGGAGAAGAAGAGATGGAGAGAGAATTCATATTAAAACTACAAAGAAATAGAATAAGAATAAGAACTACCTTTATTAATCAACAAAACTCATTTACACTTTGTTTCCTTAGAAAATGATTAGAAATACTAGTTTGCTTCTCGATCTCTTCTAAGGAGGTAGATGAACCGTTGATGATCAGCCTGGATGCGTGAGCCGTCTTGGACTTCGTGATCGCGTCGACTTGATGGTTTTTTCCAAGAGGCCCTCGGTCTTTATTTATAGTCCCAAAACCAGAACCCTAGCTTCCTAAATTGGAAGCCAGAGGTTAAGATCCAACAGAAGAAATCCCAACTCCTAAGTATTCTGGAACGCGGCGGATCCGCGGCCAACAGGTTGGTTTGGCCGCGGATCCGCGGCCTTATGGTGCGATCTTATGTTGATTTTTTTGGGGCTTCATCTATATGACACGTGGCGATCTTTTGAATCTCAGGAAACTGAAAATCTTCTTGTAGTTACTGCCAGACTTGATTTCTTAGTTTGCTTTCTTAATTAGGCAGGTTTTCACTAAAAACATTGATTCCCTTGATTTTAGTCCTGAAAATTCTGCACAACAACTCAACAAATAATATTAGTAGAGTTTGTTTTATTGAGATATTAATTTCACCATTAAGATTTGGTAATTGGTATTTATGCTTACATTTTCCTACCAAATGTTAATTATAATATATAAACACATGAAAATAGTATTTTTACAGATAAACCCTCATATGTATCATATATTATAATAAACACCTTTTCTAATATAGAAATAGTAGGAAAAATGTCATATTAAATGTGCAGTTTTATCAACTGAACAAATATCCTTGAAATGTTCCTAGTCGTAGGTATAACGAGACAGGGCATCGATATTCCAGAGTTGACTAGTGTATACCATTCTTGTTCCATATGATGGGCGATGGATGATCCCATATCCATCTGGTATGGTGACACCAAAGATTGTGTACGGGTGCTCAGTGAGACTGGGTACACTGAACGGACTCACCGAGAACTCCTATGTGGTATTATATCATACGTCGGATAGCAGTTCTCAGGTGACACCGGTACAGGTTAGTCTGTAGACCCGAGATCGCCATAGAGTCTTGTATGTCCTCCCAATGTACTTTGATCTCCACCCTACTATGGCTCTACCGAGTCTTACAAACAGGTGGATTTTGGGTACAGTCCCGAGGCATATGGAGGCAATGAGCGATAGGAGGGGTTTCGTCTCTCCCGGTATTGGGGGTTGATGTTGCGCTATGCACGATTGGCTATAACAGGAAGTCCCTGACCAGGGCTGCTGAGATATTACTGATAAGTGTTATCAGTAGTTTCTCGATCTGCTTTGAGCCATATACCGGCATGACTTATTGAGTTATTGGGGTCGACGATTCCATCCCCAGACTCGATATGCAGCATACATGACGAAGAGATCGGACCGTACGGTAAGTGTTGCCAGTTGAATTGACAGGAGTTTTGACAGGTTCGCTTGTTTTTCTTCTGATCGCTCAATACCCGGGTGGCTGTTACGTTTAGCTGACTGCTTGCAGCTTGTAGGTGTTTGATATGATCATCACCTACTGTCGGCGTATTGACGAGTCTTAGAGTCCCACACAGAAGTTTCCTAACTCAGGCAAAACGATGTGGTGTGCATATGAGATATGCGCGGGAGCTCGATTAAATGTGTGTATGAGTTACCGTATATTAATCGGACGTTTACTATTGGTTGGGTCGTATGTGATATGACCGGTTTATTAAATCAAATGTTGATTTTATAATGACTTATAGCTCACTTTTATTAAACCTTTTCTTTATACTTGTATGCATATATGTATATACATACACATGATGATGTGTATGCATACATATATACATTCAAGTGTATCATGGTTGATGATATATGGAAGATGGCAATGTAAGATTCACATGGTTCAAATTAATATGTGTATTTTTGTTTTGAGATAAAAGAAAAAGGAAATTAACTAATGACTTATTGTTTCCAAATGACTCATAGTTTCCACACTCTTCTTGGGTTGACCTTTGACTAACCCTAGGTTAATTTCCTTTGTTCTTTTAACTCATCACAAAATATCTAGATATTTCTTTTAACCATGGTTGGATGTGAGAGTGTATCACATATATATCCTTTTGTTTTTATTTTAAAACATAACAATTATCATTATCTTCAAAAAGCTTTGCCATCTTCATCTTCCTCCTTCTTCAAGCTCTCTTGAGTTTCTTAGAGTGTGAGGAAAAGAAAATGAAAGGGTTTTTAAGTGAGATAACAAACCACACAATCATTCTATACTAGTTTAGCCTATTAGTTTAGAGTGTTTGTATCACTTCCTTATTGATCAAGTGAAGCAAGGAGCTTTGGACAAAGAGACTTCGGGTGGATCGTCGTGGACTAGGAAGGATTCAAGCGAGCCATTCCAAACTCTAGGAGATCTAAGGAGTCACTCAAGGAGGTCTACAAAGGTTGTAGTCTCTCCACTTAGTGATGGATTATCTAGTATATATGATACTATTAGTTGTTACCTTATATTTCTAGTTTGATTCCTAGTTAAGTTTGCTTAGCACCTCTTAAAATTTAAATTGTAGCATGTGTGATGCTTCCAAACCCTATATGAGGTGATAAGGAAACCCGACACTTACTCATTTCCCCGTGATAAAATGAGGAGACTGTTTGAACTGGCAGTGCGCAACAAACTCATCACTTTGTCAGACCCAAAACGTCCACCGCAGCCCGGTGACGTCAACAATCCCAACTACTGCACCTATCACCGAATGGTGAGCCATCCTATTGAGGATTGCTACATCTTCAAGAACTGGGTCGAGGACCAGTACTATCAAGGGAAATTTATGCTGTCAGAGAACTCGAGGGTGAACCCGCCACAAAAGCACGCTCCTAAAGAGGTGGATACGCCGGGGTCATCATGTTCATTTGCGGAAGAAGCTCCGTGGGAAGTTATCCTTTCAGCTAAAACCAAAAGAATGCTGAAGGATCTTCAAGCATGTCCGGCGATCAGGTGGAAAAGCCAGCAGGAGCCCGAGACCATTGAGGGAATGCTGAAACCACGCCCCACACCGAAAACTGCTAACGATGGGCAAAACACCCAGGTCAAGCCTTTAAAGTCTTCGAAGGGAAAGAAGAAGACCAAGAAGCCCGTGCAGCTTGACGACAAGCGTACGGATCTGCAAAAGTACATCGACGCACTGGAGGAGTACAACCAGAAGGCGCGGATCCCAGTCACCCTAAAAAAGTTTCACAACCATATACTTGAGAACAGAGAGAATGACGATGATGAGGGAAATGACTCGTTGGGAGAAACCGAAGATTATGTAGCAAGTTGCCACATGGTTTCTTATTCGTCGTTAAATAACGAAGAAACTCTCTCGGCGTCGGAAAGCAACGCAGAGGAACTCCGGGCATGATCGGTGCCAAAATCCCCGGAGCCGCCAGAACGCCTAATTGACAGGCTGCTAAAAGAAGCTTTTCTGAGCAGAGCTGAACGAGAATGTGAAACGGCTATATACGAAAAGGCCAAGCATCGGTATCAAGATGAAGAAGACGCAGCGAGGATGAGTCACAAAGTACTCCAACCAGACCTAAGCACACCTGCAACAAATAAAAGCATTTTTAATACGGAGAAATGTTTCGCCAAAGCCCTGTCAATGAGAATGAAGCTGCCATCTCTCAAGGGAAATATTCCTGAAGCCACATGCCTTAACGAAGAGATTTCACATCTAAACTATTGCCTATATCATCGAAGGGTCACCCACCCCACTGAAGAGTGCAATGCCTTCAAGAAGTGGTGGCAATGATACGTTGCTCACCGACAACACTTCAAGCGGATGAGCGCAAAGCTCGCCGACAGCAAAGAAGCGCGACAGATGAGCGTGAAGGAACGGCTAGCAACTGTCATATGGTTGGTATTAGTTCGACAAAAGGAAAATCCCATGTTCTTACATTAGGGAGAGATTCTGAGGAAGAAATAACCTTCAGCCCTCTCTTCAAAGAATCTACCTCCGGAAAAGAGGAGGAGGAGAAGAACTGTGAGAACATTCAGCTGTGTAATCACACACTACCTGAGAAGAACCTTGGGCCTATAAACAATCGTTCGAGCAAAAGAGAAAAGGGGAAGGAGAAAGTCCCTGAGGAAATAGCCCTCGATGATAGAGTCATCGAAGAGCTCACAGCCAAAAACCCACCTAAGAAAAACAAGGTCGATTGCAATGTCCTGGCACGTCTGAAGAAGTTACCTTCACAACTGAGCATATTGGATGCTCTCCTCCTGTCCAAAGAAGCAAGGGATTCTCTGATCAGGGTATTACAGGAGCCCTATCAGTTCTAAGCTTTCCTTGCAGGAGAAAAGATGAAGGACGAGTTGGCAGAGGTTCATACTGCAGACATTACATTCAGCGATGAAGATCTCCTCCTCAGAACGAGTGAATACAACCGTCCTCTATATATCATCGGGTAGTGCCATGACATCAAGATAGGGAAGATCCTGGTCAACAACGGGTCCTCCGTCAACCTTCTCAACGTGAAGGTGCCGAGGGAGATCTGCATGAACGTTCAGCACCTGGCTCGGAAAAAAATTACCATATTTAGGTTCGACTCACAGTCATCACGGACGCTTGGGTTTGTAATATTGACATTACGCTTTGGGCTACTCGTCACTAACATCAAATTTCATGTCATCGACGCCAAGACTTACTACAACGCTTTGCTCGATAGGCCTTGGTTGCACGAGTAAAACAACAACCTTTCTATACAACATCAGTGTATGAAGTATTTCAAAGATGGCCTCGAGTACACCGTTACGGGGGAGCTAAATCCATTCTCCGTAAATGAAGTCCGAAAATATGAAGACGCCAAGTACTTCCTACTTGACTTCAAAGACATGGAAATATGTTATAAGCCGGAGAATAAACAAAAAGCCGTCACCACTATCCCGATCTTTGGGAGCGATACCGAGGAGGATGAAGAGATAGTCTACTGGGGGCAACCCCAAGGCAACATGCCTAGCCCATCTGCTCCTATTTTGGTCTTCGGCACTAAATCTGAGGACGAGGCCAACGCCGTGTTCTCCACTTGCCCGCCAGTACAAACCGTTACTGGAGCTGATCAGAGTTTAAAAATCACCATAGTTCCGCCACGGCATTGCAAAGAACTTGATGCGCTTGATACATACAGCATGTAAGAGCTGCGGACTTTCTATATCCCTCCCAGACAAAGAGGTGAAAAGGCAACCCTCTTTTACCAATCTACGGAGACTAAAGTAGAGAAAGAAGTCAGGCATGGTGCCAATCTTGCGCTTGATAGGTTTCAACGAATCCGTCAGCCCAGATATTACGTAGAGGGATTGAAAAGGCTATTGAGATACCAAGGCGTACCCTTCAAACAAACCGCTCGACAAGCCCAGTTCTACAACAAGATTTGGGACATTCCCGGGACTCGGCGAAAGATGCCAAACGAGAAGATGGAGACAACTAGGCTCGGATACGTTCAGTCCAAGAAACGGGAGCGATTTCATGGCTGCCGCGTCATAAACAGCTCTGGTAAAGAAGTGAACGCTCTTTCAAATGGCTGTGACGTTGAAACGGAACGAGATCCTGCTCTAAGAACATTAAGTCCATCGTTCGAAGAACAAGTTGAAAAGCTAGTAAAAGAAGCCTGTCAAAAATTCGGGATAACCACAGTCGCGAAATAGCTATTTATGAAAAGGCCAGGACGCAACGCCTCAACCAGCAGGAAGGAAAAATCCCGAAATAGAGACAAAAACAGGACAAAGAGCGCAAACAACAAGGTATATCTAAGAAGCCACGCTATCAAGAAAAACGTGGTTGGAACCCGTCCTTTATCAAGAAGATGGGTCGGGAATACTCTTTCCCTCAAGATAAGACAAGGAAAATATTCAATCTTGACATGAAGCATCAAATTATGATGCTTCCAGAGTCTCGGTACCCCGAACAAATAAACGAGGTCCATCATCCAGATTATTGCTCCTATCACCGAGCAATAGGTCATCCCCTTGAAGACTGCTTCACCTTCTAAAACTTGGTCGAAAAAAGTATCAACAAAGCAAGTTCGCTTTGTCCGACAGCTAGAGGGTAACCCCACCACAAAAACATGAGCCAAAGAGGACCTATACCGTGAGGACAGGACCAGCTCAACGTCAAGAATGGAAGCAAACCCATACCTGCCATGTGGTAACACTCTCAAAGGAGGGAGGCCATGAGACTATAAATGACTCTTTCAGGTGCTTTGCAAATAAAGACGAGGATGAAATGATCTCAGAGTTTCCATCAGTACTAAAAGAGCTGGAAGATGAGATACACACTACGACAGACAATCTGAGGAAAATCGACTTGGGCACAGAAAATGAGCCGAGACCCACGTTCGTCAGTGAGCTGTTGTCTAAAAAACAGGTGGCCACACTAAAGGACGTGCTTATGCAATATAAAGACTGCTTCGCATGGAACTATTCCGAGATGCCGGAACTAGATCCAAAAATAGCGGTGCATAAACTGGCTATATCGCCGGACGTCAAGCCAGTCAAACAGGAGCCAAGAAGAATGCGGCTCGAACTCGAGATGTGTATCAATGCCGATGTCAAGAAACTAATTGACTCCGGTTTCATCCAAGAAATTCAGTATCCCGACTGGATTGCCAACATTGTTCCAGTGATGAAGAAAAATGGGACAGTGCGTATCTGCGTGGACTTTCGGGATCTTAACAAAGCTTGTCAGGGATAACTTCCCAGTACCTGTTACCGAGCAGATGATCGATAACACGTCCACTCATGAGGTATTCTCCTTCATGGATGGATCTTCAGGCTACAATCAAATAAAAATGCATCCTGAAGACCAAAAGCACACCGCCTTCCGAACTCCGCTAGGCATATTCTGCTATAAGGTGATGCCCTTCAGTTTGAAGAACGCAGGCGCTATCTACCAGAGGGCCATGATGAAGATCTTTGATTACCTCATACATGAGATTGTCGAATTCTATATTGATGACCTTGTGGTGAAAAACAAATCGTACGAGGAGCACTGGGAACATCTGAACATACTGTTCCAGCGTCTTCGGAAATACAATTTAAAGATGAATCCTCTGAAATGCGCGTTTAGAGTCTCCTCAGGTAAATTTCTAGGATTCAACATACAACACCGAGGCATCAAAATAGACCCATCAAATATCAAGGCGATTATGGAAATGCTCTTGCCAAGAACTCTTAAACAACTGCGGTCTCTCCAAGAAAAGCTCGCGTATATCCGGAGGTTCATAGCCAACCTCTCCGGCAAATGCCGCCCCTACAGCCATCTAATGAAGAAGGATACCCCATTCGTTTGGGATCATAAATGCCAAAGTGCACTGGACGAAATCAAGAAATATCTGCAGAACACGCCGGTACTGACCGCTCCGGTCAAAGGAAAGCCCCTCATCCTATACACAACGGCCCATGAAGGTTCTCTAGGCGCGCTATGGGCACAGGAGAACGATCAGGAAAAGGAGAGAGCTCTCTACTATTTGAGTCGAGTTCTCCTGGGGGCAGAAAATAACTACCCCCCCATCGAAAAGCATTGTCTGGCACTGATCTTCGCGATAACAAAGCTCAGGCACTATGCCTTGGCACATGAGGTCCATCTCATATCAAAGGTGGATCCTCTCAAATATCTGATGTTAAGGGCCATACTAACTGGAAGGCTTGCCGAATGGGCCCTCCTCTTGATGGAGTTTTCGATAACGTATCGACCCCTCAAGGCAGTGAAAGGTCAGGCCATCGCCGACTTTCTCGTTGAGCATCCGATACCAGCCGATTCTTCCTTAAATTTCGAATTGCCAGACGAACACGCGATCGAGGGGAGGAGGAAGAAAATAATGTCCAATGGGAACACTACTTCGATGGAGTATCTTCTATGAAGAAGCGGAAGCATAATACACCTATAATCAAAGCCGGGGTGGGCCTCATCTTCGTGACTCCGCAAGGAGGGATAATGCGTTTCGCCCTTTCCTTAACGGAACCAAGAACAAACAACAAGGCTGAATATGAAGCTTTGATAGCGGGTCTTGAGATCGCTGTCGATATGGGAATCGAGAACCTCCTCATATACGGAGACTCCCAGCTGGTCGTTAGCCAAGTAAATGGCGACTATCAGACGTGCAAACCAGAGTTGATAAAATATGGTAGGAGAGTGCAGCAACTGCTCCTATATCCTGGAAAGCTTACCGCGTGCGGAAAATAGCAAGGCGGATGCATTAGCCAAGCTTTCTAAGGAGCTGGCTGACGCAAACCTCGATGACGTAAGGATCGTTGTACAAAACCGCCGGGTTTTCGCACCTGCAGAAATATCTTCAGAGGATTCAATAGAGCCATCTGAAAGAATAGAAATGACCAAACAAGCGGTCCTCCGCATAGAAGAAGAAGAAAAGGTCAAGGATTGAAGGGCTTCAAATCCCATCGAACGCCCGAAAACGCGTCGTCAAGACATCAGCACATGAAACGGGCTCTGTTTTTCGCTTTCGTCAATGATACTCTATACAAGAGATCGCTTGACAGTTTGTGGCTAAGGTGCTTGGGGCCAGGAGAAGCAAAGAGAGTCGTTTAATAAATTCACGATGGACTCTGCGGTTTTCATCAGGCCGGGCCAAAAATGAAGCTGAAGATCAAGAAAATGGGTTACTATTGGCCCACAATGATTCAGGACTGCTTCGAATATGCGAAGCAGTGTCACTCGTGCCAAGTTCACGCGGACTTCATCCACCAACATCCAAATCCGCTAGACCCAACGGTAGCTAGCTGGCTGTTCGAAATATGGGGAACCGATATAATCGGCCCCATTGAGCCCGCACCATCAAAAGGACACCGGTTCATACTGTCAACGACTGACTACTTTTCTAAGTGGGCGGAAGCGGTACCACTAAGGGAAGTGAAGACGGAGAATATTCTCCATTTCTTCAAGACACATGTCATTTACCGGTTTGGCACTCCGCGACAGATAATCTCGGATAATGGGCCAACCTACAGGAGCCATAAGCCGATTCGCAGAGCAGCATAAAATAGACTGGAGATACTCTTCAGTCTATAATCCTCGTGCCAACGGTCTAGCTGAAGCTTTCAACAAGACCTTGACCAAGATTATAAAGAAAATGGTATCCAGAAGCAAAAAGGACTGGCACGAGAGACTGCACGAAGCTCTCTGGGCATACCGAACGATGTTCAAAACGGCTACGAATACAACACCATACGCGTTGGTATTCGGCACTGAAGCAGTCCTTTCTTTGGAAATAGAACTCCCTTCTCTCAGAGTAGAGGTTCGATATGAGCTAACAGATGATGAAAATGCCCATCTTCGGCTTGAGGAGCTCGACTCCCTCGATGAAACTCACCTCATGGCGCAGCAAAACCTAGAAGCTTACAAGAAAAGGATGACGCACTCATATGAAAAACTGACTAGACCGAGAACATTCCGCCAAGGAGAACTCATGCTAGTCGTCAAAAGACCTATGATCCCCAATTGTGCAAAATGGAAGAAATTCGAGCCAAACTATGAAGGCCCGTACATCATAGACAAGGTCTACCAAGATGGGGCCTATTGCTTATGGATATGCATGGCGAAAGACCTTTCCGGCCAATAAACGGCCGATTCCTCAAGAAATACCATGCTTGACGAGTAACGACTTAGGTCAATGATAGATGAAGACGCTCGTGTCCTCTCGCTATCTTCCCGAGTCGAAACTCTAAGTGGTATTCAGAAAAACTTTGCCTCAAACATGGCGACAACGGATCGTAATATCCTTAAACTAAAGGTTCACCTTAAAAATGGTTATAATGGACCACTACATCCTTAAACTGGCCATGGAACGAGATGTACCTAAACTAACAATGGACCGGAATGTCCTTAAACTAGTGTGCCGCCTCAAACATGGCGCATCGCCCCCAAATACGTCGATATCCATCCTTGAGATCTGTGTTGCAATCGAAGTATCAACAGCAGAAGTTGCAACTCAAGTCCCACTGGCTACACAGCTACTCCAGTGGTGAAGTCACCCTTAAGTCCCATCGGTAAACAGATGGGTTAAAAAAAACGGTATGTCCACAAGCAAAATGGGCACGGATAAAAACCCGAAAGGGCGCCGTAAGTAAAAACAGCAGGGCTACCGGCAAGTTTGTGAAAACCCGGAAGGGCGTGATCTTGTTAAAAAAATGTATGTCCACAAGCAAAATGGGCACGGATGAAAACCCGAAAGGGCGCCGTGAGTAAAAACAGCAGGGCTACCGGTGAGTTCGTGAAAACCCGGAAGGGCGCAATCTCGTAAATTTTTTCTTTCGAGATCCTCTCGACTCGTAAGGAGAACTCCCCCTATGAGACCTTCACTGCTCATAGGGTTCAAAGCCTTAGGCTATAGGGACCTGGACCTGTTTTTAAGCCGTCATATTCCCCAAGTTGCCCTACAGGCGGTCCAATATTAGCCCTTGTACACAATCCACGGGCACAAATAAACAATTTTCCCCACCAAGTTCCACCATTAATGAGGAATGTTCTCATATGGTGAACGACACTTGTAAGTCCTCTCGACCTATAAGGAGAAAACACTCTTGATCCTTATGACTTATAAAAGAACACAACTTAGGAATCCCAACGATTCCTAAGGAGAAAATACGCGTACGAGATCCTCACGACTCGTAGGGAGAAATTACTTTATGAGACCCTTACGACCCATAAAGTCGAAAAGTCTTAGTCGACAGGATCCTAACCCTGTGTACTAAGCCATCTTTCTTCATATCAGCACAGGAAAATGATGATTCGCTCATGGCAATATCCCAGTTGCAGCAATATTGATGCCTAAATCGGTGTCAAATTCTAAGTCCTTTCACGGCAAATGATGATTCGCTCCTGACAATATTCCAGTCGCAGCGATGCTGATGCCAAGATTAGTATCAGATCTTAAGTTTCATACTCACAATAAAAATCAGCGAGCAAAAAATGCATATAAAAATAGCCGAAATGATGTGGCAATTTGCAATAAAAATCAGCGAGCAAAAAAATATATGCATATGAAATAACCGAAATGTTTGGGCAACTCGCAATAAAAACCAGTGAGTAAAAATATAAAAATAGCCGAAATGATTGGGCGCCGCGATAAATAACCGAAATGATTGGGCAATCGCGACTTTCGCGATATGAAAAGATGAAAAGATAGAGCATCGTGGAAATAAAAAATAAAATAAAATAAAATATTCTCTGCCCTGCAGGTGAGTCTACACCGATCCCTGTATACAATCCATGAGCAAAAATGAAAAAAGGGAACCTTATTTTCCCACCAGGCTCCGTCAAAGGGAGAGACAGATCTCGACGGCAACATCCACAATCTAGATATCAGTTCGACATACCTTCTCATTCCAGCAGGATGTAGACGCAACGTCAACAAAAGGCCCAAGAGTCGAAACAAAACGGAGCCATGGCAACTTCCGAGATCCAAGTCTTGACGGTTCATATGCAACCTAGAGACAACCCCGGCGTACCTTCTCATTCCAGCAGGATGTAGACGCAACGTCAACAAAAAGCCCAAGAGTCGAAACAAAGCGGAGCCATGGATCATTCCCAGCTCCAAGTCTTGACGGTTCATATACAACCTAGAGACAACCCCGGTGTACCTTCTCATTCCAGCAGGATGCAGACGCAACATCAACAAAGGCTCCAAATAGCCGAAACAAAGCGGAGTGACGGCAAAATCCCAGCTCCAAGTCTTGACGGTTCACATAAAACCTAGAGACAACTTCGAAATTCTTCTCGTTACAGCAGATGCAATGTCAACAAAGGCTCCAAAACAGCCACATAAAAAAAGGAAGCGGATGAAAAATTCCTAGCTTCAGGGTCTTGACGACAACTCAAATAAAATCCGAAAGACTATCGAAGATTATCCCACACCAGTGCGGAGTGGTTATGACTCATCGAGGCTCCCAAACTAAGCCTAACCTCAAGTAAAAAGCGACATGGCAAAATTCCTAACGCTTGCTCTTCCGACGATCAAACTGTCTAAGAAAATTACTTGAAAACGTCTTGTCCAGTCCCCGAAGGGATTAGAGACACGACAGTCGCGGGGCTACTCGAACAACAGCGTAAAGTCTACATAATGAGGAATGCATCAGCCAATGCGACGGTACCACAGATTAAAACCCTAGTACCACAAAACCTAACGGGCCTCTGCCGCAAAGAGCAGGGGTTATCTATAACGTTAGGACAAGTTTGCCTATAAACCCAAGGGAGGTAACTGAATAAATTCTGAAATCAGTCCATAAACTAGAGACTTTGGAATGAGTGAATAAACTACAAACTCAAAAATGAGTCCATAAACTAGAGACTCTGGAATGAGTGAATAAACTACAAACTCCGAAATGAGTCCATAAACTAGAAACTCCGAAATGAGTATATAAACTACTTTACGCCAAGTCAAGACATCAAGAAACAGAAAGGTACAACCCATGGGCCTCAAGACTTAGAATACAGAATTAAGATCTGAATTAACGATAGATGACGACATTTGTGTCCGCACGCTATCTTCTCAGATCGAAATTCTAAAAAGCTGCAACACCTCGAGACCAACCGTATGCTATGCAAGGCAGTTCACACCCTTTTAAGCGCTCATTTACAACTACATACATACTTGAATGGAAATAGTGTTCAGAGCATGCTGATTTACATATGCCTGAAAAGGATTAGTGCATGACACGAGCATGACAGTGGCGTTTGCACTTAGCAAAAATCTCTAAGGGTAAAGTATAAAACTCATGCGCAGAAGCAAAATGCACACACGAATATGCGATGAAGATGAAACATTCAACAACCAATGATAAAAGAAATACATTTAAATAAACATCATACTCTACAGGGAAGAGATCATCAAATATGTGATCAAAGATACAAGGATTAACAAAACAATATACAAGATTCTCTAATTCCCTCTCTGCCTTTTCCACCATGTCGAAGTGGTGATCTTTGTGAGGAGTCGCTCTCCATTGGTCAACGCCGTGCTCATCCGCGAAGGCAGACATGATGGCCCGCTGAGCTCATATCTGGCATAGCAGACGAAGCGAATAATCCCTCAGATACTGGGTAATCAAACAAGCCTCATGAAAGCACTCGATCTTGTCCTCCACCGCGTCGAGCATCTCCAGAGTCATCTCCACTGGATGAGGAGGGATGTCAGTAAGTACAGACGAGAGGATCGTCCGAAGCGAAATGGGGCTGACAGAAAGAGGAGAGCCTCTACGAGCAAGAAGTTCGTATATTACCGTGTTACATTGGTTTACTTCTGAATAAATAAGTAGCGGGCCTCACCGCGTCCCCTCCCCGTAAACTGGGAAGTGGAGCGTGACAAGTTTTGTTGGCGGCCCATGCAGGTCGGTGATGCATGGAACCATATCATGCAGATCAGTTCTGCACGTCAATTCTGCATGAAGTCCTAAGTAATATAACACAAGAATCAGCAACTAAAAGCATTCTTTACAATTCATATTTCCTTGAATCTTACAATTTCATATACTTTGAATCTATCTTAACCAAAATTTTCTTTCAAGATTATGGATTCTCCAAACAACACCAGTACCAACTTCAACAACACACCACCATCTCTACCGCTTACGTCTACCGTTGCTGCTTCGATCAATGAGCAGACAGTACTGTTTGAGGCGATCTGAATCCTCCAGGAAGGACAGCAGTAGTAGACTGTTATCTTAATGAACCGTCCAGAAGTGGAAGCGCCCGGAGTAAAGCAATTCCGTGCATTCCACCCAAAACAATTTTTCGGAAAAGAGAGCCATCTGAAAGCTGAAGAATGGGCTCAGAGCATCGAGAATGATCTGGCAGCAACACAAGTGCCAGAGATCACTTGGGTACGAGTTGCAAAACAGCAACTCACCGACAACGTCCGAGTTTGGTGGAAAGCGGAAGAAAGCCGTCTTGACCAGCCGATCGAATGGAAAACCTCTCGCGACATGTTCGACGCGAAGTACTTTCCAGAGACTGCCCGATTTGACATGGAACAGCAATTCATCCACCTACAATAGGGTTCGATGTATCCGTGGATGAGTATGATGCTGAGTTTACCATGCTCAGTAGGTTCGCGACACACTTAATACCGACTGCTGAGATCAAGTCTAGACGATTTCAGCAAGGGTTAGATCCGTAAATCCAAGCTGCCTTAGCTATAGAGGATTTCCCAACCCACGACCTGGCTTTGAAGGTTGCCCGTCGATATGAAGCAGTAGTGAAGAAGAAGGGCAGACGCCAATCTGCCGGAGTGAAGCGCCCTGCCACTCAGATGGCCGGAGGAGCCTCTTCAAGGCCAACTTTTGAACTCAGGAAACCAGAAGAAACAACTAACCGGCCAAGTCTAGATTTTTGCTTCTACTGCAAAGGAGATGGACACTTGTGGAAGGACTGTAGGTGCGCAAAAGGCCTGTGCTTAATTTATGGTGCATCCAATCATGGAATTGGAGCATGTCCTTATAGACGCAACACAATTCCAACTCACAACACTTATCCGCAGCGGCTAGCTATCCAGGCTCCTGCACCTCGTCTTGCTCTTACAGCTCTACCTCAACGTGGACCTCCTGCACAGCGTAATCGCCAATTCCATCAAGCACTGAGGAACATACCTCGAGGGCAGAGAAACATGCCCTAAGGACAGAGGAATGTGCCTCTAGCTAGGAGGAATATACCCTGGCATCAGGCTTTCACTTTAGCGGCCGTAGAAGCCGAGACTGTAGACTAAGGTAACCCTGGCAAGTCCCTCACATCTGTCCAAACCTTTTGCATTCTTTCATTCTTCCACATATATTTCATGCACTATCAATAGTTCTATTACCAAACTTTTCTTGAATCTGTTACACTTTCCTTCTATAAATTTCGAGGACGAAACTTTTATAAGGAGGGTAGAATGTAACAACCCTAAACTTTCTGTACAAATTTTTTCCAAAATACATAAAGGAATACCTAAGCCTGAGCACAAGTGATAAATTTGATTTTATTTTGAACAGCAAGAAAGCACTTGTAGCTCATTGGTAAAGTCTTGCACTGCTGTTACATAGCCTCTGTGATCAAATCCTCCAAGCCACATATATTTTTAATTGATTTTTCTTTCAATATTTTAGAAGCCCAAAGGTTTGCACGTGCATAACACGTAAAATGGAGAGTCACACAGAAAACAAACACGTGCACTGAGTTATACCAAGCGACAGGAACACGTGGCCAAAACCTTACCACCCATCACCGGAATTTGGCCGGCGAGATCCTTGCCAAGACTGGCACCGTCGGGCCCCTCGTAGGGGATGGTCCCCAATTTCTAACTCCACACCCCTTGGCCTCCCCCCTTAACCCCTGTACTGTTTGTTTTTATTAAAAATAAACAGAGAATTAAAAATGGGCATTAATCCACATTTTACTACACATTTTAATTCTATTCTTCATTACCCTAAACCCTAATTTTTCCTATAAATACTACACCACATTTCACCTCTCCTCACTCAGAATCTCATTACAAAAACTCTATAAAATTTCCAAGTCCCAAGTTGTGCAAGGGGAGTTAGCAAAGGGCGAAGTTCCGGCGACGTTTCGAGAAAATTCTGGCTATGAAACGACACCCCGACGGTTCCAAAATCTTTCCCTACCTCCCCTCTTTCTTTATAGCTTGTAAGTCCCCTCTTCCCTTCTCTTTTGCTATTCTAAAACTTCTCCTTTTCAAAACACGTCGGAAGCGGAGTTATCCCGACTTCCGATTCGCTTTTCTTTAAAAATCCAACTCTTTCCTAATAACAAACCTACCAATTTTTAATATATTGTTTAGAAATCATAAACAAACACATTAGAACAAGTTTCATCTCAAAGAATCTATTATGCAACTTTTATCGTATTTTTACGGTAAAATACCATATACTTTACTTTTGACACAATTCAACATATTTCCTTGTATTACTGTTCAGTCGAAAATATAGCACTTTTGATATGACATTTTTCTTACTTTTCTTAAATATCTAAAGGTGTTTATTATAAATATGACACATATGAGGGTTTATCTGTAAAAATACTATTTACCATATGTTTATATATTATAATTAACATTATGAAGGAAAATGTATGCATATAATATTTATATAATATTTTGATAATTTAAATATGCATATCATATCAAATATCCTTAATCAATATTTTTAAAAAATAATATCATATAAAATGGTTAGGATAATATCTCAAAAATACCAAATAGTACTAACATTATTCTTTGAGATATGGTGCAAGCTTTAGCTCAGGTCAAGAGATCGAGATATTGAGAAGTCGGGAATCAGAAATCTGCCGATGAGGTTAGATAAAATCGAAGAATCAATACTGGCAGAGATTCCGAAAAGATATGAAGATTCCAGACATCAAATAAATCTCCATGTGTCACATTGAAGCAGCCCCAGAATTTTGAACCAATGATCACAGCAACACGCGGCGCTTCCGCGGCCAAATGCCCATGATTGTGGTGGATCCGCGGCAGAGTTGGCAAGTTGGGATGTGGGATTTAGTGGTTTTGATCTTCACAACAAACCCTAATTCTGGGGATCTTTCGTTTCTGGTTTTGCGGCTATATAAAGGACCGAGGGCTAAACCTAAAGATCATCAATCTTTTACATGAAGCAAATCACCGTCAAAGAATAAGTGATCCAAGAAAGGTCCGTGATTCGACGTGATAAGGCGACGTGAGATTCGACGGAGCATCTACTTCCTACAAGGCAGAGATCGAGAGCAACTTTTTCTTCCTCTTGTAATCTAAACTTGAAGGTTTTGTAATTGCAAAGTTGATTAATAAAGGTAAATTATTGGTTTAATTATTTAGTTACATTATGAATTTCATCTCTATTCGTTCTTCTATCTCCATCATGCGCGAATAATTCACCGCTTGATAGGGTTCGTAGGATTAGGATAGATCAATGGAAGATGAAGACTTTCTTAACTTCTTTTAAGTCTTATGAAGTTTATAAACTTTAGCAAAATAAATGTGTCACGACCCAAATGTGGCACGTGACCGGCACTTACATCACGTGACTTCTAAAGACGTCAACGCGGTTCAAGTATGCCGAAAACCCGGAATCTAAAGCTTTTTTTGAAAAATATTGGAGGTGAGTTTAAAATAGTCATCATATGGGATCAGTTTAAAATAGAATTTGAGTTTGACTAAGTATGTTTGAAAAACATTTATGACGTTTTGAAATTTGACAGCACATCCTTTGCATTTTTGTATAACGCGATACAACATAATAATATAAATAGCATCCCAACGGGAACTAGTTTCTACGCCCAAACAGTGGAGCAATCAAGCAAAAGATATACGACGCACAATGGCGAAAAAAAAGGTGAAACAAAATCAACAATCTAAAATGGCCGACTCAAATGAGTACGACACCACAACACACAAACTCTAGGTCTCGCTTCTAAGTCCACAATATACCCTTTCTAAGTTGATGGAGTTTTCACTAGATATAAGAATATATGAATAATCAAGTGCGAGTACGATACAATAGTAACCCACTTACCCAACAATCACCGAGAAGAATGTGTGCCCAAGCCGCCGATAATCCAAGCGGTAAAACCTGCAAGAAACTGTAGCACAACGGGGATGCGTTGTCAACTCAGTGAATAGAAGTACATTTAAAGGTAGAAATCGAAATTCACGATGATACCTAGGTCATAAATATAGTACTATCATAATCTGTACTAATATACTAAATGATATGCATATGTATCATAATGCAACACTAACTATCATGCAATCTCAAGTAGAATATATCCAATGCAAATAACCTATATCTAGGTATAGGCCCAATGTAACCGAATATATATATATATATATATATATATATATATATATATATATATATATATATATATATATATATATATATATATATATATAAAACTCTTCTTTAAACTAGCCGCGGAATAGATATGTCCCGGCATAGAGCAGACATGATAGTATGAAATATAATAGATATTTTATTTAAGATATACGTCATGCTATTTTAATGAATAGTGTTAAGAGATTTACAACTTAAAAGATTTCAGTGTCATATCAAACACATCAAAATAATGAGGTTATAGCTCGATTTTGAAATCCTTTTTATATGCAACTACTCATAAAAAGGTATGCGGGTACTGTCCCCCGGATCAGTCCTGGTCGGCTACTATGACTATGATATGACTGTGTACCTCATGATAGCAACATATCAATATATGTGTGTGTGTGTGTGTGTGTGTGTGTGTGTGGATGTCCAGCATCGACACCCGAAATCAGAAATCTCTCGTATCCATCACCGACACGCAAATGCAGATACCGTTGACACCGTCTCAACAGATGATTGCCACTCGATATCCCCGGCTCCGATCGGTAACCCCTGGATATCCGTCGTGCCTAATCGAACCCCGGTCAGTATCCCCTGGATATCTGCCGTGCTCATCTCTATCTCCGGTATCGAGTATCCTCGTTAGGCTCCCCACCGATAATGCGGCTATCCTGCCCTTCGGCCTCGAACCGGGTCCACCATGTATCCCGCTGTATAGTTACCCCACTCAGTACGGATAAGTCATAAATCCGAAACTGTATAGCTATCCCACTCGGTTCGGAATAAAAACTCAGAAAACATAAAACTCATGGTGGAATCCAACTCATCATATCCAGAAATATCAAGTAAAGAATGAGAATACTTACATAGACCATTCTGATGATATATTATATATATATATATATACATATATAACAGCGTCCCATACCACCGATATATATCATCATGAGTAAATATACAGAAAATCCATAAGAATCAAATACAACATCTATAGTACTGATATTCGTAATTTACAAAATGAAATAAGGAAAGACTGATTAATTAAATCATATAGGCATAATGATATCAATCCTACTGTGTCATGGCACTACTAATGATGTGTATTATAGCATTCGCGTCTGTGCTCATGCTGCATGGCTATCATTAGTATTAGTGTAAGTGTTCTACAAGTGTAATCATATATATATACACATACGCATTATATAACAGAACAGTTCTACAGTGACATGGCAGTACCAATAATGTGTAGTGTAACATATATACGTGCTCGTGCAACATGACACTCATTGGTAATTGTGCAGTGTTCTATCAGAGTGTTCGTATCGCAGAAACGTATACATCGATAGTATAACGCAAACATGTAAAGTAATCTAAGCGTAACTATTAAGTGTAATTACTTGCTATGAGCTATACCATTATCTTTAGAAATGGAACGATACGTTGGGTTTAAAATAAGGAAGCTGCCTTAGTTTAAAATAGATATTCGTTTTGGAAGTGGGCATCGCATCCTTTTATTTTATCATTTAAAAGAGAAACGAATCATAGTTTTTAAAAGAATATAGCTCACGCAAGTATTACATCCTAAAACGGAATATAATCTAACTCTACGAGTCTAAAGGAAAACTTGGCCGTTATTCGGCATACGAATCTCATTACTTCCAATACGTATAATCTTTTATATAATACCTCATTGTATCACGGTATCTGTATCATTTCAAGTACGGCATGATTCCTCGTACATATCATCAAACCATTTCCATGTTATACGGATGTCACGTCCCGTACATATGTCATTAAAGCTATGTATGAAGCTATATGCAATTGAAGGACATACTATATGTGATACTATATCAATAACATTAACATCTAATTAGATATCATACTATTTTATTTATAAGGTTGCGGGGGTGCTATACGCTATCCACCCGACTTCCCCAGTAGATGTAAATCTACTCACCAACTTAATAAACTTGCTGAAATTCATGCTGCTATATCCGCCAACTCCGTCTCGGAAATTCTCGAAGTCGCACCAATAATCGTATTTAAAATCACCTTGATGTAAATGTCACGACCCGAAATAGCACGTGACTGGCACTTGAATCAGATGAAGTCTATAGGACCACATCTAATTCAAGTAAGCCAAAAGCCCAGAAATCTAAAACCATTTTAAATAATAAATGAAGGAAAACTTGTTTAAAAGCAAGTGGTTTTAAATAGCATAAGCCGAATTATGTTCTTTTAAAACATCAAGTCTTTTCTAAAAATTTCGGCAGAGTTTCCTTTGTAAAAACTGGCCCCGAACGGGGTACAACATGAATAATATATACATGAATGATAAAAGACATCTCCAAGCGGGAGCTAGCTCTTCGTCAATCGACGGTCACAACCACGCAAGCAATATAATATAAACGCCAAAAGGCGAGGATCAAAACTCAAAAGGAAACTCAATCAACATGAAAATCATAATAATACAACGCGCGACTCTAAGGTCGAAATAATATACAACTGGTCTCTAAGTCTGAAATAAATATACATGTCTGGTTGATGGAGTTTACTAGATACAATGAATAAAATAAAGTACAATGGTGGTCACGATGCAAGTGAACCCACCTACCAAAGAAAATCATCCGGAATGGAAGCAGTGTGCCAGCAAAGCCGTAACGAAACCTGTACGGCAAAACCTGCAAGAAACTGTGGCACAACGGAGGTGAGTTGCCAACTCGTGAGTAGAAAATATCACCGAGCAGAAATCATATATATGACTCAATCCTAGGTCAATACGATCAATAATATATAACCTCAAAATGATAAAGTCTGAAGTATGAAAAGGTGGCAAGGGTAAACAGCTATACATAAGTGTAATCCCATGTGCTCGTGTCAGTGCCTCAGGTAGCAATATATATCATGTGTATGAGGTATGAATATAATGTAATGAAAATAGTATACATGTAAATGAAGAAACTGTTTTCTTGTTTTAGTGAATTTTCTGTTTATATAAAACGAGGTATCATTAATGAAATCAACATAAGTCAGTGTCTAACATCGACACAAAATAGAAATCCCAATATCTCAATATCTCGGGCTCCGGCTATCCGGACTGGCCCATAGCATAATACCCCAATACCTCAATATCAATATCTGGTTCTCCGGCTATCCGGACTGGCCCCTGGGCTCCGACTATCCGGACTGGCCCAACTCCGATCGGTATGCTCCGGATATCCGACGAGTCACAATACAATCACCGGTCAGCAATGCTCCACTGTCACAGGCTCAACGCCGATCAACCGCGATCTTCTTGCCGCGGGGTACCGCACCGGGTTCACCTTGCACCCACAGACGGACTCTACTCCTCCTCGAATTGGGTGTATGATGTCGCTCAAGAGCCGAGAAAACTCATGGTGGACAATCCCAAATCATATCATGAGAAAACCGCAACTTTCATTTAAAATTGATAATCAGTTTTATAAAATCTTGCGGTTTCTCCAAATCCATAAATCTCATGGAAAACTCAAATCTCGAGAATAAATAACAACGAATTTAAATGTATTGGGCTCCGGCAAATCCGGACTGGGCCTAAATAAAAATGCATGGCAACGAATAATAAATATGCATGAAGTATAACAGTATTGAATTGCGATATCTAAACTAGTACAATAATGATATGTCGAAACTACCAGCTAACAGTGATATCAAATGAGCAATATTCTCTAAGTGTACGTGACATGGCAATTACCGATGATGATGTGTATGAGCTGGTAAGTAAGTGTATATGGGACATACGCATCATTGGTAATGGTGCTGGTGTCCTAACAGCATGATTTCAATACTAGCATATGAAAACACGATATAAGCATGCAATGCGATGCGAGCAGCAAAAATATGCGGGAGCTGAATAATAAACACAACAATAAAGAATATGCAATAATGTAAACGAGTCATACAGGTAACTACAGGTCTGAACTAACCGGCAAATAAAAAGGTAAGGAAACCGCCTAAAATCTGAGTCGATATATATATATATATATAAAATAGTCGGTGATCCCGTCTCAATAGTATCCACTACGATACCCTATATACTATGACATCCTCGAGTCAAGAGTGCGGATCTATCGTCAATATAGCTCGTACGGTAAACCCATCATACGACATCCCAAATCTGGGTACGGGTCAAATATCACATTTTTCTCATTTCTCATCTGGTATCCTTTTCGTCATATATCATGATCTGGAGGTACTGATCTACGTCTAGTACAATATGATACCATCTATGTATATGCATGCGTGTGTATGAAAACACCACGCCTAAAGGACCCGCAAAACATCGTGTCGTATCTCATAATATGAACCGTGTCATATCGCCGATCTCATGGCATCCAACCCAATCTCAATCGACACATCTCCAATCCCAAGTACTATCCTCATAATCCACGTATATATATATATATATATATATATATATATATATATATATATATATATATATATATACATATACATACATAGTCCCATATCCATGTGTGTGTGTGTGTGTGTATATAAACATATCCCCATATATGCACAGGTAAATAAAATGAATGTATGTGTGTGTGCGCGTATATGCAAATTACTACCCTAGGGTTCGCGACTAAACACTAACTTACAAGTACACTATACTAATCCAAAGTCATTCCATATCACATCCGTATAGGTAAATATATAATATAGATATAACGCATTCACGTTCTATTACGAAACTGCGGGGGTGTTATACGCCATCCACCCGACTTCTCCCGTAGATATATATCCACTCACCTTGATCATCGCTTGCCGGAGTCGATGTCGCCACGCCCATCCTTGTTGCTCCGAATCCACTCGAGGGTACCTACATGTATATCACATTACATTGTAATTCGAAATCGCATACGAAAACAAAATCGGCACGCGTATCACACATGGGTTAAAACCCATGATCTACGCTTGCAAGAATAACTAACAACCCTCAACGATTGACGTATGAACATGAATCGTCCGATAAAAACACCAATATCAAAACTTTATTTCATAAATAACACGAAACATAAAGCAGCAACTTTGAAAACATGCTCCAGATTTTACCCTAAGTCAAATTAGCCAATTTTGCATATATGGAGGGTCTATTTTACCGATAAAGGAGACACGGAACAAAAACTGACCAATTTGCCCCTACTCTAGCCGCAAATTGCGGCCAGAACGATTAAATTTGCGGCCTTAGCTTGGGGGTTGGGGCTCGAGTCTCTGTGATAGCTTCCTAGGTGCCTGCATGACTCACTGTGTATGCTAAATAATTTTCCAGGTCCCCGAGTTATAGCAGATCACTAAAACACCTCATAATTCTCACAATTTTCCGATATCGAGATTTCTAGGTTTATGAAATGGGGGTTTACTCTCAGGTTTTGTCCAAAGTTCTATCACAAATGGGGTTATATGGTCTCAACTAACATCAATTATACCTTAGGATTCAATTCAACACTAATCCTTTTCTAAGAATTTTCAAAATTCGCTAAACCTCGATATATCGATTCCAAACTAACAATAGAAGCTAAAGGAATGTAATACTACTCTAATGGTTAAGAGAATACCTCATTTGACAACTCAAGAAATTTCTTGAGTTGCCCCAAGTGCCCAAAATCCTTGCTTTCTTGGTCCAAAGTGTAGCTTGTGAGCTTGTGCATGCTTTTTATGAAATGGAGATGGACTTTTGGGGTTGTTTTGAGGGTTGAAGAGATGGGGGAGGAGAGGGCAGCTATGGGAGTTGAGGGGAGAGAGAATGAAGAACGGAAAATGAGAAAGGAATGAGACCTAGACCAAGGTTGACCCCCTCACATCTCTCTCTCTCATGCACATACCTCTTACTATATTCATTTCTTTTCTTTCCTTTTTCTTTTCTTTTCTTCTCTCTTCTCATAATAAAACCCAAATCAAGCATGAAGAATAAAGTAAAGCCATGATAAAATGTAACAAGTGTTAAAAATAACATGTGCATGTCATGTGCACAAAACACGCTTAAAGCACGATTAGCGATATTTAATCGCGATTATCATTAAAATAGAATATAATAAATCATAATATTTCACAATTTGCTTAAATTCAATAAAACGCCCCTTTTTAGTAATTTCTATAATTTTCCAAAATTTTTCCAATTTATCGGTATTTAATTATACCGCCCTATTTAAAATATTCAATATAATATTATTTAATTATAAAAATTCCCAAAAATAATATTTTATTTTTTTGAAATGTTACAGTAAATATCATATTGAAAACCAAAATATCGAGCTAAGGACCCGTAGGTTAGAACCTACAGATTCCTTACCTCAAAAACGATCAATTGCCTCTGAACTTATCGTACGAATGTTAACGTTTCGGTTGCAGTAAAAATACTAAAACCTGTATTGTAATATCGGAAAATTTTGATAAAACCTTCACTAATCATTCCCAGATTTTACTGTGTAAATATTTAGACAAAACAAATAATACAGAAACTTATAAAATACCAACACAAAGCTACAGGAGAAAAACTAACACCAAAAGCCTAGGGAAGGCCGGCGTCGTCGGAAATTCATGGAATGTCGCCGGTTCACACATGGAGTTAGGGGATCGGGCTTTAAGTGAAGTCTCCCAATGGTCTCATGATACTTGTGGTGTTACTAGATTTTCTAGTGGTTACACCTAATGGTTCCAGATTCCATATTTGTAGGCTAAATATCACAAAACTAAAAGTTTTCCTATACTGCACATATAAATTGATTTTGAATAGAATTGATTTAAGTAAGAGAGAAGAAATTATACCTATTGATATTATGCACAAGGGATTTCAGCTCATGAAGGGCATGTGGAATCATCAAGGGTTTGTATTGATCAAGCTTAATGATGTGCACAACTTCAAGGAGAGGGTTAAGATTTCATTCTTTTGGATATGATGAATACTTAGAATTTTCTTGGTTTGGGCTGAAGAAGTGTATTGTTTCAGTTGGAGAAAGGAGAAGAAATATGTGCAATTGGGTGAGGATGCATGTAGAGAAAGCATGAGGTGGAGGTTGAAAGATGGAGGTGGCATGGAGGAAAGAGGAGGAATAGTGTATTCATGCAAGGTGGAGGTGTAAAGAGAAGAAGGAGAAGGTAGAGGGATATGAACAAGGGGGAAGATGAGGTGTTCTGTGAAGGTTAGTATAGAATATCATATGCCATCCATGATAAAAGAAATACAACAATAAAGAAAAACTTTCATATTATAAATCTTAATCCACATGACATAAAAGATCTGAAATGATAAGTTTATCACTTAATTATCATTAGCATAATGACAATTACAATGTCATGTTAAAATAATAAAAATATCATTTTTGTGACATCGCATACCTTTATTCACATTTTACCGAAATAACCACATTTTTACGGATATACTTCTGATACCAAAAGTCGTATGTGATATCACTTTGCAAAATTTATTTGAATTCGTATTTAAAATTATAAATTAATATTTATAATTTTCCAAAATATTACAGTCTCTCCCCCTTAAAGAAATTCGGTCCCCGAATTTAAATTAAACCCCCTTCTTAAAACATCTTTCTTAATCCAACCTGCTCAATTTTTAAAACAGTTTTCCGGGGTCCAAATTTAAAACATAAAATCCGCTCGATATAACGGAACTCCAAATTCCCATACGAGCTAAAACGCATCATAACATAACAGTGTGCGTGAAACATCAAAATATATAAAACTCGCCTAACTGTAACTCTAGCTGGTGCTATGAGAATTACTCCAGTTCTGATACAATTTACCAAATACGAAAATCGTTGTGTATCTTAAGTACACAATAATTACCACAATCGTAGTGCAATATCGATGTACACGACCAAGCGAAATTTTTTATATAAATCAAATCTATAATATATCCTATCAAATGAAAAGCACGAAAACAAAATCAAACCTAATGGGTTTGTATGTAAATCTCAAACCACACGATACGGTGTGCATGAAAACAAAACAACGTTAAATGTAACAGGCGTGCACGAAACGATATCCACTGCATCTATTGTGCACGGAAAAAAAGTGTACAAAATAGTATCAAGTGCATCGGGGTACACAAAATAAATCTCAAGTGCATCGGAGTGCACAAAATCAACATCAAGTGCATCAGAGCGCACAAATTCAACATCAAGTGCATCAGAGCGCACAAAATCAAAATCAAGTATATAACAGTAATGATCTCCTGAGAGTTTAATGATGTGTCTCTTAAAAGACACCTATATGAACTCTCGTGCTGTTGTTTCATGGGTTTTGACGAGGCCTTGTACTACATGTTACCATAGTCCACGGGGTAAGATGGACTCCTATTGTATACAAAAATACCTTCTGTACTAAGCTACAAACAACTACGCTAGAATAACAATCATATACTTGTACAACTTACCCGTTCAATTCTCATTACTGTTATATTCCATTCCTTCTTTTGGGACTTACCGAGCGCTAGTTCGCTGGCGACATTCCTGTCTATTTTCTTTCTTTGGAATGTTCGTCAGAAAGACCGGACTCTCAGGAGATCAAGCCTAGCCAAGAGGACGTGCACCAGCTCACCGCGCAGCAGGACTTCTAGATCTCTTATACTTTCTTTCAGTTGTATGCCACATGTTGACTTGTACTGGTTTACTGTCTTGCTCTCACATGTTGATAAAGCCCTAAGGATATGTACTCGACTACTAAGACTATGGTGCAGATCATACTAGTGGGGTCAGGGTAGTCCAAGAGTACATCCTATAATTGTTCCTAGTCGAGAGAGTATCGAGACAGGGCATCGATACTCCAGAGTAGACTAGCATATACGTTTCTCGACCCATATGATGGGCGATGGATGATCCCATATCCATTGGTGTTTGACATCAGAGAAGGTATACGGGTGCTCAGTGGAGACTGGGTATACAGAACGGACTAGCCGAGAACTCCTAGATGGTATTATACCTATCGTCAGATAGCAGTTCTCTGGTGACACTGGTACAGGTTAGTCTGTAGACCCGAGATCGTCATAGAGTCTTGCTTCTTCCTATTCGGCCAATCACAAAAGAAATATCCTCTTCGAAGTCCTACCATGACCCAGCGTGGAAGATGGAGAGGAAACACTCCAAATCTACACGACCCAAGAAGATGCCCCGGATTAGAGAAAGCCCACTATAGAATTTCTGAAAGATTGGGTTCTTCTAGAAGACCGAGCCGAAGCTCGTTGGCTTCGAGCAAAAGCTCGCTATTTCGTATGGAGCAAAGAAAACTTATACAAGAAGTCGTACACTCGACCTCTGCTCCGATGCGTCAATCCCAACGAAGCAGACTACGTTTTACGAGAAATACACGAAGGGGTCGGAGGGGCAAATCAAGGGATCCGCAGCCTGGTCCAAAAGACACTGCTCTAGAGGTACTATTGGCCGGGCCGGGAATACATCAAGATGTTGAGAAAATGGGCAGAAGATGCAAGAGTTGTTAACTCTTCGGCAGCATCCTTCGTCTCCCCGCTACCGAACTAACGCCAATGTTCCCCTTGGCTATTTGCGCAGTGGGGGATGGATATGGCGTGTCAGCTCTGTGCCGGCACAAGTGGCACAGGTACATCCTTGTCGCCGTAGACTACTTCACAAAGTGGATTGAAGTCGTGCCTATCAGGAAACCGGACGCCGCCTCTATGATAAAATTTCTGCAGAACAATATAATCTCCCGATTCGGGATCTCAAGGTGCATCGTCACTGACCATGGAACCAACTTCGAGAATGAAAAAGTCAAAGAATTTTGCAACAACTATCACATATTAATGAAGTTCGCCACGGTCGCACATCCCCAATGCAACGGGCAAGCCGAAATAGCGAACCGAAGTGTCATTCGAGGGCTCCGAGCTTACCTAGAAGAAAGGCAAGGCGGTTGGGTTAAGGAACTACTTCGGGTACTATGAGCACTGCGGACGTCGATAAAAACACCCATGGGAGAAACCCCGTTCAGCTTCTGCTACGGTACCGAGGCGATGGTCCCCACAGAAATTGGATTGCCCAGTTATCGGGTCGAGAACTTTGACGACAAGGCTAACACCTTAGTGCTACGAAGCAACTTGGACATCTTGTTAGAAAAACGAGATCGGACGCAAATCAAGTTGGCCACCTATCAGCAGCAAACCGCCCGTTACTACAATGCCCGAGTCAGGTATCGAGCCTTCAAGACAGAAGATCTGGTCTTGCGACAAAACGAGTTCATAGACCAAGGGAAGCTACATAAGTTCTCCCCGAAATGGGACGGGCCTTTCCTCGTGATAAAGGCACTGTCCGGTGGAGCCTACCGCCTCCAGGACTCCAAAGGGCGTAATTTCCCTTGGCCATATAATGCCGAAAAGCTTAAGTTGTACAGATAAACATGTACCCCTATTTCGAATAATGCAATTTCCTTCCGCATCGACTTAATTTTCCAAACTAAGTGCTCATGTAAGATAGACTTCGACACTGACTCGTAACCCAACCCTTCCTTCCTTTCCTCGGCCCCGAGTTAGGGGGTAGGGAAGGGGAACAGCTCGGCTAGTGCACAAAAAAGGGAGAGAGAGATAATACACCGTAACCTTAACTAAAAGAAAATTTATTTATATTTTATTCGGAGGTATCCTTGCCTCCGCAGCCTTACGACCATTACAGTAAAGGAGGAAGAGAATTAATAAATCATTGACGATGATACTCGGAAGAGAGATCCTCCAGCCAAGCCTAGGCAACCTCCACCCGCTGCCTCTGACAATGCCCGTGGACCCTAGAAGTTACGGATTCGCCAGGATCCCCAACCGCCGAACACAACGCTACGACCAACCTCTGCTAGAAACATTCGAGAAGAATGTTCACCGAGCAATCCCGCCGGCTCTTCGAGATCAGGCCAAGCTTGTGGGCCGTATGCATCTTATCAAACGCCTCGTCCATCGCCTGTAGGGACAGAGCATTGTAGAGACCTGGGGAAGACCTCCATATCGCGTAGTGTAACACCTTAGTATATTTATACGATATTTTATTTGGGGAATTTCAAATCTTGTGACAACTTTTTGTTTATTATTGTTTTTGGGCGGGGATAGTGCATTTGGTAACTGTAGTTGGGATCCGACCTAACCCGTATGTTTGAAACCCATCATGGTTCTAGATTACGTCAATCCTTGCTAGTACAGAGCATCCATGCACATCTAGTTTCTATACACACTTATATGATATATTTGGTATCCGCATATCTTTTAAATAATACAAATAATAACCAAATAATATATTCTCATATCTAGCATAGCATGTTATCATACCCCATATCATATGGCTGCATCCATACATCATGTTCATGTCCAAATTGTTAAAACAGACTCGTTTGGATCGGTACGTATATTTACGTAGATCCGTACTTGGGGATATGCATTTTTACTGACCGGGCATCGCATTATGGTTTTAACTTGTACATATATTCTTTATATTTTAAAACTAGATTTTTAGAAGAGATCCGGGTAATTTTTGGAGTATTTTGATATTAGCAGTATAATCCAAATATATATATATATATATATATATATATATATATATATTATAATATTTTTAAACTTAACAATTACTAACAATATATATAATATATATTGATATTTAACTAAACTATTCTAATCTCTCTCTCTCACAGCCACTCTCTCCGTCTCTCTCTTCTCTCTCCCTCTTTCTCTTTACTCTCGCTGTCTCGCCTTCTCTCTAAATCTCCAATGTCTCTATCTCTCTAAACATATATACTATATATAATTTTATAACCTAAATATATTAACACCTCACCTCTCTCCTCTCTATTTCTTTTCTTCTTCTTCCTTCGCCCGCAAAACCCAAACCCTTGACTACGTCCGCACCCTCGCCGTAGACGACCTCACCTCGTCGTCACCACCACCTCCTCGCCCTCGTCACAACCCCCACCACTTCCTCTCCTCTCCTCGCGTTCCCGATCACCACTCTAGCACCCCGACGCCGACCCTTGCAAACCTACGACAAACCCCCTGCAACCAACTCAACCCCTCGCCGGAGAATCGACGTCGCCATCACCCTCACCCTATTGTCACCTCCTCGCCTCCCTCTCCGCTCCTCGACACCACAAACCTCCCCCACCACCCTCGTCAACCCTGACTACTCACGACAGCCACCCGAGAAACCCTCTGCCCTCGTTGCCGACGGCAACCTACCATCGTCGCCGTCACCTTCTCTTCTGTCCTATGTCCCCAAAACGCAAACACCAGCAGCCCCATTTTTCTTCTTCGTCCTTTCTTTCATTCTTTCTTGAATCTCCGATCGTATCGCCGGAGTTGCACGTGTCGCCGATGACCCAATCACCATCATCGTCCAGCCTAATCACCACATCACGTCACTACTCAGCTAGGTCCAGTCCTGCATACTTAAGTTGCATCACGACGTTATTCCGACGTTGAACATAGCATCCGTATCTCGATGTGAGATCTGATCAGGAAAGTTTTAACTTGCATAATGCTATGTTATATTATATCAATATCTATATGAATAAGAAGAGTACATGTGTTTTATTACTCAACAAATGTTACAGATTTACAGTTTTACATTATCCGTTCATATCTGTACTGATAATAGCATATCTAGTTGCATGCCGGAATATCATGATATCATTATATTACTATATCAGTACGACATGTTATCTAGTTTGCATTATACATGATAATGAACGTATAATGGTTATTACAGATAGAACATATGCATCCCGGTATCAGTTTTGATTACCATGTTCCGATATTGATTACAGTTTCACATGGGGTATCTATTTGATTAATATGCATCACATGACATGTTCACGACACACTACCTGACTCGTAACTTGAATATTATTACTAATGCTGATAATCCTGACTTGTTGTCCTGACGGACGTGACTTGTTGTCTGTATAGACAAACCTGTACCTGTTTGATCCTACGTTGGCATTAGATTCATATCATCAATACCTGCCTTGAACACGAAACCTGGGGAGTAAAGGGAAATCAATAATGAAACCTGACTTGTAATTCAACAGATCGATACTTATACTAATCAGTCTTTATGGGTTCGGCCAGCCCCAAAATGATACTGCTGACATCATTCATCTGTACATGTTACCTGTTTACTGCTTAGCGGTACGTCTCGGATTCAGCCCGAGAATCTTGACTGTGGTCCCGGCCACGCACGGGATACTATTGAGTTACATCGATAATTCCATTAAATTGATTTCAAAGACTTTTAGAATAGATAACCTAGAAGCACAGTTTTTAGATTCCACATCGCATACATACAGCTCACTGTTTTATACCTGTGTTTTTTATTTGTACACATGTTTAATAATAGCATCATATACTGGGTACTACTATTATTATTTGATATTTATGATGCACTGACATCTGGGTTTTGTATGGCCCAGTTCCTCCACCTTCATCGCAGGCAGATCGAGAGTATTTTAGAAATCAAGCCGAGCAATGAGGAATTGAACATGTATTATTAGAGATGTTTAGCTTGTTTATTTCCGGAGTCTTATTTCTTTTGAAGTGAGCCCTATTGGGACATGATTCAGATATTGTTTATTGGATTTGATTCGTTTCCGCTATTTGCATTTTCTTGATTTGATTTACTGTGGCAGACGGACATGTACTAACTAGATTTTATTTTTACTGTTCTTAATATCCGATAGACAGCCGTAATGTGACTATGGAGAGATGATTCCTAGCCACAAGTAGCATGATTGGCTCTGTCACGTGCCGTAGCCTGCATATCTTGGGAAGCGGGGCGTGACATGGTTTGTTTAGTATCAGAGCCCTAGGATTTAGGGTTAGTCGGGTTTGGTTCTTTTGTAGTTGGGTATTAAACCCAATACACTAATCAGGAAACCCAGAATTAGGAACATGTCCTGCCACATTACTATCTTGCCAGTCTTGAATGTATAGCTATCTTGTTTATTGAATCATGTTTACCATTGCTAATCTTCTTGAGAGTCTTGGCTTCAGAATCATGGCGGATAGAGACTTTTTATCAAACCAGAGGCGTGTTAATAACGACGCATTGCTTAGAGTTATATGTGGTATGCTGAAAAACTAGAAGCGACAAACTAAGCTGAATCAGCGGCAGGCCAAAGCTTTCCAGGGGGGTCTGCGGACAGTCCAACAGTCCGTAGTTGCAGCAGCACCCAGGCCAGCAAAGCGTGAGGGCACCGTGGCGGACTTTAGAAAGCTCGGTCCGTCCACATTTATAGGATTGGAAGAGCAATTGCCAGCGGAACAGTGGCTAGTTGATACGGAGAATCTGCTTGTCGCCGCGTAGATTCCATATAAGAAAAGGGTGGATGTAGTACGTATCCAGTTAGTAGATTATGCTTGTGAGTGGTGGCTCGTAGAGGAGACCCGCCTGACCAAGTTGATCAGTTGGGCAACATTTTCGCAATGTTTCTTGAAGAAGTTCTTTCCGTAATTTGCTCGACAAGAAATGGAAGAAAAATTTATTAGACTGAAGCAGAATGGCGGATCCGTTGATGTGCATGCGGCTGAGTGGACTTGGCTCAGTAGATTTGCGGGACCTTTGGTTGCCAAAGAAGCAGATAGGGCACGGAGGTTTTTGCGTAGCTTGGATGTGGAGATTCAGAGACACATCATATCTCTGGGATTGACCACCTTCTTCCAAGTTCTCAAGGCAGCCAGGGAGTAGCAGAGTTTATCGGTGAAAGCGAAGGGTACTCAACAGCAAGCCGTCGTAGGGTGGAAGCCGGCGTTTACGACAAACCAAGCTCCTGTACGCAGAAGCATTCCGGTGAACAAGTAAGGCGTTATACCCATAAAGAAGCCCGTTGTATCCAATTAGAAAAGAAGTGTGATTTGTGACTTTTGTTGTCTACCCGGACACCTACAGAAGGACTGTCGTAGGAGGCTTGGACTTTTTCTAGTTTACGGATCAGCTGACCATACCATCAGTGCTCGCCCATCAAAGCAACGATTGAGAGACGATATTCAGAAGCCACCGCAGAAGCAGATTCATGGGCATACGCTGAATACTCAGAGGCCTAATAAAGCACGAGCCTTCACTTTGATGGCCGATGAGGCCAAAGCTTCACACGAAGTTGTTTTAGGTATCCTGCTCGTTTATAATTTTCCCGTATTGGCATTATTCGATTCTGGTGTATCCCATCACTTCATGTCGTCTAAGTATATTAGTGCACACTCTATACCACACGCGGCCCTGTCTAGTTGCTGAGACATACACACTGGGAATAGGAAAATTATATCTAGTAGTGAGTGTAAGAATTGTTCGATTGTTATTTGCGGACGAGAGTTATTCGCGGATTTCTTAGTGATTGATACTGGCAGCTATGATATTGTCTTGGGAATGGAATTTCTTAGCACTTTCCATGCTCATATCGATTGCAGGGAAAGAAAAGTGATTTTCCAGATTTCCGGACATACGGAGTTTATATTCTCAGGAGGTAGCAGATCTGTCGGGCCAATCGAGTTTAGGGCTAGGCCGACTAATGCCGTCCTTTCGTCGCTGGAAGTAGATAAGGAGAAAGTGCCAGCAGCAATTCGAGAGTTTATGAATGTGTTCGAAGACATCTCAGGTTTACCGCCAAAGCGAGATGTGGAGTTTGCGATTGATCTCATTCCTGGAGCAACGCCGATTTTAAAGGCCTATTATCCAATGGCGCCGGTGGAACTAGAAGAAGTAAAGAAGCAAGTTGCCGAATTGATTGAGAAGGGCTGGATTCGTAGCAGCAATTCACCCTGAGGAGTTCCAGTTCTTCTAGTCAAGAAGAAGGATGGCACACAAAGGATGTGCATCGATTATCGAGAATTAAACCGGGTGACTATTAAGAACAAGTACCCAATCCCTCGCATCGGCGAATTATTCGATCAACTCAGTGGCGCGAGGGTATTATCGAAGCTGGATCTGCGATCTGGATATCATCAAGTTCGGGTGAAATCAGAAGATATTTTCAAGACAGTGTTCCAAACTCGATATGGGCATTACGATTACTTAGTGATGCCATCTGGAGTTACTAACGCACTGGCAATATTTATGGACTTGATGAACCGAATCCTTTCACCGTATTTGGACCAGTTCATAGTAGTGTTTATCGATGATATTCTTGTCTATTCGAGGAGCAAATAAGAGTATACAGAACAATTGAGGATCGCACTGCAAACGTTGAGGCAAGAAAGGTTATATGCTAAGATGAGCAAGTGCGTGCTTTGGCTCGAAGAAGTGAAGTTCTTGGGTCATGTCGTATCCGGAGATGGAATTGTCGTTAACCCTGAAAAGATTGCAGCTGTTCATGATTGGCCAATTCTAAAGAACGTAGAGGAGATCAGAAGTTTTCTTGGGCTTGCCGGATATTATAGAAGGTCTGTGGAGAACTTCACCCGAATAGCTGAACAATTGACCAAGCTAACACGAAAGGAGATACCGTTCGTATGGACGGAGAAATATGCATCATCTTTTGAAGCGTTGAAGCAAAAATTGACCACCGCTCCTATTCTAACGTGCCAAACGGTTCCGGAGGGCTAGTTATCCACAGCGACGCATCTAGGAAAGGCTTGGGATGTGTTCTAATGGAGCATGGGAAGGTTATAGCCTATACATCGAGACAATTGAAAACTCATGAGAAGAACTACCCAACTCATGATTTGGAGCTAGCAGCAGTGATTTTTGCTTTGAAAATTTGGAGACACTATTTATTGGGTGAAAGGGTAGAAGTATTTATCGATCACAAAACCCTAAAATATGTGTTCATACAGAAAGAGCTCAATTTGAGGCAGCATAGAAGGTTGGAGCTGGTGGCTGACTATGATCTTGAACTAAAATACCATCCGGAAAGTTAATGTAGTGTCGGATTCTCTAAGTCGGTTGCTAGCAATACGGATGTTGACTGCACAGAAGGAGATTATGATAGATATTCAGAGATTTGAGTTAAAGATTGTACTACCGTATTCTTCGGGACAGTTGATGCAATTGCAAGTACAGTCATCCTTGATCAATAATATTAAAGTAGCGCAGTTGCATGATCCAAGGTTGCAGAAGTTTCGAGAATAAGTAGAAGCAGGACTTCGAACGGACTTGTTAATTCATGAAGATGGTTCGTTATGATATGGTAGTCATCTATGTGTGCCTAAATGAGATGTTCGTGAAGAAGTTATGAAGAAGGCTCATAGTTCCGCATATTCCGTACATCCGGAAGGCACAAAAATGTACATAGATCTGCGACAACATTTCTGGTGGGAAGGCATTAAAAAGGAGATTGCTCGCTACGTATTGAAGTGCTTGGTGTGTCAGCAAGTCAAGGCTGAACATGAAAGGGTAACTGGTTTGTTGCAACCACTTCCGATTCCTCAGTGGAAGTGGGAATATATAACCATGGATTTCGTGACAGCTTTATCGCGGAGTCCAAAAGGCAATAATGCAGTTTGGGTGATTTTTGATCGATTGACCAAGGCAGCTCATTTTATACCGTTTTGAGGTTGTCAGTTGACGGAAGCTTTAGCAGAGCGGTACATGCAGGAGATTGCGAGATTGCATGGAGTACCTGTGAGCAACATTTCCGATCGTGGTACCCGATTTTTATCACACTTTAGGAGGAGTCTACAGGAAAGTTTGGGAACTCGATTGAAGTTTTGCACCGCCTATCATCCTCAGATAGATGGCCAATCAAAAAGAACGACCCAAACTTTTGAAGATATGTTGAGAGCATGCATGTTAGACTTCAAGGGTTCATGGAAGGATCATTTGTACTTAGTGGAGTTTTCATATAATAACAGTTTTCAGGCGACTATACAGATGGCTCCATTCAAAGTATTGTACGGTCGCAGGTGTCGCTCGCTCGTCTGTTGGGACGATATTGGTGAAAGAAGATTATTGAGATCGGATCTAATTATGCAAACAGTGGAGAAAGTCAACGTGATCCAAAATCATATAAAGGCAGCACAAGATCGACAGAAAAGTTGGGCTGATACAGGAAAAAGATCTCTGGAGTTCGCAGTTGGTGATCTTGTATTATTGAAGATATCACCAACCAGAGGAGTGATCCGCTTTGGTAGTCGAGGCAAGCTTAGTCCTCGATTCGTGGGGCCTTTCAGTATTATAGAACGTGTTGGAGAGGTAGCGTATCGATTGACTTTAACACCATCCTTGGCAAGTGTTCACGACGTGTTTCATATATCACAACACTGCAAGTATGTTCGAGATGAGACGCAGGTCTTAAATCACTCGGAGATGACAGTAAGGGAGGACTTAACATATGAAGAACAACCAATTGCGATTGTGGATCGACTAGACAAGGTCCTCAAGAACAAGGTTATCCTTATAGTATTTGTTTCATGGGGGAATCATTCGCATGAAGAATCTACTTGGGAACGTGAAGACGAGATCCGACAGAAGTTTCCATACATCTTTTCTTAGATCCGTGTTTTCTTGTCTTTTCTTATTCCGAGAATTTCGAGGAAGAAATTTTTTTGTAGTTGGGTATAATGTAACACCCTAGTGTATTTATACGATATTTTATTTGGGGTTTTTCAAATCTTGCGACAACTTCTTATTTATTATTATTTTTGGGTGCGGATAGTGCATTTGGTAACTGTGGTTGGGATCCGACCCGGCCCGCATGTTTGAAACTTATCATGGTTCTAGATTACGTCAATCCTTGCTAGTACAGAGCATCCATGCACATCTAGTTTCTATACACACTTATATGATATATTTGGTATCTGCATATCTTTTAAATAATACAAATAATAACCAAATAATATATTTTCATATCTAGCATGGCATGTTATCATACCCCATATCATATGGCTGCATCCATACATCATGTTCATGTCCAAATTGTTACAACAGACTCATTTGGATCGCTACGTATATTTACGTAGATCCGTACTTGGGGGTATGGATTTTTACTGACCGACCTTCGCATTATGGTTTTAACTTGTATGTATATTCTTCATATTTTAAAACTAGATTTTTAGAAGAGACCCGGATAATTTTCGGAGTATTTTGATATTGGCTGTATAATCCAAATATATATATATATATATATATATATATATATATATTATAATATTTTTAAACTTAACAGTTACAAACAATATATATAATATATATTTATATTTAACTAAACCATTCTAATCTCTTTCTCTCACAGCCTCTCACTCTCTCTCCGTCTCTCCCTCTCTCTCTCTCTCTACTCTCGCTGTCTCTTCTCTCTCTAAATCTCCTCTCTCTCTCTCTCAACACATATTATATATTTTTATAATCTAAATATATTAACACCTCACCTCTATCCTCTCTATTTCTTTTCTTCTTCTTCCTTCGCCTGCGAAACCTAATCCCTTGCCCACGCCCGTGCCCTCACCGCCGACGACCTCACCTCGCCATCACCACCACCTCCTCGCCCTCGTCACAACCTCCACTACTTCCTCTCCTCTCCTCGCCTTCTCGATCACCACCCCAGCACCCCGACGCCGACCACTGCAAACCCACGAGAAACCTCCTGCAAGAAACTCAACCCCTCGCCGAAGAATCGCTGTCACCATCACCCTCACCCCACCACCTCCTCACCTCCCTCTCCGCTCCCCAACACCACAAACCACCACCACCACCCTCTTCAACCCCGAATACTCATGACAGCCACTCGAGAAACCCTCTGCCCTTGTCGCCGGCGGCAACCCACTATCGTCGCCTTCACCTTCTTTTCTGTCCTCAGTCCCCAGAACTTAAACACCAACAGCCTCATTCTTCTTCTTCTTCTTCTTTATTCACCACCGAAAGACCGGACTGAGACGTTGGGACGTCTGGCCTGAATTCTGGGAGAATATGCTATTTGGATTTATTCGTCCACCTCTCCGAAGATGCCAAGTTGATTTATGGCACCGTATAACGGAGGTTTGGACGGATGTGACTATTGTAGCAGACTTCTTCAGATTTTCCTTCATTTTATGAGAGGTTTTTGATTGTGGGTATACTCTTCCCTGCAGGCGCAAGCCCCTGCAGTTAATTACGTTATCGCGTTATGATAACCACTTTCTCCTGCTCCGGCGGTTCACTTCATGTCGTGTGTATTTTTGTTTGTTTGGTTGCCCGTGGATTGTATACGGAGACTAGTTTGTGTCGTCGCCCGTAGGGCGCGGATTAGTCCAAATCCGTATATTTTTAGATTTGGATTTTAGGTCAAGAATTTGCTTGACGGGATCCACGTTGGTAGCTTGGTTTGCCAACGGGGGTGAACTTAGGACGCAGATCTCATATAAATAAGGTCTATCAGTTCACGGAATATTTGGGTTTGATTTAAGAATCGTTAGTCATATTTGAGACTAAAATCAACTTAGAAGCAAATGAGCGTATGGGCTCAATTATTTTAGTTTAAGAACATCATGGTCCATTATCGCTAGTTTGGAGCAAAAATTAGTATAAGGACGTTTCGGTCCATTATCGCCCTGTTTGGGGCGACGCGACGTATTTGAAGCGACGTACTAGTTTAGGGACGTTTCGGTCCCACATTCCTATTTTGGGGACGTAATTTAGTTTAAGAACATTTCGGTCCATTATTAATCTTGCGTGCACGTGTATTTATTACGTAACGGAGTGAACAATAATGATATGGAATGCACCCAATTTGGGGTGCGGTCTGATTTGAAGTGTGCACATCAATTTGGAAGTGCGTTAATATGGGATGGAAGGAGTTGTTGGTTGTCGGGACCCACCACCTCTCTGAAGACGTTGAGGAATTACAACGATATATATCAGAGGTGTGAAGAGATGTACTTTTAAACCAAATCCTGTATTTGAGGGAAATTGGGTGATGGACCTAAGAATCGTTAGTCATATTTGAGACTAAGATTATCTTAGGAAATATGGGATGAATATCATTTTGGATATTATCAATAAGAGATCATTAGTCATGTTTGAGACTAAGATCGGTTTGGAAATCATGAGCAATATTGGCTCGGTTAATTTAGAATCAAAGAGACTTAACCTCAGGGCATTTAGGTTGAGATTGGGTTTCTATACTACCCAGTAGAGTTAAACACTAATATATGCAGTGCTCACATGTATTTCACTTGGGACGCTGGAATAGTGCTGAGCACTAATCTTCTTTGGCGATCACGTGTGAAACATATGAGGCGCTCAGATATGGGCGCTGCCCAACCAGTGCTAAGCATATAGACATTTTGACTGAACATGGAGTCCCAAGCACTTTTGATGGCACTCACGTGGGAAGCACGTGAGTGCTGAGTGTTAATTTCAGATTTTATTTGCTCACCCCCTTTTTTGACATAAATGCTAAGCACTTGGCTGGAGCTCACGTGTGAAGTACGCGAGACGCCAGATTTTGGGTTTCCGAGAGTGTTTCACGTGTATTTCACATGATTGCATTATTTTGGGGTATTGGGATGCTTTATTTGGTGGCTGCCTAATCAACACAAAGGAGGTTTTCTTTGCTCTTTGGATGCTCACGTGGAAAGTACGTGAGGCGTTTTAGTTTTTCTTCTGTTTGTTTTAAGCACTCACGTGGGAAACACATGAGTCAATATAATAGTGCTAAGCATTAATTTTACTCATGTGTGTTTCACGTGAAACGCCAAGTTCTTCTTATTTTTAAAGATATTAATCTTTGTTGATGACATTTTAGTCATTGATAATCATCAAGATTTCTGTTTAAAGATCTTGAATCATCATCATTGTTTTTATTGGAGAACTAAGTTCTTTATGTAGGGTTAAACCTTAATTTCGGAAGAATTAAATTCACAGAACATATGTTCTTTTTCTTTTTAACCCAGTTCTTTTCCCTAAGTTTTGAGTCTGGAGAACAGAATCTCCCCGATGAGAATTAAACTCAACTTGTGGGAAGGTTTGCTTTTGTAAATCTCAAACCAGAGGAATAACCAAATTCTTGTATGAAGGGTTAAACCCTTATATCCATTATACTAGGCAAGAGAGATACTTTTAATCTCTCATTTTTTATTTACCTAGAGTGTTTTGAAGGAGGAATTTCTTTTTTCTTTGAGAATTAAATTCTCTGTTTTCTCAAGAGCTCACTGTATTTTGGCAGGAGCTTATAGGGATTTTTTTCTATATTGAGACTTGAAGTCTCGGGTCCTTTATATAGTGGAGGTAAGTTTGTTAATTAATTTTGAGAAAATCGCACACTGAGAGATTCCAATTGGTTTAATTGGACACAAAATTGATTTGGGGACTTTTACCCACCGTTGGATGTTTGATCCAAGTGTTTCTGTCTTACAGAGTATGTTTTCTTGTTTTAACAAGATTGAGGGAATATTCTCCCATATATAGAATAAAATTCTATTGAACGGTGATATTTTTATCATCATTGGATTTTTAATCCAAGGGTGCTCGGTTTAACAGAGCACAATCTTTCTTTGTTTAGAAAGATATGGGAAATATCATCTATTTCCTTGGATCTTTGATCCACCAACTTTCTGTTTAACAGAAAATATCCTTCCCAATAGAATTTAATTCTATGCTTAATCACCATTAGATCTTTGATCCAACGGTTCCTTATTTGAGTAGAATTTAATTCTACGTAAGGAGGTGACCTCACGTGTTTAACACGTGAGGCTTATTTAGCTTCTTTGATTTAGCACCCATATGCCCTGCATATGGGTGCCCATGTGTTTAACACGTGAGGCCAATTTGGCCTATAGTTGTTTGACAGCAGCGCCTATATGCTTTACATATAGGCGCTCACGTATTTAACACGTGAGACTTATTTAGCCTATTAGTTGTTTGATTGCAGCGCCTATATGCTTTGCATATAGGCGCTCACGCGTTTAACACATAAGGCTTATTTAGCCTATTAGTTGTTTGATTGCAGCGCTTATATGCTCTGCATATAGGCGCTCATGTGTTTAACAAGTGAAGCTTATTTTGCCTATTAGATGTTTGATTGCAACGCTCATATGCTCTACATATACGCGCTCACGTGTTTAACACATGAGGCTTATTTAGCCTATTAGTTGTTTGATTGCAGCGCCTATATGCTCCGCATATAGGCGTTCACGTTTTTAACATATGAGGTTTGAGATGTTGGGAATTTTCTCCACTTTTCTTTTTTAGAAGGGAACATTCTTACTTTCTTTCTTTCTTTCTTGAATCTCCGATCGTCTCGCCGGAGTTGCATGTGTCACCGACGATCCAGACGACCCAATCACCGTCGTTGTCCAGCCTAGTCACCACGTCATGTCACTGCTCAGCCAAGTCCAGTCCTGCACGCGTGAGTTGCATCACGACGTTATTCTGACGTCGAACATAGAATTCATATCTCGGCGTGAGATCCGATCAGGCAAGTTTTAACTTGCAACATGCTATGTTATATTATATCAATATCTATATGAATAAAAATAGTACATGTGTTTTATTACTCAGCAAATGTTACAGATTTATAGATTTACAGTTGTACATATGATGTATATTATAATGGATGCTTGGATATATATAGAGAGGACTTTCTGGCTCGATATGATAGTATGCTATCTGGTTTTACTTTGTCTTAACATGTGGACTTGTATTGGTTTATTGTCTTACTCTCACATGTTGATAAAGCCCTTAAGATATGTACTCGACTACTAGTACTATGATGTAGATCATACTAGTGGAGCCAAGGTAGTCTAAGAATACATCCTATAACTATTCCTAGTCGAGGAAGTATCGAGACAGGGCATCGATACTCCAGAGTAGACTAGCGTATACGCTTCTCGACCCATATGATGGGTGATGGATGATCCCATACCCATTGGTGTTTGACATCAGAGAAGATATACGGGTGCTCAATGGAGACTGGATACACTAAACGGACTCGCCGAGAACTCCTAGATGGTATTATACATATCGTCAGATAGCAGTTCTCTGGCGACACTGGTACTGGTTAGTCTGTAGACCCGAGATCGTCATAGAGTCTTGTGTGATTCCCACTGTGCTTTGATTTCTACCTTACCACGTTCATGAGAACATGCAAAACGGTGGCTTTTGGGTACATTCCCGAATCACATGGAGGCAATGAGCGATAGGAGGGGTTTCGTCTCTCCCGGTATTGGGCGTTGATGTTGCGCTGTGTTCAATTGGCTATAACTGGAAGTCCCTGGCCAGGGCTGATATGGAGTGCTGCTGGTAAGTGTTATCAGTAGTTTCTCGACCCGTTATGAGCCTCATATCGACACGAATTATCGGTTACTGGGGTCTGACGTTTACCACCCCTAGACTAGATATGCGACATATCAGACGAAGAGACCGGACTGTACGGGAGTGTTACTGATTGGATTCATAGGAGTGTGTGCAGACTTGCTTGTTGATCTTCTGATCGCTCAATACCCGGGTAGCTGTTACGTTTAGGTGACCGATTGCAGCTTGTGGATTTTTGATATGATCATCACCTACTGCCGGCGTATTGACGATTCTTTAGAGTCCTACACAGAGGTTTGCTGGCTTAGGCAAAACGGAGTAGAAGCACATATGTGATATGTGCGGGACCGAGAATAATACGTGTATGTGATACCGTATTCGATTCTCGCGATTTAAGATATCGGCCGGGTATATGTAATATAGCCGGGTCATTGGATCAAGTGTTGATTCGATGAACTGATACTTGTTATATTAGTCGGTTATTTACGATATAGTCGGATTATCGGATCAAGAGTTGATTCGATAATTTAATGTATAATTATGTATGTGTTATATTACATTACATTAACTAATATAAGCTCACTTAAATGATTCTTTTTCTCACTTGATAATACATTAATTTATATGTGATATATGCTAATTGTATTATTTTCTTTTGTTACATTATATATTATATATGTGATATATAATATTGTAACATGTTAGGGTTACAATTGCAACTAGGGTTTTGAGATTAAACCATGCCAGGGTTTGGATTATGGTTGATGTTTTACTTTGGGTTAATACTAAATTGTGTGGATATTTATCCATGTTGACTTAGTCCACCCTCCTTGATATTTATTAGATATTTGTTAACCCAAACCCTAACCCTAGTCCATGGTTAAGTCTGTACAAGGGTTAAGCATGACATGCTTAACCCTTGGTTGCAATTCTAACCTCAACAATAATTCATTATTCATCACAAACTCTTCTTCTTCTTCCTCTCACAAAAGCTTTCTTGTTTTTTATTTTGTGGTGAATTAAAGTGAGAAATTGAAAAGAAAAGAGTGCAAAATTCCTACTTTATCATCCTCATTTATTCTAACCACTTAAATTAGGGTGTTTGCTTCACTAATACATCATTAGAGAAGTGTGAGCTTGGGTTAGAGTTTCCTCAAAGTAGATCATCTTGGATTGTGAAGATTACTAGTAAGGATGCATCATTCACTTCATGGAGCCTCTCAAGAGTTCAGGAGCATGATGATCGCAGCGAAGGGACCTCAACTCAGAGCTTATGAAGCGAAGGAATGGACTACAAAGGTTGTAATCCCTATCTCTTAGATGTAAAGTGTTTACATTTCAGTTTTGTTTGATTCTCTAGTTAAAGATCTAGGTTTAGGGTTATCTATAATGGCAAAAATTTAAAATTGGTATGGGAGATGCTACCCGAAAGCTTGCTGCCGTTGTAGGTATTCCAACAGCGGTATCAAAGCCTCGCTAGAGAATTAGACGGATAAGTGTAAGATTACAAAACCGAAACAACTCTGAAACACCCGATGTAAAACCCTAGTTTCTGTAAATTTTTCAGAGTGTCAAAAACTTTTTCAAACAGTTGCAGAGTGATGTATGTGATACAATATGAGCACAGTCTAAATTTCTTCCGCTTCCCTCAGAAAAAGGCCGAGATCACCCCTCCCCCCAAACCGGCCAGATCGGATCTAAACAGACTGAAATTTGTATAGTGTTTTGGGCTTTAAGTTTTGGTACTTTTGGTGTTTTTTGCTTTTGCTAATTTTTCATGTGATGTTATCTTTTAGCAATGGCAATTCGGAGTGTTTCGTATTCGTAATTCTAGTTTTTGTTTCGGTTATTTTAGATGGTATTAAAAGGTTCGATCAGATATCAAATACCCACATTTTCCCTTGCAGAAATTTTTTCAAGAGTTGGATCTTTTTCATAGTTAAAGAACATTCAAATAGCGTGCAAGTGATGCGGTGAACCCTCTAGAAGAACAAAACCTTAACTCGATTTTGTGACCGTCAAAACCTCCACTAAAGCTTATGATTTGTGGTAGTTTAGCGGTGCCACAAGTGAGGCGTTGGTTGATCCTTCTATGGCTGGTTCACTGCTACTGTGGCATGTGATGGATACTTCTAAACTATGCTCAATTGTTGAGTATTTTGGGAAATTTTGGGTGTTTGTTGATTCGATCGGAATGTTTAACATCGTCTAGCTTTTTCTGTAATGTGATACAATATGTGGAATTCATATAGTTAGGCATGAAATTCGTAATATGTGACATTTCGGGTTTACGATGTCTAAGATGATTATGGATTCCAAATGTTATAGTTTTTCACTTTCTTTTCTGCGACCGTAAGTGTAATATGTGGTATATCGCCATTTTCGTTGCTATATGTCAACGAAAATTGTGATAGGCATATTTACTTACGTTGATGATATGTGATATTATGTGTTGTTGTGATATGTTATATTGGATCGTCGTGTTTTGAATAGCCGGGGTTTTATGTAAGATGAGGGTTTTTATTTTCATTCATGTAAAATTCATTGTATGTAATATTTTTTTATTGGGGCACTTCCGGGTTGAGGATGATGTCACCATTGTATATTATTTATTTCTTCGCATTAGGATAGACCCAAGGAGGAGAGCACAAGTAGCCAGGTTCTAGGGTCTATTGGGAGGCCATCTTGAGGAGTCGAGACCGGGTCTCCTAACCCTAGAATTGGCAGGGTTGCTTGCTGCTCTCATAGGGGTCTAGGGATGTGGGTTTGGTTATTCATCGCGACCGTGGAATCGGTGTTTTATACAGACTCAAAATAAAACACGGACAACCTAATATATCCAATATTTCATATGTTTCTTCTGCTGCTGATATACTGTGATGTGATCATTTTATATGCCTGAGACGAATGCTTTATTATTGTATATATGATATATAATAAACGTTGCTTATGTTTTACACCCGCGCTAGTCCCGTCCCGGTATGCCGTTAGTTAAGTAACCTAACGGTGCATAACGGGACACAGTGGCGAATGCGGATGGCATAAGCGTACGTTGTATTTTCGTTTCTTCTGTGATGCTTAGGAAGCTTGAATGATGGGATTCATTAATGAGATTAATGAAAGAAAAAGAAACCTAAAAGATGTTGTAGAATCAAATTTATAAAAAAGATAGCTCTAGTTTTGCTTTGCATAGCGGTATTCCTTGTAGAATATCCAGCACCTTATTCGATAAGGAAAGAGACGAGATCCCTTCACCGGGAGTGACCTCTTTAGCGAAACTAGCAGATGCTACAAACTCACAGTTTAGTTTTTAATTGCTTCTATAGTTCTTGCTTTGCATAGCGGTATTTTTTTGAAATATTCTGCACCTTATTCGATAAGGAAAGAGCAGAGATCCCTTCACCGGGAGTGACCTCTTTATCGAAACTAGTAAAAGCCTGAAAAACATTCCTTTTTCAAAATTACTTGTTTCTACAATGATATCAAGTTCATTACGCTCATGGTTTTCTGAAAAACCTACGTAGCCCTCCGTCATTTCAGATAAGAACTATTTAGTATTCGTACTACGTTTGTTAACAATGTTAAGGCGTAGTGTGCGGTAGCTAATTAGTGCTTATCTGCTAAAACATGAGATGTTGTTAGTTGTATGTACGCCTTAGAGGCCAGTATTGTACAGATGATGTATATTATATTGGATGCTTGGACATATATAGAGATGACTTTCTTGCTCGATATGATAGTATGCTATCTGGTTGCTCTTTATCTTAACATGTACACTTGTCTCTTTAAACTGTCTTATAGTTACATGTTGGTAAAGCCCTTAGGATGTGTACTTGACTACCTGGACTATGATACAGATCATACTAGTGGGGACATGGCAGTCCATAGGTACATCCTTCAAGGTCCCTAGTCGTGGGTGTATCGAGACGGGGCATCGATATACCAGAGTAGACTAGCGTATACGCTTCTCGACCCATGAGATGGGCGATGGATGATCCCATATCCATTGGTGTTTGACATCAGAGATGATATACGGGTGCTCAGTGGAGACTGGGTACACTGGACGGACTCGCCGAGAACTCCCAGATGGTATTATACCTCACGTCAGATGGCAGTTCTCAGGTGACACTTGTGCAGATTAGTCTGTAGACCCAAGATCGTCATAGAGTCTTGTGTGACTCCCACTGTGCTTTGATCTCCACCTTACCACGTCCATGAGGGCGTGCAAAACGGTGGTTTTTGGGCACAGTCCCGAGTCACATGGAGGCAATGAGCGATAGGAGGGGTTTCGTCTCTCCCGGAATTGGGGGTTGATGTTGCGCTGTGCACGATTGGCCGTAACAGGGAAGTCCCTGGCCAGGGATGATCAGAGATTTGCTGGTAAGTGTTACCAGTAGTTTCTCGACCCGTTATGAGCCTCACATCGGCATGACTTATCGGTTATTGGGGTCTGACGTTTACCACCCCTAGACTTGATATGCGACATATCAGACGAACAGACCGGACTGTACGGTAAGTGTTACTGGTTGGATTCACAGGAGTGTGAGGGGGCTTGCTCGTCGATCTTCTGATCGCTCAATACCCGGGTGGCCGTTACGTTTAGCAGACTGCTTGCGGCTTGAGGGTGCTTGATATGATCATCATCTACTGCCGGCGTATTGACGAGTCTTTAGAGTCCTACGCAGAGGTTTCCTGGCTCAATTGAAACGAAATAGGAGCGCATATGAGATATGTGCGGGAGCGAGAATAATGCGTGTATGTGATACCGTATTTCATTCTCGCGATGAATGTATCGATTGGTTATATGCGATATAACCTAGATATCGAATCAAGGATTGATTCGATAAGCCGATACATAGGATACTAATCGGTTATATGCGATATGACCGGATCGTTAAATCAAGTGCTGATTTAATGATTTAATGTATAATAATATATTTGATATATTACTTTGCATTAACTAGTATTGGTTCATTTTAAAAGGATTTTCTCACTTGATGCACATTGTATATGTGATATATTTTTGTGCACTTGTTTGTATCATGTTTGATGATACTTGCTCACTTGGGTTTGTGTAAAGATTAAACCATGGTTATATGAATGGTTAGGGCTTTGTTTATTTACTTATTTATTTATTTATTTATTCATTTTGGAAAATAAAAGAGAATGGTGGCTTATTTTGTTTGTATGTTGAAGCTTCTTGAAGTTTTGAACTAGTCCACCATTCTTATCTCATCCTTAACCCTAACCATTCCAACTAACCCTAGTTTACTCTCTACACTTGACTATGGTTAGGATATGATAAGTATTCATATTGGTTTCTTTTTATATAAGAGACTTATCATATTCTTCATCTTCTCCTTCTTCTTCTTCAAGAAAAACCTTGCCTTCATCAATGGCAACTTGAGCAAATGAGTGAGAAATCCAATTCTAAAGTGAACCCACCTCCTATTTCTTCATCCTCTACCTCTTGCCAAGTAGTATAGGGTGTTTACTTCACAAGTTTCACAACTTGGTGAAGTTGGAGCTTGATCTTGTGTAACCTCGACGTAGATCATCTTCGGTACGAAGCCGACGACCTTGCCCGCCCATTTCTCCGATGAAGCCGATGCTTGAGTCCGGGATTCGAGACGGACAGCGAGAGGACGTCTACGTGGAGCTAAGGAAGTGGAGAACCGGATCTACAAAGGTTGTAGCATCTTTCTTTTAGTTAAGTTGTTAACTAGTTTCACTTTGTCGCCTAAAATTCTAGTTAACGATCTAGTCTAGGGTTTCTCGGCACCGTAAAATTTGAAATTGGCATGGTTGATGCCTTGTGAGACCTCATGAGAGTGCCTAGGAACCCTTCAGTGGTATCAGAGCTACTAGGCATTGGATGTCGACCTATGGGGGGTTCTCACTGTGTGACAGTGTGGCGAAGTATAGGCTCTTACCCCCAGGGTGTCCCGAGACCGGAAGGTGTTCCGGCGGGTTGTAGTCCTCGAGAGGGGGCATGCGTAAAAAGTAGCTGCTGAGGGACCCGTGGGTGCCACGGTGACCCCATTGGATAGGGTGGCTGCCTGCCCTTCAGTGGTATCAGAGCCTAGCTAGAGCCTTAGGCGAAGTCTAGACGACGTTTTAAATCCGGACGAACATCGAAACCCTAATCGTTCTTGCTCTCTGGACTTTTTTCAAAAACCGGGTTTTTTCCTAATTAAAAATGCTTAAAAAATTCAGCAGGGAATTCTAAGAATTACGGTGCAAAAATTATTTCCTGATACCTGTAAACCGCGGCGGAACCGCGGCGGAAGCCTGGCTTCTGCGCCGGTTCCGCGGTCACTTGATGGCATTAGACTCCAAACTTTGCACAGTAATTCATTTTTCCAGGTACTGAGTTTTCTGGGAATTTTTAATTTGCACTCAAGAGTTGAGTTTTCTGGGGTGTATTGGAGCTTCGATGATTCGATCGGAAATTTCAAACGTCGTCTATGTGTTTTCCGGATATTTTAGAATATGTTAAAAAGTTCGACCGAATGTAAATACCCAATCTTTCCCCTGCCGGGAAATTTCCAATTGTTGGACTTTTCCGTAGTTTAATGACGTTCTAAGTAGTGCAAGTAACGCGATGGTCCCTCTAGAAGACAACAAACCTTAACTCGATTATGTGACCGTCTTGAACTGCCCTTTGAACCTTTGGGTTTGGGGCAGTACGGCGTGCCACATGTGAGGCGTTGGCTTGACCCTTCTACGGCTGGACCGTTGGTACTGAGGCATGAAGTGAATGTCTTTGAACTTATTTCATGTGTTGATCGGTTTCGGGAAAACTTGGGTGTTCGAATGTTCGATCGGAAAGTTTAATATTCTCTATTTATCCGGAATGGGATACAATAATTGGAATTCACAAACAGTTATGAGATAACTGAATGAATGTTATAAATCTAGCAGTTTAGTCTCACTTGATATTGAAAAGAGTTTTCGATAATGATACTAAAATGCGGGGTTTATAATTGTTAGGCATGTGATGTCTAAGTATTTCATTTGATTAGGCATGTGATGTCTGAAGAGGTTGCGGATTCCAATTGTTGTAGTTTTACACTTTCTTTTCTGTGACCGTAAGTGTAGTATGACGATATCGCCGGTTTCGTTGCTATATGTCAACGACAATTGGGATGCGCATATTTACTTACGTTGATGACATGTGATGTTATGTGTTGCTGGATGTGTTATATTGGATCGTCGTGTTTGAATAGCCGGGGGTTTTTATGTGAGATGAGTGTTTTTCATTTTCATTCATGTAAAAACTTGTATGTAATATTCTTTGATTTGGGGTACTTTCAGGTTGCGGAAGCTGTCACCTTTTGTATATTATTTACTTTTCCGCATTAGGATAGACCCAAGGAGGGGAGCACAAGTAACCGGGTTCTAGGGTCCAGTGGGAGACCATCTCGAGGAGTCGAGTCCGGGTCTCCTAACCCTAGAATTGGTAGGGTTGCTTGCCGCTCTCGTAGGGATCTAGGGGTGTGGGATTGGCTATTCATCACGACCGTGGAATCCGTGTTTTATACTGGCTCGTATTGAAAACACGGACGTCCTAGTATATCCAATGTTTCATATGTTTCTTCTGCTGTGATATCTGTGATGTGATCATGTGATGTTCTGTGATAGATACAGTATATAGTATATATGATATATTATATAGACGTTACTTATGTTTTGCATCCGCACTAGCCCTGCCCTGCTCTGTCGTTAGTTACCTAACCTAACGGTGCACGAAGGGACATCCAGGCGAATGCGGATGGCATAAGTGTACGTCGTATTTATCTGTGATGTTTAGGTGACTTAAATGATGGGACTTCATTAATGTGATTAATGAAAGAAAAGAAACCTAAGATGTTGTAGAATCAAATTTTAAACAAAACAGGTAGCTACAGTTCTTGCTTTGCATAGCGGTATATATGATATACCCTGCACCTTATTCGATGAGGAAAGGACCGAGATCCCTTCACCGGGAGTGACTCCTTTAGCAATAACTGACAGATGCTACACACTCGGTTTGTTTTTGATTGCTTCTATAGTTTCTGCTTTGCACAGCGATATATATGATATATCCCGCACCTCATTCGACGAGGAAAGGGCCGACGATCCCTTCACCAGGAGTGACCTCTTTAGCAAAACTAGAAAAGCCTCAAAATCACTCCATTTCAAAACTTCATTTGATTCTACAACGATATCAAGTTCATTACGCAATAGGTTTTCAGAAAAACCTGTCGTAGCCCTCCGTCATTTCAGATAAAGACTATTTAGTATTCGTGCTGCGTTTGTTGACCTCTGTCAAGGCGTAGTGTGCGGTAGCTAACTAGTAATTATCTGTAAAGCATGTGATGTGATTGGATTAGGGTAGTCGTATGACCTTGTTGACCTCTGTCAAGGGTCGTGCGAGTGGGTTTGATTCAATCAAGAAATGACGGGTTGAACTTGACTAGTGCACTATGGTTTGTTGACCTCTGTCAAGGTCATGGCACACTAGGGGCAAAATGTTATCGGGAATTTCAAGTGTTGAAATTTGCAATGAGATTGCATACCTTCTATGAGATAGTTGGATCCCGATACCCGCTGCGAGTAAGAGTTACTCCTGAGAGAGTTTTACACATTACAATTAGCTGATCAAGTAGGTGTCTAGAAAGGTGTCAACGGGGTTACGCCTCTGGGAAAACGAGGTTTACAGTAATTAGGTTCGTGCGAAAGCACGGGGGACCTCCCTCAAAGTACCGACACTGGCCTGGCTGAAAGATTGGCGAACTTGTAGTGTGTAATTAATCCCGGCTAGTCTTTCCTTTTAGGGTTTGAAGGAAGATTTGATAAAAACCAGTGGGAGCCATCCTGATTAGATAAGATAATAACCAATCTGATCTTGCACGAGCATACGCTAAAGTGTTTTCTTCTCTCTCTCTCCAGGTAGCGACCATGTCATGCCCTAATAAAGATAATAATATGGATGTATTGACTGAACCCGCTTATTATATTGAGCAGGGGAACGTTGGACCCGTTCTTTCTTATAAGAGTTATAAGACTGAACAGGAAACAGGAGAATATCTGGATACTCACGCCGCCCAAAAGAACATGCATGTTGATGCTTCTTCTTCAGGTGTGTTAGTTATTGAGAACTGTTTCTCAGTTCACCCTACGTCCTGGATATTGGATACCGGATCAGGATCCCATATATGTAAATTGTTACATGGGCTACGTAAAGGTAGAGAACTGGGAAAAGGTGATCATTCCGTTCAAGTAGGGAACGGTGCAAGTATTGCAGCCAAAGCTGTTGACGAATATCACCTTGTATTGCCAAGTCGTAATACACTGATTCTAAATGAGTGCTATTATATACCGAACATGATGTGCAACATTATACCAGTTTCTTTATTAAGTAAAGAAGGATATAATTTTGTAGTAAAGGATAATGTTATGAACATATTCCAAAATCAAAAGCTGATTGCATCAGGCTCGTTACATAATGGCATATTCATTCTAAATCAGAATACAGTCCTCAATATACAAAACACACACAAGAGGAAAAGTTCAGAAATGAACGAATCCTACTTGTGGCACTGTAGACTTGGTCATATCAATGCGACACGATTGGCTAAGTTACATAAGGATGGTTATTTGAATTCATTTGAATTATCATCTTATGATACTTGCCATTCATGTCTCAAAGGAAAAATGACCAAAGCTCCGTTTAGTGGAAACGGAGAAAGAGTTAATGAACTCTTAGGACTGATATATAGTGATGTATGCGGTCCCATGTCTACGCATGCCAGGAACGGTTCTTCCTACTTCATTACATTCACTGACGATCTCTCTAGATTCGGACATGTGTTCCTGATGAAACACAAGTCTGAAGCTTTTGAGAAATTCAGAGAATATAAGCACGAAGTAGAAAAACAAACAGGCAAAAGTATTAAGATCCTTCGATCTGATCGAGGAGGAGAATACTTAAGCAATGAGTTCCTAGATTATCTAAAAGAGAATGGGATTCTCTCTCAGCTTACTCCTCCTTATAAACCACAGCACAACGGTGTATCGGAGCGGAGGAATCGCACCCTATTAGATATTGTGCGCTCTATGATGAGTACAGCTGAGTTACCTATTTCCTTCTGGGGGTATGCGCTTGAGACAGCAGCATACCTATTGAATCAAGTTCCAACTAAATCTGTACCTACCACACCATATGAGATATGGAGTGGGAAGAGACCATGTCTTAAACGAGTTAAGATATGGGGTTGTCTGGCCTATGTTAAAAGGCAAAATCCAGACAAACTCGAGGCACTGTCAGTTCTATGTAAATTTGTGGGATATCCTAAACATTCAAATGGATATTTTTTCTACCACAGTGAACAACAAAAAGTGTTTATTGCTCAACATGCCACCTTTTTAGAAAAGGAATTTCTTGCAAAAGAGATTAGTGGCTCTGAGGTAGAACTGGAAGAAGTTCCAGAAACACAAACTATAACTGAAGATTTAGTGGAACCAGAAGATTCGGTAGTACCCGACGAACCCCAGCCTCTCCGCCGATCTAGTAGGGTTTCTCGTCCACCTGAGAGATACTACGGTTTTCTTATTGATGGTGGAAGCGAGGATTGCATCATGGAAGATGATGACCCGACTAGTTTCGAGCAGGCCATCACGAGTGGTGACTCTGTGAAATGGCTGGATGCAATGCGGTCCGAGATGGAATCCATGTACACCAACAAAGTATGGACTTTGGAAGTTGCTCCCGAAGGGGTAAAACCTATCGGGAGCAAGTGGATCTTCAAGAAAAAAATTGGTGTAGATGGGAAAGTGGAGACTTTCAAAGCTAGACTTGTTGCAAAAGGTTTTCGTCAAAGACCATGTGTAGACTATGACGAAACCTTTTCTCCAATGGCTATGCTTAAATCCATCCGGATCATGCTTGCCATCGCTGCATATCATGACTACGAAATCTGGCAAATGGATGTTAAGACCGCCTTTCTAAATGGTGATTTAGAAGAGTGCGTGTACATGACTCAGCCAGAGGGCTTCGTAGACAGTGGGAGCAGCGGGAAGGTATGCAAGCTGCTTAAATCCATTTATGGATTAAAGCAAGCATCGCGGAGTTGGAACATCTGCTTTGACGTCGTTATCAAAGAGTTTGATTTCGTCAAAAACCCAGATGAACCTTGTATTTACAACAAGGTGGTAGAGAGTAAGATAGTCTTCCTCGTATTGTACGTGGACGACATACTCTTGATAGGAAATGATATTCCTATGCTGCAATCAGTCAAGCTCTTCTTATCACAAATATTCTCAATGAAAGATCTAGGTGATGCCTCATGCATATTGGGGATTAGGATCTATAGAGATAGATCTAAATGGATACTGGGATTGTCCCAATCCAGGTACATTGACACCATACTAAAAAGGTTTAGTATGGAAGAATCCAAGCGTGGGAACCAACCCACGATCTCTGGACTCACTCTCTCCAAAGAGATGTCTCCCAAGACTGATTTGGAGAGAGCTCGCATGCAAGGGATACCCTATGCTTCGGCAGTAGGCTCTATCATGTATGCGATGCTATGTACCAGACCCGATGTTGCATACTCACTAAGTGTAGTGAGTCGGTATCAAGCTGATCCTGGAGAAAGTCACTGGACAGCTGTGAAGAACATTCTCAAGTACTTGCGAAGGACTAGAGAAATGTTCTTGGTGTATGGTAACGGAGAACTCCAAGTGGAGTCCTTTACTGATTCGAGCTTCCAGAGTGATAAGGACGACTCTAGGTCGCAGTAGGGATTTATCTTTACCCTTTACGGAGGGGCGGTTAGCTGGAAGAGTTCCAAGCAGGAAACCGTGGCAGACTCGACGATGGAGGCTGAATACATCGCTGCCAACGATGCTGCCAAAGAGGCTGTCTGGATCAAGAAGTTCATTACTGAACTTGGAGTGGTTCCATCCATTAAGCATCCAATACCTTTGTATTGTGATAACAATGGAGCGGTGGCTTTGGCCAAGGAACCCAGGTCCCATCAGCGATCCAGGCATATTCTGAGGCGGTATCACCTGATCCGGGAGATAGTTGATCGCCGGGAGATCGAGGTCAGGAGAGTTGACACGACGAACAACACGGCGGATCCACTCACGAAGGCCATTCCCCAGATACAGTTTGAGACTCTTCGGGATGCTCGGTATGCGATACTACAGCAGCTGGCCCTAGTGCAAGTGGGAGATTGTTAGTTGTATGTATGCCCTAGAGGCCAGTATTGTACAGATGATGTATATTATATTGGATGCTTGGACATATATAGAGATGAATTTCTTGCTCGATATGATAGTATGCTATCTGGTTGCTCTTTATCTTAACATGTACACTTGTCTCTTTAAACTGTCTTATAGTTACATGTTGGTAAAGCCCTTAGGATGTGTACATGACTACCTGGACTATGATGCAGATCATACTAGTGGGGACATGGTAGTCCATAGGTACATCCTTCAAGGTCCCTAGTCGTGGGTGTATCGAGACGGGGCATCGATATACCAGAGTAGACTAGCGTATACGCTTCTCGACCCATGAGATGGGCGATGGATGATTCCATATCCATTGGTGTTTGACATCAGAGATGATATACGGGTGCTCAGTGGAGACTGGGTACACTGGACGGACTCGCCGAGAACTCCCAGATGGTATTATACCTCACGTCAGATGGCAGTTCTCAGGTGACACTTATGCAGGTTAGTCTGTAGACCCGAGATCGTCATAGAGTCTTGTGTGATTCCCACTGTGCTTTGATCTCTACCTTACCACGTCCATGAGGGCGTGCAAAACGGTGGTTTTTGGGCACAGTCCCGAGTCACATGGAGGCAATGAGCGATAGGAGGGGTTTCGTCTCTCCCGGTATTGGGGGTTGATGTTGCGCAGTGCACGATTGGCCGTAACAGGGAAGTCCCTGGCCAGGGATGATCAGAGATTTGCTGGTAAGTGTTACCAGAAGTTTCTCGACCCGTTATGAGCCTCACATCGGCACGACTTATCGGTTATTGGGGTCTGACGTTTACCACCCCTAGACTTGATATGCGACATATCAGACGAACAGACCGGACTGTACGGTAAGTGTTACTGGTTGGATTCACAGGAGTGTGAGCGGGCTTGCTCGTCGATCTTCTGATCGCTCAATACCCGGGTGGCCGTTACGTTTAGCAGACTGCTTGCGGCTTGAGGGTGCTTGATATGATCATCATCTACTGCCGGCGTATTGACGAGTCTTTAGAGTCCTACGCAGAGGTTTCCTGGCTCAAGCGAAACGAAATAGGAGCGCATATGAGATATGTGCGGGAGCGAGAATAATGCGTGTATGTGATACCGTATTTCATTCTCGCGATGAATGTATCGATTGGTTATATGCGATATAACCTATATATCGAATCAAGGATTGATTCGATAAGCCGATACATAGGATACTAGTCGGTTATATGCGATATGACCGGATCGTTAAATCAAGTGTTGATTTAATGATTTAATGTATAATAATATATTTGATATATTACTTTGCATTAACTAGTATTGGTTCATTTTAAAAGGATTTTCTCACTTGATGCACATTGTATATGTGATATATTTTTGTGCACTTGTTTGTATCATGTTTGATGATACTTGCTCACTTGGGTTTGTGTAAAGATTAAACCATGGTTATATGAATGGTTAGGGCTTTGTTTATTTACTTATTTATTTATTTATTCATTTTGGAAAATAAAAGAGAATGGTGGCTTATTTTGTTTGTATGTTGAAGCTTCTTGAAGCTTTGAACTAGTCCACCATTCTTATCTCATCCTTAACCCTAACCATTCCAACTAACCCTAGTTTACTCTCTACACTTGACTATGGTTAGGATATGATAAGTATTCATATTAGTTTCTTTTTATATAAGAGACTTATCATATTCTTCATCTTCTCCTTCTTCTTCTTTAAGAAAAACCTTGCCTTCATCAATGGCAACTTGAGCAAATGAGTGAGAAATCCAATTCTAAAGTGAACCCACCTCCTATTTCTTCATCCTATACCTCTTGCCAAGTAGTATAGGGTGTTTACTTCACAAGTTTCACAACTTGGTGAAGTTGGAGCTTGATCTTGTGTAACCTCGACGTAGATCATCTTCGGCACGAAGCCGACGACCTTGCCCGCCCATTTCTCCGATGAAGCCGATGCTTGAGTCCGGGATTCGAGACGGACAGCGAGAGGACGTCTACGTGGAGCTAAGGAAGTGGAGAACCGGATCTACAAAGGTTGTAGCATCTTTCTTTTAGTTAAGTAGTTAACTAGTTTCACTTTGTCGCCTAAAATTCTAGTTAACGATCTAGTCTAGGTTTCTCGGCACCGTAAAATTTGAAATTGGCATGGTTGATGCCTTGTGAGACCTCATGAGAGTGCCTAGGAACCCTTCAGATGTGATTGGATTAAGGTAGTCGTACGACTTTGTTGACTATGTTGAGGGTCGTGCCGGTGGGTTTAATTCAATCGGGAAATGATGGGTTGAACTTGGCTAGAAATTATGATTTGTTGACTATGTTAAGGTCATAAGTTGCTAGGGGCAAAAGTATTATCGGGAATTTCAAGTGTTGAAATTTGCAAAGAGATTGCATAATTTCTTTGAGATAGTTGGATCCTGATATCCACTGCGAGTAAGAGTTACTCCTGGGAGTGTTTTACACATGACAATTAGCCAATCAAATAGATGTCTAGAAATGTGTTAACGGGGTTATTGTTGGGGTAAAAATTTACACCCCGGTTGACCGAGTCAAAGTCAAGGTCAACCCCCAAGCTAGGTGGGCCCAAGCCTAGGTCAAGCGGGCCCATGCCCAAGTCAAGCCCGCGGCCAGCCTCCCCATGCCAACAACAAAATCAAGTAATAAATAATTTGTATGTAATTTTTTATACATGAATGTATGCAAAATGGGCATAAAGCCAATATTTTGTAAGCCCATGGCTTATGTGCAAAAATGAAATGGCACATGAGCCATGGGATGGGCAAAACGCCATTTTTGTAAAGCCCAAGGGGCTATATGTAAATATGTAAGCCTATATAAGGCAAAATGATGATGAATAAAAAACAATACTTTCATTCTATCAAAAACCTAGGGTTTGTATTTCTTTCCCTTTTCTGAAGGTCTCAAACCTTCTTCTTTCTTCTGAATTAAATCAAGAGTTTTACTCTTCCTTTTCAAAAACAAAATAGTTTTTCACCACCAAACCCACAAAGGGGAACTTGGATCTGTCTTTAGATCCCAAAATGGAGAGATTTTGAGATCTCACATCTCTTGATCTTCAAGATCCAGCTAACAGAGGAGGAAGAAGAAGAACCCCTTTCACTAAACCAAAAAAAAAAAAAACACATTCAGGAGTCCAACTCCTCTCTGATTTCTCTTCCGAGAAATTTTTTTAGGCTAAAAGCTTCTTTTTCTCGCCGGCGCTCAAGCGCAGAGCGCCCGTGTGCCGACACGTGGCGCGCTTGCACTCAAGCGCTCAACGCTCGAGTGCAAAGCGCCCACGTGCCGACACGTGGCGCGCTTGCGCTCGAGCGCAAGTCGTCCCGGTGCCGACACGTGGCGCGCTTGCGCTCCAGCACAAGCGCTCGAGCGCAAGTCGCCCCGGTGCCGACACATGGCGTGCTTGCGCTCCAGCACGAGCGCTCGAGCACAAGTCACCCCCGGTGCCGACACGTGGCGCGCTTGCGCTCCAGCGCAAGCGCTCAGGCGCAAGTCGCCCCCGTCCCGACACGTGGCGCAATTGCGCTCAAGCGCCCAGCGCTCAAGCGCAAGTCGCCCCCTTCCAAAACAACACACGTACACTGCACATTGAGTTTGCATGACCAGTTTAACCCGTCGATCGGAGGTTCCCTCGCCCCAAAGGCGAGGGGTAATTAACGGCAGCTTAGTCCGCGGCTGCCGGAGATTCGGATCCCCACAATCAATAAACCCCGGCCTACCCTAGGCAGGTGGAATCTGTAGTACGCCTAACAAGCGCGCGCGTATTCCTATCTCAATGGGGTGACGAAAAACACCCTACAGATTCTGGCACGCCCGGTGGGACCAATCTCTCCTCCCATATTTCGGGTTAAGCATTCATGCGAGCTCAATCAATGTACATATCTGTACTTATACTAAAATAATGCTCTTTTCATGCAGGATTTTCCAGCAATCACCTTTCAACGATGTCTTCGATGATGAACTCAGCTCCTGTCTCCTACACGATGAAGATAGACTCTAGGACGATCCTTCCGGCCAGTCTCGGGCGATAATAGGAGGAGCCGCTGCTACCATTCGGCTCTATCATGTTCATGCCTGTTGGCGCCATCCCGGATTCTCAAGCCCCAGTGACAGACAGACCGGTCTCGAAAGGCAAGAGGCCAAATGTGGTGCTCGCGAGGGCTCTTCAGCCCAAGCGCAAGTCCGTTTCCGAACGACTCTCCATGGCCCCAGCTGGGGGCAAGGCCATCAGCACCAACAAAGCGACAGGGCGTCTCGCGCAAGCTCCGGCGGTGCCCCTGATAACTGCTCGATCGGGTGTCTTCTCTAAGCTCCCCGCTGATCAACTCACAATGGCTTCCCGGATAGCGGATGCCCGCCAAGCCTTCAAAATCGAGAAGCTGAGGGAGAAAAGGCTCAGATATAGAGCCAACAAAAGGGCTAGGGCTCCTGCCAGGCTGAACCTCATGAGGTTCGAAGAACAGGGTTACCCCGCCGAAGATGAGGAAATGGCTGGATATGTGGTCCACACTGTCTACACGGTGGGCACGCGCAGCAAGAGCAAGGACGGGGCTACCACATCTCAAACCCAATCTGGCTTGAATGTGGTGGCCGCTTCCCAAGAACAGCCGCCTCTGCTGGGTGATGAAAACCCTATTGATGAGGATGATAGGCGGAAAGACCCTTCGGTCCATGAGGTGTCGGGCTTGGAAAGCGAAGAAGAGCCGACTTTCCGCCCCAGGACTGCGGAGCAAGAGCTGCTTCAAGAGCTCCGAAAGCAGCTCAGAAACAAAGACAAGGAGATGACCAAGCTCTACTCCAAAATTGATGACTTGACAAATGTCGTCCTACAGATCACGGCCCAACTTGCCTCTCAGCCGCCCAATCAAGCGCAGGGCTCTACTCGTGAACCGGGAAACGGTGTCCCAACGCAGCCAGCGCCTATTCCCTCAAATCCAAAAGTGGGCGAACCGCATGAAAATCAGTCGCATCCTATCTCGGGAAATATCTTGGCCACCGATGACAGTAGCCCGCTAACTCAAGATCAAATCATGGATTTGGTTGCCAGCAAAGTCAAAACACTGGTAGCCGAAGCTGAAGCGCAAAAAGATGTTAGCAGTAGCGGGAGACCATATCCTGCTCAATATGATCTGGTAGAATTTCCTAGCGGCTATGTCATTCCTAAATTCGGAAGATTCGATGGGACGGGAAATGCGAATCAGCACATCGCCCACTTCAAAGCCTCATGCGGGAATACTAGGGGCAATGATGCGCTTCTCCTCCGCCAGTTCGTTATTAGCTTGACCGATATTGCTTTCGACTGGTACGTGAGCATACCGGATGGCTTCATCACAACTTTTGTCCAAATGGAGTCTCTGTTTCGGCAGAGGTTCATGAGCGTCAACGATAAGATTACCATTGCCGAGCTCGTAAGGACCAAGCCCAAGAGCGACGAAAGCAGCACGGATTTTATAACCCGATGGCGCAATCTCTCTGTCAAATGCGAACCGCCGATAGAGCATGACCAATCTGTCAGTCTCCTCGTCGGAAATCTCAACAATTGGATGGCCCCATTTCTATGCACCGCGGGTCTCAAAACATTCCAAGAGCTGACCAGGAAAGTCCAGATGCTGGAGCGCTCAAAGCAGGAGTCCTCCTCGGATTCCCAAAATAATAATAGGTCCTGGAGAAACCGAAAGGACGATAATCGCAAAGGCAGAAACTCCGACGATATTGAATCTTTCAATGCCTCGGCTAACCGAAACAAGCAAGGGTCGAGCGGGCCTAATGCCAACCAGCTTCGGAAGCCAATGTTCGGAGAGGGAGGAGAATCTCCACTGAAAGAGAAGCTAGATAAGGTCTATTCCTTCAGAAGGGACAAAATCCGTAAAATATTCAAAGACGCCCTGAGGAACGGTCTACAACTGCCAGAGTCAAAAAGACCGCAGGAAGCGAATAGGACCGACGACCCCAAATACTGCCCCTATCACAGAGTGATAGGTCATGCCATTGAGGACTGCTTCGTCTTCAATGATTGGGTCGAAAAGCAATACAAGGCAAGAGAGATAGAACTGTCCAAAGGCGTGTTAGTAAACAGTCAAGATGCGACCGCCAATTTCATACAAACGGAGACCGAAGTTCTTCGTGAAAATGATTCTCTCAGACATCTGCCTTTCTCTGAAAACAATCGACCACCATATCATTAAAATGGGAACAGTCGACCTCTAAGTCGTTAAACTGGGAATGTAAAAAAAATATAAATAAACAAAAATGTGTAAATAAAAGAAAAATAAAGAAAAGCCGAAATGATGGGGCAACTCGCAATAAAAATCAGCGAGTAAAATAAAGATGAAAAATAAAGCCAAAATGATGGGGCAACCGCGAATAAATAGCCGAAATGATAGGGCAATCGCGATCTTCGCGACAAGAAAAGCTGAAATGATAGAGCAATCACGGTAAAAAAAACGGCGAATGATGAGTCGCTCCTGGTACTAAATTCCAGTGCAGCGATGCAGACGCCAACCAAAAATTCAAATTTCCAAATTCTCCCGGCCCTACGGCCAGTCTCCAAATTGACTGCCGTATACAATCCACGGGCTCAAATAATTCTCATCATACCCATGCCTCATCGTAATCACAGTTACGCGGCTGGTCTCCGCCTTTGGAATTATGCTCCATTGAGAAGACGCAATCATGTGTCCTCACGATACATGAGGAGAATAAACCTTTGTGGGATCCTTACGACTCGCAAAGGAAAAACACACTTAGGAGTCCTCACGACTCCTAAGGAGAAAATACACTTGCGGGATCCTTACGACTCGCAGAAAGAAAATGCTTTTATGGGACCCTTACGGCCCATAAAATTGAAAAGCCTTAGGTGATAGGGATCTAAACCTGTCTCCTAAGCCATCGCATCCCATACCCCAACGGCGAATGATGAGTCGCTCCTGGTACCATATTCCAGTGCAGCGATGCAGACGCCGACCAAATTCCAAACTCAAATCCCAAACGGCGAATGATGAGTCGCTCCTGGTACCATATTCCAGTGCAGCGATGCAAACGCCAACAAAATTCCAAACTCAAATCCCAAATGGCGAATGATGAGTCGCTCCTGGTACTATATTCCAGTGCAGCGATGCAGACGCCAACCAAAACTCAAATCCCCAAGTGGCGAATGATGAGTCGCTCTTGGTACCATATTCCAGTGCAGCGATGCAGACGCCAACCAAATTCCAAATCCCATACCCCAACGGCGAATGATGAGTCGCTCCTGGTACCATATTCCAGTGCAGCGATGCAGACGCCAACAAAGTCCTAAAATGTTTTTGGCCCTACGGTCTGGATCATACATCCTGCAAAACTGTATACAATCCACGGGCGTAAAAAAATCCCAATCTCTCCAAAAATAATAAAATAAAAATAAAAAAAAGGTATGTCCACAAGCAAAATGGGCACGGATGAAAACCCGAAAGGGCTCCGTGAGTAAAAACAGCAGGACTGCCGGCAAGTTTGTGAAAACCCGAGAGGGCGCAAACTCGTGAGAAAGAGATGAAATGCACTCACAAGGTCCTCTCGATGTTGTGAGGAGAAAATTCCCGCGTGAGATCCTTACGACTCACAAAGGAGCAACACACTTGGGAGTCCCCACGACTCCCGAGGAGAAAATACACTTACGGGATCCTTACGATTCGTAGGGAGAAAATGCTTTGTGAGACCCCCACGGCTCACAAAATTGAAAATTCTTAGGTGATAGGGACCTAAAACCTGTCTCCAAAGCCATCGTTTCCTAATAAGCAAACGCAAATGATGATTCGCTCCTGGTACCATATTCCAGTGTAGCGATGCTGATGCCAAACAAAAAAAAAACCCAATTCCCAAATCCTCTCATAACAAATGATGATTCGCTCCTAGTTCCATATTCCAGTGTAGCGATGCTGATGTCAGCCCAAATCAAATCAAACCAACAACCTCTACTGCGGAATCATGCTCCGTCCCAGAATTTACCCCGTGTCGAAATCATGCTTCGCCTCGGGATATATACCTTCCCTGCCGGAATTATGCTTCACCTCGGAATCAAGTCAACCAGCAAGCTCTGCGTCGGAATTATGCTTCGTCTCAGAATGCACCCCGTGTCGAAATGATGCTTCGCCTCGGTGTACCTGCCTTCCCTGTCGAAATTATGTTTCATCTCGGAATCAAGTCAGCCAACAAGCTCTGCGCCGGAATCATGCTCCGTCTTAGAATGTACCCCGAGTCGAAATCAATGCTTCGCCTCAGAATATTTGCCTTCCTTGTCGGAATTATACTTCGCCAAGGAATCTACCTCTGCATCGAAATCATGCTTCGGTCAGAATGTCTGCCGCTCTTCGGAATGATGCTCCGAATCCTGAAATCATGCTCCGCTCTTCGGAATGATGCTCTGATCCTTGGAATTATGCTCCGCCCTTCGGAATGATGCTCCGATCTCGGGAATTATGCTCCGCTCATCGGAATGATGCTCCGATCCCTGGAATTATGCTCCGATCTTCGGAATGATGCTCCGAACCCTGGAATCATGCTCCGCTCTTCGGAATGATGCTCCGAACCCTGGAATCATGCTCCGCCCATCGGAATGATGCTCCGATCTCTGGAATTTTGCTCCGCTCATCGGAATGATGCTCCGATCCCTGGAATTATGCTCCGATCTTCGGAATGATGCTCCAAACCTTGGAATCATGCTCCGCCCTTCGGAACGATGCTCTGAACCCTGGAATCATGCTCCGCTCATCAGAATGATGCTCCAATCCCCTGGAATCATGCTCCGCTCATCGGAATGATGCTCCGAACCCTGGAATTATGCTCCGCAAATCGGAATGATGCTCCGACCCTTGGAATCATGCTCCGCTCTTCAGAATGATGCTCCGATCCCCGGAATTATGCTCCGACTCTTCGGAATGATGCTCCGACTCTGGAATTATGCTTCGAAAATCAGAATGATGCTCCGATCCCTTGGAATTATGCTCCGCAAATCGGAATGATGCTCCGATCTCTGGAATTATGCTCCGCGCTTCGGAATGATGCTCCGATCCTTGGAATCATGCTCCGCTCATCGGAATGATGCTCCGATCTTTGGAATCATGCTCCGATCCCTGGGAATCATGCTCCCCGAGGGATATTTCTACCCTGGAATTATGCTCCGCGAATCGGAATGATGCTCCGATCCCCGGGAATCTTGCTCCCCGAGGGATACTCCGATCCCTGGGATTATGCTCTGCGAATCGGGATGATGCTCCGCCCCTGGAATGATGTTCCACCTCGAAGTCCAACTTCAAGATCCATCAATTTCATGCACACAACTCAAATGTGCGGTGTGCATTTATTGATGGGGGGCACTTTGTTGGGGTAAAAATTTACACCCCGGTTGACCGAGTCAAAGTCAAGGTCAACCCCCAAGCTAGGTGGGTCCAAGCCTAGGTCAAGCGGGCCCATGCCCAAGTCAAGCCCGCGGCCAGCCTCCCCATGCCAACAACAAAATCATGTAATAAATAATTTTTATGTAATTTTTTATACATGAATGTATGCAAAATGGGCATAAAGCCAATATTTTGTAAGCCCATGGCTTATGTGCAAAAATGAAATGGCACATGAGCCATAAGATGGGCAAACGACCATTTTTGTAAAGCCCAAGGGGCTATATGTAAATATGTAAGCCTATATAAGGCAAAATGATGATGAATAAAAAACAATACTTTCATTCGCTCAAAAACCTAGGGTTTGTATTTCTTTCCCTTTTTTGAAGGTCTCAAACATTCTTCTTTCTTCTGAATTAAATCAAGAGTTTTACTCTTCCTTTTCAAAAACAAAATAGTTTTTCACCACCAAACCCACAAAGGGGAACTTTGATCTGTCTTTAGATCCCAAAAAAGAGAGATTTTGAGATCTCACATCTCTTGATCTTCAAGATCCAGCTAACAGAGGAGGAAGAAGAAGAACCCCTTTCACTAAACCCAAAAAAAAAAAACACATTCAGGAATCCAACTCCTCTCTGATTTCTCTTCCGAGAAATTTTTTTTGGCTAAAAACCTCTTTTTCTCGCCGGCGCTCAAGCGCAGAGCACCCGCGTGCCGACACGTGGCGCGCTTGCGCTCGAGCGCAAGCACTCGAGCGCAAGTCGCCCCGATGCCGACACGTGGCGCGCTTGCGCTCCAGCGCAAGCGCTCGAGCGCAAGTCGCCCCGGTGCCGACACGTGGCGCCCTTGCGCTCAAGCGCGAGCACTCGAGCGCAAGTCCCCCCCGGTGCCGACACGTGGCGCGCTTGCGCGAGCACTCGAGCGCAAGTCCCCCCGGTGCCGACACGTGGCGCACTTGCGCTCAAGCACCCAGCGCTCAAGCGCAAGTCGCCCCCGTGCCAACACGTTGCACTCTAGCGCCTGAGCGCACAGCACCTGGGCGCACAGCGCCCAAGGTGCTGCCCCCACGCATCCTTTGGATGCCTTTTCTTCCTTTTTTTTCTTATATATATACATATATATATATATATACATATGTGCACACACACATACACCACGACACTGTCCCTGTTAGAAAAAAATTTCTAACGGGGTGCTTCCCCGCACCCCGCAAGGGGCTGCTAGCCCTCTTGACCCCCAGCCCGCTATCCGGGTAGCGGGACCCCCGTGAAAACTCTGTGTGGCTCCCGATATATCCAAACCCCCCTTCCAAAACAACACACACGTACACTGCACATTGAGTTCGCATGACCAGTTTAACCCGTTGATCGGAGGTTCCCTCGCCCCAAAGGCGAGGGGTAATTAACGGCAGCTTAGTCCGCGGCTGCCGGAGATTCGGATCCCCATAATCAATAAACCCCGGCCTACCCTAGGCAGGGGGAATCTATAGTACGCCTGACAAGCGCGCGCTTATTCCCATCTCAATAGGGTGACGAAAAACACCCTACAGTTATGCCTCTGGAAAAACGATGTTTATTTTAATTAGGTCCGTATGAAAGCACGGGGAAGCTCCCTCAAAGTACCAACACTGACCTGGCTGAAAGATTGGTGAACTTGTAAAGTGTATTTAATCCCGGCTAATCTTACCTTTTAGGGTTTGAAGGAAAATTTGATAAAAAAAACAGTGGGAGCCATCCTGATTAGATAAGATAATAACCAATATAATCTTACAAGAGCATACGCTAAAATGTTTTCTTCTCTCTCTCTCCAGGTAGCGACCATGTCAAGCCTTAATCAAGATAATAATATGGATGTATTGACCGAACCCGCTTGTTATACTGAGCAGGGGAACGTTGGTCCCGCTCCAACTTATAATTTTTATAAGTCCGAGCAGGGAATAGGAGAATATCCGGATTCTCACACCGCCCAAATGAAGAATAAGCATGCTGATGCATCTTTTTCGGGTGTGTTAGTTATCGAGAACTGTTTCTCACTTCACTCTACGTCCTAGGTATTAGATACCGGATCGGGATCCCACATATGTAATATGTTACATGGGCTTAAGAAAGGTAGGGAACTGGGAATGGGTGCTCATTCCATAAGATTAGGGAATGGTGCAAATGTTGCAGCCAAATCAGTTGCCGAATATCACCTTGTGTTACCAAATGGTAATACGTTGATTCTGAACGAATGCTATTACATTCCTATCCTGATATGCAATCTTATATCAGTTTCTTTATTGAGTAAAGAAGGATATAATTTTGTAGTACAGGATAATCTTATGAACATCTTCCTGAATCAAAAGTTGATCGGATCAGGCTCGTTAAATAATGGCATATACGTTCTAAATCAAACTACAGTCTATAATGTACAATACACACACAAGAGGAAGAGTTCAGAAATGAACGAATCCTACTTATGGCATTGTAGACTAAGTCACATCAATGCGACATGAATGGCTAAGTTACATAAGGATGGATATTTGAATCCGTTCGAATTTTCATCTATGACACTTGCCAGTCATGTCTTAAAGGCAAGATGACCAAAACTCCGTTTAGTGGACACGGAGAAAAAGTTACGGAACTCTTGGGACTGATACATAGTGATGTATGCGGTTCCATGTCTACACATGCCAGGATTGTGCCTCGTACTTCATTACATTCACTGACGATCTCTCAAGATACGGACATGTATTCCTGTTGAAACACAAGTCTGAAGCTTTTGAGAAATTCAGAGAATATAAGCACGAAGTCGAGAACCAAACGGATAAAAATATTAAGATCTTTCGATCTGATCGAGGAGGAGAATACTTAAGCAATGAGTTCCTGGACTATCTAAAAGAGAATGCGATTCTCTCTCAGCTCACTCCTCCATATACCCCACAGCACAATGGTGTATCGGAATGGAGGAATCGCACCCTATTAGATATAGTGCGCTCTATGATGAGCACTGCTGAGTTGCCTAATTCCTTTTGGGGTTATGCGCTTGAGACAGCAGCATACCTATTGAATCAAGTTCCATCTAAATCTGTACCTACCACACTATATGAGATATGGAGTGGGAAGAGACCATATTTTAAATGAGTTAAGATATGAGGTTGTCTGGCCTATGTCAAAAGGCAAAATCCGGACAAACTCGAGGCACGATCAGTTCTTTGCAAGTTTGTGGGATATCCTAAGAATTCCCAAGGATATATTTTCTACCACGCTGAGGAGCAAAAAGTTTTTGTTTCTCAATACGCCACCATTTTAGAAAATGAATTTCTTACTAAAGAAATTAGTGGCGAAGAGGTAGAGCTGGAAAAAGTTCCAGCAGCACAAACTACAACTGAAGATTTAGTGGAACCAGAGGATTCAATAGTTCCCGATGAATCCCAGCCTCTCCGCCGATCTAGTAGGGTTCCTCACCCACCTGAGAGATACTATGGTTTTCTCATAGATGGTGAGAGAGGGGATTGCATCATGGAAGATGATGACCCAACTAGCTTCGAGCAGGCCATCACGAGTGGAGACTCTGTGAAGTGGCTGGATGCAATGCGATCTGAGATGGAATCCATGTACACCAACAAAGTATGGACTTTGGAAGTTGCTCCTGAAGGGGTAAAACCCATTGGGAGAAAATGGATCTTTAAGAAGAAACTTGGTGTAGATGGAAAAGTTGAGACTTTCAAAGCTAGACTTGTTGCAAAGGGTTTTCGTCAACAACCAGGTGTGGATTATGACGAAACCTTTTCTCCAGTGGCTATACTCAAGTCCATCCGGATCCTACTTGCCATTGCTGCATACCATGACTACGAAATCTGGCGGATGGATGTTAAGACCGCCTTTCTAAATGGTGATTTAGAGGAGTGCGTGTACATGACTCAGCCAGAGGGCTTCGTAGATAGTAGGAGCAGCGAAAAGGTGTGCAAGCTGCTTAAATCCATCTATGGGTTAAAGAAAGTATCGCGGAGTTGGAACATCTGCTTTGATGTGGTAGTTAAAGAGTTTGACTTCATCAAGAACATAGATGAACCATGTATATACAAGAAGGTTGCAGAGAGTAAGGTTGTCTTCCTCGTATTGTACGTGGATGACATACTCTTGATAGGAAATGATGTTCCTATGCTGCACTCGGTCAAGCTCTTCTTATTACATAGATTCTCAATGAAAGATCTAGGTGATACCTCCTGCATTTTGGGGATTTAAATCTATAGAGATAGATCTAAGAGGATACTGGGATTGTCCCAATCCAGATACATTGACATCATACTAAAGAGGTTTAGTATGGAAGAATCCAAGCGTGGGTATTTACCCACGATCTCTGGACTCACTCTCTCCAAAGAGATGTCTCCTAAGACTGATTTGGAGAGAGCTCGCATGCAAGGGATACCTTATGCTTCCGCAGTAGGCTCTATCATATACGCGATGCTAGTACCAGACCCGATGTAGCATATTCACTAAGTGTAGTGAGTAGGTATCAAGCAGATCTAGGAGAGAGTCACTGGACAGCTGTGAAGAACATTCTTAAGTACTTGAGAAGGACTAAGGAGATGTTCTTGGTGTATGGTAACGGTGAACTCCAGGTGGAGTCCTTTACCGATTCGAGCTTCCAAAGTGATAAGGACGACTCTATGTCGCACTCGGGATTTGTCTTCACCCTCAATGGAGAGGCGGTGTATTGGAAGAGTTCCAAACAGGAAACTGTGACAGACTCGACGATGGAGGCTGAATACATCGCTGCCAAAGAGGCTGTCTGGATAAAGAAGTTCATAACTGAACTTGGAGTGGTTCCTTCCATTGAACATCCAATACCTTTGTATTATGATAACAATGGAGCTGTGGCTTTGGCCAAGGAACCCAGATCCTATCAGAGATCCAGACATATTCTGAGGCGGTATCACCTGATCCAGAAGATAATTGATCGCCGCGAGATCGAGGTCAGGAGAGTTAACACGAAGAACAACACTGCGGATCCACTCACGAAGGCCATACTCCATATACACTTTGAGAGACTCTTTGGGATGTTGGGTATGAGATACTGCAACAGCTGGCCTTAGTGCAAGTGGGAGATTGTTAGTTGTATATATGCCCTAGAGGCCATTGTTGTACATATGATGTATATTATAATGGATGCTTGGATATATATAGAGTGGAATTTCTTGCTCGATATGATAGTATGCTAACTGGTTTTACTTTGTCTTAACATGTTGACTAGTATTGGTTTATTATCTTGCTCTCATATGTTGATAAAGCCCTTAGGATATGTACTCGAATAGTAGGACTATGATGCAGATCATACTAGTGGGGCCAGGGTAGTCCAAGAGTACATCCTATAACTGTTCCTAGTCGAGGGAGTATCGAGACAGGGCATCGATACTCCAGAGTAGACTATCGTATATGCTTCTCGACCTATATGATGGGTGATGGATGATCCCATATCCATTGGTGTTTGACATCAGAGAAGGTACACGGGTGCTCAGTGGAGACTGGGTACACTGAACGGACTGGCCGAGAACTCCTAGATGGTATTATACCTATCGTCAGATAGCAGTTCTCTGGTGACACTGGTACAGGTTTGTCTGTAGACCCGAGATCGTCATAGAGTCATGTGTAATTACCACTGTGCTTTGATTTCTACCTTACCACGTTCATGAGAATATGCAAAATGGTGACTTTTGGGTACAGTCCCGAATCACATGGAGGCAATGAGCGATAGGAGGGGTTTCGTCCCTCCCGGTATTGGGGGTTGATGTTGCGCTGTGTTCGATTGGCTATAACTGGAATTCCCTGGCCAGGGCTGATATGGAGTGTTGCTTGTAAGTGTTATCAGTAGTTTCTCGACCCGTTATGAGCCTCACATCGACACGAACTATCGGTTACTGGGGTCTGACGTTTACCACCCCTAGACGAGATATGCGACATATCAGACGAAGAGACCGGACTGTACGGGAGTGTTACTGATTGGATTCACAGGAGTGTGTCCAGGCTTGCTTGTTGATCTTCTAATCTCTCAATACCCGGGTGGCTGTTATGTTTAGCTGACCACTTGTATCTTGTGGGTGTTTGATATGATCATCACCTACTGCCGGCGTATTGACGATTCTTTAGAGTCCTACACAGAGGTTTCCTGGCTCAGGCAAAACGGAGTAGGAGCACATATGTGATATGTGCGGGACCGAGAATAATACGTGTATGTGATACCGTATGCGATTCTCGCGATTTAAGATATCGGCCGGGTATATGTGATATAGTCGGATCATTGGATCAAGTGTTGATTCAATAAACTGATACTTGTTATATTAGTCGGTTATTTGCGATATAGCCGGATTATCGGATCAAGAGTTAATTCGATAGTTTAATGTATAATTATATGTGTATTATATTACATTACATTAACTAATATAAGCTCACTTAAATGATTCTTTTTCTTACTTGATAATACATTGATATATATGTGATATATGTTAATTGTATTATTTTCTTTTGTTACATTATATATTATATATGTGATATATAATATTGTAATATATTAGGGTTACAATTGCAACTAGGGTTTTGAGATTAAACCATGCTAGGGTTTGGATTAGGGTTGATGTTTTACTTTGGGTTAATACTAAATTGTGTGGATATTTATCCATGTTGACCTAGTCCACCCTCCTTGATATTTATTAGATATTTGTTAACCCAAACCCTAACCTTAGTCCATAGTCAAGTCTCTACAAGGGTTAAGCATGACATGGTTAACCCTTGGTTGCAATATTAACCTCAACAATAATTCATTATTCATCACAAACTCTTCTTCTTCTTCCGCTCACAAAAGCTTTCGCTTTTTATTTTGTGGTGAATTAAAGTGAGAAATTGAAAACAAAAGAGAGCAAAATTCCTACTTCATCATCCTCATTTATTCTAGCCACTTACATTAGGGTGTTTGCTTCACTAATACATCATTAGAGAAGTGTGAGCTTGGGTTAGAGTTTTCTCAAGGTAGATCATTTTGGATTGTGAAGATTACTAGTAAGGATGCATCATTCACTTCATGGAGCCTCTCAAGAGTTTGGGAGCATGATGATCACAGCGAAGGGACCTCAACTCGGAGCTTATGAAGTGAAGGAACGGGCTACAAAGGTTGTAATCCCTATCTCTTAGATGTAAAGTGTTTACATTTCGGTTTTATTTGATTCTCTAGTTAAAGATCTAAGTTTAGGGTTATCTATAATGGCAAAAATTTAAAATTGGCATGGGAGATGCCACCCGAAACCTTGCTGCCGTTGTACGTATCCCTACACCTGTATATTTTCTTTTTTGGAATGTTCGTCAAGAGGACCGGACAATCAGGAGATCGAGCCTAGCCAGGAGGACGTGGACCAGCTCACCACGCAGCAGGACTTCTAGCTCTCTTGTACTTACTTTCAGTTGTATGCCACTGTTTAGGCATTGCTTTATAGCATTATTTCTTTCCTTTTCAAAGTAGTTATATTGTAAAGATGAATGTTAATAAAAATTGTTGTTTATTTTATATCTCTTATCATTCTTGTGCATTTTATATATATATTGCTTAATTATGCTTAACGTATTTATTCTTAGTAAATACATTGCAGCCCACCACGTCACCGTTTCCTTCTATTGGGAAGGGGGCGTGATAAGTTTTGTTGGTGGCCCATGCAGGTCAGTTCCGCATGGAACCTTAAGCAATATATCATAAGAATAATAAGAATCAGCAACTATACATTCCTTACATTTCAAATTCCTTGAATCTATCCTAATCTTTTTTTTCTATCAAGGTCATGAATTCACCAAACAACACCAGCACAAACGTCAAAGACAACACCCCACAGCCAATCCTTGAATCTATCCTAATCTTTTTTTTCTATCAAGGTCATGAATTCACCAAACAACACCAGCACAAACGTCAAAGACAACACCCCACAGCCAACCTTACCACCACCACCTATCGTTGCAGCTCCCATCAACGAGCAAACGGTGCTGCTTGAGGTGATTAAGAGCTTCTTGGAGGGTCAGCAGCAGAAGACTGCTATCCTCATGCACCACCCAGAAGCCGAGGCTCCCGGAGTCAAACAATTCCGGGCATTTCACCTGAAATATTTCTATGGTAAAGAGAGCCCACTGGAGGCAGAAGATTGGGCTCAGTCGATAGAAGATGATCTGGCAACAGCGCAAGTGCCAGAGATTGCTTGGGTAAGAGTTGCGAAGCTGCAACTAACAGACAACGCCAGAGTCTGGTGGAAGGCTGAAGAAATCCGTCTTGACCAACCGATTGAATGGAAGACGTTTTGCGATATGTTCGATGTGAAATACTTTCCTGAGACTGTCCGTTTCGACATGGAACAGCAGATCATTCATTATCAATAAGGCCCGATGTGGAGCAAGTCTGTGGATGAATACGATGCTGAGTTTACTACGCTTAGCAGGTAAGATATTGTTTCAAATTCAAATTCCTGATATCACTTATTACACTGCTAATAAAAAACCGTAACAGGATCACGGCATACCTCATCCTGACTGCTGAAATCCGGGCACGATGATTTCAGCAAGGGTTGGACCCGGAAATCCAAGCTGCACTCGCTACAGGGGATTTCCCAATCCATGATCTTGCTCTGAAGGTTGCCCGACGCTATGAGGCAGTGGTGAAGAAGAAGGGCAGACCTCAGACTGCCGAAGTGAAATGCCCTGCTACACAGATGACAGGAGGAGCCTCTTCCAGGCCAACTTTTGCATCCAGGAGACCGGGAGGATCATTTAACCAGCCCAGTCCAGACTTTTGTTTCTACCGCAAGAAGAATGGACACCTGACGAAAGACTACAGGCGTGCAAATAGCCTATGCTTAGTTTGTGGTGCATCCACTCACGCCATAGGAGCATGTCCATATCGACTCAACCCAGCTCCAGCACCCAGACCCGCAATCACTTTTCCGCAGTGGCCAGCCATTCAGGCTCCTGCACCTCATCTTGCTCTCCCTGCACTACCTCCACGTGGACCTCCTGCATAGCCTCCTCATCAATTCCACCAGGCATAGAGAAACGTGCCTCAAGAGCAGAGGAATGTGCCTCCGTCAAAGAGAAATGTACCCATACGTCAGGCTTTCACAATGACGGTTGAGGAAGCCGAAGCCACTGGCCAAGTTATCACTGGTAATTCCCAATTCTTTCACATCTTTTTCAATTCTTGTATATCACTATATTTCTTCTGTATCTAAAACTAACCTCGCACAACTTAGGTACTATACTGGTATCCACCCTTCCTACACTCGCACTTTTCGACACTGGAACATCACACTGTTTCATGTCCCAACGATTTGTGAGAACGCATGCGATTCCCATGAAGCCACTTATTTCATACTGGAATGTCAGTTCCGGGAATGGAGTCTTGAAAGCAACTATAGGATTTGATCAGTGTCCAGTTGTAGTTTGCGGACGAGAATTCTACGTGAATTTCAAAGTACTGAACATCCTAAATTTCGATGTTGTATTGGGAATGGACTGGCTGGGAGTTTTCTATGCTACGATTGACTGCCGTCAAAGGAGAGTAGTATTTAAGATACCAGATCACCCAGTCTTCTACTTCAAGAGTGGAACCAGGAATCTTCCGTGCTAAACTAAAGAATGCAAAAGTGTTTACTCTACCTGCGGAAGAAGAAAAGCCAGAAATAGTTCGAGAGTTCAAGGATGTATTCCCTGAAGATATAACAGGTTTGCCTCCCGATCGAGCTCTTGAATTCATCATTGATTTACTACCTGGTGCGCAAACGGTAATCAAAGCCCCATATCGGTTAATTCCTGAGGGATTGAAGGAGATCCACACTAAGTTGGACGAACTCCTGAAGAAAATTTGAATTTGTCCTAGTACTTCAAGCTGGGGATCTCCAGTTTTGCTTGTGAAGAAGAAAGAAGGTTCATACAGAATGTGTGTAGATTACCGAGCTCTAAACGAAGTGAAGATAAAGAACAAGTATCCACTACCGTGCATCGATGATCTTTTCGATCAGCTAAGTGGGTCTTGTGTATTATCAAAGAAAGACCTTCGTTTGAGTTATCATCAGGTGAAGGTCAAAGAGTCTGATATTCCGAAGACGGCGTTTAGGACTCGATATGGTCATTATGAGCATCTCGTAATGCCATTTGCAGTGACCAATGCACCTGCAATTTTTATGAACCTGATGAACCAAGTTTTCATAGAGTACTTAGACAGGTTCGTTGTCGTCTTCATCGACGACATCCTGGTGTATTTATCGGAAAGAACAGGCCGAGCATTTACAGATTGTCCTGGAGACATTGCTACAGCATCAGCTCTTTGCCAAGTACAGCAAGTGTGAATTTTGGCTAGATCAAGTCGGATTTTTCGGACATATCGTTTCAGGCGAAGGAATCTCAGTAGATCCGGCTAAGGTGTCAGCTATCAGCGAATGTCCGACACCAAAGACGGTGAAAAACATACGAATTTTCTTGGGATTAGCAGGATACTACTGAAGATTCATTGAAGTTTTTTCGAAGATTGCAGCACCCCTAACCAAGCCCACACGTAAAGACGAAGCATTCGTGTGGTCAGAAGCATGTGAACGAGCTTTTGTAGAACTCAAATCAAGATTAACTTCTGCTCCTATTCTCGTAATACCGGATCAATCTGTAGGTTTCTTCGTATATTGTGATGCGTCCGGTAAGGGATTAGGATGTGTTCTACACCAGCTTGGAAAAGTTGTAGTTTTTGCATCAAGACAGCTGAAAATTCATGAGCGAAACTATCCAACACGTGATCTGGAGTTGGCAGCTGTTATTTTTGCACTTAAGATTTGGCGCTACTATTTTCTGGGAGAACGAGTGGATATATACACTGACCACAAGAGTCTGAAGTATGTATTTACTCAGAAGGAATTGAACATGCGGCAGAGAAGATGGCTAGAACTCATGGCGGACTTCGACATCAACCTACAGTATCATCCTGGGAAGGTGAATGTAGTTTCTGATGCACTTAGCCGCCAGCCATTAGCAATGAATCTCACCGTTCAGTGGAAACTACAGCAAGAATTGCACGGATTGGCAATTGAAGTAGTTATACTAAGTAACGCTTCGTATTTAATGAACTTACAAGTCCAGTCTACTATTGTCAATCAGATCAAGGCAGCCCACGCAAATGATGCCAAGCTATAAAAGATCCGAGAACAAGTCGAAAGTGGACTTCGAACTGATTTCATCATCCACGAAGATGGATTCTTATGATATGGAAGTCGATTATGTGTACCATAAGGTCCTGTTCGAGAAGAGTTGATGAAAGAAGCTCACCGTTCACCACACTCAGTACACCCCGGTGGTACAAAAATGTACAAGGATCTACGGCAACACTACTGGTGGTATGGAATGAAGCGCGAAGTAGCCAGAAGTGTAGCCAAGTGTTTGGTGTGTCAGCAAGTAAAGACTGAACATCATAAAACTGCTGGTCTATTTCAGCCGTTACCAATCCCAGAATGGAAATGGCAGCACATTACCATGGACTTTGAGACTGCCCTTCCTCGCAGCACGAAGGGTAACGACGCAGTATGGGTTATTGTGTATCGACTCACCAAGTCGGCTCACTTCATCCCATTTCGAGTTGGCCAATCTATCGAGACGTTAGCAAAGAAGTACATGGAGGTAAGCATGAATCTAAAGTAAGATTTAATCTTAAGATGTACTATTTATAATACCCATGAAACTCATGCAGGAGATTGTGACATTACGTGGAGTACCAGTTTGTATCGTCTCAGATCGTGATACCAGATTCCGATCACAATTCTGGCAGAGTCTGCACGCTAGCCTGGGAACGAGTCTGGCTTCAGCACGGCTTACCATTTACAAACGAATGGACAGTCCGAGCGAACAATTCAGATTCTAGAGGACATGCTAAGAGCTTGTATGTTAGACTTCGGAGGTTCGTGGGAAGATCACCTGCACCTTATGGAGTTTTTATACAACAACAGCTACCAGGTAAGCATTGGAATGGCAACATTCACAACTCTCTACGGAAGAAAGTGTCGTTCACCACTAAGTTGGGATGACGTTGGAGATCATGAACTCTTAGGACCAGAGATGATCGTGGTAACTGTGGACGTAGTTCGCACGGTCAGGGAAAGAATGCGCATAGCCCAAGACAGACAGAATTATTGGGCAGATGCAAAGTGCCAACACCTGGAGTCCCAACCTGGAGACCATGTTTTTCTGAAAATTTCTCCAAACCGAGGAGTGATCTGCTTTGGCAAGAGGGGTAAGCTCAGTCCCAGATACATAGAACCGTTCGAAATTCTCGAACGAGTTGGAGAAATGGCATACCGTTTAGCACTACCACCCCATTGGAAGGAGTGCACAACGTATTCCACATATTCCAGCTACGAATATATGTGAGCGCCCCGGTCACATCGTTGATCACTCCGAGCTCACAGACCAGACTGACCTGACTTGGGAGAAACAACCCGTTGAGATCCTAGATGTTGGGACTTTACCCGCGCGCGCAAACGTATATGTTTTGGAAATAATGCGCACACGAGCTCGGTCTCGTTTTAAAATTTATAAACCGTAAGTGCACGGCGCGTTGTCGCGAGCCAGCAAGTATGGGTCGATCCGTAGGAAATTGGAGATTAGGTAGTGTCGCTTATGTCTCGAAAACAAAGAATTGGGTTTGGTTTGTCACAAAATAAAGAAAATAAGAAAACAAGTTAAGAAGAAGTGGTCGTGGCTTTGGCTCGGATGGTTGAATTGCGGCGATTCCTTCGACGCTTCCTTGATCATGAGTTTTCCATCCTTCTATCGATCCCGGCGTGAAGCATGACCTGTCAAGACGGTTGCGAAGCACAAATCATCAAATTTTCGATATTCGATTCAAAACACGAAACGATTCTGTTACGTTCTTACTTACCATTCTTATGTCCATGCATGATGTATCAACACTAAACATAAGGGTTAGCAAGCATACAACATCAATACACATCAATTTTCAAATAAAAGGTAAAAGTATGCATTTCTCTTGCTAGGTAGATGGGTGAGAGTATATGGTATATGATTGAATGAAAGGTGTCAAGAAATATAAGTAACATACCATATCTCAACTACCTAGTAAGTTTAACACACAATTAATTCTAAGCTTAATCACGCAAATGGTGAATATGAAGGAATAGGATATAAGATAAAGGTTACAAATAACTATCGAAATCATCATATCATATCAAACACTTCCATTTAGCAACATTAAGCTTACAATCACAATTAAGTTTTTAAACAATCACAAGAGGAGGAGGAAGGCAAAGTCGTTCATCTCACATCCTCACCATTACCACAACCAAAGATTAAGTACACGACATGATAAAAGGAAAAGCAAACAACAAAAGAAGAAAGAATAAAAACAAATCAAAGACAATTATATTAGCAAAAAAATGAGTTGAGATACATGGTGTTGGTTACTGTTCATCTCAGATAACTACATTTTTATACCGCTCATTCACTATCTATTTTGCTATTTATCGGTATTATTAACCAGTGTCTGCTCAGTAAATACAGATTACAGGTAGGCTCAGAACCGAACCTGGTTCACCTTTCATCTTGATAAAATGCTGAAAACACACTCAAAATCACGGATATAACATTTGGGAGCCGACACTGCAATCAGAACAGAAAACAGACTGACGTCCCAGGAGCTCTCTTGCAAATAATGCATGTGTACACATTTTTTTTGGTCAAAAACACAAGTGTGCACATGCCATGGACCAGGTAGGGGGCTGCCATAGACCATGGTAGGCTGCCTTGGCATCATGAAGTGAGCAAGTGGGGGGACATTGTGTGAGCAAGTGGGTGTGTATGCATTTATTGCATAAAGTTTGGATGTGATGTAAAGACCAAGTTTCCCTCCAATTCTCTGCATACAAATCAGGTTAATTTAGACCAAACAAACAACACTACAGTGATTATAGAGAGCACCCAAGCACACCACTGCAGCACGAGCCCCATTGCTCGGTTTTTGGCCGGCGAGACTCCCTGAAGATCCGGCGAGCTCGGCCCCCTACCCCCTTTTGACCCTATATTTTCTCTGGTGGTTTATTAGTGCCACAGCATCGCTTTTATATTGTTTGTTTATTCTGTTTTGTGGCCTATAAATACCAGAACTGATCTAAAGAGAGGGGCCATGCCATATAGTTTACATTTCATAGTTTTAGTTTGTTCTTTTGGTTTAGCTTGAGGGTGAGTGGGCTTCATATTGGTTTCTTCTTCTTCTTCCCTCTCGTAGCTCTCTTTGGAGGGTTTCATTAAGGAGGTTGAATAAGTTACCATAAATCTTGTATCTCACTTCAAGTGTTTAATATATTGTTGTTTCTTTACTTGCTTTCTTTCATTTACTTGCTTTACTTTTAATCATGCTTAACTAATTCTTTAGTTGTGGTGTGGGTGAGAAAGTGAGATGATAGGCTTTGCCTCCTCCACCTCTTGAATATGTTTCATGTGCTTAAACTTTTAATCATGCTTAAATATTGTTAATGCTTTGATATGATATGGTATTTTGACACATGGTTACTTGTAACCTCCTCATATACCATATTCATTCCCTTTCCCCATTTCAATGTTTAAGTTACAATCTATTTAGTGTTAAGTTTGCTAAGTTTGGGTATGATATTTTGTGATTAAGTGACTTGACAAATCGCTTAGTTTCATATATTATATGTCATCACAATTACTTAGCAAATTCAACACTAATATCATTTGCTCTCACTAACTACTTTGTGTTTTTTATGTTGCGGTATGCTTGGTAACCCTTGTGTTTAGTGTTGATACCCCAAGCACGGACATACAAACGATAAGTGATCAAAACGGACTCGTTTCGTGCTTTGCGGCGAATATCGGAATTTGACGGTTTGTGCTCCGCAACCGCGTTGACAAGTCGTGCTTCATGCCGGGATCAAGATAAGGACGGACAACTCATGATCAAGGGAGTGTAGAGGTAAACGTCACGAATCGACCTTCCAAACCAAAGCCACAACCATTCTTCTTTAACTCCTTTTCTTGCTTTTCCTTGTTTTCGTATTCTTTATATTTTTTGTGACAACCAACCCAATTCATTAATTTTTTGAACCTTAAATCACAATACTTAATACACAACTCTCTACTGGTCGACCCGTGCTTGCCGGCTCGCTACAACGCTCCGTGCACTTGCGGTTATAAATAGTAAAACTTTAACGATCTCGCGTGCGCATTCCGTTTCATTAAAACATATGCATTGTAACACCCTAGTTCATTTATACCAGTTCTATTTCAAGTATTTCTTTATTTATGGTATTTTCTTGATTTACTGTGTTTTGGGTGCGAATAGTATATTTGACATTTGTATTTGCATCTGATCCGACCCGCTTGTTGGAAACCCATCTTGATTCATGTTTATGATTTATCCCTGCTAGTTATGATGATCCGTGCATTTTCATGTTGTATACCCTGTTCATCTGTTTTATATCTGGCATATGCATTTTTTAATATAACATATAAAGTCAAATAAAATATTTTAAAAATACCTAGCATGGCCTGCATCATACCTCTGACCCTGTGGTAGCATCTGTACATCTTGTTCTTGTTCCGTTTAGTGAAACGGACTCGTTTGGATAGCTAAGTGCACGCTACGTGCATCCGTTCTTGGGGGTATACATTTTCGTTACCCGGATATCCAAGTTTGGTTTTGGTTGACACATATATTTTTCGTATTTTAAAACTGGATTTTTAGACCCGACCCGGACGTGTTTTGGACTATTTATGTATTAGCAAAAATATCATATTTTTAATAATATTATATATTTAAACCGAAAAAACTTGAATCTTTAACAAATTTTTAAAAGATTTTTTTTAAATAAAGGTAACAGTTTTATCTCTCTCTCCTATCGTGATTCCTGTTCACGCGGGATCCCCTCACCTTCCTTCTCTCCTCTAGTGTCACCTCCCTCCTTCATTCTTTCTTCTTTTTAAAAACCCATGCAAACCCCGCGACGAGAAAACCCCAGAACCCTAGCCCTAGCCCCTGCATTGCACTTCGTCGTCGCCTCCATCTTCTCCTTCTCCTTCTCGTCATCCAGTCTTCTTCCTTGTCCTCTCTCCTCTTTTCCCAACACCCGGAGTAAACCCCTGCACACCCGAAACCCACAACCCAAGAAACCTCCATTTTCCCGACCTCACGCCGTCGACCTCGACCACCCCTCACCCTCGTCAACACCCTCGTATCCACGCCCTCTTTCTCACCACCACCTACCCTCTCGAGCTCCCCCACTGCAAACCCTAGAACCCTGCACCAACTGACCCCAACACCTACACACCCATCGCCGGAGCTCCTCTAACCCCGACGACCTCACACCTTCGCAACCACCTTCTTGCCCTCTCCCAAACCCCAGCACCACACCAGAAACCAACCCCGAGCACCCTCCTTCTTCTTCTTCTTTCTTCATTCTTTCTTGATCTCGGTTCTTTTTCCGGTGATCACCCGCCGGAGCCGTGCTCGTCGCTTCCGATCCAGGCGATCCAGTGCACGTCCCTTGCCTGCATGACTACCCTCTTTAATTGCCTGGACCCATCCCGCGTGCCGTGCGTGCGTTGCAACGATTACCCAACGTCGGACGTGCCGTATGCACCCGTCGTGTGTTCCATTCAGGCAAGTTTATCTTGCTACATACTATAATACTTATCTTGCATCCATATGAATACAAATATTACCTGTTGATTGCATTATACATCTATATTAAAGTTTTACTGTTTTCGGATACCCGTATGCATCCATATCATTTAAAATATATATAGCTGCATCTACAGATCACATTAATTCATGTTATTGTTGTAGTAACACCCCATGCTTAATAATGTGTATCTCACTTAGTCTTGGAGCTGTAAATGTAACCCCTGATCGATATTTGTGTATCCATATCATTAATTATATCTCGTTGCATGCCAGGTCACGTTATTTCATATTACTGCTATATTAACACCCCGCACTTAATAATGTGCATCACACTTAGCCATGGAACTGTAGTTGTAACCCCTGATAGTTATTTATGCATCTATGTTTATTGTGTATCCATACCATTAATTCTGCATATCTTGTTGCATGCCATATTATATTGATTCATATTGTTGTTATATTAGTACCCCTTACTTGATAATATGAATCCTACATAGTCATGATGTAACCCCTGATAGATAATTGTGCATCCATACTTTTATCGTACATCCGTACTTTTACCCTGATCCAATACTTGCTACATTTTATGTTGGGCACCCATTTGATACACTGTGCACTACTTGACATGAGCTGATATATCACTACCTGACATGTTGCTTGATCCTGTTTCTAATGCCGACAATCCTGACATGTTATCCCGATAGATATATCCTGTTGTCTGTATAGACAAACATGTATCTGCTTGATCCTGTGTTGGCATTTGCTCCAGATTTATAAATACCTGACTTGAACACATAACTTGGGGTAAGGGGAAATAAATGATGAAACCTGACTTGTAACTCAACAGTTCAACGCTTATACTGATCAGTTTTACGGGCTAGGCCAGCCCCGGGATGATGCTGCTGACATTATTCATATGTACATGTTTCCTGTTTAATGCCTAGCAGCATGTCTCGGATTTCAACCCGAGAATCTGGACCGTGGTCCCGGGCACGCACGGGATACTATTGAGTTACATCGACGGTTCATTAAATTGATTTCAAAGACTTGAGAGTGGTTAACCCTGTATTTTAGTTCAGATTACTCACCGCACGTCAAATGTGCTTATACTCTTCACTGTTCATTATTCGTGTTACTGTTATACTTTTATTACTGTTCATACTCGTGTCTTCATGTCTTGTTACCTCTTGATTATATTACTGTTGATATTATGACGCACTGACGTCTGGGTTTTGCATAGCCCCAATCCTTTACCTCTTTTGCAGGCTGATCAGGAGTATTTCTGCCGTCAGGCCGAGCTGTGAGGATTCTGTTAGTATTTTAGTTTAGTTTTCTTTCAGCAATTTTCATTCCTGATGTGAGCCCGTAGTGGGACGTACCTTCCAGATTGTTATTGTTTATTGGATTTATTGCTTCCGCGTATTATTTCTTGACTCGTTTATTCTAGCTCATGGATATGTACTAGATAGTTTATTTTATTTCTACTATTCTTGATATCTCTAGACAGCCGTAATGTGACTGTGGAGGGATATTTCTTAGCCACAGGTAGCATGGTTAGCTCTGTCACGTGCCGATCTTAGCGCACTCTGAGAAGCGGGGCATGACACGCATTTCCATAACATTCGTATTTGCGGGTGCGGGTGAATTCCCAACAGTTTCTTGTTCAACCTCCATAATGAAGCTCTTAAAAGAAAGCTCCAAGAGGGAAGAAAAAGAAGAAACCAAGCTTAAGCTCACACAACTCTCAAAAGCTAAACCAAAAACTAAACTAATATATAGAATCTACATATATTTTCACATCTCCCTCTCTCACAATCTGTTATGGTATTTATAGGCAACACAATAGAATAAACAAACAATATAAAAGGGATGATGTGATGCCTATAAAGTGCTAGAAGAAAAATGGGGACAAATGGAGCTAGGGGGCCTGGTGATGCCGGTTTTTTGGAGAGTCTCGTCGGTCTTGATCCGAGCAATGGGGCTCGTGTTGATGTGGTGAACTCAAGTGCACTCCATGATCACTCTGGTGCTGTTTGATTTGTTTAAATAAGCCTGGGTTGCATTCAGGGATTTTGGAAGGAAATTAAACTTTATATTACATCACAACCTTTTGCTTTCACACCCACTTGTGCCACCACTTGCACATCTCATTATTTGTTTGTGCCCACTTGTGCAAAAGGCATCCCCACCTTGGTCTATGTTCCAAAAAGCTAGTGTCACACATGTAATGTGTTGGACCAAAAATTGTGTACACATTATTGTTGCAAAAAGAATTCTTTGGTTATCGATCGGTTCTCAGTTCTGATTGTAGTGTTGGCACACTAATGTCATATCAGTGACATTGAGTGTGTTTTCCAGTGTTCTGTCATGAATACCTGAAATCTGTATTTACTGAGCAAACACGGGTTAATAGTACCGATATAAACAAAATAGATAATGAATGAGTATATTAAAATGCAGTTTTCTGTGATGAACAAATACCCCCAAACTTAACTTTTACTCGTCCCGAACGAAACAAAAATCCTAACCACACTTTCGTATGGAATGCGATTGCACTGAGCACGTACAACAAGACGTTAAATCTCTATGTGTCCCTAGTAGGAGGAGTGTTGTCTCCTGAGGGTTTTTAGCGGATTGCACCCACAAAATCCGCATCGTGAAGAAACTGTCGACTCTAATCTTAAGTTAAAGATCAAAGCTAGAAGTTCTATCATCCTAGTTAGAAACATCAAAACCCTATTTTTCACTCCTCTCGATTTTTTTCACGTAAGCTAGTACACGTCTTTACGTGGTTGTGCGAATAGTGTCGACAAGCTTTTAAGAACTTGATTAGGGTCATCATGTCAAAAATACGGACCAGGATAGACTTCTAAAGGATCACATGAGTTTGAAAAGACTTAAGATTTTCTTAAGTTTTGTTCTCCAATTAGGTTTCAAGTCAGAATTTATATCATTTTTAATAGAGAACCAAGTCTTATTCTTCACTCCTATCTTTCACCTGTTGTTGTTCATACACACCTTTCGTGATCATGCAAACTGTCTTTATAAATATAAACCTTCATATCTCCATGGGAAAAACCCATTTTTATTGAAAACTCGTCTCCGCCAAGATTATTCTCCCACAAAGAACCGTGAGGACTTTTAACTCGGGGAGAACACTTGCTTATCTTGTTTTATTTGGCGGTTGGAAACTTAGCGAGTTTTAGGTCAATGACTCGCAAACCAGATGGTTTTAGGGTATTAGGTGTGGAGACACCCCAAGGACTTAATTACCCAAGTTACCAAGGACACAAAACAAAAGACTTATTTTATTTGCGTTTGAAATATTCTGAAGGCAGTGCGAACGGAGATATAGCCAGTTTTCTTTTAAATCCTGAGGACGTGTTTATATGGATAAGGTGTGTAATCACTCCAACAAGGTTCCAGATGGGATATTCTTCAGACTTTTAGCTTCTATTAAAATGTCAATAATATCCTTCATATTCACTTCACTTTATAAACTACTCTTGATATTACTTAATTCAGAATAAACCTGTTTGATCCTAAAGATATTTATCAATTTTCAAAAGTTTTACAGACATGTCAGACTCTAATCTAATTCTAAAAAACATATGACACATGTAAAGTGTTATAAAAGACGTATATCGGCTACGGTTAAACTCAAAGGAGGGTTTTCTTTCGGGTTGCCAATCTCTCGAAAAAGATTTAGTTATTTCTATCTTATCAACCGAACCGTCAGACTTTGAGTCTAAGTTTCCCTGCTAGCTAACAAGAAAAAGTTTTTATGTTTCGGAAAAAATTTCAATTTTTATGGATTTTTTTAGCTTTATACAAATAGCAGAATGCAATACAAAAGCAAATATGAAATGCAACAGCATGAAAAATAAAAAGAAAAAATACATGATATATAGTGCTGAAATGCAAGAAATCTGCACATGCAAAACTATATGCTGATACAAGATACACCCAAACTCAGGATTCACCCCCAAACTGAAGTTGATGACGTCCTCATCGTCGCTTGGCCTTGCCCTTTCCCTTGGTCTTGCTCGATCCACTTGCCTCGTCTTGGTGCGCTAAGATCTGGCTCAATTGTTCTTTTATCTCCATGTTCTGCCGGATCAAAGTATTGATGCCACGGACCTCCATCCTGTGTAGATGATTGGTAGAGAAGGATGAATCAAAGAATTATTAACCACAATCAAGAACGACGTCGTTTGGTAGCTAGCCGTTGAGTACGGGTCGGTCCACAGGGAGATGGATTCCTTATCTTTGTGTTCTAACGAGTTAATCCAAAAAAATGGTGTTTTTATTTTAAGATCTAAGAGTTCATTTTTATGATTTTAATTTAACAACTAAGGCAGATAAATAAAATTAACAACTACGGCAGATAAATAAAATTTATAACTAGGGCAGAAAAGAAATTTATAACTTGGGCAGAAAAGAATTTAACTAGGGCAAGATAAAAAACTTACTTCTTTATTGATGCACTATTTAACGATTACATTGAATTGAAAATCTAAGATCTGGAATTTAAAAGAGGCATCTCTAAAGAGGCACGCTCCAAAAAGAGCTGTAGGATTCCTATTTATAGAGAATAGAAAGCCTAGGGTTTACATCTGATCCATATCTAGAATTACAAAAATACCCTTAAGAAAACCGAGTCAATGCACCGACGCACCGACACGTACCGCACGTGTACATCACGGCCGTGGTTCCACGGCCATAAGCATGGTTTGGCCGCGGTTTCGCGGCCATATGGTGGTCTTGATGTATAATTTCTTCAGGGCTTCATTCTGTTGCCTTTTCCTTCTATTTTATTCACTTGGTTCTTCAGAATGTCTTCTAGTTTCTTTCAGATTTCCACGGTGTAGAATATTGTGGACTTTTACCGCTTTCTTCGTGTTGAAGTCTTGAATCTTGCGCTGCCTTTGTCCTTTGTGAAATTGTTCATTGATCTTCGTTTGTCCCTCAAACTGTAAACATGATCAAGATTCTTTTATTTGTTGGTCGTAGTCTCACTTTTATAACGTCTTTTCATCATTTTCACTGTTTTTTTCCGAGAACCTGTAACCTGCAACTATTCAACAGACATGGATCAAAAGCACTTATTTATTTGTAAAATGATTAAGAATGGGGAATATAATAATGCAAAATTATGATATGAACAAATACCCCCAAACTTATCTTTTGCTCGTCCCGAGCAAAACTAGTTTATTCTCGAAAAAACCTAACCTCACTTTCGCAGGGAAACGCGATTGCACTGAGCTCGTACAACAAGCCGTTAAACCTCTAGGTGTCCCTAATAGGATGAGTGTTGTCTCCTGAGGGTTTTCAGCGGATACTACCCACAAAATCCGATCAATTTGGCCTATTGATTTTTATTCTTCAATTCGGTTTTCTAGAAAGAAATCTATTATCTTTAACTCAGAAATTATCAACCCATATTTTTCACACTTCCTGTTTATTAAACTTAAGATCATACATGTTCTGCAAATATACTTAGCTTTTAGCATCTTTTGAATTTTCCTTATAGGGTTCCATCTCAACTTAGGAATTTTTATCATCTCTACTAAAGATATAAGTCCTATTTTTCATTCCTATCTCTCATCCAAACCCCAATCATATACCCCTAAGTGTGTGTATGTATCACCCCTACACTTGGAAATTCAATTCAAGCTCTTATACTCTTGTTCATCATCCAAAGTACTTTTAGTTGGTGAATTTTTAGATGAAATTGCTCACACATCCTTCATGTGACCGTTAATACTTCTTGAGATACTAACGACCGATTACAAAATGTGTTTGCACATCAAGACGTAATTCCTCGTCTTGTAATACCTAAGGCTTTAGCAGTGACTCCCAAACCAGTTGGTCTAAGGCACTAGGTGATGAAGCACCCTCGCTATATATTATTCTATTTATGCAGCCTTAAGTAATTACAAAAACCAGTGTTCATTTTTCTTATCCCTTTATTCACACTTGTATTTTTATTTTATTTTCCTTCGTACTAAGGACTTTAGACAAGAGCATTTCAAGGTCACTTCTACTATTCCAAGTTTCAAGGTTCGTGTTTTTGCAATTTGTAGGGAATATATTTTCAGAATTTAGATTTAAGCTTAGAAATTATTTTTCAGACGTAAACTTTAATAAAAATATCAATACTCTTCCCTTATTTTGACTTGGCCCAAGAAGTGAACTCAAAATTTGCTTATTTCTAAGTAAAACACAAAGACATATATTTTCTACCGTTAAATTTTAAGAAAGGTTATTTTTAGGGGTTTTAATCTACTAAGTCTCGGATCTAGTTTTTTCCTAACTAGTTAACCTTCTTGTTAAACTTAAGTCAATTATGGCCAAAATTAAACTTTTTTAATTTTTATAATTTTTCAAATTTTTCAATTTTTTATGGTTTTTAAAATAAGTATGCAAATGCAAAAATATACACATGAATGCGAAGGAAGAAGGCTTACCGAGCACACCTCCAAATTTAAACTTGACAGTGTCCTCACTGTCAGGCTACACCAAGATAGTCAAAATTGTCGGTACTTCCCTGTTTATTTTTTTTTATAATTTTTTATTGTTAAAAGAATAACAAAATATATATACAAAAAGGTCCCCCCAAACTTAAGTGAGACAGTGTTTCCACTGTTTTAAGCGTTAAAGTTCAGAGTTAGGGAGGAGAAAAATCAAACTATACAAGGCCTTACACAGGCCAAAGGTTAGCACCAACCATTCAAAAATTTTATCGTTATAATGGTAGAGTTGGTGAAAGAATGGAGTGTAGAGAAAAGAGATGAGAAGCACACGAGACCTTGTGAAGATAGAAGCAATATATGGTCTCGGTGGAGGAGAAGAATGGCGGAAGAGAAAAAGAAATGGTGGTGATTCGACTTCTTCAAGTGGAGGTTGATTAATCATAAAATCCGTGTCATTTAGGAATGTGAGTTCGTCGGCGAAAATATCTTCGAAACTTTCATCGAAGGTCCGATTGAACGTTTCAATATCAATAAGTGTCACGCCAGAATTCAACACATATGATTTTTCAAAAATTACGGAGGTAGGAGACTCGTAAAGCTCATTCTAAATCAAGTTGTTTTTCTAAAATTATCGAACTCAAAATATTGGATTGTGATTCATCAACACTCGGTATCATTAAAGGAAGATTAGAAGAACCAAAGAACGTGGGAATACGAACTTGAAGGTGGGGATGGAGTGTATAAATTAGCACAATTTGTAATGACCGGTGTGTAAAAAGCGATTGTGCTAATCTATCAACCCACAGAGAAATGAGATCAAATCCCTCAAGATTCGTGAGCAAACATGGGTACGTCGAACTTGGTAAACCAGACATTGGAGATGAAAGAATAACGGATTCTTGCGCGGTCGGAACGATGGAAAGGACGAAGGGGAGTGATTTAGGAAGGATTACAGTTAAAGGTTCAGGAAGGTGTACACATACAGTGGAAAGAACATGATGAATTGGAAAATCCGACTCATCAAACAAAACTGGTTTATCCTTAATAATTTGCTCAATATTCTCCTCAAAATTTAGCTTATTCATGCCATTATCATCAAAATTAAGACGCATATAAAGTTCGGGAAAAACATTTAATGATTTGGGATGATGAATTGGAGAGACAATTTCAATCAAATCTGCGGGTTCATCATTCAAAATATTCCCGGCGTCAATATCCTCAATCAAGTGAAAATCAATTTTTTTAGACACCTCATCAAAAGCAAGGATATTTATCAATTCAGGTTCTAAAGTGGAGGTGTAGAGGTCAAAAGGATTGGTGACGGTTTCACTCGAAAGGGGCTCTTCACAATCAGGTAAATCAAACACTACAAAGTCGCACAACTCATTACACGTTTTATCTTTAACTGGTGAATCATTGGGGACACTTGTTTGAAAACTGGAGTTGTGGGATTCAATTGGGGATGGGTAGGTTTGATTTGGAAGTGTGTACAGCTCACTCTCACCACTTAAATTCTCACTCTGTCCAACCGCCTCATCATACATCGGAAAATTTGGAGCTAGTTGGAAACTAGCTACCGGTTCACTAGGTTGTCTTGATGAATTAAGGGCGGGAATGGACGCATTCAAATTCCTCATCTGTTGGTTTGTTGCTACAATATAAGCTTCCAACAACTGTTCCAAACTAGACATGGGTTGTGACGGGGTTTCAGTAAAAGATTCAAAGTTGTTTGGATTCTGGAAACTCCCAAATGGCTGTGTAGAAGCAATGTCTAGGGAAGGTGCGAAAGTCGGGTAGGACTGGTAGGAATTGAATGGTTGGACAGGAGTAGGATCAACATTTGGATAAAAAGGTGAATGGACTTGTCAATCCCAAGAACTGAAAGTGTTGAAAGGAGTGAAAGATCGGTTACGAGATTGTTCAATGTTCAGCTATAGACATGGGTTTCGGAGTTACATCAGGACTCGAAAAAAGAGTATCAACGTAAGAAGCTGGTGAATGTTGAAACGGTTGAAACAAAGTGGATTTCGGAGTCCAACTGTTTCTCCTGGACGCTTCTATTCGATCTTTCAAAGAATTTTAGGCATGGAAGGGTCGTCCGTAATTCGACCAAAACAATTCGCGTAGGAAGCAAAGTTTGGTTCAGGGTACCAAAGTTCGGCAAGAGTTTTGGGAGGTGGGGTACCCATGATGTGAGAAAGGAGAAGAAAAAGAATGTGATGATTTTTTTTTAAATTTTTTTTATTTATTTTTTTAAAAATTGTTTTTGGAATTTTTGAAAGTGTTTTTTTTAGAAATAGTTTTGAAAAAATTTGTACGGAACTACGGCACAATCACAATTTATACATGCACAATCCAGCCTAGAGCTAGGGTCTCCTAAGTCAACTAGACTGCTCCTAACTGTTCCAAAGGGCAAGTTGTGAGATCCTCAAATCGCCTCTTCACCGCCAATTGTGGCCAGGTAAGCACAAATAAAGAAAGGAGGGATCCGCTCACGAATCACCGTTGGACGGGCCTTTTAAAATTACCTTTCGTACTTGTCTAGCCTAGACACCACAAAGTCAGGTTTAGATAAACGATCGATGCCTACAACCTTTTCTTTGTCCTAATGAGTACGACAGTTCTTAGTTGGCTAAGTCTAATATTTTTTAATTTAACTCGAGAGTTGATGCAAAATGCTTTTGTGATTTTTGGGGTCCTAGGAAGGGTAATGAAATCTCCACCCAATCTGGATTGGTGTTATAGCCCCTTAAAAGTCCGTTTTAAAAATGCAAAGCAGTAAACACACAAAAAATCTAAAACACTTTCAAAAATTTTTCCATTTTTCAGCGCAAAGAATCCTGCACAAAATCAATTTATTGGAGAGGGAGAAAGATTTTGCGCAAAGAACCCTGCAGGAAAAATTTTCAGTGGAGCCCAGGAGGTTCAGAAGAAGAAAAAATGCTTACAGAGAGTTTTCCACACGCTGACATCACCAAGGAGCCGCGGTTCCGTCGCGGAAACGTGCCTTTGACCGCGGTTCCGCGGTTGACTTGGCGGTGATCCCAAATTTTTTTCTGTTTTCTTGTTATGATTCTCCTCTGCTTGTTCAGATCTGCTGTTTCTTGATTTGTTCACTGGGGTTTTCCAGATCTGAATTTGTCCATCTTCTTTTCCTGCACAATTCATACAATACCTCTAAAAAAGAACAAGATGAATTTTATTCTTATTTTATTTTTTAAAAAAAATGATCTAAAATTTTTTCAATTTTTATATTTTTATAATTTTTTATTTTTTTATAATTTTTTTAACCCGAAATTACACAAAGAAAGAGACTACCGTCTCCCCGGCAAAGGCTCCATTTGATTGGTAGAAAAGGATGAATCAAAGAATTATTAACCGCAATCAAGAACGGCGTCGCTTGGTAGCTAGCCGGTTGAGTACGGGTCGGTCCACAGGGAGATGGATTCCTTATCTTTGTGTTCTAACGAGTTAATCCAAAAAAATAGTGTTTTTATTTTAAGATCTAAGAGTTCATTTTTATGATTTTAATTTAACAACTAAGGCAGATAAATAAAATTTATAACTAAGGCAGAAAAGAAATTTATAACTAGGGCAAAAAAGAAATTAACTAGGGCAAGATAAAAAAAACTTACTTCTTTATTGATGCACTCTTTGACGATTACATTGAATTGAAAATCTAAGATCTGGAATTTAAAAGAGGCATCTCTAAAGAGGCACCCAAAAAGAGGCACGCTCCAAAAAGAGCTGTAGGATTCCTATTTATAGAGAATAGGAACCCTAGGGTTTACATCTGATCCATATCTAGAATTACAAAAATACCCTTAAGAAAACCGAGTCAATGCACCGACGCACCGACACGCACCGCACGTGCACAGCACGGCCGCGGTTCCGCGGCCATAAGCATGGTTTGGCCGCGGTTCCGTGGCCATATGGTGGTCTTGATGCATAATTTCTTCAGGGCTTCATTCTGTTGCTTTTTCCTTCTATTTTCTTCACTTGGTTCTTCAGAATGTCTTCTAGTTTCTTCCAGATTTCCACAGTGTAGAATGTTGTAAACTTTTACCGCTTGCTTCGTGTTGAAGTCTTGAATCTTGCGCTGCCTTTTTCTTTTGTGAAATTGTCCATTGATCTTCATTTGTCCCTCAAACTGTAAGCATGATCAACATTCTTTTATTTGTTGGTCGTAGTCTCACTTTTATAACGTCATTTCATCATTTTCACTGTTTTGTTCCGAGAACCTGTAACCTGCAACTATTCAACAGACTTGGATCAAAAGCACCTATTTATTTGTAAAATGATTAAGAATGGGGAATATAATAATGCAAAATTATGATATGAAAAGTAGCTCGTATGGATCAGTCGGAACATCCTCTCCCAAGTAAATCTCAGAGAAAGTCTGTGGTGCAGCGTGCTTGCTAGGGTCGGAGGGTGATCAGATCTGCTGCTCACTCCTACAGTCAGTGTAATCCTGTGAGATCCTCACAACCTCAACCGGGTAAGTGTCGTACATGGTGACGTAAGCGGCAAAATCCTCCTCCTCCATTTATTAATAGCAAATCTGAGTAACGATGACTGGGAGTAATGATCTGCGCCCTGCAACACCCTCTTTGATCGTGGTAAATAACATGGTCGCCATGCAGAACTGATAGTTCTTCGTCATCAAACAGTGGACAACATGTCCCACAATCGCTGGAAATGAGGAAACTCGAATGATCCCCCTGACATTGCGGTAAATCCAGCGGCAAGCCGTATATAGATTTCGGTAAATCTGCTGGGCATTTAGCCCAGCATCACGTAACTCGCATCTTGACCCCACGATCATCCTATATACGGCTAGTTCTAATGGATATTGGAAACCAGGTCGGGTAGGGATGTTTGTTACATTTGAAATCGTATCCGCGGAGAACACATTTCTTCTACCCCGAAAAAGAAAACGAATACGGTCCTGGAGTATTTCACCCTCTCGTAGAGTATCGTAGAACTCATCAACTAATTTCTCGATAGCATACAGCCCCTCATCCCCATACAGTAAAAATTCCCAACCCATTTGTCGGATAGTATCATAAAAATAACTCCCAAACACCTCATGGGTGAACACATCGACAAAATTTTTCTCTAAATCAAAAGGAACCATAATCTGTGGGTTTTCGAATTTCTGGAAAATTAAACAACAGTGAAGATGAGGAGAAAGAAAATCATACAGTGAGAAGGAAACCAATCATAGTTTGGAGAAGGGAAGACCGGCGACGCCGGATTCGGTGAGGGTTTCGCCGGTCGAAATAGGTGGGGTAGATCTAGGGTTCTGGTGGAGATTTTGGGGAGAGGAGAGGAGAAGAAACTGATAGATTTGTTTGAGTGAGGAGATAAAGGGGTCGGGTCTGTGGATCTAGTGCTTATAAAGGAATTTTTGCAAAAAAAAACCCTGATAAAAAAAATCCCAACTTTACATATATGCACACACTCAAACCTGAATTTTAACAATGTGCTCTCCCCACAATGCAGCGCTCACCCCCAAACTAGTGAGATCTTATTCTCAAAAAAATAAAAATCTAAGACTAATTATAGAATATACAGGTTAAAAAATTGAGTTAGTCCAGAAATTAATACCAGCCATTTAAAAATTTTGTCTATATGGTGCAAAGGCTGGTAAAAGAATATGTATATAAAAAAGAAAAAGAAAAAGAAAATGAATAAGTTAGATGTTAGTGAAGGGCATGTGTGTGTGAAAGTAGGGATCAGAAGGCATTGAATGTGAAGATGAAGTTTTGAAGAGGTCAAATAATTGTTTTTCGAATGAATTGAATATTCAAGACGTATGTGTTGAGTTTCGAAGTCAAGTTCGTTCAAAAACTGGAGTTCATCTGCAAAAAAATCAGAAAAGGAAAGGTTCATAGGATGTTCCCGAATTGATCCTGACTCAAACTCACTAAGAATATCAAGTTCATCAGCAAATATCTCCTCAAAACTAGACATGAAAGAAATTTTTTCAAGTCTGCCTTCCTCCTTATAATCCTGCACCATCTTATTCTTATCGTTACAGCTCACTAACTCTCCCAAAACGAGTTCTCCTTCATCACATTCATATCTGGGTAGGTTCATATCATCTAAAAAAGTAGGTTCCCACACTAACGTTTCTTCCGAAACAATATCACTAGGTGATACAAAAATTATGGGTTCCTGATCCTTGATTTTCTCTAACAATCTATCCCAAGCATACCCGCCAAATTCACAAGCTCCCTCCTTTTAAATTGGAGTGCAAAATTCAATCGATTCAAGAATTTCCTCTTCAAGTAGTACTTCGGTAAAATCAACCTCTAAAAGAGGTTCAGTTGGTACCTGAAGGCAGGTGCTGGACTGACTTAGAGGGTTTTCCTGTATGTCCAGATAACACTCAGTCAATTTAATTGTATTATCATCTATGAAATCATCAAAATTCATTTGATCATTTATCTCACTCGGGTGACTTCCTAAATGACAGACATTGACATTATTTGGTTCCAATTGACCGTGTTCACTTCCTAGAATCCTCAAAGCTACATGCTCTTCGATTCTATCCAAAGATTGAGCTTGAGCGTGAAACAATTGCTCAGACTGCTGTATGAACAGGGGTAGCATCGCAGCTGTTTGATTCTCGACCGCAATCATCACTTCAATACCCTTCTCTAAAGCGGTCAACCTAACATCCATCTCACTATCATACCCTAATGATGGGTCAGTTGTTTCAGGAAGGGAAGGTTGTGACGGTGGTGATGCTAAAGCTGTTACTCTGTCGACCTCTTTCTCTAAATTTTCAAACATTTAGTCTATGTTTGAAGTGGGACTGGATTCAAGAGTTTTAGGTGGGTGGCCGTTATCAAAACTCTGAGACGGTTGGTCACCCCCTAAGAAAGGACAGCTCTCATGAATGTGCGAAGACTTGTGGCAATTTGAACAAACGAATTGGGACTGAGTATAAACAAAAGAATAGGAATCGTGAAAAATTGAATTGAATTTTGTATCACCTATATGTACAAGAATTCACAAATATCACAAAAACAAAGAATATCACACCCCTAGCAGTCTATATTATGCTAAGTCAACTAGACCTGCTCAAGAACCTGATTGTCAAAGTAAAACTGTGTCGAGAAACGGGCTCAAGATATACAGATCATAAAACCAGGTAAGTGCAGAGATAAGGGGGGTTTTCCAATGCTTTCGCGAAATTCCTTAATTAGAATAACCCTTTCTTGTGAACACTTGCCTAGACACCCTATGAACAATATACCATTAAGCAGTGTTCTAAACACATTTAACTTCTCCTAATGAGTGCGAAGCCCTTAAAATCAAAGTTCTAGTTGATTTTAAAATTACTGGAGGTATGCAAGAATGTAGTTTTGTGATTTGTGGGCTATAGAGAAAGGTGATGAAATCATTTACCGTATCTTGTTTTAGTTTCATGCCCTTAATATCCGTATTAAGATGCAAATGCGCAATTCAATAAAAGAATTTAAGAAATCAATCAAGCAATTCTTTTTCGGTTTAAGTTTAAGCGCTGCAACAAATACGGGTTAGTTCTCTGTGCAATTGGTGGCAAGTTTGTGCGAAGAATTCTGCAGAAGATAGAATATTGGAATCCGTCGGATTTGAGCGAAGGTATTAGAAAATTACGTACCAATGCGATTTTGGCTTTAGAAACCCCTTTGAAGTGATTACAGGTATTTGAATGTTCACTTGCGCAGGTCAAACTATCCGGATCTTTGGCACAATACTTCACTAACGTCTTGCACTGGAATTTGAAGCTTGTTCCGCATGATCGCTGGTCGTAATTTCGTGAAAATCTGCAAATGTCGTAAAATACGATATTTAGTGCCAAAAGCGATATATGCCCCAATTCCTGCACACACAAAATTATAAAAGTCAAACAATACCAATAGAGTACTAAGAAGGCACCGGAGACCACCCAAAAGAAAAAATCCAGAACACCCAAAAGGGGCCCGGCGAAATCGGGAATTTCTATGGTTTCGCCGGCCAAATAACAAGCAAAGGTGCTCAAATTTTGTGTGGAATATCTAGGCTATATTAGTACTCTAGTAGTATACTTTGATTTTTTTATTTAATAGCAAGGTGATAACAGGTTACAACAACAGAGAGCAAAGTCAGAAAATGTGTGTTTTGTTAGTTTTGGGAAAAAATTTGAGTTAATAGTTGTTTGTTAGTACGAACCAGAAATAACAATACCTAATGGCTACCAATTTCCCGACAACGGCGCCAAAAACTTGTTGGGACTTCACCCGTGTGAGCAAACGTGTATGTTTTGGAAATAATGAGAACGCGAGCTCGGTCTCGTTTTGTAACAACCCTAATTTTCTTATACACTTTTTCCTATACAAATTTTTAAATTAATTTTTCAAAAATCCATAAAGGGGTATTTATTGCCTGAGCACAAGACTTAAATAATTAATTAGCAATTTAATTACAAGAAGGAGCTTGTAGCTCATTGGTAATACCTTGCACTGCTGAACCAAGCCACCAGAGTTCAAATCCCCTGCCCCACATTATTTTTATTGTTTTTGTTTTAAATTCTTAAGAAGCCTAACAGTCCACTTGAACTTCACCTGAAAAACTAAAAATACCAGGAGCCACATCTGACGACCCCCCACCCACTGGAACCATGACTCGGCCCGACTGGGGCCGGCGCCGCCGGCCGGACTCGGCCCGACGGCCGAGTCTCCAACTGGGGTTTTGTGCCTCTTCGCCTTCTGAAACTCCCTGCATACTCTAAATTATGAGATCGGTTTCAGAAAGTGAGTTATACCCTAATTAATCCATTTTAATGAATTTTTTTTCACACATTTTACAATATTTTTATCAAAAACCCTTCACCTACCTTACCCCCAGCCTGCCCTATAAATACACCCCTTACCCTCTACCCTCTCATCCCAAAACCTTAAACTCACTCTCTCAAAATCTTCTCAAGAGTTGTGTACTTTGAAAACAAGTTCGCGGTGAAACTCCGACGAAATTCCGGCGGAAATTCCGGCGACGTTTTTAGGAACAACCGGCGACGAAGTAACGCCTCGGCAACCTCTTTAGTCTCCCCTTCACTCCTTTGCTTTATCGAAACCCATAAGTCCCATTCTATCCCTCTTTCTTATTCTCTAAATACGGAATTACAAACCCGACGGAATCGGAACAAATCTGATTTCCGATTCGGTTTTCTATAAAATTTCACTTCTCACCAATACATTCAAGCTTAAATATCTTTATGTTGACTATTAAATATTTAACAAACAATTTGGACAAGTTTCATCACATGAAATGATAGCCTTTCCAATTTATCGTATTTTTTCACTTAAATACCACAATATTTCAATTTCACATTTAACCCCTTAACCTTACTATAAATTTAAAGCAGTGCACGAGGTAATGACCTACCTCCACACACACGCAAATACAACCCTAAACGACATCATCGAAAATTTAGAATACGATAAAACAATACTTTCATTTAAATACCATATTCTTAATAAAACCATTTCTAAAAGTTTTAGCTTTGATACACTTTTAAATAAATACCTCTTATTAGGAAAACCCGATAAGTTGTGGACATCGATCGTTTAGCTAAACCTGACTTTGTGGTGTCTAGGCTAGGCAAATGAGAAAAGGTAATTTTAAAAGGCCCGTCTCACGGTGATTCGTGGGCGGATCCCTCCTTTCCTCATTTGTACTTACCTTACCACAATTGGCGGTGAAGAGGCAATTTGAGGCTTCTAACGACTTGTCGTTTAGACCATTTAGAAATAGGCTAGTTGACTTAGGAAACCCTAGAATCTAAAATACGGAAAATTTACATTTTACAAATAAATACCTTTTATTTTATAAAACCATTTTCTAAAGGATTAGTATTTTACAATCTTTGCAAAGCGCCGCTACAACCCATTTTTAGGGAACTAGTTCGGGATGGTGCAGATTATCGCACATCCTCGGGCTTAGTAGTGCGAGATTCAGATCTCCGAAAGGAGCATTCGGTCTCGAAAGGTTTAAAATACGACATCTTAAGAAAATGAGATTTTTAGAATATAAAATATTTATTAAAATTATTTTTGTATAACTATATGTATTTTTATCATTTAAATATCTATTTTGTTATGATATAAATATTTCACCTTTTTTCAAAAAATCACAAGAATAAATTTTACACTAAAATATCATGAACTTCAAAAAATCAATATTACAAATAAATACCCTTATTTATAAAACTAGGATATTTTCACTAGAAATATCACAACATAAAATCCACCCTCATTACAACTCTAAAGACAAACAATAAATACTTGAGCTGTATTTTGAAAAGTATATAAAAGCGATTTTACATAAAACCCCCTTAAGTTTTATAAATTACCCTAAAAACCCTAGCAATTATAAGACTTCGATTCACATTTCTGATTGTCTGACTCGGGTTTGAGTCTGATTAATCTGACTTGAATATGATTCAAGTCAATCTATAATCTACAAGATTCCAATTCAATATGAACACATGAATCCATGAATTCAATTATCAATTTATACAACTTGACTGAACCGAACATGGATATATATTCCTTTTACATGATCCTCAGTATTCCATTTACATGACTCTACGGTTACAACCGTTTACTGATATCATGGTGTCGGTTAATCAGTCAATCAATCTTACAATCAATGCAATTTACAAGATAACAATACAAATAGGACATCGCGGGGTTTAAGGGGTAGATTGGTACGGAAGATGTTAAAAATGGCACGAGACGGTAAGATTAAGACACCTAACCTATATTCCGTTGTTGTTGTACCGTAGCCCAACGGTTCCTTGAGTTCCTGATACCTTAGTCTCCGGGGCAAGTGAGACTCCTCTCGTATACACTGGCATCCTTCTGTACCAAGCTACAAACAACAGCGTTAACACTAAATACAACAATATAATAATATAATACAACTGTAAAAGCTACTCTCTCTCTCTTACTCTCTGTCTACTCCTCCCTTAACTTTGGGACTTACCGAGCGACCTGTTCGCTGACGACATTCTGTTTCTTTCTTTTTTGAATGTCATCAGGTGATTCGGACCCGGCAGATATCGAGCCATCTGCAGAAGACTTGAAGCAGTTTGCCGAAGATCCAGCACTTTAGTTTCATTGTACACTTTTCCTCTCTGTACTTTTCATTTCCTGTTATGCCACTGTGTAGGCATCTTTTTATTTCAGTTGTATTTCCTTTCATGTATTGTATAAAGAATGTTAATAAATAAAAGTTGATGTTTTTATTATATCCTGTCTCTTGTGTATTTACTTTTAATATTACTTAGATACGCTTAGCGTATGTACTTCTGAGTATATACGTAGCGGACCTCGTCGCGTCCCCTTCGCCGTACACTGGGAAGCGGGGCGTGACAGGCTTTAAAATTTATAAACCGCAAGTGCACGGCGCGTTGTAGCGAGCCGGCAAGTACGGGTCGATCCGCAGGGAATTGGAGATTAGGTAGTGTCGCTTATAGTTCGAGAACAAAGAATTGGGTTTGGTTTGTCACAAAATAAAGAAAACAAGAAAACACGTTAAGAAGAAGTAGTTGTGGCTTTGGCTCGGATGGTTGATGTTTCCCCCAATCAGAGCAAAACTCTGTTTGAAATTTAAATTTCAAATTGAAGCAACGCTTCAAATGCAGCGCCAAGTGCGCTGCGCCCTAAGCAGCGCACCACGTGTAAGACACGGATGCGATAGGGCTAGGTGTGTTGCGCTTTAAGGAGCGCATCACGTGTAAGACACGGATGCGCTAGCACCAAGTGCGCTGCGCTCTGAGCAGTGCACCACGCGTAAGACACAGGTGCACTAGCGCTAGGTGCGCTGCGCTCTAAGCAGCGCACCACGTGCAAAGCACGGATGCGCTAGCACTGGAACTAAAAACTCCTCACCGTTAGATCAAAGATCTAATAATAATGATAAATCATTAATTAATCAGAATTAAATTCTGTTAAGGAAAGATTCCTCAAAACCTTTCCAAATAACAAGATTGTGCTCTGTAAATCAGAACACCGTTGGATCAATGATCCAATGGTAAATAAAAATTACCAAAAGACAGAATAAATTCTGTATGGAAAGATTTATCAATCTTGTTAAAAACAAGAAAATTGCCTTCTGTAACACAGAAGCCCTAGGATCAAAGATCCAATGGTGGGGAAACATCCCCAAATCAATCAGAGAAAGATCTCTTTAACTGATTCAGCAAATCAGCTTGCCCTATATAAAGGCCCAAAGACTTCAAGTCTTATACAGAGAAACCCCCCCATAAATTTTGAGAAACTCAAAGATAAAGAGCAAGCTCTTGCAAGAAGATCCTTCTTCAAGATAAAAATGATAATGATGAACATAGAGATGAAATCATCTCATAAAAAGAAGAATTTACTTCTTTAAAGATCATAAATCTACAAGACCAAGGTCTTTCACAAAAAGATCAAGAGATCTCATCATAAAATAATAATAAGAAGAACATAATTCTTCTCACAAATCATGGATCTATAAAGGCAAAGCCTTTAATCAATATAAGAGATTAGAAATATCTCCTGCAAAATAAGAACTGTTGTTCTTAGATCTTGAGACAAAGTCTCTTTTAAAAGAACATAAATTTGTTTCCCAGATCATAAAATTGATCAAATGCACTTTGCGCTCTTGAACAGCGCCTCTGTGCTCTCTGGACTGGCGCTCAGCGCCAAATGCGCCACGTGTCAATCACGTATGCGCCAATTAACAACTTGCGCTTTGCGCTTCTGAAATAGGGCACTGCGCTCATGGGCTGGCGCTCAGCGCCAAGCGCACCACGTGTCACTCACGTGTGCGCCATTAAACTAAAAGCGCAATGTGCTCATGGATTAGCGCTCAGCGCTCATAAATTGGCATCATGCGCTCATCATCTGGCGCCTAGCGCTGAGTGCGACACGTGTCCCTTAGATGTGTGCTACTTAGCAGAAGCGCACTGCGCTTTTTGATTGGCGCAAAGCGCCTAGCGCACCACGTGTTGTGCTGACAGAACATAAATTGTTCTTTAATAAGCTCAGAGCTCTGATGAATGCTCGGCATTCTATAAAAGACAAAGACATTGTCAAGATATAAATCAATGCTCAGCATTGTTAAAAGGGTCAAGCCCAAATAAAGGCTCAACAACCCAAAATAAAATGTTAAACATTTTAACATGATTGGACTTAGCCCAATATTGGCCATAAGTCCTCAAGTTATATTAACTAAGCCCATCTGCTCATAAATATTTTAACAGATCTTGGCCCCAAATTGGACTACAGATCTTTCAACCAACTCACATCGGTTCGAGGGTACATCTCTTTACTCCTCTGATATTTGTCATTATAATCCTTCAAAGTCTTCAGAGAGGTGACGGGTCTCGACAACCAAACATTCTACGGACTGCAGGGTCCTTTAAAACCCACGGACTATGATGTCCTTAAACATGACTGTGAGGTCTTTAAACTCACGGACTATGATGTCCTTAACCTTGACTGTGAGGTGTTTCCCCCAATCAGAGCAAAGCTCTGTTCAAATTCCAAGGCTGGGAATGAAGTGACGCTTCTGTTTCCCCAATCAGAGCAAAGCTCTGTTTTGAATTTCAAAATTCAAAATTGAAGCAACGCTTCAGATCCTGCGCGCTGTGCGCTACGCGCCACGTGTCAAAAAAAGACACGCCAGCGCCAGGAGCGCTGAGCCCTAGGCAGCGCACCCCAATTAGAGCAAAGCTCTGTTTTCAAAATTCAAAAATTAAAAAGATGAAGCAACGCTTCAGATCCAGCTCTCTGCGCTGCGTGTCACGTGTCTACCACAGGTGCACTAGCGCAGTTGCACTGCGCTCTGTGCTGTGCGCCACGTGGCAAACACGAGTGTGCTAGCGCAGTTGCGCTGCGCGCCACGTGTCCAAATTGGGTGCGCCAGCGCTGGAATTAAAATTCCCACTGTTAGATCAAAAGTTCTAATAACAATAAATCATTTATTAACCAGAATTAAATTCTGTTAAGGAAAAATTTCTCAAAATCTTTCCAAACAACAAGATTGTGCTTTAAGCACCGCTGGATCAATGATCCAATGATAATAATGAATTACCAAAAACAGAACAAATTCTGCATATAAAGATTTTTCCAACCTTATTAAAACAAGAAGATTACCATCTGTCATACAGGAGCCTTAGGATCAAAGATCCAACGGTGGAAAATATTTCCCAATCAATCAAGAGAAAAACCTCCTAAACCGATTTAACAAATTGATTGGCCCTATATAAAGGCCCCAAGACTTCAAGTCTCAGATAGAAGAAACCCTCTGCAAATTTTGAGAAAAACTCAAAGAAAGAGAAAGGTAAAGAATCATTTCTTGAAAAACAGAGATGAAAACATCTCGTAAAAAGAAGAAATGTCTTCTAAAAAGATCTTAGATCTATAAAAAAGACCAAGGTCTTTGAATAAAAAGAAAAGATCAAAATCTAACCATAAAAAAAAGAAGTATTTTTACTTCGCAGATCTTCTGATCTATAAAGGCAGAGCCTTTCATAAGAATAAGAACTTAGTTCTTGAATCTTGAGGCAAAGCCTCTTTTAAGAAGAACATAAATTTGTTCTTTGATCTCAAATTGATCAAAATGCGCTCTGCACTATTGGACAGTACTTTGCACTCATGAACTGAGCCCTTGCGCTCCTTGAACTGGCGCTCAGCGCCATAACATGTCACGTGTCAACCACAGACACAGCTTGCGCTTTGCGCTCCTGAAAGTAGCGCACTGCGTCCTTGGGTTGGCGCTTAGCACCAAGCATGCCACGTGTCACTCACTGACGCAACCATAAACTAGCGCGGCGCAACCATAAACTAGCGCACTTAGTGCTAAGCGACACGTGTCACCTTTAGGTGCACTAGCGCAATGCGCTCTTTAATTGGCGCAAACCGCCTGATGCGCCACGTGGCGCGCTGTCAGAACATACCTTGTTCTGATAAATGCTATGCATTTAATTCCAGACGAAATGTCAGAGCCCAATTAAAAGGGAAGAGCCCAAACGAAGGCCTAACATGCGGAACAAAAATAAAATGTTCTTTAACTGGACTTAGCCCAATTCTGGCCGTAAGTCTTCAATTTAAATTGAACTGAGCACATCCGCTCTTCTAATCAATTTACACCCGGTTCGAGAGTACATCTCTTTACTCCTCTGATATCTGTCATTGTAATCCCTCAACGTCGTCAGAGAGGTAACGGGTCCCGACAACCACACATTACTACGGACTGTGGGTCCTTAAACTCATGGATTATGATATCCTTAATCTCGACCGTGATGTCTTAAAACTAACAACGGATCGTAGAGTCCTCAAAACAACGGACTATGATGTACTTAACCTCGACCGTGATGTCTTAAAACTAACAACGGATTGTGGAGTCTTCAAATCCACGGACTATGATGTCCTTAACCTCGACCGTGATGTCTTAAAACTAACGTCGGACTGTGAAGTCCTTAAATCCACGGACTATGATGTCCTTAACCTCGACCGTGATGTCTTAAAACTAACACCGGACTGTGAGGTCCTTAAACTCACGGACTATGATGTCCTTAACCTCGACCGCGACGTCTGAAAACTAACATTGGACCGTAATGTCCATAAACTAATTATCGACCGCAATTTCACTAAACTAAACAATAGAGCCAAATTGCTCTCTTGCCGGATCTAAACGGTCCCGTTAAGTTGATCTTAGTCTAGAAATAGACTAACGTGTCCTTAACAAACGTTTAAGTTGATCTTAGCCTCAAATAAGGCTAACGTATCCTTAAACACAACCCCTCCCAAACCCAAATCTAAGAAAGATACGGATTTGGACTAATCCACGTCCTACGGGCGACAACATAAATTAGTCTCCGTATACAATCCACGGGCAACCAAACACAAAACAAACACTCACGACACGAAGTGCCCATATGGAGAAGGAGAAAGTTGTTACCGCGATACTGTAGCGTAATTAACTTCAGGAGCTTGCGCCTGCAGGGAAGAGCGTCCCCACAATCAAAAACCCCTCAAATGAGGGAGAATCTGATGAAGTCTGCTACATCGGCCGCATCCGTTTAAACCTTCGATACATGGTGCCATAAATCAACTTGGCATCTTCGGAGAGGTGGACGGATAGCACCAATTAGCATCTGCCCCCAGATTCAGGCAAGACGTCCAGTCTTCCCAGCTTCCGGCGGCGAACAGATTCTGGCACGCCTGGTGGGACCTTTTCCTCTTTCCACTCTACACTTCATATGTCGTGTTCGCGAACCAATCGCGATTTGTTAATGGTTGCCCTTGGGTTTCAAGATACTAAGATTTGGCGTTTTGCTTGGTGCAGAAAGCAAAAGATCAATGGCGTTCACCTGCTCAAAGTGTTCCACATGCAACTGCAACCCACGTCCTGCCTCAACAGGGGGCATAGCCTATGGGCCCCAAGCGGCTTCCCTGTTCACGATGCCCGTGGAACAGGTCACTCAAACCACCACAGGGTTGTTTTTTGGGACCATGCTCCCGCCAGCAAACTTCACCGCACCCATGCCAGTACCAGAAGCTCCCAAGAAGTCGGTCTTTGATCGGCTTACAGCTGCTGTGGCCCCTCTCAATGGGCCGTCCAACACCGGCGCCTCGGTCTTCTCTAGATTGGGCCAAAATTCCTGTGGGCCCACAATAAAGCCTGCGATCCCAGAAAAGGTTATTCCGAATAGAGTAACCAACCATGCTGCTGAAGTCGTCAAGGCGGCTTCTCCTGCCAAGGGGTCGGTCTTTACAAGACTGACTGTGTCAACTCCCACTCCTGCTCCTGCTACTCAAAGGACATCAGTCTTTAACAGGCTGACACCAGCAACAACCCCTTACCTAGAAAGGGGGCAAGACAATGCCATCCCCACCACCGAACCAACTCCATCAGCTCGACACGCTCGACGTCTTCACAAGCGCCGGGTAAGGAAGGCCGGGGGCAACTCTCCTTCTGAGCTAACTCCACCAGCCCCGACGGCGGAAATTAATGCTGCTGTTCCAACCGGGAACAGCTTTGAGCTGCTAAATAAGGTGCGCAGGAATTCTCCTACCGCCGTACTGAAAAGATCTCCTCCTCCGGTGGAGAATGTTGTGGAAATGAAGCCAGAACAGTCCCCTCAGCGGCTATCCTCCAAGATCTATAAAGTCTAGCGGCAGGTCCGGAACTCGGTGGTGGATCAAGAATATCCCCGCCGGCAGAAGAAGCTGAAGGTCCGACAGGAAGAAAGCCATCCTGCTAAGTCACGGAAAGCTAACTGGGTGCCTACTGCGACGGCCCTCCCAACTTCGACCGCTCATAAGAAGAGAAGGCCGGAGAAGATCCTCGTGCCCGCAACAAATGTCAAAGGCACTGAGCCCAAACGCCCTAAATCTGGGGGCATAACGGTGCATACCGTCTATATGGTATCCGGGAAAGAGGATAGACGCGCTTATACGGGCCACCGACCACTCACCCGATCCATCACAAGAGCCCAGGAACAGCGGCAGCAGAAGCTCCAGGAGATGCTGACTGTGATAGCCGCACTCACCGGGCCAAAAGAAAACCCGGAGGTATCATCGGAACAGCGTCACGAACACGAGACTGATGCTGAATTCCTTCGGAGAATGCTTGAAAAGAAGGATAAGGAGGCTGCGGAACAAGCGGCCAATATAAAGCAAATGGCTCTTCTATTCTAAGACATGGTCGGGATGATGATATAGCCAGACCCTCCAGCTGAAGACCCTCCGATTATCCTTGAAGACGACAGAGGAGAAACGTCGAATCCACCTCCGGCTCTTTCAATAGCTAAAGAGGAAACTATCTCCAAAGCTGCCCTGGATGACTATATTGCTCAGCAAATAAGAGTTCACCAGGCAAATGAGGCAGCCGACCAAGTTGTCAAAACTGGGCGACCATATCTGGGTTGGTATGATCAGATAAAATACCCGCCGGGCTACACGATCCCGAAATTCCATGTCTACAAGGGGACAGGCAATCCCCATCAACATGTCGTCCAGTTCAGGGCTCTTTGTGGCAACATCGGCGGCGATGATAAGCTCTTACTTCGCCAATTCGTCGGCAGCTTATCGGAGACGGCGTTTGAGTGGTACTCCGAGCTTCCAAACGACTCCGTCAAAACTTTCGCAGAAATGGAGTTGCTATTCACCCAGCGATTCGCGAGCGCCAGCGAACGCACCCCAATAACGGCGTTGATCAATGCAAGGGTGAGGCCGGGCGAAACTTGGGTTCAATACGCAATCCGATGGCGGAACCTGTGGTCGAAGTGCGAACAGCGTATCGAAGAAGCACCAGCGGTGGGCATGTTCGTGGGAACCCTAGGCCCTCATGCAACTATTTCACAGTTCATGATATTCTTCAAACCGACCACGTAAGCTAGCCCAGATGGATCAGATGGGTCACAGACCGTCTCCTCCGAAACCAGAACCGCGGAACGAAAAGGGTAAAGGGAAGGCGACCTTCGTTGCGAACACCCAACAACAGCCCAGTGCTTCAAGACTAGCGGATCAATTGGAAGAGAGACGGCGCTATTATAATGAGAAAATGAAGCGCCCTTACTCATTCCCATAGGATAAAACGAAGAGGTTGTTCGAGCTGGCTATGCGCAACAGGCTTATCAATTTGCCGAATCCAAGACGACCACCGCAACCCAACGAAGTAAATAATCCTAATTATTGCCCTTACCACCAAACGGTAAGCCACCCGATCGAGAATTGCTTCGTCTTTAAGGGATGGATCGAGAATCAGTACCAACAGGGCAAGTTCGCGTTGTCCGAAAAGTGGAAAGTGAGCCCACCACAACCGCACACTCCTAAGGGGATGGACACACCGGGGGCAACGTGCTCTTTTATTGAAGAAGCTCCGTGGGAGGTCGTGCTTTCAGCCAAAACCAAAAGGATGATGAATGATCTCCAGACATGCCCAGCGATCAGGTGGAAGAACCCGCTGGAACCCCAGATCATCGAAGGGATGCTGAAGCCGCGCCCAACTCCAAAGATTAGTGGTGATAGCCAAAGTGTTCACACCCAGCCGTCGAAATCTTCAAAAAATAAGAAGAAATCCAAGAAGCCCGTGAAGCCTGGCGACAAGCGCACCGACCTACAAAAACAGATCGACACGCTGGAAGAGTATAACCAGAAGGTGCGGACTCCGATCACGCTCCAAGAGTTCCTCAGCCACGTCCTTGAGAACGAAGATGATGGAGAAGGCTCGTCGGATGGATCTGAGGATTACATACCAAGCTGCCATGTGATCTCCCATTCATCACTAGACAATGAAGAAGCTCCCCGCGCAGAGAGACTGGGGGCAGGTCCCGAACCGGGACTTCTTTGGCCGTCAGACGAAACGATCGACGCCTTCCATAATGAGATTCATCTGAAAAGTAAAGCCAATCGGGAGCGAAAAATGGCCGTATTTGAAAGAGCCAAACGCCGGCGACTGGACGAAAGAGTCAAGGCACTCCCGCTGAATCAAGGAACATCAGTCACGGATAAAAACAGGTTCAAGACGAGGAAAAGGTTCGCTAAAGCCATATCAATGGGAATGAAGCTACCACCCTCCGAAGGAAACACTCCTGGTGAAACAGAAACACATCCTAGCTACTGCTTATATCATCGAAAGATTTCGCACCCTACCAAAGAGTGCGACGCTTTTAAAAGATGGTGGCAGGGATATGTTGCTCACCGGCAACATTTTAAACGGATGAAATGCAACACTCGTCGGGAGCAAAGAAGTGCGACTGAGGAGCATAAAAGAACCACCGGTAACTATCGCACGGTCAGCGCCGGAGGATCGCAGGTTCTCACCTTTGGGAGCGACTCTGACGAGGAAATGGCTCTGGGCCCTCTCTTTAAAGAATCCACCTTGGGGAAGGAGGAAGAACCGAAGGCCTGTGAAAACATTCAGCTGCGCAATCGCACGCTTCCAGAAAAGAATCTCGGACCCACAAGTAGAAAAGATAAGGGAAAAGAAAAGGTATTTGAGGATATCGCCCTGGATGACCAAGTCATGAAAGAGCCGACTGCCAAGGACCCGCCAAAGAAAAGTAAGGTGGACTACAACGTTCTGGCACACTTGAGAAAGTTACCTTCGCAACTCAGCGTTCTCGACGCCCTTTTACTATCCAAAGAAGTGAGAGATTCATTGATCAAGGCGCTACAAGAACCAGAGCAATTCCAAGCTTTTCTCGCCGAAGAAAAAATGAAGGACGAGCTGGAAGAAGTACACACAGCCGATATCACCTTCGGCGACGAAGACCTCCTCCTTGGGACGTGCGAGCACAACCGTCCCCTCTATGTCTCAGGATACTACCACGATATAAAGATAGGAAAAATCCTGGTCGACAATGGGTCTTCCGTCAATCTCCTCAACGTGCGAGTGTTGAAGGAAATCTGCATGAGCGCCCAGCATCTCACTCGTGATAAAATCACCATCTCCGGTTTTGACTCCCAATCATCACGGACTCTCGGGTCTGTGATACTGACGCTGCACTTCGGGCTGCTTGTCACAGACATTAAATTTCATGTCATTGACGCCAAGACATGCTATAACGCTTTGCTTGGCCGGCCTTGGTTACACGAGTACAACATCATCCCTTCTACACAACATCAGTGTATGAAATACTTTAAGGATGGTCTCGAGTATACCGTAATAGGAGAACTGAACCCATTCTCCGTGAACGAAGTCCGCAAGTACGAAGATGCAAAATACTTTTTGCCAGATTTCGAGGACACAGAGAGATGTCGCAAGCCGGAGAACAAAGCTATCACCACCATTCCTATCTTCGGGAGTGATACTGAGGAAGAGGAAGAGATAGTTTATTCAGGCCCACCTCAGTACAACAAGCCAGGACCGTTCGCTCCCATGTTGATCTTTAGCTGTGACTCGGAAGATGAGGTCCATACTATATTCTCCGCTCGGCCTTCAATACAAACATTCGCTGATGAAGAGCAAAGTTTGCAAGTTGCCATGGTTCCACCCAAACATCATAAAGAACTAAACGTGTTTGATACCTACGGTGTGGAAGAGCTGTAGACGTTCTATGTCCCTCACAGGAGAGAAGGCGAAAAAGTGATCCTGTTCTACCGCTCCGGGGAAACCAAAGTGGAGAAAGAAATCTGGCACGGCGCGGATTCTACACTTGACAGGCTCCAGCCCGTCCGTCTGCCTAGATATTACACAGAAGGCTTGAAAAGGCTATTGAAGCGCCAAAGAATACCCTTCAAACAGACAGCTCGAAAAGCTAAGTTCTATGACAGGATCTGGAACGTTCCCGGAACTCAGCGCAAGTTGCCCAACGGGAGAACGGAAGCGATCGGGCTTGGATATGTTCGGTCCAAGAAACGGGCGCTACTCAGCGACTGCTACGTCGTACATGACTTTGATGAAGAAGGAGACGCTCAACGGGAGAATGCTAACCCTGAACCAGAAAGAGCCCTCGACGTGAAAGTGCCCAGTCCGTCGTTCGAAGAACAAATGGACAAGCTTATAAGGGAAGCTGGTCAAAAAGTTCGAGATGACCAAAATCGAGAAATGGTCATCTACGAGAAAGCCAGGACGCAACGCCTTGTTCAACAGGTTGCGAAAGATGAAAATGCCCCTCCCTGTCAACCCGTTGTGCCAAAGGCCCGACGCAGAGGCCGAAACAAGTCAAAGAGCGAAAAAAGCGTTCGACGGTGACAAAGCGGAACCAAGAAGTCACGCGGTCGGGAATCGAGTGGTCCGGATTTGTCCCTTATGAAGAAGATGAGTCGAGCATACTCTTTTCCTCAAGACAAGACAAAGAAGATACTTGATCTTGCCATAAGACATCAAATGCTTACACTCCCGGAGTCCAAGCACCTCGAGCAAGCTAACGAGGTCTCTCATCCAAACTACTGCTCTTATCACCGAGCAGTGGGACACCCTCTCGAAGACTGCTTCACCTTCAAGAACTGGGTCGAAAATCAATATCAGCTCGGCAAGTTCTCTCTATCCGACAGTTGGAGGATAACTCCGCCGCAGAAGCATGAACCCAAAGCCACGAGAGTAGAACCAGATCCACATCGGTCTTGGAAGCAAGCTCGTACTTGTCATATGATAACGCTATCAGAGGAAGAACCCGAGAATATGGATGACTTCCCCTGGTGCTTCGAAAACAATGATGACGAGGTGATCTCAGAGTTTCCACCGGCGCCAAAAGAGCTAAAGGATGGGATACATACTACTGCAGATAACCTCAAAAAAATTGATTTGGGGACGGCGAGTGACCCGCGGCCGACATTCGTTAGTGATCTATTGTCTGAAGAGAGGGTGGCTACGCTGAAGGACGTGCTCATGCAGCATAAAGATTGCTTCGCATAGAACTATTCCGAGATGCCAGGACTAGATCCGGTGATTGCTGTCCACAAATTGGAGATATCCCCGAACGTCAAGCCAATCAAACAACCACCAAGGAGAATGCGGCTCGAGCTTAAGCTGAGCATCAACGCCGAGGTCAAGAAGCTGATCGATTCTGGCTTCATCCAAGAGGTTCAGTATCCTGATTGGATCGCCAACATCATCCCGGTGATGAAGAAAAATAGGACAGTGCGCATATGCGTGGACTTCCGGGATCTCAATAAAGCCTGCCCGAAGGACGATTTCCCAGTACCGGTCACTGAGCTGATGATAGATAACACGTCCACACACGAAGTCTTCTCCTTCATGGGCAGGTCGTCGGGATACAATCAGATAAAGATGCATCCCGAGGACCAGAAACACACCGCTTTCCGGACCCCTTTGGGTATATTTTGCAACAAGGTGATGCCCTTTGGTCTAAAGAACGCCGGTGCCACCTATCAGAGGGTCATGACGAAGATCTTCGATGACCTCATACACGAAATCGTCGAATGCTATATCGACGACCTTGTAGTTAAAAGCAAATCATACGAGGAACATCTCGAGCATCTGAAGATTGTATTTCAACGCCTTCGGCAATACAACTTGAAGATGAACCCTCTCAAATGCGCGTTCGAGGTCTCCTCGGGAAAATTCCTAGGATTCATTGTCCGACACCGAGGTATCGAGATAGATCCGTCAAAGATCAAGGCGATCATGAAGATGCCCCCGTCAAGGACTCTCAAGCAATTGCGGTCTCTCCAAGGGAAGCTCGCGTATATTCAGAGATTTATAGCCAATCTCTCTGGCAAGTGTCGTCTTTATAGTCACCTGATGAAGAAGGGAACCCCGTTCGTCTGGGATCAAAAATACCAAAGTGCGCTAGACGAAATCAAGCAGTACCTGCAGAACCCGCCAGTGTTGGCTGCTCCGGTCAAGGGAAAGCCTCTCATTCTGTATACAACCGCCCTTGAAGGTTCCTTAGGCGCGTTATGGACATAAGAGAACGACCAAAGGAGAGAAAGAGCTCTCTACTACTTGAGTCGAGTTCTCCTGGGGGCAGAAAGCAACTATTCCCCCATCGAAAAACACTGCCTGGCGTTGATCTTCGCGATAACGAAACTCCGGCACTATGCATTGGCGCATGAAGTCCGTCTCATATCGAAGGTGGATCCTCTCAAGTATTTGATGTCAAAAGCCATATTGACGGGGCGACTCGCTAAATAGGCCCTGCTCTTGATGGAGTTCTCGATAACTTATCAACCTCTAAAGGCAATGAAAGGCCAGGCCATCGCCAATTTCCTCGCTGAACATCCGATACCGGCTGATTCCCCTTTGAATTGCGAACTGCCAGATGAACATGCGTTTGATGCGATCGATGGTGGTGGTAACCAGTGCGAACTTTATTTTGATGGAGCGTCTTCCATGAAGAAGCGCAAACAGAACGCGCCTATAATCAAATCAGGGGTAGGCCTTATCTTCGTGACCCCACAAGGAGGGATAATGCGCTTCGCCTGCTCCTTGACAGAGCCAAGGACGAACAATGAAGCCGAATATGAAGCTTTGATAACAGGCCTCGAGATCGCCATCGACATGGGAATTGAAAACCTCCTCATATACGGAGACTCCCAACTGGTCGTTAGTCAAGTAAACGGCGACTACCAGACGTGCAAGCTAGAGCTGGTGAAGCATGGCGAGAGAGTACAGCAACTGCTGACTCAAATTCCCTCCTACATGCTGGAAAGCATACCGCGTGCAGAAAATAACAAAGCGGATGCACTAGCTAAGCTCGCTAAAGAACTGGCCGACGAGAACCTCGATGACGTGAGGATCGTTGTGCAAAGCCGTCGGGTCCTCGCACCGGCAGAAATATCTCCGGAATCACCCGAGGAAAAGGAAGCGACTGAGCAGACGGCCCTGCAAATAAAAGACCAAGAAATGGTTGAGGATTGGAGAGAAGTCTTTATAGACTACTTCAAATCCTATCGAACACCTGAAGATGCGTCCTCAAAACATCAGCTCATGAAGCGAGCCCTATCTTTTGCCTTCGTCAATGATACTCTGTACAAGAGGTCATTTGATTCTCTGTAGTTGAGATGTCTGGGACCTAAAGAAGCAAAGAGAGTCGTTCAGGAAACTCACGACGGACTCTGTGGTTCTCACCAAGCAGGTCCGAAGATGAAGTTGAAGATTAAACGGATGGGCTACTACTGGCCCACGATGATTTAGGACTGCCTCGAATATGCGAAGCAATGCCACTCATGCCAGATCCATGGGGACTTCATCCACCAGCATCCAAATCTACTACATCCAACGGTGGCTAGCTGGCCGTTCGAAATATGGGGAATTGATATAATCGGCCCCATCGAGCCAGCATCGTCAAGAGGATATCGGTTCATTTTGGCGACAACTGATTACTTCTCCAAATGGGCAGAAGCGTACGGTTGAGGGAAGTGAAGACGGAGAATATCCTCCATTTCTTCAAGACGCACGTTATTTATTGGTTTGGAACTCCTCGACGGATCATCTCCGATAACGGGCCAGCCTACAGAAGCCACAAGATCAGCCGCTTCGCACAACAGCATAACATAGACTGGAGATACTCCTCAGTTTATAATCCCCGAGCTAACGGTCTAGCTGAGGCTTTCAACAAGACTCTGACAAAGATCGTGAAGAAGACGGTGTCCCGAAATAAGAAGGACTGGCATGAGAGACTGCAAGAAGCTCTCTGGGCGTATCGAACTACGTTCAAGACGGCCACGAACACAATGCCGTACGCATTGGTATTCGGTACAGAAGCGGTACTCCCCCTCGAGACAAAGTCCACCAGGGTGGAGCCTATCTACTCATGGACATGCATGGTGAAAGACCTTTCAGGCCAATAAACGGTCGCTTCCTGAAAAAGTGCTACGCTTGACGAGTTACGGCCTAGGTCAATGATAGATGACGACGACTATGTCCACTCGCTATCTTCCTAAGCCCAAACTCTACAAGTAGTATCCAGCTTACTTTACTACGGACCGAAACGTCCTTAAACTAACGGCGGACCGAAACGTCCTTAAACTAACAACGGACCGAAATGTCCTTAAACTAGCAACGGACCGAAACGTCCTTAAACTAACGATGGACCGAAACGTCCTTAAAACTAACAATGGACCACTATGTCCTAAAACTAGTTGTTGACCGAGATGTCGATAAACTACGGTGGATTGCAGCATCCCAAAGCTAATACAAAAAAAAGATATGTCCATAAGCAAAATAGGCACGGATGAAAACCCGAAAGGGCTCCGTGAGTAAAAACAGCAGGGCTACCGGCGAGTCTTGTGAAAACCCGAAAGGGTGCAACCTCGTTAGAAAAAAAAAGAGAAAGAAAAAGAATAAAAAAAAAGAGAAAACGGTATGTCCATACGCAAAATGGGCACGGATGAAAACCCGAAAGGGCTCCGTGAGTAAAAACAGCGGGCTACCGGCGAGTGTTTGTGAAAACCCGAAAGGGTGCAACCTCGTTAAAAGACACTTGCAAGGTCCTCTCGACCTTGTGAGGAGAAATCACCTGCGTGAGATCCTTACGACTTACAAGGGAGCAACACACTTAGGGATCCCCACGATCCTAAGGAAAAATTACACCTATAGGATCCTCTCGACCCGTAGGGAGAACCCTCTTATGAGACCCTCACGGCTCATAAAATTCAAAAGTCTTAAATTACAGAGACCTGAACCTGTTCTTAAGCAGCCCCCACAACCTGCGATACTGCCCTACAAGCGGCTCAACACTGACCCTTGTATACAATCCACGGGCGCGATTAAATATTTCCCTAACAAAGTCTCATCCGTGACTAGGGATATGTCCATATGGTGAACAACCCTTGTAAGTCCTCTCGACTTATGAGGAGAAAACACTCTTATAAGATCCTTACGACTTATAAGAGAACATACACTTAGGAATCCCCACGATTCCTAAGGAGAAAACACACCAACGAGATCCTCACGACTCGCAGGGAGAAATACCTTTGTGAGACCCTTACGGATCATGAAGTCAAAAGCCTTAGTCGACAGGATCCTAACCCTGTTCGCTAAGCCAACTTTGTTCGATATCGACAGAGGCAAATGATGATTCGCTCCTGGCCATATCCCAGTCGTAGCGATGCTGATGCCGAAATCGGTGTCTAATTCCAAGCTTGCAGCAGAAAGTCAGCAAGCCATACATGCATACGAAATAGCCGAAATGATGGGGCAACTTGCAACAAAATCAGCAAGTAAAAAAAATGTATGCATGCGAAATAGCCGAAATGATTGGGCAACTCGCAATAAAAAGCAGCGAGTAAAAAATAAAACAAATAGCCTAAATGATTGGGCACCGCGAAAAATAGCCGAAATGATGGGGTAATCGCGACCTTCGCGATATAAAACCTGAAATGATAGAGCATCGCGGAAAGAAATAAGTTAAAATAAAAGTGAAATTTATGCCCTACAGGTGATATTACATCGATCTATGTATACAATCTAGGGGCGCAAACAAAGAAGGAATCACACTCCTCCCCCAGGTTTCATCAGAAGAAGAAGCCAAATCTCGATGGGTCACAGATAGCCTGGAGATCATCTCAACATTCGTCTCAGCAGACACAACATCAAGCAAAGCAGAACAGCGGCAACTCCCAGTTCCATGACTCGGCGGTGTACAGATGACCGGGAGTCAAATCCTAACTCCGGGAAATGCGGATATAATCAACAAAATTCCTGGTTACGTGGAACGCGGATAACGTCACTTCTGACCCCGTGGAAAACGTCCAGAATGGATCCTGGTCCTCGTTGAGCACGGCAGTGAACCCGTGTGAAGCATCCAGAGCGGAGCCTAGTCCTCGCCGAACACGGCAGCGAACCTGTGGGAAGCATCTAGAGCAAAATTCCTGGTTACGTGGAACACGGATAACGTCACTTCTAACCCCGTGGAAAATGTCCAGAGCGGATCCTGGTCCTCGCAGAGCATGGCAGTGAACCCGTGTGAAGCATCCAGAGCGGAGCCTAATCCTCGCCGAACACGGCAGCGAACCCGTGGGAAGCATCTAGAGCAAAATTCCTGATTACGTGGAACGCGAATAACGTCACTTCTGACCCTGTGGAAAACGTCCAGAGCGGATCCTGATCCTCGTAGAGCACGGCAGTGAACCCGTGTGAAGCATCCAGAGCGGAGCCTAGTCCTCGCCGAACACGGCAGCGAACCCGTGGGAAGCATCTAGAGCAAAATTCCTGGTTACGTGGAACATGGATAACGTCACTTCTGACCCCGTGGAAAATGTCCAGAGCGGATCCTAGACTCGCAAAGCACGGCAGTGAACCGTGTGAAGCATCCAGAGCGGAGCCTAGTCCTCGCCGAACACGGCAGCGAACCCGTGGGAAGCATCTAGAGCAAAATTCCTGGTTACGTGGAACGCGGATAACGTCACTTCTGACCCCATAGAAAACGTCCAGAGCGGATCCTGGTCCGAGCAGAGCACGGCAGTGAACCCGTGTGAAGCATCCAGAGCGGAGCCTAGTCCTCGCCGAACACGGCAGCGAACCCGTGGGAAGCATCTATAGCAAAATTCCTGGTTACGTGGAACGCGAATAACTTCACTTCTAACCCCGTGGAAAACGTCCAGAGCGGATCCCGGTCTTTACAGAGCACGGCAGTGAACCCGTGTGAAGCATCCAGAGCGGAGCCTAGTCCTCGCCGAACACGGCAGCGAACCCATGGGAAGCATCTAGAGCAAAATTCCTGGTTACGTGGAACGCGAATAACGTCACTTCTGACCCCGTGGAAAACGTCCAGAGCGGATCCTGGTCCTCGTAGAGCACGGCAGTGAACCCGTGTGAAGCATCCAGAGCGGAGCCTAGTCCATGCCGAACACGGAAGCGAACCCGTGGGAAGCATCTAGAGCAAAATTCCTGGTTACGTGGAACGCAGATAACGTCACTTCTGACCCCGTGGAAACCGTCCAGAGCGGATCCTGGTCCTCGCAGAGCACGGCAGTGAACCCGTGTGAAGTATCCAGAGCAGAGCCTAGTCCTTGCCGAACACGGCAGCGAACCCGTGGGAAGCGTCTAGAGCAAAATTCCTGGTTACGTGGAACGCTGATAACGTCACTTCTGACCCCGTGGAAAACGTCCAGAGCGGATCCTGGTCCTCGCAGAGCACGGAAGTGAACCCGTATGAAGCATCCAAAGCGGAGCCTGGTCCTCGCCGAACACGGCAGTGAACCCGTGGGAAGCATCCAGAGCAAACATCGGACTGTGGAATCCTTAAATCCACGGACTATGATGTCCTTAACCTCGAACGTGATGTCTTAAAACTAACATCGGACTGTGAGGTCCTTAAACTCACGGACTATGATGTCCTTAACCTCGACCGTGATGTCTTAAAACTAACAATCAACCATAATAATTTTAAACTAATTTTACCTCGGTTCAAGGGTACATCTCTTCACTCCTTTGATATTTGTCGTTGTAATTCCTCAACGTCTTCAAAGAGGTGACGGGTCCTAACAACCACACATTTCACGGACTGTGGAGTCCTTAAATCCACGGACTATGATGTCCTTAACCTCGACCGTAATGTCTTAAAACTAATATCGGACTGTGGAAGTCCTTAAATCCACGGACTATGATGTCCTTAACCTCGACCGTGATGTCTTAAAACTAACAACGGAATGTGGAGTCCTTAAATCCACGGACTATGACGTCCTTAATCTCGACCGTGATGTCTTAAAACTAACATCGGACTGTGGAGTCCTTAAATCCACGGACTATGATGTCCTTAACCTCGACCGCGATGTCTTAAAACTAACATTGGACTGTGGGGTCCTTAAATCCACGGACTATGATGTCCTTAATCTCGACCGTGATGTCTTAAAACTAATATTGGACTGTGGAGTCCATAAATCCACGGACTATGATGTCCTTAACCTCGACCGTAATGTCTTAAAACTAATATTGGACTGTGAGGTCCTTAAAACTCATGGACTATGATGTCCTTAACCTCGACCGTGATGTCTTTAAACTACGGTATCCTGGAAAACGTCCAGAGCGGAGCCTGGTCCTCGCCAAACACGGCAGTTAACCCGTGAGAAGCATCCAGACCAACCCCTGACTCCGTGAAATGCGGATAAGGACAACTTCATCCATCACTTGCGGGTCCTCACGACTCGTAAGGAAGAAAATTCTCTTGTGGGATCCTTACGACTCTCAAGAGAAAACACCTTTGGGAATCCTCATGATTCTTAAGGAAAAGTTACACCTACGGGATCCTCTCGACCCGTAGGGAGAAAATTCTTTATGAGACCCTCACGGCTTATAAAATTGAAAAGTCTTAAGTGACAGATCTTAATCCTATTTTCTAAGCCATCACCCCTCTACAAAGAATCCAAGACTGACAGTTATATACTTGCTAAATTCACATGGCAACAACACAGTAAAGAGGAGAAGGCAACAAGGAGAATATCCGACCTGCACTTAATTAAGTGTTCAAGGCACACCCCATCCATGCATTTGCAAAAAAAAATTCAGAACGTGAAATAAAACACGCTAAAACGAGAAATTTGCCATTCGTATTGCAAAAAGGTTCTTACAATTATGAAAGCAATAAATAAAGATATTACTAAAGTAATTACAATTGCAAAACCTTAAATCCAGGATATGGATTGAGGAACTCAAAAGTGACCTTGTCCAGAATTTTCCAAGCATGGCGAACCATCCTAGTGTGCTTTCTTTTGCGAGCATAAGCGTCGGGATCCCCACGGATGTCCTCCACCCTCCGATAGGCAGCAAATATGGCAGACTGTTGAAAAGCCTGGTGCAGGAGATCGACAAGATTGTCTCGCCGTCTCTTCGAGATTAGGTTCATCAGATACACCGAGTACACCTTATCTTCAGCGGCATCCAATACTCTAAGTAGCACGCCGGTATAGAATAGAGGGAGCGCTTTCTAGATTGCTCCCTGTTCATACTATAATATTACATTATTGTATTCCCCATTTTATTCGTTTTATAAATAAACAGGTACTTTTGACGCACGTTTGTTGCATATTACAGGATACAGGCTCTTGGAGCGAAGACAGTGAGAAAAGACAAAAGATAATACAAAAGAGAGACTTTTGATCCACAAGTAGAAGAATTCTAGTCAAGCCTGGACGAAGAACAATTCACAATTGTATAAGGCAATGCAGTCCGAAATGTCAAAGTGAACGGTCAAAAGATCATTACAAGTTTTCACTGAAAATCTGGAGAAGACCCAGAAGTCAAATGGAGAAAAAAAAGTATAAAAATAGAAAGCCCAAGAAGCATAGAAGAAAACCCAAAAGTTTCATGACCTAACTCCCTACTTTGGCCGCGGAACCGCGGCCAAACTTAGGCTGGCGCCGCGGTTCCGCGGCCGTATAGTGCGCACGTCGGTGCAATTTTCCTGTGATGGTGCGTCGGTGCGTGGGTTGGGATTTTTCGTGGGCATATCTGTAAAAGCGCATGCGCGAGAATCTGTAACCCTAGTTTTCCATGTTTACTTATAAATTGTAATCACAAGATTGTAAGCGCTATGCCTCTTTTCAATGAAATAAAATTCAGAATTAATTCAGTGGGAAGAGCATCGTTTCTGTAAGTTTTTATTTTTAAATTCTACCTTAGTTATAATTTAATTATTTCCCTAGCTCTCTAGTTTAATTCTTGCCTTAGATTAATCATACCATTGCCCTAGTTTAATCTTGCGTAGAACTTTTTAATCTGCAGTAGATAAGTAATTCTTTAGATCTAAACAAAACATATTAATCATAATAAAAAATTTATTTTTAAAAGATCCCCTAATGAGCGAGTAATTTCCTCGCTTGTTAGGGTTAGGAATAAAGGAGGGATTGAGAGATGAATATCTCTCATCTCTTTCAATGCCAAATATTTGTTATAAGTAGAACTTCATGCACGCATGCATGATCCGCTCCCTACGGCACCCTACCCACGAGGTAACGGTGACACCGTAGTATAAAGGACCGGACATGCATGACGTCCATGAAGGTTATAGAAATTAGTAGGAAAGGACGGACAAGGATCTAGAGGAAGAAACTTCGTTTCTTCCCAATCATCCTAATCCCCTTTACTAATAATTGTTATGGGTTCTAAAAAGTTTTAATCAAGGGTATTGAAAGAGGTGTTAATCTTTATCTTATCAACCCTACTTTAGACCTAACCCTAACAAATTCCTTAACCATCGTACAACTTAGTTTTTAAAATCAATCAATAAAAACCAAACAACCATTGGAATCAACTCGTGAAAACATTTAGGAAAATTACACATCCCTGTGGATCGACCCGTATTCACCGGCTAGCTGCAAAGCGACGCCATTTCTGATTACGGTTAACATATATTTTTGCACTAATCAAATGGCGCCGTTGCCGGGGATGGCGTAAAATTTCTTTTGTGTAATTTCGGGTTGATATAAATTTTAAAAATCATAAAAAATCTGAAAATACAAAAATACAAAAACATTTTCATCATTTTTTATCTGTTTGAAGGGTTTTAGTGTTTGAATCTCGCAGGAACAGCAAAGAATAGCGGATCTGGAAATTTACAGAGGGCAAAATAGAAAAAATCACATCAGAACAGAGGGGAAAGTTCACAACAGAGCCACACAAATTTTACAGAACCTTGATTCCACTACTCCGCCGCCCTTCCGCGGCATAAGTGCCCCCTAAACCGCGGTTCCGCGGTGATACGGCCACATCAGCCCATCAAATTTGCATGATTTGATCCCTCATTCTCCCCTCTGCAACCTACAATATATCCATTGTCAATTTTTCTGCAAGATTTCTTTGCGCTAAAAAAAAATTCTTCTTCCCCCTTCTAAATAACAGATTTTCTGCAAGTTTCTTTGCGCCGCGCTAAAAAAATTGATTGCAAGTGAATTTAATATTTTGCATAATTTAATCGGACTCTAAGGGGCTATTAACCCAACTCAGATTAGGTAGGGATTTCATCACCCTTCCCAGGACCCCAGAAAACACTTAAAGCATTTGCATTGACCACAATTAATTAAAAAATACTAGACTCGGCCCTAAGGACATCGAGCTCAATAGGAAAAGGACTAGTATAGGCATCGACCGTTTATCCTAACCTGACTTTGCGGTGTCTAGGCAAGTGTGTCTAGGCTAGTGGTTATTAATTAGGCCCACTACGGTGGTTCCTTCCCACTTACCTGGCACTAACCTGGCCGCAATTAGCGGTGAAGAGGCGGTTTGAGGTCCTATTTCTAGCCCCAGTTAGGAGCTGTCTAGCAAACCTAGGTGACCCTAGATCTAGGCCTGATTGTGCATGTGTGGTTGATAGCATTTGTGTCACAAGTCTCTTTTCAAAAATCTCTTTGCAAAACTCTCACAAAAAGAAAAAAAAGAAAAAGAAAAATCTTTTCAAAACTTGCAACTTGTCGCTAAAGGAACTTGCAACTCACTTACACCACCTCCCTTCATTGACGTTATCTTACCTCCACATTCTGTTTTTCAATTTTTTTCTGACTACACTACCCCTTTAGTGTATGTCACTTTGGACTAGGGATACTAACGCCCGATTAGTCCGTGTTTCGTTGGTACCGACCGACGAACCCTTCGACACCGAAGTCGACATTCCGTCCACTTTCTTACCTCCACCTTCAAATTCTTCTTCCGAAGGCATGTCGGGATTCAACCCCAACAATACCTTACCGACGGGAATGATTCCACCTCTGTTAGGTGCGAATAACCCGAATCAACCGCCTGTTGAAGCGCCCGCACGAGTCGCGCTCCAGGATCTCTTCTACCCCGTCCGCACTTCTTTACCTACCTGTCTTTCACCCCCACCGGCAAATGGGGACAATTTTGAAATAAAACCAAATTTCATCAATATGCTGCCAAAATTTCATGGTTTGGAATCAGAAGATGCGTATATTTTTATTAATAAATTCCAAAACGTTTGCGCTATGATGAAAACGACCCAATTAAGTGATGACGCTATAAGGCTAAGGGTCATTCCTTTCACCTTATGTGACCTAGCCGAGAAATGGCTATACAGCACAGCATCACATTCCATTAGAAATTGGGTCGAGTTTGTGAAGGCTTTTCTTAAGAAGTTATATCCTCATCACAAAACTGCTAGAATCCGCAATGAGATTATACAATTTTCACAACTTCCTTCCGAACCATTTTGGAAGTGTTTTGAGAGATTCAAAGACCTACTCGTTCAATGCCCTCATCATGGGATCGAAAGTTGGCAACTTTGCCAAACATTATACGAGGGATTGAACTCGGCAACGAAGCAGTTGCTAGAAACCATCTGTCAAGGTCACTTTCTCTCCAAGTCTAGTGAGGAAGCATGGCAGTTTCTTGAGGATCTTAGTGAACAAACAATTCAGTAGGAGAGCTCCAAGACCTCATCATCTTCTTCTAGTGGTCAATCTAGGGCAGGCATACATCAAGTAGAGATGTCGATTGCTATGAAGGCCGAGATGGACGCTCTTACGAAAAAGCAAGAAGCGATTGAGACCAAAATCTCATCGTCTTCTCCTGCCCCTGTTGTGCCTCCACGAACTGTTTGTGCTTGTTGTTCGGCTCCATCATATCTCACCGAAGAGTGTCCTTACAATGCATCTACTCAAGGACAGGATCAAGTCAATGCTGCCTTTCAGCAACGACAGAGAAACGATCCATACTCTTCGACATACAATCCGGGGTGGAGGAGTCACCCAAATTTCGCTTAGAACCAAAATCAACAATTCCAAGGAAATAACAATTTTCAAGGGCCTCCTCCACAACAACAACAAGCACCTCCACAAACTCAATTTCAACAGCAACCTTTCCAACAGCAACCTTACCCTAATCAAGTGAACAATTTTGTGCCTAACAATTCTTACGCGCCAAACAATTTTGTTCAAACTAACAATGACAAGGTTAGCTCGCTCGAAAAAAGTCTAGATGCGTTCCTAAAGCAATCTACACAGTCTACAGCAAGACTAGAGACTTCTATTCAATCTTTGGTGCAAAACAGTGCCTCACACGATCAAAGTATCAAATCTATTGAGGCACAAATTGCACAACTCAATGCAGTATTGAGCGAGCGCGAAAAAGGAAAGCTCCCATCTCAACCACTGCCTAATCCCGGTCACGCACATGCTGTAAATCAACAGCAAACTCATAACCTAAACGCTGTGACCATGTTGAGATCAGGAAAAATGTTGAAAAACAATGTGGGTATTCACGATGACACCCCTGCCGGTGGTTCTTCTTCACCTTCTTCTTCTTCATTAGAGCCTGTTCTCCATCATTCACAAGGCTCTATTCCTTCTAGCTCGAACGGACCCACTTCTCATAACATGAACACATCTACACGGGGTTCCGTTCCAACTCAATAATCTGATCCGCAAAAATTGGACTCAACAACATTTCAAAATGCTCCTTTTCCAAACCGGTTGAGATCCAATAAACCAACTCCACAAATGGAGAAGATTGTTGAGCTGTTCAAACAGGTTAGCATAAATATCCCTCTTTTGGATGCAATCCAACAAGTTCCTTCATATGCAAAAATCTTAAAGGACTTATGCACCAAAAAGAGGAAGTCACAAGTACCAAAGAAAGTTTTTGTGGCTAGTGCTATTAGCGATGCTCTTGTCAATTCTTTACCCCAAAAGCAAAAGGACCCCGGTTGTCCTACTATTTCTATAACAATTGGGGACAAGAACATCAATAGAGCACTACTTGATCTTGGTGCTAGTGTCAATTTGCTACCTTATTCTGTGTACGAGCAATTAGGCATTGGAGAGCTTAAGCCCACTCACTGTACTCTCCAAATAGCTGATCGATCAATCACCCATCCAAGGGGTGAGCTAGAGGATGTGTTGATCAAAGTTGGGGAGTTCATATTCCCCTTTGATTTTATTGTTATGGATACACAACCTGTTGCTAACTCACGGAACCAAATTCCGGTGATTCTCGGTCGACCATTTTTGGCCACTTCCAATGCCATAATAAACTGTCGAAATGGCTCCATGACTCTATCCTTCGGGAAGACGTCTAGTGAGTTCAATATTTATAAGTTAGGAAGTCTGCCCCCCATGCCTAATGCTAGTACACGAGAAGTTTGCTCTATTCACGAAATCACGCAGGTGGACTGCGAGTTTGAAAGTTTCTTGTTTGATGAGAACAGTTTTGACGCCACTAGTGCGTCCCTCCTTGAGCCTACCACAGTTGACACAACCGATATTGATTATGAATCTTTCACTTTTTCGGATGATGATGACTCACAGCCCGAATATGAGTCGTTTGAATTTTTGGATGAGTTAGTTGAACCATCCAAATAGGTTGTATGCGGTGATTTCGAACCTGTGTTGGAGTCCTTTGAGTTTGAGGTAGATTCCCCAATGATTCTTTCGCCTCCGAAACTCGAACTCATGTCCTTGCCGTCTCACCTTAAATATGCTTACATAGGTGAGAATGAGACATTTCCCATTATAATATCAGCCTCTCTAGCCTTCGAGCAAGAGAACGCTATTTTAAAGGTCTTACAAGATAGGCGGCAAGTTTTCGGTTGGACTATGGCGGACATCGAGGGGATTAGTTCCCTCGTAATTGAATATCATATGCAATTGATGGATGATGCCAAGTCAATAAAGGACCCACAGAAACATTTTGGGGGTATTGTGGTGAGTCAACCTCCTCCTTTAGAAGTTGAACCACCCACATTTCTTTTAATAAGCTATGAGAATGCCAATATTCCACTGACTGCTAATCATTCTCATTCTCATTTTAATTCATCACCACATTATATCTATTCACTTCCGCACTTTCACGACCATCACTCCTATCTTCCCCAATTCTTTTTGTATCGGTACAACATGTTCTTCCGCCAACCGACACTCTTTACAGATAAATTTTTCGACTGGTTGGTGTTGATGTTTGGTCTGTGCAAAGTCTGGCAGTAATGTCTAACATTGTTTCACTGAAGTTTGGGGGGGTTTTTCTGTATATATTTTTGTTTTTCCTTTAACAATAAGAAAAAAAATAAATAAATAGAGGAATGCCGACATTTTCACCCTATTGGTGCAGCATGACAGTGAGGACAGAGAGACTTTTGATCCACAAGTAGAAGAATTCTAGTCAAGCCTAGACGAAGAACAATTCACAATTGTATAAGGCAATGCAGTCCGAAATGTCAAAGTGAACGGTCAAAAGATCATTACAAGTTTTCACTGAAGATCTGGAGAAGACCCAGAAGTCAAATGGAGAAAAGAAGTATAAAAATAGAAAGCCCAAGAAGCATAGAAGAAAACCCAAAAGTTTCAAGACCTAACTCCCTACTTTGGCCGCGGAACCGCGGCCAAACCTAGGCTGGCGCCGCGGTTCCACGGCCGTATAGTGCGCACATCGGTGCAATTTTCCTTTGACGGTGCGTCGGTGCGTGGGTTGGGATTTTTCATAGGCATATCTGTAAAAGCGCATGCGCGAGAATCTGTAACCCTAGTTTTCCCTGTTTACTTATAAATTGTAATCACAAGATTGTAAACGCTATGCCTCTTTTCAATGAAATAAAATTCAGAATTAATTCAGTGGGAAGAGCATCGTTTCTGTAAGTTTTTATTTTTAAATTCTGCCTTAGTTATAATTTAATTATTGCCCTAGCTCTCTAGTTTAATTCTTGCCTTAGATTAATCATACCATTGCCCTAGTATAATCTTGCGCAGAACTTTTTAATCTGCAGTAGATAAGTAATTCTTTAGATCTAAACAAAACACATTAATCATAATAAAAATGTTATTTTTAAAAGATCCCCTAATGAGCGAGTAATTTCCTCGCTTGTTAGGGTTAGGAATAAAGGAGGGATTGAGAGATGAATATCTCTCATCTCTTTCAATGCCAAATATTTGTCATAAGTAGAACTTCATGCACGCATGCATGATCCGCTCCCTACGGCACCCTACCCACGAGGTAACGGTGACACCGTAGTATAAAGGACCGGACATGCATGACGTCCATGAAGGTTATAGCAATTAATAGGAAAGGACGGATAAGGATCTAGAGGAAGAAACTTCGTTTCTTCCCAATCATCCTAATCCCCTTTACTAATAATTGTTATGACTTCTAAAAAGTTTTAATCAAGGGTATTGAAATAGGTGTTAATCTTTATCTTATCAACCCTACTTTAGACCTAACCCTAACAAGTTCTTTAACCATCGTACAACTTAGTTTTTAAAATCAATCAACAAAAACCAAATAACCATTGGAATCAACTCGTGAAAACATTTAGGAAAATTACACATCGACCCGTATTCACCGGCTAGCTGCAAAGCAACGCCGTTTCTGATTACGGTTAACATATATTTTTGCACTAATCACTCCCACAATAAGCTTCAGAAGAGGGGAACGCCGGGGAAGCAGTTGACTATTATAGGCGTCAAAGCGACTCATAATTTCGACACACTCGGCGTTTGTGAATTCGCAATTCTGAGAACGGCCGAGTCGGCGGATGTCTCCGTAAGAGATAATCTCTTCGAGATCATACATGTGAGCGTCCATTACTCCTGTAAAGGAAAATCAGCAAAGATCAGCAGACAGACGGAATAAGCAATTTCTTATTCAAAACAGGCACATGGAGTTAAACTCCTCAAGAGCGATGCTCTGCAGACAGGAGTGACACTTGTCAAAATCAGTTATGAAGGGAAGTTAAAGAAGGCCCCCAAGAACATTGAGAGCTTTGCTCTAAGAAGATGATATAATTCATCAAAAACAAAATTCTATCTAAAATCTTCAAGATCCATGAAAAACTCTCAAGAGTTCCTCTATCTGATTTAAAAGGAGCAAAGCTCCATTAATGAAATAAGGGATCACAAGAAAACCCTTCCAGAGAGCATAGCTCTATTAATAGAACCCTAATAGGGTTCTCTTTAGTTCCCTTTAGATCTCTTTAGACCTATGGAGCAAAGCTCTGCTAAATAAAACCCTAAATGGGTTTTCCTTAGATCAAAGATATATAAAGAGCAAAGCTCTGTTAATGGGTAAAACCCTGGTTTATTGAAAGTTTCAAACTATACCTAAGTTTTGGAAGAGTTTTACTCTTGAAAAGTTCTTAAGACTGAAGAGCAGCGCTCTGAATAAGAGAAAATTCTCAAGAAAGAGGATGAAAATCATCAAAGGGACCAAAGGTCCTATTTATAGGCATTGGGAGCCGTTTCAACTCTCCAAAAGTTGATCCAACGACTGAGATGCTACCACCGTCACACTCACGTTTGGGGCCACGTAAGCGCAACGGTGGGGGAGCATTTGTTTCCCCCAATCAGAGCAAAGCCCTGTTCAAATTCCTAGGCTAGGAATGAAGCGACGCTTCTGTTTCCCCAATCAGAGCAAAGCTCTGTTTTGAATTTCAAAATTCAAAATTGAAGCAACGCTTCAGATCCTGCGCACTGTGCGCTACGCGCCACGTGTCAAAAGCAGACACGCCAGTGCCAGGAGCGCTGAGCCCTAGGCAGCGCACCCCAATCAGAGCAAAGCTCTGTTTTCAAAATTCAAAAATTAAAAAGATGAAGCAACGCTTCAGATCCAGCGCTCTACGCTGCGTGCCACGTGTCTACCACAGGTGCGCTAGCGCAATTGCGCTGCGCTATGCACCGTGCGCCACATGGCAAACACGAGTGCGCTAGTGCAGTTGCGCTGCGCTCTGCGCTGCGTGCCACGTGTCCAAATTGGGTGCACCAGCGCTGGAATTAAAATTCCCACCGTTAGATCAAAAGATCTAATAACAATAAATCATTTATTAACCAGAATTAAATTCTGTTAAGGAAAGATTTCTCAAAATCTTTCCAAACAACAAGATTGTGCTTTAAGCACCGCTGGATCAATGATCCAATGGTAAATAATGAATTGCCAAAAACAGAACAAATTCTGCATATAAATATTTTTCCAACCTTATTAAAACAAGAAGATTACCTTCTGTCAAATAGGAGCCTTAGGATCAAAGATCCAACGGTGGAAAATATTCCCCAATCAATCAAGAGAAAGATCTCTTAAACCGATTTAACAAATCGATTGGCCATATATAAAGGCCCCAAGACTTCAAGTCTGAGATAGAAGAAACCCTCTGCAAACTTTAAGAAAAACTCAAAGAAAGAGAAAGGTAAAGAATCGTTTCTTGAAAAACAGAGATGAAAACATCTCGTAAAAAGAAGAAATATCTTCTAAAAAGATCTTAGATCTATAAAAAAAAGACCAAGGTCTTTGAATAAAAAGAAAAGATCAAAATCTAACCATAAAAAAAAGAAGTATTTTTACTTCGCAGATGTTCTGATCTATAAAGGCAGAGCCTTTCATAAGAATAAGAACTTAGTTCTTGAATTTTGAGGCAAAGCCTCTTTTAAGAAGAACATAAACTTGTTCTTTGATCTCAAATTGATCAAAATGCGCTCTGCGCTATTGGACAGTGCTTTGCACTCATGAACTGCGTCCTTGCACTCCTTGGACTGGCGCTCAGCACCATAACATGTCACGTGTCAACCACAGACACAGCTTGCGTTTTGCGCTCCTGAAAGTAGCGCACTGCGCTCTTGGGTTGGTGCTCAGCGCCAAGCGCGCCATGTGTCACTCACTGGCGCACCCATAAACTGGCGCAGCGCACTTAGCGCTAAGCGACACGTGTCACCCTTATGTGCGCTAGCGCAATGCGCTCTTTAATTAGCGCAAAGCGCCTGATGCGCCACATGGCGCGCTGTCAGAACATACCTTGTTCTGATAAATGCTATGCATTTAATTCCAGACGAAATGTCAGAGCCCAATTAAAAGGGTAGAGCCCAAACAAAGGCCTAACATGCAGAATAAAAATAAAATGTTCTTTAACTGGAGTTAGCCCAATTCTGGCCATAAGTCTTCAATTTAAATTGAACTGAGTACATCCGCTCTTCTAATCAATTTACACCCGGTTCGAGGGTACATCTTTTTACTCCTCTGATATCTGTCGTTGTAATTTCTCAACGTCGTCAGAGAGGTAACGGGTCCCGACAACCACACATTACTACGGACTGTGGGGTCCTTAAACTCATGGACTATGATGTCCTTAACCTCGACCGTGATGTCTTAAAACTAACAACGGACCGTGGAGTCCTTAAATCCATGGACTATGATGTCCTTAATCTCGACCGTGATATCTTAAAACTAACACCAGACTGTGTGGTCCTTAAACTCACGGACTATGATGTCCTTAACCTCGACCGCGACGTCTTAAAACTAACATTAGACCGTAATGTCCCTAAACTAATTATCGACCGCAATGTCACTAAACTAAACAATAGAGCCCAATTGCACTCTTGCCGGATCTAAACGGTCCCGTTAAGTTGATCTTAGTCTAGAACTAGACTAACGTGTCCTTAACAAACGTTTAAGTTGATCTTAGCCTCAAATAAGGCTAACATATCCTTAAACACAACCCCCCAAACCCAAATCTAAGAAAGATACGGATTTGGACTAATCCACATCCTACGGGCGACAACACAAATTAGTCTCCGTGTACAATCCACGGGCAACCAAACACAAAACAAACACTCACGACACGAAGTGACCATATGGAGAAGGAGAAAGTTGTTACCGCGATACGGTAGCGTAATTAACTGCAGGGGCTTGCGCCTGCAGGGAAGAGCGTCCCCACAATCAAAAACCCCTCAAACGAGGGGGAATCTGACGAAGTCTGCTACATCGGCCGCATCCGTTTAAACCTTCGATACATGGTGCCATAAATCAACTTGGCATCTTCGGAGAGGTGGACGGATAGCACCAATTAGGATCTGCCCCCAGATTCAGGCAAGACGTCCAGTCTTCCCGGCTTCCAGCGGAAAACATGAGGTCTTTAAACTCACAGACTATGATGTCCTTAACCTTTACTGTGATGTCTTTAAACTCAAGGACTATGATGTCCTTAACCTGGACCGAGATGTCTTTAAAATAATGCTGGACCACCATGTCCTTGAACTGGTAATCGACCGGAATGTCCCTAAACTAAACAATAGAGCCCAAATGCTCTTTTGTTGGATCTAAACAATCCCGTTAAGTTGATCTTAGTCTAAAATTAGACTAACGTATCCTTAACAAGCGTTTAAGTTGATCTTAGTTTCAAATGAGACTAGCGTATCCTTAAACCCAACCCCAAATCCAAATCTAAGAAAATACGGATTTGGACTAATCCACGCCCTACGGGCGACAACATAAATTAGTCTCCGTATACAATCCACGGGCAACCAAAAACAAAACAAACACACACGACACGAAGTGACCATCTGGAGAAGGAGAAAGTGGTTACCGCGATGCTGTAGCGTAATTAACTACAGGTGCTTGCGCCTGCAAGGAAGAGCGTCCCCACAATCAAAAACCCCTCGACGAGAGGGGATCTGACGAAGTCTGCTACATCGGTCGCATTCGTTTAAACCTTTGATACACGGTGCCATAAATCAACTTGGAATATTCGGAGAGGTGGACGGATAGCACCTATTAGCATCTGCCCCCAAATTCAAGCAAGACGGACCCGCGCGGCCCGGTCTCCGCGTTTCGGTGGGGAACAGTTGAATTGCGGCGATTCCTTCGACGCTCCCTTGAACATGAGTTGTCCATCCTTGTATCGATCCCGGCGTGAAGCCTGACTTGTCAAGGCGGTTGTGAAGCACAAATCATCAAATTTCCGATATTCGACGCAAAACACGGAACGATTCCATTACGTTCTTACTTACCATTCTTATGTCCATGTATGATGTATCAACACTAAGCATAAGGGTTAGCAAGCATGCAACATCAATACACATCAATTTGCAAATAAGAAGTAAAAGTATGCATTACTCTTTCTAGGTAGGTAGGTGTTCATATCAGAATTTTGTATTATTATACTCCATATTCTTAATCATATTACAAATAAATAGGTGCTTTTGATCCATGTCTGCTTAATAGTTGCAGGTTACAGGTTCTCAGAACAATACGGTGAAATTCAGGAAAAGACGTTACAAATGTGAGACTATGACCAAGAAATAGATGAATCTGTATGATATCGCCCACCATTTTAAGGAACGATCAATGAACAGTTCAATTGCACAAAGTACGAAGGCAGCACAAGATTCAAGACTTCAACGCGAAACTTACGGTAAAAGTCCACAAATTCAAATCTGGAAGAAAGTAGAAAAGATTCTGAAGAACCAAGTGAAGAAAACAGAAGAAAAAGGCAACATGAAGCAATCCTGAAGAAATGTGCCAGAGATCTCACCATATGGCCGCGGATCCACGGTCAAACAAGGGATTCCGCCGCGGTTCCGCGGCCGTGTAGTGCACGTGTCGGTGGGTGTCGGTGCTTTAACCCGGCTTTCTTAAGGTAGTCTTGTAATTTCAAATGTGGATCAGATGTAAAATCTAGGGGTTTTCCTATCTATAAATAGGAGGGCTCAAAGCCAAATAAGGGGGCCTCTTTTTGGTGTGCCTCTTTGGAGGAGGCCTCTTTTTATTTTCTAGATTAAATTTTCGATTCCATTGTAATCGTCAAGTGCTTTCAATAAAGTAAGTTTTTATCTTGCAATTTTCATTTCGTCTTTTATTTCTACAATTTAGTATCTGTCTTTTATTATCTGCAAGTTAATTAGTTAATTAAAAAGAAAATTATAAAAATGAACTACATCGTAACTTCCCTAATGAGTGAGTAAGTCCTCACTTGTTAGGGTTAGAATTGGGTAAGTTAGAGATATGAACATCTCTCACTTCTTTCTTGCCCGTATAATATTTTTAAATTAGGACTTTATGTGAATCAAACACACCCCTCTCACTACGACACCCTATCCTACGAGATAACGGTGATTCCCTAGTTAGACCGATTGTGGTTGATTTACATAGAGGTTAGGACTAAGAGCCAAGAAAGGACGGACAAGGACCAAAAGGAAGAAACTATGTTTCTTCCTAGTCATGCTAATCCCCTTTGTTGACTATTACCCTAACACCTATGTTCTTAATTAAGGCAAAGGAAGCAGTGAGTAGAGTTATTTTTCCAAATTAACCTAATCCTAACCCTAGCAAGACTTCAAATCAAATTAAATTCAATCTTAGTTTTTATAAAAATCAAAACCTACCAAAAATAGGACTTAACTCGTAAGAACATAAAGAAAGAACACGTTTTCGCTGTGGACCGACCCGTACTCAACCGGCTATCTACTAAGCGACACCATTATTGATTGCGGTATATTCTTAACTTTAATTTTAAAATGCGCACGTACGAAAAAGACGATCAATCAAATGGCGCTGTTGCCGGGGAAACGGCAGTTATTTTCTTTTTGTAATTTCAGATTAATTGAAATTGAGGAAAAAAATTATAAAAATTGAAAATATAAAAACTAAAAAAATTCATCTTGTTCTTTTTGAGAGGTTTTGTGTGAATTGTGCAGGAAAAGAAGACGGACTGATTCAGATCTTGAGCAAGCCGAGTGAACAAATCAAGAAACAGAGAATCTGAACAGACAGAAGAGAACCACAACAGAAAACAGAAAAGTTTTGACGCCCTGATCCAACTGAACCACCGCGGAACCGCGGCTAAAGGAGGCATTCTGCCGCGGAACAGCGGCTATTTGCTGACGTCAGCACTTCAAAAAGTCTCTGTAAGTATTTTTGTCTTCTCTCCTACCCTCTGAACTCCATTGAAAAATTTTCCTGCAGGGTTCTTTGCGCAAAATTTTTCTCCCTCTCCAATAAATTGTTTTTGTGCAGAATTCTTTGCGCTGCCAAATAAAAAAAATTTGCAAATTGTTTTAGATTTTTGGTGTGTTAACTGCTTTGCATAATTAATACGGACTTTTAAGGGGCTATAATACCAATTCAGATTGGGTGGGGATTTCATTACCCTTTCTAAGACCCCAAAAATCACTAAAAAGCATATGCATCACCCTTGAGTTAATTAAAAAATATTTAGACTCAGCCAACTAAGGACGGTCGTGCTCAATAGGATAGAGGAAGCTTGTGGGCATTCAATCGTTTATCTAAACTTGACTTTGTGGTGCCTAGGCTAGATAAGTGAGAAAGGTAACTTTAAAAGACCCGTCTTACGGTGATTCATGAGCGGATCTCTCCTTTCTTCACTTGTGCTTATCTGGCCACAATTGGCGGTGAAGAGGCGATTTAAGGGATATCTCACAACTTGTCGCTTTGGACCAGTTAGGAGCAGTCTAGTTGACTTAGGAGACCCTAACTCTAGGCTTGATTGTGCATGCTTAAATTGTGATTGTGCCGTAGTTCCGTACAAATTTTTGCAAAACTCTTTCTAAAAAACACTTTCAAAAATTTCAAAACTCCAAAAACAAACAATTTTTTTTAAAACAAACAATTTTTTAAAATAAAAAAATAATAATAAAAAGTGAAAAAATAAAAATAAAAAAAATTCACATTCTTTTCTTTTCTCTCATCACGTTATGGGTACCCCACCTCGCAAAACTATTGCCGAACTTTGGTACCCTTAACCAGACATTACTTCCTACGCTTCTTGTTTTGGTCGAATTTCGAACGACCCCTCCATGCCCAAAATTTCTTTGAAAGATCGAATAGACACGTCTAGGACAACTAGTTGGACTCCGCAATCCACATTATATCAACCATTTCAACTTTCACCACCTTCTTACGTTGATACTCCTTTTTCGAGTCCTGTTGTAACTCAGAAACCCATGTCTATTTCTGAACATATTGAACAATCTCGTAAACGATTTTTCACTCCTTTCACCACTGTGAATTCTTTGGATCAACAATTCCATTCACCTTCTTATCCAAATATTGATCCTACTCCTGTACAACCGTTCAATCCCTACCAATCCTACCCAACTTTTGCACATTCCCTAGACATTGCTTCTACACAGCCATTTGGGAGTTTCACGTATCCAAACAACTTTGAATCTTTTATTGAAACCCCGTCACAACCCATGTCTAGTCTGGAACAGTCGTTGGAAGACTTTATGGTAGCGTCATACCAACAAATGAGGGATTTGAATGCGTCCATGGTCGCCCTTATACAACCTAGTGACCCGGTAGCTAGTTTCCAACTAGCTCCAAATTTTCCAATGTATGATGAGGCAGTTGGACAGATTGATAATTTGAGTGGAGAGAGTGAGCTGTGCACCCTTCCAAATCAAACCTACCCATCCCCAATTGAATCCCACAATTCCGATTTTGAGTGTCTATCAAGTGTTCCAAATGATTCACCGGTTGAAAATAAAACGTTTAATGAGTTGTGCGACTTTGTAGTGTTTGATTTACCTGATTGTGAAGGGTCCCTTTCGAGTGAAACCATCACCAATCCTTTTGACCTCTACACCTCCACTCTAGAACCTGAATTGATTAATATCCACACTTTTGATGTGGTGTCTGAAAAAATTGATTTTCACTTGATTGGGGATATAGACGCTGGGAATATTTTGGATGATGAACCCACAGATTTGGATGAGTTTCTCTCTCCAATTTATCATCCCGAGTCATTAACTGTTTTTCCCGAACTTCATATGCGTCTTGATTTTGATGAGAATTGCATGGATAAGCTAAATTTTGAGGAGAGTATTGAGAAAATTATTGAGAATGAATCAGTTTTACTTGAGGAGTCGGATTTACAAATTCATTCTATCCCTTTCATTGACTGCGCACACCCTCCTGAATCTTTAACCGATACCCTTCCTCAATCACTTCCCTCCATCCTCATTCCGACCTTGCAAGAAACCGTTACACTTTCATTTTTATGTCTGGTTTACCAAGTTCGACGTACCCATGTTTTCTCATGAATCTTGAGGGATTTGACCTCATTTTTCAGTGGGTTGATAGATTAGCACAATCGCTTTTTACACATCGGTGATTACAAATAGTGCAAATTTATACACTCCATCTCCACCCTCAAGTTCGTATTCAACTTCTTTCTCCCACTTTCTCGGGTTCTTCTTCTATTCTTCCTATAATTTCAGTGAGTGTTGATGAATCACAATCCGATAATTCAAGTTTGATCATTCCAGAAAGCTAACTTGATTTGGACACTTTTGAAAATGGGGTAGATGAGTTTTTCGAGTCTCCTACCTCCATAATTTTTGACAAATCAAGTATGATAAATTCTGGCACAAAATTTGCTGACAGCAAAATGTTCAATTACATCGATGAGAGTTTTGAAGAACTTTTTACTGACGAACTTGCATTCCTAAACAATATGGATTTTGTGATTAATCAACCTCCACCTATAAAAGTTAAACCATCACCCTTTCTTCTTATAAAATACGAGAATGCCAATATTCCACTCATTTCTGATCATTCACATTCTCGTTTTTATTTATCATTATCTCTTATCTCCTCATATTCATGCTCACGCAAACCCTTTCCATACCACCACTTATCTCTTCCACACTTCTTCTTAGCTCTATGTAACATGTTCTTCCACCGACCTATACGTTACATTGATAAATTCTTCGAATGGTTGGTGTTGACTTTTGGTCTTTGCAGAACTTGGCATTGACCGATAACTTTGACCCCCCCTCTAAAAAGCTTAGCATTGTTTAACTTAAGTTTGGGGGGTTATAATTTGGCTCTTGAAAATAATTTTTTTTTAACTCAAAGTGATGAGCCAAAAATAAGTTTGGGGGAGATTTTCACAATCATATTTCATGTCCCCGTTAATTAATTTTTCCTCCCAAGTTTACAAGTTTATAAGATTTTAAAAAAATGGCTACAGTAGAAACAATGTTTCACTTAAGTTTGGAGGGAAGCTTTTTGTGTATATATATTTTGTTTTCTTTTTCTGTTAATAATAAAAATAAAAATTTTAAAAAAAAAAGGGGAGTGCCGACAATTTTGACCCTCTTGGTGTAACCTGACAGTGAGGGCACTGTCAAGTTTAAGTTTGGGGGTGTGCTCGGTTTCTTCCTTCGCATTCATATGTATATTTTTGCATTTGCATACTTATTTTAAAACCCATAAAAATTTAAAAAATTTAAAAAATTATAAAAATTGAAAAGTTCAATTTTGGCCATATTTGACTTAAGTTTAACATGACGGTTGACTGGTTAGGAAAAACTAGATCCTAAACTTAGTAAATTAAAAACCCTAAAAATAACCTTTCTTAAAGTTTAGCCATAGAAAGTATATGTCCTTGTAGATTATTTAAAAATAGGCAAATTTTGAGTTCAGTTCTTGGGCTAAGTCAAAATAAGGGAAGAGTGTTGAAATTTTTAATTGAAGTGTAAGTCTGAAAAATAATTCCAAAGCTTAAGTCTAAATTCTGAAAATATATACCCTACAACTTGCATAAACACGTACCTTAAAACTTGGAATAGTAGAGGATACCTTGAAATGCTTTTGTCTAAAATCCTTAATATGAAGAAAAATTAAAGTATAAGTGTGAAATGAGAGATATAAAAAAAGTACACTGGTTTTGTAATTATCTAAGGCTGCATAAAATAAAAAAATATATATAGCGAGGGTGCTTTATCACCTAGTGCCTTAGACCAACTGGTTTGGGAGTCACTGCTAAGCCTTGGGTATTACAAGACGAGGAATTACGCCTAAATGCGCAAACACATTTTATAATCGGTCGTTAGTACATCAAGAAGTATTAACGGTCGCATGAAGGATGTATGAGCAATTTTATCTAAAATTCACCAACTAACGGTACTTTGGACGATGGACAAAAGTATGATAGCTTGAATTGAATTTCCAAGTGTAGGGGTGATACATACATACATGTAGGGGTATATGATTGGGGTTTTGATAAGAGATAGGAATGAAAGATAGGGCTTATATCTTCAGTAGAGATGATAAAAATTCCTAAGTTGAGATGGTGTAAGTCTACGGTATCGCCCCGGCCGTCTACAGACACCAAATGCGGAACAAAAAATTTTTATCTGGCGCTATCGTATACTTTAACCCGGATCTGCCATTATTGCTAAACTAATAAACTGTAAAGAGTGTAGAAAGGTTATACCGAACGATCCGAGTCCTTCGTTCTTTAACCATCATCCCACGCTCTGTTGCGGCTGCTCCGATCTCATCGATCTCCGATCTGCTCGTCCAGGTGGCACCACATCATCGATTCTTTAAACGGGCTCCCGCCTCTGACTCGAGGCAACTCGGTCATCAAGTTTGCTAAAAGAGACGACCAAGAATGATGTAGAGAATGAGTAGATGACTTTGTCTCACTTCGCCCAAAGCCGTGGACGATCGGTTAATGAAGTTGCCGAGGGAATCGGGTGATGGAATGAAATGAGCTGTGAAATTCCATACACCCCAAAATCTATCATAATCCTTTCAAGTGAAGACATCAAGTGAGTGAGAGAGAGGAAGGGGGCCGGCCACTTATAGGAGTGGGGGGGTGAGTGTAGGAGAGGGGAGAGTAACCTTAAGAACAAATATCATATGTGAACACAAAAGAATATCTTAAGGAAAACAAGAATGGTTGAAATCAAAGCATGAGTCACAATCCTTGTCACCATTTTCTAGAACCTTCTAGAGCCTTCTAGAAGCATGACTCACTCTCATCCAAGAAAAGATAAATCCGTCTTTAACCAAATGTTAAAAGACGGCTGATAGAAAACAGGAAACTGGCAACTTCCAAAAGTGATCCTGAAACGACTTTCAGGATAACCCCGAAACTGTATAAATATACCCGCATTTGTATTACGACCGAATACAAATGCAACTGAGACAAAGATATTATATCTACTCAATATAATACTTGGATCCGGCTTAAACCAAAGCCGACCAGTATCATCTGCCCAAAAAATAACACGTGCGTAAACGCACGTGCATTTTCCGAACCCTGCCATAAAACCATACGGCCTCTACAACGTTTCGCCCGAACTTGGGAAACTGTCTGTGGGGGACTCTAATGACTCGTCAGTACTCTGGCAGTGGGTTTAACCACAAACCGTCAGCGGCACTAGCTATGCGTAACGGCTGCCCATAGACTGACCTCAAGGGAGGCCGATGAGCGAACTCATCCGGAAACCCTACTGAGCCTAACAGTGACAATGTATATACAGTCCGGTCCGTTCGTCTATGAGTATCGCATATCTGCCTAGGGAGCTAGAAACGTCAGACCCTCAATAGCAGTATAAGTCGTGTCGGAGTGTAGCCTAATAACACCCTGAGATACTACTGGAGTACCTACCAGTAAATCTCCTGCCATGGCCATGGACTTTGTGTAATGGCTCTCCTAGACACTGCACGACCTCGCCCCCAATACCGGGAGAGACGAATCCCCTGCCGATCCGCTCACGTGCCTCCATATGGCTCGGGACTGTACCCAAAAGCTACCTGTTTGCACGACTCCTTTGAGCCGTGGTAGGGTAGAAATCAAAGCACAGTGGGAACTCACACGAGACAAATGACGACCTCAGGTCGATGAACTAACCTGTACACATATCACCAGGGAACTGCTATCTGACGATAGGTATAGTACTAACTAGCAGATTCCCGGCGAGTCCTGTCCGGTGTACTCATAACCCAATGAGCACCTGTATACATCTTAGGTGATCCAACTGACACCAGTGGCTTGTGAGACCGGCCACCGCCCCTCGTCGGGGTCTCGACTGTATACACTAGTCTACTCCGGAGTATCGATGCCCTGTCTCGAAACTCCCACGACTAGGGACCACAATTAAGGATATACATATAAACTACCCAACTCTCACGTATATGATCGCCATCATACTGTTGGTAGTAAAGCAAGATCCTAAGGGCTCTATCAAAGTGTAACATGTAATCAGTCACCTGAACATGTACACGACTGATAAAGGCAAACCAGATAGCATACTATCATCTCGAGTAAGACTGTCCTACCGGTATAGGTCCTCCGCAATCATTGCAATCACGTACCTGCGATCGAATAATTGACTATGAGGGCACTATCTCCAACAATCTCCCACTTGCACTCAAGGCTAATTATTGCGATGTCGACTACTCACAGCCCGTGTGAAAACGAACATCCAACTCCTCTACTAATCAGTTTCACAAAGCCCGTTTGTAAAACTATTGTGTTCGAGAAATAGCCTCAGTGAGTGGATCCGCCTAGATGTTTCTTTCTATATCTCTCTTAATCTCAAGTTCGCGGAGAAAGCCATCTCCCGAATTGAGTAATACCTGTCCTAGAATATGTCTGGATATTTGATGGGACCTAGTTCATAAATGAACTCCAAATCCAAACTTCTTAGACTGTATCGATCACTGAACCTAATCAGTATCCGGCACCATGCCACCCACAGTATCCTCTTGGACCACCTGTCCATAATACTGTCCCTCGTCGTCAGAGGGAAAAACTATAACTCTGACAATCACTCTGTCAACCATGTCACCTTTGAAGCTTGGAATGATAACCGTCCCCCGAAGGAGGCTGCCGTCATCAAATCCGTAGAACATGTACTTATGTTCTAAAACTGCTTCCTTATGTTTATCCAGGATTGGATTAATATAAACTCATCGCATCTAGTGCAAAAACAACATCTGGTGTGGTACCTGACATCTCATGATTGATTCAGTTGCCTAAGCAAGTGATCTGTCAATCATGCACATCCTGTTAGTGTATATGCCCTAGAGGCCATTACTGTATCATACTAGTTTGTATATTACTTAATGGATGCTTGGGATATTCACCTTGTATATACAATCTTGCTCAAAATAGTAGTATGCTACTTGGTTTGTTTCTACTTCAATGTGTACTTGTGTTTATTTCAGTATATCACTTATACGCATTAGTGGAGCCCTTAGGATCTTTGCTTGATTACCAGCGTTGTGATGGCAGTCACACTAGTGGGGGCTGGGTAATCTATAAGCACATCCTTATTCAGGTCCCTGGTCGCAGGACTATCGAGACAGGGCATCGATACTCCGGAGTAGACCAGCGCATGCGCTTCTTATCCCAGTGTGGGAGACGGTCTGTCCCACAGCCGTCAGTACGTCGTACTTGAGATAGTATGCGGGTGCTCGTTAGGTTACGGGTACACTGGACAGGACTCGTCGGGAACTGACTAGTTGGTATTATACCTATCGTCAGTTATCAGTTCCCAGGTGACATGAGTACAGCTTAGTCCGCTGACTTGACACTGTCACTCCGCCTCGAGTGTGTTCCCACTGTACTTTGATCACTACCCTACCACGGCTCAAAGGAGTCGTGCAAACAGGTGGTGGTTGGGTGCAGTCCCGAAGCACTTAGAGGCAGTGACGGTTAGACAGGATTCGTCTCTCCCGGTATTGGGGGTTGACATCGCGCTGTGTCTAGGAGAGCCATTACACGAGTAGTCCCTGGCCAGGGCAAACGAGATATACTGGTAGGTTTCCAGTGTTATCTCAGGGTGTATTGGGCTTCACTCCGGCACGACTTGTACCGCTATTGGGGGACTGACGTTTACCGCCCCCTAGGCCCGCCATGCGATGTATCAGACGAACAGACCGGACTGTACGGAGAATGTCACGCTCAGGCTCAGTAGGAGTTCAGATGGGTTTCGCCTCGTCGGTCTTCTTGTCGGCATTACCTGGGGACCGTTACGCACAGCTAGTGCCGCTTGCGGTCTGTGGTTAAACCCACTGCCAGCGTAGTGTCGAGTCTTTAGAGTCCCACACAGAAAGCTTTTCGCCTTTAGGCAAAAGAGTAGAGGTCGCATGGTATTGCGACAGGTCGCATGGTTTTGCGACAGGGTTCGGTCACATCCGTGCACTTGTGCACGTACAGTGTCCGGACAGTTTACACTAGCGGGCTTTGGTTTAAGCCAGATCCTAGTGTACCTTATGGGATTGGATTTATCCAGTTTGCATTCGTGTTCCTCGGAACGCGGATGCGGGTGTGTATGCACAGTTGACAGGGAGGCAGAGGCAGTGGATTCTCATTAGGGTTGTTGACAGTTGACCGTTGACTTTTGACTTTTTGCTCAACCCTAATGAGAATATGATATGTGATTAACTATTATATTAATTAAGTATTATGGTGATATGGTTGTTGACTTGTTGACTTTTGTTGACTTGTTGACTTTGGTGACTTGTTGACTTTTGTTGACTTGTTGACCGGTTGACTAGGCTTGACTAGTTGACCATCATGATAACCATGGTTATCATTTCATGCCAAAGACTTTTTTTCTTGCTTGCTTTTTGAATAAAATGAGTGCATGATATGATAACCTTATGGTTGCTTCTAACCATCACCAAAAGACTTTTTTGATATGATGAGTTATGATCACTTTGGATTATGAGAGGGTGAGAGAAAAAAGAGAGCCTCATTCTTTCTTGCTCATTCTCTCTCTTGTTCTTGAGCTCTCCCCTTGCTCTCACCCTCAACCTCTTGCTCCCTCTCTTGATCTATGGTTCTCTTGTCTCATGAGTTGAGAATCAAGAACCATAGATAAAATCCCATTCTATTTCCTCTCTACTCATTCTAGTTCACTAGGTTTAGCAAACCAAGTGAACTAGTTTCTTCAAAGACCGAAGAAGGAGCTAAAGGTTGGAGCTTTCAAGTGGATCTATCTTCGGCGTACGGAGACGACGAGAAGGAGCCATCGGACCACCACCGGAGCTTGAAGAGAAGGAGTTCAAGTTTAGGTATAACCATCTTCATCCGAGTAGCTAAACATCTTTAGCTTAGTTTGCTAGTTTTAGTTTAGGTAACGATCCCGACCATAAGTTAGTCCATGTTGCCTCTTGCGATAAAAATTCTGATTTTATACCGTTTCCGCCTCCCCGTAAGAACCGGGGGTCGCAATATGGACTTACAGTGGTATCAGAGACTAACTAAACTTAAACTAGCTAGGTAGTAAAGTGTAACGAAGTTCGGAACCGAAAAAAATCACAAAACCGGAAAACTACAAAAACTGAGTTTCTGTTGAAATTTTTTCTGGTCAAAATGAAAAACTTCATACTCCTAAATTCGTCTCAGGGTTTTGTTAGAACACCCATGAAAAACGATTCACCAATTCGTCTAAACCGCCGCGCTTCCGCCGCGTGACCCTTCTTGGCCGCCGCGGAAGCGCCGCGGTTTGTTGTCTTTAGTGCGTCGTTTTTCGTGCAGTGTGTGTCTGTGTTGGTTTTGGGATTTTTGAGATATATTATATGTGCCCAGATTTTACAGAAAAGAAATTTCCTTTTGGGGTCCTATAATTCCGTATTTTTTCCGAACTTCATTGCACTTTGACTATGATGGTTATATCTGTGATGTTTGCATGTATTGAACGTCGGCTAATCGCTATAAGTCGATTAGTCGGGGTTATACATGATCTGTAATGTGCTGGAATGTGTATATAAATATGTTGGATTGTCGCGGGTGAATAGCCGGGGGTTGTGAGACGAGAGTTTACTTTTCTTGCAATTCATGTAAATTTGTAAATTGATGTAATAATTATTTGTTTGGCCGCACAACCGGGTCGGGGTTGTAGCCGTCATTGTATAATTTCTTTTTACTGTTTTTGCTCCTAGGATAGACCCGTGGAGGGGTGCACAAACTACCGGGTATGCCGAAGTGTCGAGTGGCCTACTCATGGAGATGAGGGAGGTTGCTACGCTTCGGGTACTTGGCGGGTAGTTTGCCGTACCCATAGGGGTCTTGGGTGGGGTTTTGGCTATTCACCGCGACCGTGTTATCTGTTTTTGTTACAGGCTCGTACAAATTACAGATTACTAGTATATCCAATGTATTTATCTGTGATCTGAAATGTTTATCATTGCTTACTATTTAGACGTTGCTTATGTTTTACAGACGCGCTAGCCCAGCCCCCGCTCTGTCGTTAGTTAAGTAACCTAACGGGTAATGACGGGGCCCAGTGGCGAATGCGAATGGCATAAGCGTACGTCATATTTTGGTTGTTTTCTGCAATGGTAGGGTTAAATGATGGGACGCATTAAAAGTACTAATGCAAGAATATCACGCATTAAAAGAACTAATGCAAGATAATAAACCAAGTTAAAGTCGTTGGAACACTTTCGAAAAACCACTCGGTTCTTTTCAAAATAACTTTTAAAATACGGAGTTTGAGCCACTCCTTCTAAAAGCTATCTCGTTCCATCGATTAAATCAAGTTCACTACGTTCACGGTTTCGCCAAAACCATTCGTAGCCCTCCGTCGCTTCGCATGAATAGGCAATAGTATTCAAGCTATGTATTTTGGCCAAAGTCAAGGCATAGTGATTGGTAGCTATTGGGTGTTCATGTGTAGCATAGATAGATGCGTTGGTTTGGGACAGTCGTGCTGCCATTTTGGCCAAAGTCAAGGGTAGGTACGGATGGATCCAAATTAACCTGGATAGTGACGGGCAGAACTTGACATGTGACTTATGATATTTTGGCCAAAGTCAAGGTCATAAGAGCATGGGGCAAAAATCCACATCGGGAGTTTCATAAGTACTGAAACTTGCTAGATTTGCATACCATTTGGAGTGTGGTGATTCTGGTAGGATTCCTTCAGTTTCGTCACGCGATGATATTTGGATCCCGATCCTACTGTGAGTATATGCTACTCCTCGGGAAATTTCTCACTAAACGATCAATGCTATAAACCTAGTAGGTGCCTAGAAAGGTGTTAGCGGGGCTACGCCCCCAGGGAAAAGAGGTTCTCTAATTAAGGAACTTCGCGAAAGCGTTGGAAAACCTCCCTCGAAGTACCGACACCGGCCTGGCTGAACGGTTAAGCAAGTATTGTACGGTGGGATTGATCCTGACTAATTCTTCCTTTATGGTTTGAGGAGGGATTCGAGAAACAGTGGGAGCCATCCTGTTTAGACAAATTAAAAACCACTCTAAACTTGCAAGAGCATCATGCTGAGTGTTTCTTCTTCTCTCTCCTAATTGCAGCGACCAATCAACATGACTGGACTTAAGTTACTCCTAGATAAAAACAAACTGACAGGGCCAAACTACAAAGATTGGCTCAGGAATGTCACGATAGCAATCACTTATGACAAGCTGGGGTATCTTCTTACCACCAAAGCTCCCCCTGTCCCTAGTCCAACTTCCAGCGTCGCGGATAAGGAAATCCGTAAGACTTGGGAGATTGATAGCGCGAAGGCCAAATGCCTCCTGCTTGCCTCGATGGACAACGAACATCAGAGGAGGCATGAGAATATGGACATAGAGTCCATATTGCTCCATACAAAAGAACTGTATGGAGAGCAATCACGTATCGCAAGATACGAAGCGTCGAAAAAGTTGTTTTCGACAAGAATGGCCGTCGGATCATCAGTAGCCGAGCATGTGCTAAAGATGATCGGCTTCATTGAGGAGCTCGCTGACCTAGGGATCACATTGGAGAGTGAGCTATATACGGATATAGTTCTCCAGTCCCTTCCTTCCACTTACGCCCAGTTTATACTGAACTTCAACCTACAAGAAAAGGAGGTTGAACTATCAGAGCTCCTCAACATGCTGAGGAGCGCAGAGGGCACCCTACAGAAAGGTAGGGAAACATCCACTTTGTTTGTAGGAGGATCATCTTCTTCTAGGTCCAAGGCGAAAGCCAAGGGAAAGAAGAAGAAGGCCCCCGCCAAACCAAGGGGCGGTGTTGGTAAAGTGGATACGAAGGGAAAAGGCAAAGCAACAAAGATAGCGGGGAAGCTTGTGGATAAGGAAGAATGCTTCTATTGTCATAAGAAAGGACACTGGAAGAATGATTGCAGGGCCTGGAAGGCCAGAACACAGGAATTGAAGCAGGTTGCAGCTTCAGCTTCAGGTGTGTATGTTATTGAAAACTGTCTTTCAATAAACTCTACTTCCTGGGTATTGGATACCGGATCAGGATCTCATATCTGTAATTCTTTGCAGGCGTTGAGAAACCGTAGTGTTTTGAAAGCAGGTGACATGACCCTCAGAGTTGCAAACGGAGCTAGCATGGATGCTAAAGCCGTGGGGGACTATCACCTGGGAATGTCAGATGGACATGTTTTGGTTTTGCGTAATTGCTTTTTTGTACCCAACGCAACTTGTAATATCATTTCTGTATCTTTAGTTTCTAAAGAAGGTTATGAATTTGCGTTTGTAAGTAATGTTGTAAACATTCACCTTAATCAAGTTTTGATTGGGTCAGGTACATTGAGTAATGGTATATACGTGTTAAACCAACCACAGATTTTCAACGTCCAGAATACACACAAAAGAAAGTCTCCAGAAATAAATCAGACTTTCTTATGGCATTGTAGATTGGGTCACATCAATGAGAGAAGGTTGACTAAGTTACATACAGAAGGATATTTGAATGCGTTCGAATATCAATCGTATGCCACTTGTCAATCTTGTCTCAAAGGAAAGATGACAAAGACTCCGTTTACTGGACAAGGAGTAAGAGCGAGCGAGCTCTTAGGACTCGTACACAGTGACGTGTGCGGTCCAATGTCTACACATGCCCGAAGCGGACATTCTTACTTCATTACTTTTACGGATGACTTCTCAAGGTACGGTTATGTCTTCTTAATGAAACATAAGTCCGAGGCCTTTGGAAAATTCCAGGAGTATAAGAATGAAGTAGAGAAACAGACCGGCAAAAGTATTAAGATTCTAAGATCGGATCGAGGTGGAGAATACTTAAGTGCCGAGTTCCTGGACTATTTAAAAGAGAACGGAATTCTCTCTCAGCTTACTCCTCCATACACCCCGCAACATAACGGTGTATCGGAGAGACGGAACCGCACCCTATTGGATATGGTGCGGTCCATGATGAGTAACGCTGAGTTACCGCGATCATTCTGGGGGTATGCGCTAGAATCAGCCGCATACCTTTTGAACCGAGTTCCCACTAAGACTGTGCCTACCACACCATTTGAGATGTGGTGTGGGAAGAGACCCCATCTTAATCACATTAAGATATGGGGAAGTCCAGCTTTTGTCAAAAAGCAGCATACGGACAAGCTCGAGGCACGCTCAGTACTGTGCAAGTTTGTGGGATATCCAAAGAATTCCAAGGGATATTTCTTCTACTGTGAAGAGGAACAAAAAGTTCTTATTTCTCGACATGCCCACTTTCTAGAACACCAGTTCATAGAAAAAGAAATAAGTGGGAGCGCAGTAGAACTGGAAGAAATTCCAGAACCACAGACTATTACTGAAAGGTTAGTGGAACCAGAGGGTTCAACAGAACAGGACATTCCTACGCCGCTCCGCAGGAGTAGTAGGCAGTCTCATCCGCCCGAGAGATACTGCGGTTTTCTCATAGACGGGGATAGAGAGGATTGCATCATAGATTATGATGAGCCTACTAGCTTCCAGCAGGCCGTTCAGAGCGTTGACTCAGTGAAATGGCTGGATGCAATGCGGACCGAAATGGAGTCCATGTACACCAACAAGGTATGGACGTTGGACATTGCTCCAGACGGGGTAAAACCCGTAGGATGCAAGTGGATCTTCAAAAGGAAGATTGGTGTAGATGGACAGGTTGAGACCTATAAAGCTAGGCTGGTAGCAAAGGGTTTTCGTCAAAGACCTGGCTTGGACTACGACGAAACCTTTTCTCCAGTAGCCATGCTGAAATCCATTCGGATCCTTCTTGCCATTGCTGCCTTCCACGATTATGAGATCTGGCAAATGGACGTAAAGACAGCTTTTCTAAATGGAAATTTAGAGGAGTGTGTCTATATGGACCAGCCAGAGGGTTTCATTCAGAGTGGGAGCAGCGGAAAGGTGTGCAAGTTGCTTAAGTCCATCTATGGACTAAAGCAGGCATCGCGGAGTTGGAACATCTGCTTTGATGAGACGGTCAAAGAATTTGGCTTTATCAAAAATCCAGATGAACCATGCATCTATAGTAGATTTGTAGCGAGAACTGTAGTATTCCTCGTTTTATACGTGGATGACATTCTCTTAATAGGAAATGACATTCCTATGCTACAATCTGTCAAGGGGTTCTTGTCACACAGGTTCTCCATGAAAGACCTGGGTGATGCCTCGTACATTCTGGGTATCCGGATCTACCGTGACAGATCCAAGAGGATATTAGGACTTTCACAGTCCAGGTACATCGACACCATACTGAAGAGATTCAGTATGGAAGATTCCAAGCGCGGTAACCTACCGGCTTGTCACGGGATCACCCTCTCTAAAGAGATGTCTCCCAAGACTGATTTGGAGAGGGATCGCATGTCTATTATACCCTACGCTTCTGCGGTAGGCTCTATAATGTATGCGATGTTGTGTACCAGACCGGATGTAGCTTATGCACTGAGTGTGGTAAGCCGGTATCAGTCAAACCCTGGGGAGAAACACTGGATAGCGGTAAAGAACATTCTCAAGTACCTGAGAAGGACTAAGGAGATGTTCTTGGTGTATGGCGGAAAAGACCTCCAGATCGAGGCCTTTGCTGACTCCAGCTTCCAGAGTGACAAGGATGATTCCAAGTCCATGTCGGGTTTTGTCTTTACCCTCAATGGAGGGGCGGTGTGTTGGAAGAGTTCCAAACAAGAAACCGTTGCAGACTCGACGATGGAAGCGGAATACATCGCTGCATCTGATGCCGCAAAAGAAGCTGTCTGGATGAGGAAGTTCTTGAAAGAACTTCAGGTGGTTCCGTCCATTGTTGATCCAATACCTCTGTATTGCGACAACAACGGGGCTATAGCATTAGCGAAGGAACCCAGGTCCCATCAGAGATCCAGGCACATCTTAAGGCGGTATCACCTGATCAGGGAGATCGTAGATCGCCAGGAGATCGAGGTTCGGAGAGTCGCCTCAGAAGATAACACTGCTGATCCATTCACCAAGGCCCTGCCCCAGACTCAGTTCGAGCGGCTGATCGAGATGATAGGTCTTCGATACGCCAGTACATGGCCTTAGTGCAAGTGGGAGATTGTTAGTGTATATGCCCTAGAGGCCATTACTGTATCATACTAGTTTGTATATTACTTAATGGATGCTTGGGATATTCACCTTGTATATACAATCTTGCTCAAAATAGTAGTATGCTACTTGGTTTGTTTCTACTTCAATGTGTACTTGTGTTTATTTCAGTATATCACTTATACGCATTAGTGGAGCCCTTAGGATCTTTGCTTGATTACCAGCGTTGTGATGGCAGTCACACTAGTGGGGGCTGGGTAATCTATAAGCACATCCTTATTCAGGTCCCTGGTCGCAGGACTATCGAGACAGGGCATCGATACTCCGGAGTAGACCAGCGCATGCGCTTCTTATCCCAGTGTGGGAGACGGTCTGTCCCACAGCCGTCAGTACGTCGTACTTGAGATAGTATGCGGGTGCTCGTTAGGTTACGGGTACACTGGACAGGACTCGTCGGGAACTGACTAGTTGGTATTATACCTATCGTCAGTTATCAGTTCCCAGGTGACATGAGTACAGCTTAGTCCGCTGACTTGACACTGTCACTCCGCCTCGAGTGTGTTCCCACTGTACTTTGATCACTACCCTACCACGGCTCAAAGGAGTCGTGCAAACAGGTGGTGGTTGGGTGCAGTCCCGAAGCACTTGGAGGCAGTGACGGTTAGACAGGATTCGTCTCTCCCGGTATTGGGGGTTGACATCGCGCTGTGTCTAGGAGAGCCATTACACGAGTAGTCCCTGGCCAGGGCAAACGAGATATACTGGTAGGTTTCCAGTGTTATCTCAGGGTGTATTGGGCTTCACTCCGGCACGACTTGTACCGCTATTGGGGGACTGACGTTTACCGCCCCCTAGGCCCGCCATGCGATGTATCAGACGAACAGACCGGACTGTACGGAGAATGTCACGCTCAGGCTCAGTAGGAGTTCAGATGGGTTTCGCCTCGTCGGTCTTCTTGTCGGCATTACCTGGGGACCGTTACGCACAGCTAGTGCCGCTTGCGGTCTGTGGTTAAACCCACTGCCAGCGTAGTGTCGAGTCTTTAGAGTCCCACACAGAAAGCTTTTCGCCTTTAGGCAAAAGAGTAGAGGTCGCATGGTATTGCGACAGGTCGCATGGTTTTGCGACAGGGTTCGGTCACATCCGTGCACTTGTGCACGTACAGTGTCCGGACAGTTTACACTAGCGGGCTTTGGTTTAAGCCAGATCCTAGTGTACCTTATGGGATTGGATTTATCCAGTTTGCATTCGTGTTCCTCGGAACGCGGATGCGGGTGTGTATGCACAGTTGACAGGGAGGCAGAGGCAGTGGATTCTCATTAGGGTTGTTGACAGTTGACCGTTGACTTTTGACTTTTTGCTCAACCCTAATGAGAATATGATATGTGATTAACTATTATATTAATTAAGTATTATGGTGATATGGTTGTTGACTTGTTGACTTTTGTTGACTTGTTGACTTTGGTGACTTGTTGACTTTTGTTGACTTGTTGACCGGTTGACTAGGCTTGACTAGTTGACCATCATGATAACCATGGTTATCATTTCATGCCAAAGACTTTTTTTCTTGCTTGCTTTTTGAATAAAATGAGTGCATGATATGATAACCTTATGGTTGCTTCTAACCATCACCAAAAGACTTTTTTGATATGATGAGTTATGATCACTTTGGATTATGAGAGGGTGAGAGAAAAAAGAGAGCCTCATTCTTTCTTGCTCATTCTCTCTCTTGTTCTTGAGCTCTCCCCTTGCTCTCACCCTCAACCTCTTGCTCCCTCTCTTGATCTATGGTTCTCTTGTCTCATGAGTTGAGAATCAAGAACCATAGATAAAATCCCATTCTATTTCCTCTCTACTCATTCTAGTTCACTAGGTTTAGCAAACCAAGTGAACTAGTTTCTTCAAAGACCGAAGAAGGAGCTAAAGGTTGGAGCTTTCAAGTGGATCTATCTTCGGCGTACGGAGACGACGAGAAGGAGCCATCGGACCACCACCGGAGCTTGAAGAGAAGGAGTTCAAGTTTAGGTATAACCATCTTCATCCGAGTAGCTAAACATCTTTAGCTTAGTTTGCTAGTTTTAGTTTAGGTAACGATCCCGACCATAAGTTAGTCCATGTTGCCTCTTGCGATAAAAATTCTGATTTTTATAACCGTTTCCGCCTCCCCGTAAGAACCGGGGGTCGCAATATGGACTTACACATCCCTCTCCCCTTTAGTCTATACGACACCTTTAGAGAGGGTGACTCCATCACCTGCAGGTACACCACCATGCTAGGAGTCAACTATTCTAAAAACCATTAGAATATCTGTCAAAGTACCTACATTGGGAAACTACCCAAATCCAGATCTAAAACCATAGATCTAGAAACCAGAATGTCTAATATTATATCCATATCCTGTCTGGAGAAACAACTGTGTGACGACCACAGTACAACCGATCGTAGTATAGGAATTTTACTTCCTACTCTGTGTATGTCATCCAGATACCATGACATCACAGCCTACTACCTTCTTAACAGATCCATCCCCTATTCTGATGAAGTCAAACCCATGACTGTCACATCAAAATTAGATGATCTTTCTCCGCTATAACTGCTCCAGTCTATAAATAGACATAAGCAACTTGCCCACTACGCTTCCGTCGCTCCCACTGACTACGACAACCCTCCTACCGGGTCTCATAACCTGGAACAACAGTAGTGTCAAGTCTGGGTAGATAAGAACCTCCCTGTCACCGTCCTTGAGCCTACCGAAGTACCTCTCGGGTGTCTGAGGTTACCCACCATATCTGCGGAGTGGCTAATGGAATGTCAAACCTGATTGAATATATAGGTACTATTAAATTTTCCGTAATCGTTCGCGGTTCTGGAATCACTTCCAGTTCTACCATACTCCCACTACTGTTTTCTGAAAAAGATCCATTTTACTAAAACTGTGGCGAGTCAAGAACAATATCACTATTGATCTTCCAAATGGTAGAATATCAACCCTCGTCGTAGCCAGGGTCAACCCACAAACAGCCATTATAGAAACGTGCCATGAGTTATCCAGAGTCTGGTTTTAAGCATAAGCTGGACAACTCCACGTACCTTAACATCTTTTAAGGTACGAACTATTCTATATCCAATATAGAAACTTTGGCACTTATTTAATTGGAACCTGATTCAAATCATGCAGCTGTCTCCAGTGCATATCAACTTAATGGAAAGAGGCTAATCAGCATTACTCAACTTAGGAATCCATCCAATTATGAGTAACCTGAAAGAGAAACACGTTTCTCAAAACCATCACTATCATCTGAATACCAATCACAAGAATCTACATCTTCGATCTCTTTGAAGAATCCTGATACTTGTGACACTTGGTTCTCTACTTTATTCTTATACCCACAACTTCTCAAAACTTAGACCTTGTATTTCTACGAAACACTTGTCTAAATCCTAGAGAAGTTATAAGTAAACAGAACATAGTACGAGGACCTACCCTTTGTCCTGAAGGACACTTGGACAACATACAATACTCTGTATAAGTCCGCTGAGTTAAACAACTCAAAACCTGTGCGTCGCAGGTTGAAAACTGTACCCTGGCGATTTCCTCAAATATCACCAATTGCAACGAATTCCGATATAATGAGGATAATCACCTAATTCCCAATAACTTACTCCCACTCATCATCTGTAAAACCATACAGATATGAGAATGAAACCTGGTAAATACAAACCCTTGGAGTAAGTATCTAATCGGGAAAACAGTTTTCCTTTAACAATGCACTGAAACATGAAAATGTTTCGTAGGGGTATCCAGGTATTCATAGTAATGCCTCTTTCAAAATCCAATTCATGACTTCAACCGTATATTTTATTGCCATCTCTCCAAATCCTTTTATTTGTCTTTAGTCGTTACCTTCTGTACACCATCGTTAGGCTAAATGGTTTTCTTCTTTCCCTACCGTTCGGCACCAGCCTATGGTTTGGAAGAAGACTATCCAGTAAGCATAATAGGTGTACCCTCCTAAACCAAGGAGTACTCGTATCTTGAGAGAAGGTGATGATAAAAGACAACTGAATAATACCTTATTCTTTTAAAGGTGAAATAGGAGTGGCGATGAAGTACGCGGTTTTGGTCGTGACTGATATCAGTCGCAATTTACTTTGCCCTCTTTCTAATCCCTTTATTTTGTCTTTAGTTATTGCCTTCTGCACACCCTACTTAGGCTAATTGGTTTTCTTCATTCCCTACCTTTCGGCACCTGCCTATGGTTTGGAATAAGACTATCCAATAAGCGTAATAGGTGTACTCTCCTAAACCAAGGAGCTCTCGCAACCTGAGAGAAGGTGATAATAAAAGACAACTGAATAAACCAATTCTATTTCTCCTGAACCTGGATCCATCCTCGAAGAAGTCCCTTCGAGTTCGTATATAACCATACGATGGATCTATCCAATGGAAGTGGATATCCATAGTAAAACGGGTGTTCTGAGAAATGCAAAGGGTAAAAGAAGGAGTGGCAATGACTTATGCAACATAGACAATCCAAAAGCCAGTATTTTAAGAAGGTTCGGTCAACCTGGTCACTGAGTCATAGTCTAGGGTCGGTCAAAGGTCGCTGCCAAAGAGAGAGAGAAAAGAAACACTCTGCGTGCACTCTAACCTAGATCAGAATGGTTATCACTTTATCTAATCCGGAAACCTCCCACTGTCCTGTCAAATTCTCCCCCAAACCTGAAAGAAGAATCAATCTGGATCTCCCGAAGAGTAAACCAACTCATCAGTGGGAATCGGGATCCAACTCTCATCGCATAATAACGTGATGGAATGCATCCACGTTACTCATACTCCAGAAGGTATGCGCTTACTTGGCAAGTTTCAGTTTCTTTAGAAACTCCCGATATGATTTTTGCCCCATGCTCTTATAACCTTGGCTTTGGTCAAAATGTCATAAGTCACATGCCAAGTTCTACCCGTCACTATCTTGTCAATTTGAACCCACCCGCACATGCCCCTGACTTTGGCCAATCGGCAGAACGACTGTCCCAAACTAACTCATCTATCTATGCAACAATTGAATACCCAGCAACTACCAAACACTATGCCTTAACTTTGGCTAAACTACATAGCTTGAATACTACTGAATACTCAAAAGAAGTGACGGAGGGCTACGGCTGGTTTTTGGCGAAAAACCTTTAACGTAGTGAACTTGATATCGCTGAAGGAACCTGATAGCTTTTTAAAATATAGTGGCCAAAACCTTTTGCTAAAGAGGTCACACCCGGTGAAGGGATCTCGGCTCTTTCCTCGTGGAATGAGGTGCAGGATATTCCACTGAATACCGCTATGCAAAGCAACTTGTAATCGACTATAGTGAAGTTATTACCCTGACGCAAACTTCTGCCCAAGGGGTCAGTCCCGGTGAAGGGATATCGGCCCTTGCCCCGTCGAATGAGGTGCAGGATATTCCACTGAATACCGCTATGCATAACAAAAGGAAACGTCTTTGCAATAACACTTTTAAATTTGTTCCAACAACTGTAAACAGGTTTGTTTAACTTTGCATTGATCAGAATCAACGCAGTCCCATCAATAATCACACCAGAAAAGAACGAAAATAAAATGTACGTATATACCATCCGCATTCGTCACTGGGTCCCGTCATCACCCGTTAGGTTACTTAACTAACGACAGAGCGGGGACTGGACTAGCGCGGGTGTAAAACATATACAACATCTAATAGTATATAAACCAATATACAATAATCGCTCCAGGCGTGATAATATGCAACATTACAGAAAAGTAATAAGCATCACAGAACAATACAGATAATCTGGGATCCCCGGGTTTCACAGAGCCGCTGCTGAAACCCGACGTTCCCCTGTCGTGTGGATAGCCTGTGCAATGAAACCTAGACCCCTACGGGTGCGGCAAGTTACCTGCCAAAACCTGAAGCGAGGCAGCCCCCTTACAGCAAAGTGAATGGACCACCCAGCACTTCACGGAATCCGGTAATCTTGGGCACCCCTCCTTGGGTCAACCTGTACCCCCTACGAGTGCGGCGAATAGTCTGCCAATTCTAGAGTGAGGCCCCTCTGCCTCTCAAAGCCATGAGATGCGGACCCGTTGCCCTCCAGAACCCGGCTATCCGTGCACTCCGTCTCGGGGCAAAACCTAGTACAGTAATGAAAAATAGTACAACAGGTACATCGACCGCAACCTGGTCGTGCCCCAAAAGAATATTATACAACAGGCAGTGACGGCAGTCCACAAGTTGGACGCTCGCCCCGCAATATCAAATGTACAAATAAACTCAAACAGCACTATCATTGCACACTGCTATCCACCACGACAAATCCGCAACATCACAGTACAACACAGAACATCAACGCGAATGTCACGTTCGCAAACCCGTCTAAAAGAACTATAGCAATCGGACGCGGTTTACCGATCAAATGACATTCCCGGTCGGAGATATAATGTAAGCACTGTAAACTAACATGTTTAAATTTCGATCGACAAAATATCACAAAGTGGGCCCCATGAACATCTGGTGAACAGTAACAAAATCTGGGCCCAAAAGATATATACCAAAAACCCCAATTTCCAGAGGAGAACACACTGTACAAATTTGGGAGCATGATCTTACCAAATGGCCGCGGATGCGCGGCCAAACCATGGGTTTGGCCGCGTTTCCGCGGCGGTTTGGTGGAATCACGTGCCCAAATTTTGTCGGTGCTCTTATAAAACCCTGCACAGATTTCTATGATATGTGGAATATTTTTAGGACACCATTTAAAATCAACAGAAACTGTCAAATTGAAAAAATGCGGTTTTTGATTTCCGATTCGATCGATATTTTAAACGCGTTAGCACAAGTTAGTATAGCAAAATGGTGAGGCTCTGATACCACTGTAAGTCTACGGTAGCGCCCCGGCCTTCTACAGACGCCAAATGCGGAACAAAAACTTTTTATCTGGCGCTATCGTATACTTTAACCCGGATCTGCCATTATTGCTAAACTAACAAACTGTAAAGAGTGTAGAAAGGTTATACCGAACGATCCGAGTCCTTCGTTCTTTAACCATCATCCCACGCTCTGTTGCGGCTGCTCCGATCTCATCGATCTCCGATCTGCTCGTCCAGGTGGCACCACATCATCGATTCTTTAAACGGGCTCCCGCCTCTGACTCGAGGCAACTCGGTCGTCAAGTTTGCTAAAAGAGACGACCAAGAATGATGTAGAGAATGAGTAGATGACTTTGTCTCACTTCGCCCAAAGCCGTGGACGATCGGTTAATGAAGTTGCCGAGGGAATCTGGTGATGGAATGAAATGAGCTGTGAAATTCCATACACCCCAAAATCTGTCATAATCCTTTCAAGTGAAGACATCAAGTGAGTGAGAGAGAGGAGGGGGGCCGGCCACTTATAGGAGTGGGGGGTGAGTGTAGGAGAGGGGAGAGTAACCTTAAGAACAAATATCATATGTGAACACAAAAGAATATCTTAAGGAAAACAAGAATGGTTGAAATCAAAGCATGAGTCACAATCCTTGTCACCATTTTCTAGAACCTTCTAGAGCCTTCTAGAAGCATGACTCACTCTCATCCAAGAAAAGATAAATCCGTCTTTAACCAAATGTTAAAAGACGGCTGATAGAAAACTGGAAACTGGCAACTTCCAAAAGTGATCCTGAAACGACTTTCAGGATAACACCGAAACTGTATAAATATACCCGCATTTGTATTACGACCGAATACAAATGCAACTGAGACAAAGATATTATATCTACTCAATATAATACTTGGATCCGGCTTAAACCAAAGCCGACCAGTATCATCTGCCCGAAAAATAACACGTGCGTAAACGCACGTGCATTTTCCGAACCCTGCCATAAAACCATACGGCCTCTACAACGTTTCACCCGAACTTGGGAAACTGTCTGTGGGGGACTCTAATGACTCGTCAGTACCCTGGCAGTGGGTTTAACCAAAAACCGTCAGCGGCACTAGCTATGCGTAACGGCTGCCCATGGACTGACCTCAAGGGAGGCCGATGAGCGAACTCATCCGGAAACCCTACTGAGCCTAACAGTGACAATGTATATACAGTCCGGTCCGTTCGTCTATGAGTATCGCATATCTGCCTAGGGAGCTAGAAACGTCAGACCCTCAATAGCAGTATAAGTCGTGTCGGAGTGTAGCCTAATAACACCCTGAGATACTACTGGAGTACCTACCAGTAAATCTCCTGCCATGGCCATGGACTTTGTGTAATGGCTCTCCTAGACACTGCACGACCTCGCCCCCAATACCGGGAGAGACGAATCCCCTGCCGATCCGCTCACGTGCCTCCATATGGCTCGGGACTGTACCCAAAAGCTACCTGTTTGCACGACTCCTTTGAGCCGTGGTAGGGTAGAAATCAAAGCACAGTGGGAACTCACACGAGACAAATGACGACCTCAGGTCGATGAACTAACCTGTACACATGTCACCAGGGAACTGCTATCTGACGATAGGTATAGTACTAACTAGCAGATTCCCGGCGAGTCCTGTCCGGTGTACTCATAACCCAATGAGCACCTGTATACATCTTAGGTGATCCAACTGACACCAGTGGCTTGTGAGACCGGCCACCGCCCCTCGTCGGGGTCTCGACTGTATACACTAGTCTACTCCGGAGTATCGATGCCCTGTCTCGAAACTCCCACGACTAGGGACCACAATTAAGGATATGCATATAAACTACCCAACTCTCACGTATATGATCGCCATCATACTGTTGGTAGTAAAGCAAGATCCTAAGGGCTCTATCAAAGTGTAACATGTAATCAGTCACCTGAACATGTACACGACTGATAAAGGCAAACCAGATAGCATACTATCATCTCGAGTAAGACTGTCCTACCGGTATAGGTCCTCCGCAATCATTGCAATCACGTGCTTGCGATCCAATAATTGACTATGAGGGCACTATCTCCAACAGATGGAACCTTAGAAGAAAAATTCAAAAGATGCTAAATGCTAAGTAAATTTACAGAACATATACGATCTTAAGTTAAATGATAAGTGAGTGTGAAAAATACGAGTTGATAATTTCTAAGTTAAAGATAATGGAATTTCTTGCTAGAACACCGAATTGAAGAATGAAAGTCAATAGGCCAAATTGATCGGATTTTGTGGGTAGTATCCGCTGAAAACCCTCAGAAGACAACACTCCTCCTACTAGGGACACCTAAAGGTTTAACGGCTTGTTGCACGAGCTCAGTGCAATCGCGATTCCCTGCGAAAGTGAGGTTAGGTTTTTTTTTTTGAGAATAAAAATAGCTTTGCTCGGCACGAGTAAAAGATAAGTTTAGGGGTATTTATTCATATCAGAATTTTGCATTATTATACTCTCCATTCTTAATCATATTATAAATAAATAGGTGCTTTTGATCCATGTCTGCTAAATAGTTGCAGGTTACAGGTTCTCAGAACAATACAGTGAAATTCAGGAAAAAGACGTTACAAATGTAAGACTACGACCAACAAATAGATGAATCTGTATGATACCGCCCACTAGTTTAAGGAACGAACAACAATCAATGAACAGTTCAATTGCACAAAGTACGAAGGCAGCACAAGATTCAAGACTTCAACACGAAACTTACGGTAAAAGTCCACAAATTCTGCACTGTTGGAAATCTGGAAGAAAGTAGAAAAGATTTTGAAGAACCAAGTGAAGAAAACAGAAGAAAAAGGCAACATGAAGCAACCCTCAAGAAATGTGCCAGAGATCTCACCATATGGCCGCGGATCCGTGGCCAAACATAGGATTCCGCCGCGGTTCCGCGGCCGTGCAGTGCATGTGTCGGTGCACGTGTCGGTGGGTGTCGGTGCTTTGACCCGGCTTTCTTAGAGTAGTCTTGTAATTTCAAATGTGGATCAGATGTAAAACCTAGGGTTTTTCCTATCTATAAATAGGAGAGCTCAAAGCCAAATAAGGGGGCCTCTTTTTGGTGTGCCTCTTTGGAGGATGCCTCTTTTTATTTTCTAGATTAAATTTTCGATTCCATTGTAATCGTCAAGAGGTATCAATAAAATAAGTTTTTATCTTGCAATTTTCATTTTGTCTTTTATTTCTGCAATTTAGTATCTGTCTTTTATTATCTGCAAGTTAATTAGTTAATTAAAAAGAAAATTATAAAAATGAACTACATCGTAACTTCCCTAATGAGTGAGTAAGTCCTCACTTGTTAGGGTTAGGATTGGGTAGGTTTGAGAGATGAACATCTCTCACTCCTTTCTTGCCCGTATAATATTTTTAAATTAAGACTTTATGTGAATCAAACACACACCGCTCACTACGGCACCCTATCTTACGAGATAGCGGTGATTCCCTACTTAGACCGGTTGTGGTTGATTTACATAGAGGTTAGGGCTAAGAGCCAAGAAAGGACGGATAAGGACCAAAAGGAAGAAACTATGTTTCTTCCTAGTCGTGTTAATCCCCTTTGTTGACTATTACCCTAACACATATGTTCTTAATTAAGGCAAAGAAAGCAGTGAGTAGAGTTATTTTTCCAAATTAACCTAATCCTAACCCTAGCAAGGCTTCAAATCAAACTAAATTCAATCATAGTTTTTATAAAAATCAAAACCTACCAAAAATAGGACTTAACTCGTAAGAACGTAAAGAAAGAACACATTTCCCTGTGGACCGACCCGTACTCAACCGGCTAGCTACCAAGCGACACCGTTATTGATTGCGGTATATTCTGAACTTTGATTTTAAAACGCACACGTACGAAAAAGACGATCAATCAGTAGGTGAGAGTATATGGTATATGCTTAAATGAAAGGTGTCAAGAAACATAAGCAGCATACTATATCTCAACTACCTATTAAATTTAACACACAATTAATTCTAAGCTTAATCTTACAAATGGTGAATATGAAGGAATAGGATATGAGATAAAGGTTACAAATAACCATCGAAATCATCATATCATATCAAATACTTCCATTTAGCAATCTTAAGCTTACAATTACAATTAAGCATTTTAAACAATCACAAGAGGAGGAGGAAGGCAAAACCGTTCGTCTCACATCCTCGCCATTACCACAACCAAAGATTAAGTACACAACAACTCTCAAAAGCAAAACCAAAAGAAGAAAGAATAAAAACAAAGCAAAGACAATTATATTAGCAAAGAAATAAGTTGAGATACATGATGTTGGTTACTTGTTCAACCTCTATAATGAAGCACTCAAAAGAAATCTCCAAGAGGGAAGAAAAAGAAGAAACCAAGCATAAGCTCACACAACTCTCAAAAGCAAAACAAAAACCGAAACTAATCTATGGAATCTACATATATTTTCAAATCTCCCTCTCTCACAATCTGTTCTGGTATTTATAGGCAACACAATAGAACAAACAAACTATATAAAAGGGATGATGTGATGCCTATAAAGTGCCAGAAGAAAAATAGGGACAAATGGAGCTAGGGGCCCGGTGATGCTGGTTTTTTAGAGAGTCTCGCCGGGCTTGATCCGAGAAATGGGGCTCGTGTTGATGTGGTGAACTCAAGTGCACTCCATGATCACTCTGGTGCTGTTTGATTTGTTTAAATAAGCCTGGGTTGCATTCTGGGATTTTGGAGGGAAATTAAACTTTATATCACATCACAACATTTTCTTTCACATCCACTTGTACTATAACTTGTACAATTCATTATTTGTATGTGCCCACTTATGCAAAAGGCAGCCCCACCTTGGTCTATGTTCCAAAAAGTTAGTGTCACACATGTAATGTGTTGGACCAACAATTGTGTACACATTATTGTTGCAAAAAGAATTCTTTGGTTATCGATCGGTTCTCAGTTCTGAATGCAGTGTCGGCTCACTAATGTCATATCCGTGACATTGAGTGTGTTTTCTAGTGTTCTGTCACGAATACCTGAAATCTGTATTTACTGAGCAAACACGGGTTAATAGTACCGATATAAAAAAAAATAGATAATGAATGAGTGGTATTAAAATGCAGTTTTCTGTGATGAACACTAGACCGAAAGGTGAAGACACTGCGGAACAAGGAAGTAAACTTGGTCCGAGTGATGTGGAGAAAAGATTCGCCAGGTCAATCAACGTGGGAACGAGAAGAAAACATTCGTGCAAGATACCCATACTTATTTGTAAATTAGTCCCTATGTAAATGTAAATTTCGATGACGAAATTTTTTATAAGGAGGGTAGAATATAACGACTCTGAATTTACTGTACGGAATTTTCCAGTTAATTTACAGAAATGAGTTATACTGCCTGAGAATGAGTTATAAGTTAATTTTGTTCAATAACAGGAAGAAATAACTTATAGCTCACTGGTAAAGCCTTTGCACTGTTGTGACGTAGCACCTGTGTTCGAGCCCCATCAGATATATTATTTTTTCTGATTTATTTTTTAAAAACTTTTTGGAATACCAAAAGCTTACACGTGTAATACACACAAAAATAAAAAGTCAGAAAAAGCATACATGTGAAAAATGGAGTTAACACAGACTTGTACACGTGGCACAAATCCAACGACCCTACCCCCTTGATCGGCAGGCGGAAATGCCTTTAGGGCTGGTACCGACGGCCCAGCAGTGGTAAATGATGCACGGGTTTTGCACTCTCGACTTTTGGCCTACCCCTAACTCCCCTGCACTGTTTGATTGCCCTACAATCAAACAGAGACCCTTCAATTAACCATTTATTATCTTTATAATGCATTTTAATTCACCATTTTAATTTAAAAACCCTAATTCTACACTATAAATACTACCACATTCCCTAACCCTTCATCATTCGGAAAATTCTAGCCAAAACTCTCAAAAAATTTTAAGTACAAGTGGAGTTAGCAAGCAGTCAACTTCCGACAAAAAATCAAAGCAATTCCGGCGATCCCGCGACGCCACGAAGCTCAACCTTCCTTCTATCTTTCTTTAAACTAATCAACTAGTAAGTCCTTTCCAATCTTCCTTCCTCTTCTTTAAAAAAATCTTTTTAAAACAAATATCGGTAAGTGGAGTTAATACCGATATCTATATTCTAAACTCTTAAAACTCCCCTCTTTCTTACATATTGTTCATCCAAATTTTACACAATACTTGTCATCTTAATTATAAATATTTAGAATAAATTTTAACCTAGAATTCCATGTAAAATAACTTTAATTTAAGTTTTTCGTTTAAATAATATGAACTTTAGATATCATCTTTTATGGTTTTGCTTAAACATACATTAAGGAAAACTTCATGGGGTAGTGACCTACCCTTCACATCCACGCATGGTTCCATAGCACAATACATCTTAGTTGGAATTTTTGTTACGAGTACAACTTTACAAGAAAAACCATTTACTATAAAAACCGGTTTTCTTTTAAATTGTATTTTAAATTCCTTTGCGAATATTCCTCTACAACCCTCTTTAGGGGACTCGCTATTGGATGGTGCGGATTATCGCACATCCTTGGGCTAGTAAAGCGAAATGCAGACCTCCTCACGGAGCATTCGGTCTCGGAAGGTTTTAAATATGGTTTTTAAGAAAAACGCATTTTTCTACTTAAATAAAAAATTAATTTTTAATAATTATATAAATATTACAAATTCATATATTTTCAAAATATAATAAACTTACATTTTTTTGAAGTGAAAGAATTGCATGTTTCACCAAAATACCATCAAGATACCAACAAAAGACAAGTTTTACAATAAAATACCATGAACTTTTCAAGCTATGTAATTATCACTAAAATAACTCAAATTCTTAAAAATTCACATTCATGAAAACCCTAAATAATATAAATAACTTCTCGATCTTTATTTTTAATTTTATTAAAAATATTTTTTCATAAAACCCCCTCGAGTTATATAAAACAATATTTAAGGACTTAGTAAATATAGGTTTAAGCGAGATCAATTCACTTGAGCCCCAGGGAGCCGGAGAAAGTGAGTGCTTGCCTATTTAAGATAGAAAACTTAATGGAGTTATCAATGGTAATTGTCTTGGAAAAAGACACAAATCCTTCCGTCCATGTGCAGAAGTTACCGATGACTCCTGAACCTAATTAAAGATTTAAATCAGTTACAAATGTCTAACTCAGTCTGAGTCTAATCCAAACCTGAATCCAAACTCAAATCAGAGTCCAATTCAAACATGAATCCAAAGTCTAACATGTATACTTGAACACGAACCTAAATATATGAATTCAAACACCTATATCAAACCTGTATGACTTGACTTGAATTGAATTGACTGAACCATGGTTGTAACTTGACCCGACTTCTTGAATACAAGATTACATCCTAAACTTGTCTACTTGAGCAACTTGTATCCATAGTTTCAGCAAGACTTGTAAATAACACTATACAATACTTTACGAGGGGATAACGGGATAAATTGGTGCAGAATGTATTAACGTGGCACGAGATGGTCACTTAAAAGACACCTACATGAACTCTCGTGCCATTGTCCCGTGGGTTTTGACAGGGCCTTGTACTACATGTTACCATAGTCTACGGGGTAAGATGGACTCCTCTCGTATACACAAATACCTTCTGTACCAAACTACAAACAACTACACTAGAATAACAATCATATACTTGTACAACTTACCCGTTCAATTCTCATTACTGTTATATTCCATTCCTTCTTTTGGGACTTACCGAGCGCTGGTTCGCTGACGACATTCCTGTCTATTTTCTTTCTTTGGAATGTTCGTCAGGAGGACTGGACTCTCAGGAGATCAAGCCTAGCCAAGAGGACGTGCACCAGCTCACTGCGCAACAGGACTTCTAGATCTCTTATACTTTCTTTCAGTTGTATGCCACTGTTTAGGCATTTTTTATATCATTGTATCTTTCCTTTTCAAAGCAGTTGTATTGTAAAGATGGATGTTAATAAAAGTTGTTGTGTATTTTATATCTCTTGTCATTCTTGTGGATTTTATATATATTGCTTAATTGCGCTTAACGTATTAATTTCTTAGTAAATACGTTACGGCCCGCCACATCACCGTTTCCGTCTATTGGGAAGCGGAGCGTGACATCAAGAGACGGCCGAGATGTTTCCTGCTTGGCTCATCCGCTGAAGGTAGCTTCCAGCCCGGCCACTCTGCAGATCGCAAGCCCTCATCTAGAGGCGGCCGAGTAGTTTCCTGCTCGGCTCATCCGCTGAAGGCAGCTTCCTGTCTAACCACTCTGCGGATCCCAAGCCCTCGTTTGGAGATGACCGAGTAGTTTCCTTCTCGGCTCATCCACCAAAGGCAGCTTCCTGCCCGGCTACTCTGCGGAAATCAAGTCATCATCTAGAGGCGGCCGAGTAGTTTCCTGCTTGGCCCTTTCAAGGTCAAGGCTTACCTACACTTGGCGTTCGCTCGATTTATATGCAGCGCACGATCGTCACCTCGACTCCGGGTGATGGTGGAGGCCGACCTACTTATACTTGTCGTTCGTTCGATTTATACGCGGCGCACAATCGTCACCTCGACTCCGGGTGATGGTGGACGTCGGCCTACCTATACTTGGCGTTCGCTCGATTTATACACGGCACACGATCGTCATCTCGACTCTGGGTGATGGTGGACGCCAGCCTACCTATACTTGGCGTTCGCTCGATTTATACGCGGCGCACGATCGTCACCTCGACTCCAGGTGATGGTGGACACCGGTTGTTCAGTCGAAAATATTGCACATTTGATGGAACATTTTCCTTATTTTTGTTAAGTACTTAAATGTGTTTATCGTAAATATGGAACATATGTGGGTTTATCTGCAAAATACTCTTTATCATATGTTCATACACTATACTTAATATTATGAAGAAAAATATATGCATATAATATTTTAGTAATTTAAATATGCTTATCATATCAAATATCCCTAATCAATATTCTTAAAATATTGTATCATATAAAATGATTAGGATAATATCTCAAAATAATAACATATATTACTAATACTATGAATTGAAATATTGTGCAGATATGAGCTCAGGTCTGGAGATCAAAATATCCGAGATGTCGGGAATGAAATCTGCCGATAAAGTTAAATCGAATCGTAAATCATAAACGGCAGAGACTCAGATGAAAATTTGAAGAATCCAGACATCACAATCATCTCCACGTGTCAACACTAAGAATCAAAAGAAATTTCATGATCTGATTTCACTAAACCGCCGCGGTTTAGCGACCAAAATAGCACATTTGCGGCTAAACCGCCGCGGTTTAGCGACCAAAATAGCATATTTGCGGCGGATCCGCGGCTCTTCTGTGGCCATACGATCTGAGATTTTTGGTGTGTGATCACAACAGCAAATCCTAACACATGGGATCTAGGATTTCTACTTCTAAGACTATTTAAAGAACCGAGAGCTTCATACGAAAAAAGGATCAATCTGAAGCGATCAAGTGGTCCACAGCGATCCACGAATCGAGAAGATCAATCGACGCATCATCTAGTTCCAACGAGAATAGAGATCAGGAGCATAAACTAGGGTTCTTGTACTCTAAATTCGACAGATTTGTAAATGATAGTTGATTAATAAAATGGTAGATCTTTAGTTTAATTCCTTGCATTTTACTTTCTGTATTACTTTTTGCATTTACATTATGATTTCCCTCTTCATCTTCTCTTCTATCTTAACCATGCAAGAGTTATTTCTCGCTTGATAGGGTTCGTAGGATTAGGGTAGATAAATAGATGATAAAATCTCTTGACTTCTTTAACATCTTTTAAAGTTTATAAACTTTAGCAAAATAAATGTTAACATTCTTATCGGGCGCGCTACCAATTTATTCATAGTCTCGACCGCGATTTGAGATTAGATTAACAGTTGTTTTGGTAAAGACTAGACATGAATAGTGGTTAATGAAAAGATAAGGTTTAAGAGTGGGAACCATATCCCTCCAAAACCCTAATCCGCATTCACCACTATCAATCTAGTTTTAAATTTATTTAAAAATAAAAGGAGTCATTTTTAATTAATCATCCATTACTACTAAATTCTATGAACCCTACAAGCCTCTTCTTCATAAATTCTACATCCGTGTTCAACATAGATCTAAAAACTATTCTCTCCATTTTCAATCAACTCGTCTAAAGCAAGTAAAAGGTTCGACGTTTCCCTGAGAACGACCCGTACTTATCGCGGCTAGCTATTAGCGACACCGTTATTGATTGCGGTTACTACTTTACTTTACAAAATACATCTTTTTAAAAAAACATCCAATCAAATGGCGCCGTTGCCGGGGAAAAAGTGCGTAATTTTTTTCTTGCTATTCGTGTTGAATTTTTATAAAATCCAGAAAACGTATTATAAAAGAGAACCAAAACCGCAGCTTGTATATTTAACGATTATTGTGTGAATTTTGCAAGGGTATCTGAAGTCACAGGAACGAGAAATTGAAGATTCGGAGATTTTTTACAAAGCCCAGAGGAGCAAAGGAGGCCACTTAAGAAAATTAGTTAAACGATTCCACCATAACGCCGCGGAACCGCGGCTCTGTGGTGGGTTCAGGTCGCCAAAATCCTCTGGTATCTTCTTCATATCTTTCTCTCTCCTCTAGAAATCCGATAATATAATTTTCTTTAGGATTCTTTGCTAAATATCGCCGCTAAAAAATCTTTTTGCGTGTTTTGATATTGGTTTGTTTTTTTGCATATTTCTTAAACGGACTTTAAGGGGCAAGACCAAAATTCAGATTAGGTGGGGATTTCATCACCCTTCTTAGGCCCCACAAATCACAAAATGAGCATCTGCATAACCCTATATTAATTAAAAAATATCTAGACCAAGACTCTAAGGACCGTCGCGCTCAATTAAGACAGAGGGGGTCGTGGGTAATCTATCGCTTATCTGCATTTCTCTTATGGTGTCTATGCAAGTGTGACTAAGGAAAGTGGTTACTTAATTAGGCCCGCTATTTTCGGTGATTCGTATAGCAGATACCTCCTACTTACCTGGTATTTACCTGGCCACAGGAGTGATAAAGAGGTGGTAGAGGATTGATCCTGCGACTTGTCCTTTGCAAGTCTAGGAGCGGTCTAGTGCTTGACCTAGGTGACCTTAGTTTTAGGGTTGATTGTGCATTTTGTGATTTGTCGAGTCAAGTCTCACATCCGACACTTTTTTAAAAAAACATTTTAAAATCGTTCTCACACACGCTGCCACGTGCGCTAAACCCGCTTAGTGCATGATCGACTGGACACAGGATTCTAGTATCCGTCTTGTCCGCGTTTCTGCTATCAACTCCGAAATCGGTACTTCTTCATCTTTTTTTTCCCCTCCACCCACCACATCGACCGAGATGGACGGTTCTCCACCAGATTTTACCAGCACACCCCTGCCACCACCCGTAGGTGCGCAGAATACACCGTGCATCTCTCTCCAAGAAAGATGCTACCAGATACGTAGTCACCATCCTACTTGTCTATCTATTCCACCAGCCAATAGAGATAATTTTGAAATTAAACCCCACTTCATCAACCTGTTGCCTAAATTTCACAGGCTTGAATCCGAATACACATACGTTTTTATAACCAAATTCGAAAACGTATGCGTAATGATGGGCACTACACAACTTTCTGTGGATGCTATGAGTCTTCTCCCTTTTACCTTGTGCGATCTAACAAAAAAATGGCTTTATAACACTGCCGCACACTCTATTGCCAAATGAGATGAATTCGTTATAGCATTCCTTAAGAAATTTTACCCAAATCATAAGACCGTCCGTGTTCAAAGCAAGATTAACCAGTTTACCCAACTTCCCAACGAACCATTTTGGAAATGTTTTGAACGGTTTAAAGATCTTCTTGTCCAATGCCCTCATCATGGAATCAATAGATAGGATCTTTGCCGAATTATATATGAGGGTGTTAATCCAGCGAAAAAACATATGCATGAAACCATTTGTCAATGCCATTTCATATCTAAAGACGATGATGAAGCTTGGCAATTCCTGGAAGATCTCACCGAACAAATCTTACAGTGGGAAAGCGTTAGACCAGCTTCATCTAGGGCAGATATCCATCAGCTCGATATTTCCATCGCAGTAAAAGCCGAAATGTCCGCAATGCAAAAGAAACTCGACGCTATCGAAAACAAATTCTCATCGGCCTCCCTAAACCAGGTTACGCTCCCCAAAACCTTGTGTGATTGCTGTTCCGACTCATCATATTTGACGAAAGAATATTCTTTGAATCCTCCGTTTCAAGGTCAAGAACAAACTAATGCTGCTTTTCAGCAACGACCTAGAAACGATCCTTATTCTTCCACATACAATCAGAGATGGAGGAATCATCCTAATTTTCCTTGGAACCAAAACCAAACTCAAAATCAAAATCCGTTCCCAAGCCAAAATAACTATCAAAGGCCTCATCCACAGCAACAACAACCACCACAACAGATTCAGCACCTCTTTCAACCGCAAACTTTTCAAAATCCGACCAACAACTCTACATCTTATAATAATTCTTTCCCAACGGCCGGTACCGAAAAATCCTCTGCACTCTAAAGAAACTTGGAAACGTTTATTAAACATTCCACGCAAACGACGGCTAATTTAATATTTTCTATCCAAACGTTAGTGCAGCACACCACTTCCTACAGTGAAAGCATAAAATCGACAAAAATACAACTTGCACAGTTAAATGCCGCGATGAGTGAGAGAGTGAAAGGGAAACTTCCATCTCAACCTCTATCGAATCCTGGCCACTCAAAAAGTCATAATGTGAGTATCGTAACCACGTTGAGATCGGGAAGAGTGCTGAACAATCAAGTCGATGAACAGGTTGATGATGTTGAATCAGATAGAACCCCGGTTTCTTCTTCTAACCTTAATTCGTCTAGCCCACTATCTTCTTCTAAGCCTATTCTCCATTTTCCACTAGGCTCAAAACCTCCGCCCACTCCCTTGAGTCAACCTAAAACGATTCCAACTCCAAACCTGGGATCGATTCCATCCCCACAAACTTCTCCTCCAATGTTGGACCCAACCCTTATTGATAATGCTCCTTTTCCCAACAGGTTGAAGGCCAACAAACCTAATGCAAAAATGGAGAAGATTGTGTAAATGTTTAAGCAAGTTAACATAAATATTCCTCTCCTAAATACTATTCAACAAGTTCCATCTTATGCGAAAATCCTTAAGGACTTGTGCACTAGGAAGAGAAAAACTCAAGTGACAAAAAAGATGTCCTTAACTAGCAATGTGAGCACGACTTTTACCCAACAATTGCCTAAGAAACGTAAGGACCCCGGTTGTCCTACAATATCTATAACTATTGGGGGTAAAAGCATCAATCGTTCTCTACTTGACCTAGGCGCTAGTGTTAACTTGCTCCCGTATTTTGTCTATGAGCAACTAGGTACTGGAGAGTTGAAACATGTACACTGCACTCTCCACATGGCCGATCGATCTATCACCCAACCTAGGGGTGAGCTATAGGAAGTGTTAATCAAAGTCGGGGAATTTATATTCCCTGTAGACCTTATTGTTTTAGATGCACAGCCTGTGGCGAACCCATGAAACCAAATTCTGGTGATTCTCGGTCGGCCTTCTCTAGCAACTTCCAATGCTGTAATTAATTGTCGTAACGGTTCTATGAACTTATCCTTCGGGAAGATGACAATTGAGCTTAATATTTACAAGCTAGGAAGTCAACCATCTGAACCTTCTGCTCATCTAATCGAAATCTGTTCTGTCAACGAGATAGCTTCCGACAGCTGCGAAGTTGAGGGACTTTGCGACAATGATCTCGACGACACTAGTATGTCATTATTTGATCTAGCAAATTACTATACTAGTGAGGAGACCTTTGACGAGTCCACCCCCGAGTTCGAATCCTTTGACTCGTTGTAAAAGTCAGTTGAGCTTTCCGAGTCAATATCCTACGCTAGTTATGAACCTCTTAGGGAGTCCGAGTATAATTCCTCTACTCTACCTTCTATCGTCTCTCCACCGATACTAAATCTCAAGCCGCTATCTTCTCATCTTAAATATGTATATTTAGGTGAGAATGAGTCTTTACCCGTGATCATATCCGCTTCTCCAGTTTTAGAGAAAGAGAGCGCTCTTTTGTCGGTCTTGATATCAAATCGCCAAGTTTTTGGTTGGACAATAGCGGACATCAAAGGGATTAGTCTCTTAATTGTTGAACATCATATACATTTGATGGATGAAACCAAACCAATCCAAGACCCATAAAGACGATTGAATCCCGTCATGAAGGAGGCGGTAAAGAAAGAAATCGTCAAGTGCCTAGATAGTGGCATAATTTACCCAATATCTGATAGCCAATGGATAAGTTCTATTCATGTAGTCTCTAAAAAGTCTGGCATCACGGTCATAACTAATGAGACTAATGAGTTGATCCAAACACGCACCCAAACTGGGTGGCGGGTATGTATTGATTATAGAAAACTCAATGCCGCAACGAGGAAAGTTCACTTCCCTCTACCTTTCATTGACCAGATATTAGAACGGTTAGCCGGGCATGAATACTACTGTTTCTTGGACGGATACTCCGACTATAACCAGATCCCCATCGCCGAAGAGGATCAAGATAAGACAACATTTACTTGTCCTTTCAGTACTTTTGCTTATAGACGCATACCCTTTGGGTTATGCAATGCTCCCGTTGCATTTCAGCGGTGTATGATGGAGATATTCTCGGACATGGTCGAGAATTTTCTGGAGATATTTATGGACGATTTCTCCATATTTGGGGACTCCTTGGAGGAATGCCTACGTCATTTTGACACTGTTCTTACCCGCTGTAAGGATAAGAATTTAACTTTGAATTGGGAAAAATGCCATTTCATGGTTCAAGAAGATATAGTTCTTGAGCATATCATTTCACGAAAAGGCATGGAGGTAGACATAGCTAAAATAGATGCCATCCATAACCTTCCTCCTCCCAAATGCGTCAAACATGTACGATCTTTCCTTGGTCATGCAGGATTTTATAGGAGATTCATTAAGGACTTTAGCAAAATTGCTAGACCCTTGACTCTTTTCTTGGCTAAAGATACAACATTTCACTTCGATTCGGATTGCGAGGCTGCTTTTGAATCACTTAAAAGTTCCCTCACTACAGCCCCCGTTCTGTCATCTCCGGATTGGAACCACCCTTTCAAGCTTATGTGTGATGCATCAGATTTTTTTATTGGTGCAGTCTTAGGACAGCACATTGATAAGATACCACATGTAATTTACTATGCAGGTAGGACCTTGAACGATGCCCAAATTAATTATACAACTACCGAGAAAGAACTCTTGGCAGTTGTGTTTGCATTAGAAAAATTCAGGCCCTACTTGATTGGCTCACCTGAAGTGGTTTACACCGATCACTCCGCCCTACGACATATTTTATCAAAGAAAGATGCTAAAGCCAGGCTTATACGTTGGATCCTGTTGTTACAAGAGTTTGATCTTGTCATACGAGACAAAAGTGGATGTGAAAACGTAGTAGCCGACCATCTTTCACGCATCTCTTCTTCATCAACATTGACCGTGCCAATAAACGAATCCTTTCCAGACGAACAGCTCTTGACCGTATCCTGCGAATCTTGATTCGTGGATATTGTGAATTATCTAGCAATGGGACTTATACCTAGCGATTGGTCGAAATAAGACAATCATCGATTTCTATCCCAAGTAAAACATTTTTACTGGGATGAACCCTATTTGTTTAAGTATTGTCCCGATCAAATCATTCGCCGATGTGTCCCCGATGATGAATTCAAGAGTGTATTGTCTTCCTGCCATGATCAGGGATGTGACGGTCACTTTGGTCCACGTAAAATGGCGAGAAAGTTTTGCAATATGGCTTTTATTGGCCAACATTATTTAAAGATGCATATGATCATTGCAAACCTTGTCCTCGGTGTCAACACATGGGTCAGATTTCACGGATAAATGAGATGTCGCTCCAACTTATCTTGGTTGTGGAGATATTTGACGTTTGGGGAATTGATTTTATAGGCCCTTTTCCCAACTCTTTTGAGAATTTATACATCTTGCTTGCGGTTGATTATGTCTCTAAATGGGTGGAAGCAGTACCGTGTCGTACTAATGACAACAAGGTTGTTATTAAGTTCCTTAAAGAAAATATCTTTTCGCGATTTGGACACCCTCATGCTATAATTAGCGACAACGGGACGCATTTCTGTAATCGGTCTTTCGAGATTTTGATGCGGAAATATTCAATCAACCATAAGTTTTCTACGCCCTATCATCCCCTAACGAGCGGGCAAGCTGAGATCTCCAATCGAAAGATCAAACAAATTTTGGAGAAAACGGTTTCTAAGAACCGTAAAGATTAGTCCACCAAATTGACGGATGCTCTTTGGGCATTCCACACCGCTTATAAAACCGATCTTGGTATGTCTCCATACAGACTTATGTTTGGAAAGGCTTGCCGCCTTCCTGTCGAGATCGAACATAAAGAAAGGTGGATTATTAAAGAGCTTAACTTTGATTTTGATCAAACCTGCAGCTATCGGAAGCTGCAATTAAATGAGCTAAGCAAACTCCGTGATAAAGCTTACGATAATGCGGTTATAGTAAAAAAAAACGGGCTAAAGTATTCCACGACAAAAACCTTTTTAGAAAATCTTTCACACCGGGACAATAAGTCCTTCTTTACGATTCTCGTCTCCACCTTCATCCGGGTAAGCTTAAATCTCGTTGGAAAGGACCTTTCATGGTGCGGTATGTGTACCCGCCAGGGGCAGTGGATATTGAAAATGTTAAAAACGGTTCTATTTTTAAAGTAAATGGGCATAGATTAAAACCGTATTTTTCCGCTGACCCAGCAGAGGAGCTCTTGTTTTTACAGGAGCCGCTTTATCATAACTAATTTTCCTTCGCCTCACCTCCATGTTTCGATAACAATGTTTAATCTAAGAATGGAGGTGGGTGGGTTAAGATATAACTGAATATTTGTGCGTGCCAAAGAACAAGTTTGGGGGTAGTTTTCATTTAATTATTATTTCACCCCTATTATTTTCCTCCCAAGTATACAAGTCTTTATGCTTAAAGAACAACATCAGTGAGGACACTGCTGAAAACAACTTTGGAGGGAGGTTTGTATTTACTGATATGACATTTGGCATAAAGCACTATATATAAAAAAAAATTAGATGAATGTATGAAATTTTTTTTATTGATAATGAAATTTTGAAAATGAAATATTACATATGAAAGATAGGAATAGTTTGAGAAAAGTAAGAAAGTTAGATATTTTCTTAAACGAAGGTAGTAATAAGTAGTCATGAGCCGTTGTCCCAAGGGTTAGTAAGATAAAGGGAATCACTAATCTGAGTCTGAAAAATAGTTCATATTCTTGAGTCCAAACATCTGAACGTTAATACTCTACTATACGCACTTGCACACATCTTGAAACTTGGGATGGTAGAGAATATCTTGAAATGCTTTTGTCCAAAAGCCTTAGTATGGAGAAAAATAAATATATAAACAAAAATATAAATATAAAAAAATGGTGAAGAAAAATGAACACTGGTTTTGTAATTACTTAAGGCAGCATAAAAAAATATAGCGAGGGTGGTTTATCACCTGGTGCCTTAAACCGACTGGTTTGGGAAACACTGCTAAGCCTTAGGTGTTACAAGACGGGGAAGTTGCTAATTACGCCTAAATAAGTGAGCACATTTGGTAATCGGTCGGTTAGTGCCTCAAGAAATATTAACGGCCATATGAAGAATGTGTGAGTAATTCCATCGAAACCGACTAAAAAATACTAAGCAAGATGGACAAGAGTATAATAGGTTGAATTGAATTCTCTAAGTGTAGGGATGTCTTTTACACACACATAGGGGTATATGATCGATATTTGGAAGAAAGGTAGGGAGGAAGACTATAGGCGATGTTTTATTGAGGGATGATATGATTTCCGATATCTTTTCATGACCATTAAGATAGGCCTCATGGCAACCAAAAAGCTAGTGTAGTTGGAAACTCTTCTTTTCAAGTTCTTTCTTTTATATGATCCTTATCTTCTTTCTTTTATTATGAGATTTTGTGGATGTAATCCGCTGAAAACCCTCAGGAGAAAACACTCCTCCTACTATGGACACCTAGAGGTTTAAAGGCTTGTTGCACGTGCTCAGTGCAATCGTGATTGCCTACGAAAGTGTGCTAGGTTTTTCTTTTTCTTTTTCTCCCTCTCTTGAATAACTAGTTTGCTCGAGACGATCAAAATTAAGTTTGGGAGTATTTGTTCAGTCAAAAATATTGCACATTTGATGGACCATTTTCCTTACTTTTGTTAAGTACTTAAAGGTGTTTATCGTAAATATGGAACATATATGGGTTTATCTGCAAAATACTCTTTATCATATGTTCATACACTATACTTAATATTATGAAGGAAAATATATGCATATAATATTTATATAATATTTTAGTAATTTAAATATGCTTATCATATCAAATATCCCTAATCAATATTCTTAAAATATTGTATCATATAAAATGATTAGGATAATATCTCAAAATAATTACAAATATTACTAATACTATGAATTGAGATATTGTGCGGATATGAGCTCAGGTCTGGAGATCGAAATATTCGAGATGTCGGGAATGAAATTTGCCGATAAAGTTAAATCGAACCGTAAATCATAAACGACAGAGACTCAGATGAAGATTTGAAGAATCCATACATCAGAATGATCTCCACGTGTCAACACCAAGCATAAGAAGAAATTTCATGATCTGATTTCACTAAACCACCGCGGTTTAGCGGCCAAAATGGCACATTTGCGGCGGATCCGCGGCGCTTTTGTGGCCGTAGGATCTGAGATTTTTGTTGTGTGATCACAAAAACAAATCCTAACACATGGGATTTAGGATTTCTACTTCTAAGACTATTTAAAGAACCGAGAGCTTCATACGAGAAAAGGATCAATTCGAAGTGATCAAGAGGTCCACAGTGATCCACGAATCCAGGAGATCAATCGACGCATCATCTACTTCCAACGAGAACAGAGATCGGGAGCATAAACTAGGGTTCTTGTACTCTAAATTCGACGGATTTGTAAATGATAGTTGATTAATAAAAAGGTAGATTTTTAGTTTAATTCTTTGCATTTTACTTTCTGCATTTACATTATGATCTCCCTCTTCATCTTCTTTTTTATCTCAACCATGCGTGAGTAATTTCTCGCTTGATAGGGTTTGTAGGATTAGAGTAGATCCATGAATGATAAAATTCTTAATTTCTTTTACATCTTTTAAATTTTATAAACTTTAGCTAAATAAATGTTAACATCCTTATCGGGCGCGCTACCAATTTATTGATAGTCTCGACCGCGATTTGATATTAGATTAACAATTGTTTTGGTAAAGGCTAGACATGAATAGAGGTCAATGAAAAGATAAGGGTTAAGAGTGGGAACCATATTCCCTCCAAAACGCTAATCTGCATTCACCACTATCAATCTAGTTTTAAATCTATTGATAAATAAAAAGAGTCGTCTTTAATTAATCATCCAATCCTACTAAATTCTATGAACCCTACAAGTCTCTTCTTCATAAATTCTACATTCGTGTTCAACATATATCTAAAAACCATTCTCCCTATTTTTAATCAACTCGTCTAAAGCAAGTAAAAGGTTCGACGTTTCCCTGAGGATGACCCGTACTCATCGCGGCAAGCTACTAGCAACACAGTTATTGATTGTGGTTACTACTTTACTTTACAAAATACATCTTTTAAAAAAACATCTAATCACCAGTCTACCTACGCTTCGCTTTCGCTAGCTCTTACGTCACGCTCGCCCAGCACTCAACACTCAACTTTGCACATACTGGACGTCTGCTGGACACCGACTTATCTACACTTGCAAAATATAAAAATAAAAGGGAAACACTCTATAAACAAGCTAAAAACGCTTTATTTATATTCAATACTATGTGCAAGGTACTATGGGCTCCCCAGCCTTACAAAATGCCCGGAGGCTTACAAAATTTGGTAACCAAAACAGGGGTAGCTCAAACTGCCTTCTCTGCCTCCGCTTCCCCTTGATCAGCGCTTCCGTCTGTGGCTACGATGGCAACCTCCGGCTCGGCGCTTCCGCCCACTGCCTTGCCTCCTCCGGCCGGCTCGGCACCGCCCCTCTGTGGCGCTTCCTCAGCAAGGGGATACCTAGCGCGAATCACCTGATCATCGAACCTGGGCATGGCTTCCTTGATGGCATCGAGGGTATTGTGCCACCCGACGGCCGTGGAGTCGGGAAGGTCGAGGTAGACCTGGTCGGAAGTCTTATACTCCTCCAGGGCCCTTTCTGCTCTGCTCTCCGCAAACTTCGCCGCCTCGCAAGAGCCCGAGCATCCCGTTTAAACGAGTCCCTCTGCCTCTTTATGACATTGAAGAGCCTATTGACCTCCCCAATCTGGGCCTGGATAACTCGGTAAGATTCGGTCAGAAGCCGATGGGACTCTTGCAGTTTAGCGACCGTCAGGCTCTCCGTGACCAACCTCGAGTCGAGAAGGGCAGCCTTTTCTTCCGCCTGTCGCAGCTGGACGAGGAGCTCTTCTTCTCGCGAAGAAGATTCGCCCGCCTTCTTCATCACCGGGGCCACCTCTTCGGACTCCATTGCAGCGAGGAGGGTGCGAAGTTGGAGGACCTGGGGAAAACGGGAGCCCTGTTAGGAGCTAAAATAGAGTAAAAAACGGTTGGAGAAATTCTTGGAGAGTTACCGACCTAAACAGCCTGCTAAGCTATACCGCCACTTGGGCCTTCATGGTGCCTCGGGGGATCTTGGTCCCCGCTGCCTTTTCCATGTCCGCCAGTAAACTGTCGGCCACAGAGAGTCCCGAAGGAACCTCGATGCAGAAGTCGCCCTCCTGCATCTGAATCCCGGCCAGGGGTGGCCGAGAAACCACCCTTTTCTGCCTCTTGAGTTGGGACTCGGCAGGGGGCGACACCTCCGTCCTAGCCCGAAGCACCGGATCCCGCGCTTGCTTCTGCCCTCCCCCGCGGCGTTCCTCCGAAACGGGGGTACTACGGAAGCCTTGGCCGAAGGTGCTTGCCGGGGTCCCACGCCCGAAGCAGGCCCGGACGAGCTTGCGGCTCCGCCCTTCCTCCCCTGGGCCTTAGCGGACATAATCTTCGAGTGATTCATCATCTCTGCGAGCTACATATAAGAAAAAGATCAGCGACCAAAAATAGCAACATAAGAAATAGATCGGCAAAAGCCCTAACTTACCCACAAAGCGCATGGGACTGAGTCCCTCCAAGCTCAAAACCTGCTCGGAAAGCAGGACATCAGCCCGCTAGATCGGTTCCCGCTGAGACACCACTCTTGCCTCTGGGGGATTCGACGGCCTAACTCTAAGACAATCGGCCCTATACCACTTGACAGGCACAGGCCAATCCTCACTCTCCGGTGGCCCGATAAAGACAAACTTCTCCTTCCAATCGCGGATGGAAGAAGGGACAACCACTACCTCCGACCCGGTCGCCCTACCCATATATTTTTTAAATGAAAGGTACACCCAGCTCAGTTCTTCCTTACTGATACCGGAGTGATTTTTATAGCAAAGAAAGAAGAAGAGAAGGCTCAAATCAAAGGGGATCCAATCAATTTTCAACCGGACCAGAAACCTGAGGAGGATTCTCCATGAATTCGGATCTAGCTGGCCCGGAGAGAGACAAAAACAATGGAGTACGGAACAAACTTCGGGCGAGAAGGGCAGATGCATCCCTGTCCGGAACGCTTCCAAGTACAGAGTAATCTCTTTGCCCTGCAACTGGTCTACCCGCTCGCCCTCCCTGGCCAAACGGAGTGAATAGCCAGAGGGGATCTGAAAACAAACCCGGATGTGGGAAAGCTTATCTAGACGGTTCAAAACTAAGGGTGCATCGCGGGTATTCCCAATGCACACCTTGGGGGCCCTTTTCGCTCCCCGATAACGAGAGACGAAGGCATCGTTCCCCCTGGGGCGAGCCCGACACAGAAGACGAAGATGAAGATGAAGAAGAAGAAGAACTCTCTCGGCTGTCGAAAGCCGAGAAGGAAGAAGACCCGCTGGGCTCGGCTTCAGAAGCTGAAGCCTCAGCCTCCGACTCAACCCCTGCTACATCAATAAATATTTCGGAGGAAGACATCTAACCTGATTCAAGAAAGGTTTGGCTGAGGAAAGTTTTGTTAGCTGAAGTTCCGACCTAAGCGGCTGTGCACCGGGCAATCTTTAGACGACAAGAGACGGCTAGGGTAAAGTATCGGCCGTAGGATGACCCCCCTATTTATACACTCAGCTAGAAGGCACCCAACGGCCTAAATCCGTTCCCGCCAAAACGAAGCGTCACACCAAGCGGCCACCGGGACTCTACATAGCGACCGGCCATTGGACACGTCCCCTCTCGCCAGGGTTCGGGTGACAGCCCCTCACGTCCCGCCACCCAGTGGTGGACATGTGGCACGTAGTCCAACCAACCGAGTGAGCGAAACGGCGCCCCCTTTTAAAGCGCAATGATTTTACTGACACGTTGACGTCGCCAAAGATACGCACGGGAACTGAGGCGCTTTGTGAGCTGCCACGTGCATCCAGGGATTCAAGATGAGTAGTTGCAAAATGTCGCATCTTCGTCGGACAACCCATTGCAGGGGAATCTTAGGCTGCATTGTTAAAAACCAGGCTTTCCACTCTCGACCCTAACCCATAAATAGGTCAGGGCAAGAGTGGGGGGCTAATGATGAGGTTCATTAACGCGAATTCCCCAGATTACGACATATGGCAGATGACGTGTCGTTTACATAAGCCCACTAGATTTCTGGAGGCTACGGAGGGAGAATTAGTATGGTGCATTGGGGACCTTCCTCGGCATCTCGTCTCTGAGGTTGCATTCGACCTTTCGGAAACCTCCCTGGAGTACCTTCCCTATGCAATTAGCAACCAGCCAACAACTCGCTCCCGAGCAATCTGGCATCCAAGCTTTTACTAACTCTTCGCTCGTCTCCGAGCTACCCACCGAGCCAAACTTCCTTGGCTCCCCTGTTCAACCGAGAGCACGGAGTCTAAGCGTCCCCATAACGGCTCCGTATATCTCGCCAAAGCGAGATCTCCGCCGCTCCACGTCCCACGCTGGCACGTCCTTCCATTAACGAGCGCATCCCGCTATTAATGGACGTATCCCGCCATCTACGCGAACGTGCCTCGGGGGCGTAACAGACGGCGAGAATCTCACGTCGGTTCACCTCATGCGACCGCTATAAAACCCCCTCCACCAGACGACTCAGGTAACTCGAATTCATTACAATACGCCGATGCCCTGCCATTATTTCTCAGTAGTTACTTGATCGTCGGAGGGTCCTACGGTGGTTTCCCATCCCGAAACTTCTCTTGCAGGTAGCACGGCGTCAACAACCCATTGAAATCCACACATTCAATTCTCATTCCCAATTTCAACCTTTCAGCACAGCTTGTATCAGATTCGACGGAGGACAACATCTGAGGGAGATTCCGACCTCCATCGGATTGTCTATGAAAACTGAAAAAAGGGGCCATTTATTACTTTCAAATACACATAAAATATCTAGAATTCGAATTTCTATTTTCGAACTGATTGGTAATTAAGGATTTAGGCATCTTTCCCAATGAAATTTTAATTTCAGATGCACACATATTGTTGAAAACTAATTCTGATTAAATCGGAATAAAGTTACGTTTGCTATCTGAATAGTATGGTTGGAGGTAATTTATTTTTAGTTCGGAAAATATTGAGACATGCACGGTACGTACGTAGTCATTTAGAATATGACTAACATGTTTTCTTTCCTTCTTATCTTTTTGAGATATGCGCTGCAAATTAGATAGCAAAAATTTCCGTTTCTTTTTGGTTAAAGTTTGAGAGCGCAATAACTAGTCAGATCGTCTTCAGATCCTTGAGTGCACAGCGTGAAGGCTTAGCTTGAATGGGATTTCCTTGTGTCCATGTGCCATAATCTTTGATGCATCAATTGGGAAGGCGGGAATTTATCTTAAAGACGGTGTCGATTTGACGTGTCTCAATAAGATCCTCACTCTTATTATTAATCTAATTTCGGTTTATTTTAATTTCAGATTTTATTTGCATCCATGTTCCTACAGAAACACCTTAGGCTATGCTTGGTACATGAAATGGAAGATTATCGGGAATCCTCGCATTCCTGAAAATGGGATAACCCGACATCTAATTTCAAAGAATTTTGCATTAGCGTGATTGGTATATTTTAATCATTCCCAATAATATATGTATGTACAACCATCGATTGACGGTGAGGCCGGCGTGACCGATCTGCGGCGGGCTGGCGATTGGCCGGCAACGGCCGGTCGGCGGACAACCGGCAACTAACTACGGTCGGCCAACGGAGAACGTCTGATAGACGGCGAGCTAGTGAATGGGGACAATGGTCGGTCGGCAGACAACCGGTGACTAACTACGATCAACCGGCAGCGAGCCGGACTGCGGATGAACAATCGGTGATGACCAGCGGCCGGCCGGCCGGTGAACGATCGCGATGACGGTGGGCGGTGGGGACGGTCGGCCGGCCGGCGGATGGCGAGAGAAGCCTACGGTGGATGGTCATGGCTCATTCATATTAGAATGGAATATTTCGTTGTAATCTAAAATGGACATATGTTTTGGGGGAAATAGGATTGCCAATAAATTGGGTCATTCGATTACCATTGTAATTCTATATTTCCGAAAATATCTTTTACATCTAAATAAACATAAATAAACAAAAATGGTAATATTTCATGTTAATTTAAAATTACTCCCTGTGTGCAATTAATTGGACTATGCTCGGCTGACACGATTACCATGATCTCGACAAAGAAGAATAAAGATATTTATCTTTGAAATTGGTCAACGAGTTGCTATAAATTAAGAACAGCTAGGAAAATTTTGAATGAGGAAAATTCTAATAACATGATATTGACCACCACGTTCAACTTTACACTTGCAACAAAACTTATTTTCAATGAAAAGAGAGGTCTGTGATGCAATAAAAGGTACGTGCGAAATATATTAATTATGGTTTTGATTGAAAAGAGATAAGAGATAAGAGATAAAGAGATTAGAATGAAAAAGTATTCTTTATGCCTTCGGGCTTTGGCTCTTTTAAGTCGTTTACATCACAAAATATAAATGTTTGGTTTGGTTTTTGTTCCTTCCCCAAATAGATTACAAAACCATGTGAAAGATTACAAGGTGCCATTTTTTTATGAGAAATATTTTAACTACACGCAACTGATCGTTATCCATATGTATCCAAATAATAAAAGGGTTGAATCACACGTCATCTAAATATTAACACGTGTATTTCCCTTGTACATACAGATATAGGTCAATAATTAACAGGAATGTGTCTCTTCTATCTTTTATCAATTATTTTCATCATTCTGAATAGGTATATATTCATATCTTCAGCAAACAAACAAAAATTTTAAGGGCTTTTGGAGTTGAATATCATCCAAATAATAAAGAATTGAGAAGATATATATAAATGAAATTAATTGAGATAATACATAAAACCAAGCTTGCTATGTACCAAATATCTAGCCCAACAAAAATGGTTGAATCGTTAAAGATTATAACTGAGTAGAATCATTAATGTAATATGTACATGTACGGTTTAAACATGTGAATATTCATATAGGTAAAATATATGGAATTCAACACCTAAATTAATTACAACTTGGAGTCGAAGAAAGAACTCCGAAAGTGGGCACCATACTTGAACATTTCCCAGGCCTACCAGCCATTAAACTTGTAACATTGATGCAGCAGCAATATCTATAACCAGTTATGTTTCTTTTTTTAGTTAATTAATGAATGTAGATTGATTTATATCGATAACATCTTTTTTGTCCTTCTTGTTATATATAGTCGATAAGCCCTTTCTTAATGTTTTTATTTTCATCAATTAATTAATTTAGAGGTCAGTTACCCCACCCTAACTTTTTCTCCACAGAAAAATAATGAACATAGCTCCAAAGTATCTTGCATAGGACTCTAGAAAGCTTATATTTGTTCTTCCTATCTATATATATGGATAATAATTATAAAGAAACAGCACATGATCCATTGCATCCAAATGTAAAGTCAACTTGAGCAAAGCTACAGAGAACATATTGATTTTCTCTAATATCTCACCAATAACAAAAAACCCAAAAAAATGTGCCTGACAAATTGCAAAATTTGATTTATCTAAAATCAATCTTATTTAGCTTAATCCATATATGATAATTAGAACATAAAAGTCTTATTTTATATACCTCTCTATCGAGAGGCAACAAGTTTATGATGAATGAAATGCTAACTAGGTTTGATGATGAAATCATTCGAAAATCATTTTGGCTAGACATGCATAAACTTGAGTATAAGTATATATGTTTGTTTCTGAGTTTACATTCAACCCGTTTTAAATAAATAACGTTCATCAATAAATAACGTTCATCCAGACGCTAATCTAAATCCGAATTAAACCTAAAAATACAACTTTTCACTTTTTTGATGTAAATGATTTTTTTGCTATTAATATGCTATTGAGGTGGGCTATTGTCACGCCCCGCTTCCCAAAATACGGAAAACGAGGGGTTGACAAAACCAGCCATGCTCCTACGGTCAAGAAAATATACTGCCGTAGTCACACTTCGGCTTCTAGCTTTACGTGGTAATCAATAATCAATGCACAGGTAATGAGAAATGCAGTCACTAAATCAAAACAAATACAAAAGAACAACCAGATGGAGATCAAGAGAGTATAGTCCTGGGTCGCTGATCAAGATGTCCGCGATGTCCTCGAGGTACGTCAGGTCCTGGTCCAAGCTAGATCCACTTCTCACTCTGAGCATGCATACTCAGGTCGTCAGAGCGACACGATAGCAATATATATATAGATAGATAGATACAAATGTAAACTCGTGCAATAATAATGAATGTGAAACAGTAATCATGGAATAATGACATAAGCATGAAGTAGCCAATACAGATAGCTAATAGAGCAGGTAAACAGTAAAATAGTAAATAGCATGGCAGGTATGTTGAATCGGTAAGCAATGCATGTCAATGTCACTAACCCTATCAGTCTCGAAGTCTCACTGTACAGGTCGCTAAACCTATCGTCAGTCCAAATGTGAGAGTCAACCACTCGTGAGTATCCCCCACCCAAGGGTAGGACCCAAGGACAAGGGAACACGGGTCCGAGTCGCTCGCTAATAATTAGTAATATCCCCATATATCTCCAGAATCGCTGTATGTGCCGGCATGGGACTCCCGAGATTCTGTTGAACTCACACTCAAACTACCCCACACCTCGTGGTCTACATCAAACGCCAACCATAAACTCAAATACCCGTTGGTTCATGACAAGTCTACGTGAGAACTGGAGACAGGATCTCCATCAAGCATGTCTCGACTGATACCCAAGATAAATGGACAGTGTTTGGTGCCTTACCTATGACACCCATATAAATGCTTCCATAATTGTCACATACCAATTATAGTTACACTTATACATGTACCATAGACGTCGACAATGCAATATATCGATAGGGTCCGCTGATTGTGTACAAGTACGTGTCACTTTCACTTATCCATTCATGCTTAAACACTCACGTACTTGCCATAATCGAACACTAATACCTAACACACTGAGTAATGCACATGATCACTAGGTTACCAATACAATGACATCTATATAATGTGATGAGAATACAATAATTAAGGCATGATTAAAATATCATCAATCGGTGTCCTACCACTTGCATAATTTATCATAAATCATACATGCAAAATTTAGCGAAATAATAAAAAGGGGGTAAGCAGTATGTTTAATTATATATCCATAAAAATTGGTTTCACGTCAATCGGGTTTCAGGATCGCTAGATATGGCCATTTCATTTTAAGCGTTCACTGCTGGAAATCCGGTTTCAGAATCGGAAATCCATTTCGTAACGCATTTTAATCCCAGTTGGGATCATAATTATGTTAGTGTATATGCCCTAGAGGCCATTACTGTATCATACTAGTTTGTATATTACTTAATGGAAGCTTGGGATATTCACAGTTGTATAAACAATCTTGCTCAAAATGGTAGTATGCTACTTGGTTTGTTTCTACTTCAATGTGTACATGTGTTTATTTTATTATATCACCTATACACATTAGTGGAGCCCTTAGGATCTTTGCTTGATTACCAGCGTTGTGATGGCAGTCACACTCGTGGGGCTGGGTAATCCATAAGCACATCCTTATACAGGTCCCTAGTCGCAGGACTATCGAGACAGGGCATCGATACTCCGAAATAGACTAGCGTATGCGCTTCTCATCCCAGCAGGGGAGACGGTCTGTCCCACAGCCGTCAGTACGTCGTACTTGAGATAGTATGCGGGTGCTCGTTAGGTTACGAGTACACTGGACAGGACTCGTCGGGAACTGATTGGTTGGTATTATACCTATCGTCAGTTATCAGTTCCCAGGTGACATGAGTACAGCTTAGTCCGCTGACTTGACACTGTCACTTCGCCTCGAGTGTGTTCCCACTGCACTTTGATTACTACCCTACCACGGCTCAAAGGAGTCGTGCAAACAGGTAGTAGTTGGGTGCAGTCCCGAAGCACTTGGAGGCAGTGACGGTTAGACAGGATTCGTCTTTCCCGGTATTGGGGGTTGACATCGCGCTATGTCTAGGAGAGCCATTACACGAGTAGTCCCTGGCCAGGGCAAGCGAGATATACTAGTAGGTTTTCAGTGCTATCTCAGGGTGTTTTGGGCTTCACTCCGGCACGACTTGTACCGCTATTAGGGGACTGACGTTTACCGCCCCCTAGGCCCGTCATGCGATGTATCAGACGAACAGACCGGACTGTACGGAGACTGTCACATTCAGGCTCAGTAGGAGTTCAGATGGGTTTCACCTCGTCAGTCTTCTTGTCGGCATCTACCTGGGGACCGTTACGCACAGCTAGTGCCGCTTGCGGTCTGTGGTTAAACCCACTGCCAGCGTAGTGTCGAGTCTTTAGAGTCCCACACAGAAAGCTATTCGCCTTTAGGCAAAAGAGTAGAGGTCGCATGGTTTTGCGACAGGGTTCGGTCACATCTGTGCACTTGTGCACGTTTAGTGTCCGGACAATTAACACTAGCGGGCTTTGGTTTAAGCCAGATCCTAGTGTACATTTTGGGATTGATTTTATCTCGTATGTATTCGTGTTCCTCGGAACGCGGATGCGGGTGTGTATGCACAGTTGACAGAGAGACAGAGGCAGAGGATTCTCATTAGGGTTGTTGACTGTTGACCATTGACTTTTTGCTAAACCCTAATGAGAATATGATATATGATTAACAATAATATTAATTAAGTATTATGGTGACATGGATGTTGAGGGGTTGACTTTGTTGACTTGTTGACTTGTTGACTTTGTTGACCGGTTGACTAGGTTGGACTAATTGACCATCATGATGACAATGGCTATCATTTCATGGCAAACACTTTTGCTTGCTTGTTTCTCTTGTGCAAAATGAGTGCATGAAATGATATGGCTATTGTAGCTTAAACCATCACATAATACTTGATTGCTATGATTTGTTATGATGGTTTTGGATTATGAGAGAAAAGTCTTGCTCATTCTATCATTTCCATTCTCTCTCTTGGCTTGAGCTCTCATCATCTTCCTCTTGCTCTCTCTCTTTCTCTAGTCTATAGTTCACTTGTCTCATGTGTTGAGAAGCAAGAACCATAGAGAAAAATCCCAACACACTCTCCTCTACTCACTCTAGTTCACAAGGTTTAGCAAACCGAGTGAACTAGTTTCTTCAAAGTTCGAAGAAGAAGCCAAAGGTAGAAGCTTTCGGGTGGATCGATCTTCGGCGCAAGGAGACGACGGGGTGAAGCCGATCCGTACACCATCGAAGCTTGAAGACGAAGGAGTTCAAGAAAAGAAAGGTATAACCCCCTAACCGAGTAGTTAACAACTCCTAGTTAGGTTGTTAGATAGATAGTTTAACAAAGATCCGTTTTGAGTCCATGTTATCGTCTCTAGAAAATTGTTTTTCATCTAATTCCGCAAGCCCGTAAGTACCGAGAGAGATAGCATGGACTTACAGTGGTATCAGAGCCTTGTTAAACACTACCTAACATGTTAGCATAGTAACTAGAAATTCGATCGGAGAAAAAGTCGCGAAATACACCCGGATTTCATGTTTACTATCGATTTTTAAAGTTCTGTAAAAATTATAAATCATGCTTCAAAAATCGACTCAGGGTTTTTATAGTGCACTGAAGAAAAACGATCAAGAGATCTCATCAAAGCGCCGCGGAAACGCGGCAAGAGCTTGCTCTTGCCGCGGTTCCGCGGCCGATTGAACTCCTCTGTAGATTTTCTTCACTGCAGTATAATTAGTGGGGTATTTTGGGAATTTTGGTATATGTTTTTTCAGCCCAGATTTTTCAGAAAGAAAAATTTGTTTTTGGGGCTTTAAAAACCGTATTTTGATCGAGTTTCTAAACACTAAGGCTGACGGGTTTATTATTGTGATGTGATATTTGTATTGAACGTCTGCTAATCGCTATATGTCGATTAGTGGGGGTTATACAAATCTGTGATCTGTAATGTTATTGGTACGTGTATATGAATTCATTGGATTGTCACGGGTGAATAGCCGGGGGTTATGAGACGAGAGTTTTCTTTTCTTTCAATTCATGTAAATTTGTAAATTGATGTAATAATTATTTGTATGGCCGCACAACCGGGTCGGGGTTGTAGCCGTCATTATATAATTTCTTTTTACTGTTTATGCTCCTAGGATAGACCCATGGAGGGGGTGCACAAACTACCGGGTATCCCGAAGTGCCGAGTGGCCTACTCACGGTGTTGAGGGAGGTTGCTTCGCTTCGGGTACTTGGCGGGAAGTTTGCCGCACCCGTAGGGGTCTTGGGTGGGGTATTGGCTATTCACCGCGACCGTGTAATCTGCTTTTCGTTACAGGCTCGTATGAATTGCGGGTTCCTAGTATATCCAATGTGTTCATCTGTGATCTGAAATGGCTATCATTGCAATATATATATATGATATTATTTAGGCGTTGCTTATGTTTTACAGCCGCGCTAGCCCAGCCCCCGCTCTGTCGTTAGTTAAGTAACCTAACGGGTAATGACGGGGCCCCGTAGCGAATGCGAATGGTATAAGCGTACGTCATATTTTGGTTGTTTTCTGCAATGGTAGGATTAAATGATGGGACGCATTAAAAGAACTAATGCAAGAAAAATATGCATTAAAAGAACTAATGCAAGAAAATAAACCAAGTAAAAGTCGTTGGAACACTTTCGAAAAACCACTCGGTTCTTTTCAAAACCAACTTTTAAATGCGGAGCTTGAGCCACTCCTTTTAAAAGCTATCTCGTTCCATCGATTATATCAAGTTCACTACGTTCACGGTTTCGCCAAAACCATTCATAGCCCTCCGTCGTTTCACATGAATGGTCAATAGTGTTCAAGCTATGTATGTTGGCCAAAGTCAAGGCATAGTGATTGGTAGCTATTGGGTATTCATGTGCAGCATAGATAGATGCGTTGGTTTGGGACAGTCGTACCGCCATTTTGGCCAAAGTCAAGGGTAGGTACGGGTGGGTCCAAATTAACCTGGATAATGACGGGTAGAACTTGACATGTGACTTATGATATTTTGGCCAAAGTCAAGGTCATAAGAGCATGGGGGGAGTTTCATAAGTACTGAAACTTGCTAGCGCTGCATACCATTTGGAGTGTGATGATTCTGGTAGGATTCCTTCAGTTTTGTCACGCGATGATATTTGGGTCCCGATCCTACTGTGAGTATATGCTACTCTTCGGGAAATTTCTCACTTAACGATCAATGCTATAAACTAAGTAGGTGTCTAGAAAGGTGTTAGCGGGGCTACGCCCACAGGGAAAAGAGGTTATTTAATTAAGGAACTTCGCGAAAGCGTTGGAAAAACTCTCTCGAAGTACCGACACCAGCCTGGCCGAACGGTTAAGCAAGAATTGTACGGTGAGATTGATCCTAACTAATTCTTCCTTTTTGGTTTGAGGAGGGATTCGAGAGACAGTGGGAGCCATTCTGTTTAGACAAACTAAAAACCACTCTAAATTTGCAAGAGCATCATGCTGAGTGTTTCTTCTCTCTCTCCTAATTGCAGCGACCAATCGACATGACTGGACTTAAGTTACTTCTAGATAAAAACATACTGACGGGGCCAAACTACAAAGATTGGCTCAGGAATGTCAAGATGGCAATCACTTACGACAAGCTGGGGTATCTTCTTACCACCAAAGCTCCCCCTGTCCCAGGTCCCAAAACCAGCGTCGCGGATAAGGAAATCCGTAAGACCTGGGAAATCGACTGCGCGAAGGCCAAGTGCCTCGTGCTTGTCTCTATGGACAACGAACATCAGAGGAGGCACGAGAATATGGACCTGGAATCCATATTTCTTCATACAAAAGAACTGTATGGAGAGCTGTCTCGTATCGCAAGATACGAAGTGTCGAAGAAGTTATTTTCGGCAAGGTTGGCCGTCGGATCATCGGTAGCGGAACACGTGCTTAAGATGATTGGCTACATAGAAGAGCTCGCGGACCTTGGGACCACGTTGGAGAATGAGCTCTATACGGACTTGATTCTCCATTCCCTTCCTTCCACTTACGCCCAGTTTATCCTGAACTTCAACTTACAAGAAAAGGAAGCTGAACTTTCAGAACTCCTCAACATGCTGAGGAGCACAGAGGGCACCTTACAGAAAGGTAGGGAAACATCCACTTTGTTTGTAGGAGGATCTTCTTTTTCTAGGTCCAAGGCGAAAGCCAAGGAAAAGAAGAAGAAAGCCCCCGCCAAACCAAGGGGCGGTGTTAGTAAAGTGGATACGAAGGGAAAGGCAAAAGCAACAAAGAAAGTGGAGAAGTTTGTGGATAAAGAAGAATGCTTCTATTGTCATAAGAGTGGACACTGGAAGAAAGATTGCAAGGCTTGGAAGGCCAGAACACAGGATCTGAAGCAGGTTGCGGCTTCAGCTTCAGGTGTGTATGTTATTGAAAACTGTCTTTCAATAAACTCTACTTCCTGGGTATTGGATACCGGATCAGGATCTCATATCTGTAATTCTTTACAGGCGTTGAGAAACCGTAGGGTTTTGAAGGCAGGTGACATGACCCTCAAAGTTGCAAACGGAGCTAGCATGGATGCTAAGGCCGTGAGGGACTATTACCTGGGAATGTCAGATGGACATGTTTTGGTTTTGCGTAATTGCTATTTTGTACCCAACGCAATTTGTAATATTATTTCTGTATCTTTGGTTTCTAAAGAAAGTTATGAATTTGCGTTTGTAAGCAATATTGTAAACATTCACCTTAATCAAGTTCTGATTGGGTCAGGTACATTGAGCAATGGTATATACGTATTAAACCAACCACAGATTTTCAATGTCCAGAATACACACAAAAGAAAGTCTCCAGAAATCAATCAGACTTTCTTATGGCATTGTAGACTGGGTCACATCAATGAGAGAAGGTTGACTAAGTTACATACAGAAGGATATTTGAATCCGTTCGAATATCAATCGTATGCCACTTGTCAATCCTGTCTCAAAGGAAAGATGACAAAGACTCCGTTTACTGGACACGGAGTTAGAGCGAGCGAGCTCTTGGGACTCGTACACAGCGACGTGTGCGGTCCAATGTCTACACATGCGCGAAGCGGTTTTTCTTACTTCATTACTTTCACGGATGATTTTTCAAGGTTCGGACATGTCTTCTTAATGAAACATAAATCCGAAGCCTTTGGAAAATTCCAAGAATATAAGAATGAAGTAGAAAAACAGACCGGCAAAAGTATCAAGATTCTAAGATCGGATCGAGGTGGTGAATACTTGAGTGCCGAGTTCCTGGATTACTTAAAAGAGAATGGAATTCTCTCTCAGCTTACTCCTCCATACACTCCGCAACATAACGGTGTATCAGAGAGACGGAACCGAACCCTATTGGATATGGTACGGTCCATGATGAGTAACGCTGAGTTACCGCGATCATTCTGGGGGTATGCACTAGAATCAGCCGCATACCTTTTGAACCGAGTTCCAACTAAGACTGTGCCTACCACACCATATAAGTTATGGAGTGGGAAGAAACCCTATCTTCAATATCTGAAGATCTGGGGATGTCCAGCTTTTGTCAAAAAGCAGCATGCGGACAAACTCGAGGCACGCTCAGTACTGTGTAAGCTTGTGGGATACCCAAAGAACACCAGGAGGTATCTTTTCTACCACGCAGAGGAACAAAAGGTCTTTGTTTCTCGTAATGCCCACTTTCTAGAACACCAGTTCTTAGAAAAGGAAATTAGTGGGAGCGCAGTAGAACTGGAAGAAATTCCAGAACCACAGACTATTACTGAAAGCTTAGTGGAACCAGAGGGTTCAAAAGAACAGGACATTCCTACGCCGCTCCGCAGAAGTAGTAGGCAGTCTCATCCGCCCGAGAGATACTACGGTTTTCTCATAGACGGGGATAGAGAGGATTGCATCATAGATTATGATGAGCCTACTAGCTTCCAGCAGGCCGTTCAGAGCGTTGACTCGGTAAAATGGCTGGATGCAATGCGGACCGAAATGGAGTCCATGTACACCAACAAAGTATGGATGTTGGACATTGCTCCAGACGGGGTAAAACCCGTAGGATGCAAGTGGATCTTCAAAAGGAAGATTGGTGTAGATGGACAGGTTGAGACCTATAAAGCTAGACTTATTGCAAAGGGTTTTCGTCAAAGACCTGATTTGGACTATGACGAAACCTTTTCTCCAGTGGCTATGCTGAAATCCATTCGGATCCTTCTTGCCATTGCTGCCTTCCACGATTATGAGATTTGGCAGATGGACGTAAAGACCACTTTTCTAAATGAAAATTTAGAGGAGTGTGTCTATATGGACCAGCCAGAGGGTTTCGTTCAGAGTGGGAGCAGCGGAAAGGTGTGCAAGTTGCTTAAGTCCATCTATGGACTAAAGCAGGCATCGCGGAGTTGAAACATCTGCTTTGATGAGACGGTCAAAGAATTTGGCTTTATCAAAAATCCAGATGAACCATGCATCTATAGTAGATTTGTAGCGAGAACTGTAGTATTCCTCGTTTTATACGTGGATGATATTCTCTTAATAGGAAATGACATTCCTATGCTACAATCTGTCAAGGGGTTCTTGTCACACAGGTTCTCCATGAAAGACCTGGGTGATGCCTCATACATCCTGAGGATCCGGATCCATCGTGATAGATCCAAGAGGATATTAGGACTTTCGCAGTCCAGGTATATCGACACCATACTGAAAAGATTCAGTATGGAAGATTCCAAGAGCGGTAACCTACCGGCTTGTCACGGGATCACCATCTCTAAAGAGATGTCTCCCAAGACTGATTTGGAGAGGGATCGCATGTCTATTATACCCTACGCTTCTGCGGTAGGCTCTATAATGTATGCGATGTTGTGTACCAGACCGGATGTAGCTTATGCACTGAGTATGGTAAGCCGGTATCAGTCAAACCCTGGGGAGAAACACTGGATAGCGGTAAAGAACATTCTCAAGTACCTGAGAAGGACTAAGGAGATGTTCTTGGTGTATGGCGGAAAAGACCTCCAGATCGAGGCCTTTGCTGACTCCAGCTTCCAGAGTGACAAGGATGATTCCAAGTCCATGTCGGGTTTTGTCTTTACCCTCAATGGAGGGGCGGTGTGTTGGAAGAGTTCCAAACATGAAACCATTGCTGACTCGACTATGGAAGCGGAATACATCGCTGCATCTGATGCCGCAAAAGAAGCCGTCTGGATGAGGAAGTTCTTGAAAGAACTTCAGGTGGTTCCGTCCATTGTTGATCCAATACCTCTGTATTGCGACAACAACGGGGCTATAGCTTTAGCAAAGGAACCCAGGTCCCATCAGAAATCCAGACACATCTTGAGGCGGTATCACCTGATCAGGGAGATCGTGGATCGCCAGGAGATCGAGGTTCGGAATGTTGCTTCAGAAGATAACACTGCAGATCCATTCACCAAGGCCTTGCCCCAGACTCAGTTCGAGCGGCTGATCGAAATGATAGGTCTTCGATACGCCAGTACATGGCCTTAGTGCAAGTGGGAGATTGTTAGTGTATATGCCCTAGAGGCCATTACTGTATCATACTAGTTTGTATATTACTTAATTGAAGCTTGGGATATTCACAGTTGTATAAACAATCTTGCTCAAAATGGTAGTATGCTACTTGGTTTGTTTCTACTTCAATGTGTACATGTGTTTATTTTATTATATCACCTATACGCATTAGTGGAGCCCTTAGGATCTTTGCTTGATTACCAGCGTTGTGATGGCAGTCACACTCGTGGGGCTGGGTAATCCATAAGCACATCCTTATACAGGTCCCTAGTCGTAGGACTATCGAGACAGGGCATCGATACTCCGGAATAGACTAGCGTATGCGCTTCTCATCCCAGCAGGGGAGACGGTTTGTCCCACAGCCGTCAGTACGTCGTACTTGAGATAGTATGCGGGTGCTCGTTAGGTTACGAGTACACTGGACAGGACTCGTCGGGAACTGATTGGTTGGTATTATACCTATCGTCAGTTATCAGTTCCCAGGTGACATGAGTACAGCTTAGTCTGCTGACTTGACACTGTCACTTCGTCTCGAGTGTGTTCTCACTGCACTTTGATTACTACCCTACCACGGCTCAAAGGAGTCGTGCAAACAGGTAGTAGTTGGGTGCAGTCCCGAAGCACTTGGAGGCAGTGACGGTTAGACAGGATTCGTCTCTCCCGGTATTGGGGGTTGACATCGCGCTGTGTCTAGGAGAGCCATTACACGAGTAGTCCCTGGCCAGGGCAAGCGAGATATACTGGTAGGTTTCCAGTGCTATCTCAGGGTGTTTTGGGCTTCACTCCGGCACGACTTGTACCGCTATTAAGGGACTGACGTTTACCGCCCCTAGGCCCGCCATGCGATGTATCAGACGAACAGACCGGACTGTACGGAGACTGTCACATTCAGGCTCAGTAGGAGTTCAGATGGGTTTCACCTCGTCAGTCTTCTTGTCGGCATCTACCTGGGGACCGTTACGCACAGCTAGTGCCGCTTGCGGTCTGTGGTTAAACCTACTGCCAGCGTAGTATCGAGTCTTTAGAGTCCCACACAGAAAGCTATTCGCCTTTAGGCAAAAGAGTAGAGGTCGCATGGTTTTGCGACAGGGTTCGGTCACATCTGTGCACTTGTGCACGTTTAGTGTCCGGACAGTTAACACTAGCGGGCTTTGGTTTAAGCTAGATCCTAGTGTACGTTTTGGGATTGATTTTATCTCGTATGTATTCATGTTCCTCGGAACGCGGATGCGGGTGTGTATGCACAGTTGACAGAGAGACAGAGACAGAGGATTCTCATTAGGGTTGTTGACTGTTGACTGTTGACCATTGACTTTTTGCTAAACCCTAATGAGAATATGATATATGATTAACAATAATATTAATTAAGTATTATGGTGACATGGTTGTTGAGGGGTTGACTTTGTTGACTTGTTGACTTGTTGACTTTGTTGACCGGTTGACTAGGTTGGACTAGTTGACCATCATGATGACAATGGCTATCATTTCATGGCAAACACTTTTGCTTGCTTGTTTCTCTTGTGCAAAATGAGTGCATGAAATGATATGGCTATTGTAGCTTAAACCATCATATAATACTTGATTGCTATGATTTGTTATGATGGTTTTGGATTATGAGAGCCAAGAGAGAAAAGTCTTGCTCATTCTATCATTTCCATTCTCTCTCTTGGCTTGAGCTCTCATCATCTTCCTCTTGCTCTCTCTCTTTCTCTAGTCTATGGTTCACTTGTCTCATGTGTTGAGAAGCAAGAACCATAGAGAAAAATCCCAACACACTCTCCTCTACTCACTCTAGTTCACAAGGTTTAGCAAACCGAGTGAACTAGTTTCTTCAAAGTTCGAAGAAGAAGCCAAAGGTAGAAGCTTTCGGGTGGATCGATCTTCGGCGCAAGGAGACGACGGGGTGAAGCCGATCCGTACACCATCGAAGCTTGAAGACGAAGGAGTTCAAGAAAAGAAAGGTATAACCCCCTAACCGAGTAGTTAACAACTCCTAGTTAGGTTGTTAGGTAGATAGTTTAACAAAGATCCGTTTTGAGTCCATGTTACCGCCTCTAGAAAATTGTTTTTCATCTAATTCCGCAAGCCCGTAAGTACCGGGAGAGGTAGCATGGACTTGCAAATTAGACGATGCTATAGTTGAACAATGTTTAGGGTTATCAGTTAGGTTTCCACCGCAATTGGCGGATCAGTAATATACTATATCGACAGAGAGTTATGGACAGGTTATGTTCGATGTGTAAAATCCGCCTCTGCAGAATTCAGCAAGACGTATCGACATTATAAAATGAGTTAAAAATATCAAACAGTTGAGGAATCCAGTGAGACCAGCGAAGTAAGAAAGCTAACTCAATTTTCTACATAACTATATAGGGTTCCGCGCATTCTCATATTTTAACAGGAATATACAGAGGTTCATAAACAGGGGTTAACTGGGATTTCCGTTCTGGACTGCAGTCCATAATCGTAATCCACCGCAGTTTTCTCTATCGTAACTAGTTAAACTTTAAATATCGATTATAGTGTTCTGCATATTATTCCGTTGGCTTCGATACGAGCCATGGAACACCAAAATCCAACTTGTAGAAGATTTAATATGAATTTAACGGTCTAGCATATTCAGGAGATTCAGGTTTCGTACTGACTATCGGGAGCAGCACTACATAGTTGGAATGGCCGTGGTTTTCCACTAAATTTCTACAGCACATGGGTAAATAGTAAACGGGTCTAAAGATCACTAGTTCCGTTGTTTAACGACAGGTTCTCACATGTAGTTTCGCATCAAATACTTGTGTTATACATATGGTGATCGAAACTTTGATTGTGCAAAGATATAAATAAGTATGTGTATAACATTAATAGCATGTAAAGCAAGTGGAAATCACTTGTCTCGATCGCTTGATATGGAAGCGACGCCACTGCAAGGTTTGTCCCGACACACGGGACGGCGCGATGCTGGATACGGGCGCGCGGCGCGAGCGCGGTGGCCTGGTACTGGACGCGGTGGCGACGCGGGTGTGATACGGCAGTAGGCGTGGTCCTGGCTTGGTGCGTGGCACGGCGCGACACGGAACTGGGCCTGGTGACGACACGGGCGCGACGCGGTGCTGGGCCTGGTGATGACACGGAGGCAGGCACGGTGCGGCACGGGACCTGGTCCGGACATGGGCACGACACGACACAGGCGCGGCACGGCAACCGGGCACGGGGCGCGGCACGGGGCGCGGCACGAGGCGCGACACGGGAGTGGGTCTGCGGCGGCGCGGATGGCACGAACACGACACGGCTTGGGTTCGATACACGTACGGTACTGCACGACAACGGTGTTGCGATGGTGACTGTGTTGACGACCGTAACGACCACGGGGACCGAGGCCACAGATTTGATGGCGACGATGATGACCAGAATAGCGGCAGTAGCGATTTGTATAAGTGTTTGACGAAATGCCGGGGGCTCGACTGCGGCGGCTAAGAATGCAGTGAGGGGGTGTCGGTGGTGGGTGTCACGCAGGGGCTTGGCCACGGCATAGGGATCGCCGACGGTTGGTGGTCAAGGTGTGGTGTTGCTCGCTGTGGTGGTGTCCCGAAGAGGCGGTGACGGCGACGAGGTCGGAGACAATGGTTGCAGGGGCAGTGGGGGGTTGTGAGTGGAGGAGTCGGGTTCAAGAAGAGGGGGAGGAAGTTGGTCGGAGTTGTGTGGGGAGGAGAGAGAGGGGTGAGCTCGTGGTGAGGATCTCGCGGTGAGCAGGGCGAGAAAATGATGGTGACGGAGGAGGCAAGACGGGGTTCCTCGGTTGCATGGGTGCAGGAAGTGAAAGGAGAGAGAGGGTCGAGGTCGAGAGGGAGACGTTGACGGCGAGGGGGCGGCGACGGAGGAGGAGCTCGGGGCTCGATGGGTTCCGGTGTGCAAGTGAGGGGGTACGTTGCTGGAGGAGGCAAGGCGGGGGTTGCGGTGGAGGTTGTAGTGTTCTTGGGAGTGAGAGGGAAACGGGAGTGAGAGAGGGGAGAGCGAAAGACGTAAAGAGAAAGAGGGAGCAGCACGCGCGCGCGCGAGGTCGTGGGTCGGAGAGCGGGGACGTGGGAACAAGCGCGAGGGAGGCGGGCACGACGTGGGCAGAGAAGGAAGCGGGAAAGATTTTCGAGGGAGGAAGAAGGGAACGCGGGTCGGGTCGTGAGAGGGGTTTGGGCCGGGTTCATGGGCTGGGAAGGAAATAATAGGGAAAGGGGAACAGAGATGGGCCGACTCGGGGGAAAATATTTAAAAGAAATTAAAAAGGAATAGAAGGGGCTTGGGATGGGTAGGAAAGGAAAAAGAAAAAGGAAAAATAAAAAGGATTTAAGTAATAGGATTAGTTTTAGGTTAGGAGTTTAATAAACTAGTTTAAATAAAAGTTATACAAAATTTATATATATATATATATATATATATATATATATATATATATATATATATATTTTAAATCGGAATAGATCTGGATTAAACTCTGGAAAAATACGGATATATTTTAAATCGGAATAGATCTGGATTAAACTCTGGAAAAATACGGAAAAATTGTAGAAATTTGGGAAAATATCTGGAGACTTATTTATTAAAATACGCTAATTATTTATAAGGACTGAGTATTACAGCTATGACTCAACTTTTCATATTTAAAAAAAACTAAAAATACAAACTAAGTCCAAGACCCTATTATTTAAAAAACTATAAGTAAATATTGTTTTTCAAAACAAGGACTAATGTGAGTTTGGAGCGATTACTAAACTGAAAACATAAGGATGTCCACAACAATAAAAATAAGGTTTTTTTTTATTAAAACAAAAGTAAATACCCCCTGTTTATACATTGCAGGGGAAAAGTATCGGTCATGTTATATAAATGATATATGAGATAAGATATTGGTTTGTTGGCATCGTTCTCACTAAATATTAAAAGATAAAGAAATATTCGAACACATGTGCCATCCATGAAAGATAAAATAATGCTATATCAATATTTTACTAAGTATTGTTATACAATTGTTGCAAGAATATAATACATATTGCATCTTCATACCCATTTCCAACTCAAGTTTGTTGCTGGCCAAACATAGGAAATGAAGATTTTTGCAACAAATGTTGCATGAATCTCCATTTTGTAGCTGCCAAACAACCCCTTAGCTTTACGAATTCAAGCAAACAGAACAAAAATAATATACAACAACAAACCTTCATCTCGAATTTTTAAGGTACACTATATTTTCTACTCAGCTCTGTCAAAAAGATCATTTTCTTTGTTAAATTAACAATTAAGAACAACAATAACATAATCAACCAAATAATTACAGCCTTTACAGTAAAATTGTGTTTTATAGAAAAAAAAAATTAATTGCTGCAATGGTTTAATTGTAATTTAAAAAACATAAATATTCTGGCATCAATTCTTAAAGAAATAAAATTACAAAAAAAACTATTGTGGATGCGGATCCAAAACGATGTGGTCGTTTATCCTCCACATAGGGCAGAAAAAAGTAGTTGGGGGCCCATTAGTTTGGGTTATTAGGAAGTGGGCCCACCTCAGCCTTTCTACTTTATCTCAATCGTCACCTGTTTCGGTGACAGCATACTCATTCACAACAATAGGCAAAAGGCATTTAAAAGTACTTGATTCCATTAAATTTTTCTGTTATTGTGCAAATATCATCTTACAAGTACATTCATAATTTTATATTTAAATTTATTATAGTAGTGCAAGTTCCAACAAAAATTCCAATATCTTCAAGAAAGTTTTTCATTTCCAGCAGGATTTTTTTTCTTAAAGCAAATTGATCCTTCGGAATTCTGAGTTACTATTTACAGGCAAAATTTTACACTTATCAATACAAAAGCCATTTCCAATAACATTCTGATACAAACTAAATCTGCTTCCAAACAAATGCTCGTCCTTTTAAAAGTTGAATTGTGAAGGGTTCTAGCATTTATCCCCTTGCATGCATGCACGTTTTCTTTGGCAGGGAGACCCATAAAAATACGATAGCAGGTGTAGCCATTACTTGGCTCAGGTGATTTATAGCACTTCTTGATACATTTCGAAATAGATTAACATAGACATGTGATGTGATAATTCAACCAAATCGAAACCAATAATCAATTTAGATATAGCCTTGGGAATTAACAACTTTGACCAGAGCATTACTAAACTCTTGGACCATTACATGCTAATAAACCATTTAAGGGATGACGAGTGCAAGACTAAACAGAAATATTTTTTAAAAATAAATGTTTGCATGCAATTAACTTGCCATAAAAACATAGCTTCATAACAAGAGATAAAAGATGCCTACCTCAAAAAATCACTTTTTGTATCCACCTCTCTTTTTATACAGTAAGTCATAATAGAAACAACACAAGAAACTTTATGTTTGTTGCTTTCTAAGATAGATATTTAAAAAAAATCAAAATCTAGTAATAAGAGAAAGATTTAATAATTGACTCTTGCTTGCTTCCTGAATTTACAAATGACGGAAAAATTAGTAAATTAGTGCCAAACAAAACTTTACCTACCCACTTCAAGACCTACCCGTGTTTACCCAAAAGTTAAAATGATCTAGCACCTAGATATCAATGCCGAACAGAATGGTCTATTAGGTTTTCATGCAAATAGTAAAAGTATTTTCCCGAATTAGAATGCTATAGAGATTTTAACTGAATTAAAAGTAAAACTTGCAACAAAAAATACACAAAAAACTTGACAAATAAAAATTTCTACCAGCACTCGCCATTATTTCACTGCACCGTAGCCCACAGACACAAAGCAACCTGCTCCATATATTTTGGTAACCAACATAACACGACGGATCATTCATTGTATTTAACTCTAGCCAAAAGTGGAAGACACGTGCAGGTCCCCTTAATGGCACCACATCCCATTTACACATCAAACCAAAAATTTTCTCGCCTTTTTCTGGGGATTCCTTTTTCTGGGGATTCCCAAGCCCAATTGAGAGTAAACAATATATGTAATTTAAAGTCAAAAATAAGCGACAATTTTAAATCCCAATCCATAAGAAAACAGAGGGTAAATAAAACACTTGAGAGGCGGTGAGCAGACCAGGGAGACCGGTGACGGGACCCAATTGATGAATGGATCACCAGCGCTTCGTTTGGTGAGGGTGGTGCGCGCCTCTGTTTCGCGCTATGAACCCATTCTTGGGTTTTGGGATCTCGTGTATGTCCATCACTTGTATTGTCCTTTGCTTCTTAGCTTCAGTTTCACCCCCAAAAAACCAAATAAAAATACAAATTAATTATTTTGACGCTAATATATATATAATTCCTTAGCTCTTACGACTTTGGAGTTTTCAGGATTCAGTTCCGCTGGTTAATGCAATCAAAACATATTAAACACCATACCGTCAAGCTTATATTTTGCTTTATAAAGATAAGAGTTAAATGGGTGCAGTTGAGCACAATCTCATTGCTGTGGTCAAACACATCCCTATCGCTACATGCCGGGGGGTAAAACATGAGGGAGAGCCCCTCACCCTCAGGGCTAGATAACACGACCGCGGCCATGAGGCTGTGCTCGACCTAGCCCCATTTTTTACTAGAGATAAAAAAAAATTGCCCGCAACTTGGTAGCTTAGTGTGGTTTAAGGAATGTTAACAAAAATGGGGATGGTGTGTGGAAAAGAAAAAAAACCATGCATTTTCAATTGAAAATTATGTTCAATTTTGTAACAAAGCACATTCCAACAGAACTAAAGTTAGCATTACCATTTTGGGCTTCTTGATAATTCTCCTGGAGCCTCTTCCTAGCATTATCCAGCCTTTGTTTGGCAAGCAAGCCATCTTTCTGTTCCTTCAACTTGTGAGCAAAATAAAATAATCATAATAATAAGACTAGGCTTCGAAGTTAACAATTACACCCATATTACATAAATAATAATTTAGGTAAGCTTACAGCTGGAGTTGCAGATGAGGGAGTAGAGTGGATGGGCTTTGATGGAGCTTCTCTTTTTGGAATTGGCTTTGATTTAGGTTCTAAAATTTCCAAACTACTTCTATTTGAGCTCAAACGCCCATCTGCTTAAAAAAGAAACCGATCAATCAATTATCAATAATAGAAATTGTTGACAACTTGAATATCACTTTTAAAGCTCTAATTACTCACTGTGAGGATCAGGAGAGTAAGCAAACTCAGGAACCTGCACAGAATTTTACACAAGAAACATCAATACCCAGTTGATCAAATGACAATAAAAATCAAATTTTGAGTGAATTCAAAGGGAATACATGATGGCCATTTTGATTGCTCTTTGCTGGGATTTGTTGAGGTGAATCTACATCAGCTGCAATGCCATTTTCGGAGGAGCATTAGATATATTTAACATGATAGCAGTGTTCATTTTGTTCATTTGTTTTCTTTAGTTTCAATCACCAAAATTTTTGTTTGGTGAAATTTGGCCACCAAACTCCAAAGTTTGATATTGTACTGTGTTTTAACATCAAAATTGAAGTTTCCAGCATGCGATGTGGGTGCCCAAAGTGAAACAAAGACTTTTAAAGAAACATACTCTCTGAGTGTAATTTCCCAACAAAAAATAAAACTCCACAACTTGGGATTTGTCATTGTAATTTCGGGCCCGTTTGGCAAATTGAGTCCCAAAAACATGACTGTACTTTGCGTCATGAGTCAAGAATTGTTTGTCCTCTAGAGTATGAAGCCTAATGTTTGTTTGGAGTATTTTGTTTTCTTGAGTAGCAAAATTGGAAGAGTATTTTGTTTGTTTGGAGATTGAGTTGTGTTTTTTGGAGTTAAAAGAATGGGGATTTTGAGTGGCGGCTGTGAGTAGCAAAATAGCACTCATGCTGTTGGAGGAACTGTCCAGATTCATCAACAATCGAAACCAACGGTCGAGATTTGTGTTAAACAGGGTCCTTTGGTTTTGGTGTATCGTGCATGCAAAGCAGGTTGGATTTGTGGCTAGGATAATTGCAGAGCACCCCTGCTATTTTTTCCCCAATAACAAGGACTCTTTTTCCAAAGAATGGTGTAGTTTGAGAGCCTAAGGCGAGAATAAATCATGTCACTCCAACCACATTAATATGTTGCACTAATAATTATTAAAGTAACCGTATCTATGGTATGGAGGTTAACGATATCTATTTTTATTTTTTTATTATTAAAAGCACTGGATGCAAGAGTCAAGCCAAGAGTTGGGCCCAAAAAGAGCCGGTATCAACTCTTGGCTTTTGATGATGTAGGATGATGTGTGGACTTTCTAGTCAATAATTTCACTCAATGAAATAAACTCAAGACTCCAAACTCAAAGGGGAAGAGAAAAATTGTTGTTCTCCTTGACTCCATATTCAAGCCTCTAGTTCACGAAACAAACAGCCCCTTAAGTTATAAGCAACTATGATTTCAGAGACAACACCTTAAAACTACAATCTTTGAGCTTAGGTAACCTACTGATAATTGCAGGTGATGAATTCTCTATCTTCACCCATTCATCAACAATCTCTTTCCACTTCCTAATAAATAGAAATAAAAATTTAATAATCAGATTCCAAAAAAAAATCAGTGAAAAACATAAAGATATTAGCTCGATTCTGTAAAATTTCATCATCATCATCATTACCTGACAAGTTGCTTCACCAGTCTTCGTACATCGGTCGCTGGATGCTTTCTGAGGCCATTCACATGCCTTCCAATATCAGTTTCCTGTAAAATTAAAATTACAATTAAATTCCTTTATATAAAAAAAAGTCAATTTGATTTTAAAAAATGGAAATTTTCCGTGTAATTTACCTTCAAAGCTTTGAATGTAATATCCATGTCTGTGAGAGTTTGAAGAAGGCCAGCAACAGAATCATCCGACTGCAAAACAAAAACACCAAATTTAAGCAATCAAACAACAAAAGCAGATCAAAACTCAGCCAAAAATCGAAAGAAACGAACTTGATCAGGATCCTCGAGCCCCTCCTTAATCTCCAAAATCTTCTTCTGCTCTTGATCGATCACAGCATCGTCATCCTCGTCTTCCTCCTCGACCACGTCGACCTCGTCTCGATGATTCGACTGCGGCGTCAACGGCGAGGATCCGAACACTTTCTCGATCGGCGAGCTGCTCCCTTTCTCCTCCTCCCTCGCCCTCGATCTCATCCTCTCCGCTTCGAACGGCTCGATCTGGTTCAGATCCTGCGTCGGCGTCGCCGCGGGCGCCGCCGCGTACAGCCGCTCCACGAGTCCATCTCGCCTCAATCGGAGCTCAGCACCATGATCGGAGACAGCAACGGAGATCGCCGATTCGATCAAAGTCCACAGATCTACGCCAGCTGACCTCAGAACCAACCTCAGCCCGTCTTGATCCATCGAATCTTCGCCTCGATTTCAGCGATTTCTAGAATCCATGGAAATTGAGAAGAGCAAAAATCTTAGGGCTTCTGAATCTTGAAGACTAAGGATAAAGAAGGAGGAATAATTAATATTTATTACTACTAAATTAATCGGAGTAACTTTTGAAATTTTAATTTTGCGTTTTGAAGGCGGTTTAGTGAGAGAGCTGACCTGTTTTGTAATTTTTTAAATTTGCATATTTGGCCCCAAAAAAGAGAGGAGAGGAGTGGCCTGTGGCCCTCTCTTCTTGCTCTTTTTGGGGAAACTAGGGAGAAATCGAGAGGGAGAGAGGGAGAGGGAAAAAGAAAATGGGGAAATTTTAGCGGTCGCTTTTGGCGCTCAGTAAAATTAGGCAGTTTTGTTGTGGATTTTGCATATAGGACCAACACATTTTATTAGTTTGCAATATTTGTATCGAGGTCTTTGTCTCCCTTATTAGTGATAAACACATGGTTTTGCTAATGGTGGGGACATACATGCCAACATTTTTTTTTATTTTTTTTATTTTTTCTCGTCATTCTCTTTCTACCACCCATGAGTCATGCATTTTCGGCCTTTTCGGAATCGTGTCATTTCATTAAAGAAAATGAAGAAATGGACGTTTGAAACGAACATCAATAATCAAGTAATCGGTTTTTAGAAGAAATTTAATATGTCAGTACGGGTTGCCATTATGTCGTTTTATTGCAACTGTATCAACTGGTCGACTAAATACAGCCAAAGAAAATGAAGAGATGGATGTTGAAACGGAAACCTGGTGATCAAGTAATCAGCTTATAGAAGACATTCAACACGTCGGTACATTGAGTTGCCAAAATATCCGTGGCCGTCTTGCTTTCTTGAATGAAAAAATGCTGGTTCGAAAAAGGGAAAAAAAACATTATAACACTTCTTCACCTTGGCTAATTAAACAAATCAATTTTTTTTTTCTTTCCACGTATAATCATCTCTTTTCTCTCTTCAAAGATCTCCTCCTGGATTATACATGCATCAATATGTTGGATATCATTTATTTTAAGTCAAGCAGCGAACATAATTGCAATGAGAACTAATTTCGATTGCTGACATTTAGGGTGCTTAAACGAGCCAAACTCGAGCGACACAAGTTCGGCTCGTTTAGTTTTTACCTGGCTTGAGTTGAAACAAACTATCTCAAGTTCGTTTATCTAATTTCATCCTATCTCGAGTTCGTATCAGCTCGTTAGTTAAACGAGCCAAGCTCTTAACGAGCACTAACACGCTATCGAGCTCACTAGCTCGTTTGTGAGCTGGCTGGCTCATTTATGGACCTGGTTCATTTGATTTTTTGCATAGTTGCTTATTGGTTATCGGGTTTGGACTTAACGCCTGTAGTATATTTATATATGGTGTTTTTATTAGTCGGTTCGGTTCGGTTGTAAAGTTCAAAACATAAATATTGTCAAACGGGCCAAACTCGTGCTTATAACGAACGGGCTAAGTTAAGTTCGAGTTTGTCTCGTTAATTGAATGAGCTGGGATTTTAGTCCAAGTTTCCGTTTATCATCTAAGGAACCGAACTTAAATGAGTCAACGCAGAGCCGGAGCCGAGTGGTTTATCATCCCTTACTAACTAACATTTGATATTTTAAACCAGCAAAAATCATAGCTAAGCTCTTAGGGGAACAAATGCATGACAGATTTCAGTCTGTTGTTTAGCATATAAGTAATGTATAAGCTGACTTTATTCCTCACTAGAATTTATGCAACCACCTGTTAGTTTAAAAAATTTAAAGAGGGGAATAGAAAAAAATATGGAGGTACTGAAATCTATTTTATTTTTTAAAATAATTAGGAGAGGGTACTCTAACCGATCCTCATCTCTTCCAATATATATAATGCATTATATATATATATATATATATATATATATATATATATATTGCATTATATATATTGGAAGAGATGATATGGAAGGTTCTAGATAAACACTTAATTGTTTTTTAGGAGAGAGAGAGAGAGTAAGGTTTAGAACCTTGGAGAAGGAGCAGGAGGCACAAAAGATCTCAGATCTAAAACTCTTGATTTAATTCAAAGAAATGAGAAGGTTTAGAACCTTGGAGAAGGAGCAGGAGACACAAAAGATCTCAGATCTAAAATTTTTGTGGAGAGAATGAAAAGTTGTTTTTTATTCATGGCTCATGTGCCTTTTCATTGCAAAATGGCATTTAGCCTATCCCATGGCTCTTGTGCCTTTTCATTTTGCACATAAGCCATGGGCTTACAAAAATTTGGCTTTATGCCCCTTTTGCATACATTCATGCACAAAAATTACATAAAAATTATTTGTTGCATGATTTTTTTTGTTGGCATGGCGGAAGGCCGGACGCTTCGTGTTCGGGCTCGACCTGGGCATTGGCCCACTTGCTTGGGCTTGGGCCCACCTGGCTTGGGGTTGACCTTGACTTTGACTTGGTCAACCGGGGTGCAAATTTTGACTTCAACAAAGTGCCCCCCATCAATAAATGCACACCACATATGTGGGTCGTGTGCATGAAATTGATGGATCTTCTTTTGCATGGAGGCGACTTGCTTTGGTTCCCCATTTTTGGGATTCACTGCCCTTTTTACGACATGGACGGTCGGCGCTTAACGTGTCTCCGAGACGGAGTGTCCGTGGTAGACGTTTCCCTGGCCCGGAGCAATCTGGTTCCCACTTTGTAGGAAGCATGCACTGCCCTGTCCTTTTTGCGACATGGACGGTCGACGCTCTGATCTGGAGCGATTTGGGTTCCCAATTTGCGGGAGCCTGCACCGCCCTTTTTTGCGACATAGACGGTCGACGCTCTGATCCGGAGCGATTTGGGTTCCCAATTTGCGGGAGCCTGCACTGCGCTTTTTGCGACATAGACAGTCGACGCTTTGTTACGAAGCGATTTGGGTTCCCAATTTGCGGGAGCCTGCACTGCGCTTTTTGCGACATAGACGGTCGACGCTCTGATCCGGAGCGATTTGGGTTCCCAATTTGTGGGAGCCTGCACTGCCCTTTTTGCGACATAGACGGTCGACGCTCTGATCCGGAGCGATTTGGGTTCCCAATTTGCGGGAGCCTGCACTGCCCTTTTTGCGACATAGACGGTCGACGCTCTGATCCGGAGCGATTTGGGTTCCCAATTTGTGGGAGCCTGCACTGTCCTTTTTGCGACATAGACGGTCGACGCTCTGATCCGGAGCATTTGGGTTCCCAATTTGCGGGAGCCTGCACTGCCCTTTTTGCGACATAGACGGTCGACGCTCTGCTACGGAGCGATTTGGGTTCCCAATTTGCGGGAGCCTGCACTGCCCTTTTTGCGACATAGACGGTCGACGCTCTGATCCGGAGTGATTTGGGTTCCCAATTTGCGGGAGCCTGCACTGCCCTTTTTGCGACATAGACGGTCGACGCTCTGATCCAGAGCGATTTGGTAGACGTGCCCCCGGCACGGAGTGTCGCTGGTCGACGTTTCCCCGAGGCGGAGTGTCGATGTTGGAATTGGTTGGTTTGATTTGTTTGACTTGAGTTGACATCAGCATCGCTATACTAGAATATGGTACCAGGAGTGAATCATCGTCTGCCATGAGAGGATTTGGGAATTGGTTTTTTTTTGTTTGGCATCTGCATTGCTGCACTGGAATAATGCCAGGAGTAACTCATCATGTGCCCCGAGAGGATTTGGGAATTGGTGGCTTAGGAGACGGGTTTAGATCCCTGTCACCTAAGGCTTTTCCATTTTGTGAGCCGTAAGGGTCTCTCAAAGCATTTTCTCCCTACGGGTCGTAAGGATCCCGTAGGTGTATTTTCTCCTTAGGAGTCGTGGGGACTCCTAAGTGTGTCGCTCCTTTGTGAGTCGTAGGGATCTCACGCGGGAATTTTCTCCTCACAAAGTCGAGAGGACTTTGCGAGTGCATTTCATTTCATTTTTTTTTCTTTTACGAGTTTGCCCCCTTTCGGGTTTTCACAAACTCGCTGGCAGTCCTGCTGTTTTTACTCACGGAGCCCTTTCGGGTTTTCATCCGTGCCCATTTTTCTTGTGGACATACCGTTCTCTTCTTTTTTTCTTGAGAGATCGGGATTGTTTTACGCCCGTGGATTGTATACGGTTTCGCAGGATGTATGATCCAGACCGTAGGGCCGGAAAAATTTCAGGACTTTGTTGGCGTCTGCATCGCTGCACTGGAATGTGGTACCAGGAGCGACTCATCATTCGCCGTTGGGGTATGGGATTTGGAATTTGGTTGGCGTCTGCACCGTTGCACTGGAATATGGTACCAGGAGCGACTCATCATTCGCCGCTTGGGGGTTGGGGAGCGATGGCTTAGGAGACAGGTTTAGATCCCTGTCACCTAAGACTTTTCAATTTTATGGGCCGTGGGGGTCCCATAAAAGTATTTTCTCCCTACGAGTCATAAGGATCTCGCAGGTGTATGTTCTCCTTAGGAGTCGTGAGGACTCCCAAGTGTGTTTTTCCTTCGTGAGCCGTAAGGATCCCACAAAGGTTTGTTCTCCTCATGTATCGTGAGGACACATGAGTGGATTTCCCTCGTTCCCAGTTTAATGACTTAGAGGTCGACTGTTTCCAGTTTAACGACTTAGAGGTCATCTGTTTCCAGTTTAACGACTTGGAGGTCATCTGTTTCCAGTTTAATGACGTGGTGGTCATCTGTTTCCAGTTTAACGACGTAGAGGTCATCTGTTTCCAGCTTAAAGACTTAGGGGTCTGTGTTTCCAGTTTAACGACTTAGAGGTCATCTGTTTCCAGTTTAATGACTTGGTGGTCATGGTGATTCCAGTTTAACGACTTGGAGGTCATCTGTTTCCAGTTTAAAGACTTAGAGGTCATATGTTTCCAGTTTAAAGACTTAGAGGTCATCTGTTTCCAGTTTAAAGACTTAGAGGTCTGCTGTTTCCAGTTTAACGACTTGGTGGTCATGGTGATTCCAGTTTAACGACTTGGAGGTCATCTGTTTCCAGTTTAAAGACTTAGAGGTCATATGTTTCCAGTTTAAAGACTTAGAGGTCATCTGTTTCCAGTTTAAAGACTTAGAGGTCTGTTGTTTCCAGTTTAACGACTTAGAGGTCATCTGTTTCCAGTTTAAAGACTTAGAGGTCATCTGTTTCCAGTTTAACGACTTGGTGGTCATCTGTTTCCAGTTTAACGACTTGGTGGTCTATTGATGGCGAGCTTGGAATTTTGGGGTTGGGGCCGGCATCAGCGTTGCTAACACTGAAGCAGAGGTGCCAGGCAATTCATCATTTGTCTTTTCCTGCTAGGGAGCGATGGCTTAGGAGACAGGTTTAGGTCCCTATCACCTAAGGCTTTTCAATTTTATAGGCCGTGAGGGTCCCATAAAAGCATTTTCTCCTTGCGAGTCGTAAGGATCCCGCAGGTGTATTTTCTCCTTTGGAGTCGTGAGGACTCCTAAGTGTGGTTTTCCTTTGTGAGTCGTAAGGATCCCACAAAGGTTTGTTCTCCTCATGTATCGTGAGGACATATGAGTGGGTCTTCTCCATGGAGCATAATTCCCAAGGCGGAGACCAGCCGCGTAACTGGTGGTTGCGGTGGGGCATGGGTATGCTGAGAATTATTTGAGCCCGTGGATTGTATACGGCAGTCAATTTGGGGACTAGCCGTAGGGCTGGAAGAATTTTGGAAAACTGTATTTTTATTTGGCGTCTGCATTGCTGCACTGGAATAATGCCAGGAGCAACTCATCATCCGCACTTGTTTTTTTTGTTTTTGTTTTACCGCGATTGCTCTATCATTTCAGCTTTTATCATCGCGAAAATCGTGATTGCCCTATCATTTCGGCTATTTATTCGCGGTTGCCCAATCATTTCGGCTTTATTTTCATCTTTATTTTTACTCGCTGATTTTTATTGCGAGTTGCCCAATCATTTCGGCTTTTCATTTTTTTCTTTTATTTACACATTTTTTATTTACACATGTATGTATATATATATATTTTTTTTTACATCCCCAGTTTAACGACTTAGAGGTCGACTGTTCCCAGTTTAATGACGTGGTGGTCGATTGTTTCCCAGTTTAACGATGTGGTGGTCCTCTTTGCTTATCCCAGCTCCTTGAACATTGATCTTGGCGGAGCTGTGTTGATGACCTAGCTCTGTGGCCTGCCGATACATCCGAGAATTGTGAGGTTTTTCCAAGCTTATATTGGTCCTCTGCCCAATCTTTGAAAACACAGCAGTCTTCAATGGTATGGCTCAGCACTCTATGGTATGGGCAGTATATGGGACTGCCAGTCATATTCATTTCATGTGGCCTCTTCGGGATAGGCAGTTACAAGCCATTGTTCAGGGCTTCCTCGAATATATCGCGGACCTCATCCCTCCTAAACGAGTACACCTTCTTCCTTCTCTCCATCAGAGTAGGTGCCCTCACTGACGTCGGTCCTTGAGGCCGATCAATCTTTGGTTCGCCCTGCACATGTCTGGGAGGGTTAGGTTCCCGAAAGGCTTCGGTCTCCATTTGCATGAAATCGGCGGTCGTAGCTTGACTGTTTGCTAACACGCCTTTAGACAGTTCTATCTCTCCCGTCTTGTATTGCCTTTCGACCCAATCTTTGAAGACGAAGCAGTCCTCAATGGAATGATCTATCACCCTGTGATAGGGGCAATATTTTGGGTCGTCGGTCATATTCTCTTCTTGCGGTCTCTTTGATTCTGGCAGTTGTAGACCGTTTCTTAGGGCGTCCCTGAATATCTTGTGGACCTTTTCCCTCTTGAAGGAATAGACCTTTTCCAGCTTCTCTTTCAGAGGAGATTCCCCCCCGGCGTACGTATCGGAGGGACTGGAGGCTGATTGCGGCCGTTTTTCGCGAAGGCGCTCCGCTTTTAGGTTGAAAGGGATATCAGTTGGCTGCTCCCGGATACCAATCCCTGGCTCATGAGCCAAAATTTGATTCTGCTGTAATTGCAATCGGACGACTTGGGTCGCGAGATCTGCCACGATGTTTGCCAGCTCGTCGACTTTGGAATAGACCTCGGCCATCTTCTCATCCCTGTCCTGAAATTGCCTTTGAAGCCATTGGAATAATGCTTGTTCTGTAGTTCCGGTTATGACAACCGGGTAATCTTTATTGCCTGAGCTCCATTCCGTAGGAACCACGGGCTCCTCTGGCTTATCGGCCTGAGTGGGCTCTTCATCATTTAGATCGAGCCGATGCTGGGCGGCGTCAATCGTATCATCACCATGGCTGTGAAGAAGAGGAGGGTACGTTTCTTCATGTCCGGCCATGTAAACAGTGTGGATAACACATTCAGCCATTCTTTCATCACCGGCAGCTGGTTTCGCGGAGCGGTCCGCGCTTTGGAAATTCATAAATTTTAACATGGCCAGAGCCCTAGCCCTTTTGTTGGCTCTATATTTGAGCCGCTTCTGCCTCAGCTTCTCTGCCTTAAGCGCTTGGCAGGCTTCTGCTCTTCGAGAAGCCGCCATAGGCCGAGTGATGGGGATGCTTGAGAAGACATCTGCCCGCGTGTCCGTCGAAGGTATCGCCTGGGCTTGCCCACGACGTCTGGCAACTTCTTTTGTTCCGATGGCTTTGCCCCCAGTTGGGGCCATAGAAAGCCGTCCAGACACCGATTTGCGTTTGGGTTGGGGCGTCCTTGAGATCACCACATTTGGTCTCCTGCCTTTCGAGACCGGTTTGTCTGCCACCGGGGCTTGAGGAGCTGGGATGGCGCCAACTGGTATGAACACAATAGAGCCGAATGGTAGCGGCTCCTCCTCCCATTGTCGCCCGAGAGTGGATGGAAGGACCGTCCTGGAGTCTATCTTCATCGTGTAGGAGACGGGAGTCGTGCTGAGAGCTGAGATCGTCCTTGGAGACATTGTTGGAGAGTGATTGCTTGAAAACCTGTATTAAAGAGCATTATTTTAGTATAAATATAGGTATGTATATTGATTGAGTTCGCATGAACGTTTAACCCGAAATATGGGAGGAGAGATTGGTCCCACCGGGCGTGCCAGAATCTGTAGGGTGTTTTTCATCACCCCATTGAGATGGGAATACGCGTGCGCTTGTCAGGCGTACTACAGATTCCCCTTACCAAGGGTAGGCCGGGGTTTAATGATTGTGGGGATCCGAATCTCCGGCAGCCGCGAACTAAGCAGCCGTTAATTACCCCTCGCCTTTGGAGCGAGGGAACCTCCGATTGACGGGTTAAACTGGTCATGCGAACTCAATGTGCAGTATACGTGTGTTGTGTTTTGAAAGGGGGGTTTTGGATATATCGGGAGCCACGCAGAGTTTTTACAGGGGTCCCGCTACCCGGATAGCGGGCTGGGGGTCAAGGGGGCTAGCAGCCCCCTTGCGGGGTGCGGGGCAGCGTCTCGTTAGAAATATTTTTCTAACAGGGACAGTGTCGCGGAGTATGTGTGTGTGTAAATATGTATACATATGTATATGTATGTGTATGTACATAAAAAGAGGGGGGAAAGGCATCCAAAGGATGCGTGGGGGCAGCACCTTGGGCGTTGTGCGCCTAGGTGCTGTGCGCTCAGGCGCTAGAGTGCCACGTGGGCGCTCTGCGCTTGAGCGCAAGTGCGCTACGTGTCGGCACGGGGGTGACTTGCGCTCGAGCGCGCCACGTGTCGGCACGGGGGAGACTTGCGCTTGAGCGCAAGTGCGCCACGTGTCGGCACGGGGGCGAGTTGCGCCTGAGCGCTTGCGTTTGGGCGCAAGCACGCCACGTGTCGGCACCGGGGCGACTTGCGCTCGGGCGCTTGCGCTTGAGCGCAAGCGCGCCACGTGTCGGCACGTAGGCGACTTGTGCTCGGGCGCTTGCGCTTGAGCGCAAGCGCGCCACGTGTCGGCACGCGGGCGCTCTGAGCTTGAGCGCCGGCGAGAAAAAGAGGCTTTTAGCCTAAGAACAGAAGCTATGCTTCAGAAAGGAAATATTTGATATATATATATATATAAATATATAAATATATGGAGTTAAACTCCTGAAATGTTTTGGTTGATGAAAGGGGGTCTTCTTCTTCCTCCTCTGTTGGCTGGATCTTGATGATCAAGAGATGTGAGATCTAAAAATCTCTCCTTTCTGAGATCTAATGGTAGATCCAAGTTCCCCTTTGTGGGTTTTGTGGTGGACGACTTCTTAGTTTTTGAAAAGAAAGAGTAAAACTCTTGATTTAATTCAAAGAAATGAGAAGGTTTAGAACCTTGGAGAAGGAGCAGGAGGCACAAAAGATCTCAGATCTAAAATTTTTGTGGAGAGAATGAAAAGTTGTTTTTTATTCATCATCATGTTGCCTTATATAGGCTTACATATTTACATATAGCCCCTTGGGCTTTGCAAAATGGCATTTTGCCTATCCCATGGCTCATGTGCCTTTTCATTTTGCACATAAGCCATGGGCTTACAAAAATTTGGCTTTATGCCCCTTTTGCATACATTCATGCACAAAAATTACATAAAAATTATTTGTTACATGATTTTTTTTGTTGGCATGGCGGAAGGCCGGACGCTTCGTGTTCGGGCTCGACCTGAGCATTAGCCCACTTGCTTGGGCTTGGGCCCACCTGGCTTGGGGTTGACCTTGACTTTGACTTGGTCAACCGGGGTGCAAATTTTGACTTCAACAGTGTGTGTTCCGGCTGTCGGGGGTAGGCTTCTATCCCATTAAGAATGTATAGAGCGAACGCCCGTCACTTGTGCTTTCAACCGTTTCGAGTAAATTTCGGCAGCACCTCCCCGTTGTTCTCCGAGTACACTGTAATAGAATAGATAATCATTTCAAAGCTGTGAAACAACGTTGAAATGAATATCTAATCTATCTTTGTACACGGAGAACCAGCGGAAAGGTACCGACGAAATATCTCGAAACGGATGAAAACACAAGTGAATGAAGGCGTTTGCTTTATACATTCTTAACTTGTCCACACGGGACAAATCTATGGGTTACCATACGATTGAATTTTATCGTCGCGTAGACTATACGACGGTTGTTAGTATTGAGCTATACTGTCCGATATTTAACAACCTTCGTATAGTTCTAGGTCACGACGAGTATCGCACGTATGTTAACCGATAGACGGGGACTAAGTGGCGCTTTTAGTTTCATATATGAGTATCGATGGGAATATGAAGGTTTCATATTATCATCGAGTATCATATATTGGTTTTAACCCGAACATCTCGAATCGCTCTCTAATTATGCGTTTGTTGTGTATTCTTGTTGTATGTGTGTGTTCCGGCTGTCGGGGGTAGGCTTCTATCCCATTAAGAATGTATAGAGCGAACGCCCATCACTTGTGCTTTCAACCGTTTCGAGTAAATTTCGGCAGTACCTCCCCGCTGTTCTCCGAGTACACTGTAATAGAATAGATTATCATTTCAAAGCTGTGAAACAACGTTGAAATGAACATCTAATCTATCTTTGTACACGGAGAACCAGCGGAAAGGTACCGACGAAATATCTCGAAACGGATGAAAACACAAGTGAATGAAGGCATTTGCTTTATACATTTTTAACTTGTCCACACGGGACAAATCTATGGGTTACCATACGATTGAATTTTCTCGTCGCGTAGACTATACGACGGTTGTTAGTATCGAGCTATACTGTCCGATATTTAACAACCTTCGTATAGTTCTAGGTCACGACGAGCATCGCACGTATGTTAACCGATAGACGGGGACTAAGTGGCGCTTTTAGTTTCATATATGAGTATCGATGGGAATATGAAGGTTTCATATTATCATCGAGTATCATATATTGGTTTTAACCTGAATATCTCGAATCGCTTTCTAATTATGCGTTTGTTGTGCATTCGTGTTGTATGTGTAACATAATTTTAAACCATTGAGATCAAGATTGATAGAACTGATCATCCTACATTGCAATAACATTCATCAACCAAAAACTATTATTGCAATGGTATTCATCTATAACAATCAACAATTAAAACTACAAATGTAGAATACTGATATCATAAAGCGTTATACGCAACATTGATCGGTATTCATCATTTTCTTCGTTATCATCTAAGATGTGGATACATCAAATTTCATGTGATTCTATAACTTTTTCATCGTTGATTTAGCAATGTAAAAAATTTTATTGCCCTTAATTTTGAACCCACTAAATCAACGGTGAAAAGTTGTAGAATCACATGAAATTTGTTGTACCCACATCTTAGATGATAACGAAGAATATGATGTATGTCGATCGTCGGAAAAAATAAGGAAGGACGTATTTTTTCGACGCCATAAGAGAAAATTCCCTCCTTCATTATATATATATATATATATATATATATAATTTTCCAACAAGGAATTAGGATATCATCAAGTCATGTGACAACACTAGATAAATTAATCTTAATGGAGTTTTTGTCTAATCAAATTCAACTCCAACCATCATTTTAAAAGAACGAACCAACATCATTAAAAAAATGTAAATACCAACTCCAAATTCCCAAAAAAGTAACGAGTAGGATGAAAATAAAGCCTATCCGTGCTTTTTGTTCTCTTTGTAAGCAGCATTATAAATGGCCGAGTTACGAAATATGTTGTTAGGCATGAGTTAAGCCGATAAACAAATTCAGATCATTTAATCATATTTATCTTCCTAAAAACCCGTCATTGATTAAAAGTTGATAGCAATGATCAAGCAACACGGGAATTTAACCAACATTGTTCACGTATAATCAATCTTGCACCACTAATCATTCCTACGACAACCGTTAGTCGACAATCAGATGGATCTCTCTCTAAATCATACCCTGCTGTCAAACGTTTTTCTCCCATCAAATCAATTATACTAGTATAGGTCGCGATGAGTACAACCGTCAAAACCAATCACACCGCCCACACACGAAAACTATCCATGCTCATAACATTTACATATCCTCAACTAACCCATTAAAACTTTCTCCAAGTTGGATATTAGTTGACCAACCACCATTAAACCGCCCACACACGAAAACTAGCCATGCCCACCGTAGCCCCAACCTAACCCTAGCCCCAGCCCCAGCCCCAGCCCAGCCCAGCCCAGCCCCAACCTAACCCTAACCCCAGCGCGGCCAGCTAAACCCCAACCCCAACCCTAAGACAAACCCTAACCCTAGCCCTAGCCCCAGCCGCAGCCGAACCCCAACCCTAACCCTAACCCCAACCCCGACCCCGACCCCGACCGCGACCCCTGCCGAACCCCAACTCGCGCGCGCAACCCCAGACCCAGCCATGAACCCTAGCCCTAAATAATCAAAAAATTCTTTAATTTACATGAAGATTTACTCACCTGATTTGGGGATTTTCTTTCGCGCGCAATCGAAAGAGGAAGAAAGTGAGCGTAGGCGATCGATCTGTGCCTTTATTAAATCGATATTTAGTTGCCCCTACGGATTTGTCCGTAGGTCCTTGGTTTGCGGCTCCGTAGGGGCAAACACCAAATTAAGAATTAATATTTTTATTCTTGGACGTCTGGGCCCGTAGGGGCAACCTTTTAGCCCTACGGATTAATCCGTAGGGCCTACTTAAATCTGCCCCTACGGATTTCAATATCCGTAGGGGCAACCCCCTATTTTACTAGTGTATAGGAGTTTTTACAATTGTCCCTGTGTATATATGGTCTCTTTAATGTCCAAATAATGGCCAGTTTTAATTATAATGAGTACGTGTTTCCTTTATAATCCAAGTGATGGTTAATTTCTAGAGATGAAATATCATTTAGTAAGAGATGGCAGCAAAAATTAATTATATATGCCATAAATTATCAGTGCTTTGAAATGCGAAGAGGGACTGCATTTGGATTTAATACAGATGCATGCCCCTCAAAACTCCCTAGAGTATAAATTTTTGCCATTGCTACATTTTATTAACTCTTGATATTAAATATTAGTAATTATATGACAATTATTATATGGTATGAAAGAATTCTATATATTGATTCAAATTCATCCATAGGCCCTTAGTATTTACCTGACATTTCTTCTTCCTCTAGGCCTTCGATCTCGATTCTTGTTTTAAATTTTCTTTTTCTATTCATTTTCTAACTTTATGTTTTATCTTTAAGCGAGAAAAATTTTCCTTGTATGTCAGGGAGCATCTCTTTTGCCGGGTTGCAGCTTTTTCCCCATAATTAAACAAAATCACTTGTTGATCGAGTTTTATGGCTTGGGCATGTGTTTATTGTTTTGTTTGTTATCTATAATTTTGTAAAACATAGAAGGTTGATGCCGAAAAAGCAGAAAATATATAATTGCTCATGTACATTTTACAAATTAATCCGATGTGGACAACAGTGTTGAAGACGATGCCAAATTTATGAGGTTTGTGACCCTTTGTGTACATTCCACAACACATATGTGGACATATAGTTGATATTGTATTCAAACCTGTGAGGATTCACATGTTGTTACAACAAAAAGAAGACTTTCAAATTTTTACTAAATTAAAAAGTTTTTATATGCTTCCTTTCATTTATATGACCATATATTTAGATACAAATATGACAATTCTCCAAAAAATAAAATAATCAGTTGATGTATATTGGCTCAATAAGTTCTTCAAGATTTGCAAGAGCGTGATAGGATTTTTAGATACCAAACAATTCATAAAGATGTATGAGAAGAAAAGAAAATATAAAATACAATCAAACACAAATTAAAAAATAATTATCTTCAAACTTCTCATTTTTATTCAACTTCAATACGAATTACAAAATCTCTCTTTTTCAACACTTCTATTCAACTCTGCTTCTTCTTCTCTACATAAAATACCCTGATTAATCTATATTTATAGATTTAGACAATGATGCTCAGAGATAATATTGATTTAATTAGGATTTATTTCTAAATAACCAACTAAATCTTATCTCTAAATATATCTTCATAATTAATCTCATTCAACTAACAATTTAAATTTAGATCTAATCTAAATCTAAACCCGTAACTTTCTCTCCTAAAAGATTTGAATGCAAGACAAATTTTAACAATCTTCACCTTGGCATGCATTCAACAAGTCGGTTTCTATCTTCTCTTCACAACTTCTGCCCACGATATCTTCCGAGCTTTACACAAAGTTCCACCTTGACTTAAATTTACTCCACATTGCTCCAAATTTGTTCTTACATACACAGCCTTCTCCACAACTTGATATATGTCGCTAAAGGTTCTGACTCTTTTCATCACGACACAGTTCTTCTGCCGCTATAACATTTCAGAAAAATTTTAAAGATTATTTTCGAATAATTATAATGATAATATGAGCATTATTTAATTGATAATAATTATGGAAAGGGTTTATCATAATTTGGTATATATCTATACAAATTGCTAATAGTAAAACCAGTGTTTTCAAATTTTATGTTAACACTTAATTTAGGTATGACAAGTATTTAGTTGTGTTAATATCTTGTTTTAAAATTTTAAATGAAATTATGTTTTTCAATTGTTTTGGCAAGGCTACATTGTTTACTTTACTGTAATTGAGGGCGGGAAGCATGGGGGGTAGGGGTTGGGCGGGGGGGGAGGGAGACAAAAGGACATGGAAGGGTATGGTATATTTTTTTTAATAATTGGAATGGTAGAAAAAAGGGTATTGCTCAGTCATTTTCCCTCTTCATAATTCCCTTCATCCCTTCATCTCTTTTTCTCCTTCTCCATCTTCAAGCCACCCTCATCATACACATATATACAATCCCTCCATCACCATGAAGTCTTCACCAAAAAACTCAATTTTTACTCCAATTTCTTGAGGTAGTGATCAAGTCTTCATTTTGAGGCGGTTTTCAAGCTTGAATCATCTCTCTCTTAAATAAATTATAAGGTAAAAATCATATTTTTTAAATTTAGTTATAGTTAATGATGGGTTTTTATGTGATTAATTTTTAAAATTATGATAAATATTTATGAGTTAATTTCGAAAGTTTTAGTAATTGCAATTGTTCTCTTTTATGGCTGAAAATCAGTGACATGGTAGAGTTTCAAAATTTTTAGAATATTCTTGGTTGATAATTAGCTTTTTTATAAAACTAAAAATTTGTAGGTAATTGGTTTATAGAGCTTTTGGTTGAGTTTTACTGTAAAATGAATTTCTTATGCATTTTCAAATGAAGAGTTTTCAAGCTCGAAATTTCATTTTCCATGGTTGTTTTTCACCCAACTTGTAAACATTTTCTTAATTTTTCTATTAACAATTTGGAAATTCTAAAAAATGAAAGTTGTAGATAATTTTGTGTAGATATCTCTAGAATTTTTATTTACCTTATTCATTTTACAAAAACTATAAATATCAATTTTTTAGTGAAATGTTGTTTTTTGGTTTGTGAAACAAATTCAGAAACATATTTTAAGTTTGTATTTTATATAATATCTTATTCTTAGAATTTGAAAACGAGATTTTGGGATATCAAAGTCACATTTATCTATATGTAGAATTTTAGTTTGATTTCAAATATCGTAATTACGATTTTTAAAGATTTTTCAAAACGAGCCTAATAACCGCCGTTTTCTGAACTAGCATTTTCAAACAATATGCATCCGAGTATTGTGTTTTCCTCGCTACATATTACCAGTAGGATAATGTTATTGAAGTGTGCGTCCTTATGTTTGAAGGAGTGTTAGCGGAGGCACTGGAGGCGTTGAGACGAGAAAAAGAGATCGTAGGATTCGTGTAACAACCCCAAACTTTCTGTACAATTTTTTTCTTGAAAATTACAGAAACGGGTATTTTTGCCTGAGCACAATATATAAATTTGTTTTGCTAATTAATAGCAAGAAGGAGCTTGTAGCTCATTGGTAATACCTTGCACTGCCGAACCAAGCTTTAGAATACCAAGGGTTTACAAGCGCATAACTCACAAAAACCTCACTACACATGGAAAACTAACTATACTAGGGGACTAATGAAGAGACGAGGAACCAAACAGCCGCCGGACTCGGCCGGACCGCCGAGTCCCCAACATGAGAGTTGTGGCTTTTCATCTTCCCTGTACTTCTGTATAGTTTAAATGTGCAGAACAGTAACAGAGACCCTTTAAAACACCAATTACTCCATTTTAATACATTTTATTATATTTTTTCCAATTAAACCTTTCACCTACCCTAACCCTAACCTTACCCTATAAATACAACCCCTAGACACATCCCTCTCACTCCAAAATTCTGAAAAAAACTCTCAAGAAAATTCCTAGAAGCTTAGTGTACTTTTGGAGCAGCGAAGGGCGAAAGCTTCGGCAATTTTCCGACGACAACTCTAGGAGTTCCCGGCGACGAAACGATGCACCGGTGCCTCCTCCCGTCTCCTCTTCCTCATCCCTAACTTCTAAACTCGTAAGTCCCCCGCCCTCTTCTCTAATCTTATTCTAAAAATACGAAATTTCAAAACCCGACGGAATCGGTGTTAAACCGATATCCGATTCGGTTTTTTCTAAAAATCCAACATTTTCTTAAATACATTCATACAAAACTCTTACATGTTGACTATTAAACATTAATAAACATGTTGATCAAGTTTCACGACAATCTAGTTCATTTTGTAACTTTTACCGTACTTTTTCACTAAAATACCATATAGTTTCATTTCGACATTTAAACATCACAAACTATTTATACGTTTAAGTAGATTACGAGGTAATGACCTACCTCCTCACAACACTTATATGCAATATAGCACAATACCTTTCGGAAACATAGAATACGGGAAAACGAAACATTTTAAATAAATTCCATGAATTAATAAAACCGTTTTCTAAAAGATTAAGTATTTTTATAAATCTTTGCAAAGTGCCGCTACAACCCATTTTGGGGAACCCGACTGGGATGGTGCAGATTATCGCACATCCCTATGCTTAGTAGTGCGAGATGCAGACCTCCGCAAGGTGCATTCGGTCTCGAGAAATTTAAAATACGAAAATCTTAAGAAAATGAGATTTCTAGAAATATAATATATATATTAAAATTTATTTTTATATAAATATATATATATATATATATATATATATATATATATATCATTAAAATATCTATATTGTAATAATATAAATATTCCAACTTTTTCTAAAATCACAAAGATCACTTTACAATAAAATACCATGAAATCCATACAAGTTCAATATTACAATTAAATACCCTATATTATGAAATTAGGTTATTCTCACTAGAAATGTCACAAAATATAAAATCTACATTTATTACAACTCTAAAGACGATAATTAAATACTTGGGGTGTATTTTGAAAATTATACAAAAGTATTTTTACATAAAAAACCCCTCAAGTTCTATAAATTACCCTAAGGACCCTAGTAAATATAGGTTTAATCGGGACCAATTTCTTGAGCCTCAGGGAGCCGAAGAAGTGGGTGCTTGCCTATTTAAGATAGATAACTTAACAACGGTGTTATCAACACGGTTATCGTCATTGAAAAAGACACAAATCCAGCCGTCCATGTGCAGCGGTTACCGATAATATCAAAACAATCAGGACTTCAATTTCTTTTCTAATTGTTCTGACTCAGACCGAGTCTCTTCTTAATAATCTGATTTGAATATGATTCAAGTACAATCTACAATATTACAATTCAATATGAATCCATGAATACATATATTCAATCTGTTCAAACTATTCAATCTGTATTGACTGAACAGAACCATGGATATACTTCCATTTACATGATTCTTCAGTACATCCATTTTACTGATATCATGGTTTCGGCAAGTCATCCAAATATACAATTTATATTACAATTCAATTACAAGTTGAAATACAATACAAACAATACAATCAAGATATCGCGGGGTTTAAGGGGTTGATTGATACGGAAAGTGTTAAAAGTGGTACGAGACTGCAAGATTAAGACACCTAACCTGAATCCAATTGCCGTTGTTCCGGGTTGTATAACGGAGCCTTGTACATTCCGTTTGTCCTAATCTCTAGCATATAAAGACTTCTCTCGTATACAATGGTATCCTTCTGTACCAAGCTACAAACAACAGCGTTAACATCAAATACTCATATAATACAACTTTAAAAGCTACATTCTCTTTCTTTCTATTGTATTTCTCCCACATCCTTGGGATTTACCGAGCGATTTGTTCGCTGACGACATTCTCTTTCTTTCTTATTTGAATATCAGGTGATTCGGATCTTCCAAAGATCGAGCCTACTAGCGAGGACTTGGACCGGCTTTCCTACGACCCATAGCTCTAGCTTCATTGTACACACTTTTATTTCAGTACTTTTCATTTCTGTTATGCCACTATTTAGACATTGCTTTCCTTCAGATGTATTTACTTTTCCATGCATTGTTCAAAAAGAATGTAAACAAATAAAGTTGTTGTTTTATTATATCTTGTCTATTGTGCATTTATATTTATATTGCTTAGATATGCTTAGCGTATTTACTTCAGAGTAAATATGTAGCGGCCCCGTCGCGTCCTCTGCCCATACACCGGGAAGCGGGGCGTGACGGGTTTTGTTGGTGGCCCATGCAAATGTATTTTTACATAAAACCCCCTCAAGTTCTATAAATTACCTTAAGGACCCTAGTAAATATAGGTTTAAGCGGGACCAATCTCTTAAGCCTCAGGGATCCGGAGAAGTGGGTACTTGCCTATTTAAGGTAGACAACTTAACAACGGTGTTTTCAACACGGTAATCGTTTTTGAAAAAAACACAAATCCTGCCGCCCATGTGCAGCGGTTACCGATAACATCAAAACAATCAGGACTTCAATTTCTTTTCTAATTGTTCTGACTCAGACCGAGTCTCTTCTTAATAATCTGACTTGAATATGATTCAAATACAATCTACAATATTACAATTCAATATGAATCCATGAATACATATATTCAATCTGTTCAAAGTATTCAATCTGTATTGACTGAACCGAACCATGAATATACTTCCATTTACTTGATTCTCCAGTTACATCCATGATTCTCCAGTACATCCATTTTACTGATATCATGGTTTCGGCAAGTCATCCAAATATACAATTTATATTACAATTCAATTACAAGTTGAAATACAATACAAACAATACAATCAAGAAATCGCGGGGTTTAAGGGGTAGATTGGTACGGAAGGTGTTAAAACTGGCACGAGACTGCAAGATTAAGACACCTAACCTGAATCCAATTGCCGTTGTTCCGGGTTGTATAACGGAGCCTTGTACATTCTGTTTGCCCTAGTCTCTAGCATATAGAGACTCCTCTCGTATACACTGGCATCTTTCTGTACTAAACTACAAACAACAGCATTAACACCAAATACTCATATAATACAACTTTAAAAGCTACCTTCTCTTTCTGTCTATTGTATTTCTCCCTTATCCTTGGGACTTACCGAGCGATTTGTTCGCTGACGACATTCTCTTTCTTTCTACTTTGAATGTCGTCAGGTGATTCAGATCTTCCAGAGATCGAGCCTACTAACGAGGACTTGGACCAGCTTTCCTACGACCCAGAGCTCTAACTTCATTGTACACACTTTTATTTCAGTATTTTTCATTTCTGTTATGCCACTATTTAGACATTGCTTTCTTTCAGATGTATTTACTTATCCATGCATTGTACAAAAAGAATGTGAATAAATAAAGTTGATGTTTTATTATATCTTGTCTATTTTGCATTTATATTTATAATGCCTAGATACGCTTAGCGTATTTACTTCAGAGTAAATACGTAGCGACCTCGTCGCGTCCTCTGCCCGTACACCGGGAAGCGGGGCGTGACGGGTTTTGTTGGTGGCCCATGCAAAATTATTTTTACATAAAACCCCCTCAAGTTCTATAAATTACCCTAAGGACCCTTGTAAATATAGGTTTAAGCGGGACCAATCTCTTGAGCCTCAGGGAGCCGGAGAAGTGGGTGCTTGCCTATTTAAGGTAGATAATTTAACAACGGTGTTATCAACACTGTAATCGTTTTTGAAAAAGACACAAATTCTGCCGCCCATGTGCAGCGGTTACCGATAACATCAAAACAATCAGGACTTCAATTTATTTTCTAATTGTTCTGACTCGGACTGAGTCTCTTCTTAATAATCTGACTTGAATATGATTCAAGTATAATCTACAATATTACAATTCAAAATGAATCCATGAATACATATATTCAATCTGTATTGACTGAACCGAATCATGGATATACTTCCATTTACATGATTCTCCAGTTACATCCATGATTCTCCAGTACATCTATTTTACTGATATCATGGTTTCGGCAAGTCATCCAAATATACAATTTATATTACAATTCAATTACAAGTTGAAATACAATACAAACAATACAATCACGACATCGCGGGGTTTAAGGGGTAGATTGGTACGGAAGGTATTAAAAGTGGCACGAGACTGCAAGATTAAGACACCTAATCTGAATCCAATTGCCGTTGTTCCGGGTTGTATAACGGAGCCTTGTACATTCCGTTTGCCCCAGTCTCTAGCATATAGAGACTGCTCTAGTATACACTGGCATTCTTCTGTACCAAGCTACAAATAACAGCGTTAACACCAAATACTCATATAATACAACTTTAAAAGGTACCTTCTCTTTCTGTCTATTGTATTTCTCCCTTATCCTTGGGACTTACCGAGCGATTTGTTCGCTGACGACATTCTCTTTCTTTCTTCTTTGAATGTCGTCAGGTGATTCGGATCTTCCAGAGATCGAGCCTACTAGCGAGGACTTGGACCAGCTTTCCTACGACCCAGAGCTCTAGCTTCATTGTACACACTTTTATTTCAGTACTTTTCATTTCTGTTATGCCACTGTTTAGGCATTGCTTTCCTTCAGATGTATTTACATTTCCATGCATTGTACAAAAAGAATGTGAATAAATAAAGTTGTTGTTTTATTATATCTTGTCTCTTGTGCATTTATATTTATATTGCTTAGATACGCTTAGCGTATTTACTTCAGAGTAAATACGTAGCGGCCCCGTCGCGTCCTCTGCCCGTACACTGGGAAGCGGGGCGTGACAGGTTTTGTTGGTGGCCCATGCAGGTCAGAGTTGTATGGAACACTGCCATGCAATTCTGTTCTGCGTGAACAATCTAAGCAATATAACACAAGAAACAGCAACTAAAACATTGTTTACAATTCATCTTCCTTGAATCTTCCAATTTCATATATCTTGAATCTGTCCTAACCCAAAATTCTCTCACCTCTTTTACAATCTTACCAAAACCTTCGGATTTTTTCGTTCTTTCACATATTTTTCATACACTACCAATAGTTCTATCACCCAACTTTCCTTGAATATGTTACACTTTCCTTTTATAAATTTCGAGAATGAAATTTTTATAAGGAGGGTAGAATGTAACAACCCCAAACTTTCTGCACAATTTTTTTTTTCAAAATTACAGAAAGGGGTATTTTTGCCTGAGCACAAGATATAAGCTTGTTTTTCTAATTAATAGCAAGAAGGAGCCTGTAGCTCATTGTTAATACCTTGCACTGCTGAACCAAGCCACCAGAGTTCAAATCCCATACCCCACATTATTTTTAATATTGTTTTATTTTGAATTTTTAGAATACCAAGGGTTTACACGTGCATAACTCACAAAAAACCCCACTACACATGGAAAACTAACTGTACCATGGGACTAATGAAGCGACGAGGAACCGAACGGCCGCCGGATTCGGCTGAATCGGCCGGCGACTCGGCCGACTCTGGCTGCCGGCCGGACTCGGCCGGATCGTCGAGTCCCCAACATGAGAGTTGTGGCTTTTCATCTCCCCTGTACTTTTGTATTGTTTAAATGTGCAGACCAGTAACGGAGACCCTTTAAAACACCAATTACTCCATTTTATTACATTTTATTATATTTTTTTTTCAATTAAACCTTTCGCCTACTCTAACCCTAGCCTTATCCTATAAATAAAATCCCTAGACACGCCCCTCTCACTCCAAAATTCTGAACAAAACTCTCAAGAAAATTCCTAGAAGTTTAGTATACTTTTGGAGTAGCGAAGGGCGAAAGCTTCGGCAATTTTCCGACGACAACCCTAGGAGTTCCCGGCGACGAAACGACGCACCGGCGCCTCCTCCCGTCTCCTTTTCCTCATCCCTAACTTATAAACCCGTAAGTCCCCCTCCCTCTTCTCTAATCTTATTATAAAAATACGAAATTTCAAAACCCGACGGAATCGGTGTTAAACCGATTTCCGATTCGGTTCTTTCTAAAAATCCAACATTTTCTCAAATACATTCACACAAAACTCTTACATGTTGACTATTAAACATTAATAAACATGTTGATCAAGTTTCACGACAATCTAATTCATTTTGTAACTTTTACCGTACTTTTTCACTAAAATACCATATAGTTTCATTTCGACATTTAAACATCACAAACTTGCTATACTTTTAAGTAGATCACGAGGTAATAACCTATCTCCTCACAACACTCATATACAACATAGCACAATACCTTTCGGGAACATAGAATACGGGAAAACGAAACATTTCAAATTAATACCATGAATTACTAAAACCGTTTTCTAAAGGATTAAGTATTTTTATAAATCATTGCAAAGTGCCGCTACAACCCATTTTGGGGAACCCGACTGGGATGATGCGGATTATCGCACATCCCTGGGCTTAGTAGTGCGAGATGCAGACCTCCGCAAGGAGCATTCGGTCTCGAGAGATTTAAAATACGAAAATCTTAAGAAAATGAGATTTCTAGAAATATAATATATATATTAAAATTTATTTTTATATAAATATATATGTATTATTAAAATATCTATTTTTAATAATATAAATATTCCAACTTTTTCTAAAATCACAAGGATCACTTTACATTAAAATACCATGAAATCCATACAAGTTCAATATTAAAATTAAATACCCTATATTATGAAATTAGGTTATTCTCACTAGAAATGTCACAAAATATAAAATCTACATTTATTACAACTCTAAAGACGATAATTAAATACTTGGGGTGTATTTTGAAAATTATACAAAAGTATTTTTACATAAAAACCCCTCAAGTTCTATAAATTACCCTAAGGACCCTAGTAAATATAGGTTTAAGCGGGACCAATCTCTTGAGCCTCAGGGAGCCGGAGAAGTGGGTGCTTGCCTATTTAAGGTAGACAACTTAACAACGGTGTTATCAACACGATAATTGTCTTTGAAAAAGACACAAATCCTGCCGTTCATGTGCAGCGGTTACCGATAACATCAAAACAATCAGGACTTCAATTTATTTTCTAATTGTTCTGACTCAGACTGAGTCTCTTCTTAATAATCTGACTTGAATATGATTCAAGTACAATCTACAATATTAAAATTCAACATGAATCCATGAATACATATATTCAATCTGTTCAAATTATTCAATCTGTATTGACTGAACCGAACCATGGATATACTTCCATTTACATGATTCTCCAGTTACATCCATGATTCTCCAGTACATCCATTTTACTGATATCATGGTTTCGGCAAATCAACCAAATATACAATTTATATTACAATTCAATTACAAGTTGAAATACAATACAAACAATACAATCAAGATATCGCGGGGTTTAAGGGGTAGATTGGTACGGAAGGTGTTAAAAGTGGCACGAGACTGCAAGATTAAGGCACCTAAGCAGAATCCAATTGCCGTTGTTCCGGGTAGTATAACGGAGCCTTGTACATTCCGTTTAACCTAGGCTCTAGCATATAAAGACTCCTCTCGTATACACTGGTATCCTTCTGTACCAAGCTACAAACAACAACGTTAACACCAAATATTCATATAATACAACTTTAAAAGCTACCTTCTCTTTCTGTCTATTCTATTTCTCCCTTATCCTTGGGACTTACCGAGTGATTTGTTCGCTGACGATATTCTCTTTTTTTCTTCTTTGAATGTCGTCAGGTGATTCGGATCTTTCAGAGATCGAGCCTACTAGCGAGGACTTGGACCAGCTTTCCTACGACCCAGAGCCCTAGTTTCATTGTACACACTTTTATTTCAGTACTTTTCATTTCTGTTATGCTACTGTTTAGGCATTACTTTCCTTCAGATGTATTTACTTTTCCATGCATTGTACAAAAAGAATGTGAATAAATAAAGTTGCTGTTTTATTATATCTTGTCTCTTGTGCATTTATATTTATATTGCTTAGATACGCTTAGCATATTTACTTCAGAGTATATACGTAGCGGCCTCGTCGCGTCCTCTGCCCGTACACTGGGAAGCGGGGCGTGACAGGTTTTGTTGGTGACCCATGCAGGTCAGAGTTGTATGGAACACTGCCATGCAATTCTGTTCTACGTGAACAACCTAAGCAATATAACACAAGAAACAGCAACTAAAACATTCTTTACAATTCGTCTTCCTTGAATCTTCCAATTTCATATATCTTGAATCTGTCCTAACCCAAAATCCTTTCACCTCTTTTACAATCTTACCAAAACCTTCGCATTCTTTCATTCTTTCACATATTTTTCATACACTACCAATTTTTCTATCACCCAACTTTTCTTGAATCTGTTACACTTTCCTTTTACAAATTTCGAGGACGAAATTTTTATGAGGAGGGTAGAATGTAACAACCCCAAACTTTCTGTCCAATTTTTTTTTCAAAATTACAGAAATGGGTATTTTTGCCTGAGCATAAGAAATAAGTTTGTTTTGCTAATTAATAGTAAGAAGGAGCTTGTAGCTCATTGGTAATACCTAGCACTGCTGAACCAAGCCACCAGAGTTCAAATCACATACCCCACATTATTTTTAATATTGTTTTATTTTGAATTTTTAGAATACCAATAGTTTACACGTGCATAACTCAGAAAAACCCCACTACACATGGAAAACTAATTGTACTAGGGGACTAATGAAGCGACGAGGAACCGAACGGCCGCCTAACTCGGCCGGACTCGGCCGAATCGGCCGCCGACTCGGGCCGTCGCCGCCGGCCAAACTCGGCCGGACCGCCGAGTCCCCAACATGAGAGTTGTGGCTTTTCATCTCCCCTGTACTTCTGTATAGTTTAAATGTGCAGACTAGTAACAGAGACCCTTTAATACAACAATTACTCCATTTTATTACATTTTATTCAATTAAACCTTTCACTTACTCTAACCCTAGTCTTACCCTATAAATACAACCTCCAGACACACCCCTCTCACTCCAAAATTCTGAACAAAACTCTCAAGAAAATTCCTAAAATCTTAGTGTACTTTTGGAGTAGCGAAGGGCGAAAGCTTCGGCAATTTTCCGACGACAACCCTAGGAGTTCCAGGCGACGAAACGACGCACCGGCGCCTTCTCTCGTCTCCTCTTCCTCATCTGTAACTTCTAAACCCATAAGTCCCCCTTCCTCTTCTCTAATCTTGTTCTAAAAATATGAAATTTCAAAACCCGACGGAATCGGGTTAAACCGATTTCCTTTTCGGTTCTTCCCCAAAATCCAACATTTTCTTAAATACATTCACACAAAACTCTTACATGTTGACTATTAAACATTAATAAACATGTTGATCAAGTTTCACGACAATCTAATTCATTTTGTAACTTTTACCGTACTTTTTCACTAAAATACCATATATTTTCATTTCGACATTTAAACATCACAAACTTGCTATACGTTTAAGTAGATCACGAGGTGATGACCTACCACCTCACAACACTCATATGCAACATAGCACAATATCTTTCGGGAACATAAAATACGGGAAAACGAAACATTTCAAATAAATACCATGAATTAATAAAACCGTTTTCTAAAGGATTAAGTATTTTTATAAATCTTTGCAAAGTGCCGTTATAACCCATTTTGGGGAACCCGACTGGGATGGTGCGGATTATCGCACATCTCTGGGCTTAGTAGTGCGAGATACATACCTCCGCAAGGAGCATTCGGTCTCGAGAGATTTAAAATACAAAAATTTTAAGAAAATGAGATTTCTAGAAATATAATATATATATTAAAATTTATTTATATATATATATATATGTATGCATCATTAAAATATCTATTTTGTAATAATATAAATATTCCAACTTTTTCTAAAATCACAAGGATCACTTTACATTAAAATACCATGAAATCCATACAAGTTCAATATTAAAATTAAATACCCTATATTATGAAATTAGGTTATTCCCACTAGAAATGTCACAAAATATAAAATCTATATTTATTACAACTCTAAAGATGATAATTAAATACTTGGGAGTATTTTGAAAATTATACAAAAGTATTTTTACATAAAAATCCCCTCAAGTTCTATAAATTACTCTAAGGACCCTAGTAAATATAGGTTTAAGCAGGACTAATCTCTTGAGCCTCAGAGAGCCGGAGAAGTGGGTGCTTGCCTATTTAAGCTAGATAACTTAACAACGGTGTTATCAACACGGTAATCGTCTTTGAAAAAGACACAAATCCTGCTGCCCATGTGCAGCGGTTACCGATAACATCAAAACAATCAGGACTTCAATTTCTTTTCTAATTATTCTGACTTAGACTGAGTCTCTTCTTAAAAATCTGACTTGAATATGATTCAAATACAATCTACAATATTACAATTCAACATGAATCCATGAATACATATATTCAATCTGTTTAAACTATTCAATTTGTATTGACTGAACCAAACTATGGATATACTTCCATTTACATGATTCTCCAGTTACTTCCATGATTCTCCAGTACATCCATTTTACTGATATCATGGTTTCGGCAAGTCATCCAAATATACAATTTATATTATAATTCAATTACAAGTTGAAATACAATACAAACAATACAATCAAGATTTCGCGGGGTTTAAGGGGTAGATTGGTACGGAAGGTGTTAAAGTAGCACGAGATTGAAAGATTAAGACACCTAACCTGAATCCAATTGCCGTTGTTCCGGGTTATATAACGGAGCCTTGTACATTCCGTTTGCCCTAATCTCTAACATATAGAGACTCTTCTCGTATACACTGGCATTATTCTGTACCAAATTACAAACAACAACGTTAACACCAAATACTCATATAATACAACTTTAAAAGCTACATTCTCTTTCTGTCTATTCTATTTCTCCTTTATCCTTGGGACTTACCGAGCGATTTGTTCGCTGACGACATTCTCTTTCTTTCTTCTTCGAATGTAGTCAGGTGATTCGGATCTTCCAGAGATCGAGCCTACTAGCGAGGACTTGGACCAGCTTTCCTACGACCCAGAGCTTTAGCTTCATTGTACACACTTTTATTTCAGTACTTTTCATTTCTGTTATGCCACTGTTTAGGCATTGCTTTCCTTCAGATATATTTACTTTTCCATGCATTGTACAAAAAGAATGTGAATAAATAAAGTTGCCGTTTTATTATATCTTGTCTCTTGTGCATTTATATTTATATTGCTTAGATACGCTTAGCGTATTTACTTCAGAGTAAATACGTAGCGGCCTCGTCGCGTCCTCTGCCCGTACCCTGCGAAGCGGGGCGTGACAATTCGACCAGCACGAGTCATCTTTTGTGAGTAAAATAGCATCTACAAGTGTGAAATCAGACAGATGGCGTATAGCACCCCCGACTATCAGAAATTTTAATAAAACTTCGTGTAGTTTTTAAACCATATTCATAACCCTTGATAGGATTACCATACAAGTAGTATTGTATTGAGTACCACCCCATATTGCATATCAATACTTGGTCAATATAATCCCATGTTAGAATGCTTATATGAACACATTTGATAGAACACCGCACAAATACCAACGATTGCCATGTAGCACAATCGCAGACGCGTATACTACACCATACATCGTTGGTACTGTCATAACACTTAGAAATTATCATGCACTTAGTATTAGATTGTCTTAATGCTATTAGTAAGTATTAATTGTTGCTTACCCTGATTTCCTTATGCGTTATATATGGTTAATATTGTAGTCTTTATTGATGATGATATATATCAGTGGTATGTGACACTGATATATATATATATATATATATATTATTAATTATAAAACATGCTTGGATTTTTGTTATGCGTATGTTATATTTATGTTTGGTGATATCTCGTTATCGAGGAAGGGGGAAAGACCAGTATGGATATCATTGTCATGATCCGGAAAAGACACGTGACCGGCACTTGAATCACATAAAGTCTATAGGACCCCACCATAACCTAAGTAAGCCAAAACCAGGAATCTACACATTTTTAAAGAAATAGCGGAGGTGAAGTTTTAAAAAGGTATTTTAAATGAAATCAAGTTTCTTTTTAAAGTAAAAGTAATGTTTGTTCTAAAACACATACGTCATTTAAAAATCGGGCAGCACATCCTTTGTGAATTTTGATAAAAACCAATACACACACACGCATATATATCAGTGTCTCCAATCGGGAGCTATCACATCACCCAATCAGCGGAAACACAACCATGCAGTAATATACGATGCCCAAGGTCAAGATTCATCACAAAAACAAGAAAGAAAATACTATAAGCATCATCAAATTGACTATATATAAACTCGACATCTAAAAGAATAATATACAAGTCTCTTCTCTAAGTCCATAAAAATATACAAGTTTTGGTCGATAGAGTTTTTAACCAGATCACAAAAGAATATACATATACGAAAGGCGGTTAAGATTCAACATGAAACCAACCTACCAGAGCAATCACCAAAATAAGAAGTCTGCGGGCAAGCCGCTATTGATCCGAGCGATCGGTCCTGCAAGAAACTAAGGCACAATGGGAGTGGGTTGCCAACTCATGAGTAGAAAGATATCAAAGGGTAGAAATCGAAATGCATAACGATTTACCTAGGTCATACAGTGTAATACTATCATATTATGTGATAACGAATATAAATACACACTCAAATATATATATCAAATCAGTATCCATGAGCGCTTTATATCGAATCACACACCACACCTAAGATCCATGAGATCATCAATATATGGGAATATGTCATCTATAACATGTATATATCATCAACTAAGTGTCCATCATTGACACTCGAAATCCTCATCAACTGAATGTCCAGTATCGACACTCGAAATCATCATAAACTTTGTCCAGCATCGACGCATGAAATCCAGATATCGTAGGCACCGTCTCCCGGATTGGTCCTCTCTCGATATCAGTATAGCCCCGGTCGGTATCCCCTGGATATCCGCCGTGCTCTAATCTATTTCCGGTATCGAGTGTCCTCGCTAGGCTCCCCTCCTCATATGCAGCTTTCCTGCCTTTCGGTCTTGACCGGGTCTACCATGTATCCGACTATATACTCCCTCACTCAGTCCGGATAACGTAGCACGTCCGTAACCGTATATCTCCCCCACTTGGTTCGGAATAAAATCCATAAAATATCAAGCTCATGGTGGATGTTAAATCATCATAACAAGAGAAAACTGCATTTTTAAAATATACTCAAATTTTATAAATCACATCGCGGTTTCTCAAATTCATGGAAAATATCAAGTTCCGAGGCATAACATTTGCATAATTCATTTTGATAATATATATATATATATATATATATATATATATATAGGAGTGTCCCATACCACTGAAATATATCATCAAAAATAAAAATATCATAAAATCCATGTCGATCATATACGAATACCCTTGAGAATGGTATTTGCATCTCAAAACAGCAAGTATCATAATGCATCATGCATGCGCGCGCGCGCGCACACACACACATAATAAATCAACACACGAACAGGCATGGAAGTTCCTACTGTGTCGTGGCAATACTAATAATGTGTAGTGTAGCATACGCGTCTTTACTTGTGCAGTATAGCAATCATTAATAGTTGTGCAAGTATTCTATCAATATATTCGCATAAGAACAGCTCTCAATTCCTATCAACAGCATACACACACATACACACAAATCAATCCCCTGTATATAGGGAAGTTATGATAAACCGTATCGACATCTATATGGATATAACGTGGTATAACAGTTCTACAATGCCATGGTAGTACCAATGATGTCATGTGTAACATGCGCGTCTGTGATATGTGAAACATACCAATCATTGGTTGTTGTGCAGTGTTCTACAAGTGTGTTCGTATAACATGTCAATTGTAAACTAGCCTACAAAGCTAATTTGAACTAATAGTGTTAGCGTAGCATATACAATAAAGTAATCGATGTGCGAGCGTATAAAGAGTAGAATAATCATAACGTGAACATGTGTTAATATAGATAATTACTTACGAGCTATACGGTTACAGTTTAAAATAGAACGAAATATTCTTTTGGAAATAAGAAGGCTACGATATTTTTGAAATAGATATCATTTGAAAATTCATAGCGCATTCTTGACATTATCATTTTAAAGTAGGAAACGGATCGTTAGTTTTTAAAATATGTATAGCTCTAAAAATCTCATAAAGTCCTAATTCGGGATTTAGCAAGACTTCCCGAGTCAAATAAATATCGACCGTATTCAGCAATCTATCCTTATCACATCATGTACGGAATCTTCCTCGTACGATGTCATCCAACCAATGTAGTACGGATCTATAGTCGTGTACTCCAACGTATCTCATACAGTACGGACATCCAGTCGCGTACAATACATAACAATAATCTCATATATATATATATAGCCTAATAGCTATGAAATAGAGACTAAATATATAACTATCTACTAAGTATACGAATATACGCATATGGGTGCTCTAGCATGACCCAATACTTTAGGAATATGGTTCTAATATATAGTATTCTAATTACTATGGTTGCGGGGTGCTATACGCCATCCATCCGACTTTCCCCATATATACACATCAACTTACCGACTTCTCGAACTAGCCGAAACATACGACCGCCTTACCCGTCCTCGTTGTCTCGGAAGTCCTCACGATCGTACCTACAATCGAAATCATAACGAAACCGCATAAAAATCCACATCGAAATTAAAATAACGAGCGAAGAGTACATATGTTAGAACCTATGGTCAACGTACGTTTAATACAACAAAATACACCGAAGTCAACGTACGAACGTCGAACGATCAAGTCACGACATAGAAATCCAAAAAACCAAGTTTAAAACCTGCAAAACATCGTCAAAAACCTACTCAAAATGATCCAGATTTTCCTACAGGGAATCTGGGACAAAAGGAGGTATACTGGTGGCCTAATTAACATGAAATAGAGCTACTAATCAAAATTCAAACCCTAACTAGAAAATTGGGCCGACAGATGCGGCCTTCGGGCGGCCCAAAAGCGGCTAATGGGCCCTGGGCTTCGGGGATGGTCTCGTGTTAGTCTAAGCATCTCCGGATATTTTTCTTTAATTTTTCTATGAACCCAATCAACTACAGATTTAAAACGAACATCAAAAACCCTATGAAAACCTTTTTTTAAAACTTTAAAAGTCTTTAAACCGTGAATTTTGCATCTAATTACGCTTAACTAAAAAAATAGTTTGTAAACACTAAACTACTTCAACTCATATACATCTCAGGACCCCAATTTTGAAAGATCAATTCACTAAAAGAATGAACTCTAGCACAAATAAGTAGTTTGCATGGCAAGTATCTTTAAAACATAAGAAACATGAAATTTTACCTCTCTTGAATTTGAAAAAAGAAGGAGAAGAACTATGTTTTAGGTGCTACCAATGGATCAAGTTTGAAAGACTTGACAAAAGAAGAGGGTTGCACCAACACTTTTTTTTTGAGATTTTAGTGTTTGGATTTGAGGTTGGGGTGTGGTGTGTGGTTGTGTGGGTGAGGGGAGTTTGGAGATGGAGAAGGAAAAGAAGAAGATGAAAATGAAGATGAAGAAAATAGGGAGGGACTTAGCCATGCCCCTCCTCCATTCCTAATAAAAAAAAGAAATCAAGGCTCCACCCATGCCTCCATGCCCTCCCCTTTCTCCATGATATTTTAAAAAGTAAGAATAATTTTAAACTCAAAATACAATGAAATAACTAACACCTAGTTAACTTTTCATGGCACACTAAGTATGAGTTTAAAAGTAAATCTATCAATTAACACTAAAATCCCATATCTTTTCATAATACAAAATATTTGTTATGCCAAGTATCTCGAAATACCAAATTCCAAAAAAAATGAAGGTATATAACTATACAAATCCATGAAAACCCAAATCCATACTGGTTATCATATCTATAAAACCCATAATATTATTATTTAAATTAAAAAATAATATTTATACTTTTCAAAATGTTACAATATCCACGACTTAAAAAAATTCGGTCTCCGAATTTAAATTTAACCCCGAGTCCTTAAAACATTTTTTAAAATCACGTCAAATCAACGGGGCTCCAAAATTACGAACGAGCTAGAAATACCATAGCGCAACGTATGCACATGAAAATAAAGTGTGAAACCCAAATAACTGAAACTTTGACAAGTGCTATGAGAATCACATAAGTTATGATGAAAATGCAATTGCGAAATCAACCGTTTAAATCAAGCACACGACCAAACACAAATATAATCAAGGCTATAATACATATATAGCACGCGTCCATGTGAAATCATACAAGTAACTGAAAGATGTATTTATGAAAAATTCTTTCAAAATAGCCGTATGATGCATACATCACGGCATAAGTAGCGGACATACATTTATAAAAAAATACACACACACGTTTCACTTAAGATATACGTCCCGTCTTTTGAAAATGATCTACAAGGGTTTTCTTTTATAAAAATTGTGTGTCGCTCATACACACGTAGAAAAATAAAGAGACCTTAAATCCTTTGAAAATCTCTTCTGTATACCTCGATATATGCAAAATATTTCAGGTACTGTCTCTCAGACAAGTCCCGTTAGGCTACTATATAACATAATTTATCTCATAAAAATGTGATGCCAAAAAAGAAATCAACCTCAATAGGTGTGCACGAAAACCAACCTACGTGCGACGGTTGCGCATGAAAATCAACATAAAAATTAGGTGCAATGAGTGTGCATGAAAATGTAAATCGAGTGCAACGGGTGTGTATGAAAATATCTGTCGAGTGCAACGGGTATCCGCGACAACAACGTCAATTGCAACAAATGCGTATGAAAACAATAGCAAGTGCATCTAGGGTGCACTTAAATCAAAATCAGGTGCATCTAATGTGCACGAAATCAAAATCAAGTGCATCTAATGTGCATGAAATCAACATCATGTGCAACTTGTGTGCACAAAACATCTATCAAGTGCATCGGATATGCACAAAAACATAAATAAAGTGCAGCTGTTGTGAACAAAAAAAATATCCATCAGTTGCAACTACGGTGCACGAAAATATCAATCATGAAACCCAATCATCAAAATACAAGAGTCAAAACGATGAAAACGTGATACTCGGATCACTAAAACACAAATCGAAACAAATGATATTGAAGTATACCTCTTTCAATGTCGAAACGTGCCTGTGCACCTGGAGCCGGCAGAGTAACAATTTCCACTTGCCTTCTGCCCACGGTCTGGTGTCCTCTGCCTTTGGGTCCTCGTTCTCTCTATGGGCCACCAAATCCACAGTCTCTCGATACAATCGCCTAGTGAGGAGTAGCGACGGAAATAGTCCCGCTCTGACGCTTTTCTGAGCACCCCCTAGCCAAGTAACCTGGTCACTCGCAATGTAGCATGTCGACGGCGGCGGTCTTATTGGATATAGTGCCCTCAAGGCAATTATTGTAATTGCAAATAGCTGATTATGATAATTGAAAGAGGACCTATACAGCTAGAATAGTCATACTTGAGATGATAGTATACTATCTGGTTTGTCTTTATCATTGTGGACAATACATAATAATAAATCCTGTAGGATCATTGCTTGACTACCAGCATTATGATGACGATCATATACGTAGGAGCTGAGTGGTCCACAAGCACATCCTTAAATGTCCTTAGTCGAGAAAGTATCAAGACCGGGCATTGATACTCTGGAGTAGACTAGTGTATACGTTTCGAGACCCCGACGAGGGGCGGTGGCCGGTCTCACAAGCCATTGGTGTGGAGTCACCTAAGATAGTATACAGGTGCTCACTGGAGGTGAGTACACCGGATGGACTCGCCGAGAACTTTTAGAAGATATTATACCTATCATCAAATGGAAGTTATCTTGAGGCATGAGTACATATTAGTCCTTTGATATGAGATTTTCATTTGTCTCGTGTGAGTTCCCACTGTACTTAGATTACTACCCTACCACAGCTCAAAAGAGTCATGCAAACATGTTTTAGTTGGGTACAGTTCCGATCCACACGGAGGCAGAACACGCTATGGTCATTACGAATTTCTAGTGATGCCATTTGGAGTGACCAACGCACCGGCAATATTCATGAACCTGATGAATCAAGTTTTCCGGGAATACTTAGACATGTTTGTTGTCATCTTCATCAACGACATCCTGGTGTATTCAAAGAGTCGGAAAGAACATGCCGAGCACCTACGAATTGTCCTGGAAACTCTACGACAACATCAATTATATGCCAAGTACAGCAAATACGAGTTTTGGCTAGATCAAGTTGATTTTCTTGGACATATCGTATCAAGTGAAGGAATCTCTGTGGATCCAGCGAAAGTTTCTGCAGTAAGCGAATGGCCGACACCAAAGTCAGTGAAGAACATTCGAAGTTTCTTAGATCTGGCTGGATATTACAGAAGGTTCATTGAAGGCTTTTCTAAGATAGCAACACCCCTGACCAAGCTCACACGTAAAGATGAAGACTTTGTGTGGTCAGAAGCATGCGAACAAGCTTTCATAGAACTCTAGTCAAGGTTGACATCAACGCCTATTCTCATTATACCGGACCAGTCTGTAGGTTTCGAAGTGCATTGTGATGCATCCGGTAAGGGATTAGGATGTGTTCTACATCAGCACGGTAAGGTTGTGCCTTATGCTTCAAGACAGCTGAAGACTCATGAGCGCAATTATCCGACGCATGATTTGGAATTGGCAGCCGTTATCTTTGCTCTCAAGATTTGGCGCCATTATCTACTTGGCGAACGAGTGAACATATACACAGATCATAAGAGCCTGAAATATGTGTTTACTCAGAAGGAGTTGAATATGGAGCAGAGACGATGGTTAGAACTCATGGCGGACTTTGACATCAACCTGCAATATCACCCTGGGAAGGTGAATGTGGTTCCAGATGCTTTTAGTCGCCAACCATTAGAAATGCATCTCACTGCTCAGTGGAAGCTTCAACAAGACTTGCATCAGATGGAGATTGAAGTAGTCATGTCAGGTAATGCTTCAAGTTTGATGAATTTACAAGTTCAATTTACCATTGTCAATCAGATCAAAGCAGCTCAAGCAAGTGATGCTAAGTTGCAAAAGATCAGAGAACAAGTAGAGAATGGACTCAGAACAGACTTCATCATCCATGAAGACATATCTTTGAGATACGGCAGCAGATTATGTGTACCAAAAGATTCTGTTCGGGAAGAGTTAATGAAAGAAGCTCACAACTCTCCCTACTCAGTACACCCTGGAGGTACAAAGATGTACAGAGATCTACGTCAGAATTACTGGTGGTATAGAATGAAGCATGAAGTAGCCAGAAGCGTCGCTAAATGCTTGGTGTTTCAGCAAGTAAAGGCTGAATATCACAGGACTGCTGGATTACTTCAACCGTTACCAATCCAAGAATGGAAGTGGCAACACATCACGATAGATTTTGTGACTGCTCTTCCTCGCAGCACAAAAGGCAACGATGCGGTATGGGTCATTGTGGATCGACTCACAAAGTCGGCTAACTTCATCCTATTTCGAGTTGGCCAATCAACCGAGACATTAGCAAAGAAGTACATGGAGGTAATAATCTACTTAAGATTTAAACTCTTCAAATATGTACTATCTCTGATACCCATGAACTCATACAGGAAATTGTGCGACTTTATAGAGTACCGTTCTGCATTGTCTCCGATCGTGAAACCAGGTTCTGATCGCAATTTTGGCAGAGTCTGTAAGCAAGCTTGGGAACAAGTCTGAATTTCAGCACGGCTTATCATCCACAAACAGATGGTCAGTCTGAGCGAACTATTTAGATCTTGGAGGATATGCTCAGAGCGTGTATGTTACACTTTGGAGGATCGTGGGAAGATCACCTACATCTTGTGGAGTTTTCATACAACAACAGCTACCAAGCAAGTATAGGAATGGCACCTTTTGCAACACTATATAGAAGGAAGTGTCGATTGCCATTAAGTTGGGACGATATCGGAGATAGGAAACTTCTTGGACCTGAGATGATAGTAGCGACTGTTGATGTGGTTCGTACTATCAGAGAAAAGATGCGCATAGCCCAAGATCGACAGAAGCACCGGGCTGATGCAAAGCGACGTCACTTGGAGTTCAAGCCAGAAGATCACGTATTCTTAAAGATATCTCCGAACCGCGGAGTGATCCGATTTAGAAGACGGGAAGAGCTAAGTCCGAGATACATTGGACCGTTCAACATACTCGAACGAGTCGGTGAAGTGGCATACCGCTTAGCACTTCCACCTTCATTGGAAGGAGTGCATAATGTGTTCCACATATCCCAACTCAGAAAGTATGTGAGTGACCCCAGCCATATTCTCGATCATTCAGAGCTTACTGTACAGCCCGACTTATCCTGTGAGCAACAACCTGTGGAGATCCTGGATAGAAAAGTGAAGTCACTTCTGAACAAGGAAGTCAACTTGGTTCGAGTGATGTGGAGAAAAGACACTCCAGGAGAATCAACTTGGGAAAGGGAATATGAGATGCGTGCAAGATATCCTCACCTCTTTTTAAACTAGTCCATAAAATAAAAGCTGTAAATTTCGAAGACGAAATTTTTATGAGGAGGGTAAACTATAACAACTCCAATTTTGGTGTACAAAAATTTGTTTAAAAATTAATGTATACTTGGGGTATTTGCATTTACTGTGATTGCTATAAGTAATTGATTTGCTTTCTAATAGCAAGCAAGAGCTTGTAGCTCATTGGTAAGACCATGCACTGCTGAACTAAAGTACCTCCCATACCCCACATTATTTTTAATATTATTTTCTTTTTAAACTTTTAGAAGTCCAAGGGTTTACACGTGCATAACTCGTAAAAACCCCACTACACTAATAAAACAAACTATCCTAGGGGGTAGATGATACGACGAGGAACCCAACACACGCCTGACTCGGCCGAATCGACCGACGACTCGGCCGACTCGGGCCGCCGCCGCCGGCCAGACTCAGCCGGACCGCCGAGTCCCCAACATGAAAGTTGGGCCTCTTCACCTCCCTTGTACCCCTGTATACTTTAAATATACTACCCAGTAACAGAGCCCATTTTATTACATTTTAAATATTTTTTAATACAATTTTTAATTCACCCTTTCACCTACCCTAAACCCTAGCATTACCCTATAAATACAACCCCTAAACACACACCCCTCACTCCAAAATTCTGAGCAAAACTCTTAAGAAATCCCTAGAAGTTTAATGTACATTTGGAGTTAGCGACGGGCGAAGCTCCGGCGATTTTCCAACGACGACCCTAGAAGCTTCCGGCGATGAAACGACGCACCGGCGCCTCCTACCGTTCTCTCTTCCTCTTCTCTAATCTGAAAATCCATAAGTCTCACCTCACTCTTCTATTCTCTAGTTTTAAAACTTCTTTTAATAGAACCCGACGGAATCAGAGTTAATCCGATTTCCGATTCGGTTCTTCCTAAATTCAATCTTTTCTTAAATACAATCATACTAAACTCTTAAATGTTGACTATTAAACATTAACAAGTCATATTGAACAAGTTCTATATCAAAAGGATTTCTATTTCAATTTTTATCGTACTTTTTCACTAAAATACCATGTAGTTTAATTTCGATATTTAAAACATCATAATCTTGCTATACCTTTAAGTAGATCACTAATGACCTACCTTCTCACACACTCATATGCAACATAGCACAATACCTTTCGGGAACATAGAATACGGGAAAACGAAACTTTACATATAAATACCACTAACTATTAAAATTGTTTTCTATAAGAATTCGTATTTTTATAAATCTTTGCAAAGCGCCGCTAAAACCCATTTTGGGGAACTCGACTGGGATGGTGTGAATTATCGCACATCTCTGGGCTTAGTAGTGCGAGATGCAGACCTCCACAAGGAGTATTCAGTCTCGAAAGATTTAAAATACAAATATCTTAAGAAAATGAGATTTCTAGAAATATAATATATATTAAAATTATTTTTATATAAATATGTATATATATATCATTAAAATATCTATTTTGTGATAATATAAATATTCTAACTTTTTCCTAAAATCACAAAAATCACTTTACATTAAAATACCATGAATTCCATACAAGTTCAATGTTACAATTAAATACCATGTATTATGAAAAATAAGTTATTTTCACTAGAAATATCACAAATATAAAATTTACATCTATGACAACTCTAAAGACGATAATTAAATACTTGGGGTATATTTTGAAAATTATATAAAAGTATTTTTACTTAAAACCTCCTCAAGTTCTATAAATTATCCTAAGGACCCTAGCAAATATAGGTTTAAGCGAGACCAATCTCTTGAGCCTCAGGGAGCCGGAGAAGTGGGTGCTTGCCTATTTAAGGTAGACAACTTAACAACGGTGTTATCAACACGGTAATCGTCTTTGAAAAGTACACAAATCCTGCCGTTCATGTGCCGCGGTTACCGATAACATCAAAACAATCAGGACTTCAATTTCTTTTTTAATTGTTCTGACTCAGACTGAGTCTTATTATAATAATCTGACTTGAATATGATTCAAGTACAATCTATAAACCAACATGAATCCATGAATACATATATTCAATCTATTCAATCTGTATTGACCGAACCGAACCATGGATATACTTCCATTTACATTTCTCCAGTTACATCCATTTACTGATATCATGGTTTCGGCAAGTCATCCATCTATACAAGACAATACAATTTATAATACAACACAAATAATACAATCAAGTCATCACGGGGTTTAAGGGGTAGATTGGTACGGAAGGTGTTAGAAGTGGCACGAGACTGCAAGATTAAGACACCTAACCTATATTCCGTTACTGTTATACCGTGACATAACGGTTTCTTGTACTTCCGTTTGCTCTAGTCTTTGGCATATAGAGACTTCTCTCGTATACACTGGCATCTTTCTGTACCAAACTACAAACGACAGCGTTAACCAAATAATACAACTTTAAAAACTACATTCTCTTTCTGTCTATTCTATTTCTCCCTTATCTTTGGGACTTACCGAGCGATTGTTCGTTGACGACATTCCTTCTCTTTCTTCTTTGGAATGTTGTCAGGTGATCTGGACACTCAGGGGATTGAGCCTACTAGTGATGACTTGGATCAGCTTGCCTACGACTCAGAGCTCTAGCTTCATTGTACACATTTTTATTCAGTACTTTTCATTCCTGTTATACCACTGTTTAGGCATTGCTTTCATTCAGTTGTATTTACTTTTCCTATTGTAAAAAGAATGTGAATAAATAAAATTGCTATTTTATTATATCTCGTCTCTTGTGCATTTACATTTATATTGCTTAGATACGCTTAGCGTATTTACTTCAGAGTAAATACGTAGCGGCCTAGTCGTGCCCCTTCGTCGTACACCGGGAAGCGGGGCGTGACATTATCTGCATTTCCATACTGTGTTTGATTCTGCTGTGCTACTTCTGTGATGTTACTTGATATCATGCGTGAGATGAATGTGTGTATATTATATATATATATATATACACATACATATATTAGACGTTATATATGTTTTTCATCTGAGTTAGTCATGTCCCCGCCCTGCCGTAAATTAAGTAACCTTACACTGAAGACCCAGGACCATGTGGCGAATGTGGATAGCATATATGTACGTGCTTATTTTCGTTTCTTTCAGGCATGATATGTTTAATTGATAGGACTGCATTAATTCTGATTAATACAAGAAAAACAAACCTAAATGATATTGTTGGACTCAATTTTGAAAACTATAGATGTTTCCTTTTTTGCTTTGCGTCGAGGTATTCAGTTAGGAATATGCTGCACCTCATTTGATGAGGAAAGAGCCTAGATCCCTTCATAAGGAGCGGCCTCTTTGGCAAAAGTTTACGTGATTATAAACTACTCGGTTTTCTTCAAAACCATGGGGTTTCTACAAAACCACTCGTTTTAAAAATGCGGAGCCTAAACCACTCCTTTTCAAAATTGCTTGAGTTCCTTCAACGATATCAAGTTCATTACGTTAAAGGTTTTTCACCAAAAACCAGCCGTAGCCTTCCGTCATTTTAGATTAGTATTGATTAATATTAGTGCTATGTGTTTTGACCTCGTTAAGGCGTAATGCTTGGTAGCTATATAATGCTTTCCTATTGCACAGTGATGCGATTATTTAGAACAATCGCACGGTCATTTTGATCTTGTCAAAGGTACGTGCGGGTGGGTTTAGATTAATCGAGTATAATGACGGGTTGAACTTGATTTGCGACTTATGAAATTTTGACCTTTTCTTTGGCGGGTCCTTGGCGGTCAGCTCTTTCATGACTTGGTCATCTAGGGCGATATCCTCAGAGACCTTTTCTTTTCCCTTATTTTTTCTATTTGTGGGTCCGAGATTCTTTTCTGGAAGTGTACGATTGCAGAGCTGGATATTTTCGCAAGCCTTCGGTTCTTCCTCTTTTCCCAAAATTGACTCTTTAAAGAGAGGGCCAAGAGCCATTTCCTCGTCAGAGTCGCTCCCGAATGTGAGAACTTGTGGTCCCCCGGCGTTTATTACGCGACAATTGCCGGTGGTTCTTTTATGCTCCTCGGTCGTATTTCTCTGCTCCCGGCGAGTTTTGCGTTTCATCCGCTTGAAATGCTGCCGGTGAGCAACATATCCCTGCCACCATCTTTTAAAAGCATCACATTCTTCGGTAGGGTGTGAAATCTTTCGATGATATGAGCAGGAGCTAGGATGCGTCTCTGCTTCACCGACAGTGTTTCCTTCCGAGGGTGGTAGCTTCATTCCCATTGATATGGCTTTAGCAAACCTTTTCCTCGTCTTGAACTTGTTTTAATTCACAACGGATGTCTCTTGATTTGGCGGGAGTGTCTCGAATCTTTCATCCAGTCGCCGGCGTTTGGCCTTTTCAAATATGGCCATCTCACGCTCCCGATCAGCTTTACTTTTCAGGAGAGCTTCGTTTAGGAATGCGTCGATCATTTCATCTGATGGCCTTGGAAGCTCCGGTTCAGGACCTGCCCCCGGTCTCTCGATGCAAGGAGCCTCTTCATCGTCTATCAATGAGTGAGAGATCACATGACAACTTGCTACGTAATCCTGAGATCCATCTGATGAGTCTTCTCCATCATCTCCGTCTTCAAGGACGTGGCCGAGGAACTCTTGGAGCGAGATTGGGGTCTGCTCCTTCTGGTTATACTCTTCCAGCGCGTCGATCTGTTTCTGCAGGTCCGTGCGCTTGTCGCCAGTCTTCACGGGCTTTTTAGATTTCTTCTTCTTTTTCGAAGATTTCGACGGCTGGATATGAACACTTTGGTTATCACCACCAACCTTTGGAGTTGGGTGCGGCTTCAGTACTCCTTTGATGATTTTAGGTTCCAACGGATTCTTCCACCTGATCGCCGGGCATGTCTGGAGATCATTCAGCATCCTTTTGGTTTTGGTCGAAAGAACGACCTCCCATGGAGCTTCTTCAACAAAAGAGCATGTTGCCCCCGGTGTGTCCGTCTTCTTGGGAGTGTGCGGTCGTGGTGGGTTTACTTTCCACTTCTCCGACAGCGCAAACTTACCTTGTAGGTACTGATCCTCGATCCATCCCTTAAAAACGAAGCAATCTTCGATTGGATGGCTTACCGTTTGGTGGTAAGGGCAATAATTAGGATTATTCACTTCGCCGGGTTGCGATGGTCGCTTTGGATTCGGCAAATTGATAAGCCTGTTGCGCATCGCCAGCTCGAATAGTCTCTTTGTTTTATCCCGCGGGAACGAGTAAGGACGCTTCATCTTCTCATTATAATAGCGTCGTCTCTCTTCAAGTTGATCTGCTAGTTTTGGGGCACTGGGCTGCTGTTGGGTGTTCGAAACGAAGATCGCCTTCCCTTTACCCTTTTCGTTACGCAGTTCTGGCTTCGGGGGAGATGGTCTATGTCCCATTTGGTCCATCTGGGCTAGCTTGTCGATTAGAGCCTGAAACGTGGTCGGTTTGAAGAACATCATGAACTGTGAAATAGTCGCATGAGGGTCTAGGGTGCCCACGAACATGCCCACTGCTGGTGCTTCTTCGATGCGTTGCTCGCACTTCGACCACAGGTTCCGCCATCGGATTGCGTACTGAACCCATGTCTCGCCCGGCTTCACCCTGGTATTGATCAATGCCGTTATTGGGGTGCGTTCACTAGCACTTGCGAATCGTTGGGTGAACAACAACTCCATTTCCGCGAAAGTTTTTACGGAATCATTTGGAAGTTTGGAATACCACTCGAATGCCGTCTCCGATAAGCTGCCGACGAATTGGTTCTGACAGTGTGCCACGTGGCGCGCCAGGCGCGTTGCGCCAGTCAAAGAGCGCATTGCGCTTCTGTCGGGTAGTGCACACGAAGAGGACACGTGTCGCGCTTAGCGCTAAGCGCTAGTTTGTTAGCGCATTGCGCTTTTAATTTATGAGCGCATTGCACTAGTCTGTTGGCGCACCAGTGATTGACACGTGGCGCGCTTGGCGCTGAGCGCCAGTCCATGAGCTCAGTGCGCTGTTTCAAAGGCGCAAAGCGCAAGTTGTGTCTTTGTTTGACACGTGGCATGTTCTGGCGCTGCGCGCTAATCCAAGAAGCGCAAAGGCGCAATTCATATGTGCAAGGCACTTTTCAGTAGCGCAAAGCGCATCTGATCAAATTTTAAGATCAAAGAACAAGTTTATGTTCTTCAAAGGAGGCTTTGCCTCAAGATCAAAAAACAAAAGTTCTTGTTATTATAAAAGACTCTACCTTTATAGATCAAAAGATCTGTGAGTGAAGTACTTCTTTTTATTATTTTATGATTAGATCTTTTTGATCTTTTCTTTTAAATTAAAAGACCTTGGTCTTTTTTATAGATCTAAGATCTTTTTAGAAGATGGTTCTTCTTTTTACGAGATAGTTTCATCTCTGTTATTCAAGAACATAGTTCTTTTTACCTTGAATATGAAGAAATGATCTTCTTCTTTCTAAGAGCTTTCTCTTCTTTTTGCAGAGGGTTTTTCTCTCTCTTTCTTGTCTTTCGAGACTTGAAATCTAGGGGCCTTTATATAGGGCCAATTGATTTGTTAAATCAGTTTTGAGAGATCTTTCTCTGATTGATCTGGGAATATTTCCCACCGTTGGATCTTTGATCCTAAGGCTTCTGTTTTACAGAAAATGATCTTCTTGTTTTAATATGATTGAAAAATCTTTTCATAACAGAATTTTAGTTCTGATTATTTAATAATTTATTATTAATAGATCTTTTGATCTGACGGTAGGGAATTTTTAATCCCAGCGCTGGCGCTCCTTGCGCTAGCGCACCTACGTTCGACACGTTGCGCACAGCGCAGAGCGCAGCGCAATAGTGCTAGCGCACCCGTGTTGAGCGCAGCGCAACTGCGCTAGCGCACCCGTGTTTGACACGTGGCACGCAGCGCAGAGCGCTGCGCAACTGTGCTAGCGCACCTGTGTTTGACACGTGGCGCACAGCTCACAGAATCTGAAGCGTTGCTTCAATTTTTAAATTTTGAATTTTAAAACAGAGCTTTACTCTGATTGGGGGTAAGGAAGCGTCGCTTCATTCCAAATCGTGGAATTTGAACAGAGCTTTGCTCTGATTGGGGGAAGCAGAAGCGTCACTCCATTTTTTTAAAACAGAGCTTTGCTCTGATTGGGGGAAACAAACACGTAAGTCCCTTCATCTCTATCCTATTCCATCTCGAAACAATTTTTTTAAAACAAATCGACAAAAGATGAGTTATCTCCGATATAATATTTTTTTAATATTCGTAATCCATATGATAGGCAAATTAAATCAAACTAACATGCTAAATTAATCTTAACCTTATTCTCATCATTTAGTTTTTAGTTTAACAAAAATTTCAGATGAAATAAATATATAACAAACTTTTTCATTAAAATACCATGAATTTTAGCATAACACTTCTTGATAATTAGTTTAAATACCTTTAAAAAAACTTCACGGGGTAATGACCTACCCCACACGTACACTATGGTTCCATAGCACGGTATTCTAGATCTATGGTTCAATTAAAGAATAGGTTTTTACATTAAAATCCCCCACTTTTACAAAAACGATTTTCTTTTAATCGGTATTTTGAAATCCTTGCCAATTACGCCTCTACAACTCTCGTTAGGAGACCCGCTAATGCATGATGCGGATTATCGCACTTTTTTGGATAGTAGAGCGAGATGCAGAGCTCCTCACGGAGTATTCGGTCTCGAAAGGAAATAAAAATACGGTTTTTAAGAAATGCGTCTTTTCTAAACAAAACTAATTTTTGAAAAATCATATAAAAATCATAAATTCGTATTTTCAATAAAAACAAATTAAGAAACTATATTTTTAAAATGAAAAATTAGAATTTTTAATAAAATATCACCAAGTTTCCAAAAGTAGTAGTTTTCATAAAAACACTATAAACATTTAAAAAGTTAGGTTTTATCACTACAACACTACAACAATTAAAATATATGTTCATGAAAACCCTAAATATTATAAATCATCCTCAAGGTTTATTTTTAAACTATATTAAAGTATTTTTCATAAAACCCCATCGAGATATGCAAACAATACTAAGGACTCTAGATTAATATAGGTTTAAGCGGGATCAATTCTCTTGAGCCCCAGGGAGCAGGAGAAAGTGAGTGCTTGCCTATTCAGGTTAGACAACTTAACGGAGTTATCAATGTCAATTGTCTTGGAAAAAGACACAAATCTTGCCATCCATGTGCAGCAGTTACCGATTTCCCCCGAACATAAGATTTTTAACGGTTTAAATCAATTCCTATGAAAAAGATATGAACTCAAATCTAAACTCGAACTCGAACACAAACTCGAACTCTAACCTAATTCAAATCTAAAATTGAATATGTACTCGAACTTAAACTACTCGAACCAACTTGACTCGAACCAAAATTGCAATTGTCATGACTCGCATATTACTCGACTCACTCGAATACATTCTACATCTTTTGCAATCTATGGTTTCGATCAAGACATGTTAATCAATCAATCAAACCAATTAAGTATATTAACCAGTTATAATATATTATACTCGTGGTGTTTAGGATAGTTTCTTGTGTGAATCCAACGGAGCTTCAGAAGTCCCGTATTAACCTTTTTTTTTATTTTACTCGAATATCGGTCAGGTTGACTTATCCACAGCATAGAGCCCCCATACTAACATATGAAATGAGCCTGTGTTTCCTTGCTCCTGGGGCCCCACTCTTGAGCTCGTGAATACTGCTACGACTGCGTTGACATTCACACTTGGGAACTTAACGTTAATAAAATGACCATATTGAGACCTATACTATATACTTACCCCTGATCATATACTCTTACTTGTCATATATATTTTACACTTATCATTTTCTTTACTCTTACTTATCTTTGGGACTTACCGAGCGCAAGTTCGCTAACGTGCATTCCACCCATCTTTGTTTTCTTGGAATATTCGTCAGATATGGTCGAGATGGAGGAAGTGGACACTACTGAGGAGGATTACGACCAGATAGCTGCTCAGAACTAGCTCAGCTTCACTTTTCTTCAGTTGATGTATGCCACTTGTTTAGGCATTTTTCTTATTGTATTTACTTTCCAGCATAAACTCACATATTTGAAGTTGAATGTAAATAAAAATGTTTGTTGAAAAATTTTACAGTCTCCATTTATTCTTGTATTGTGTATTATTGTTTTCAATACGCTTAGTATATTTAGGGAATGACCTTCTCTGGATAAATATGCCGCGGGCTTGCCATGTTACCGTTTCCGTCTACTGGGAAGCGGGACATGACAGGTTTTGTTGGTGGCCCATGCAGGTCAGTTCTGCATGAAGTCGTAAACAATATACCACAAGAATTAATGAATTCAACAAATATTTATATTCCTTGCATTTCAAATTCCTTGAATCTATCCTATCTTTGATATTAAGGTGACGAAATCTCCGAACAATACCAGCACCAACGTCAACGGCAATACTCAACTGCGTACACTACCACCACCACCATCTACCGTTGCAGCTTCTATCAATGAGCAAACGGTACTGCTTGAGAGTATCAAGAGCCGATTGGAGGGTCAGCAGTAGCAGACTGCTATCTTTATGTACCGCCCCAAAGCCGAAGCACCCGGATTTAAGCAGTTTCAGGCACTGCACCCAAAGAACTTCTCGGGTAAAGAGAATCCACTTGAGGCAGAAGAATGGGCTCAAGCAATCGAGGATGATCTGGAAGCAGCTCATATGCTAAATATTGCTTGGGTGAGAGTTGCTAAGTTGCAACTGACTGATAATGCTAGAGTTTGGTGGAAGGCAGAGGAGAGCCGTCTCGCGCAACCGATAGAATGGAGAACATTTTCAAACCTCTTCGACACCAAGTACTTCCCAGAGACTGCCCGCTTTGACATGAAGTAGAAATTCATCCATCTACAGCAGGGCTTGTTGTGGATCAAGTCGGTGGATGAATATGATGCTGAGTTTACCATGCTCAGCAAGTAAGATATAGTCTCAAATTCAATTTTCTGATTTCACTCACAACACTGCTAACAAAAGGTCATAACAGGTTCGCTGCACAACTTATTCCCACTACTGAGATCCGGGCACGACGATTTCAGCAATGGTTGGATCCTGAAAACCAAGCTGCACTCGCTACAGGGGATTTCCCAGCCCATGTGCTTGCTTTGAAGGCTGCCCGATGCTATGAGGCAGTTGTGAAGAAGAACAGCAGGCCGTAGAATGCCGGTGTGAAACGCCCTGTGAACCAGATCACAGGAGGGGCCTATTCCAGGCCAGCTTTTAACAGACCATCTCGGAGGCCAGTTGGTTCGTTCGCCAACTGCAGGCCAGACTTTTGCATCTACTGCAAAAGAACATGGCATTTTGTGAAGAACTGTCGAAGGGCAAACAACTTGTGCCTAATCTGTGGGTCTTCTACTCATGCCATTGGAGCATGCCCCCAGAACCGAGGACCCAACAACCCTCCAGCTAGACCGGCGATCCAAGATCCTCCTATCCGGTTAGCCCTACCAACTTTAACTCCCCGCACCTAGACAACTTAACCCTAATGCCGAGTGTTTAGCCAGGCACAGAGGAAAGTGCCGCGGCACCAAGCATTCACTATGTCGGTCGAAGTGGCTGGAGCCACGGGTCAGGTTATCACCAGTAAATCTCTTCCCTATTTCCTTTCAAGTTATTTCATACCCTAGTCATCTATATTTGCTATACCTAAACCTATCCTACGCGACTTAGGTAAAATTTTAGTAGCTACCCTACCTGCACTCGTACTACTCGACACTGGGGCATCACATTGCTTTATGTCGCAATGGTTCGTTCGAAATCATGCGATCCCGGTTAAACCGCTCGTATCCCAGTTGGAATGTCAGTTTAGGGAACGACGTTCTAAAAGCAACTTTAGGATACGATCTATGTCCAGTGGTCGTTTGCAGTCGAGAATTTTATGCTGACTTCAAGGTGCGGGACATACCAAACTTCGACGTAGTCTTAGGAGTGGACTGGCTGGGAACTTTCTTCGCTATCATCGACTGTCGCCAAAAGAGGATAGTGTTCGAAATACCAGATCATCTAGTGTTCTATTTCAAGAGTGGAGACCAAACCTTGGATCCTAGCATCTACCGAGCAAAACCAAAGAAGGCAGAGATTGCAGCGTTGCAAGCGGAAGAATCGAAACCAAAGGTAGTTCGAGGATGTACTCCCGGAAGATATATCAGGTTTGCCTCCCGATCGAGCTCTTGAATTCAGCATCGATTTACAACCCGGCGCACAACCAGTAATAAAATCTCCATACCGATTAAGTCCAGAGGGATTGAAGGATATCCGCATTCAGTTGGACAAACTCCTGAAGAAAGATTGGATTCGTCCCAGTACTTCAAGTTAGGGTTCTCTGGTGTTGCTAGTGAAGAAGAAGGAAGGTTGCTATAGGATGTGTGTGGATTATCGAGCTCTGAACGAAGTAACAATTAAGAACAAGTATCCATTACCGCGTATCGATGACCTTTTCAATCAGATAAGTGGATCTTGTGTCTTTTCAAAGCTAGATCTTCGTTCGGGTTACCATCAGGTGAAAATCAAAGAGTCCGACATTCCGAAGACGGTGTTTAGGACTCGTTATGGTCATTATGAATATCTCGTAATGCCATTTAAAATGACCAATGCACCTGCCATCTTTATGAACTTGATGAACCAAGTTTTCCGAGAGTACCTAAACAGGTTTATTATTATATTCATCGACGACATCTTGGTGTATTCAAAGAATCGGAAAGAACACACCGAGCACTTATGGATTGTCCTGTAGACATTACAACAACATCAGCTCTACACCAAGTACAACAAGTGTGAGTTTTGGCTAGATCAAGTCGGATTTCTCGGACATATCGTCTCAGGCGAAGGAATCTCTGTAGATCCAGCTAAGGTGTCAGCTGTTAGCTAAGGTCAACTTATGTAACAAAAGTTCGGGTCTAATACCCTCAAAGTCAAGTCTAAGTTCCGTAAGGTTAAGCCTAGGTTCCGAAATATATGCTATAAACTCCACATAGTCAAACCTAGAACCCAACAAAGGTTAAACCTAGTGCTTTGATACCAACTTTGTCATGACCCGGAAAAAGGCACGTGACCGCCAACCATAACCCAAGTAAGCCAAAATTCGGAATCTAAATCTTTTTAAAGAAATAGTGGAGGTGAAATTTTAAGAAGGTATTTTAAATGAAATCAAGTTCCTTTGTAAAGTAAAAGTAATGTTTGTTTGAAAACACATGCGTCGTTTAAAAATCGGAAAGCACTTCCTTTGTAAATTTTGATAAAAATCAGTACACACACATATCAGCGTTCCCAATCGGGAGCTATCACATCGCCCAATCGGCGGAAACACAAGCACACAGTAATATACGATGCCCAAGGCGAAAATTCATCACAAGAACAAGTAATAAAATACTATAAGTATCATCAAATCAACTATATCTAAGCTCGATATCTAAAAGAATAACATACAAGTCCTATCTCTAAACCACAAAAATATACAAGTTTTGGTTGATGGAGTTTTTAATTAGATCGCAAAAGAATATATATATATATATACGATAGGCGGTTACGATCCAACATGTAACCAACCTACCATAGCAATCGCCGAAGTAAGAAGTGTGCCAGCAAGCCGCTACTAATCCGAGGGCCGGTCTTGCAAGAAACTAAGACACAACGGGGGTGGGTTGCCAACTCGTGAGTAGAAAGATATCATAAGGTAGAAATCGAAATGCAAAACGACCTACCTATGTCATACAGTGTAATACTATCATACTATATGATAACGAATATAAATACATACATATATATATCATATCAGTATTCATAAGCGCGTCATATCGGATCGCGCACCACACCCATGATCTACGAGATCATCAATATTTGGAAATATGTCATCCATAACATATATATATCATCAAGAGAGTGTCAATGATTGGTGTGTGAAAAGTGTTTTTAGTTAACCGCAATCAACACGGCGTCGCGTGTAGCTTGCTATGGTGAATACGGGTCATCCGCAAAGATGCGTGGAATTTCTAATCTTGCTTTAGACGAGTTGAATAAAATAAAATAAGAAAGGAGAATAGTTTCTAGATCTATGTTAAACACCGATGTAGAATTTATATGGAAAAAGGCTTATAGGGTTCATCGGATTTAGTAGTCGTGGATGAATATAAAAGATTACTTCTTTTATCTTTTAATAGATTTAAAACTAGATCGATAGCAACGAATGAAGATTAGTGTTTTTGGAGGGAATATGGTTCCCACTCTTAACCCTTATCTTTTCATTGACAACTATTCATGTCTAGCCTTTACCAAAATAATTGTTAATCTAATCTCAAATCGCGGTCGATACTATCAATAATTTGGTAGCGCGTCCGATAAGGATGTTAACAATTCTTTTAGTAAAGTTTATAAACTTTATAAGACGTAAAAGGAGTTAAGAATTTTCATCATCCATTAATCTACCATAATCCTATGAACCCTAACAAGCAGAGAATTACCCGCGCATGTTTTGAGAAGAAGAAGAAAGAATAGAGAAGGAGATCAAAATGCAGAAAGTAAAAATGCGATAAGAATAAAACAGCTATCTTTATTAATCAGCTAAATCAATTACACTTTTTGATCCTTTAGATAGTGGAATACAAAACTCTAATTTACTTCTCGGCCTCTCTTGAAGGAGGTAGATGAACATCTGATGATCAACCTGGATGCGTAGATCGTCTGTGACTTCGTGATCTCTTCGGTTTGATGTCTTTCCAAGTGAAGCTCGGTCTTATTTATAGTCACAGAAGATACAAACCCTAGATGTCATATGTGAGGGTTTGTTGAGAAGATCCTACCCACAAAATCCCACCCACAAAATCCCAAACCCTAATTCCTCAGAACGGCCGCGAATCCGCCGTGTTTATGGGGTATTTGCCGTGGTTGGGCGGTGGATTAGCAGGGTCGGTTGATGAAAATTCTTCTATAGTATCATATTGACATATGGAGATTTTTGTGATATCTGGAATCTTCATATCTTCTCTGAGTCTCTGCCAGTATTGATTCTACGATTTTATTTAACTTTATCGGCAGATTTTTGATTCTGACATCTCGATATCCTGATTTCCTAACCTGAGATAAATCTGCACAATATCTCCAAGTATAATATTAGTAATATTTGTTATAGAGACATAATCTTAATTATTTTATATGGTAGCAAATTTTTAAGCAATTTGATTAAGATTATTTGATATGATATGCATAATAAAAATATTATATAAATATTATATGGATATATTTTCCTTCATAATGTTAATTATAATATATAAACATATGGTAAATAGTATTTTGCGGATAAACCCAAATATCTTCTATATTTATAATAAACACCTTTAAATATTTAAGAAAAGTAAGGAAAATGTTATATTAAATGTGCGATATTTTCGACTGAACGGATACCCCCAAACTTAACTTTGATCGTTCCGAGTAAACTAGTTATTCAAGAGAGAGAGAAAAAGAAAAAAGAAAAAAACCTAAGGAGCACACTTTCGTAGGCAACACGATTGCACTGAGCACGTGCAAGAAGCCGTTAAACCTTTAGGTGTCCCTAGTAGGAGGAGTGTTGTCTCCTGAGGGTTTTCAGCGGATTACACACAAAAAATCCCATAATAAAAGAAAGAAAATGAAAGTTACATACAAAGATAAGAATATATAAAAAAAAGAACTTGAAAAAGAAGAGTTTCTAACTACACTAGCTTTTCAGTTGCCATGAGCCCTATCTTAATGGTCATAAAAAGATGTTCGAAATCACATCATCCCTCAATAAGACACCGCCTTTAGTTTTCCTCTCTACCTTTCATCCAAACATCGATCATATACCTCTACGTGTGTGTAAAAGACATCCTTACAGTTAGAGAATTCAATTCAAGGTATCATACTCTTATCCATCTTCCAAACTACTTTATAGTCGGTGAATAATTTAGATGGAATTGCTCACACATCCTTCATGCGACCGTTTATATTTCTTGAGGTACTAACCGACCGATTACTAAATATGCTTGCTTATTTAGGCGTACTTATCAATATCCTAGTCTTGCAACACCCATGGCTTAGCAGTGGCATCCAAACCAGTTGGTCTAAGGCACTAGGTGATAAAGCATCCTCGCTATATTTTTTTATGCTGCCTTAAGTAATTACAAAACCAGTGTTCATTTTTTTCTTCACCATTTATTTTTCTTTTTCTTTTTCTTTTTTTTCATACCAAGGCTTTTAGACAACAGCATTTTAAGGTAACCTCTACTATCCCAAGTTCAAGATGTGTGAAAGTACGTATAGTAGGATATCAACGTTCAAATGTTTGGCCTCAAGAATAAGGACTATTTTTAGACTTATTTTTATCCTCAGACTAGTAATTTTCTTCATCTTACTACCCCTTCGGACAATGGCTCATAACTACTATTAATAGTTTCATTTAAGAAAATATCTAATTTTCTTGCTTTTCTCAAACTCTTGCTATCTTTCATATGTAAGTTTTCACTTTCTAACTTTCATTATCAAAAAACATTTTTTTATAGTGCCTAGTGCCAAAAGATAATTCAGTAAATACAAACCTCCCCCCCAAATCTGTTTTCCGCAGTGTCCTCACTGATATTGTTCTTTGAGCGCATAGACCTGTAGATTTGGGAAGAGAAAATAATAGGGGTAAAATAATAGTTAAATGAAAACTACCCCCAAACTTGTACTTTGGCACGCACAGATATTCAGTTAAGTCCTTTTTCACTCACCTCCATTCTTAAGATGAGACAATGTTATCGAAACATGGAGGTGAGGCGGAGGAAATTTAGTTATGATAAAGTGGCTCCTGTAAAAATAGGAGCTCCTCCGCCGGGTCAGCGGAAAAATATGGTTTTAATTTATGCCCATTTACTTTAAAAATAGAACCGTTTTTAATATTTTCAACTTCTACTGCCCCGTGTGGGTACACATACCGCACCACAAAAGGTCCTTTCCAACGAGATTTTAGCTTACCCGGATGAAGATGAAGGCGGGAATCGTAAAGAAAGACTTGTTGTCCCGGTGTGAAGGTTTTTCTAAAAAGGTTTTTATCGTGAAACACTTTAGTATGGTTCTTTACTATAATCACATTATCGTAAACTTCATCGCGGAGTTCTCTTAGCTCTTTTAATTGCAGCTTCCGATAGCTGCTGGCTTGATCAAAATCGAAGTTAAGCTCTTTAATAACCCACATTGCTTTATGTTCAATCTCGACAGAAAGGTGGCAAGCCTTCCCAAACACAAGTCAGTATGTAGACATGCCAAGATCGGTCTTATAAGTGGTACAAAATGCCCAAAGAGTATCCGTCAATTTGGTTGACCAATCTTTACGGTTCTTAGAAACCGTCTTCTCCAAAAAAAAATTGATCTGTTTATTGGAAATCTCAGCTTGCCCACTCGTTTGGGGATGATAGGGCGTAGAAAGTTTGTGGTTGATTGAATATTTTCACATCAAAACCTCGAAAGACCGATTACAGAAATGCGTCCCATTGTCTCTAATTACAGTGCAAGGGTGTCCGAATCGCGAAAAGATATTTTGTTTAAGGAACTTAATAACAACTTTGTTGTCATTGGTGCGACACGGTATTGCTTCTTGCTATTTTGAGACATAATCAACCGCTAACAAGATATATAAATTTCCAAAAGAGTTGGGAAAATGGCCCATAAAATCAATACCCCAAACATCGAATATCTCCACAACCAAGATAGGTTGGAGCGGAATCTCATTTCTTCGTGAAATCCTACCCATGAGTTAACACCGTGGGCAAGTTTTGCAATGATCATATGCATCTTTAAATAGTGTTGGCCAATAAAATCCACATTGCAAAACTTTCTCCACCGTTTTATGTGGACCAAAGTGACCGCCACATGCCTGATCATGACAGAAAGACAATACACTCTTGAATTCATTATTAGGGACACATCTGCGAATGATTTGATCGGGACAATACTTAAACAAATAAGATTCATTATAGTAAAAGTGTTTTACTTGGGATAGAAATCGATGATTGTCTTGTTTCGACCAATCGCTGGGAATAAGTCCCGTCGCTAGATAATTCACAATATCCACGAACCAAGGTTCGCAAGATACGGTCAAGAGCCGCTCGTCAGGGAAGGAGTCGTTTATTGGCAAGGTCAACGTTGGTGAAGAATTGATGCGTGAAAGATGGTCGGCTATGACGTTTTCACATCCACTCTTGTCGCGTATGAAAAGACAAAACTCTTGTAATAACATGATCCAACGTATTAGCTTGGCTTTAGCATCCTTCTTTGATAAAAGGTGTCTCAGGGCGGAGCGATCGGTGTAAACCACTATTGGCGAGCCAATCAAGTAGGGCCTGAATTTTTCTAATGCAAATACTACTGCCAAGAGTTCTTTCTCGGTAGTTGTGTAATTAATTTGGGCATCGTTCAAGGTCCTACTTGCATAATAAATTACATGTGGCATCTTATCAATGTGATGTCCTAAGACTGCACCATTGGCAAAATCTGATGCATCACACATAAGCTCGAACGGGTGGTTCCAATTCGGAGATGATAGAACGAGGGCTGTAGTGAGAGAGCTTTTAAGTGATTCAAAAGTAGCCCCGCAATCTGAATCGAAGTGAAATGTTGTATTCTTGGCCAAGAGAAGGGTTAAAGGTCTAGTAATTTTGTTAAAGTCCTTAATGAATCTCCTGTAAAATTCTGCATGACCAAGAAAAGATCATATATCTTTGACGCATTTGGGAGAAGAATGGTTATGGATGACATCTATTTTAGCTCTTTCTACCTCAATACCTTTTCGTGAAATGATATGTCCAAGAACAATACTTTCTTGGACCATGAAATGACATTTTTCCCAATTTAAAGTTAAGTTCTTATCCTTACAACGGGTAAGAACCGCGTCAAGATGACATAGGCAATCCTCAAAGGAGTCCCCAAATATAGAGAAATCATCCATAAATATCTCCATAAAGTTCTCGACCATGTCTGAGAATATTCCCATCATACACAGCTGAAATGTAGCGGGAGCGTTGTATAACCTTAAGGGCATACGTATATAAGCAAAAGTACCGAAAGGACAAGTAAATATTGTCTTCTCTTGATCCTTTTCGGTGATGGGGACCTGATTATTGCCAGAGTATCTATCCAAGAAGCAATAGTATTCATGTCCAGCTAATCGTTCCAACATCTGGTCAATGAAAGGTAGAGAGAAGTGATCTTTCCTCGTTGCGGCATTGAGTTTCCTATAATCAATACATGCGCGCCACCCAGTTTGGGTGCGTGTTTGAATCAACTCATTAGCCTCATTAGTTATGACTGTGATGCCAGACTTTTTAGCGATCACATGAATAGGTCTTACCCATTGGCTATCAGATATTGGGTAAATTATACCACTATCTAGACACTTGACGATTTCTTTCTTTACCGCCTCCTTCATAACGGGATTTAACCGTCTTTGTGGGTCTCGGATTGGTTTGGTTTCATCCATCAAATGTATACGATGTTCAGCAATCAAAGGACTAATCCCTTTGATGTCCGCCATTGTCCAACCAAATGCTTGCCGATTTGATCTCAAGACCGTCAAAAGAGCGTTCTCTTGCTCTAAAGCTAGAGAAGCGGATATAATCACGGGCAAAGACTCATTCTCACATAAATATGCATATTTAAGATGAGAAGGTAGTGGTTTGAGATCTAGTATCGGCGGAGAGACGATAGAAGGTGGGATAAGGGAATGATACTCGGACTCCCTAAGAGGTTCATAACTTGCGTAGGATATTGACTCGGAAAACGCTACTGACTTTTGCGATGAGTCAAAGGGTTCGAACTCGGGGGTGGACTCATCGAAGGTGTCCTCACTATAATGATTTGCTAGATCAAACAATGTCGCACTAGTGTCGTCGAGATCATTATAGAAAAGTTCCTCAACTTCACAGCTGCCGGAAGCTATCTCGTTAACAAAACAAACATCGATTTGATGAGCAGAAGGTTCAAATGGTTGATTTCCTAGTTTGTAAATATTAAGCTCAATTTTCATCTTCCCGAAGGATAAGTTCATAGAACCGTTACGACAATTAATTACAGCGTTGGAAGTTGCTAGAAAAGGACGACCGAGAATCACTGGGATTTGGTTTCGTGGGTTCACCATAGGCTGTATATCTAAAACAATAAAGTCCACAGGGAATATAAATTTCCCGACTTTGATTAACACGTCCTTTAGCTCACCCCTAGATTGGGTGATAGATCGATCGGCCATTTGGAGAGTGCAGTGTGCAGGTTTCAACTCTCCAATACCAAGCTGCTTTCATCAATCGTTCTGCCATCACCCAAATTAAGTCATACCCTCGACTGATCCTAGGCAAAACCATGATAAAATCCATGGAGATCTGCTCCTATTTCTACGCCGAAGTGGGTACATGTTGTAACTCTCCTACTGACCCCTGATGCTCGGCCTTGACTTGCTGACAAGTCAGCATCCCGAACAAAATCTGTGACACTCTCTTCATTCCTTTACACTAGTAGACTTCTCTCAAATCATAATACATCTTGGTGGAAACCGGATGAACACTATATGTCGACTGGTATGCCTCCTCTAAAATCTCGCGTCTCAGTTCCTCGGAATCTGGCACACACGGTCGAGTCCTAAATCGTAGTACTCCCTGATCATCAATCATGAACTATGAATCTCTGCCCTATCGAACTTGCTCCATGATCTCTGACAAACGAACGTCATCGGACTATATCTCACGGATATGATCAAATAACTGTGGATGTGCACGGACATGGGCAAGTTGTCCCCCGGTCGACGTAACTCGAACTGTTCTCGGTTGTTACAAAGAATCTTCTAATCCGCCATCGACTGTCTCTGAACTGTGCTCAACCACGAAAAGTTACCTCCGGCTTCCAACTCAAAGCATCTGCCACAACATTCGCCTTACCCGGACGATAAAAAATATCGCAGTCATAGTCTTTCATTAGCTCCATCCAACGGCGTTGTCTCAAATTTAGATCTCACTGCTGAAAGATATACTTTAAGCTTCTTGTGGTTCGTAAATATCTAGCACGACTCATCGTATAAGTAGTATCTCAAAATCTTAAGTGTAAGAATCATCGCAGCCATCTCTAAGTCATGCATGGAATAGTTTTGCTCGTGCTTCTTCAACTGTCGAGAAGCATCGCAATAACTAACAAAATCGCCTAATCCTCAAGGCGAAGATTATACTGGCACCGTAATCAAACGAGCCTTCAACTGCTGAAAGCTCTGCTTGCATGCTTCGGTCTAAAGAAAAGAAACTCCCTTCCGGGTCAGCCCGGTCAACGTTGCAGCTATATGAGAAAAATCCTAACAAAGCGTCGATAATATCCATCCAAACCCCAAATGCTGCGAACCTCCGTCACTGATACAGTTCTGGGCCAGTGCTAAACGGCCTCGATCTTCTTCGGTTCCATACTTACCATCTCTCGTAACTACGGGTCCCAAGAAGTCAACGCTATCCAACCAGAAAATACACTTGGATAATTTAGCAAATAGCTGGCGCTCCCTCATAGTCTACAACAAAATCCTCAATTACTGCCCAGGCTCCACTCGGCTCCAAAAGTATACTAAGACGTCCTCAATGAACACGATGATAGACTGATCAAGAAACGGCTTGAATACTCGGTTCATCCAAACCATAAACGATGTCGGGGCATTGGTGAGCTCGAATGACATCACCAAGAGTCGTAACGCCCGTCACGTGTGTGAAAAACAGTCATCGGAATATCATCCTCTCAAACCCGCAACTGATGGTAACCCGATCGCAAGTCATTTTTCGAGAAATGTTCCGCACACTGGAGCTAATCAATTAAATCATCAATGCGAGGTAAGGGATATTTGTTTCGCACAGTCACTCAATTCAAGTGACGATAATCGATGCACCAACACACAAACTGCCGTCTTTCTTCTTAACGAACAGGACTTGAACTCCCCAAAGTGACGCACTCGGACGAACAAGCCCTTTATCCAACAATTCTTGCAACTGGTCCTTCAGTTCTCTAAGCTCCGCTTGGTCCATCCGATATGACGGTATAGAAAAAGGATCCGTGCCGGGAATTAAGTCAAAATAGAACCCAATATCGCACTCTGGCAACAAACCAATCAACTTGTTAGGAAAGACGTCTTGAAATTTCCTCACATTCGGGACCCGGTCCAACGGGACCTCTGCGGCTCTAACATCAAAAACATACGCTACGAGTCCCTGACATCCTTTCCTCAAAAATGGAGTAGCGTGAATAGAAAAAATCAAACCGGGAAAGGCGACGCTACAGTCTCCCCGAAAAACAAGAACTGGCTCACCCGGCAAACTAAATCTGACTGCCTTCTCACGGCAGTCCACGGACGCATAACACGTGGCTAACCAATCCATGCTTAGAAAAACTTTGAAGTCAAACATATCGAGAAGAATCTAATTGATAGAAGAATCCCTATCTCTGATACGAACAAAACAAACGAGAATAAGAAACATATCGAGCGACAAAAGATTAGCCTACGGAAGAAATCACAGCAAGCGGCTGATTTACAAGGACTACTATCGGCTAGACCTCGATACAAATTATGTGGATACCATTTCAAACGACACCAGAAAGAAATACGTTTCGGAAGAAAACACCGAACGAATACCTGTCACAACGGCGTCTATCTAACCGCCTCTGAGCTGGCCTACCCATACGAATCCGCTTCGGTCCAGAAACGAATGAAGTCTCAGAAATGCGCTCCTCCAACAGTAAGGCCGCATCCATAGCAGCGACGTAGGTGTAAAAAGGATGGGTGCCGATAGCAAGAAATAACTACATGTCCAATCTCCACACGAACCTCTTTATCCGTTTCTCTTTAGTGTCCACCAGATAAGGAGCATATCGAACCACTAAGTAAACTGAATGTCGTACCCGGACACTGTCATTCCTGAAGTCTTATGCAAAGACTCGAAACTACGAGCTCGACATCTCGAATGCTCACCGGAAGGAAACGAGCAAGAAATATAGCTATGAACTCATCCCAAGTCATAGAAAGTAGACCTGAAACTCGGCCTCTCTCAACCGACTCGCACCACGACTGACCCAAACCCTCTAGACGAAAACTTGTGAGCTCAATCCATATCTCGCTAGAACATCCCTGTGAATGATAAATCCTAGCCATCCTGTTGAGGAATGTCTGTGGATCCTCCGTGTCACGACCCACCCCCAATACAGAGAGTATTGTCCGCTCTGGCCGAAGCCGCACGGTTTTGTCCTTCGGGGTGAACTGGACCCGACCAAGGGCCACTTCCCAAGAGGTCACCCATCCCAGGACTTCCCTGGCCCGAGCACGCTTAACTACGGAGTTCTCAAACTCCTATAGTGCCAGTTCACTTAAAAGGCGCCTCTGTATTGAAGGGGGGTATCATTCCATTTATAGTACAGGTCTGACCTCTTTCGGAATGTATTCCAAAGATTCCCCATGTTCTACAGTGGGTCCCCATGCTTATCTGGTATATATGGGTATACCAGATAATACCTGGGGTATTACATTCTCCCCCACTTAGAACAATGGTTCGTCCTCGAACCACAGACCTACTATTGAGGAATCAGCTCTGATACCATTCTGTCACGACCCACCCCCAATACAGAGAGTATTGTCCGCTCTGGCCGAAGCCGCACGGTTTTGTCCTTCGGGATGAACTGGACCCGACCAAGGGCCACTTCCCAGGAGGTCACCCATCCCAGGACTTCCCTGGCCCGAGCACGCTTAACTACAGAGTTCTCAAACTCCTATAGTGCCAGTTCACTTAAAAGGCGCCTCTGTATTGAAGGGGGGTATCATTCCATTTATAGTACAGGTCTGACCTCTTTCGGAATGTATTCCAAAGTTTCCCATGTTCTACAGTGGGTCCCCATGCTTATCTGGTATATATGGGTATACCAGATAATACCTGGGGTATTACACCAGATAAGCATGGGGACCCACTATAGAACATGGGGAATCTTTGGAATACATTCCGAAAGAGGTCAGACCTGTACTATAAATGGAATGATACCCCCCTTCAATACAGAGGCGCCTTTTAAGTGAACTGGCACTTTAGGAGTTTGAGAACTCCGTAGTTAAGCGTGCTCGGGCCAGGGAAGTCCTGGGATGGGTGACCTCCTGGGAAGTGGCCCTTGGTCGGGTCCAGTTCACCCCGAAGGACAAAACCGTGCGGCTTCGGCCAGAGCCCCCGCTTCCCAAAATACGGAATACGAGGGGTAGACAAGGCCAGCCATACTCCTACGGTCAAGGAAAAGTCCTGCCGTAGTCACACTTCGGCTTCTAGTTTATCATGGTAAACAGTAAACGATGCGCAGGTAATGAGAAATGCAGTAACTGAAAGATACAATAATGTAAACTGACCTGAAGTGGAACAAACGGATGTAACTAGGAACGGCAAGTCAGGAAGTCTGTGATGCACTGGTCCAGGCTAAATCGTCTTCTCACACTGAGCATGCATACTCGGGTCGTCAGAGCGACACAATAGCAATATAAAATATATAAAATTAAGTGACAGTTCTAACAGTGATAATAGGTATGTGAAGTAGTAAATAAATGACATCATGAATACGCATGTGCAATAATCAATGCAGCGGAATAGTAAAGCAGTATAACGATATGTCACGTATGCCACACAGTATATAAGGAATAAAAATGCCAGTATCCCTATCAGTCTCTAAGTCTCACTGTACAGGTCACTAAGCCTATCGTCAGTCCAAGTGTGAGAGTCAACCACTCGCGAGTGTCCTCCACCCAAGGGTAGAACCCAAGGGCAAGGGACCACGGGCCCAACATGTAACAAGAATATCACGGTGTATACATCACGTACCCTGTAAATCTCCATATAACTCCCTAAATATATAAGCCGGTATGGGACTCCCGAGATTCTGTTGAACTCACACTTAAACTACCCCACACCCCGTGGTCTACATCAAACGCTAACTACAACCCTAAATACTAATCGATCCGTGACAAGTCTGCGCGAGAACTGGAGGCAGGACCTCCATCAAGCACGTCCCGACTAATACCTAAGATAAATGGCAGTGTCGGATGCCTTATCTGTGACACTTCGGCTTCTAGTTTATCATGGTAAACAGTAAACGATGCGCAGGTAATGAGAAATGCAGTAACTGAAAGATACAATAATGTAAACTGACCTGAAGTGGAACAAACGGATGTAACTAGGAACGGCAAGTCAGGAAGTCTGTGATGCACTGGTCCAGGCTAAATCGTCTTCTCACACTGAGCATGCATACTCGGGTCGTCAGAGCGACACAATAGCAATATAAAATATATAAAATTAAGTGACAGTTCTAACAGTGATAATAGGTATGTGAAGCAGTAAATAAATGACATCATGAATACGCATGTGCAATAATCAATGCAGCGGAATAGTAAAGCAGTATAACGATATGTCACGTATGCCACACAGTATATAAGGAATAAAAATGCCAGTATCCCTATCAGTCTCTAAGTCTCACTGTACAGGTCACTAAGCCTATCGTCAGTCCAAGTGTGAGAGTCAACCACTCGCGAGTGTCCTCCACCCAAGGGTAGAACCCAAGGGCAAGGGACCACGGGCCCAACATGTAACAAGAATATCACGGTGTATATATCACGTACCCTGTAAATCTCCATATAACTCCCTAAATATATAAGCCGGCATGGGACTCCCGAGATTCTGTTGAACTCACACTTAAACTACCCCACACCCCGTGGTCTACATCAAACGCTAACTACAACCCTAAATACTAATCGATCCGTGACAAGTCTGCGCGAGAACTGGAGGCAGGACCTCCATCAAGCACGTCCCGACTAATACCTAAGATAAATGGCAGTGTCGGATGCCTTATCTGTGACATCCGTGCAAGCGCTTCCATAAGTGTCCCATACCACTTATAGTCACACGTACACGCATCCCACAGACGTCGACAATGCAATAGAACAATAGGGTCACTGATTGTGTACAAGTACTCATCACTTTCACTTAATCACGAATACACGAACACTAACGTACTTGCCACAATCATCGCTAAAATCTAACACTGGGTGAATGCACGATGTCACTAGGTTATCAATACGATGATATGGGTATGATATGATGCGTGAACAAGTATATAAACATGATGAGGATGTTATGAAACAGCATTCTTTCACTTGCACGATTTATCATGAAACATACGTATATAATTTGGCGAAATGATAAACAGGTAGTAATTAGTATGTTCAGTTAGCTATCCATATAATTTGGTTTCGAGCCAATCGGCTTTCAGGATCATTAGTTATAACTGTTTCATTTTAAGCGCACGCGGCTGGAAATCCAATTTCAGAATCAGGAATCCATTTCGCAACGCATTTTCACCCCAGTTGGGATCATAATTTAGCGGCGCTACAGTTGGATGAATTCTAGGGTTTTCAGTAAAGTTTTTAACGCAACAAACGGATCTTCAATCGCATCTGTACGTTAGGAGTTATAATCTGTTTAATATTAACATGTCAATTCTGAATCTGCTGGGACTATTATGTGTCCCGATGTTCTAAATTACAGTTTAAATATCAAACGGTAACGAAACAGAATGAGACCAATCGTTTTGTCTAGCTAACAGAGTTACCTACAATAATCAGCGGAGTTCCGCAACCTACGAGTTAAGGAACACCTGTGGTATCCAATACGGAACAGCAAGCAATGACTGGAGTCGCTCTGGACTGCAGTCCAGAGTCGCACTCCGATCCGAATATCATCACAGTTTAAATACATAAATGTCAGGAAACCAGTATAGGGTTAAAGTTCATCGAGTTGTCTTCGTTTTGAGCCCTCGAACGCACCGTTCAAGTGTGTGTATGATTTATGGTGAATTTAACGATTTTCAGGTACAACCGGATTACGGTTTTATGATTAAACTTGGGGGTAGTTGTTTTAGTCATTATCGATTACATCTTCCAACAAAATTCACACACTATGTTCACAGCCCTACGGGCCAACCTACACTATTGAGTTCCGTCAAATTTGATAATATTTTCCTAAGGGAACAAGCATCGAACAGTTACGGCACATAATAGTTTTAAACTTGTAGCATTATAATTCATGTATTTAACGATTGTAACTTAGATAAATAGCATGTAAGCAAGTAGAATACTTGCCTGGGAACGCCTCGGGGTCGCACGGCAACAGAGTCTTCACGAACGCGCGATATACGCCACGTACCGGATTCCCGCGAGCCTAGTTCGAAACACGAATTTCACGTCGGAGTTTTCCCGGGGTTGTCTTGCGTGCACTGGAAGCTTAGGGGGTGCTCTCTGGTTCGCCCGAGAAGTGTTGGGGTTGCCGACGGTCGACGGCGCCGCTCCGGCAGCGTGTACGGAGGGTGTTTGTAAAGGAATGTGTTTTATGTGGGTTTTTTGTGAGAGAGTTAGGGAAAAGCAATGAAGGGGAGAGAGAGAGAGAGAGAGAGAGACAGTGCGAGAAGAGGGAAGAGGGAGAGATGCACAGAGAGAAGAGACTGAGAGAGTGAGAGAGAGAGTGGGAGAGAGAGCTGAGAGAGAAGGCACAGGGGGAGAGGTGAGATGCAGAGAGCTAGAGAGAGAGAGGGAATCAGTGTGAGAGAGGGATGATTGCGACGATGACGACGACGATGATGACGGGCTGTGGTCGGTGATGGTGTCGACGCTTGGAGGTTGATGGAGGTGGTTGGTTGCGGGTGAGTGAGGGAGGAGAAAGGAGGTGAGATGAGGCCAGCAACGGTGCTAGAAGGAGGTCGAGACGGGAGTGAAGGGTCGGGTGTGCAGGGGTTCTCGGCAGCGATGGGTGCTGGAGTTCAGGTGATGTGCAGGGGTCTCGTAGAGGATGAAGGAGGGAGTGGGGAGCTCGGGTTTATTGGTGATCGGCGGTGGAGGTGAGGGAGAGAGGAAGAGTGATAAGGAGAAGGGTGCGTAGGTGTTAGACAGAGGGTAGCGGGAAGAGTGAGAACGAGGGAGAGAGCGAGTGAGGAAGAGGGAGTAGTGGGTAGAGGAGAGAGGGTCAGGGGGAAAACGCGCGCGTCGTGGGCAGTAATTGTGCACGCGCGAGCGGGAGCGAGGGCGACGGCGAAGGAACACGCGCGAGATTGGCGGAGAGCCGTTAGAGGAAGATGATGAACAGGAGTGGGGGTCGGGTCGGGCCGAGTTGAGGAGTGGGTCGCGGCCGAAAGTGAGTGGACTGGCAAAATAAAAAGGGAATTAAAGGGAATAGGTCAAGCGGGCCGGGCCGAGGTTTTGGTGTAAAAGATTTGTGAGGAGAAGAGAAAGAGGGCCGGGCCAAGGGAGGTTTGGAAAACAAATGGGAATAAAAGGAGGGGGAAATTGGGCCGGGCCTAGCAATTTAAATCAAAGAATTAGAGGGGAAAAGGAGAACGGGCCAGGGATTTGGGTTAATAAATTTAAGGGAAAATCAATGGAAAATATATATGAAAAGGGCCGGGGACTGCTCGGCTGAAGGGAATTTAATTGTAGTTTGGATTTGGATTTAAAAGGAGTTTTAAAATAATTAATTTAATAAATAATTATAAGTAAAATTCTAAATAAATCTTACAAGTGAAATAGGAGTACAGATATTGGTATACAAAGGGCTGGGGGTTACATCATACCACCCTTATAAAAATTTCGTCCTCGAAATTTAAAGAAACAATAAGTTATAGAAACATAAGCGAAAGTTATCATAGTTGCAAACTAACATATAAGGATTTACTAAAAATCTGTGTACGAAGGAACTTAAAAATATATATATGAGTAAGAACAACATACGGAAAGGTAGGTCTAATAGATATAAGGCAGTAACAATTATAAGGATAAATACATGTATACGAGAATTTAGGCAACAATAACGCATAATAATACTCAAGGCTTGTTCAATAGAATTGAACCCAAATATGTGTACATATAAGCATATCAAAAGTAGCAAGGTAGAAATAATAAGTATAGGACACAATCATTTATAATAGTAAACATAGGCACAACACCCGAAAATATAGTAACAACAATGAGGTAATGATAGGTTAAAACATTTTAAGGTAATTTATCGATCGAATAGTTTTAAATCAGCTTAGAAAACTCACATAACGAAAACGGGGAACATGGAACAATATATGCGTAGTGTTATTTTGCGCTACTGAAAAATATATGAACTAGAGTAATCAATAACACGCTCCTTTTGATAAATTCAAAGTACTGAAACTAAATTTTTGAATAACAGTGTCCCTAAACGTAATTAGGGTAAAAGAGAGAACACAAATAGGTATAGAGCTAGATAGGGTAATGATTATGAGGAAGTGTGGCTCAATCAGAAGGTTGAAGTGTGTCGGCTTTAGGCTGAAGATCAAGGAGACTGGGATCGGGTTAGCACCAAAAGTAATGGTGAGCAACAAAAGAACTACCAGGTAAAATATAGGGGGAGACTAACGATTGGTAAATCTTATGAATCAAGGATTTGAAAAGCTAAAGAACTCGATAATTCGTAAGGGAGGTCCTCCTCCCAGAAGGATCTCAAACAGGGCACAGACGAGGGATGAAGGGTGGTTCAATCCAAGGATCAGGGTGCGGTACTTTCAAATCGAAACGGGGTGAAAACTATACAACGGGTAGGGGTGGACAGTCAGGGAACTCAGCAGAAATAAATGGATATGGGCAATAACCAAGTGTCAAGAGAACCAATAATCAGAAGGTTTACGAATGCAGAAGATTTATTTCATTCAAGAAAGTTTGAAACAAAGCATTCTCAAAGACGGAGAGTGGTCTTAAACTATACACATTATATTTGGCCAGAAAGACAACATCAAAAGAAAATTCCGTCAGTTGCTGTTGTGGAGATTCAGTAGGTTGCGGTAGGCTCGTGCACTCAGGTAGGGACGTCCATTTCCATAGCGCCTCGTAGGTACCTCTATTGGAAGTCCTTCCACCACAGGATCTTGATCTTCTAGTCCTTCTTCCTCGGATGGAGCTGCTTCATCGAGGTCCGATTCCATGTGTTCCTCTCCTTCTGGGTTCTCTTCCTTGGGATCTTCTTCCACTGGATTTTCTTCTATCGGATCTTCCTCGGGATCTTCCTCTATCGGGTTCTCTTCAGGTTCTCCATCTTCTTCGTCGGAATCAGCTATCACGTTAAACTCTGGGGCTGCTACTCCTTCGTCCTCTGAATCGTTGTTTTCGAAACCGACCCGGGGGGCGTTGATCTCATCGTCAGAACTCATCAGCGTGCGTTCTAAGGAAATGCAAGACTGTGCATCCTCGTCTAGTTGTGGCGCTGCTCCAGGGTGGGCTATGGTCAGAAAAGAAAGAGTTATGATTAGGCAATGGGACACATCAAGGAAATAGCTCAGGGTACGAAGTATGGGAAAATATGCGGTTGCAGGAACTGAAAGATCAGGATTAAAATACTGTGATAATGATTAGAATTAGATAAAGAGAAAGCAAGAGAATGACACATATATTACGATTCAAACTTCATTGCATTCAACCAAACGTTCAACGGATACAAGATCTCAAACTGAAAGAAATATTCATAAGAAGGTGACAACATTTTTTTACTGAAAGTAGATAACATGAAAATCCTTCTTCGACAACTATAACGTCGCATTCTTGTCGCGTGAGTTGGATCCTGCGTTAGGTCCGCCTTATCGTCGAAGTTCGAATTACGCGATAATCCTCACTTGGCCGAAGTGGGGAGTGTGGACGAGTCTCCTCCCTGTAGTTCATTCCTTTCTGGGCAACCGTTGATGAGATGTTCACCGGATCCACAAATCAAACATTTCCCTTGGGCGCGGCGACAATCCTCCTGAAGATGTCCTGGCCTCTTACAGTACCCACAACAAGGGTTCTTCTGATGCTTCTGTTGACGCTTCATCTTCTTCTTCTTTCCTCGTCCAATAGGGATCCCTTTATGATAGGGGACTCCCGCTGGTGCCTGATTCACCTGTCTTCTCAGTCCTTCAGCCAACAAGTCGTTTGTTCGCTCCTGAGCTTCCTTTAGACCTTGCAGTACGCTCAGAATCTCAATGGTCTGATTCTGGGGAGCGGACAAAGAAGAAGATTCGTTGGAAGACATGATCCTGGGTCAACAAATTTGAGAATGATATAAGTCACACGCTAAATGAATCAAAATATGATATGGATAGAACAAAGATTCAAGAATATCAGAGATGATGAATATCATCACAAGTGGGGAATCAACTGTATCACTTTAAGTCACTTAAACAAGTATGGTAATGTAATCGTGATGTAGTTCACCCTTACAACCACGAAACTTTGCCAAGTCACCTGAAACCCTAGCGAATGGATAGCTGAACACACGATGTGAATATGGATCAAGAGTGACAAGTTTACAACCTAGACCGAGTGATGTCTCAGATTGCCAAACTATACACGGAAAACTGCAATCCCAATTGATGCAAAACCTGGCTCTGATACCAACTAAACCATGTCACGCCCCGCTTCCCAAAATACGGAATACGAGGGGTAGACAAGGCCAGCCATGCTCCTACGGTCAAGGAAAAGTCCTGCCGTAGTCACACTTCCGCTTCTAGTTTATCATGGTAAACAGTAAACGATGCGCAGGTAATGAGAAATGCAGTAACTGAAAGATACAATAATGTAAACTGACCTGAAGTGGAACAAACGGATGTAACTAGGAACGGCAAGTCAGGAAGTCTGTGATGCACTGGTCCAGGCTAAATCGTCTTCTCACACTGAGCATGCATACTCGGGTCGTCAGAGCGACACAATAGCAATATAAAATATATAAAATTAAGTGACAGTTCTAACAGTGATAATAGGTATGTGAAGTAGTAAATAAATGACATCATGAATACGCATGTGCAATAATCAATGCAGCGGAATAGTAAAGCAGTATAACGATATGTCACGTATGCCACACAGTATATAAGGAATAAAAATGCCAGTATCCCTATCAGTCTCTAAGTCTCACTGTACAGGTCACTAAGCCTATCGTCAGTCCAAGTGTGAGAGTCAACCACTCGCGAGTGTCCTCCACCCAAGGGTAGAACCAAAGGGCAAGGGACCACGGGCCCAATATGTAACAAGAATATCACGGTGTATATATCACGTACCCTGTAAATCTCCATATAACTCCCTAAATATATAAGCCGGCATGGGACTCCCGAGATTCTGTTGAACTCACACTTAAACTACCCCACACCCCGTGGTCAACATCAAACGCTAACCACAACCCTAAATACTAATCGATCCGTGACAAGTCTGCGTGAGAACTGGAGGCAGGACCTCCATCAAGCACGTCCCGACTAATACCTAAGATAAATGGCAGTGTCGGATGCCTTATCTGTGACATCCGTGCAAGCGCTTCCATAAGTGTCCCATACCACTTATAGTCACACGTACACGCATCCCACAGACGTCGACAATGCAATAGAACAATAGGGTCACTGATTGTGTACAAGTACTCATCACTTTCACTTAATCACGAATACACGAACACTAACGTACTTGCCACAATCATCGCTAAAATCTAACACTGGGTGAATGCACGATGTCACTAGGTTATCAATACGATGATATGGGTATGATATGATGCGTGAACAAGTATATAAACATGATGAGGATGTTATGAAACAACATTCTTTCACTTGCACGATTTATCATGAAACATACGTATATAATTTGGCGAAATGATAAACAGGTAGTAATTAGTATGTTCAGTTAGCTATCCATCTAATTTGGTTTCGAGCCAATCGGCTTTCAGGATCATTAGTTATAACTGTTTCATTTTAAGCGCACGCGGCTGGAAATCCAATTTCAGAATCAGGAATCCATTTCGCAACGCATTTTCACCCCAGTTGGGATCATAATTTAGCGGCGCTACAGTTGGATGAATTCTAGGGTTTTCAGTAAAGTTTTTAACGCAACAAACGGATCTTCAATCGCGTCTGTACGTTAGGAGTTATAATCTGTTTAATATTAACATGTCAATTCTGAATCTGCTGGGACTATTATGTGTCCCGATGTTCTAAATTACAGTTTAAATATCAAACGGTAACGAAACAGAATGAGACCAATCGTGTTGTCTAGCTAACAGAGTTACCTACAATAAGCAGCGGAGTTCCGCAACCTACGAGTTAAGGAACACCTGTGGTATCCAATACGGAACAGCAAGCAATGACTGGAGTCGCTCTGGACTGCAGTCCAGAGTCGCACTCCGATCCGAATATCATCACAGTTTAAATACAGAAATGTCAGGAAACCAGTATAGGGTTAAAGTTCATCGAGTTGGCTTCGTTTTTAGCCCTCGAACGCACCGTTCTAGTGTGTGTATGATTTATGGTGAATTTAACGATTTTCAGGTACAACCGGATTACGATTTTATGATTAAACTTGGGCGTAGTTGTTTTAGTCATTATCGATTACATCTTCCAACAAAATTCACACACTATGTTCACAGCCCTACGGGCCAACCTACACTATTGAGTTCCGTCAAATTTGATAATATTTTCCTAAGGGAACAAGCATCGAACAGTTACGGCACATAATAGTTTTAAACTTGTAGCATTATAATTCATGTATTTAACGATTGTAATTTAGATAAATAGCATGTAAGCAAGTAGAATACTTGCCTGGGAACGCCTCGGGGTCGCACGGCAACAGAGTCGTCACGAACGCGCGATATACGCCACGTACCGGATTCCCGCGAGCCTAGTTCGAAACACGAATTTCACGTCGGAGTTTTCCCGGGGTTGTCTTGCGTGCACTGGAAGCTTAGGGGGTGCTCTCTGGTTCGCCCGAGAAGTGTTGGGGTTGCCGACGGTCGACGGCGCCGCTCCGGCAGCGTGTACGGAGGGTGTTTGTAAAGGAATGTGTTTTATGTGGGTTTTTTGTGAGAGAGTTAGGGAAAAGCAATGAAGAGGAGAGAGAGAGAGAGAGAGAGAGAGACAGTGCGAGAAGAGGGAAGAGGGAGAGATGCACAGAGAGAAGAGACTGAAAGAGTGAGAGAGAGAGTGGGAGAGAGAGCTGAGAGAGAAGGCACAGGGAGGGAGGTGAGATGCAGAGAGCTAGAGAGAGAGAGGGAATCAGTGTGAGAGAGGGATGATTGCGACGATGGCGACGACGACGATGACGGGCTGTGGTCGGTGATGGTGTCGACGCTTGGAGGTTGATGGAGGTGGTTGGTTGCGGGTGAGTGAGGGAGGAGAAAGGAGGTGAGATGAGGCCAGCAACGGTGCTAGAAGGAGGTCGAGACGGGAGTGAAGGGTCGGGTGTGCAGGGGTGCTCGGCAGCGATGGGTGCTGGAGTTCAGGTGATGTGCAGGGGTCTCGTAGAGGATGAAGGAGGGAGTGGGGAGCTCGGGTTTATTGGTGATCGGCGGTGGAGGTGAGGGAGAGAGGAAGAGTGATAAGGAGAAGGGTGCGTAGGTGTTAGACAGAGGGTAGCGGGAAGAGTGAGAATGAGGGAGAGAGCGAGTGAGGAAGAGGGAGTAGTGGGTAGAGGAGAGAGGGTCAGGGGGAAAACGCGCGCGTCGTGGGGAGTAATTGTGCACGCGCGAGCGGGAGCGAGGGCGACGGCGAAGGAATGCGCGCGAGATTGGCGGAGAGCCGTTAGAGGAAGATGATGAACAGGAGTGGGGGTCGGGTCGGGCCGAGTTGAGGAGTGGGTCGCGGCCGAAAGTGAGTGGGCTGGCAAAATAAAAAGGGAATTAAAGGGAATAGGTCAAGCGGGCCGGGCCGAGGTTTTGGTGTAAAAGATTTGTGAGGAGAAGAGAAAGAGGGCCGGCCCAAGGGTGGTTTGGAAAACAAATGGGAATAAAAGGAGGGGGAAATTGGGCCGGGCCTAGCAAATTAAATCAAAGAATTAGAGGGGAAAAGGAGAACGGGCCAGGGATTTGGGTTAATAAATTTAAGGGAAAATCAATGGAAAATATATATGAAAAGGGCCGGGGGCTGCTGGGCTGAAGGGAATTTAATTGTAGTTTGGATTTGGATTTAAAAGGAGTTTTAAAATAATTAATTTAATAAATAATTATAAGTAAAATTCTAAATAAATCTTACAAGTGAAATAGGAGTACAGATATTGGTATACAAAGGGCTGGGGGTTACACTCCGCTTCATCCGTGCCGATAAAAATTGGAGGCTTCAGCCTCAAAAATTCCTGTAAGGATACGAAAATAATCTCGGTAACAACAGAAACAACTGTCTGAGCAGCAGGTACAACCACAGTCCCTAAAATAGGAGGGACATCATCGGCTCTCGGAGCTCGGCTTACCTCAACCAACAATCCAACCATCTGTCATAAGTCCTGAATACTCGACTCCAGCCTAGCTATCTGTCCTGGAGAAAGCGGATCACTCTGTCCCTGAGGGGTAGGCATACCGCCCTGATAGGTTCTCATCTTAAATGAGCCTACTCTAATCTCATCTCTGGCGGCAGCCCTTTGGCCCTCGTAGTCTCCGGCGGCATTCTGGCTGGAACAAGAAATATGATTGATTGGAACATTGTGATCGAATCAAAGGGTTTCCGGAATCAAGGAAGGAAATACAAGCAAATATATATATCCTAAGGTCACTTAGGCGGAGTACCGTATCGTAAGTATGCAGCGGAACATACACACGCTACGTCACTCTGCTTAAGTCACCTACTCCACCTACCAAAGGTCATCCTACACTCAGAAAGGTAAAACCTAACACTCTGATACCAACTTTGTCACGACCCGAAGGTACGGAACGTGATTGGCACTTAAATTACGAAACGTCTAAAGGCATAACGTAACCTAAGTAAGCCAAAGCCCATATATCTAAACCATTTATAGAAATAGAGTGAACGAAAAATTATTTAAAGAAAGCGATTTTAACAAAATATGTTGCATTAAACATTTTTAAAAAACATCAAAACTTCCCGAAAATTTCGACAGAGTCTCCTTTGTAAATACTGGCCCCCAAACGGGTACAACACATGAAAATACATATATATAATGAATAAAGACATCCCCAAGCGGGAGCTAGCTCTTCGCCAAAGGCGGAATCACAACTACAAGCAATATGTATCAAAAGCACGAAAATAAGCATCTGAAAGCAAGAAATAAGAAACACCACGTCGGCTCAAGTGAGCATCGACACCAAAAACCACAAATACAAGTCTCGCCGTTTAGTCCAATATACAAGGGTAGATAAGGTAGATGGAGTGTACTAGATACAAGTAATAATACAAGATGGAACAAAAGCATCCTCGCAACCCGCCTATGAGCAAAGCCGCAAGTCCAAACAAAAGAAGAAGTATGCTCGTCGCTACTATGCTGACGGGCCGGACCTGCAAAATACCGTGGCACAACGGGGGTGAGTTGCCAACTCATGAGTAGTAAGTAACATCTAATAAGGCTATCGTAAGTATGCACGCAATGCGTCACAGCCTACATATATCGATATAATACGATACACTAGCATGAATGCAACATGAATGCATAATCAATACCTGAAACCTGAACATGTCTGGTATGAGAAAATCTTTATTTTTATATTAGAAAAACTCCTGTGAAATAACTGAAGTAATATCAATGAAATCAACAGAAATCCGTGTCAAGTATCGACATAAAATATGTATATCTCAATGTCTCGATATCTCAATGTCTCAATGTCTCGGGCTCCGTCAGTCTGGATCGGCCCATCTCATCAAATCTCACGACTACGGTCGGTATCCTCCGGATATCTGCCGCGCCAATAATAACCGGTCGGTAGTGCTCCCCTGCCGGGCTCAACGCCATCTGTGCGATCTTCTTACACCGAGGTAACGCACCGGGTCCACCATGTACCCGCAGACGGTGCATCCCTATCGGGTATATGATACAGATCAAGAACCGAGATAACACATGGTGGACGCTATACACATTATATCATGAGAAAACCGCAAATTTCTATTTTTAAAATGATAATAGGTTTATAAAATTCTTGCGGTTTTCCCCAAAATCACAATATGTAAACATGTTGATGATGATGAAGTTCTATGATACGATAGTATAAACCATGCGAAGTACGGTCAGAAGCTATGCATGAATCATGATGCAATGATGTATGTACATATGACTAAAAATCCTACGTATCCATTCTAATGAAATGAATATACAAGAACAAGTTTACGGATCATATATGATGCAAATACACAATTACCGATTCTAAGCAAGTTCTATAGTGTTCGTGACATAGCAATTACCAAAAGTGTGTGCGTTCGCATGAATAGTGCACGTGCAGCATGAACCAATGATAACGGTACAGGTGTCTTATGAAATGATATCACGAGTATATAAGATAATGCAATGTAATGAAATGAATAACTTGGAAAACTACGCATATAAATGCAAGCACTACTAGTAATCCTACTGTCGGGCGCCTCGCCCCATCCATACGATCCCCCCATAGATGTGTACATTTACTCACCGGGACGCCTCGGCTAAACTGATCCGATCTCAGCCTTGTCTTTCAGCGCCACGTCCGACGCCTCTGCACCCGATCTTAGAATCGCACACAAGCAAATAAGAGGATAGATATAAATAGTCGCGGACACAACGATACAAGTCAACTACACGCACTAACTAGACGCACACGTACTTGGTGCACAAAACGCGCTCGCGACAACGCCACAAACTACAACTAGGGTCGCTATACATGAAAATCCCCAAGCCTAAAATCCAATCGTACTAATCATGCATTCACAACACACTAAAAATTATATGAAGTAGATGGTAAACCATCAAAACCTCAAACTTAATTCAAATCGATTTATTCCAAAAACCTAGTAAGCAACCATTAACCGTTTTAGTACAAATCTATATGTTTTAGCAATTCTAGCGGCCACAATATTCACTTAATAACTTAATTAAGTCACACAAACCTTTACTAAATTTTAACCTCACCTAATCATACGCTAATCATGAAATTAGTTTACTAGATTATTTAATTAAGACAATTAAAAGTAACAATTAACAAATTAACAACTAGATTAGATTTTGCAAGACTTAAGATGTTAAACTACACATTGTAATCATGATCAAGTGGTAAAAACCGTAACTTCCAATTCAAACCCTTCTCTTGAAATTTCAACTTTGCAAATAGAACCATATTTAAACACCAAAATAAATTAAATTGAAGTAATTAATCAACAATTAACTATTGGGTTAGGATTATACCTCAACAAACAAGAGATATAGCTTGCAACCTAGCCTCCCAAAATTCTCTCTTGCTCCTAAATCCAAGCTAGTTTGTGCCAAGAAATATTGGGTAAAGGTTTAATGAAGAATTAGTGAGACTTTATATGGATTTTTGAGGCAAAAAGGAGAATTCTTGAAGTGAAAAGGAGGTGGGGAAAATGGAAAGGGGCTGCTGCAGGTTATGGTCGGCCAAGTGGGGAAAAAGGGTGTGTGTGGGTGTGTGTGGAAAGTTCCAAGTCAAGAAAAGCCCCATTATGTCATATATTAACTAATATCTTAATTAACTTATTTTATTTTCTAATTACCCTAGATTAGTATAGAACCATGGAGACAACTAGAGAAGAAAAGAGCATGTTACAAACTAAATTTTGTGTTGTCATGGTGCACTAATGTGTGTTTAACCTATTCCAATTTGTAATTATCACTAATTAAATGTATAAGTGAAAGCTTAAAATAATATTTAAAATAATTAATTAAGGAAAAATATTAAAATAAACTAGAAATTTATAAGTGACTAATTAAATACCAAATACTAGCAATTATAAATCTAAAATGGGTATAATTAAGTCTATGTTGAAAAATAATAATATCTTGGTTTTTACGAAAAACACCAGTTATTTTACCGATTATCGGAAAATTCATCTAAACGATTTTTAAAACGTTACAGTACCAATGATGTGTTGTGTAACATGCGTGTCTGTGATATGTGCAATATAGCAATCATTGGTAATTGTGCAGTATTCTACAAGTGTGTTCGTATAGCATGTCAACTGTAAACTAGCCTACAAAACTAATTCGAACTAATGGTATAAGCGTAGCGTATACAATAAAGTAATCGATGTGTGAGCGTATAAAGAGTAGAATAATCATAACGTGAACATGCGTTAATATAGATAATTACTTACGAGGTATACGGCTATAGTTTAAAATAAAACGAAACGTTATTTTGGAAATAAGGAGGCTATTGTTCCCTTATAAAAAAAAGAACGAGAAGAGGAAATGGAACCCTTCCATGTGCAAAGCACGTGAGGGTTCACATGCAAAGCATGTGACCGCCAGCATCAAGGAGGATTAAATCCTATAGCCTCTCATGTGCAAAGCATGTGACTTCTGACTTCAATAAGGATTAAATCCCGTGATATAAAACTTCACAGGTTAAACACGTGAGTGCTCACATGCAAAACATGTGAGCGCTGAATACAAATCTATTAAAGCCTAAAATCGGCACCACGTGTTAAATACGTAAGCGCTCACGTGCAAAACCCGTGAGTGCTACTATCGTTTATATATGATAGCCCTCATGTGAAACCCATATGAGCGCATCTGTTTGAAGCGCCAGCTTCAAATAGAATTAAATTATATATAGAATTAAATTCTATTTGGGAAATATCTTCCCTGATCCTTCTAAAACCAGAAGGATTTTCTCTGTTAAACAGAGGACCTTTGGATTTAAAATCTAACGATGATTACAATGTCACCGATCAAATCGAAAGACCATTTGTTAGGAAAATATTTTCCTAATCGCATTAAAACTAAAAATATATTCTGTTAAACAGAAAACATGGGATCAAAGATCCAATGGTAGATAAAATTCCCTGGGAGATCTTTAGGATTAATTAAATCAATTGATATCTCTCAATGAGAGAATTTATCAAACTAATCAACAATGTTTCCTCACCTATATAAAGGACCGAGACTTCAAGTCTTAGGAGGAGAATCAACCCCATAAGGAGATAAAAAAGCTATAACTGAGAATTAAATTCTCTGGCTGAAGAAAAAGCTCCTTCTAGTTCCTCTAAAACCCTAGATAAAAAAAGATCAAAATATCCCATCGTATATAAATACAAGGGTTTAACCCTTCATAAAAAAACTTAGTTCTTTCTTTAGATCTAAAATCCACAAGACAAATCCCCCATAAGTTGAGAATTTAGTTCTCATCGGGAAGATTCTGTTCTTCAGACTCAAGATCTAGGGGAAAAACTAGATGTGAGAAAAGAAACATGAAGAAAAAAAATGGAATGTATATTCCAGGAATTTAATTCCTCTAAAACAGGATTCAACCCTTCAAAGAACTTAGTTCTCCTAAAAAAGGAATAGAAGAACTTAGTTCTCACAAAACCTGATTCCAAATCTTCAAAAATAGAGATCTTGGTGGCCATCAATGGCCAAAATACTATCAACAGAAATTTAACTTCTCTCAAAAAAATAAGTATAGAGTTAATCTCTAAAGACATAGCGTCTTACGTGATATCTACGTGAGCGCTTACAATATTTCATGAAGATAACGCCTTACTTTATATTCACGTGAACGCTCAAAGGAGCCCATGAACACAGCGCCTCACGTGCCTCACGCATGAGTGCCCATAAATAAAGACTCAGCGTTTCATGTGCCTTACGCGTGAGTGCTCATAAACTCAGCGCCGTACGTGCCTCACACATGTGCGCCTATCAGTAAAGATCTGGCGTCTCACGTGAAGCCCACGTGAGCGTTTAAAAATTGGCGAGCTGGAGCACCTCATGTGATACCCACGTAAGCGCTGTATAAAAATGCTTAGCACTATATATTCAAAGTGTTTAAGTGCTTATCAATGATATGACAATGTCCAAGAATTCGTGTCACGCCCCGCTTCCCGGTGTACGGGAGGGGACATGGCGATTCCCACTACATATTTACTCCGAAGTAAACACGCTAAGCGTATCTAAGCGATATAAAGTAAAGTACACAAGTGACAGGAATGTAAATGAATAACAACTTTATTTATTAAACATTCTTTTACAGGTACAACTGAAAATGCAAGTACATGAGTAGAAAGCGATGCCTAAACAATGGCATAACTGAAATGAAATAAATATGTACAAGTGAAGTCTAATGCTCCGGGTCTTCAGTGTACAGCTCTAAATGCTCCTGGCTGGACTCGAGCTCTAGTGCGTCCGATCCACCAGACAACATTCCAAAGAAGAAGAGAAATATGAATATCGTCAGCGAACAATCGCTCGGTAAGTCCCAAAGATGAGTAGAGATAGAATAGACTGAAAGAGAGTATAACTTGTAATGTTTGATTATATTGTTAACGCTGTTATTTGTAGCTTGGTACAGAAGATGCCAGTGTATACGAGAGGAGTCCAACTTACACCGTGGACTTTGGTAACCCGTAGTACAAGGCTCCATCGAAAATACCACGGAACAATGACATGGATGTAATTACGTCTTAAGTGACCACCTCATGCCACCTTTAACATGTTCCGTACCAGTCTACCCCTTTATAAACCCCGTAATGTTTATTGTATTGATTGTATTGTATTGTCTTGTAATAAATGGAAGACTTGCTGAAACCATGATATCAGTAAATGGAGTGAATATAAATGGATAGTCATGTAAATCAGGGTATATCCATGGTTCGGTTCGGTCAATATATATTGATATAGATTGAATAGACGGATTCTTGGATTTATGTTGTATTGAAGTTTATGCTTGAATCACATTCAAGTCAGATTGATTAGATTGAGACTCAGTCTGAGTCAGATACTTTGAAAAGAACTTGAAATTCTGAATCAGTTTTGATGTTATCGGTAACTGCTGCACATGGACGGCAGTATTTGTGTCTTTTTCCAAGACAATTATAGTATTGATAACACCGTTTGTCAGATTGTTTACCTTAAATAAGCAAGCACCCACATTCTCCGGCTCTCTGAGGCTCAAGAGAATTGGTCCCGCTTAAACCTATATTTACTAGGGTCCTTATTGTAATTTGGCATAACTTGAGGGGTTTTTATGTAAAAATAGTTTTGATATGTTCTAAAAATACACATCAAGTATTTAATTATCGTCTTTAGGGTTTTCATAAATGTATATTTTATAATTGTGAAATTTCTGGTGAGTAGAACCTAATTTTCATAGTACATGGTATTTTATTGAAATATTGGTATTGTTTTGTATTTGGATGGTATTTTCATGTAATGGTGATTCTTTTGATTTGAAAAACTTGGAATATTTATATAATATAATTAATATAGATATTTTGATAATAGGTATATACATATATATTTAATGAAAACAAATGTTATTTATTTTCTTGTAGAAATCTCATTTTCTAAAGAAAAATGCATTAAAATTCCATCGAGATCAAATGATCCTTTCGGAGATCTGCATCTCGCTCTACTAGGCATGAGAATGTGCGATAATCCGCACCATCCCGAACGGGGTCCCCAAAAGTTAGTTGTACAGGCGCAATCGCATGGAATTATTTAATACATTTTTTTAAAGAAATGGTTTTATAAGTTGATGGTATTTATTTGTAAAGTCGTGTTATCCCATGAATATATTCCCAAAACTTCATCGTGATATGTCAAGTATGTGTGTTGTGATGAGGTAGGTCATTACCTCGTGAGTTATCTAAAGATAATACAAGTTTTGTGTTGTTTTATGTCGTAAATGAAGTATATGGTATTTTACCGTAAAAATACAATAAAAATTGCATAAAAGATAATTTTGAGATGAAACTTGTTTTAATATATTTTTTAATGTTTGTTAAACTTTATATGAGAGTATGGTAATTTATTTATTAATAAAAATAGAGTTTAAAGAAAAACTGAATCGGAAGTCGGATTAACCCCGCTTCCGTCGGGTTTTAGAAATGAAACTTTTTAAAGTAGGAGAAGAGAAGGGGAGAGGGGACTTACAAGTTATAGAATAAGAGAAGAGGGAGAGGAATACTAGGGAAGGCTTCGGGGCGTCTTTTCGTCGCCAAAATCTCCTTGGAACGTCACCGGAACTTCACCCTTGCTAACTCCACTTGTACACTAAAGAGATTTGAGAATTTTTGAGAGTTTTGACAAGGAATTTCTAATTGAGGATGAGTAAAATGGAGTGTGGTATTTATATGAAAAATTAGGGTTTTGAGGGTGAAAGAATGCATTAAAAATTGCATTAAAATGGGATTAAAGAGGTGATTTAATCCTCTCTGGAGTCTGGATGAATGCAGAGAAAATAAACAATGTGGGGTTGGTGGGGTAGGCGAAGAGGTGTTAGGGTGAAATTTTGGGGGCGTTACCATCTGATTGGACCAATGCCGCCGGTCAAAACTAGCATCTCGCCGGTCAAGTTGGTAGGGTCGGGTCTGGGATTCTCGCCACGTGTCATGGTCTGTTGGTATACCTTAGTGTACGTGTTTGATTATTCCGTGTCTCTTCAGTTTACGTATAGTGCACGTGCAAACCCTTGAGGTTCTAAAAGATTAAAAGAAAATTAATAAAAATAATATGTGGCTGATGGGATTTGAACTCAGCTGCTATGTCTCAGCAGTGCAAGGCTTTACCAATGAGCTACAAGTGCTTTCTCACTGTCCAAAAGCAAAACAAATTTATAATTTGTGCTCAGGCTTAGGTACTCCTATATTTTGGAAAAAAAATTGTACAGAAAGTTTAGGGTTGTTATATTCTACCCTTCTTATAAAAATTTCGTCCTCGAAATTTGAAGAAAGAAAGTGCAACAGATTCAAAGCAAATTTAGTGATGGAACTATTGATAGTGTATGAAAAATATTTGGAAGAACGAAAGAATGCAAAAGTTTTGGAAAGATTGAAAAAGAGGTGAGGGAATTACCAGGATTATCTTGGTCTACAGTCTTGGCTTCTACGGCTGCTAATGTGAAAGTCTGACGCCGGGGTATATTCCTCCTAACTAAAAGCACATTCTTCTGTCCTTGGGGCATGTTTCTCTGCCCTCGAGGCATGTTTCTCAGTGCCTGATGGAATTGGCAATTAGGCTGTGCTGGATTCCATGTAGAGGTGGAGCTGGGAGTGCAAGACGAGGTGCAAGAGCCTGGATAGATGGCCACTGCGGATAGTGGGTGTTTGTGTGAGTTGAGTTGCGTCTATAAGGACAGGTTCCAATTCCGGAAGCACCACAAAGTAAGCACAGGACTTTTGCGCACCTACAGTCCTTCCAAAAGTGTCCATCCCTCTTGTAATAGAAGCAAAAATCCAGACTTTGTTGGTTATCGGTTACTTCCGGTCACCTGGGTTCAACAGTTGGCCTTAAAGAGGCTCCTCCTGCCATCTGAGTGGCAGGGCGTATCACTCCCGTAGATTGAGTTCTGCCCTTCTTCTTCACCACTGCCTCATATCGAGGGGCAGCTTTCAAAGCCAAATCATGGGTTGGAAAATCCCCTGTAGCTAATTCATCTTGGATCTCCTGATCCAACCCTTGCCGAAATCTTCTAGTACTGGTCTCAGCAGTCGGTATTAAGTGTGCCGCGAACCTGTTACGGTCTTCTGTTAGCTGTGTAGTATGTGATATAAAATCGAACATTGAGACATATCTTACCTGCTGAGCATAGTAAACTCAGCATCATACTCATCCATAGATTTTGTCCACATCGAACCTTGTTGTAGATGGATGAATTGCTGCTCCATGTCAAATCGGGCAGTCTCAGGGAAGTACTTCACGTCGAAAATGTCACGAAAGGTTTTCCATTCGATAGGTTAGTCAAGACGGCTTTCTTCCTCCTTTCACCAGACTAGTGCATTGTCAGTGAGCTTTAGCTTCGCAACTTGAACCCAAGCTGTCTCTGACACTTGTGCCGCTGCCAGATCATCTTCAATACTCTGAGCCCACTCCTCAGCTTCTAGAAGGTTCTCTTTTCCTGGGAATTGCTTCGGGTGCAAGGCCCAAAATTATTTTACCCCAGGTGCTTCCGCTTCTGGTCGGTTCATCAAAATTACAGTCTGCTGCTGCTGTCCCTCTAGGAGGCTGCAGATCACCTCAAGCAGTACCGTCTGCTCATTGACCGGAGCAGCGACGGTTGGTGTAAGTGGTAGAGGTGGTGGAGTGTTGTTAAAGTTGGTGCTAGTGTTGTTTGGGAATCCATAACTTTGAAAGAAAAATTTGGGTTAGGACTGATTCAAAATATATGGAATTGGAAGATTCATGGATATGTAAAGAATGTTTTTAGTTGCTGGTTCTTGTGTTATATTTCTTAGGACTTCATGCAGAATTAACCCGCATGTCCATGCAGAACTGACCTGCATGTCCTTACAGAGCTGACCTGCATGGGCCGCCAACAAAACCTGTCACGCTCCGCTTCCCGGTATACGGGAGGGGATGCGGTGATGCCCGCTACTATTTACTCTGAAATAAACACGCTAAGCGTATCTAAGCAATATAAAGTAAAGTACACAAGAGACGGGAATGCAAATGAGCAACAACTTTATTTGTTAAATATTCTTTTATAGGAACAACTGGAAATGTAAATACATGAGTAGAAAACGATGCCTAAATAATGATATAACTGAATGAAATAAATATGTACAAGTGAAGTCTAATGCTCCGGGTCTTCAGTGTACTGCTCCAAATGCTCCTGGCTAGTCTCGAGCTCTAGTGCGTCCGATCCACCTGAAAATATTCCAAAGAAGAAGAGAAATATGAATGTCGTCAGCGAACAATCGCTTGGTAAGTCCCAAAAATGAGTAGAGATAGAATAGACAGAAAGAGTGTATAACTTGTAATATTTGATTATATTGTTAACGCTGTTGTTTGTATCTTGGTACAGAAGATGCCAGTGTATACGAGAGAAGTCCAACTTACACCGTGGACTTTGGTAACCCGTAATACAAGGCTCCGTCGAAAATACAACGGAACAACGGTATGGATGTAATTATGTCTTAAGTGGCCACCTCGTGCCACCTTTAACATGTTCTATACCAGTCTACCCTTTTATAAACCCCGTAATGTTTATTGTATTGATTGTATTGTAGTAAATGAACAACTTGCCAAAACCATGATATCAGTAAATGGAATGGACATAAATGGATAACCATGTAAATCAGGGTATATCCATGGTTCGGTTCAGTCAATATATATTGATATAGATTGAATAAACGGATTCATGGATTCATGTTATATTGTAGTTTATACGTGAATCACATTCAAGTCAGATTGATTAGATTGAGACCCAGTTTGAGTCAGATACTTTGAAAAGAACTTGATATCCCGAATCAGTTTTGATGTTATCGGTAACTGCTGCACATGGACGGCAAGATTTGCGTCTTTTTCCAAGACAATTACCGTGTTGATAACACCGTTTGTTAGATTGTCTACCTTAAATAGGCAAGCCCCCAAATTCTCCGGCTCCCTGAGGCTCTCGAGAATTGGTCCCACTTAAATCAATATTTAGTAGGGTCCTTATTGTAATTTAGCATAACTTATGGTTTTTTTTATGTAATAATAGTTTTGATATGTTTTAAAAATACACCTCAAATATTTAATTATCGAGTTTAGGGTTTTCATAGATGTATACTTCATAATTATGAAATTTTTAGTGAGTAGAACCTAGTTTTCATAGTATATGGTATTTTATTGAAATATCGGTATTGTTTTGTATTTGGATGGTATTTTCATATAATGGCGATTCTTTTGATTTGGAAAACTTAGAATATTTATATAATATAATTAAAATAGATATTTTGATAATAGGTATACACATATAAATTTAATGAAAATAAATTTTATTTATTTTCTTGTAGAAATCTCGTTTTCTAAAAAAAAATGCATTAAAAATCCATCGAGATCGAATGCTCCTTTCGGAGGTCTGCATCTCGCTCTACTAGACCCGAGGATGTGCGATAATCTGCACAATCCTGAATGGGGTCCCCAAAAGTGGGTTATAGAGGCGTAATTGTAAGGAATTGTTTAATATATCTTTTTAAAGAAATGATTTTATAAGTTGATGGTATTTATTTGTAAAGTCGTGTTATCCCATGAATATATTCCCAAAACTTCATCGTTCTAGGTCAAAAATGTGTGTTGTGATGAGTTAGGTCATTACCTCGTGATCTATCTAAAGGTAATACAAGTTTTGTGTTGTTATATGTCGTAAATGAAGTATGTGGTATTTTACCGTAAAAATACAATAATAATTGCATAAAAGATTCTTTTGAGATGAAACTTGTTAATATGTTTATTAATGTTTGTTAAACATTATATGAAAGTATGGTAATTTATTGATTAAGAAAAATAGAGTTTTAAAGAAAAACCGAATTGGAAGTCGGATTAACTTCGCTTCCGTCGGGTTTTAAAAATGAAACTTTTTAAAGTAGGAGAAGAGAAGGGGAGAGGGGACCTACAAGTTATAGAACAAGAGAAGAGGGAGTGGAAGACTAGGGAAGGCTTCGGGGCGTCGTTTTGTCGCCAGAATTTTCTTGGAACGTCACCGGAACTTCACCCTTGCTAACTCCACTTGTACACTAAAGGGACTTGAGAATTTTTGAGAGTTTTGACGGGGAATTTCTAAGTGAGGATGTGTGAAATGGAGTGTGGTATTTATATAGAAAATTTGGGTTTTAAGGATGAAAGAATGCATTAAAAATTGCATTAAAATAGGATTAAAGAGGTGATTTAATCCTCTCTGGATGAATGCAGAGAAAATAAACAATGTGGGGTTAGTGGGATAGGCGAAGAGGTGCTAGGGTGAAATTTTGGGGGCATTACCATCGGATTGGACTGATGCCGCCGGTCTAAACTAGCATCTCGCCAGTCAAGTTGATCGAGTAGTGTCATGGTCTGTTGGTATACCCCAGTGCACGTGTTTGATTATTATGTGTCTCTTCAGTTTACGTGTAGTGCACGTGCAAACCCTTGGGCTTCTAAAAGATTAAAAGAAAATTAATAAAAAATAATATGTGGCTGATGGGATTTGAACTCAGGTGCTATTTCTCAGCAGTGCAAGGCTTTACAAATGAGCTACAAGTGTTTTCTTGCCGTTCAAAAGCAAAACAAATTTATAACTTGTGCTCAGGTTTAGGTACTCCTTCTGTATTTTGGAAAAAAAATCGTCCAGAAAGTTTAGGGTTGTTACAACTCGGTGCCTCATGTGATATCTATGTGAGCGCCAACATATGATAAATATCCACAGTGACCAAGTGCTTAGCACTGATTGGGCAACACCTAAATCTGAGTGCCTCATGTAATACTTACGTGAGTGCCAGAGCAAAATTTGGATATTATATCCATGGTCAAAAGACTAAGTGCTTAGCACTGCTAAATGAAGAAAATCCCAAGACTGAACCTAAAATTAGCTAAATCTCTGAAATTTCCATGAACCCATGTTGTTCATTGCAGCCGAGCCCATACGCTCTGTTGATGGATCTTACCAAAATTTAATGATCCTTAACTATATTTCTAAGTTGATCGTAGTCTTATATGAGACTAATGTATCCTTAATTAAAATAAATTGTGCTCATATGCACATATATTTAAGTCGATCTTAATCTAAAATCAAATTAACTATCCTTGAATAAAACAAAATATCGCCTGAACTGATGGAACATACAACCTAGGTTCAAACCCAAATTTATATGTACAGATTTGGACTAATCCACGTCCTATGAGCGACGACATAAATTAGTCTCCGTATACACTCCATGGGCAACCACAGATAAACAAACATAATACGACACGAAGTGAATACTGGAGAAGGTGAAAGTTGTTATCGCGTTGTGATAACGTAATTAACTGTAAGGGCTTGCGTCTGCAGAGAAGAATGTCCTCACAATAAAAAACCACTTAAAGAGGGGGAATCTGATAAAAGTCATGCTACAATGGTTACATCTGTCCAGACTTTCGATATACGTTACCATAAATCAACTTGGCATCTTTGGAGAGGTGGACGGATATTCTCAAATAACATCTGCCCCCAAATTCAGGCAAGATGGCCTATCCCGGTTCATCTCTGTTTTTGACGGTAAACCGATTCTGGCACGCCCGGTGAGACATCTTCCTCTTTTCACTCCACACTTCGTAAGTTATGTTTCATCGTGGTTCGCTATATTCATGGTTGCCCTTGGATGCGAGATACTAAAGCTTGGTGATCGCTTCTTTGCAGAATCAATGGCCTCTCTCTGCACTTCCTGCAAGAACAAATCCCATTCCATCCCAGCCGGAGGAGTGATGTATGGGCCTAACGCGGCCTCCATCATCTCAATACCAGTGGGGCGGGTCACTCAAGCAACTACTGGGTTATTCTTCGGGACCATGCTTCCGCCCATGAGCTTCATCATCTCAACACCTCAAGAAAAATCATTTCGAAGGTTGGTCTTTGATCGACTAGCTACTACGACGGCTCCTATCAGCAAGCCGTCCAACTCTGCAGTTTCAGTTTGTAACAGGCGGAAAGAAAGCTCAAACGGGCCCATAAAGAAGCCCATGATTGCGGAAGGGGTTGCCCTAAAACAGCTATCCTTCCCTGCTTCTGCTATCTATGAAGCCGGCAAAAGTGCTTCACCTCCAAGATGGTAGGTCTTCGACAGATTGACTAACTCTACTCCAGCTCCACCAAGAGCATCCGTCTTCAATAGGCTAACACCACCGAAGCTCCCCAGCAATGTTGGGGGCATGATCAAGATGCCTCTAATTCTGAGGTAGTTCCTACTGCACAACATGCTCGACGTCGCCATTGCCAGGGGAAACTCCCCCTCCGGGCTTACCCTGCCAGCTCTTATGGTGGATATTGACGCTGCTGTTCCAACTGGGAAAAGATTCGACCCGCTTAGGAGGGTGCGTAAAAACTCCCCGACAGTGGTACCGAAAAGATCACCTCCGCCTGCAGAAACTGCTATGCAGGCAAAGCTGGAGCAGCCGTATCAATGACTCTCCTCGCAAATCCATAAAGTTTAGTGGAAAGTCCAAGACTCGGTGCTCGATGAAAACTCTTCTCATCGACCAAAAAAATCCAAGGTCCGACGAGAAAACGAATGCACCTCTGCCATACAACGAGAGACTTCTCACAAAGTGGCGTCTGTCATAGCGGCTCCTCCTGATCCAACCTCTCATAAAAGAGAGTGGCCAGAGAAAATTTTATCGCCAACGGCAAAATCCAAAGGCGAAAACTCCAAATGCCCTAAGTCTGGGGGCATGACTATACATACAGTCTATATAACCAATGGTAAAGAAGAGAGCCGTGCTTCTGCGTGACACAGATCGCATACCCGGTCGTTAACGAAAGCTCAGTACAACTGTTGTTGTTAGGTGCTTGTGCCGCACTTACCGGACCCAAAGAAAGTTTGGACAACTGTTGTTGTTAGGTGCTTGTGCGGCAGCCAAGGCGTAAGCGATAACAAAAATTTTATGCAAGCACAAAATACACTAACCCAAGAAATCGGTCCAAACACCTAAACCAGCAAACTAAACATGCAAGAGTATAGAAATACAACCTTCGATGCGTTGTGGAAGACCCCTCCGAGCTCGTAGATGCTGGAAACATGCTTGAAAGGTGACCACCCTTGCCAAAAAAGATCCACCCGAAGGAAACCGGAAAAGGCTTCTACCGACGCTCCAAACTTGCTAAGTATGGATTGTGGTGATGTAGGAATTTTTCCACTAATTCTTTTCTCTCAAAACCATACTCAAGAGAGCAAGAAGGAGAAGGAGAAGAAAGTGAGGAAAATGACTAAGTTTTTCAACCATGAAGCAAAACTAGCATGTTGGAAAAATCTCAAGTATAGAAAGAATGGCTACTCCTTTTTCAATCATGGATCAATAGTGAATGTTCCCTTATGAAAAATGAATAATAAATATAAAAACCAATGGGTAAAGTCCCCAAATGGAGCATCATGTGCTCACACATGATAGTCACCGCGCTTGACAAAACAAGGCTGAAACTGAGCCTCACGTGCAGACACGTGACCTCTATATACAAAGTATATAGGCGCCTTCTTAAAACAAACAATTGGACAGAAAAATTCACTTGATAGCACGTGACGCTCTTTGGTGGGCTTAACTTTGTGGGGTCACGTGCTACACGTGATGGGCTCCTATGCCTTCTGAACCGACAGAATTAAATTCTAAATAAAAGAGGTCAAAACTCTATTTGGAAAATATTTCCTTAGATTTTTCTAAACAAGAAAGATTGCGCTCTGTAAAACAGAGCGCCGTTGGATTAAAAATCCAATGGAGATTAAAAATCACCAATTTACAGAAGAAGATTATGTATAGGGAAATATTTTCCTAATCTTGTGAGAAATATCTTCTGTAAAACAGAAGTCCTTGGATTAAAAATCCAACGGTGAATAAAATTCATCGATTGATCTAAAAGATCATTTTTGTTGATTATAAAATCAATCAAAATCTCTCAATGAGAGACTTTCTGAACAAATTAATTCTTTTATTTCTCGTATAAATAGGAGCCAAGAGACACAAAAAAGGGGGAGAAAAGAAAGAGAGAAACCTCTTCGTAAGCTTAAAAGAAAAGAGAATTTAATCCTCAGAGAGAAGAAGACCTCCTAAAAGAGAAAAATAAACTCCAGGTAAGAGAAGGAACGAAACACAGAGAATATATCATCTCTTTTTCACCTCCATAAGAATTTAACTCTTCTAAAAAGAACTTAGTTCTTCCTCTGATTGAGATCTGAAGAAGCAGATATCCCAACAAGTTGAGAATTTAATTCTCATCGGGAAGATTCTGTTATATAGATTCAAACTCAGGGGAAAGAACTAAGTTCAAAGAATTTAATTCTTACCAGAACATATAGGAATTTAATTCCTCTAATAAAATTAGGGTTTAACACTATAGAAGAATTTAATTCTTATAAAACAAAAGGGGCTCGAACGTCTCAAAACTCAAGATCTCCATGCACGTAAGGAAAAGATTAGTCCTTGAACAAAAAGAGAACAAACTGAGATCGGCTCACGCGATCCCACGTGACCCCCTAATCAGTGCTTAGCTTTCATAAAGCAGAAAGGGAATAGATCAAAGGCAATAGCGCCAAATTTTGAGCGTCTCACGTGAATCTACGTGAGTGCCTCAAATACTTAGTATTTTAACACTACTTCAAGCGCCTCACGTGACCCCACAAAAGCGCCTCAAATTCTTAGTGTTTTAACACTACTTCAAGCGCCTCACGTGACCCCACAAAAGCGCCTCAAATTCTTAGTGTTTAATACTACTTCAAGCGTCTCATATAACCCCACGTGAGCGCCTCAAACTCTCAGCGTTTAACTCTACTTCAATCACCTCACGTGATCCCATGTGAGCGTTTCAGATCTTCAGTATTTAAACAATACTTTAAGACCTCACATGGGAGCACATGAGCGCGGAACATATGCTAGTGTTTAACACTATGATTGGCCAACCTTAGCCTAAATTAGCTAAGTCTCCCAAAGCCAAGACTCTTTTTCAATCGAGCCTCAATTATACGTAGGTCTTTCAAAATTGATCTCAGATGGCATTCAAAGTAAAGTTATCCTATTCCTTCTTAATCTGACATTTGGTTCAATGGTACATCTCTTCACACCTATGATACATGTCGTTGTAATTTTTCAACGTCTTCAGAGAGGTGGCGGGTCCCGATAACCAACAACATTTTGGTACATTTCCAAACCCATGGATACACCTTAATGGACCGTAATGTCCTTAAACTAATCTTCATGGACTATGATGTCCTTAAACACCACGGACTATGATGTCCTTAAACCATGGACCGCAACATCCATAAACTAAACTCTATGGACTATGATGTCCTTAAACATCACGGACTATGATGTCCTTAAACTCCACGGACTATGATGTCCTTACACCCAATGGACCGCAACGTCCCTAAACTAAGACGACAGAGCCCAAATGCTCTTTCGTTGGGTCAAAAATGATCTTGAACCATATTGAGTAGATCTTAGTCTAAAATTAGACTAACGTATCCTTAACAAACATTTAAGTTGATCATAATCTCAAAAAAGATTAACGATCCTTAAAATCAACCCAAACCCAAATTTAAGAAAATACGGATTTGGACTAATCCACGCCCTACAGGCGACAACATAAATTAGTCTCCGTATACAATCCATGGGCAACCTAAAACAAAACAAACATACACGACACGAAGTGAACATCTGGAGAAAGAGAAAGTGGTTACCGCGATGCGGTAGCGTAATTAACTGCAGGGGCTTGCGCCTGCAGGGAAGAGCGTCCCCACAATCAAAAACCCCTCACAATGAGGGGGAATCTGACGAAATCTGCTACAACGGCCGCATCCGTCTAAACCTCCAATAAACGGTGTCATAAATCAACTTGGCATCTTCAGAGAGGTGGATGTATAAAACCAAATAGCATCTGCCCCCCAAAATTCAAACCAGACGTCCAAACGTCCCGGTCGCGTCTTTCGGCGGCGAACAGATTCTGGCACGTCCGGTAGGACCTTTTCCTCTTTCCACTCCACACTTTGTGTGTCGTGTTCGCGAACAACTTGCGGTATAATATGGTTTCACCTAGATTCGAGGTACTAAGATTTGGTGTCTTGCTCCGTGCAGAAGAGAAGATGGCGTCAATGGCTTCCAACTGCACCAACTGCAACAACAACTCCCGTTCCGTCCTCGCCGGAGGAGTGACCTATGGGCCACAAGCGGCTTCCATCTTCGCAATGCCGGTGAAACAGGTGACACAAGCCACCACTGGGTTGTTCTTCGGGACCATGCTCTCGCCAATGAGCTTCAACGCTCCGGCGCCGTCACAGGAAGCTCCAAAGAAGTCGGTCATTGATCGGATTACCACTACCACGGCCCCTCTCAACGGGTCGTCCAAGTCCAGCGCCTCAGACTTTAATAGACTAGGCCAAAGCTCAAGCGGGCCCATAAAGAAGCCTGCAATACCCGAAGGAGCTTTCTGAAGTGGATAGCCATTCCAGCTCCGGTAAACGAAGTCATCAGAGAGGCTTCTCCTGCTAAGGGGTCGGTCTTCGTAAGACTGGACGTTCCAACTCCCGCTGTGGGTGGAGTCGTCAAAACTACTTCCCCTGCTCGAAAGTCGGTCTTCGACAGATTAGATGTTCCCCCTCAACGGACGTCAGTCTTTGACAGGCTGGCACCAACAACAGCCTCTCCTCAAAGCAGGGGCATGACGAACCCACCCCCGTAATTGAGCCTGTCCCGTCTGCAAGACATGCTCGACGTTGCCACTGGCGTCGAGTGAGAAAAGCTGGGGGAAGTTCCCCTTCTGGATTGACTCCACCAGCTCCGATGGTGGAAATTGACGTTGTTGTTCCAACTGGGAACTGCTTTGGGCCGCTTAGCAGGGTGCGCGAGAATTCTCCAACTGCCGTACTAAAAAGGTCTTCTCCACCCGCTGAAAATGTCACGAAGGCGAAGCCGGAGCATCCCCCTCAGCGGCCGTCCTCCAAAATCCACAGGGTCTGGCGAAAAGTCCAAGACTCTGTAGTTGACCAAGAATACCCCCGCCGACAGAAGAAAATGAAGGGTCGACAGGAGGGTGACCATCTCACCGCCATGCCATGGAAGGTATCGTCTATATGGGTGCCCATTGCAATGGCCCCCTTAACTTCGACCGACTATAAAAGGAGAAGGCCGGAGAAGATCCCTATGTCTGTGACAAATCTCAAGGGTGCTGAATCCAAATGCCCCAAGTCTGGGGGCATGGTAGTGCACACCATTTACATGGCTTCCAGGAAAGAGGATAGCCGTATCTCCACGGGTCATCGACCACTCACCCGGACTGTGACAAAGGCTCGAGAGCAACAGCAACAGCTCCAGGAGATGCTAATGAAGATGGCCGCGCTCGCTGGGCCGAAAGAAAGCCCGGAGACGTCTTCAGATCAGCGCCAGGAATAGGAAACCGACGCCGAGTTCCTCCAAAGAATACTCAAGAAGAAAGACAAAGAGGCCGCGGAACAAGCGGCCAACATAAAACAAATGGCGCTCTTGTTCCAAGATATGGTCGGGATGATGATACAGCCGGATCCTCCAGCTGAAAACCCTCCAATAATCCTTGAAGACGATAGTGGGGATACATCAAACCCTCTTCCGGCTCTATCAGCAGCCAAGGAAGAGACCATCTCCAAAACCGTCCTTGATGACTATATAGCTCAACAGATACGAGCCCATCAGGCGAGCGAAGCAGCTGGCCAAATCGTCAAGACTGGACGACCCTATCCGGGTTGGTACGATCAAATAAAGTACCCGTCAGGATATACGATCCTTAAATTCCATGTGTATAAGGGGACGGGTAATCCACACCAGCACGTTGCTCAATTCAGGGCTCTGTGCTGTAATATTAGAGGAGACGACAAATTGCTGTTTCGCCAGTTTGTTGGCAGCTTGTCGGAGACAGCATTCGAATGGTAATCCGAGCTCCCGAATGACTCTGTCAAGACATTTGCAGAAATGGAGCTACAGTCCGGTCTCTTCATAAAAAAATATCGCATATCAAGTCTACGGGGTGGATAGCGTTAGACCCCTACTAACCCGATAAGTCGTGTCTAAGTCAAGCTCATCACCAACAGAGATACTAGTGATCAACTATCAATAAATCTCATCCACCGTGGCCACGGATTTAGGCTGATAGCCAACTAAACACAGCGCGATATCGACTCCTAATAACAGGATAGACGAATCCCTGACAATCGACCGCTGTCTCCATGTGGATCGGGACTGTACCCAACTAAAACTTGTTTGCACGATTCTTTTAAGCCGTAGTAGGGTAGTAATGAAAGTACAGTGGGAACTCACACGAGACAAATGTCGATCTCAGGTCAAAGAACTAACCTGTACTCATGCCCCCTAAGAACTTCCATTTGACATTAGATATAATACCATCTAGAAGTTCTCGGCGATTCCGTCCGATGTACTCACCTCTAGTGAGCACCTGTATACTATCTTAGGTGACGCAACACCAATGGCTTATGAGACTGGCCACTGCCCTTCGTCGGGGTCTAGAAACGTATACACTAGTCTACTCCGGAATATCGATACCCTGTCTCGATACTCCCACCACTAGGGACATTTAAGGATGTGCTTATAGACAACCCAGCTCCCGCATATATGATCGCCATCATAATGCTGGTAGTCAAGCAAGAATCCTATGGGCTTTATCAATGATGAAGACAAACGATAGCATACTATCATCTCGAGTAAGACTGTTCTACCTATATAGGTCCTTGTTCAATTATCATAATCGTCTACTTGCAATCATAATATTTGCCTTGAGGGCACTATATCCAACAACAACGAAACTGAGCAGTGCCAGGAGTAAGAAACCGATACAGAGTTTTTGCGGCGGGTACATGAGAAGAAAGATAAGGAAGATGAGGAGCAGGATGCTAATTTAAAGCAGATGGCTCTTCTGTTCCAAGATATGGTCGGGATGATGATCCAACCAGAATCACCGGCTGAAGATCCCCCGGTGATTATCGAAAATGATAGAGGAAAAATATTGAATCCTCCCCAGGCCCTATCAGCGGTCAAGGAGGAAACGATCTCCAAAGCAGCCCTGGATGATTACATTGCTCAGCAAATCAGAGCTCATCAGGCTAATGAATCCGCAACCAAACTTTTCAAAACCGTGCGACCATATCCAGCCTGGTATGACCAAATAAAGTACCCACCAGGGTATACGATCCCGAAGTTCCACATATATATAAAGGAATGGGTAATCCCCATCAGCACGCCGTACACTTTAGAACTCTGTGCGGCAATACCGGAGGCGACGAGAAACTTCTGCTTCGCCAATTCGTCGAAAGCTTATCAGAGAAAGCTTTCGAATGGTACTCGAAGTTCCCAAATGACTCTGTGAAAACCTTCTTTGAAATGGAGCTGCTATTCATGCAATAATTAGCCAGTGCAAGTGAATGCACTCCGATCACGGCGCTGATCAATGCCAAGGTCAAGCCAGAGGAAACGTGTGTCCAATATGCGATCCGATGGCGGAACCTGTGGTCCAAATGCAAAGAGCACATTGAGGAGTCTCCGGCTGTGGGAATGTCCATTGGGATGATTGATCCTTAATCGAATGTATCCCAGTTCATGACCTTCTCCAATGCACAGCAACAACCGAACGGTTTGAAGTACATGTCCGTCTAAACAACACTCGTACGCACCCGTCTTTAGAGAAAAGGTTGGGACATGCTTACTCGTTCCCTTGTGATAAGACAAGGAGGTTATTTGAGCCAGCGATGTGAAATAATCTGATCACATTGCCCGACTCGCAGCGACCCACACAAGCTTGCGACGTCAACAACCCCAACTACTGCTCCTATCACAGGAAAGTGAGCCATCCAATAGAGGACTGCTACGTTTTCAAAAACTGGGTCGAGAACCAGTACCAGCAGGGGAAATTCGCACTATTCGATTGCTGGAGGGTAGATCCGCCCCAAAAGCACGCTCCTAAAATAGTGGATGCGCAGGGGGCATCCTGCTCGCTCGTGGAAGAAGCTCTATGGGAGGTATTTCTTTCAGTAAAAACTAAAAGAATACTGAAGGATTTACAAGCATGTCCGGCGATTAAGTGGAAAAGCTCGCTTGAGCCCGAAATTATAGAAGGGATGTTGAAACCGCATCCCGCGCCGAAGACTGTCGACAAGGGAAAAATCCCCCAAGTCAAGCTTTCGAAATTTTCGAAGAAAAAGAAGAATAATAAGAAGCTTGTGCAGCACGCGGAATATATCGACAAGCGCACAGACCTCCTGAAATATATAGATGCGCTTGAAGAATAAAATCAGAAAGTGCGAATGCTGGTCACACTCGAAGAATTCCACAAGTATATTCTTGAGGATAAGGACAGTGGCGATGATGGGGAAATAACCCTTTAGACGAAGCAGAGGAACTTGTAGCAATTTGCCACATGATCTCCCATTCGTCCATGTATGATGAAGAACCTCTTCCAACGTCGGACAGCGACAGGGACGAACTGAGGGCAGAATCGGTGCTAAACTATCCGAAATTGCCAGAACAAGATCTGTAACACCCGAGCCCAATGCTACTAATATCAGTTACCGTTTGAATGGAGTGTGACCTTCATTCCATTTATCTTGCTTGATTGTTACTTACTGTAAAATTTTACCCGGCAAATTCATTTCTGCATATAACAAATTTTGGCATCTAAAATAAAATTAAAAATATTCATCTTGGCCTACTTGACACCCCTAACCCTGCTGTAGCGTCCGTGCATCGTGTTCTCGTCCCGTTCAATGAAACGGGCGAGTTTGGATGGCTACGTGCACGTACGTGTGTCCGTTTTGGGGGTATGCTTTTTGATCACAAAACACTTCATTTTCGCTTTTGGATCCCGCTTAAAATCCTATTATTTCAATTTCAAATTTTTGGACCCGACCCGGGCGCGATTTGGAAATGTTTTATTTTACGCCAAAATCCGAAATTTTATATTTTAAAACGATCGCATATTTAAATTTTACCCAATCTTATATATATTCTTTCAAACTGTTTAGGATTTCCAAGATTTTAAATCTTTTCAATTAATTCCCTCAACCAATCAAATATCTCCTTCCCGTGGGCCCCACTCCTTTTCCTCTCTCTCTCACCGTCTCTCTCTCTCCTCTCTCTCTATTTCCCGTATCTCTCTCTATCTCTCTCCACTTTCTCTCTCCTTAATAAATCTCTCTCTCTCCCTTATATATATCTCCCTCCTTTCTTTTTAAACACCGAACCCAAACCCATCGCACAGCCCCAGCCGCCTAGTCCCATGTCGCCGTCGTAACCCCATCGCCGGCACCAGCACCGCCGGTCTAGTCGTCTCCTCGCCCTCGTCGCAGCCAAGTCCCCTCTTCCTCCTTTTCCCCACGTTCCCGTGCACCCCTGCACCTTCACCGCGGCCTGCGCGTGCCCCTGGTCGCCGCCGGTGACCCCGTCCTCGTGTCCACGGCCTCGCAAGCCTCCCTCGGTGAGTTAGCTTCCCTCCTCTTCCCTTCTTTTCCTTCTCTATTAATGACTTTCTCGATCTGCAGCTTTTCTCGCCGTCATCGTAGGCTGGTCGCCGGAGTTTCTTCGACACCGTCGATCCTCACGACCCCTCTGCAGACCACCGTAAGCCTCCTTCTCCTCCTTCCTCTTTCCTTTCTTCTCTATTTTCTTTCCCTTCTTGTTTGCTATCATGATCGTTCACTGTTCACAATTTGGCCGGAATCTGACGATGCCGACGACGTGACCCAACGTTCCAGCGAGGTACCCCGACCCGTGTGGTTCCATTGTTCGTTGTTTGGGTTCATTCCGTGAACCGTGCGCCCGTCGCGAGTTTCCCCGCCGACATTTTACGTTCCGTTTTTCCCGGTTCGCGACCCGTTGAGGCAAGTACCCCTTGCTACATGCTATACAATATTTACATATATGTTATGACACCCTAAACCGATAAATTTAACTTGGTACGATCATTTCTCATTTTCATGTACAATATTGTTATATATCATTTTATGTTTAAACTTGGAACCTACAGTTTGCAATTGAACCTAATAACCACATTTACCTGCTTAATCACATTTTTGATATTGACATAGCATATGGCATCTATCTCTATAGTTTTGTTCCATTCGGACACTCGTATGCATTTTGACCTGTAATAGCTGTACTGAACCGTTATATAAATCATTGCACCTCTAAAAGTTCTTAAACGTGATAACATGACTAAACGGCTATAATTGTCTTACTGCACTCTTGTAATCATCTCTGTGACACAATTGATAACTGTATTGCAAATCGAATGAATCTGCCTATTGCTTAATTCATTACTTATATCATGTTGTTGATAACCATGCTTGATTATATAACTGATTGTGAGCACACCTATGTATCGTTCACATCTTGACCTGACTTGCTACATGCATATTGATTGACCCGATATGGTACCGTACACTGTTTGACTTGACCTGTTGTATCATGACCTGACCCGTTACCTGATCTTGTGTCTAATGCCAACAAACCTGACATGTAGTCCTTACGGACCGTTCCTGTTGTCTATCCAGACAAACCTGCTTTTACCTGATCCTGTGTTGGCATTAGTTCTTGATTACTGAATACCTGACTTGACATACATAACTTGGGGGTATGGGGAAATCAAAAGTGAAACCTGACTTGTAACTCAACAGTTCGATACCTGTTCTGATCAGTCTTACGGGCTAGGCCAGCCCCGGAGTGATGATGCTGACATCACTCATCTGTACCTGCTACCTTTTACTGCCTAGCGGCACGTCTCGGTTTCAGCCCGAGAGTCTTAGACCGTGGTCCCGGGCATGCACGGGATACTATTGAGTTACATCGATGATTCATCAATTTGGTTTCAAAGACTTTAGAACAGAAAACCTGATAGAACAATTAGTTTACCTACTGCACATTACCCTGCACTGCTCTGACTTATATTATTGTTACTCTTGTTTTATTCATGTTTATATTGTATTGCCTGGTACACTGTTCATATTATATTACTTGTTGACATGACGCGCTGACGTCTGGGTTTTGCATGGCCCAGATTCTGTACCGCTGTTGCAGTCCGAGCAGGAGTACTTCAGCCAGCAGGCTGAGCTGTGAGTGTCAGTATTAGTTAGTTTTTATTTCCTGCAGTTTATTCCTGATGTGAGCCCGCATTATGGGACATACATTTCAGTTATGTGTATTGGATCATTTGCTTCCGCATTTTATAATTCTTGACTCATGTTATATTGGATTATGGACATGTTTAGATAGTTTTATTTTGTTCTTGATATCTCTACAGCCGTAATGTGACTGTGGATGGATACTTCCTATCCACAGGTAGCATGGTTGGCTATGTCGCGTGCCCACTTTAGCGAGCTCTGGGAAGCGGGGCGTGACATGGTTCTTTTGGTATCAGAGCCATAGGTTAGTCGGGTTGATTCTTTTGTAGTTGGGTATTGTACCCAATACACGAATCAGAATACCCGTGTTTAGGAAACATGTCCTGCCACCTTGCCGTTTACCATTCTTGAATCACATTCTTTCTGATTATATCTTTTACGATGTGCAAACTTCCTTTGCATACCGACTCGAAAACCTGATTCCTTGTTATCTCTAGGACTTAGGCGACTTGGGTGGAGTTATGTAATTGTGGCTATGATACCCCGGCATAGTTACAATGCGGTACTCTATTTAAGTATCTTGGAGTTCTAGCCTTGATCTATATTCAGAATCTATCATCATGCTAATGTTGGGTGTTTTGATTCCAGGAATATGGCCGGTAAGAATTTGAAGATGTACCAAAGACGTGTGAACAAAGCCGCCATGCGTAGAGTGATAAGGGGATTGCTGGAGAATCTAAAGAGACAGACCGAGCTGAAACCGGCGTCTGCACTGAACCAAACGTCTGTACGTAGAAGTGTTCTGGTGAACAGACGCAGCGTAGCACCAATGAAGAAAACAATTGTGGGTGATCGAAAAAAGAGCGTGATTTGTAACTACTGCCATGTACCCGGATATGTGCGAAAAGATTGTCGTAGGAGGCTGGGACTCTGTTTTGGTTGTGGAGCGGCAGATCACGCCGTTAGTGCTTGCCCGTCGAAGCTACGGTTAAAGGAAGATACTCAGAAGCCACCGCAGAGACAGTTTCAGGAGCAGAAGCTGATAACTCGAAGACCCAATCAAGCTCGAACCTTTACCCTGACGGCTGAAGAGGTTAAAGCTCCAGAGGAAGTCGTTTCAGGTACCCTACTGGATCTTTGTTTTCTCGCATTAGCGTTATTAAATTCTAATGCATCCCATTGTTTTATGTCATCCAAGTTTTTAACTACACACTCGATTGACTACACGACCCTGTCTAGTTTCTGGGACATACACACTGGGAATGAGAAAATCATAGCTAGTAGGGAATGTAAAGACTATACAGTTGTTGTGTGCGGACGGGAGCTTTTTGCAGATTTCTTGGTGATTGATACGGGCAGCTATGAAGTCGTCTTGGGAATGGATTTTATTGGCACTTTCCACGCTCACATTGATTGTAGGGCAAAGAAAGTAATTTTCCAGATTCTCGGACATCCCGAGTTTATCTTCACTGGAGGGAGCAGTTCTGTCGGGCCAGTCGAGTTTAGGGCTAGGCCGACAAATGATATTCTTGCATCGATGGAAGTTGATAATGGTGAAGAGCCGGCGGTTGTTCGCGATTTTATGGATGTGTTTGAAGATATATCGGGTTTACCGCCGAAGCGAGATGTGGAATTCGCAATTGATCTTATTCCTGGTGCGGCGCCAGTATCCAAAGCGTATTACCCAAAGGCACCAGTAGAGTTGGAAGAAGTCAAGAAACAGGTTGCTGAATTGCTTGAGAAGGGTTGGATCCGAAGCAGTAACTCGCCTTGGGGAGCTCCAGTTCTTCTAGTAAAGAAGAAGGATGGCACAAGAAGGATGTGCATCGACTATCGAGAATTAAATCGGGTGACTATTAAGAACAAGTACCCGATCCCTCGCATTGGCGAACTTTTCGAGCAGCTTAGTGGCGCGAGGATATTCTCGAAGCTGGATTTGCGATCCGGATATCATCAGGTCCGAGTGAAAACAGAAGATATTTGCAAGACGGCGTTCCGAACTCGGTATGGACATTACGAATACTTAGTGATGCCCTTCGGAGTAACGAATGCACCGGCAGTATTCATGGACTTGATGAACCGAATCTTTTCACCTTTCTTGGACCAGTTTATTGTGGTGTTCATTGACGATATTCTGGTTTACTCGAAGAGTTTTGAAGAGCATGCTGAGCATTTGAAGATCGCACTGCAGACGTTGATACAGGAGAAGCTTTATGCAAAGATGAGTAAGTGCGAGTTTTGGCTGGAGGAAGTAAAGTTTTTAGGGCATGTTGTGTCTGGCGATTAAATTGCCGTCGATCCCGAAAAGATTGCAGCAGTTCGTGATTGGCCGATTCCAAAGATTGTTGCTGAGATAAGAAGTTTCCTTGGGCTCGCCGGGTATTACAGAAGATTTGTGGAGAACTTTGCCCGTCTGGCGGAGCCGCTGACCAAGCTTACGCGCAAGGAGGTACCTTTTGTATGGACGGATAAATGTGCGTTAGCTTTTGAGACGTTGAAGCAGAAGTTGATAACCGCCCCTATTCTGACCGTGCCAGACAATTCCGGAGGATTGGTGATTCACAGCGACGCATCTGGGAAAGGATTGGGATGTGTTTTGATGCAGCATGGGAAGGTTGTAGCGTACGCATTGAGACGGTTGATAACCCATGAGAAGAATTACCCAACTCATGACTTGGAGCTTGCGGCTGTGATTTTCGCTTTGAAGATTTGGAGACACTACCTTTTGGGCGAAAGGGTCAAAGTTTTTACCGATCATAAGAGCTTGAAGTATGTGTTCACGCAGAAGGAGCTTAATATGAGACAGCGTAGATGGTTGGAGCTGATGGCTGACTACGATCTTGATCTTAAGTACCATCCGGGGAAGGTTAACGTCGTGCCGGATGCGCTTAGTCGGTTACCAGCAATTCAGGTGTTAACTACGCAGAAGGAGCTTGTTGAAGATTTTCGAAGATTTGACTTGGAGGTTGTGCTACCGCGTTCTATGGGACAGTTGATGCAGCTGCAAGTACATTCATCTTTGATCGAGAATATTAAAGCAGCACAATCGCAGGATCCTAGACTGCAAAAGTTTCGAGAGCAGGTTGAAGCCGGACTACGAACAAATTTAGTGATCCACGAAGATGGTTCATTGAGGTATGGTAGCCGTTTGTGTGTGCCAAAGGGAGATATTCGTGAAGAGCTTATGAGGGAGGCACACAGTTCAGCTTATTCTGTACATCCAGGAGGCACAAAGATGTACCGAGATATTCGACAGCATTTCTGGTGGGAAGGCATGAAGCGGGAGATTGCTCGCTTTGTGGCAAAGTGCTTGGTGTGTTAGCAAGTTAAGGCTGAACATCAAAAGGTTGCTGGTTTATTGCAACCACTTCCGATTCCTCAATGGAAGTGGGAACATATAACCATGGATTTCGTGACGGCTTTACCGCGGAGTCCAAAAGGCAACAATGCTGTATGGGTGATTGTTGATCGGTTGACCAAGGCAGCTCACTTTATTCCTTTTCGGGTTGGTCAATCAACAGAGACTTTGGCGGAGCGGTACATGCAAGAGATTGTAAGATTGCATGGAGTACCGGTGAGCATTGTGTCCGATCGGGACACTCGGTTCTTATCCCACTTTTGGCGGAGTTTACAGAAAAGTTAGGGGACTCGATTGAAGTTTAGCACAGCTTATCATCCTCAAACTGATGGTCAGTCGGAGAGAACGATCCAAACTCTTGAAGATATGTTGAGAGGATGCATGTTGGACTTCAAGGGTTCTTGGGAGGATCATCTACATTTGGTGGAGATTTCTTACAACAACAGTTTTCAGGCAACTATCCAGATGGCTCCATTTGAAGCATTGTATGGTCGTAAATGCTGTTCACCTGTTTGTTGGGATGATGTCGGCGAACGAAGATTATTGGGATCAGATTTGGTTGTGCAGACAGTTGAGAAGGTTAACACTATCAGAAATCATATGAAGGCAGCACAAGACAGACAGAAGAGTTGGGCAGATACGTCAAGAAGACCTCTAGAGTTCGCCATGGGTGATTTGGTATTCTTGAAGATATCACCGACTAGAGGGGTGATTCGTTTTGGAAGTCGAGGAAAGCTTAGTCCTCGATTCGTTGGACCCTTTGAGATCTTGGAACGTGTTGGTGAGGTAGCGCATCGTTTGGCGTTACCGCAGTCCTTGGCGAATGTGCACGATGTGTTCACGTATCTCAACTCCGTAGGTATGTTCGAGATAAAACGCACGTACTGGATCATTCGGAGCTAACAGAACGAGAAGATTTGACTTATGAGGAGCGACCGATTGAAATCGTGGATCGAAGGGAATAAGTTCTTAAGAACAGAGTGATCCCTCTTGTGCTTGTTTCTTGGGGTAATCGCTCGCACGGAGAGTCCACTTGGGAACGAGAAGATGAAATCCGGCAGAAGTTTCCTCACCTTTTCTTGTAGTTATTTATCCTTGTATTCTTGGAATTTCGAGGACGAAATTCTTTTTGTAGTTGGGTATAATGTAACACCCGAGCCCAATACTACTAATTTCAGTTACCGTTTGAATGGAGTGTGACCTTCATTCCATTTATCTTGCTTGATTGTTACTTACTGTAAAATTTTACCCGGCAAATTCATTTCTGCATATAACAAATTTTGGCATCTAAAATAAAATTAAAAATATTCATCTTGGCCTACTTGACACCCCTAACCCTGCTGTAGCATCCGTGCATCGTGTTCTCTTCCCGTTCAGTGAAACGGGTGAGTTTGGATGGCTACGTGCACGTACGTGTGTCCGTTTTGGGGGTATGCTTTTTGATCATAAAACACTTCATTTTCACTTTTGGATCCCGCTTAAAATCCTATTATTTCAATTTCAAATTTTTGGAGCCGACCCGGGCGCGATTTGGAAATGTTTTATTTTGCGCCAAAATCCCAAATTTTATATTTTAAAACGATCGCATATTTAAATTTTACCCAATCTTATATATAATCTTTTAAACTGTTTAGGATTTCCAAGATTTTAAATCTTTTCAATTAATTCCCTCAACCAATCAGATATCTCCTTCCCATGGGCCCCACTCCCTTTCCTCTCTCTCTCACCGTTTCTCTCTCCTCTCTCTCTCTATTTCCCGTATCTCTCTCCACTTTCTCTCTCCCCAATAAATCTCTCTCTCCCTTATATATATCTCCCTCCTTTCTTTTTAAACACCGAACCCTAACCCATCGTACAGCCTCAGCCGCCTCGTCCCCCGTCGCCGCCGTAACCCCATCGCCGGCACCAGCACCGCCGGGCTAGTCGTCTCCTCGCCCTCGTCACAGCCAAGTCCCCTCTTCCTCCTTTTCCCCACGTTCCCGTGCACCCCTGCATCTTCACCGCGGCCTGAGCGCGCCCCTGCACGCCGTTGCACCGCCGTGAGTCGCCGCCAGTGACCCCGTCCTCGTGTCCCCGGCCTCGCAAGCCTCCCTCGGTGAGTTAGCTTCCCTCCTCTTCCCTTCTTTTCCTTCTCTGTTAATGACTTCCTCGATCTGCAGCTTTTCTCGCCATCATCGTAGGCTGGTCACCGGAGTTTCTTCGACGCCGTCGATCCTCACGACCCCTCTGCAGACCACCGTAAGCCTCCTTCTCCTCCTTCCTCTTTCCTTTCTTCTCTATTTTCTTTCCCTTCTTGTTTGCTATCATGATCGTTCACTGTTCATAATTTGGCCGGAATCTGACGATGCCGACGACGTGACCCAACGTTCCAGTGATGTACCCCGACCCGTGTGGTTCCATTGTTCGTTGTTTGGGTTCATTCCGTGAACCGTGCGCCCGTCGCGAGTTTCCCCGCCGACATTTTACGTTCCGTTTTTCCCGGTTCGCGACCCGTTGAGGCAAGTACCCCTTACTACATGCTATACAATATTTACATATATGTTATGACACCCTAAACCGATAAATTTAACTTGGTACGATCATTTCTCATTTTCATGTACAATATTGTTATATATCATTTTATCTTTAAACTTGGAACCTACAGTTTGCAATTGAACCTAATAACCACATTTACCTGCTTAATCACATTTTTGATATTGACATAGCATATGGCATCTATCTCTATAGTTTTGTTCCATTCGGACACTCGTATGCATTTTGACCTGTAATAGCTGTACTGAACCGTTATATAAATCATTGCACCTCTAAAAGTTCTTAAACTTGATAACATGACTAAACGGCTATAATTGTCTTACTGCACTCTTGTAATCATCTCTGTGACACAATTGATAACTGTATTGCAAATCGAATGAATCTGCCTATTGCTTAATTCATTACTTATATCATGTTGTTGATAACCATGCTTGATTATATAACTGATTGTGAGCACACCTATGTATCGTTCACATCTTGACCTGACTTGCTACATGCATATTGATTGACCCGATATAGTACCGTACATTGTTTGACTTGACCTGTTGTACCATGACCTGACCCGTTACCTGATCTTGTGTCTAATGCCAACAAACCTGACATGTAGTCCTTACGGACCGTTCCTGTTGTCTATCCAGACAAACCTGCTTTTACCTGATCCTGTGTTGGCATTAGTTCTTGATTACTGAATACCTGACTTGACATACATAACTTGGGGGTATGGGGAAATCAAAAGTGAAACCTGACTTGTAACTCAACAGTTCGATACCTGTTCTGATCAGTCTTACGGGCTAGGCCAGCCCCGGAGTGATGATGCTGACATCACTCGCCTGTACCTGCTACCTTTTACTGCCTAGCGGCACGTCTCGGTTTCAGCCCGAGAGTCTTAGACCGTGGTCCCGGGCATGCACGGGATACTATTGAGTTACATCGATGATTCATCAATTTGGTTTCAAAGACTTTAGAACAGAAAACCTGATAGAACAGTTAGTTTACCTACTGCACATTACCCTGCACTGCTCTGACTTATATTATTGTTACTCTTGTTTTATTCATGTTTATATTGCATTGCCTGCTACACTGTTCATATTATATTACTTGTTGACATGACGCGCTGACGTCTGGGTTTTGCATGGCCCAGATTCTGTACCGCTGTTGCAGTCCGAGCAGGAGTACTTCAGCCAGCAGGCTGAGCTGTGAGTGTCAGTATTAGTTAGTTTTTATTTCCTGCAGTTTATTCCTGATGTGAGCCCACATTATGGGACATACATTTCAGTTATGTGTATTGGATCATTTGCTTCCGCATTTTATTATTCTTGACTCATGTTATATTGGATTATGGACATGTTTAGATAGTTTTATTTTGTTCTTGATATCTCTACAGCCGTAATGTGACTGTGGATGGATACTTCCTACCCACAGGTAGCATGGTTGGCTATGTCGCGTGCCCACTTTAGCGTGCTCTGGGAAGCGGGGCGAACACAAGCGTCGTCATCTATCATTGACCAAAGTCGCGACTCTATGAGCAGATAAGATCCACCTTGGTAGACCTTATCTTTGATGCTCGAGCCTTCATGGTTTGGCTCGAACTTCCCCGCACGGTTGGGAATTATTGGTCTTTTGACAACCAGCACGAGTTCGCCTTGGCGAAATGTTCTCGGTCTAGTTAGTCTTTCATACGACCATGTCATCCTTGCCTTATAAGCCTCCAGGTTTTATTGTGCTGTAAGGCGGGTTTCATCGAGAGCATCGAGTTCCTCGAGCCAAAGATGAGCATTTTCTTCATCCGTCAGCTCGTATTGAACCGCTACTCGTAGTGAGGGGAGCTCTATCTCCAATGTGAGTACCGCTTCAGTACCAAACACCATTGTGTATGGTGTTGTATTTGTGGCTGTCTTGAACGTTGTTCGGTACGCCCAAAGTGCTTAATGCAGCCTCTTGTGCCGGTCCTTTTTGTTTTTGGACACTGTCTTTTTTATAATCTTGGTCAAGGTCTTGTTGAACGCTTCAGCTAGACCATTGGCCTGACGATTATAGACTGAGAAATGTCCCCAGTCTATTTTGCGTTACTGTGTGAAGCAACTTATTTTGTGGCTTCTATAGGCAGGTCCATTATCCAAAATTGTCCGTCGCGGAGTTCCGAACCGATAGATGACATGGGTTTTGAAGAAGTGGAGGATATTTTCCGTCTTCACTTCTCTTAGCGGCACTGCTTCCGCCCACTTAGAGAAGTAATTGGTTGTTGACAATATCGATGTCCCTTGGATGACGCTGGTTTGATAGGGCCGATTATATCGGTTCCCCACATCTTGAATGGCCAGCTGGCAACTGTCGAATGTAGCTGATTTGGATGTTGATGTATGAAATCCCCGTGTATTTGGCATGAGTGACATTGATTCCGCATATTTGAGGCATTCCTGAATCATCACATGCCAGTAAAAGCCCATCATTTTTATCTTCAGCTTCATTTTTTGTCCTGCATGATGAGATCCGCAAAGTTCGTCGTGTACTTCTTGGACAACTTTCTTTGCATCTTTCAGCCCTAGATATCTTAACCATACAAAGTCGAAAGATCTCTTATACAGAGTATCATTGACGAAGGCGAATGCTATAGCTCATTTCATGGGTTGATGTTTAGATGACGCATCTTCAGGAATGCTTTGGGACTTAAAGTAGTCTATGAAGATTTCTCTCCAGTTCTTGACCTCTTCTTCTTTCTCTGTTTGGAGAACTTTTTGTTCGATCGTTTCTTTTTCCTCGGATAATTCTATCAGGACATCCGAAGGTATATCTGCTGGCGCCAGGATCCCACGGCTTTGAACTTCCTTACGTCATCGAGGTCTTCGTTGGCCAATTCTTTAGCCAACTTAGCTAACGCATCCACCTTACTATTTTCCGCTCGCGGTACGCTTTCCTGGTTATAGGATGGGATTTAGGTCAACAACTGCTGCACTCTTTTGCTATACATTATGAATTCTAGTGTCACGCCCCGCTTCCCGGTATACGACGAAGGGGACGCGACGAGGTCCGCTACGTATATACTCAAAAGTACATACGCTAAGCGTATCTAAGCAATATAAAAGTAATCACAAGAGACAAGAGATATAAAAATAACAGCAACTTTATTTAATAACATTCTTTTGTACAATGCATGAAAAGGAAATACAACTGAAATAAAAACGATGCCTAGATAATGGCATAACAGGAAATGAAAATACTGAATGGAAATGTACAATGTCTAGAGCTCGGGGTCTTCGAGGAACTGATCCAAGTCTTCATTGGTGGGCTCGATCTCTGCTGTGTCCAGATCACCTGACGACATTCAAAGAAGATGGAAATAGAACGTCGTCAGCGAATAGGTCGCTCGGTAAGTCCCAAAGTTGAGGGAGAAATAGAAAAGACAGAATAAGAATGTATCTTTTAAAGTTGTATAATATTGTAGAATATTGTGTTAACGCTGTTGTTTGTAGCTTGGTACAGAAGGATGCCAGTGTATACGAGAGGGGTCTCTATATGCTAGAGACCAGGGCAAACTGAAAGTACAAGGAACCGTTATACCACGGTACAACAGCAACAGGATTCATGTTAGGTGTCTTAATCTTACTGTCTCGTGCCACTTTTAACACCTTCCGTACCAATCTACCTCTTAAACCCCGTAGTGTTTTGATTGTATTGTTATATTGTATTATATAAGTTGTATAGTTGGATGACTGACCGAAACCATGATATCAGTAACGGATGCAATGGATGTAAACTGGATTCATGTACATGGAAAGTATATCCATGGTTTGGTTCAGTCAAGTTGAATAGATTGATAACTGAAATGTCATTACACTAATATCCGTCCCAAACGTAGGAATGTTGGACCGAGACGTCCTTAAACTAATACTTCGTCCCGAACACCGGAATGTTGGACCGAAACGTTCTTAAACTATTATTTCATCCCGAACACGGGAATGTTGGATCGAAATATCCCTAAACTAATAATGGGCCGAAATGTTGTTAAACTAATATTCGTCCCAAACACGGGATTGTTGGACTGAAACGTCCCTAAACTAATAATGGACGGAAATGTCCTTAAAGTAATATTTGTCCCAAACATGGGAATGTTGGACCGAGATGTCCTTAAGCTAATACTTCATCCCGAACACGGGAATGTTGGACCGAAACGTCCTTAAACTAATACTTCGTCCCGAACACAGGAATGTTGAACCGAAATGTCCCTAAACTAATAATGGACCGAATTGTTCTTAAACTAATATTCGTCCCAAATGTAGGAATGTTGGACCGAAACGTCTCTAAACTTATGTCGGACCGAAACGTTCCTAAACTAATAATGGACCGTAATATTCTTAAACTAATATATTGCCCTACGTTAGATCTCCATATCGAGCATCGTATACAATCCACGGGCATAAAATAATTCACATTCTTCCCAGGTCCCATATGATGTGGTCTTTCGAAGAATGTCGTGGTCGACAACTTTTAGTGCGTTACCTTACGGGCTGCCTAAAAAATACGGGTACGTCCACAAGCGGAATGTGCACGGATGAAAACCCGAAAGGGCGCTGTGAGTAAAAATAGTAGGGCTACCGGCGAGCTTGTGAAAACCCGAGGGGGCGCAAACTCGTTAAAAGAAAGGAAAAAATGTACCTGCAAAGTCCTCATGACTTTATAAGGAGAAAACACTTGCATGAGATCCTTACGACTCACAAAGGAGCAACACATTTAGGAATTCATACTATTCGTAAGGAGAAAATACACTTACGAGATCCTGATGACTCGTAAGAGGAATATATCCTCTGTAAGACACTCACAGCTTATAGAATTCAAAATTCTTAAGTTAGAGGGGTCTAAACATGTTCTTAAGTCACCAAAACCACACAAATTTATGCCCTACAAGCGGTCCAATATCGACCCTTGTATACAATCCATGGGCATATATATATATATATATATATATATATATATATATATATATATATATATTCTCGACCAAGTCCCACAAGAAACGAGAAATATCGCTCGACAAGGTGAACGACACTTGCAAGTCCCCTCCACTGGCAATGAGATCCTTAAGAATTACAAGAGAAAATACCACTTAGGAATTCCCATGATTTCTTAAGAGAAAATACACCTACGATATTCTCTCGACTCATAGGAAGAAATATCTGTATGAGTCCCTTACGGCTCATAAAATCAAAAGCCTTAGTCGACTGGATTTTAACCCTGTTTACTAAGCCATCTTTGCTCAAGTCAACAAAGGCAAATGATAATTCGCTCCTGACAACATTCCAGTTGTGGGATACTAATGCCAAGATTGGTGTCAGATTCCAAATCCCCAACTCGCAATAAAATCAGTGTACAAAAAATATATACATATGAAACAGCTGAAATGATGGGGCAACTCGCAAAAAAAATAAGCGAGCAAAAAATATATGCATATGAAACGGCCGAAATGCAACTCGCAATAAAAATAGCGAGTAAAAAAGTGACATAGCCTAAATGATTGAGCGCCGCGAAAAAATAGCCGAAATGATTAGGCAATCGCGACTTTTGCGATATGAAAAACTAAAATGATAGAGCATCGCAGGAAAAAAAATCTACCCTGCAGGTAGCTCCATACCGACTCTTGTATACAATCCATGGGTATAAATGAAAGAAAGAGAACCATATTTTTGCGTCGTGTTTCGTCAAAAGAAGAACCGAGTCTTGATGGCACATCTACAACTTATAGACTATTTAGATGTCTCTCTTACTGCAACAAAGTACAGACGTAGTGTCGATAAAGCTCCAAAGAGCCAAATCAAAGAGGAGTAATGGAAAAATCCTAGCACCGGCTCGACGTTCCTTCTCGGTACAGATGCGACGTCAACAAGGACCCAAGGGTCGAGCAAAAGTGGTGACGACATATTTCTAACTCCAGATCTCGATGGCAACATCTACAGCTTTGAGATCATCTCGACGTTCCTCCTCGTTCCAGTAAGGTGCGGACGCAACTGTCAAATAAAATCTAAGCAATGACATATTCTAAACTCCAGATCTCGATTGCGATACATACTACATAGAGATCATACGGATGTCTACCTTACTTCAGTGAAGAATTGGTGCAACACCAAAGCAAAAACGAAGTGACGGCATGTACCTAGCTTCAGGTATTGATGGAAAGCCTAGAGACTATTGGATGTCATTCCACCCTAGAAGGGTACAGTTATGAGACTCATCTGGTCTTCAAATTAAGCCTAAGCTCAAGTAAAACGCCATGGCAATACCTAACGCTTGATCTTCCGATGGTAATATGGATATTCCAACCTAAGAAGATTACTTGAAGACGTCATGTCCAGCCTCAGAAAGGATCAAAGAAACGACAAACACGGGGATACTCGAGCTGCTACCCAAGAGATTGCATATCAATAATATATCAGCCAACGCAACGGTATGATGGACTTAACCCAGTACCAAAAACCTAACGAATCCATATAAAAGGGGGTTATCTATATTTAACGTTAGGGAGAGTTTGCCTATAAACCCAAGGGAAAGGTAAACTAAACACTCCAGAATGAGTAACTAAACTAAGTTAAACCACTTCAGCACAAAAAGAAAAGAAAAGTGCAGATATGAAAGGGAAGGAGGCTTTTCATTCATATTTCATAAAAAAAAGTTACACATTGACCCGGAGGACGACCACAAAGGAAATAAAAAAAGAAATAAATTTAAAAACAAACGCTACCGCGTCATCCAGGATCTACAGCAGCAAGATGCTAAATTCCGGACACGGATTCTCAAAGTCAAAAGAAAGTTTGAGCAAAGCACCTTCAGCTTCATCGACCATCTTCTTGTGCGTTTTCTCTCGAATGCAAGCTTTAAGGTCACCGCTGATATCCTCCATCCTCTGGTATGATGATACTATTGTTTTTTGTTGGAAAATGCGGTGCTAGATAGTGACGAGATCATCTCTCCATTTCTTCGAGGTCAGGACCATCAAATATACTAAATGCATCTTGTCTTCAGTATCATCGAGTGCCTGGAGCGGCATAGCTTCAAGATGCCCAGGTAAAGCTTCCCAGATCTACCCAACAACGATCTTCAAAAGGGTAGAGCGACGGGGGAGTAATCGACCATTGTGATCATGGAAGCGACGCATCACATCATCGCAAAAGGCCGCAGTATACTCCTGTCCTTGAAAGCAACCTTGAATTCGAATCTCTTTGTAAGAAACAATCTCCTCAATGTCATACAAGTGAGCAGCCATGTTACCTGAAAAGAAACCAGGTGGAAGATTAATAAGAAATCCTAGAATTACTAAATCCAAAAGCTACTGGACCCCAAGAAATCAAAGTGGCGGCTCACTAATGATAGAGCATGTGCCCATTATGGGATTCAAAAAGGATTCTCATTAAATAAGCAGATGGAGTTAAACTCATAATATCAAAAAGGATTCTCATTAAATAAGAAAAACTGACCTGCATGTAACGACTTTGTTTTAATGTACAAAAAAAATTATAGTTAATGTGCAAATGGAGTATTTGCAATCCTGTGTATACTATAAGTATTTAATTTGCTTTAGAACAACAAGAAAGCACTTGTAGCTCATTGGTAAAGCCTTGCACGGCTGTGACTTAGCCCCTGTGTTTGAATCCCCTCAGCCATATATTATTTTTAAATGATTTTTCTTTAAACTTTTTGAAAACCCAAAAGTTTGCATGTGCAACACACGTAAAAATGAAAAGTCTCATAAAACAAACATGTGGAAATTGTTATTTATACAGCAGAGGACACGTAGGAAGCATCCAAGCCCCTACCCATCAAAACCGACCGGCGAGATCTCACAGGGGGCCGGCGCCGCCGATCCCAACCGTCCCTAATGCCCTCATTTTTTAACCTAGCACCCCTTAGACTCCCCCCACTAACCCTAGTCTGTTTGTTTTTCCTGCACATTAACAGAGAATTAAAAAGAGTCTTAAAACCAAATTTTAATGCATTTTTAATTCTCATTTCATTACCCTAAACCCTAATACGATCCTATAAATATCCCCTACACCTTAGCCCTCCCTATTCTGAAATCTAGTATCAAAACTCTAAAAAAAATTCTAAGTCCAAAAGTTGTACAATTGGAGTTAGCCAAGGTCAAAGTTCCGGCGATGATTCGGGACAAATCCGGCGACGATGGGACTCTACGATGCCTTCAAAAGTTCCCTCTACCTCCCCTCTTTTCTCCAAATCAGTAAGTCCCCTCTTCCGTCCTCTCATTCTAATCTAAAACACTCTCATTTCAAAACTCGTCGGAAGCGGAGTTATTCCGACTTCCGATTCTCTTTTCTTTAAAAATCCAAATTTTCTTAATAACAAACCTACCAATTCTTCATATATTGTTTAGAAATCATGACCAAACACTTTTGAACAAGTTTTATCTCAAAATAACATGTTATGCAACTTTTTTCACATTTTTACGATTAAATACCACAAACTTTACATTCTACATATTTCATCATATTCATTCGTATTACCTTTAGAAAACTCACGAGGTAATGACCTACCTCATCACAACACTCATTCTTGACATAGCACGATAGCTTTTGGAACATTGGTTTGTGGGATAATTACAAGTTTACAATAAAATATCCTAAACTATTACAAAACCGTATTCTTTAAATTGTCTTATTTAAATTCCATACGATTAAGTTCTTACAACCCATTTTGGGAAATCCGACTGATTGGTGCGGGTTATCGCATATCTATTGGACTAGTAGGGCAAGATGCAGACCTCCTCATGGAGCATACGATCTCGATGGAATTTGTATTAAAATTTTAAGAAAACGTGATTTCTATTTAATAAATAAATTCTATTTTTTTATAATTATATATATATATATTATCCAAATATCTGTTTTACATATATAATATATTCCATGTTTTCTATTCAAAAGAAAAGAATCACAAAAGTTCATGAAAATACCATCAAGAATCAATACAAGTCAAATTACATGAATATACCATATATTATTCAAGTTAGGTTTATATCCACTAGACTATCTCATCACTCTTAAAAATTATATCTATGAAAACCCTAAAGACGATAATTAAATACTTTAGGTGTATTTTGAAAATATATCAAAACTATTTTTCATAATACCCCCTCAAGTTATAATAAATTACAATAAGGACCATAGTAAATATAGGTTTAAGTGGAACCAGTTCTCTTGAGCTTCAGAGAGCTGGAGAATTTGGGTGCTTGCTTATTTAAGGTAGACAACTAAAAACGGGGTTATCAATACGGTAATTAGCTTGGAAAAAGTCATAAATCCTGCCGTCTATGTGCAGCAGTTACCGATAACTCCAAAACTAATTCAGGACTTCAATTCATTAAAGAGTCTGACTCAGACAGAGTCTCGGTCTAATCTGAAATCAATCCATCCTTGAATACAATTCAAGTACAACTCCAATTCAACATGAATCCATTTATACCAGAATACAATCAATATCAACATGACTCGACCGAACCGAACCATGGATATACTTTGATTACATGACTATCCATTTATATCCATTCCGTTTACATGATATCATGGTTTCGGCAAGTCTTACATCTATTAAACAAAACAATACATATCAATACAAAATACATTACAGGGTTTTAAAGGGGTAGACTGGTACGGAATGTGTTAGAAGTGGCACGAGACGGTCACTTTAATACACCTAACCTGAATATCTGTTGCTGTTGCTCCGTGGCTTAACGGTTCCTTGTGCTCCATATACCTTACTCCACGGAATAGTTGGACTCCTTTCTTATACACTGGTATATTTTATACCAAGCTATAACCAATTGCGTTAACATAACAATCAAACAATTTATCAGTTATATCCTCTTATCTATCTACTCTATTTCTATCTTTCTTTGGGACTTACTGAGTGATTGTTCGCTGACGACATTCCTTCTCTCTTGTTTCTTTGGAATGTTGTCAGGTAGATCCGACTCACTAGAGATTGTGTCCAGTGCTGATGACTTGGAGCAGTTCACAGAAGACTACGAGCTTTAGACACTTGTATATATTTTCTTTCCAGTTTATGCCATTGTTTAGGCATTGCTTTCCATTCTTATATTTACATTTTCAGTTGTATTGTAAAGAAATGTTTAATGAATAAAATTTGCTGTTCAATTACAACTCTTTTCATTTTCTTGTGTACTTTACCATATTGCTTATTTAAGTTTAGCGTGTTTGCTTCTTAGTAAATACGTAGCGGGCCAGTCGCGTCTCCTTACCGTACACCGGGAAGCGGGGCGTGACAGGTTTTGTTGGTGGCCCATGCAGGTCAGTGTTGTATGGAACCCTACCATGCAAGTTAGTTTTGCATGGAAACCTAAGCAATATAACACAAGAATTACAAGACTCGGCAACTAAACATTCTTTATATTTCATAATTTTTGAATCTATCCTAACCCTATTTTTCTTTCAAGCTTATGGATTCTCCCAATAACACGAGTACAAACGTCAATAACACACCACCACCACCTCTTCCACTTACGCCTACCATTGGAGCTCCAATCAATGAGCAAACGGTACTGCTCGAGGCAATTAAGAGCCTCCTGGAGGGACAGCAACAGCAAACCGGTATCTTGATGAACCATCCAGAAGCGGAAGCACCCGGAGTAAAGCAATTCTAGGCACTGCATCCTAAACAATTTTCTGGGAAAGAGAGTCCCTTGGAAGCTGAAGAATGGGCTCAGAGTATCGAAGATGATCTGGCAGCAGCACAAGTGCCAGAGATTGCCTGGGTTAGAGTCGCGAAGCTGCAACTCACAGATGCGCCAGAGTTTGGTGGAAGATGGAAGAAAGCCGTCTTGACCAACCGATCGAATGGAGGACTTTCCGCGAGATGCTCGACGCGAAGTATTTTACGGAGACTGCCCGATTCAACATGGAGCAGCAATTCATCCACCTACAACAAAGCTCTATGTGGAGCAAATCTGTGGATGAGTATGATGCCAAGTTCATTATGTTGAGCAGGTAAGATATGTCTTAAATATTCGATTATCTAATATCACATACTGCACAGCTAACACAAGACCATAACAGGTTCGCGGCACAACTTATTCCAACTGCTGAGATCAGAGCTAGACGATTTCAGCAAAGGTTGGACCCGGAGATCCAAGCTGCCTTAGCTACAGGGGATTTCCCAACCCATGACCTAGCCCTGAATGCTGCCCGAAGATATGAAGCAGTAGTGAAGAAGAAGGGCAGACCTCACTCTGCCGGTGTGAAGCGCCCTGCTACTCAGATGGCAAGTGGAGCCTCTTCTAGGCCACCTTTTGTACCCAGGAGACTGGGAGTACCATTCAACCGGCCCAGTCCAGACTTTTCCACATACTGCAGGAGGGATGGACACCTGGCGAAGGATTGCAGGCATGCTAATCACCTTTGCTTAGTCCGCAGCTCAGCCACACATGATATTGGGTTTTGTCCTCATAGACTCAATCCAAATCCTGCACCCAGACCAGCAATCACCTATCAGCAGTGGCTAGCTATCAAAGCACCTGCACCATGTCTTGCTCTCTCTGCTCCACTTCCTCATGGACCGACTGCACCTCCTCCTCGTCAGTTCCATCAAGCGCAAAGGAACCTACCTCAAGGACAGAGGAACGGACAGAGGAATGCTCCTCCAGCAAGAAGGAATGTACCGAGACGACAGGCTTTCACAATGACTGTGGAAGAAACTGAAGCCACAGGCTAAGTCATCACTGGTAACCCTTTTCTTTCAAGCTTTCTTTCAATCCTTATACATATACATATATCTTTTTCTATACCTAAAACCTATCCTACATAACTTATGTACAATCTTAGTAGCCTCACTTTCTGCACTAGCACTCTTCGATACTGGAGCATCTCATTGTTTTATTTTGCAACGGTTCGTCCGAACTCATACGATTCCAGTCAAACCGCTCGTATCCAGCTGGAATGTCAGTTTAGGGAACGGCGTTATAAAGGCGACAATGAGATACGACCTGTGTCCATTGGTCGTCTGCAGCAGAGAATTCTATGCTGACTTCAAGGTGCTGGACATACCGAACTTCGATGTAGTTTTGGGTATGGATTGGCTAGGAACTTTCTACGCTTCCATCGACTGTCGTCAAAGGAGGGTAGTGTTCGAGATTTTAGAGCATCCGGTCTTTTATTTCAAAAGTGGAGACCATACCCTGGAGCCAAGCACATACAAAGCAAAATCGAAGAAGGTAGTGATTGCAACTCTACAGGCGGGAGAAGATAAGCCAGAGATAGTTCGAGAGTTCGACGATGTATTTTCTGAAGACATATCAGGTTTGCCTCCCAATCGAGCTCTTGAATTCGAAATTGATTTGGTACCTGGAGCACAACCGGTGATCAAAACTGCTGGGTTCCTCAGCACCCTCGCTATGTTTTCTAAGGCATCAAGCATGCAATTTTAAAAAACCTATATTGCTAAGCAATCCTACACCAAGGATCTAACTAGAGGATTAGAGTTATAACTATACAAGTAAACATCTTTACTCTAAGTGAACAAGGAATACAACCTTTGTAGACCGGTCCTTCACTTCTAAAGCTCCATGTAGTAGTCATTTCGCTCCAAGTAGTGGTCTCTGGGACTCTCGTAAGGCTCCACTAGGCGAAAGGAACAAGCTTGCTTGAAGAACTTCGAAGCCGAAGATGATCTACGTCGAAGAATCTCTAACTCAAGCTAGCTCTTCACTAATTAATAAACTAGTGAAGAAACAACCTATATTAAATGGCTATTTGGTATAGATTGGTGAAGTAGGAATTTTGCTCACTTTAGAATAATTTTTCTCTCATTCTTTTCTTTTCTCACTTAAAAATAGAGAGCAAAAAATGGAGGAGATGAAGAAAAATGAATAAGTGATCAACTCATGAACCATGGATGAGAAAATATCATAAATAACTCATGTAGAGACTTAACCAAGGTTAAAGATAATGATTAGGTTAATAAATATATAGAGTAAAACAAAATTAGTGGACTAAGTCAATGGTTTCCACAAGCTTCTCCAAGCTTCAAGCCATGACTAAATTCCACCTAATTTTGTTTATGCCTAAATAAATAATTACCCACATTATCTTAAGTGTGGTGTGAGTCTCATACACCCATGTATAATGTATCATCAAGCATGACACAAAATAAATACATTAACATATATCACATATATATTAAATGTATAATGAGAAAAGAAATTCTTAAGTGAGCTAATATTAGTTAATGTATATTAATATATCAAATATATAATTACACATTAAATTATTAAATCAACACTTGATTTAATTACTCGGCTGTATCGCATACAACCGACTAATATCATTTATATGTATATCACATATAACATATCATTGAATCAACACTTGATTCAACAATCTGGTTATATCACATATAACCTGTATCGCGAGATTGGAATACGGTATCACATACACGTATTAGTCTCGGTCCCGTACATATCACATATTGTAACAACTCCATTTTTAATGTACAAAGAATTGATTTAAATTCAATGTATACTTGGAGTACTTATTGCGGCTGATATCTCTTTAAGTATTTATTCCACTCCATAATTACAAGCAAGAGCTTGTAGCTCATTGGTAATACCTTGCACTGCTGAACCAAACCACCAGAGTTCAAATCCCATGCCCCATATTATTTTTGTATTTATTTTGTTTTAATTTCTTTTGGAAGTCAACAGTCAAAAAGCCATAACTCCCAAAATTTGTATTGGACATGAAAAAGTAAATATACCATTAAATACCCCCGAAGATTCCCCGGCCTCTGGTGGTTTGACTCGGTCCGACTCGGCGCCGCCTGCCGGACTTGGCCGGACGGCCGAGTCACCAACAGAGAAAAGTTGGGCCTTGACTTGGTCAACCGTCCTGCACACTTTTTATACCTGGATCGGTTATCAATTGCCCAATAAATTCCTTTTACTCCTAAGTTTAATGAGTTTTAATGAATTTTTATATAATTTTATATATTTTATATTTTTTTATTAAGAACCCTAACCCTAGCCTAACCCTATATAAACCCCCATACCGTCTACCCTCTCATCACTTTTTCTAAGTCCACTCTCCCAAAATCTCAAGAGAACTTGGTACGTTAGAAAACGAGCGAAAGGCGAAGCGCTGACGAAATCGACGGCGAAATCCCGGCGATCGTGCTAGGACCTCTCAACGACGATTCGACGTACCGGCAAACCCTCTACCTTCCTCTCACTCTCTATCGTTGTCCAAACCCGTAAGTTTCCCTTTTCTACCTTTCTTTTCCTTTATAATAATACGACTTTATAAACCCGACGGAAATCGGAACAACCCGATTTCCGATTCGGTTTTCTATCAAATCTCACTTATCACTAATTCCATAATGTTTAAACATATTCATGTTGACTACTAATCACTTAAAAATTAATTTGAACAAGTTTTCACACATGAAATGATAGCTTTTGCAATATATCGTATTCTTTCACTTAAATACCACCATATTTAATTCATCACATTTAAACCTTTAACATTGCTATACCTTAAAGTAGATCACGAGGTAATGACCTACCTCCACACACACTCATATGTAATCATAACACGCTACCTTGAAAACTTAGAATACGATAAAACAAGATTTTACATTAAAATACCATTTTCTTTATAAAACCTTTTCTAAAAGTTTTAGGTTTTATACACTTTTAAAACACATATCTTTTAATAGGAAAATACGATAAGTTGTGGATATCGATCGTTTATCTAAACCTGACTTTGTGGTGTCTGGGCTAGGCAAGTGAGAAAATGTAACTTTAAAAGGCCCGTCTTACGATTCTTGAGCGGATCCCTCCTTTTCTCATTTGTACTTACCTGGCCGCAATTGGCGGTGAAGAGGCGATTTGAGGCTTCTAATGACTTGTCGTTTAAACCATTTAGAAATAGGCTAGTTGGCTTAGGAAATCCTAGAATCTAAAATACGGAAATTTACACCTTTTACAAATAAATACCTTATCTTTATAAAACCGTTTTCTAAATGATTAGTATTTATTAAATCTTTGCAAAGCGCCACTACAACCCACCTTTTGGGAACTCGTTAGGGATAGTACGGTTTATCGTGCACCCTCGGGCTTAGTAGTGCGAGATTCAGACCTCCGCAAGGAGCATTCGGTCTCGAAAGATTTAAAATACGACATTTAAGAAAAATGAGATTTTTGGAAAATAAAATATTTATTAAAAATTATTCTTGTATAAACATATGTATATTTATCATTTAAACACCTATTTTATTATAAGATAAGTTTCCATATTTTCCTAAAAATTACAAGATTAAAAGTTACTTTAAAATACCATGAATTTCAAATAAATCAATATTACAAATTTATACCTTTATTTATGTAATTAGGATATTCTCACTAGAAATAAGACAAAATAAAATCACACTCATTATAACTATAAAGACGAATAATAAATATTTGAGGTGTATCTTGAAAACTATACAAAAGTATTTTTACATAAAACCCCCTCAAGTTTTATAAATTACAATAATGACCCTAACAAATATAGAACTTCGACTTACATTTCTTTTAGTCTGACTCGGGTTTGAGTCTGATTATTTCTGACTTGAATATGATTCAAGTCAATCTATATTTTTTAATATTCCAACTCAATATAACACATGAATCCCAGAATCCAGTTAACAATCTATACAACTTGACTGAATCAAACCATAGATATACATCCGTTATTCCGTTATTCCATTTACCTGATTATGCAATTACAATCTGTTTACTGATATCATGGTTTTGGTCAGTCATCCAACTTACACAATACAATAATACAATCAAAACACTACAGGGTTTAAGGGGTAGATTGGTGTGGAAGGTGTTAAAGGTGGCACGAGGTGGTCAGATTAAGACACCTAACTTATATTCCGTTGCTGTTGTACCGTGGCTTAGCGGTTCCTTGTACATTCCATTTGCCCTGGTCTCTAGCATATAGAGACCCCCCTCGTATACACTGGTATCCTTCTGTACCAAGCCACAAACTACAGCGTTAACACAACATTACAACAATAGTATACAACTTTAAAAGATATTCTCTTATTCTGTCTTTTCTAATTCTTCATTATCTTTGGGACTTAACGAGCGACCTGTTTGCTGGTGACATTCTATTTCTTTCTTCTTTGAATGTCGTCAGGTGCTTTGGACCCGGCAGAGATCGAGCCCACCAGTGAAGACTTGGATCAGTTTCACAAAGACCCCGAGCTCTAGACATTGTACCTTGTTCTATTCAGTATTTTCATTTCCTGTTATGCCATTGTTTAGGCATCGCTTTTCATTTCAGTTGTATTTACTTTTCATGCATTGTACAAAAGAATGTTATTAATAAAGTTGATGTTATTTATATATCTCTTGTCTCTTGTGATTTACTTTTATATTGCTTAGATACGCTTAGCGTATGTACTTCTAAGTATATACGTAGCGGACCTCGTCGCGTCTACTTCGCCATACACCGGGAAGCGGGGCGTGACACATATGTGCCCTACTTCATTTCGCATGAGCTAGGAAATTTCTGTGTAGGACTCTAATGACTCGTCAATATGCCGGCAGTAGGTGATGATCATATCAGTCACCCACAAGCCGTCTGCGGTACTAGCTGGACATAACAACAACACTACCGTACAGTCCGGTCTCTTCGTCTGATATGTCGCATATCTAGTCTGTGGGTGGTAAACATCAGACCCCAGTAATTTGATAAGTCATGCCAATGTGAGGCTCATAACGGGTCGAGAAACTACTGATAACACTTACCAGTAAATCTCCGTATCAGCCCTGGCCTGGGATTTCCTGTTATGACCAATCGAGCACAGCGCAACATCAACCCCCAATACCGGGAGAGACAAATCCCTTCCTACTGCTCATTGCCTCCATGTGACTCGGGACTGTACCCAAAAACCACCGTTTCGCAGGCTCTCTTGAACGTGGTAAGGTGGAAATCAAAGCACAGTGGGAATCATACAAGACTCTATGATGATCTCGGGTCTACAGACTAATCTGTATCAGTGTCACCATAGAACTGCTATCTGACGTTAGGTATAATACCATTTAGGAGTTCTCGGCGAGTCCTGTTCAGTGTACCCAGTCTCCACTGAGCACCCGTATACCATCTTTGATGTCAACACCAATGGATATGGGATCATCCATCGCCCACAAATGTGTCAAGAAGCGTATACGCTACTCTACTCTGGAATTTCGATGCCCCGTCTCGATACACCCTCGACTAGGAACAATTAAAGGATGAACTTATGGACTACCCTGGCCCCACTAGTATGATCTCCATCATAGTCCTGGTAGTCAAGTACACATCCTAAGGGCTTCATCAACATGTGAGAGCAAGACAGTATCACAATACAAGTCTACATGTTAAGATAAAGAGCAACCAGATAGCATACAACCATGTCGGGCAAGAAAGTCCTCTCTATATATGTCCAAGCATCCATTATAATATACAATCATGTACAACAATAGCCTCTAGGGCATACATACAACTAACAATCTCCTACTTGCACTATGGCCAGTTGTTGTAGTATCTCATACCCAACATCCCGAAGAGTCTCTTAAATTGTATCTGGGGTATGGCCTTCGTGAGTGGATCCGCCATGTTATTCTTTGTGTCAACTCTCCTGACCTCGATCTCCAGGCGATCAACTGTCTCCAGGATCAGGTGATACCGCCTCAGAATATGCCTGGATCACTGATGGGACCTGGGTTCCTTGGCCAAAGCCACAACTCTATTGTTATCACAATACAAAGGTATTGGATGCTCGATGGATGGAACTACTCCAAGTTCAGTTATGAACTTTTTCATTCAGACAGCCTCTTTGGCGATATCGTTGGCAGCAATGTATTCAGCCTCTATCGTGGAGTCTGCCATGGTTTCTTGCTTGGATCTCTTCCAACAAACCGCCCCTCCATTGAGGGTGAAGACAAAACCCGAGACCGACTTAGAGTCGTCCTTATCACTCTGGAAGCTCGAGTCGGTAAACGACTCCACTTGAAGTTCACCGTTACCATACAACAATAACATTTCTTTAGTCCTTCTCAAATACTTAAGAATGTTCTACACAGCTGTCCAGTGATTTTCCCCAGGATCTGATTGATACCTGCTTACAACACCCAGTGCGTACGCTACATCCGGTCGGGTACATAATATCGCATACATGATAGACCCGACTGCCGAAGTATAGGGTATACCTTGCATGCGAGCCCTCTCCAAATCAGTCTTGGAGGACATCTCTTTGGAGAGAGTGATTCCTGAGATCGTGGGTAAATTTCCACGCTTGGAATCCTCCATAATAAACCTCTTTAGTATGGTGTCAATGTACCTGGATTGGGACAATCCCAGCATCTGTTTAGATCTATCTCTATAGATCTTAATCTCCAGAATGTAGGAGGCATCACCCAGATCCTTCATGGAGAATCTTTGTAATAAGAAGAGCTTGACCGAGTGCAGCATAGGAGCATCATTTTCTATCAAGAGTATGCCATCCACATACAATACGATGAAGACGACCTTACTCTCAGCCACCTTCTTGTATACACAAGGTTCATCTACGTTTTTTACGAAGTCAATCTTTGACTACCACATCAAAACAGATGTTCCAACTACGCGATGCCTGCTTTAACCCGTAGATTTAAGCAGCTTGCACACCTTTCCGCTGCTCCCACTATCTACAAAGCCCTCTGGCTGAATCATGTACACGCTATCTTCTAAATTACCATTTAGAAAAGCGGTCTTGACGTCCATCTGCCAGATTTCGTAGTCATGGTATGCAGCAATGGCAAGTAGGATCCGGATGGACTTAAACATAGCTATTGGAGAAAAGATTTCATTATAATCCATACATGGTCGTTGACGAAAACCTTTTGCAACAAGTCTGGCTTTGAAAGTCTCAACTTTTCCATCTACACCAAGTTTTTTCTTGAAGATCCACTTACTCCCGGTGGGTTTTACCCCTTTAGGAGCATCTTCCAAAGTCCATACTTTGTTGGTGTGCATAGATTCCATCTCAGATCGCATTACATCCAGCCATTTTACAGAGTCCCCACTCATGATGGCCTGCTCAAAACTAGTTGGGTCATCATCTTCCATGATGCATTCCTCACGCCCATCATCAATGAGAAAACTGTAGTATCTCTCAGGTGGATGAGGAACCCTACTAAATCGGCGGAGAGGCTGAGATTCGTCGGGGACTATTGAATCCTCCAGTTCTACCAAATCTTCTTTTGTAGTTTGTGCGGTTGGGACTTCTTCCAGCTCTACCTCTTTACCACTAATTTCTTTTACAAGAAATTCCTTTTCTAAAAAGTTGGCATGTTGAGCAACAAACACCTTTTGTTCCTCACTGAGGTAGAATTGATATCCATATGAATTCTTTGGATATCCCACAAACTTGCAAAGAACTGATCGTGCCTCGAGTTTGTCCAGAATTTGCCTTTTGACATAGGCCCGACAACCCCATATCTTAACTCGCTTAAGAGATGTTCTCTTCCCATTCCATAATTCATATGGAGTGGTAGGCACTGATTTGGTTGGAACTCTATTCAATAGGTATCTGCTGTCTCAAGCGCATAACCCCAAAAGGAAATAGGTAACTCAGCGGTGCTCATCATAGAGCGCACCATATCCAACAGGGTGTGATTCGTCCGCTCCGATACACCGTTGTGCTGTGGTGTATACGGAGGAGTTAGCTGAGAGAGAATCCCATTCTCTTTCAGATAGTCCAGGAACTCATTGCTCAAGTATTCTCCACCTCGATCAGATCGAAGGATTTTAATACTTTTACCCGTCTGGTTCTCAACTTCATGCTTATATTCTTTGAATTTCTCAAAAGCTTCAGACTTATGTTTCAACAGGAACACATGTCCGAATCTTGAAAGATCGTCAGTGAATGTAATGAAGTACGAGGAACCATCCCTGGCATATGTAGACATGGGACCGCATACATCACTATGTATCAGTCCCAAGAGTTTCGTAGCTCTTTCTCCGTGTCCAGTAAACGGAGTTTTGGTCATCTTGTCTTTGAGACATGACTGGAAAGTTTCATAAGATGAAAATTCGAACGGATTCAAATATCCATTCTTATGTAACTTAGCTAGTCGTGTCGCATTGATATGACCTAGTCTACAATACCACAAGAAAGATTCGTTCATTTCTGATCTCTTCCTCTTGTGTGTGTTCTGTATATTTAGAACTGTGGTTTGATTTAGAACGTTTATGCCATTGCATAACGTGCCTGATCCAATCAACTTTTGATTCAGGAAAATATTCATAACATTATCCTGCAATACAAAATTATATCCTTCTTTACTTAATAAAGAGACTGATATAATGTTTCGTATCAGGTTCGGCATGTAATAACATTTGTTCAGAATCAATATATTATCACTTGGTAATACAAGGTGATATTCGCCAACTGATTTGGCCGCAACAATTGCACCATTTCCAACTCTTATATCTTTATCACCCATTCCCAGTTCTCTACCTTTCCTTAGCCCATTTAACAGATTACATATAGAATGTGCATTGTGAAGAAGATGGAAGGTTCATATAGAATGTGCATTGATTATAGAGTTTTGAACGAAGTCACGATAAAGAACAAGTATCCACTACCACGAATCGATGATTTTTTCGATCAGCTAAGTGGGTCTTGCATTTTCTCAAAGTTAGATCTTCGTTCGGGTTATCATCAGGTGAAGGTCAAAAAGTCTGATATTCCGAAGACTACATTCAGGACTCGTTATGGACATTATGAATTTCTCGTGATGCCATTTTAAGTGACCATTGCACTAGTCATATTCATGAATCTGATGAACCAAGTTTTTCGAGAGTACCTAGACAGGTTCGTTGTCATATTCATCGACGATATCCAGGTGTTTTCTACGAATCGGAAAGAACACGCTGAACATTTACGAATTGTCCTAGAGACTTTGCGACAGTATCAACTCTATGCCAAGTATAGTAAATGCGAATTTTGGCTAGAACAAGTCGGATTTCTTGGACATATCGTTTCAGATGAAGGAATATCCGTAGATCCAGCTAAAGTAGCACCAGTAAACGAATGGCTGACACCAAAGACAATGAAAGACATTCGAAGTTTCTTGGGATTAACAGGATACTACCAAAAATTTATTGGAGGATTTTCAAAGATTGCAACACCCCTGACCAAGCTCACATGTAAAGATGAAGAATTCGTGTGTTCAGAAGCATACGAACAAGATTTCGTAGAACTTAAGTCAAGATTGACATAAGCACATATTCTCGTAATACCTGGAGGTTTCTTAGTGCATTGCGATGCATCCGGTAAGGGATTTTGATGTGTTCTATATCAGCACGGCAAATTTGTAGCTCATGCATCAAGACAGCTGAAGGTTCATGAGCGCAATTATCCGACTCATGATCTGAAGTTGGCAGTCGTTATCTTTGCTCTCAAGATTTAGCGCCATTATCTTTTTGGAGAACGGGTAGATATCTACATAGACCACAAAAGTCTGAAGTATGTGTTTACTCAGAAAGAGTTGAATATGCGGCAGAGAAGATGGTTAGAACTTATGGCGGACTTCGACATCAACCTATAATATTATCCAGGGAAGGTGAATGTAGTACCTGATGCACTTAGTCGTCAACCACTATCAATGAATCTCACCGCACAGTGGAAGCTGCAGCAAGAACTGCACTAGATGGAGATTGAAGTAGACATGCCAGGTAACGCTTTAAGTTTGATGAACTTACAAGTTCAATCTACCATTATCAATCAGATCAAAGCAGCTCAAGCAAGTGATACCAAGTTGCAAAAGATCAGAGAACAAGTAGAAAGTGGACTTAGAACAGACTTCATCATCAATGAAGACGAATCTTTGAGATACGGCAGTAAATTGTGTGTACCACAAGGTCCTGTTCGGAAAGAATTAATGAAAGAAGCTCACGGCTCTCCCTATTCAGTGCACCCTGATGGTACAAAGATGTACAAAGATCTGTGGCAACATTTCTGGTGGCATGGAATGAAGCGTGAAGTAACCAGAAGCGTCGCTAAATATTTGGTGTGTCAGCAAGTGAAAGCTGAACATTACAGGACTGTTGGTTTACTTTAACCGTTACCTATTCCAGAATGGAAGTGGCAACACATAACCATGGACTTCGTGACTACTCTTCCTCGCAGCACGAAAGGTAACGATGCGGTGTAGGTTATTGGGGATCGACTCACAAAGTCGGCTCATTTTATTCCCTTTCGAGTTGGCCAATCTACCGAGACATTAGGAAAGAAGTACATGTATGTAAGTTTGAATCTAAGTAAGATTTAACTCTTCAATATGTACTATCTCTGATACCCATGAACTCATGCTGGAGATCGTGAGATTACATGGAGTACCGGTTTGCATTGTCTCCGATCGTGACACCGGATTCCGATCGCAATTTTAGCAGAGTCTGCAAGCTAGCTTAGGAACAAGTCTGAACTTTAACATAGCTTACCATCCAAAACAGATGGACAGTCTGAGCGAATGATTCAGATACTTGAAGATATGATAAGAGCGTGTATGTTAGACTTCGGAGGATCGTGATAAGATCACCTACATCTTATGGAGTTTTCATACAACAACGGCTACCAAGCGAGTATTAGAATGGCACCCTTTGCAGCTCTCTATAGAAGGAAGTGTCGATCACCATTAACTTGGGACGATATCGGAGATAGAGAACTCCTTGGACCTGAGATGATAATAGCAGCTGTGGATGTAGTTCGCACTATCAGGGAAAGAATGCGCATAGTCCAAGATCGACAGAAGCACTGGGCAGATGCAAAGCGCCGTCACTTGTAGTTCTAACCGGGAGAGATCATGTTTTTCTAAAGATTTCTCCAACCCGTGGAGTGATTCGCTTTGGAAGGTGGGATAAGCTAAGTCCGAGATATATTGGACCGTTCGACATACTCGAACGAGTCGGAGAAGTGGCTTATCGCTTGGCACTTCTACCCTCGTTGGAAAGATACACATTGTATTCCACATATCCTAACTCAGAAGATATGTAAGCGACCCCAGCCATATTCTTGATCACTTCGAGCTCACTGTACAGACTGATTTATCTTATGAGCAACAACCCGTTGAAATGCTAGACAGAAAGGTGAAGTCACTTCGGAACAAGGAAGTAAACTTGGTTCGAGGGATGTGGAGAAAAGACACACCAGGAGAATCAACGTAAGACGACATGCGTGCAAGATACCGTCACTTGTTTGTAAATTAATCCTTAAAATAATTGTAAATTTCAAGGACGAAATTTTTGTAAGGAGGATAGAATGTAATGACTCTGTTTTAATGTACAGAATATTTTTTTTAAAGTTAATATACAAATGGAGTATTTGCAATCCTGTATATGCTATAAGTATTTAATTTGCTTTAGAACAGCAAGAAAGCACTTGTGGCTCTTTGGTAAAACCTTGCACTGCTGGGACTTATCCTCTGTGTCCGAATCCTTTCAGCCACATATTATTTTTTAAATGATTTTTCTTTAAACTTTTTGGAAGCACAAAAGTTTACACGTGCAACATACGTAAAAATGAAAAGTCTCATAAAACAAACATGTGAAAATTGTTATTTATACAGCAGAGGACACATGGCAAGCATCCAAGCCCCTACTTATCAAAACCGACCGGCGAGGTCTCACAAGGGGCCGGCGCCACCGGTCCCATTCGTCCCTAATGCCTTCATATTTTAACCTAGCACCCCTTGGACTCTCCCCCACTAACCCTAGTCTGATTGTTTTCCCTGCACATTAACAGAGAATTAAAAAGAGCCTTAAAACCAAATTTTAATGCGTTTTTAATTATCATTTCATTACCCTAAATCCTAAGCCTATCCTATAAATACCCCCTACACCTTATCCCTCCCCATTCTGAAATCGAGTATCAAAACTCTAAAAAAATTTCTAAGTCCAAAAGTTGTACAAGTGGAGTTAGCCGAGGTCAATGTTTCGGCGATGATTCGGGACAAATCCGGCGACGACGCGACTTCACGACGTCTTAAAAATTTCCCTCTACCTCCCCTCTCTTCTCTTAATCAGTAAGTCCCATCTTCCCTCCTCTCATTCTAATCTAAAACACTCTCATTTCAAAACTCGTCGGAAGCGGAGTTATTCCAACTTCCAATTCTCTTTTCTTTAAAAACCCAAATTTTCTTAATAACAAACCTACCAATTCTTCATATATTGTTTAGCAATCAAAACCAAATACTTTAGAACAAGTTTCATCTCAAAATAACATGTTATGCAACTTTATCACATTTTTATGATTAAATACTACAAACTTTACATTCTACATATTTCATCATATTCGTTTATATTACCTTTAGAAAACTCACGAGGTAATGACCTATCTCATCACAACACTCATTCTTGACATAGCACGATTGCTTTTGGAACATTAGTTTGTAGGATAATTACAAGTTTACAATAAAATTCCCTAAACTATTACAAAACCGTATTCTTTAAATTGTCTTATTTAAATTCCATACGATTAAGTCCTTACAAACCATTTTGGGGAATCCGACTTGGTTGGTGCGGGTTATCGCATATCCATCGGACTAGTAGGGTGAGATGCAGACCTCCTCACGGAGCATACGATCTCGATGAAATTTGTATTACAATTTTAAGTAAACATGATTTCTATTTAATAAATAAATTCTATTTTTTTATAATTATATATATATATATTATCAAAATATCTATTTTACATATATAATATATTCCATGATTTCTAATCAAAAGAAATGAATCATAAAAGTTCATGAAAATACCATCAAGAATCAATGCAAGTCAAATTACATGAATATACCAAATATTATTCAAGTTAGATTTATATCCACTAGATTATCTCATCATTCTTAAAAATTAAATCTATGAAAACCCTAAAGACGATAATTAAATACTTGAGGTGTGTTTTGAAAATATATCAAAACTATTTTTCATAAAAACCCCTCAAGTTATAATAAATTACAATAAGGATCCTAGTAAATATAGGTTTAAGCGGGACCAGTTCTCTTGAGGCTCAGGGAGCCGGAGAATTTGGGTGCTTGCCTATTTAAGGTAGTAAACTAAAAATGGGGTTATCAATACGGTAATTGGCTTAGAAAAAGTCATAAATCCTGTTGTCCATGTGCAGCAGTTACCGATAACTCCAAAACTAATTCAGGACTTCAATTCGTTTTAAAGAGTCTGACTCAGACAGAGTCTCGGTCTAATCTGAAATCAGTCCATCCTTGAATACAATTCAAGTACAACTCCAATTCAACATGAATCGATTTATATCAGAATACAATCAATATCAACATGACTCGACTGAACCGAATCATGGATATACTCATATTACATGACTATCCATTTATATCCATTCCGTTTACATGATATCATGGTTTCGGCAAGTCTTACATCTATTAAATAAAACAATACACATCAATACAAAATACATTACGGGGTTTTAAAGGGGTAGACTGATACAGAATGTGTTAGAAATGGCACGAGACGGTTACTTTAATACACCTTGTTTCCCCCAATCAGAGCAAAGATCTGTTCAAAGTTTGAAATTTAAACTGAGGCAACGCCTCACGTGTAAAGCACGAGAGTGCTGGCGCCAATAGCGCTAGCGCTAAGAGTAAAAAACTCTGAGGAAGGCCTCACGTGCAAAGCACGAGAGCACTCGCGCCAGGAGCGCCAGCGCTAAGAGTCAAAGACTCTGAGGCAGCGCCTCACGTACAAAGCACGAGAGTGCTCACGCCAAGAGTGCCAGCGCTAAGAGTCAAAGACTCTGAGGCAGCGCCTCACGTACAAAGCACGAGAGCGCCAAGCGCTAGAACTAAACGTTCTCCACCCTTGGATCAAAGATCCAATGAAGATGATTAAAAATCATCATATTACCAGAATAAAATTCTATTGAGCAAATACTCCTCAAATCTTTCCAAACAGGAAAGATTGTGCTCTGTAAATCAGAGCACCGTTGGATCAAAGATCTAATGGTGATTAAAAATAACAAAGATACAGAATAAGTTCTGTATGGGAAAATATTTTCCCAATCCTGTAAAAAACAAGAAGATTATCTTCTGTAAAACGGAAGCCATAGGATCAAAGATCCAATGGCGGGGAAACATCCCCAAATCAATCAGAGAAAGATTTCCTTAACTAATTCAACAAATCAGCCTCCCCTATATAAAGGACCCAAGACATCAAGTCTTGCACAGAAGAACCCCCCTCCCCCCCAAAAAAAATTTCAAGTTCTTAGAAAAGAAAAAGAGAAGAGCAAGCTCTAAGAAGAAGAATCTTCTTCAAGGTAAATAAAAAGAAGAGAGATCATAGCATCTCTTGATAAAAAAATAAGAACTTGGTTCTTTTTCTAGATCACAGATCTATAAAACAAAGTCTTTCATAAAAACAGAAGAGATCATAGCATCTCTTCATAAAAAGAACTTAGTTTGTAGATCCGTGAGACAAAGTCTCTTATAAACGAGAATTTAATTCTCAGAGCACAGAACTGACCAGAACTGCCAAAGAAGTGCTTCAGCGCTCCAAGTCTGGCACTTAGCGCCAAGCGCACCACGTGCTCCTCACGTGTGCGCTATTTCATAAGAAGTGCTTCAGCGCTCCAAGTCTGGTGCTCAGCTCCAAGCGCACCACGTGCTCCTCACATGTGCGCTATTTCAAACGAAGCGCTTCAGCGCTCCAAGTCTAGCGCTCAGCGCCAAGCGCACCACGTGCTCCTCACGTGTACGCTATTTCAAAAGAAGCGCTTCAGCGCTCTAAGTCTGGCGTTCAGCGCCAAGCGCACCACGTGCTTTCCACGTGTGCGCTATTTCATAAGAAGCGCCTTAACGCTCTAGGTCTGGCGCTCAGCACCAAGCGCACCACGTGCTCCCCACGTGTGCGTTATTTTACAAGAAGTGCCTTAGCGCTCCAGGTCTGGCGCTCAGCGCCAAGCGCACCACGTGCTCCTCACATGTACGCTGAGGGAACACAAAGCGTTCTTTAAATAAAGCCTAGCGCCATAAAAAGTGTTCAACACCCAATAAAAAACAAAAGAAAGAGAGGTGTCAGAACCCAAATTAATGCTCGGCATTATTGAACCAAAAGGGACTGAGCCCAAACAAATGCTCAACATTTTAATCAAAACTGAGTGTGATGAGCCCAAGTTGACCACAAGTCCCTAACTCAGACCAACTGAGCCCATGTGCTCACAATTTCCCTAATTGGTCTTAGTCCCAAACCTGACTACAGATCTCCCTACCAACATTGGTTCAAGGGTACATCTCTTCATTTCTCTGATATGTGTCGTTGTAATTCCTCAACGTCTTCAAAGAGGTGGCGGGTCCCGACAACCAGACATTCCATGGACTATGATGTCCTTAAACTTATGGACCACAACGTCGCTAAACTAAACCCCACAGACTATGATGTCTTTAAACTCCATGGACTATGATGTCCTTAAACTTATGGACTGCAACGTTCCTAAATTAAAACGACAGAGTCCAAATACTTTTTCATTGGATCTAAATGATCCCAAAACCCTGTTGAGTAGATCTTAGTCTAAAATTAGACTAACGTATCCTCAACAAATGTTTGAGTTGACCTTAGTCTTAAACAAGACTAACGGTCCTTAAACCAACCCAAACCCAAATCTAAGAAAGTACGGATTTGGACTAATCCACGCTCTACGGGCAACAACATAAATTAGTCTCCATATACAATCCATGGGCAACCAAAAATAAAACAAACACGCACGACACGAAGTGACTATCTGGAGAAAGAGAAATTGGTTACCGCTATGCGGTAGCGTAATTAACTGCAGAGGCTTGCTCCTGCAGGGAAGAGCGTCCCCACAATCAAAAGCCCCTCGTACATGAGGGGGAATCTGACGAAGTCTACTCCAACGGTCGCATCTGTCTAAATCTCTGATACACGGTGCCATAAATCAACTTGGCATCTTTGGAGAGGTGGACGGATAAAACCAAATAGCATCTGCCCCTAAAATTCAGGCCGGACGTCCCAACGTCCCGGCCGTGTCTTTCAGCAGCGAACAGATTCTGGCACGCCCAGTGGGACCTTTTCCTCTTTCCACTCCACACTTCATGTGTCGTGTTCGCGGAAGAATCACGGTTTAATGTAGTTGCCCCTGAATTCGAGGTACTAAAATTTGGTATCTTGCTCCCGTGCAGAGAAAATGGCTTCCAACTGCACCAACTGCAATAGCAACTTCCACTCCTTCTTTGCCGGAGGAGTGACCTATGAGCCCCAAGCGGTCTCCATCTTCGCCATGCCAGTGGAACAGGTGATTCGGGCCACCACTGGACTGTTCTTCGGGACCATGCTCCCACCAATGAGCTTCAACGCTCCAGTGCCATCGCAGGAAGCTCCAAAGCAGTCGGTCTTTGATCGGCTTACCACTACTACGGCCCCTCTCAACGGGTCGTCCAATTCCAAGTCTACTGCATCATTCTTCGACAGGCTGAGCCTGAGCTCCAGTGGGCCCATAAAGAAGGCTGCAATACCTGATGAGGTTATCCTGAAATGGATAGCCATCCCTGCTCCAGTAAATAAAGTCATCAGAAAGACTTCTCCTACTAAGGGGTCGGTCTTCACAAGACTGGCCGTTCCAACTCCCGCTCTAGGCAAAGTCACCAAGGCTACTACCCCTGCTTGAAAGTCTGCCTTCGACAGGTTAACCATCCTCTCTCAACGGACGTCAGTCTTTGACAGGCTGACACCAACAGCAGTTTCTCATCAAAGCATGAAGCACGATGCAGCTACCCCGACAACGGAGGTGATCCCATCTGCAAGACGCGCTCGACGTCGCCACAGGCGCCGAGTGAGGAAAGCCGGGGGCAGTTCCCCTTCTGGATTGACTCCACCAGCTCTGATGGTTGAAGTCGATGCTGCTGTTCCAACTGGGAACATCTTTGAACCACTCAGGAGGGTCCGCAAGAATTCTCCGACCGCTATATTGAAAAGATCTCCTCCACCTGTGGAGAATGTTACAAAGTCGAAGTCGGAGCATCCCCCTCAGCGGCTGTCTTCTAGAATCCACAAGGTCTGGCAAAGAGTCCAGGATTCTGTGATCGACAAGGACTATTCCCGCTGACAGAAGAAGATGGAGACCCAACAGGAAGATGACCATCCTTCTACCATGCCACGCAAAGTATCGTCTGCTCAGGTTCTTACTGCAACAGCCCTCTCAACTTCAATCGTCCATAAAAAGAGGAGGGCGGAGAAAATCCCTATGTCTGCAACGAATCTCAAGGGCACTGAACCCAGACGCTCCAAGTCTGGGGGCATGGTAGTGCATACTGTTTATATGGCTTCCGGAAAGGAGGAGAGTCGTGCCTCTGGGGGTCATCTACCACTCACTCGATCGGTAAAAAAAGCTCAGGAGCAACAACAAAAACGCCAGAAGATGTTGACAAAAATGGCTGCGCTCACTGGGTCGAAAGAAAGCCCGGAGACGTCATCGGAGTAGCGCCAGGAACAGGAAAATGACGCCGAGTTCCTCCGAAGAATGCTCGAGAAGAAAGACAAAGAGGCCGCGGAACAAGCGGCCAACATAAAGCAAACGACGCTTCTGTTTCAAGATATGGTCGGGATGATGATACAGCCGGATCCTCCAGCCGAAGACCCTCCAATAATCCTTGAAGACGACAGAGGGGAGAAATCAAACCCTCTTCCGGCTTTATCAACAGCCAAGGAAGAGACCATCTCCAAATCCGCCCTTGATGACTATATAGCTCAACAGATACGAGCTCATCAGGTGAGCGAAGCGGCTGGCCAAATCGTCATGACTGGACGACCCTATCCGGGCTGGTATGATCAAATTAAGTACCCGCCAGGATATACGATCCCTAAATTCCATGTGTATAAGGGGACGGGTAATCCACACTAGCACGGTGCTCAATTCAGTTTTCTATGCGGTAATACAGGGGGAGACGACAAACTGTTGCTTCGCCAATTTGTTGGCAGCTTGTCGGAGACAGCGTTCGAATGGTACTCCGAGCTCCCGAATAACTCTGTCAAGACATTTGCAAAAATGAAGCTACTGTTTACACAAAGATTCATGAGCGCTAGCGGGCGCACTCCGATCACCGCACTAATTAACGCTAGAGTGAAGCCAGGAGAAACCAGGGTTTAATACACCATTCGGTGGCGGAATCTGTTGTCAAAGCGTGAACAGCGCATAGAAGAAGCTCCAGTCGTGGGCATGTTCATGGGGACGCTCGATCCGTAGGCGACCATATCTCAGTTTATGATGTTCTTCAAGCCGACCACTTTCCAGGCCTTGATCGACAAGCTGGCCCAAATGGACCAGATTGGCCATAGACCGTCCTCCTCAAAGACGGATCCTCGGAATGAGAAGGGGAAAGGGAAAGCAACCTTCATCGCCAACGCTCAACGACAACTGAGTGGCCAGAGACCGGTTGTTCGCCAAAGCAACAAGCGGCAATCCCTCGATGAGAAGTTAAGACGTCCTTACTCGTTTTCCCGGGATAAAACAAGGAGACTGTTCGAACTAGTAGTGCGTAACGGTCTCATCACTCTACCGGAGTCAAGACACCCACTGCAACAGAACGACGTCAACAATCCCAATTATTGCCCCTACCACCGAATATTGGGCCATCCGATCGAAGACTGCTATGTCTTCAAAAACCGGGTTGAAGACCAGTACCAACAGGGCAAGTTCGCGCTGTCCGAACACTGGAAGGTAGATCAGCCACAACAGCACACTCCTAAAGGAGTAGACACGCTGGGGGCATCATGCTCATTCATAGAGGAAGCTCCATGGGAAGTAATTCTTTCGGCAAAAATGAAAAGAATGCTGAAGGATCTTCAAGCATTCCCCGCAATCAGGTAGAAAAGCCCGCCAGAGCCCGAGATTATTGAAGGAATGCTGAAACCGCACCCGACACCGAGAGTTGGTAGCAAGGGGCAAAATACCCAGGTCCAGCCGTCAAAGTCTTCGAAGAAGAAGAAGAAGACCAAGAAGCCTGCGCAGCCTGATGACAAGCGCACGGACCTACAAAAGCATATTGACGCACTAGAGGAATACAACCAGAAGGCCCGGACCCCAGTCACACTCCATGAGTTTCTCAACCATATCCTTGAGAACAGAGGCAATGACAATGACGAGGGAGACGACGCATCAGAGGAACCCGAGGATTACGTGGCAAGTTGTCACATGATCTCTCATTCGTCACTAAATGATGAAGAAGATCACTCAGCGTTAGAAGATGACATAGAAGAGCTGGGGGAAGAATCGGCACCAAAATCTTTGGAACCGTTCGATGAGCTGATTGACGTGCTGCTAACCAAAGCCCGTCAAAAGAGCAAAGTTGACCGAGAACGTAAAATGGCCATATTCGAAAAAGCCAGACGTCGACGTCAAGTGGAAGAAGTCGCGGTGGGGATGGATCACAAAACACCCCAACCAAACCAAATCATACCCTAAATGGGTGTCTCCCACTTTATAGTTATATATCCTGTCATGTGACAAATACATGTTCATACAGGATGAACAATGGACCGAAACGTCCCTAAACTAACAATGGACCGAAACGTCTTTAAACTACTACAAACCCCCGGCATCCCCAGGCCGACGTGGCAAAAAAACGGTACGCCCATAAGCAAGATGGGCACGAATGAAAACCCAAAAGGGCTCCGTGAGTAAAAACAGCAGGGCTACCGGCGAGTTTGTGAAAACCCGAAAGGGCGCAATCTCGTTAAAAGACACTTGCAAGGTCTTCTCGACCTTGTAAGGAGAAAATTACCTGTGTGAGATCCTTACGACTCACAAAGGTATGACACACTTAGGGATCCCCACGATTCCTAAGCAGAAATTACACTTATGAGATCCTCACGACTCGTAAGGAGAACCCTCTTATGAGACCTCACTGCTCATAAGATTCAAAAGCCTTAAGATACAGGGATCTGAACCTGTTCTTAAGCCATCACCTTTCCCAGATTGCCCTACAAGCGGTTCAATACTGATCCTTGTATACAATCCATGGGCACAAATAATCATTTCCTTGCCGAGTCTCACCAACGACGAGGAATGCTCTCATTTGATGAACAAACACTTGTAGGTCCTCTCGATTTACAAGGAGAAAACACTCTTGCAAGATCCTTACGAGTTACAAGAGAACATACACTTAAGAATCCTCACGATTCCTAAGGAGAAATCGCACCTATGAGATCCTCACGACTCGTAGGGAGAAACATCTTTATGAGACCCTTACGGCCCATGAAGTCAAAAGGCTTAGTCGACGGGATCCTAACCCTGTTTGCTAAACCACTTTTGTTCAAATCGACAGAGGCAAATGATGATTTGCTCCTGGTAATATCCCAGTGGTAGCGATGCCGATGCCAAAATCCGTAATAAATTCCAAGTCCTTTTACGGCAAATGATGATTCGCTCCTGGCAATATTCCAGTCGCAGCGATACTGATGCTAAGATTGGTATCATATCCCAAGTTCCATACTCGCGGCGAAATGTCAGCGAGCCAAAAATGCATATGAAATAGCCGAAATGGTGGGGCAACTTGCAACAAAATCAGCAAGTAAAATATATGCAAACAAAAATAGCCGAGATAATTGGGCAACTCGCAATAAAAAGCAGAGAGTAAAAAGGAAAAAACAGCTGAAATGATTGGGCACCGCGAAAAATAGCCGAAATGATTAAGCAATCGCGACTTTCGCGATACAAAAATCTGAAATGATAGAGGATCGCGAAAAAAATGTGGAAGAATGAAACTTTTGCCCTGCAGGTAAGTCCATACTAACCCCTCTACACAATCCATGGGCATAAACGAAAGGGAACCACATGTCCCAACAAACTCTGTCAAAGGGAAAAGTCAGATCTCGACAGTAATATCTGCATCCCAGAAGACCAACAACGGCGTTCCTTCTTATGCCAGCAGGGCACGGACGCGACACAACGAAATGGAGCCATGGCAAAATCCCTAGTTCTAAATCTTAACGGCAGCATCTACAGCCTAAAAATCAGCAACGGCATTCCTCCTCATTCTGCAGAGTACGGATGCGACACAACAATATGGAGCCATGGAAAAGTCCCTAGTTCCAAATCTCGACAGCAACATCCCCAGCCTAAAGATCACCACGATGTTTCTTCTCACTCCAACCGGATGCAGACGTAACGTCAACAACCGACCTCAGGGTCACGACGAAGCGGAGCCAGAGCAAAGACCCTAGCTCCAAATCTCGACTGCAGCATCTACATCCTAGAGACCCACAATGGTGTTCCTCCTCATTCCAGCAGGATACGGATGCGAAATCACCAATCGGAGCCATGGCAAAGTCCTCAGTTATAAGACTCTATAACCTAGAGTCAACCCTGACACCGCAGAAAGCGGAGAATGTCAACCCATACACCGCAGAAAGCGGAAATACGTCAGCAAATGACCCCGTCTCGGAAACACGTCAGCAAATGACCTCCGTCACGGAAATACGTCATCCAATGACCTCCGTCATGGAAATACGTCATCCAATGACTTCGTCTTGGAAACAAGTCAACCAACCTCCAGGGAAATCAGTGTCCTTGGCAAAACCTCTCGATTCAGGGAAATCAGCGTCCTTGGCGAGAACCTCGATTCACGTCGACCCGCAAGGAAATCAGTGTCTTTGCAGGAATCTTTCGGTTCGTCTCAACCCCAGGGAAATCAGTGTCCTTGGCAAGTCCTCTAGATTCAGGGAAATCATCATCCTTGGCGAGAACCTCGATTCGCGTCAACCCGCAAGGAAATCGATGTCTTTGCAGGAATCTTTCGATTCGTCTCGACCCCAGGGAAATCAGTGTCCCTGGCAAAATCTCGATTCAGGGAAATCAGTGTCCTTGGCGAGAACCTCGATTCGCGTCGACCCGCAAGAAAATCAGTGTCTTTGCAAGAATACCTCAATTCGTCTCAACCTTCAGGAAAATCAGTGTCCTTGGCAAAAACCTCGATTCAGGGAAATCAGCGTCCTTGGTAAGAACCTCGATTCGCGTCGATCCGCAAGGAAATCAGTGTCTTTGCAGGAATCTCTTGATTTGTCTCAACCCCAGGGAAATCAGTGTCCTTGGCAAAAACCTCGATTCAGGGAAATCAGCGTCCTTGGCGAGAACCTCTCGATTCGTTTCGACCCGCAAGGAAATCAGTGCTTTGCAGGAATCTCTCGGTTCGTCTCGACCTTAGGGAAATTAGTGTCCCTGCGCATGAAAAGAAAATTCTCTTGTGAGACCCTTATGATTCCCAAGAGAAAACGCACTTAGGAATTCTCACGATTCCTAAGGAGAAAATACAACTACGAGATCCTCTCGACTCGTAGGGAGAAAAGTCTTTATGAGACCCTCATGGCTCATAAAGTTGAAAAGACTTAGGCAACAGACCTGAACCTGTTTTCTAAGCCATCGCTACCCTACAAAGGGTTCGGGATGAATTGTTATCTATTATCTGCTGGCTACACTTGCTAGAGTAACATGCCAACGACACAGCAGAGAGAAGAAAGCGATAATAAAAAAAATGTGTATCTTTTATTCATGAATTCAATTGTGTACAAGATACATTATACAAAAGAATAAAAAATGAATAAAGGCATGTTACAAATTTTCGATCGATACAAAGATAGCTACTGGGAAGGAGGAGTTTTTAGCAAATCAGCAAGCCGCTCTCACGCTCCTCTCAACTCCTTTTCATGATCAGCCACCGTGGCCAACTTTGCTTCAATTCGAGTCCATTGTTGTAATTAGGATGAAAGCTTCTAAACGATTTCCTGCTGAGCAGCTTCTTGACTCTGCGTAACCTGCTCAGTGAAGTCAAGATTTTTCCTCAGCATCAGCCCGTCAGAAATACATCGTTGGAGGTTTTCAAAAATAGAGTTCAGCTGTGCAGCATTCGCTTCGACCTGGGCACGCAGTTGGACAGACTCGGTGGAAGTCGCCTCACGTTCCTTTCGCTTGAGGGTCGCCTCTTGTTCGAAATGGCGAAGGAAAAGAGAACTTTGCTCAACCCACGCAACCCACTGGGAGTTCAGAGCCACAACCTCGGGAGCAGGACACTTGAGCTCAACTTCGTGCAAGCAAGCCTCGATCTGTCTGCAGTAATTAACCCAAGATTCGACGATGCTCTTGCTATAGAAGTGCACAAGTGTGGCCAATATCGGATTAACCTCAGCAGCAAAATCTGCAGCGAATGCAGGGTCCTCCGCGTCAAGCTCCTCGATGGATTCACTCAACATACGCAGGCTGGCCACAGCGCCCTTGGAAGATGGACGTCTAGAAAAGGGCCCTGCCGACGCTAGGATGGGAGACTCGAACGGAGCCGGAGCTGATGCGATTGTTGCAAAATGAATTACGGTTAAAGGATGACTCACGAAATAAAGAAATCACACGAGCAATGGAGTCTACTATACCGGCTGCAACAGATGTCAATGTTGGGAGTACCGGAGGCGCAGCTATTCTCTCATCCCGTCCTCCAATCTGTAACGCTGCAATTAATTCAAAAAAAAGAATTAGCAACGACATGGCTGCCCATAAAAGAAAGGAGAGGATGTTGATTAAAAACTATACTCACCAACACCGGCAGGTAGAGTGACTTCCGACTGGAAGGAGAAATGCGGGTTCAGCACCTGATACAGATGATCAAAGAGGACTCCTGCAAGGTTGCGACGATACATGGTCAGTACAAGGAAGGCGGTGTTCATAGTTCAATTAAATAGATCGCGAATCCATACCTTCCAACATTTCAGAAGACATGGGAGAAGGCGAGGGAACAACAGCCGTCCTTGCGGTGACCCGAAGTGTTTCAGAAGGCACAATTTCAGCAACGAAAGCATCACTAGGTGTTGCAGCTTCTTCACTCTCCTTCAGTGGAATAGTTTCGGTTCCCGTAGCTTCATCCCCTGATTCTATAAGAGCCGTTGTAACACTTGCGATGCCTTCCGATATCGGAGAACCGCAGAGGGAAAGAGCGACGGTTTGGGCAGTCCCATACTCTCTCGATAGAGTGGCCACTTCGGGCTCCGTGATCGCCGCCATCTCACCTGCCACCTCATCGCCAGGACTTGGCCCTACAGGATATGGTATATAAGAATTTAAAGATCAAATTCTAATAAAAGACTCCGCGTTATGTTACCTTGGGGCGGCTTTTTAGTTTCTTCCCGAGCCGCACGCACAACCTGTCTATGGGCGGTAGACAGGGCGGCTGGAGCATCCTCTGAAGAAATAGCGACGGATGGGGTAATACTTGAACCTGCACCCACAGCCAAGCTGGCATTATGTTCCCTAGCCGCACGCTTCCTACGCTTCTTTTCGGTCTGAGCGGTGAGAAGCGATCTCCTCAAGGCCTCCGTCAGAGGGACATCATCGTCCGAACCAAGCACTGCCTCTGGAGCTGCTACGGCGTCCGTCATCGGCTGTTTAAGTGAAGCCTCTCGCAATACTGGCTGGGGAGCTGGGTTACAATAGCCGGATCTGGAAGCATCGCCGCATCCCCGCTCGGGATCGACACCGCACTTGGGATAGCCCACGTTAAAGTAGTCCCTACAACAATATAAAGGACGGGGTCAGAATACAAATAGAGAAAAAGGAATGAAGGCATAATGAGCCGAATCATACCAAAGCCTAAAGAAGCACGGAGCCTTTCTTCCTCTTCAAATGTTTTGGGGGAAGCAGCGAGAGCCTCTTCGGTAGAGATTCCTGTTAAAAAAGGACATTAGTAAAAGCAAGGAAGGAATAAACACGGAAAAATATAACTAAGGTATAACTGGCTGTGCGATAGTGATCAGTGCTGCCTCATCGCAAGCCAGTCGATTGGAAGCCATAAGGGCAGCTTGAAGATCGGTATCGTCTGCAGGCGCGATAAATAGACCCTCATTGGTCCCGTACTCACTCAGGCCCTCGCTATAGGGAGCATGAGGCTCCTGGCCGAATGCAACATCCGCAGAAAATAGTGACTTTTTCTTCTTCTGTGAGCGGTTGCCGGCAGCCAGCAACAGGAGCTTGCGCTTAGCGGGCAATTTTGGGCGACGAGTCCCAATCTCCGAACCCACCCCAAAATCCGGGGACACTACAGCTGCTGTTTCTGTAGGAACACAGGGTAGAGGCTTATCAGAAAAGGCGCGCGAGACCGCCTTCGTAGCAGCCTCTCTCAAGGAAGGACGAACTATGGTCCGTCGCTTCAAAGGAACGGCTGGATTACCAGCTGGGACAGCGCCCTTACGATCAAGCAATAATCGTTTTTCTTCCCTGATAACAGCACCCATCGTGTGCTGATACCACGCCACGTATACGTTCAACTCATTTGGGACGTAGCTCGGCTCACTGATAAAGAAGTTAGACCTGGTGTTGGGCCGCATGAAATGGTGTAGCGCGTTGCGGATACCTTCTTTTGTGACAACTGGCTCAGCTAGGAAGGCTTCGAGCGGGATGCCCCGATTATAGCTTGATTGTTGAGCGAAACGATGCGGGTTGTATCTCATGAACAACGCCGAATCGTTCTGCCTAAACACTAGAAAGCCCGGCCTGATCGAATATAAATGAAGAATCTCTCGAGCTTTCAAGGTAGAAGCCCCATCTTTAAAGGTGTCGCGCAGAGGCTGCACCGTTTTTGCGGATTCTTTACCGATGGTTAAGACTTTATCGGCGAAGGTCATGCCATCCCCGACCATACGCGGGCGAAGAACTAATCCCCGAGCCTCTCGCTGAGTCGGTTCGAAAGCGGAAGCATCAACTAGCTGCATAACCCGAGGAAAATTATAACTTTCGTAGAAACAGGGCCGCTTGTGGACTCCAAAAGCGCCGAGCACATGCAGCTCGAGCCATGAAGTGAAATAGTGCAGCGCGAAGTTTACGGGCTGCAACCCCGGCTGAGCGGTGTCGGCCGCCAAGCTAAGGCCATGATATAGGTGAGCCAGCCCAGCGACCCCGACGGCCATTCGCATCCCAATAGTCATTCGGTAAGATGGGTAGAAGACAGACGGCCTCATATGGCGAGGGTGCATTGGGAGCACAAATCAGCTTAGCCATAGCCCAAGGAACCCCAAAAAGAATGACTCTTCGTCGATGTCGGAAGCTGCGAACTCTGCGAAAGAGACGACCGGGGTGTCAGGGAGAAAGAAATTCCTCTGATCCGCCTCCGCTGCCGGCTGGTTGTCCAAACCAAAGCCAAAAGGATCGTCGAGTTTAGCGAATTTCGCGGCTTCCTTCGACAGGACTTCTGAGCGAAGAAAACGGGCAATGAAATATGCGAAGTTAACCCCGTGGCTTCCGGATTCGAGAAATAGACTTTCACAAATATTCAACACATTAATCAGACCTGGGCATTGATGTTGAATGGCATTCTCCGGGGTAAGGCACATCACCACTGACTTGGCGGCAAAGATGTACTCGTCAGGAGGAAGTAGCTCCTCGTAATGCTCTCCCCTGACAAGCAAGCGGGAGATCTCCGCGAATTCCTCCAAAGAGATTGAGATTTCCCGATCTGATAGAAGAAAGGTATGAGTCGAAACGTTCCATTGTTCCAGGAAATCTTTGACCCACCATACAGGGGGCGTAGAATACTGGAAGAGAGACGCATAAATCGCGGGGTACAACCCGAGTTACAGCAGTTGCAATTTCTTGGCCGACAAAATATACCGGGCCCACTGCAAGTACCCGGCTGGATGGCGAGGAGCCAAGCCAATCATATACGTCTGTCCCCAATGGCGCGACTCGCCTTGACATATACGCCGCCCTAGAGTATCTAAAGTCATTGGCGGCTGTACGGGTATCGCGGCCATAGAGGGCTGAAGGCAACCCTCCGAAGTCCAATTAACCTCCTCTACGGCATAGTTCACTGAGGGTGAGTTGGCGTAGGAGATCGCTGAAATGGGTTCCGAAGGCACCGCATAAGAAAAGCTGCGTCAACCTCGGATGATTTGATTTTACCACGCCTTCCATAAATGAAGATTCTTTTGCTCCGGGTCGTGATCTTTGATCAACGCGAAGACTTCCCTATCCACAGACGCTTCAGGGAATCCGCTTTCCGAACGAACAAACGGGAAAGAAGTGTCGAAAGACATAGTACTTGCGCGAAGAAGAACAAGAATTAGCTGTCAAGGCTACAATTCAAATTCTGACACTTGGTACTTAAAATTTATACCACACTGCAATGCAGTGGAAAGGGACCAAAGGGGACCCATCAAATCAAGGTGACGGCTCATCATTGATGAGACAGTCACTCATTAAATAGGAAATCCTAAAAAGATTCTCATTTGATGAGAGGCCCCTCGGGCCGATGAGTAAAACTCCCTTGAGAGCAGCGCTCTGCAAAAGAGTGACATCTGTCAACTCTAATGATGAAGAGAATAAAAATTCCCCCAAAAAAAATTCTGAAGAGCTATGCTCTGTGAAGATGATGGAGTAGCCCATAAAAACCCCTAGAAAGCAAAGCTTTACTAATTTAAAAACTCCAAGATCTTCAAGATCTATGAACAAACTCTAAGAGTTCTTCATGGAAGATTAACAGATCTATGATCTGAGAAGAACAAGGCTCTGTTAATGGGTAAAACCCTAAAATATTTTTTTAGATCTATGATCTGAGAAGAGCAAAGCTTTATTAATGGGTGAAACCCTAGATTATGAAAAAATTCCTTCAAAGATTTGATCTTTACCTAAAAAATTTCGACAGGGTTCTGACTCTAAGAGAGTTCTTAAGACAGAGAGCTTAGCTCTGAAAAGAGAATAAAATTCTCAGAAAACAGGAAAGCAAGAAGATGAACAGTGGTCATCTCAAAGGGCCAAAGGCCCTATTTATAGGCAGGGGAAGTCGATCCAACTTCCAGGTTGATCTAACGGTGGAAAGACTGCCACTGCTGCACTCACGTGTAGTCCACGTGAGCGCAACGATGAGGGGGCATTTGTTTCCCCCAATCAGAGCAAAGCTCTGTTCAAAGTTTGAAATTTAAACTGAGGCAGCGCCTTACGTGCAAAGCACGAGAGCGCTAGCGCCAAGAGCGTCAGCGCTAAGAGTCAAAGACTCTGAGGCAGCGCCTCACGTGCAAAACAGGGGAGCGCTGGCGCCATGAGCGCCAGCACTAAGAGTCAAAGACTCCGAGACAGCGCTTCACGTGCAAAGCACGAGAGGCGCCGGCGCCAGGAGCGCCGGCGCTAAGAGTCAAAGACTCTGAGGCAGCGCCTCACGTGCAAAGCACGAGAGCGCCAAACGCTAGAACTAAATGTTCTCCACCCTTGGATCAAGATCCAACGAATGGTTGATTCTCCATTGAAATTATTTTGATATTACAATTACTGAAAGATTGAGACAGTTGGTGGGTTTAGAAGGGAATTTGGATAGAGATAGTGAAATAAAGATAGGGAAAATCAGAGTGAAAAGGGCAGGGTTTTTTAGGGAAAGGAAGGCGTGTTCCGAGAACCCGCCCTCATCTTTGCTCACAGAACGCTTCTGTTTTTTCCATATTGTGTTGTCAAAACTTACTTTTAAAAATTATGTGTTGTCATATCATTTTGCAAAGAAGAGGGCGGCTTCTTAGAACGCGCCCCGTTCAATAATTTTATGCCAGCGGGTTCCAAGAACCTGCCCTCATCTCTTCTGTTTTTTCCTATCGTGTGTTGTCAAATATTTTATTTTTTTCTTAACATATATTGTGTTGTCAAATCTTACTGAGAATAATTATGTGTTGTCATATCATTTTGCAAAGAAGAATGTGGGTTCTTAGAACGCACCCCTTCAATAATTTTATGTCAGCGGGTTCCAAGAATTCGCCCTCATCTTTTCTGTTTTTTCCTGTCGTGTGTTGTCAAATCTTTTGTTTTTTTCTCAACATATATTGTGTTGTCAAATCTTACTGATAATAATTATGTGTTGTCATATCATACTTTTGTGTTTTTAAAGTAATTTGTTGTTAACATTTATTCTCTGATTCCAAGCTAATTTGCAAAGAAGAGGGCGGGTTCTTAGAATACGTCCCCTTCAATAATTTTATGACAGCGGGTTCCTAAAACCCGCCCTTTAAATTAAAATTAAGGAATGTAAATAGCTCGTGACTCCCGTGACTCTGACCCATTGTATTGTCAAATCGGGAATAGCGGGTTACAAGAACCCGCCCTCACATTTAAAAATGAGAGGGCAGGTTTTTCAAACACGCCCTCCTTAATATTTTAAATAATTTTAATTAATCCAAGACAAACCCGTGACCCTTTTACCACCAAACACCTACAAAAACAGCTCTCTCTCTCTCTCCCCCCTCCCATTTGCTCTCCATTCCACTCCAATTTGCATCTGCACTCTCCTCCCATTTGCTCTCCATTCTGCTCCGATTTGCATCTGCACCTCCTACAAAATCTCATCATACTCCAATTTGCATGTGCACCTCCTAAAAAATCCCATCTGCACCCCTTCAAATGCATGTAAATTTATTTTAACGTTTATTTATTTTTCAATGAATATAATCATTATATAAGTTAACGCTTTTTTTTATTGTTGACTTGATATTGTTTGATGCAGATAATGGCAAGTTCAAGTTTATTTGTTGTATGTAAATACGATGGCCAGATTGTCACAAATGCACAAGGTCCCGAGTATATGGGCGGGTGCGTAAGAATTATGTGATTAGAACCATCAACGACTTATAATGAAATCGAGAATAAAGTGTTTAAAATCACGAAATACGATCCCCGTGAAATTAAGCTTAAGCTAAGTTGTATATGACCTATGTTTAGTGGAAATGCATTGGTTGAAATTATAGACAATGGATCAATATCTTCGATGATGGATTTCGGTCTGGCAAACACCCAGCAATCATTTGAACTTTTAGTTCAGAAAGAACAATTGGAAGTATCAGATGTCGCTCCAACGGGTAATTTTGATGGTAATGCTGGAGATAGTTCCTGGGGGTACGGTCCCATGGTTAACGATGATACCGTTAGTCTCAGTGGATACGACTATACACAACATTATTCAAACCTTCAAACTCAAGGGTAAATATTTTATAAATCCACTTTTTGTAATACCAAAATACTAATATATTTTATATATTAAATACAGATTTTTCCAATCGACTGTTGCAGTTGCATGCACCCCTGAAGAACAACAAGGATTACCATATATAACCTTCCAAAGGTAAATAAATCTGAAACAAGTGGTGATTATGTTTATATTCTTCGTAATACGAAAATATCAAGGAAATATATAAGAACAATTTATATACTAAACGCAGATTTTCCCATACCTCCGCATCATTCCAACACGATCCAAATAGCGCATTCCAAGCATGTCCGTCCACATCTTTCCGGTCTTTTCACCCCGAACATCCACATTACACCGACCTCAACTATCATATATTGCACCCGAGCCTTATGTTGCTATGAGTGATATTGATATATGTGGCAGTGATGATGATGAAACTGGTGAAGGTCATCAAGGGGAGGATAGCGTGGAATATGCCGCTGGATTGAATGAAATAGCATTGATTGATGATATGGCTGTGAATAATGATTTTGTCGAACTAGAAGATCCCGGTCTCGATCCGCTGAAAGATGATAGTTGGGTAGACTTAGTCGTGGCAGAAGTAAATACTGAACTCTATTTGAAAGCGACCGTAGCAAGCGAAAATTGCATCACTGTTGGAGATATGTTTCAGGAAAAAGGAGATCTTATTTGTAAGCTGAAGTTGTGGGCTATTCATAAAAACGTTATATTTAAAACCGAAGAGTCAAATAAGACGTACTATACCGTAGTATGTACGAAAGCTCCTCAATGTATGTGGAGATTGCATGCATGTTGTTCCAAAAGTGCTAAAGCTTGGAAGGTCACGAAATACATGCAAGAACATACTTGTATCAATTCTATTATGTTAAAAAATCACAGGAATTGCACTTCATCTTACATTTGCTCACTAATCATGCCACTAATCCGTACAGATGTGACGATGACTCCCCGAGAGATACGACTCTACGTCAGCGGAGAGCACAAAATTCAGATTTCGTATGTGAAGGCATGGGATGCTCGTAGAAAGGTTTTATGCAAGATATTTGGGGATTGGGAAAGCTCGTACAACTCATTAGTCCTTTTTATGGAAGCCATGAAAGCATCAAATCCGGGGTCCGTATACCGGTTAAAAACCACAGAAACAGATGTCGATGGCTGTGTCAGGTTTCAAAGAATTTTCTGGTGCTTTACTCCTTGTGCGGCTGATTTCACACACTGTCGGCCGGTATTGTGCATAGATGAGACGTATTTATATGGTAAGTACAGAGATTGCATGTTAATTGCTACAGGTGTTGATGCTAATAATGGTATATTTCCGTTGGGATTTTCTATTGTCGATGGTGAAAATACACCATCCTGGTCATGGTTTTTCCGTCAACTCAAAAGTATCCAATCTGTTATTGATAAAACAGATTTATGCATCATATCTGATAGACATATAGGAATACTAGCTGCAATGAGAGCTGTATTTCCGATGACCCCACATGGGTTTTGCCTGCGGCACTTCAAGCAAAATTTTGATAAAAAATTTAAAAATTCAGATCTACATAAGCTTATGTACAAAGCCGGTGAAGCGTCTGACCCTAATGTTCATGACATGTACATGACGAAAATTGAAGAGATGAGTCAAGCCGCGAAAGCGTGGTTAGATGAGTATCCAGTACGCATGTGGTCACAAGCACATGATAATGGATGCATATATCTACTAATGACCACTAATATGTCTGAAAGCTTCAACGGGGTCCTTAAAGGTGTTAGAGGCTTACCGATACAGAGGTTGATTGTTCGAACATTTTTCAGAGTGAATACTTACTTTGTGCAAAGAAGGGAAAAGTCCTTGGCGATGGAGACTCCACTCACCGCGTATTACGAAGATATATTCCGGAAAAGAGAGCGCAGAGCACAATACTACAGATCTGAAAGGTTTGACACAGTGGAGTTTCAAGTTACGGGGAGTAATGGGAATCAATATATCGTAAATTTTAGAGATGAAGGGCTCTCTTCGTGCACATGCGGTGTTTTTCAGCAACAACATTTACCTTGTGCCCACGCAATTGCTGCTGTGAGCAGCATGCATAACTCACATTACAATTTTGCTTCCCGTTACTATACAGTTTTCAATTATCAAGGCGCATACGATCCAAAATTTTATCCTATACCAGACAGTCGCTATTGGCACTATTATACTGCGAACAGACATACACCGACTGTATTACCGGCAGACAAAAATATAGGACCCAGAAGACCTAAAGTGCATCGAGATCGAATGACAATGGATGCTGATCCTCAGCAAAGGCACGGCAGATGTAGCCTGTGCAAACAACCAGGTCATTATAAGACCAGATGTCCAGAACAGTCAACAGGGGCGGAACCTTCAAGATCGTGACAAGTGCACCAGAAGAAAATCGGTTAGCGCTTGTAAAGAAACTTATACAATTTACCTTTTATAAACAGTTATGATTTTTTTGTATTATAAATTTGACTTATTCATTTTGTTATTGGAGTGTATACAAGATTTATATTTATAATAATTCTATATGCACTGTAATAACAATTGTCCGGAACAAAACAACAATAATATTATTTATTAATTTTTTTAAACGATATTTATTAAATTATGTTTTTTATTTAATTCTTTTTATTAATAAGGGTGGGTTCCTAGAACCAAGGAGAGGGTGGGTTCTAGGAACCCCCTCTATAAGAGAGGGCGGGTTCTAGGAACCCACCCTCTCATATACAGGGTGGGGGGCAGGTTCCTAAACCCGCCCTCTCCTTTATAAAGGAGAGGATGGGTTCTAAGTAAGAACCCGCTCTCTGCTTGTGGGTGGGGGCGTGGGGTGTGAAACCGTCCTAATTTGGTAAATAAAAAATAAATGATTTTATTTTAATAATTTTAATATTATTATATCCTATTTCAGAAAAAAAAACCTACTAATCATATGATCTTTTCCCTTCTTCTTTTGTTCGATACTGAAGCGGTTTAGATTCGAATCAGATGTGCTAATAATAATTTTCTTAGGGTTTTGTTGGCTAGGATTAAATATCGGATTTGTAGTTTCGATCAAATTAGAACAACTGAGGACCTGCGATTTGATTATTATTTAGATCCGTCGTTAAAAAATTTCTTAAGTTAGCGACTTAAATCAGAACAAGTAGAGTTTGGTTTTTTTTTTTAGTCTACAGATTATTAGTTTGGTAATTAATGGCAGTGTCTAATAATTAATTGTTCATGAGGTTAAAGGATTTATTGCTGCTGATGATGATGATTGAGATTATCACTCCCTTTCACCTTTATAAATGGTAATCAATTTTAAATGTGGAACTATAAACTTAAGTTCATTTAATCTTAGCTGCTGATTGTTCCTTGTAGGAATATTCAATTATTTTTAAAGTGTATTTATTACCTCGAACCCGCATAGTTATAGTGAAACTCTCTTGCATCAGGCATGTGTACTTAGGCTGTTTCTCATGTTTGCATCTTTTGAATCAGTGATATCCAATTAAAGTATCTAAAATTTGCAGTTTCAGTGGATTTTTGTATTTCAGTACATTGCTAATAACTTAGATACTATGATATTCATGATAATGCTACTATATTAATTGTTTATCTATAGTTAGGCTACTTCTAATAGTGTTAGTAGATTGATTGATTTCATGAGCACATGCTTAAACTTGTTATCCGTTATGATGCCAGTACATACTTGTAATCGAATTAGTACCCAATAGAAACGGATTCATGATACTGCTTGACTTGGCTTGATTTGACTCGATTTACATGACTCGGTTTATTGACATTAATTAAAGACTATATTGTTATTTGACGTGAAATATGAAACCTGGACATCTGTATTCTGGTCAATAGAATTATCTGCATTATGGTCCAAAAAGATGACATCTGCATTATGGTCCGTGAAAGACATCAGAATTATGGTCAAGTGAGACATCCGTTTTATGGTCAAACGGACATCTGTATTATGGTCACAAGGACATCTGGACATGAACACGCATGTATTTGACTTATGACATACCTTATCCGTCTTGAATATGATACGAGGAATGATTATATTGATTGGTTTCAAATATCTATAGGATAGATAACTTAGCAACATGGACCCATAGGATACATATGACAGGATTGCTTGTTTATCTTTGCCATGATATATTATTTTGTTTTATTAATTCTATTGCTTGCTCACCTGCCATTGATTCATGAATAATGATATGTTGTATTCCAGTCCGACTATATTTATTAGATTGTTATCTATGATGCACTGACGTCTGAGTTTTGCATGGCCCAGATATTTTGATCTTAGCACAGGAGGATCGTGAGTAATTCGAGAACCTTGCAGATCAGTGAGGAGCATTCCATTGATCTAATTATTATTTATGGTTTATGTTGCTTTTCTAGTATTGCACCATTGTTGGATTTTAATAAGGGACGGGATTTGGAGATTGTTTCTTATTCTCTTAGATATTATTTCTTATTCTCTTGGATCTTGAGATTGGATTCTTATCTATTGTTTCCGCTATTGACCCTTGACTATAGATTATTGTTAGTGTTTATTGTGGCAAATTAGACATCTGATAGATAGATAGATTATTATATTGTTAATGATTCCTGATTTGCAGTCTTAATTTGATTATGGAAGGATATTTTCTTACTGTAGGAAGTATGGTTGGGTTTATTACGTTCCCGTATTTGTGTGTATTGGTAAGCGGGGCGTGACAGCAAGACTTCCCCAGTCAAATGAATATTGACCGTATTTGGCAATTTTTCATCACATCATGTACGGAATCTCTCTCGTACGATGTCATCAAACAAACATAGTACGGATCTATAGTCGCGTACTCCAACATATCTCTTATAGTAGGGATATCTAGTCGCGTACAATACATAACAATAATCTCATATATATATATATATATATATATATATATATATATATATATATATATATATATATATATATATATATATATATATATAGCCTAATAGCTATGAAATAGAGACTAAGTATATAACTATCTACTAAGTATATGAATATACGCATATGGGTATTCTAGCATGTAACAACTCCAATTTCAGTGTACATAAAATTGTTTAAAAGTTAATTTACAATTGGGGTATTTATAATTCCTGTGAATGCTATAAGAATTTGTTTTGCTTTAAAACAATAAGAAGGAGCTTGTATCTCATTGGTAAGACCTTGCACTACTGAGACATAGCACCCGAGTTCAAGTCCCATCAGCCATATTATCCTTTTGTTTTATTTCTTTTAGTCTTTTTAGAAGCCCAAGAGTCTACACGTGCATTACACGTAAACTGAAGAGTTACGGTTTAAATAAACATGTGCGCTGAAGAAGCCAAAGCGACACGGCACGTGGCAACAAGACCTGGCCCCCTCCGACGGTACAAAACCGATGAGATGCTCATTCTTACCGGTACCGCCGGTCGAACCGTGGGTAAAGCCCCCCAAACTTTAACCCTTGCAACCCCTCGCCTACCCCACTAACCCCATATTGCTTTTTTACTCTGAATTTATCCAGAGTGCAATAAAATACCATTTTAATCAAATTTTAATGCATATTTTAAATGAAATTTTTAACACACCAAACCCTAATTTCTCCTATAAATACTACACCTCATTTTACCCCTCCTCACTCACAATTCCTTACCAAAACTCTCAAAAACATTCAAGTCCCAATAGTGTTCAAATGGAGTTAGCGAAGGGCGAACCTCCAACGAAGTTCCGGTGACGATACAAGGAGTTTCCGGTGACGAAACGACGCCCCGACGCCTTCCGTAGTTCTCTCTCTCTCCCCTCTAGTTCTAAAACCAGTAAGTCCTTTCTTTCCATCTTATCTCAAATTCCAAAACTTTCAAAACATAAAACCCGACGGAAGGGGAGTTAATCCGACTTTCGATTCGGTCTTTCTTCAAAACTCAACTTTTCTTAATCCAGAACATACCATGCTCTCACATATTGTTTAGCAAATATTAATAAATCTATTAAAACAAGTTTCACCTTAAAAGAATTATTTTTGTAACTTTTATTGCACTTTTACAGAAAAATACCATGTATTTTAGTTTCGACATATAACTTTATTCTTTGCTATACTTTTAAATAACTCACGAGGTAATGACCTAGCTCACCACAACACACATCACAACACACATCTTTGATATAGCACGATGAATTTTGGGACAATAGAATACGGGAATATACGACTTTACAAATAAATATCCTAAACTTACAAAACCGTTTTCTATAAAAAAAAAAGTGTATTAAGCATTTCCATGCAATTGTGCCTCTACAACCCATTTCTGGAGACCTCGATCGGGATGGTGCGGATTATCGCACATTCTCCGGCCTAGTAGAGCGAGATACAAACCTCCGCAAGGAGTATTCGATCTTGATGGAATTTTTATATATTTTTCTTTAGAAAATGAGATTTCTACAAGAAAATAAATAAATTATTTTCATTAAATATATATAAATCTATTATCAAAATACCTATTTTAATTATATAAATATTTCAAGTTTTATAAATCAAAGGAATTACTATTATATGAAAATATCATCCAAATACCACAAAATTACAATATTTCAATAAACTACCATATACTATGAAATTAGGTTCTACTCACTAGAAATTTCCCAACTATAAAATATACATCTTTGAAAACCCTAAATACGATAATTAAATGCCTGAGTTGTATTTTGAAAATTATATCAAACTATTTTTACATAAAAAACCCTCAAATTATACTAAATTACAATAAGGACGCTAGTAAACATAGATTTAACCGGGAACGGTCTCTTGAGCCTCGGGGAGCCGGAGATATGGGTGCTTGCCTATTTAAGGTAGACAATCTAACAAACGGTGTTATCAACACGATAATTATCTTGGAAAAAGACACAAATCCTGTCGTCCATGTCACGCCCTACTTCCCGGTATACGGCGCAGGGGACGCGACCGGTCCGCTACGTATTTACTGTGAAGTAAATACGCTAAGCGTATCTAAGCAATATAAAAATAAGGCATAAGAGACAAGATATAATAAAAAACAACAATTTTATTTATTCACATCTTTCTGTACCATACATGGAAAGTAAATACACTAAAATAAAGTAATGCCTAAACAATGGCATAACAGAAATGAAAAGTACTGAATGGAAAGTGTACAATGACTAGAGCTCGGGGTCTTCACTGAATTGGTCCAAGTCTTCTGCAGTGGGCTCGATCTTAGGAATGTCCAGATCACCTGACGACATTCAAAGAAGAAAGAAAGAGAATGTCGTCAGCGAACAGATCGCTCGGTAAGTCCCAAAGAGAAGGGAGAAATAGAATAGACAGAATAAGAAGATAGCTTTTAAAGTTGTATTATATTGTTATAATGTTGTGTTAACGCTGTTGTTTGTAGCTTGGTACAGAAGAATGCCAGTGCATACGAGAGGGGTCTCAGTATGCTAGAGACCAGGCAAACGGAATATAGAGTACAAGGCTTCGTTATACAACCCGGAACAACGGCAATTGAATACGGTTAGGTGTTTTAAATCTTGTAGTCTCGTGCCACTTTTAGCACCTTCCGTACCAGTCTACCTCTTTAACCCCGTAGTGTTTTGATTGTATTGTATTGTATTGTAACTTGTATTGATTGTATATTTGGATGACTGACCAAAACCATGATATCTGTAAACGGATGTAACCGTAGAATCATGTAAATGGAATAAATGGAGAAGCATGTAAATGGAATGTATATCCATGGTTTGGTTCAGTTAAGTTGTATAGATTGATAACTGGATTCATGGATTCATGTTGAACTGTAATATTGTATATTGTAATTTGTAGATTGTAGATTGTACTTGAATCATATTCAAATCAGGTTATAATGAGACTCAAACCGAGTCAGACAATTAGAAAAGTAAATTGAAGTCGTGATTGTTTTGATATTATCGGTAACCGCTGCACATGGGCGGCAGAATTTGTGTCTTTTTTCAAAGACGATTACCGTATTGATAACACCGTTTTTAAGTTGTCTACCTTAGATAGACAAGCACCCACTTCTCCGGCTCCCTGAGGCTCAAGAGATTAGTCCCGCTTAAACCTATATTTACTAGGGTCCTTAGGGTAATTTAGAGAATTTGAGGGGGGTTTTATGTAAAAATACTTTTCAAAATACACCCCAAGTATTTATTAATCATCTTTAGAGTTGTAATGAATGTAGATTTTATATTGTGATATTTTTAGTGAAAATATCCTAATTCCATAATAAATGGTATTTATTTGTAATATTGATTATATGGAATTCATGGTATTTTAGTGTAAACTGATTCTTGTGGCATTTGTAGAAAAAAATAGAATATTTATAATAATTCAAATTAGATATTTTTGAATTACATATACATATATTTATATGAAAATAAATTTAAATATATTTATTATATTCTAGAAATCTCGTTTTTCTTAAGATGCCGTATTTAAATCTTTCGAGACCGAATGCTCCTTACGGAGGTCTGAATCTCGCACTACTAAGCCCGAGGATGTGCGATAATCCGCACCATCCCGAACGAGTTCCCCAAAATGGGTTGTAGCGGCGCTTTGCAAAGATTGTATAAATACTAATCATTAGAAAACGGTTTTATTAAGTAAATGGTATTTAAATGAAAAATATCGTTTTCCCGTATTCTAAATTCCTGAGGGTATCGTGCTATATTGCATATGAGTGTGTGAGGAGGTAGGTCGTTACCTCGTGATCTACTTAAAGGTATAGCATGTTTTGTGATATTGAATGTAGAATCGAAACTATGTGGTATTTAAATGAAAATACGGTAAAATGAAATAGCCATTATTTTATGATATGAAACTTGATCAATTTGGTTGATTAGTGTTTAATAGTCAACATGAGAGAGTTTAAGCGTAACTGTATTAACGAGAAATGAATTTTTATAAAGAAACCGAATCGGAAATCGGATTGGTTCCGATTCCGTCGGGTTTTGTAAATCCGTATTTTAGAAAAGAAAAGAGAGATAGAATTTGGGGACTTACAGGTTTCGATCAAAGATAAGAGGAAGGTGGATCGGGAGGAGTCGCCGGTGCGTCGTTTCGTCTCCGGGAGTTCCTACGGTCGTTGCCGGAAATTCCGCCGAAGAATTCGCCGGAGCTTCGCCTTTTGTTCAATTCGATTGCACACAAGAGTTCTTGAGAATTTTAGAGAGTTGGCTCAGAGTTTGGGGTGAGAGGGTAAAGGGTAGAGGTGATATTTATAGGGTTAGGCTAGGGTTAGGATAGGTGATGGTTAAAATGAAAAATGTGATAAAATGTATTAAAAATGTATTAAAAGTGGAGTAATTGGGGTTTTAAAAGAGCTCTGAAAATGGTCTGAGGCTAAAATTTTGCAGGTGCATAGGGAATATGAAAAAACACAATTTTCATGCTGGGGTCGTCGCCGGAATCGGCCGACTCAGGGGTGACTCGGCCGTGACTCGGTCGGAGGACTGAGTCGGCCGAGTTCCGGCCGAGTCCGGCGACCGTAATCCCCCCGACGGTTCATCTATCCTCTGGTAATGTTACATTTTTGGGTGTAGTGGGGTTTTTGTGAGATATGCACGTGTAAACCCTTGGTATTCTAAAGGTTTTTAAAAAAATCAATATTAAAAATAATGTGGGGTATGGGATTTGAACTCTGGTGGCTTGGTTCAACAGTGCAAGGTATTACCAATGAGCTACAAGCTCCTTCTTACAATTATGGAGCTAATTAATTACTTAAAATAATAACAGTAAATGTAAATACCCAAGTATACATTAATTTTTAAGCAAATTTTGTACACTAAAAATAGAATTTTTGCATTCTTTTAACTTATAATTAAAAAGCAAAATAACTACTTATGTCTTGTGCTCAGGCTAAAATACCCCTTTATGGATTTTGAAAAAAATATTTGAAAAAAAATTGTATAGCAAAATTAGGGTTGTTACAGTCCATCTGCAGCAGTTACCGATAACATCAAAACTAATTCAGGATTTCAAGTTCTTTTTAAAGTGTTCGATTCAGACCGAGTCTCAATCTAATCAATCTGATTTGAATATAATTCAAGTATAACTTACAATACAATAATTCAATATGAATTCGTCTGTACAATCTATTTCAATATACAACTTGATCGAACCGAACTATGGATATACATCCATCTACATGATTCTCCAGTTACATCCATTACTGATATCATGGTTCTGGCAAATCATCCATATACAATTTACAATACAAGATAATACAATACAATCAATACAAACAATACAATCAAAACATCGCGGGGTTTATAAGGGATAGATTGGTACGGAGGTGTTAAAAGTGGCACAAGACTGTAACCATAATACACCTAACCTGAATATCCATTGCCGTTGTACCGTGGCTGAATGGTTTCTTATGCTCCGTATACCTTAGTCTCCGGAATAGTGGGACTCCTCTCGTATACACTGGTATTTTCTGTACCAAACTACAAACAACAGCGTTAACAATATAACACAACTTTAAAAGTTATATTTTCTTTCTGTCTATTCTGTCTCTACTTACCTTTGGGACTTACCAAGCAATTGTTCGCGGACGACGTTCCTTTTCTTCTTTCTTTGGAATGTTGTCAGATGGATCGGACCTTCTGGAGACAGAACCCACCAGCGAGGACTTGGATCAGATAGCCTTCGACCCAGAGATCTAGTTTACTTGTATATATTTTCATTTCTGTTATGTCATTGTTTAGGCATTGCTTTCATTCCATATATTTACTTTTCATTGTATTGTAAAAAGAATGTTAATAAATAAAGTTGATGTGCATTTACATCTTGTCTCTTGTGTACATTTTACTTTATATTGCTTAGATACACTTAGCGTGTTTACTTCTGAGTAAATGCGTTGCGGACCCGTCGTGCCCTCTGCCCGTACACCGGGAAGCGGGGCGTGACAGGTTTTGTTGGTGGCCCATGCAGGTCAGCTCTATATGGATATGCGGGTTAATTCTGCATGAAGTCCTAAGTAATATATAACATAAGAACCAGCAACTGAAAACATTCTTTACAATTCATATTCCTTGAATCTTCCAATTCCATATATTTTGAATCTGTCCTAACCCAAATTTTTCTTTCAAGGTTATGGATTCCCCAAACAACACCAGCATAAATGTCAACAACACTCCCCCACCTTTACCGCTTACACCTGTCGTCGCTGCTCCGATCAACGAGCAGACGGTCTTGTTTGAGGCGATCCGCAGCCTTCTGGAAGGACAGCAGTAGTAGACTGGTATCTTAATGAACCGTCCAGAGGTGGAAGCACCAGGGGTAAAGCAATTCCGAGCTTTACATCCCAAGCAATTTCCGAGAAAGAGAGCCCTCTAGAAGCTGAGGAATGGGCTCAAGGTATTTAAGTTGACCTGGCGGTAGCACAAGTGCCAGAGGTCGCTTGGGTTCAAAGCTACAGCTCACTGACAATGCACGGGTCTGGTGGAAGGCGGAAGAAAGCCGTCTCATCTAGCTGATCGAATAGAGGACTTTCCGCGATATGTTGGATGCAAAGTACTTTCCCGAGACTGCCAGATTCGACATAGAACAGTAGTTCATCCACCTACAAGAGGGTTCAATGTGAACCAAATCCGTGGATAAGTATGATGCTGAGTTTACCATGCTTAGTCGGTAAGATACGTCTCAATATTTTGATTTTAGAATAACATATATTACACAGCTAACACAATACCTTAACAGATTCGCGGCACACTTGATACCGACGGATGAGATCAGAGCCCAACGATTTCAATAGGGGTTAGATCCGGAGATCCAAGCTGCGTTATCTACAGGGGATTTCCCGACTCATGAATTGGCTCTGAAAGCAGCCCGTCGATATGAGGCGGTGGTAAAGATGAGGGGCAAATCTCAATCTTCCGGAGTTAGGCACCCTACCAATCAGATGGCAGGAGGAGACTCATCAAGGCCACCGTGTCCAGGAGACCGGGAGTACCGAACAACCGGCCCAGCCCATTCTTTTGTACCTACTACAGAAGGGATGGACATTTGGCGAAAGACTGCCGGCGTGCAAATCGCCTTTGCTTAGTCTGCGGCACAACTACTCATGATATCGGGTCTTGTCCTCGGAGACATATCCAAAATGCTGCACCCGGACCGGCAATCACTTACCAGTAGCGCCCAGCCATCCAGGCACCTGCTCCACGACTTGCACTACCTGCTCCACCTCCTCATGGACCGACTTCACCTCCTCCTCGTCACTTCCATCAAGCTCAACGGAACGTATTTCAAGGACAAAGGAATGGACAGAGGAATGATCCTCCAGCAATGAAGAATGTGCCGAGGCGACAGGCTTTCACAATGACTGTGGAAGAGGCTGAAGCCACCGGCCAAGTCATTACCGGTAACACTTCCCCATCAAGCCTTATTTTCCATCTATACATACCTATATATATTTTCCCTTATACCTAAAACATATCCCACATAACTTAGGTGCATTCTTAGTAGCCTCACTTCCTGCACTCGCACTCTTCGATACTGGAGCATCTCATTACTTTATGTCGCAATAGTTCGTCCGAACTCATGCAATTCCAGTCATATCTCTTGTATCCAACCATGTCTCCATGTCCCCCCTCTCCATGACATTTTAAAAATAAAGAATAATTTTAAAATCAAAATACAATAAAAAGAATAACACCTAGTTAACTTGTCATGGCACACTAAATATGAGTTTAAAAGTAAATCTATCAATTAACACTAAAATCCCATATCCTTTCATAATACAAATATTTATTATGCAAAATATCTCGAAATATCAAATTCCAAAAGAAAATGAAGATATATAATTATACCAATCTATAAAAACCCAAATCCATACTGGTTATCATATCCGTAAAACCCATAATATTATTATTTAAATTAAAAAATAATATTTATACTTTTCAAAATGTTACAATCATGAATTTCTCATGTAGATATATGTTTGGTGATATCCAGTTATCGAGGAAGGGGGAGAAACCGATACGGATATTATGAATTTCTTATGTAGATAAATGTTTGGTGCGATCCGGTAATCGAGGAAGGAGGGAAAGACCGATTCGGATGAACTGGTGTGATATATGTTTAGTGTAATCCGATAATCGAGGAAAGGAAGAGTGACCGATTCGGATACACCGTTGTGATATGATGAGATTCTGATTAGTGATGATTGACACGGAATTCGTGATGATTTTAAAGATGGTATTGATTTCATTATGCTCGCTTTTATTCACCCTTCTTATTATATAGTATATATAAATCTTGTGATGTTATTCTATTCGCTGAGTTGTCAATCACTCCCGTTATGCCTTAGCGTTTTGCAGGACGGACCGTTTGGACAGTTAGCGGCGTCATTGACATATCTATCTTTCGGGGGCTTGCTTGCTTTTGCTAGGTGGGTTACGATGTGTAGGGTAACCATCTTGGATGTATATTCTTTTATTTCCATTATCGCTCCATCTACCACTTTTATTATTATTTGACTTAGATCGAGCCAAGGCTGAAGTATATTATTTTGGGTCGAACTCGGGTAGAGTCGACAATGAGTTTACTTATGCAGTTACTTATATTTGCTTGTGATTCTTCTCATGAGGTGTCTGCAGAGTGTTTTTCGTCATCCAATTGAGATAGGAATATGTGCGCTTGTCAGGCGTATACAGATTCCCCCTGCCTGAAGCAGCCTGGGGTTTATTGATTGTGAGAATCCGAATCTCCGGCAGTCACGGACTAATCTTCCGTTAATTACCCCCCGTTCTTGGGAGCGAGTGAATCTCTGATTAACAATTCAAACAGATCAAGCGAACCCAATATGCATTACGTGCATGTTGTGTTTTGAAGGTACTTTGGACGTATCGGGGGCCTCACAGACTTTACGGGGGTCCTGCTACCCAGATAACGGACTGGGGGTCAGGAGGGCTAGCAGCCCCCTTACGGGGTGCGGGTATCGCCCCGTTGGAATTTTTTTCCTAAAAGGATAAGTATTTTAAGTGTGGAACGTGTGTGTTTGTTAAAAACAACAACGGATGGACATGTTCATTTCATTTTTTATTCCATTTATGGCAAAAAGTATTTATTTATTCAAAAGAAACATTTTTTATTTTTATTTTTATTTTATTTTTATATATTTTTTGGAAAAGTGTGTGAAAACAAGGAGTGCAGAGCATCCTCAGGATGCGTGAAAGGACACAAGGGCGCTGGTGCAAGCGGCCACATGTATAGCACGCAACCGCTGGACGCCAGCGAGCCACGTGGCCGCTGGGCGCCAACGAATCACGTGTATCGGGTCATGTGAGCGGCACGTGGGCGCTGGGCGCCAGCAGATCAAGTGCACGGCACGTGACCACCGAGCATAGCGGGACACGTGCGCGGCACATGCCCGCTGGAAACACTGGCGGAAGAAGAGCCTTAGCCCCTTAGCTGGGAGTTGACTCCCGAGAGATTTTGGAGTTAAACTCCTAAAATAAATAGAAGGTTTTTTTTTTACTTGGAGTTAAACTCTCAAAAAGGATCTTTATTTGGAGTTGAACTCCCAAAAGTTTTTTAATTGGAGTCAAACTCCCAAAAACTTTTGAGAAAAAAACCCAAAGAAAGAGATCTCTTGAAACTTGAAGATCTAAATTTTGGATCTTGGATGATGAAAGGAGACCTCTTTCTTCTCTTTTGAGTCTTGGATCCTTCCAAAAATGAAATTTTCGGAGTTGGGTCTCCTCCTTCTTCCTCTTTTTTTCTTGAATCTTGGAAAAAAGAGGTGGTGTGATTTAAAATCTCCCCTTTTAGAAATTTGATTGAAGATTTAAACCCCTCTTTAATGATTTTATGGTGAAAACTATTTTTTTTAGAAAAGAAAAGTTAAACTCTTGATTTAATTCAAAATGAGAAAGAAAAAAGTTTAAAATCTTGAAGAAGGAGGCACAGAACCCTAAATTGATATGGGAAGAATCTTATTGTTTATTATTCATTATGATGCATGAAAATTGCATTTGGCATGGAGGGCCAGCCTCTTCATGCTTGGGCTCGACTTGGACATGGGCCCACTTGACCTAGATATTGGCCCGCTTGCTTGGACTTGGGTTCGGGCTTGGTCCCACTTGACTTGGATTCGGGCTTGGGTCTGGACCTACTTTTCGGGCCTCGACTTTGACTGTAGGGTGTAATTTTTTACCCCAACAGCGTCGTATATTACTGTCTAGTTGTGATTCCGCGGAATGGGCATTGATTTGTCTCTCATATGTGGATGCTTCTATATTTACTATCATTGTACTTGTGCTTATCAGAATTTATAATGGAGGTGCTGCCCAAAATTTTAAAACACACCTTATTCAAGTTGCATACCCTTTCAAAAATTTCACCTCCAATGTATTTTTAAAATGGTTTAGATTCTGGATTTTGGCTTACTTGAATTGCGTTATCGTTTTTACACGTTGCGTGATTTAAGTGCCGGTCACTTCTGTTTCCGGGTCGTGACCAACACACCTTCATTATTCTACCTTAAGAAATAATTGTGTAATATCTTGTATCCAATCTTCCAAGCAAAATTAAATTTCTCTTCATTTTTGGGACATACCTCACATCACCAAGAACTCTCTGCTTCCCATCGAACTTCTTCAACTTCATGGTGCCCACGCCTTCCACTTCCGCTTCAGAATTATCCGCTAATGTCATCTTCTCCTTTTTTCCTTGATTTCATCGAACCACTCTTATTTTAACATACGTGAAAGGATGCTCCCAAATCCATGTACCATATATCTTCCTTCTTGACTTTATCATCACTAATCATAAGTAAATCGCGCTCTATCTCGACATCGTGGGCCACATTCGCTTGCACTTCCTCTTTATGTCTATTCAGATCGTCTAAGTCCTCCTTCATTTTAGGGTAATTAGATATATAGTGACTCATATTGTTGCAGTAATGACACGTTATTTCCGAAACATCTCTTGCACGCCACGATCTCTGATATCTTCCATCGTTGCTTTGTTTTTTTCTCCACTCCGGGCCTTCTCTTACAACAAGTGTAGATGAATCAGATGATCTACTTAATAATTTCCTTCTTAATTCTTCATTTAGAAGACAGTTTGTTACTACGTTCATAAATATAACTATCAGAGTTTCCCAACTGCTCGGAAGTGAACTCAATACGATAAGTGCTTGCATCTCGTCTTCAATCGGCATCTTCATGGCTGCAAGTTGATTCACAGTATTCTAAATTTTGTTCAAGTGCTCCGCTATTGAGGAATTTTCCTGGAACTTCAAATTCTTCAATTCTCTCATTCGAAAATCCTTATTCGTAGCCGTCTTTCACTCATAGAGATCTGTCAACTTCTTCCATAACATCTCTGTCATCTTCTCCGATGACACGCAATGGAACAATGAATTTTCTATCCATCCCTGAATAAGACTCTTCGCCTTTTGATCCATCCTTACCCAATCTTCATCGGACATCTTCTCTGGTTTGGCACTAATCCCATAAATATGCGCATCTAAATTTTTGAGGCGCAACATGTCTTCCATCCTTGACTTCCATATTGACCAATTTGTGCTATTCAAACACACCATATTTATTGCAATTTGAGTTTTCTTTATCTTCGCCTTTCTTCTCTCAACCAAGATCTGATACCAATTTGTTAGGATTTTTAGGTCCCAAAACAATTCAGAAAGATTTTTGAGAAGAATATATATATATATATATATATATATATATATATATATATATATATATATATATATATATAACACAATCAAACACAAAGAAATAATTATGTTCAAATTTCTCTTCATTATTCAATTTCAATACGAATTACAAAATCTCTCTTTCAATACTTCTATTCAACTCTTCTTCTTCTTCTCTATGTAAAATAACCTAATCAATCTATATTTATAGGCTTGACAATGATGCTTATGAAATATGTCTTAGCACCTCTATTAGGTTTCAACAAGTATCAAGTATGCAATTTTGAAAAATTTCGAGGTTTAAGCAATACTAACCAAGAATCTAACTAAAGAATTAGGGTTTCAAGTGTAAGCAAACAAATTCTACACTAAATGATAAGGGTTTACAACCTTTGTAGACCGGTCCTTCACTTCAAAAGCTCCAAGTAGTAGTCCCTAGAACTCTTTTTAGACTCCACCTGGTGATAGAAACAAGCTTGTTTCGTAGTCTTCCAGATCGAAGATGATCCATCTTGAAGTCTCTCTCGCTTAAGCTCACTCTTCACTAATCAAAGCATTAGTGAAGCAAACAATCTAAACTAATGGGCTAGATTTGTGTAGGTTGATGATAGGAGTTTTGCTCACTTTAGAAATCTTTTTCTTTTTCCAACTCAAGAAAAACCCTAGTGAAGGAAGAAGATGAACTTGGGTGTGTGAGGTTGTGAATGAGAGAATGAACCATAAGCTAGAGATAAGGTTGGGATGAATAAATATTTAAGAATAAAATAAAAAGAGGAGATGAGTCATGGCTTCTCAATACTTCTCCAAACATCCAAAACCATGACTCATTTCCACCCTTTTTCTATTTTCCTTTAAAAATAAATCATCCCTGATTAGCTCTAGTGTGAGTCTCATACACCCATATTCTATGTATCATCAACCATGATACATAATGTAAATACATATATTAATTTGTATCTCATATGTGTGTGTGTGTGTGTGTGTGTTTGTAGAGAAGAAAATCTTTAGTGAGCTATATTAGTTAATATATATGTATATATCAAATATATATTAATATATATCAAATTATTAAATCAACACTTGATTCAATAATCAAGTTATATCATATATAACCGACGAATATCACTTATATATGTATATCATATTATCAAATCAACACTTGATTCAATAACCCGGTTATATCACATATAACCGACTAATATTCAATACTAGATACTAAATCAACATTTGATTCAATAATCCGGTCATATCATATATAACCGGCCAATATCAAATATATATACATAAAAAAAATCATTGAATCAACACTTGATTCAATAATCTGATTATATCACATATAACCTAACCGATATCAAATATCGCGAGATTAGAATACGGTATCACATAAGCGTATTTAATCATGCTTCCGCACATATCTACATGTGTGCGCTACTTCATTTCGCTTCATCTAGGAAACCTCTGTGTGGGACTCTAAAGACTCGTCAATACACCAGCAGTAGGTAATGATCACATCAGATACCCACAAACTGTCAGCGGTACTAGCTGGACGTAACGTCTACACAAGTATTAAACGAATAGAAGATCAACAAGCAAACTTGTTCAAACTCTCGTAGAGCCTATAAGTAACACTTACCGTACAGTCCGGTCTCTTCGTCTGATATATCGCATATCGAGTCTGGGGGTGGAATCGTCAGACCCCAGTAACTCGACAAGTCATGTCGATGTGTGGCCTATAACCATTCGAGAAACTACTGATAACACTTACCAATAAATCTAATCAGCCATGACCAGAGACTTGCTGTTATAGCCAATCGAGTATAGCGCAACATCAACTCTCAATACCGGGAGAGACGAAACTCCTCCTATCGCTCACTACCTCTATATGATTCGAGACTGTACCTAAAATCCACCTGTTTGCACGACTCTTTTGAGCTGTGGTAGGGAGGAAATCAAAGCACAGTGGGAACCACACAAGACACTATGACGATCTCGGGTCTACAGACTAACCTGTACAAGTGTCACCAGAGAACTGCTATCTGACGATCGATATGGTACCATCTAGGAGTTCTCGACGAGTCTTGTTCGGTGTACCCATTCTCTAAGGAGCACCTGTGTATAATCTTTGATGTCAAACACCAATGGTTGTGGGATCAACCATCGCCCCATATAGGGTCAAGAAATGTACACACTAGTCTACTCTGGAATATCGATGCCCTATCTCGATACTCGCTTGACTAGAAACTATTAAAAGATGTGCTTGCGGGCTACACAAGCCCTACTAGTATGATCTGCATCATAGTCTTAGTAGCAAAGCCAACATCCTAAGGGTTTTATCAACATGTATCAGAGAGACGGTATAATAATACAAGTGTACATGTTAAGATAAAGAGCAACCAGATAGCATGCTATCATGTCGAGCAAGAAAGTCCTCTACATATATAAGTCCAAGTATCCACTATATCATACAATAATGGTCTTTAAGGCATACATATTCCTAACAGTTTAGAGATAGTATTGATTTAATTAGGATATATCTTTAAATAACTAATCAAATCTTATCTCTAAACAAATCTTCAAATATAATTCATAATTTATCTTATTCAACTAACAATTTAAATTTAGATCTAATCTAAATCTAAATGTGTAACTCTCTCTTCTAAAAAATATAAAGGTATGGCAAATCTTACATATGTATATAAAATGCTTCTATAACTGTGAGTTTTAACTTTATCTACAGCAAGGGTAAATTGTTACATGATAATAAAATATTTCACTTTTTTCGTGTACGTGGCACGTGCATCGAAACCAGTGATTATTAAGATGAGTTAATGAATGTGCATGCATGTGGGTAGCAATGGGCATTGTGGCTCTAAGGTGGGGCCCTATGTGTTAGGTCATGGGTCCTATCCCACTACTTAAAACCAAAGCCTCAGGCGTTTCCCTGTGGCTGTTCATATATACAATGTTAGAAGAACAAATCATATGTGTATTATTTATATTAGCGGTGAGGCCTGATGGGACTGGATGCGGCGGGTTTTAAAATAATCAATGAAAATAATAAATAATAACTTATATAAATGACTATGTCAATGGTCAGTTAATGACATTTATGTAATATACAAAGTTCATGGCACGCATTTATCTAAAAATATTAAAATTTCATGGTATTTGTTTGTAATACACAAAGTCCATTGTATTTATATGAAATTTATTGAAAGTTCATTTTATTTATTTGTAATAAACAAAATCCATAGTATTTATATGCAAAAAAAAAATCTCATTGTGTTTATTTGTAATAAACAAAGTCCATAATGTTTACCAAAAAATGGCGAAGAATCGTAATATTAATTTACAATAAACAAAATCCATCATATTTATATAGAAAACGATGAAAGACCGTGGTATTTATTTATGTTAAACAAAACCCATGGCATTAATCTGCAAAACGGCCAAAGTCGTCGTATTTATTTGTAATAAATAAAATCCATGGTATATATCTATAAAATGATGAAAGCCGTGGTATTTATTTGCAATAAATAAAATCTATGACATTTATATGAAAAAAATTCAAAAGACCGTGGTATTTTAGCGAAAATCCAGCGGTGATAAACGAAATCCATGATTTTTGTTTGTAAACAACAAAGTTCACAGTATTTTCCTTTAAAATATCGAAAGCTCATGGTATTGTAGTGAAAAGCTAAAAGGGTTTTTAGCTCGTGACATAATGGTACTTAAAAGAGAAGTTTTGGGCTAAGGGTACAATGCGAAAGAAATTATGTCAAAATGAGGAATTTACAATTTTATCCCTCCTGCTTCACATCTCAAAATATAGTCTAGCTTCAAAACCAGGATTTCACACCGCTCATCCGAATTTGCCCAAAGCATGACCTGAGACGATTATAATATTAACAAGGAAGATAATTAATTATTATAATAATATATATGAACATAAATTTTTTAATAAGTTACCTTTTTCATATTATATTCATATTTATCCTAACCCTTTTAATGAAAATGAACATAAATTCTTCAAAAATCGGTCTTTTCATATTCTATTATATTCCATTGTTTCTAACATCCCTCATGCCTGTTTTCACTAATTCCACTCTAACTGTTTTAATCCTGCAACATAACCATATATAATATAATTAAAATTAAAAAAATGGAATAAATAAATACAAGAGACGATAAAAACTTGCTTCCCATTTTCGCTTTGTAGAGTAATATAAATATAAATAAAGATATAAAGTTTTCATTTTGTATTCGGTTTTCTAATTGTCAGTCATTATAACTTTCATTAATACCAATTTCTTTTATTAATTTCATTATTACAACCACAAAAATATAATTAATTATGAAAGCGAGACTAAAATAACTAGAGATGAATATATAAAAGGGACCACAACATATTTTATACATATTTTATTAAATGCGTAAAATAAAACAAATGCAATTAAATATGCATTCAAAATATTTTATTAAAGGTTTTTTTTTGGAAATAGGATGGTTAGGTATTAAAAATAGGAAAATAAGATAATTTAAATTATAATTATGAGAATAGGACGGTTTGGAAAGGGTACAGGTAGACGGCGGGTTCCTGAAACCCGCCATTATTATTTAAAAAGTGAAGAACGGGTTCTTCGAACCCGCTTTGCTTACACCCCAATCCCCACCCCTACCACCACAACCCATCCCATCCGACCCCACATGTAAGGCGGGTTCTAGTAACCCACCCTCTCCCCTTTCATGGGGAGGGCGGGTTTCTAGAACCCGCCCAACCCCTTCCCTCCCAAAAGAAAGGGTGGGTTCTGTGAACCCGCCCCCTCCTTTTTAAAGGATGGGATCGTATTACCTAAAAAAACTAAAATTAAAAAATCAACAAAAAATTAAAATTTAAATAAAACCATTATTAAATTAAAAAAATAATTTCGTAAATCAGGTTCTAAATCTGATGTAGGGATAAGCGTTGTTACTGTTTATATAGAAAGAATTCAATACTTAGATCATGCTATAAATATGAATGAGAAACAGTTCAGTAATAAAATGAATACATTAAGAGAATTGGACATCTTTGACATCTAAATTAAAAGTATACAATTAACGCTTTCCCTTTTCCTTTTCCACCCCGAAAAGCCTTGACATAAGCTTATGCATTTTTGGGTGACTGGACGACCCCCCCTTGTCCTGTGTATATGGCAGCGGCCGCTGCTATTCTGTTTGTTCTTCCGCTTCATTTTCAGTATCGTTTTGGACATACTGTTGATCTCAACCCGATGTACAGGCATTTCGGTTAGAAATGAAATTATTTTTTTAATTTAATAATAATTTTTAAATTTTTTTTTATTCTTTATTTAGGACAGGTTCTGGAAACCCGCCCCCTCCATTTTAAAGAAGAGGGAGGGTTCCCAAAACCCTCTCTCTTCAACTCTCCCTCATCTTTAAAAAGGAGGGAGCGGGTTTCCAGAACCCGCCCTCTTCTTTGGAGGGTTGGGTGGGATGGGGGGGGGAAGACTGTGTGGGCTGGGGGAGGAGATGCTTGGGATGGGTTGGGATATAAACAGAACGGGGTTTGATAACCCGCACTCTCCATACCATCCTATTCCAATAATTTACTATTATTTATACCTAAACATCCTGTTTCGGGAAAAAAAAAACTTAATTAAATGCATTGGAGGCAGTAGTAATAAATACAATTAAATATATATTTAAAGTAAGGGCATACATGCTAAAACTACTTGAACATTCAAGGACAAAATTAAATTAATGACTCATTTTGATTTAGCAGAACACTTTAGATATAGTGGCAAAGCTAAAGCCCACAAATTCATCCTAAAGACTTTAAACTGTATCGGCCCGTATCATTGGGCTTCAGAGTATTTTCTCTATTTCCATGAAGTCTGCTGGCTTTTTCACCATCTGAGTTGTGCGTCAAGAGCTTATATCAAAATACCATAATCATAAAGAATCAGATATTTTTTTTAAAATGTAAGAATCATAATCAAGATACCAAAACTCTAAACTTAGGATGTTTAGATTCCATCACGCCCTTGCAGAGTTAAGGCCCATTGGGCCAACACTTGGACCTTCTAACTCTTCAGGAGAGGATAGAACATATGTCGCATTGATATCATTTCAAGTGTTTCTTACACTGCACCAAAACTCCGAAACTTTGATTATGTGTGAAAGAAACTTTTTAATATTCTAAAATAATTGCTATGGTCCTGTTTGTGACAATGAAATTTGTGATTTATAAAGTGTTCGAATGATGCTTATTAGATCTTGAGAGAACAAGGAGAATACTGTAAACCCCCTTTAAGAACAATGATCTCTACTTTCTAAGTTTTAAATTTATGATTTTCAAATAGAATTATTTTTGTTACAAGTATAAGGTATGTGGGAAGTGGCTGTATTCTAGTTTTCAAATCTAAATCTAAGACTTGTTTTTCATCTTATCCTTCAAGAAGTTGCAAATCCATTTAAATATCGAACATGGACTCTTTGTTTGGAGATTTTATCTGGGTTTTTGATGCAATAGAAAGCCCAATATAGAGTAGCTGGCCCTACTATTTAATTTGGCCCAAAAACTGAGAACCTCCCGATGTTTGTAAACCTACTTGCCTCCCTTATTTAACTTCTATTAAATTTCTCATCCAGTATTTTTTTGACTTGACGAAAATGCCCTGCCTTCCTTCAAATGCTGTTTTTGTTCATTTTTGTTTTACAAGGGCATTTTGGTTCAGCCACGAAATTTTTGGATGCAGAATCTAATGGTGGTTAAGTGATAGGGGCAAAATGCAGTTATTTAAATGTCAGGCGGGTTTGCAGATTTTGGGCGAAGCGTGACAGTAGTTTCCTGCATTTAAGCCCTTAGTTTATTATAACTTTCAGCCATCTAAAACCCATCCATTGATCTTTTTTCCCCCTCACATAAAGTGTTACTATTAATTTCCATTGGGTACCCGGCCCCCTCGAAAACCCCTGAATTTTTCAAAATTGCTCGGAAGGGTCTGCTGTTTAAGATCTTTGTAAAAAAAATCCATGGGCTTTATATCATCTAGGCCTCATATTCTGTCAACTGCTTAAATATTACAGACAACTGTTTAGATATTACAAGATATTACAGACAACTGCAACTACGTGGATATTACATGCAACCAGTGCATGGGTTTTTGATTAGGCCCAACGGTTTTTTAAACAAGAGCAAAAATCCTAGGGGTTTTTATAAGGGCTTTTTGACAATTTTCCCATTTCCAAATCAAGTTTTAAAATGAAAAGAAGCCCATACCCCAAAAAGGCATCTTAATCGAGGAAGGGCAAGGCAAAGGAATTTAATTGGTGTTAAAGTTCCTTTAACTTTTAAATCCTTGAGACCAAAATGCAACATAGGGGACTAACTTTCAAAAGTTTTCATTACCTCAGCTTTGCATGCTTCTTTTTATAATAAATTTACGCAACAGTTTTTCCTTGTCCTTTGATTCCTATGTCTTGCAGCTTTTCTTTTCTTTCCATTTGCAATGCATATTAACTATTCTCGCATAGAAAATTTTGTCAGAAAAAGTATTTATATTTTTATGATTTGCATGATGGCATGCCTTCTCCAAATGGCAATGCTATACTAGTAAAAATGGAAATAAAATATATAATTTTGTTCCGCTTTTCCGCCTTAGCATCCACACATTTTCCATTATAGGCTTACAACCATGGCATAGGGCAATTTAATTTATGCCATATAAACTGAGAAGAAATTAATTTTAACAAGCAAGTAATTCTATAATGGAAAAATGGGTTGTCGCTATTGGCGGGAACCATGAACTTAGTATCTGTTTGTTTGGTATGAAGTAGCATGGAAGTACCGGAAGTAGACTTACTTTCAATACTTCAAATGTTTGTTTTGACAAGAAATAACATTTGAAGCTGGTTTCATATAATAATGTGGATCCTATCTGGAGTCCCTACTCTTGGGATTCGAAGTAGTATGGAGCACAAGGAAATAGGAAGAAAAATATTCCCTCCGTCTCTTTTTACTTGTCATTTTAGAGAAATGCACACCGATTATGATAAGCATTATCATTTTTTTTAATATCAGCAATCAATCTGCTGACACATTATCACTAAAAAAATTATACCATTTCTGTCCTCAACTATTAAAAAAAGTATTATCACTTTTTTAACATCAGCAACTAATTTTCTAGGCTATTTTGGTATTGTATCGTTTATTTATGTCTATATAATTAAAGATTTTCTCGTTGTTCCAAAAAACGTCAAGTAAAACGGAACACTTTTCTCTCTCCAAAATGACAAGTAAAAAGGGACGGAGGGGGTATTATTTTATTCATAACATTAATTAATTTTAAGTTTATTTCATTATCTCTCGTGCTTTTCTAGATAAAAGTTAATATAAAATAATTGCATTTATTATTTCAAAAGAACTACCTTTGTAACCAAAGCAAATAAAAAAAGTACAATAAATTACTAATTGCATGAACTTCTTTTTGAAGTAACTTCAAGATTACTTTCGGTCATCCAAACGGGTCCTTAAACCACGCACGGTACAGATCCTTCACGTATCTGCGCTCTGAGTGCTTGAAAACTTAGCGAGCGGCGCTGTAAAATACCATAACAGTTATTCAAAATTTACATATCATTGTGAAATCATTTTTCTATCTTTCTAAACCTTATTAGCTCTCAGGTGATGGATGTAAATGATTAAGTAATCGATCAGGATCCCATCTTAGATTTGTCTCACATATTCCCAAGGTCACGGGCTTCATAGTGCTATTTTAATTACTCCATCTTGCTTCGAAAAAGTAAGCATTAATGTGGGTTGTTTCTTTCAAGCTTCGAGTCATGGACAAAATGGCAAAATATCAAATAGATGCCGACAAAATATTTATCACGCCTTCGTTGTACTAACGTCTTGATTCCTTCTCTTTTTTGGGCAATCGTTTTGATAAAGTTGTGTTTCTTTGAAAAAAGCTAAGAAAAGCAATCGCTTTAGAATTGTATATATTAGTACCATCTCGTTTATTAATTAACGAATTTTGCCTTCTCTCTCGTTTCTTTCCCTCTTTCTCTTTCTTGTTTTTTTTCCAGTCCCTATGCACTCTGTGTTTCCTTGAGTTTTGTTTATGCAGAGAGCGAGATAGAGAGAGAGAGAGAGATTGCGTGCGTGTCATCAACAATCATCATGAGAGCCACCCACATTATCCCCTTTCTCACTCTAACCCTCCTCTCACTCCTCAACGACACTCACCCAACGCGCACTATAGCACCAACCCATTCATTGAGTTCGTTCCCGCCATCACCGGCCCCACCGCCAACAGCCGGTGGCGATCTCTCCTCCCCGCCGTCTCGGGGCTGGGGATGGGTCTCGAGCTCGCCGACCACGTCGCCGGAGAAAAACGGGCCCCTGCTTCCGAGAGAGGCGCCGCCGCCGCCGGGAGGAGATCCGGCCAGCGGTGGTGGGATGCCGTTCCTGAGCAGCAACCCGGCGGTGCCGTTGCCGACGGGGGTGACCGATACAGCCAGCATTCGGCCTTTGCCGACGCCCGGTGATGGGACCCAGGTCTTGTTTCTAAAACTTTTTGGCGGCTTATGACATTTTACATTTTAGAATTGTTATATTTTAAGGTTGTGAAACCAAATAGGGAAATACTTTATCTAGCCGTTGTTTTTGGGTACCAGCATGCGTGATAGTTTAGATATTGGTTTTATAGGATCAATGGTGTCTGACGAATCCAGGAATTTTCACCCGGGCCACTATAAAACCAAGGTTATGTTAAAATGTCATATTATGTATTTTTAAAAAACCCAAAAAACTGAACCCAAGCCTCCTTATGTTTTGTTTATGCAGATAACATATGTAATAATAGATATCCGAAAAAAATCTCAAAACTGGTTTATTGCAAATATTAGTGTATAGCACATGCCCTCCTATCTTGTTACTCCATAGGTTGTCCATGCGTGCATGGTGTTTATCTTTTGCGCAGAATGCTGGATAGGACTAAAAGTGGTAATGCAAGTTTTATATGGTTACTAAGGGCATGCTTGTTTGTACGGAGGCAATATAGAAGCACCGGAAGTAAGTTTTCTTCAGGTACTTCAGGTATTTGTTTTGACGAAAGTATGACTTGAAAGTTACTTCATGGTGATGAGATGGATCATATGCGGCATAGTTACTTTCAAGATTTTCTTTCTCTCATTTTGGATGCACGGGGCACAAAGAACAAGAAAAAGTGTCAATTATTTAATGACCATCTTTATTGGTTCCATAAAATAATAATATAATACTACTTAAAAAAGAGGTTAATGTGGCTATGAGTTGGCCGTGAACTTCACTCTCATTTTACTGTTTTGGGTCCCGCACCGACTTAAAAAGCAGGATCGTCTAAACAATAAAATGTGAGTGAACTTCATAGCCTGCTTTGTTGTGAAGTTCACAGAAACATTTCCCCTTTTAATAAAGTACTTTTTTTTTTGTTTTTCTTATAAAAGATCCATAGGAATTTGCTTAATTTTTTACTCTCTTCTTCCAAAAACATACAAACAAAGACCAGAAGTAAGATTTATATGTACTTCCATGATAACTTTTTTGGAAGCTATTTCAATATTATTTCCGGTACTTCCTGACAACAATCTTGATGCTTTCAAGTTTTGTTTTGGGCATTTTAAATCCAAACCAAAGGGCTTTTTGGGAAAATGTAAAAGAAAAGAGGTTTTGTTTGTGTGCTGCAGGTGGTGGGGCTGGGTTCGTCTTCGATTCGAATTGAAAGAGGGTTGTGGGCTTCTGCAATCATCTGCTCTGGTTTGGGCCTTTGGATGTGACAGTGATGATGACATGCGTCCTTTTCTTTTCCTTTTCCCACTCTCTATTTTTGTTTTTCTTCCTTTCCTTTTTCTTTCCTTTTTATATTTCGTTGTGTAATGTGTAATATTTTATGAACCCCTCCAATTTTAATTTAGTTACCCTTTCTTGTGCCCGTTTTACTCGTGTGCTGGCATTTGAGATGGGCTAGGCTTGGGCCAGAAAGAAATGGGCGGCTATGTCACTGCCTGTAAATTTTATATAGCAGAATCAAACTTTTGAGCGTGTTAGATACATACCCCTGATAACCTTTAAAAGTATCAGTAGCCTTCCTCGAATTAGCATTGTTGTCTGAAAATACCGTCTTTGTCGACTGGTTCAAGACATTGAGGGACCGAATCACCCAAAAAAATGATCTTGTATGTGGGTTAAATTGCCTAAAAAACGAACATAATATGGCGTTTTTAGATGAAAATATTCTTTGTATTTTGAACACCTCTCAACTGGGAGGTGTGGCATTTTTGAAGTTCAATGGTGTAATTTGAAATCTTACAAATCTCTCATATTAGATTAAGGAAAATTTCACCAAAACCATCTTGTACTGTAGCCTTTATTCCCAAAACCATCATGGCGCCGATTTTGTGTACGGAAACCCCATGAGTTTTTCTCTGGTACATGTGACCCCCCTCCAACCCCCATGCCGTAAAAATTTAAATTTTTTAAGTTCAATTTTTAATTTTTTCTTCCGAAAATGCCCTTTCATCCCCTTTTAATGACGCACTAGAAAACATAGTATTTTGGTCATTTCATAAAGAAATCAACGGCATGGAATCAAGAGGAGGGTCGCGTGTAACAGAGAAAAGTTCGGAAGGTTTCTATGCATAAAATCGGTGCCAGAATGGTTTTGGGAAAATACATGACGGTGGTGAAATATCACTTAAATATACATAATAAAACAATGAAATTTGACATACTGTCATACATAATAAAACAATGAAATTTGACATATTGTCATATGACAAACTTTATTCAATTCATGGGTTGAGAAATTTTTTCCATGTACATTCGGACGGAAGAGAGAAAGAGATGGAGAATTCCAGACACCCTTCGGACGGCTTGATGGGATCCACGTTCCTATTTCTTTCTCACTTCTGTCCGGATGTATAAAACCGGTGTATGGAAAATTCCTCCATGAGGTGATGTATGGACTTCTTTGAATGATCCCTTGTCTTCTAGTGGTACAAAAGTTTTAAACCTTTGACCATGTTCCATTTTGTACTCTAATTCCGATGTCGCTCTCTCTATTGACGAGCAGAATTTATTGTCCTGTACTCAAGATTTATATTTTGTAAACATAAGTCGTGTCGAAAGATGTGACAATTTTTTGAGTATATTTTTTCGCTGCAAAATTTGCGGGACATCAAAGTCTTTGTAATTAGGCTATTCATCCACTGTGATGTCATAATCTGACGTGACCATTTAAATTTGATTTTGATCCTTTTTTCGTTAATTTTATCCTCAAATCTAGAGTAATCTCCTACTTAGAGCAATGATTATATCTTTATCATGGGTTCAAGGATTGATGACTGTAGGTGATACAATCATGCAACACTTTCGACAAACGTGTCATAAAAATCATCATGCGTTCGTACAGATCTGAAAAAAGAAGAACACAAAGTATTCTGATCAAACAAAACGGAGTAGCTCATACATGTTACAATAAAGGAATGTGCCATAAGAATCGACTCAATGTATTGCCATTTGTTGATTTTTAGGCAGGCATTTTAGGTAATTTGCACTTGTAAAACTTCAAAAGACTATTAGCTATAAAATTAGTTATTACCACGACAACTAATCAATAACGTATGCAGGGACGGATCCAAAGCTTAGCTAGAAACTTCGGGAAAAAAGTTTAGTATTAGTACGATTCGATTCCGATATTTTGAAATGTATGTTATATATATTTGCTTCCTTATAAATAAACATTAAGAGTGTACAGCTCAAGCGGTAGTACATTGCATTCCCACGTAATAAAAGGCCATGGGTTCAAATCTCATTAAACCCATCATTCTCATCAAACCCATCATTAATTTTGCTTTTTTTTTTTTCCCCTTAATAAGAAAAGGTTACTCTCACATTGGGAACTTAAAGAAAGTTATAAACATTTAAATAAAATACTGTTCTGTATAATCATAAAAAGTCTCAAATATGTATGATGTGGCTCAAGTTGAACGTCTTAATAAATATTATGTGAGGTTATCGTTGTACCCCCTTTAATAGAAAATTCTTGGTTCGCCCCTGAACCTATGTGTAAATCATCAGGTCAAAAAAATCTAGGGTTTCTCGTGGGATGCAATGGCAGGGGGTTTGGAGAGCTAGGGCTACGTTTCTTTTTGACGGCGCTCTGGCGAGGTGAGTCTCCTCACGTGGGTGAGGGCAGACGTCAGGGGACATTTTGCTAGGGCTTCTCAAGGGTCTTCTTTTTGCGGCTAGGTTTTTTTTTCCTGCTGTTTGGTTCTTCGACGATGCATCGATCTAGGGATGGTCGGAGTTTAGGCGGTAGGGACGGTGATTGGGAAAGCGGCTCGAGTAAGGAGGGTCGTAATCCACGCAACAAGACTCGATCTCCCCGTCATGTCGTCGGTCGCCAACGAGACGTGAGGCCATCGATAGTCAATCACACTGATATGGACGTAGGGGACTTGCAGCATACGGCGAGTGCGGAGCTCAGGTGTGGAAGGAGGTGCCATCCAGGGGAAGGTCCTCTTCGAGATCGCAGCCAGTGGTGACTGCGCATGGGGTTGGCAAAGCGCGGTCATCTTCCTCGAGGGGTAGGTCCCTGGTGAGACGAGTGTCGATGGTACAAGACCTGGGAGATCGGGAGAGTCATGGGCACTACTGTAGTCGCAGCGATGAGGCCCAGAGTAGTAGTTGTTCATCACGGAAGACTGTATTTAAATACCGCTCATTCATTATCATTTTTATGATATATCGATACTATTAACCCGTGTCTGCTTAATAAATACAGATTACAGGTGCTCGTGACAAAACACTGGAAACACACTAAAATACATGGATATGACATTTGTGAGTCGACACTGCAACTAGAACAGAAAACCGATCAATATTCAAAGAGTTTCTTTTTGAAACAAACAAGTTTACACATTTTTTATCAAGCATAATGCAACAATACAAGTGTGAACACAAACCTCTTTTGATGCATGAACCTTGTTGGGACAGTCTAGCACAAGTGGACACATAAGAATCATGACTTGTGCAAGTGGATGAGGCAAGTGGGCTTGTGATGAGTGGAAATAAAGATGTGATGTGATTTAAAGTTACAATTTCCCTCCAAATTTACAGATTACAACCCAAATTGATATAGAAGAATCAAACAATACCAATGAGATCATGGAGAGGATATATGGTCACCATAAGAAAATGGGCCCCACCACGCTATAGTAAACCAGCAGAAACCCTAAAAAAACCGCTACCACTGGTCCAATCTTATCATTTTGGATCCATTTTTCTTCTGGTCATTTCTAGTTGTCACATCATCTTAATTATATTGTTTGTTTTTGTTGATGAAGTGCCTATAAATATCAAAATAGAGAGCAAGCTCAAGGAGATACTTGGCCATATTTTGACACTCGATTCCATTTCCATTTTGTAATTTTTTTTAAAGCTTTGTACATAATAGTTGGTTAATCTTGAGTTCTTTGTTTTTATCTCATCTTACAACCTCTTAACTGAGCTTGCAAGGTTAGATTTTGATATTAGTATTTGAATTCATAGCTTGTATCATCATTTTGAACTTGAATGAAGCTTTTATTTTTGCAATATGGTTCTTAGTGTTTTCTTACTTCTTACTTTTTTGCACTTTACTTTCTTGCCAATTACTTACTTGCAATGTGTTTTCCTTTGATCTCTTCTCTTTTATATCTTATTTTGATCTTGGTTATGAATTGTGAATAGTGTATCTTGTTAGGAAAAGAGAATGGTTATTTAAGTTATGTTTTTCTTTTACTCATTTCTTTTGCCCGAGAATTGCTAATCAAACTCCGCCCAAACCTCATACAAGCGCTCCGTTAGGCACTCTACCCCAGCACGGTAGCGGGAATCCTTAACCATGACTGGCTGCATTTGGTTTGACTGGAGGCGTTGGATAAGAGACAAGAACGGAAGAACAAGGGTCAATAAGCCGGATTTCTCGAAATACCGTGTTTAAGCACCCTAATTCACGTTGTTACCGATTACCACAGCTTCGATAAGTTAAGTAAGGCACAAAAGGACGAGTATGGATTTTCCTAACTTAAACAAACCTATCTTTATTCCTAACAAACGTTTCGTTGCATGTATACATTACACTTAGGTTAGAATCGAACTCGTTCCGACTTTCGGCTTAACTCGTGAGAACAAGAACTTAAAACACACTATCTCCCTGCGGACGACCCGTACTCATCACGGCTAGCTACACGCGACGCCGTCTTAATTACTGTTAACTTTAAACTTAGATACGACACGTAAAATCTAATTCGATTAGTAGTCATGGTGGGTCTCGTGGAGATGGGTCTCGGGGTGGCAATTGTGATGATGGGTTCCGTGATGGCGGTGGTCGTGAGGCTGTTATTGATCTTGGGGTTGGTGGTAGTATTGGCGGCGAGGGTTTGGGTGTTGGGCATAGAGGCGAGGTAGGACGCCGTGAGTCTTGTGGCAATGGGGATCGCTGTAACACCCGAGCCCAATACTACTAATTTCAGTTACCGTTCGAACGTAGTGTGGCACTTATTTTATTTATCTTGCTTGATGGTTAATTATTGTAAATTCTACCCGGAAATTAATTTCTGCATATAACAATTTTTGGCATCTAAAATAAAATTAAAAATATTCATCTTGGCCTACTTGACACCCCTAACCCCGTTGTAGCGTCCGTGCATCGTGTTCTCGTCCCGTTCAGTGAAACGGGCGAGTTTGGATGGCTACGTGCACGTGCGTGTGTCCGTTTTGGGGGTATGCTTTTTAATCATAAAACACTTAATTTTAAAATTTGGATCCCGCTTAAAATCCTATTATTTCAATTTCAAATTTTTGGACTCGACCCGGGCGCGATTTGGAAATGTTTTATTTGGCGCCAAAATCCCAAATTTTAATATTATTAAAACCATCGCATATATTTTTCTAACTAACCTGATATCTTACTGTTCATTACCTATCTTTTAAATCTTTAAATTAACCTATATATATATATCCTACTGTTCCTTAAAATATTTTGAATCTTTAATTAATATTTATCCCTAACTAACGATTCCCCTTTAGCCAATCGCGTTCCTTTTAATTCCGTGGGCCCCCACCTGCAGCTCTCTCTTTCTCTCTCGTTTCTCATTTTTTTAACTGTTCTTTTGTTGCCGGAATTCCGTCGTGCCGGTGACGCTTCTCGACGTTCCAGCGAGATACCCCGACCCGTGTGGTTCCTTTGTTCGTCGTTTGGGTTCATTCCGTGAACCGTGCGACCGTCGCGAGTTTTTCCCGCCGACGGTTAACGTTCCGTTTTCCCGATTCGCGACCCATCGAGGCAAGTTAATCTTGCTACATACTATATAATTCATTTTATACCTATTTAAATAAATACCATACCTATAGTTTAAATCTAGTGCCCCATGTTTAATTTTATAACATTTCGATGTTCCGTTTGCATCCGTTTATATCATATTAAATCTAGATCATGAAAACTTATCTTGTGACATACTAGATTACATTATACTGCATCAACATCAATTAAAATATATATCATCGTAATATTTCTTATTATTATCTTTAATTAGTTTATAATCTGCATTTTATAATATTATATATTTGAAAATATTATAGTTTACACATGAAACGTCGTTGAAAAAGCGGATACGACAAATCTGAAATTTACTGTACACCTTACCTTATAAAATTCATTATAAATCATAGAAAAATCATTAGTATACGTTCTTTAGTTCGTTACGAAGATAACTCAGAATACTATAACTCTATGAAATATTTACTTGCAACATAAATTATTTAAATAACGTAAAATGCAAATGAAAATATCTCCAAACTGCTATCCAGGGAAATTCCAGCAGCAAACTTTCAAGTTCGAATGTTCATAACTTTTTGTAGGGACAACCTGAGATGCTTATACTTATAAAACTGAAAACCTTATTGAATTATCTTTGTTTTGGTATAAGACACGTCCCTTTTGGAGAATGTTTGTTATTTTTAAGCTATTTTACAAATCAGGGTGACGCTGAATTTCTGAACGGAACTTTCTTGTGCATGGTTAATCAATACCACTTTTATAGTTATTAATCGCTTTGAATATGATATCCATATTAATATTATTATATCAATATTTATATCAAATATTGCTTATTTGTACATCCCACATTACCATTTTATAATTTTATAACTTTTCGGATACCCGTTTGCATCCATCGCATTTAAGATACATATAATTGCATTCATAGATCACATTACTACATAATAATGTGATATTAACACTCCATGTTTAATAAATTGTATCCTAATTAATATTGGAACTATAAATGTAACCCTAATCGATAACTGTGCATCCATCTCCTTGAAATTATATCTATTTGCATATCATATTACATGTTCCAGTTTATTGTTCTGATAGTACTCATGCTTGTTTATTTATACACATGCTTATGTTAGTTTGATTATGAGCACCCACATGACATCTTGTGCTTCCTGAGATGACCTGTTACACTTTCTACTTGACCCGACATGGTATCGTATACTGCTTGACTTGACATGATGTACCATGACCCGACCCGTTACCTGATCTTGTGTCTAATGCCAACAAACCTGACATGTAGTCCTCATGGACCGTTCCTGTTGTCTATCCAGACAAACCTGCTTTTACCTGATCCTGTGTTGGCATTAGTTCTTGATTACTGAATACCTGACTCGACATACATAACTTGGGGGTATGGGGAAATCAAAGGTGAAACCTGACTTGTAACTCAACAGTTCGATACCTGTTCTGATCAGTCTTACGGGCTAGGCCAGCCCCGGAGTGATGATGCTGACATCACTCGCCCATCCTGCTACCTGTTACTGCCTAGCGGCACATCTCGGATTCAGCCCCGAGGGTCTTGACCGTGGTCCCGGGCATGCACGGGATACTATTGAGTTACATCGATGATTCATCAATTTGGTTTCAAAGACTTTAGAATAGAAAACCTGATAGAACAGTTTAGATACCCACTGCACACTAACCTGCACTGCTTGATTCACATTATTGCTACTCTCGTTTTAATCATGTTTATATTACATTGCCTGCTACACTGTTCATATGATATTACTTGATGACATGACGCACTGACGTCTGGGTTTTGCATGGCCCAGATTCCGTACCGCTGTTGCAGTCCGAGCAGGAGTACTTCAGCCAGCAGGCTGAGCTGTGAGTTCAGTAGTAGTTAGTTTTATTTCCTGCATTTATTTCCTGATGTGAGCCCGCATTATGGGACACACTTTTCAGTTATTTGTATTGGATCGTTTGCTTCCGCATTTATTTATTATTGACTCCTGTTATTCTGGATTATGGACATGTTTTAGATAGTTTTATCTTGTTCTTGATATCTCTACAGCCGTAATGTGACTGTGGATGGATACTTCCTACCCACAGGTAGCATGGTTGGCTATGTCACGTGCCCAATCTAGCGTACTCTGGGAAGCGGGACGTGACATGGTTCTTTTGGTATCAGAGCCATAGGTTAGTTGGGTTGATTCTTTTGTAGTTGGGTATTGTACCCAATACACGAATCAGAATACCCGTGTTTAGGAAATATGTCCTGCCAACTTGCCGTTTACCATTCTTGAATCACATTCTTCCTGATTGTACCTTTTACGATGTGCAAACTTCCTTTGCATATCGACTCGAAAAACCTGATTCCTTGTTATCTCTAGGACTTAGGCGACTTGGGTGGAGTTAAGTAATTGTGGCTATGATACCGCGGCATAGTTACAATGCAGTACTCTATTTAAGTATCTTGGAGTTCTAGCCTTGATCTAAATTCAGAATCTATCATCATGCTAATGTTGGGTGTTTTGAGTTCAGGAATATGGCAGATAAGAATTTGAAGACGTATCAGAGGCGTGTGGACGAAGCCGCCATGCTTGGAGTGATAAGGGGAATGCTAGAGAACCAAAAGAGGCAGACCGAGCTGATCCAGCAGCAAGCGGACTCGTTTCGGGAAGGTTTACAGATCGTTCAGCAGTCTGTGAACAATGTTGGAGCTAAACCAGTCGACCAAGTAGGGACCGTGGCAGATTTCAGGAGCTTGGGTCCGTCTACATTTACAGGTTTGGAGGAGCCGTTGCCAGCCGAGCAGTGGCTAGTTGACACGGAGAATTTGCTGATCGCGGCACAGATTCCTGATGACAAAAGAGTTGATGTGGTACGCATTCAGTTAGTGGACTACGCCCGAGAATGATGGCTTGTAGAGGAGAACCATTTGCCCAAGCCGATCAAGTGGGCGGATTTCTTAAAAAGTTTCCTAGAAAAGTTCTTCCCGCGGACTGCACGGGAGGAAATGGAAGAGAAGTTCATCGGACTAAAGCAGAAGGGAGCACCCGTAGATGTGCATGTAGCAGAATGGACGAGACTCAGTAGTTTCGCTGGACCTTTAGTTGCCAACGATGCAGACAGGGCACGGAGGTTCATGCGCAGACTGGACGTGGACATCCAGAGGCAGATTGTCTCCCTGGGTTTGACCACTTTCTCACAAATACGTGCAGCAGCCAAGAGCAGCAGAGTTTATCTGGGATGAAAGGGAGTTTGCAGCAGACAGCAGTTGCGTTAAGGAAGCAGTTCGGTCGGGCCGGTCGAGTTTAGGGCTAAGCCGACAAACAATATTCTTGCATCAATGGAAGTGATGAAAGTAAAGAGCCGGCTGTTGTTCGTGATTTTATGGACGTGTTTGAAGATATATCGGGTTTACCGCCGAGGAGAGACGTGGAGTTCGCAATTGAACTTATTCCTGGGGCAGCGCCGGTATCCGAAGCGTATTATCCAATGGCGCCAGTAGAATTGGAAGAAGTCAAGAAACAGGTTGCTGAATTGCTTGAGAAAGATTGGATTCGAAGCAGTAACTCGCCTTGGGGAGCTCCAGTTCTTCTAGTAAAGAAGAAGGATGTCACAAGAAGGATGTGTATCGACTATCGAGAATTAAACCGGGTGACTATTAAGAACAAGTACCTTATCCCTCGCATTGGATAACTTTTTGAGCAGCTTAGTGGAGCGAGGGTATTCTCGAAGCTGGATTTGCGATCCGGATATCATCAGGTCCGAGTGAAAACAGAAGATATTTGCAAGACGGCGTTTCGAACTCGGTATGGACATTACGAGTACTTAGTGATGCCCTTCGGAGTAACGAATGCGCCGGCAGTATTCATGGACTTGATGAACCGAATCTTTTCACCGTTCTTGGATCAGTTCATTGTGGTATTCATTGACGATATTTTGGTTTACTCGAAGAGTTTTTAAGAGCATGCTGAGCATTTAAAGATCGCACTGCAGACGTTGAGACAGGAGAAATTGAATGCGAAGATGAGTAAGTGCGAGTTTTGGCTGGAGGAAGTAAGGTTTTTAAGGCATGTTGTGTCTGGCGATGGCATTGCCGTCGATCCAGAAAAGATTGCAGCAGTTCGAGATTGGCCTATTCCAAAGAATGTTGCTGAGATAAGAAGTTTCTTGGATTAGCCGGATACTACATGAGATTTGTGGAGAACTTTGCTCGTCTGGCAGAGCCGTTGACCAAGCTTACACGCAAGGAGGTACCTTTTGTATGGGCGGATAAGTGTGCGTTAGCTTTCGAGACGTTGAAGCAGAAGTTGATAACCGCCCCTATTCTGACCGTGCCAGACAATTCCGGAGGATTGGTGATTCACAGCGACGCATCTGGGAAAGGATTGGGATGTGTTTTGATGCAGCATGGGAAGGTTGTAGCATACGCATCGAGACAGTTGAAGACCCATGAGAAGAATTATCCAACTCATGACTTGGAGCTTGCGGCTGTGATTTTCGCTTTGAAGATTTTGAGACACTACCTTTTGGGCGAAAGAGTCGAAGTTTTTACAGATCATAAGAGCTTGAAGTATGTGTTCACACAGAAGGAGCTTAACATGAGGCAGCGTAGATGGTTGGAGCTGATGGCTGACTACGATCTTGATCTTAAGTACCATCCGGGGAAGGTTAATGTTGTGCCGGATGCGTTTAGTCGGTTACCAGTAATTCAGGTGTTAACTACGCAGAAGGAGATCGTCGCAGATTTTCGAAGATTTAACTTGGAGGTTGTGCTACCGTGTTCTACGGGACAGTTGTTGCAGCTGCAAGTACATTCGTCTTTGATTGAGAATATTAAAGCAGCTCAATCGCAGGATCCTAGACTGCAAAAGTTTCGAGAGCAGGTTGAAGCCGGACTACGAACAGATTTATTGATCCACGAAGATGATTCGTTGAGGTATGGTAGCCGTTTGTGTGTGCCAAAGGGTGATGTTCGTGAAGAGCTTATGAAGGAGGCATACAGTTCAGCTTATTCTGTACATCCAGGAGGCACAAAGATGTACCGAGATATTCGATAGCATTTCTGGTGGGAGGGCATGAAGCGGGAGATTGCTCGCTTTGTGGCAAAGTGCTTGGTGTGTCAGTAAGTTAAGGCTGAACATCAAAGGGTTGCTGGTTTATTGCAACCACTTCCGATTCCTCAGTGGAAGTGGGAACATATAACCATGGATTTCGTGACGGCTTTACCGCGGAGTCCAGAAGGCAACAATGCAGTATGGGTAATTGTTGACCGATTGACCAAGGCAGCTCACTTTATTCCTTTTCGGGTTGGTCAATCAACAGAGACTTTGGCATAGCGGTACATGCAGGAGATTGTAAGATTGCATGGAGTACCGGTGAGTATCGTGTCCGATCGGGACACTCGGTTCTTATCACACTTCTGGAGGAGTTTACAGGAAAGTTTGGGGACTTGATTGAAGTTTAGCACAGCTTATCATCCTTAAACTGATGGTCAGTCGGAGAGAACGATCCAAACTCTTGAGGATATGTTGAGAGCATGCATGTTGGACTTCAAGGGGTCTTGGGAGGATCATCTACTTTTGGTGGAGTTGTCTTACAACAACAGTTTTCAAGCAACTTTTCAGATAGCTCCATTTGAAGCTTTGTATGGTCATAAATGCCGTTCACCTGTTTGTTAGGACGATATCGGTGAACGAAGATTATTGGGACCAGATTTGGTTATGCAGACAGTTGAGAAGGTTAACCCTATCAGAAATCATATGAAAGCAGTACAGGACCGATAGAAGAGTTGGGCAGATACGTCAAGAAGACCTCTAGAGTTCACCGTGGGTGATTTGGTATTCTTGAAGATATCACCGACTAGAGGGGTGATTCGTTTTGGAAGTCGAGGAAAGCTTAGTCCTCGATTCATTGGACCCTTGAGATCGTGGAGCGTGTTGGTGAGGTAGCGTATCGTTTGGCGTTACCACAGTCCTTGGCGAATGTGCACGATGTGTTTCACGTATCTCAACTACGAAGGTATGTTCGAGATGAAACGCACGTATTGGATCATTCGGAGCTAACAGTACGAGAAGACTTGACTTTTGAGGAGCGACCGATTGAAATCGTGGATCGAAGGGAAAAGGTTATTAAGAACAAGGTTATCCCCCTTGTGCTTGTTTCTTGGGGTAATCGCTCGCATGGAGAGTCCACTTGGAAACGAGAAGATGAAATCCGACAGAAATTTCCTTACCTTTTCTTGTAATTTTCTATCTTTGTATTCTTGGAATTTCGAGGACGAAATTCTTTTTGTAGTTGGGTATAATGTAACACCCGAGCCCAATACTACTAATTTCAGTTACCGTTCGAACGTAGTGTGGCACTTATTTTATTTATCTTGCTTGATGGTTAATTATTGTAAATTCTACCCGGAAATTAATTTCTGCATATAACAATTTTTGGCATCTAAAATAAAATTAAAAATATTCATCTTGGCCTACTTGACACCCCTAACCCCGTTGTAGCGTCCGTGCATCGTGTTCTCGTCCCGTTCAGTGAAACGGGCGAGTTTGGATGGCTACGTGCACGTGCGTGTGTCCGTTTTGGGGGTATGCTTTTTAATCATAAAACACTTAATTTTAAAATTTGGATCCCGCTTAAAATCCTATTATTTCAATTTCAAATTTTTGGACTCGACCCGGGCGCGATTTGGAAATGTTTTATTTGGCGCCAAAATCCCAAATTTTAATATTATTAAAACCATCGCATATATTTTTCTAACTAACTTGATATCTTACTGTTCATTACCTATCTTTTAAATCTTTAAATTAACCTATATATATATATCCTACTGTTCCTTAAAATGTTTTGAATCTTTAATTAATATTTATCCCTAACTAACGATTCCCCTTTAGCCAATCGTGTTCCTTTTAATTCCGTGGGCCCCCACCTGCAGCTCTCTCTCTCTCCCCCCCATAATCTCTCTCTCTCCACTTTCTCTCTCTCTCTCTCTCTCTCTCTCATATATTCTCTCGTACTTCTCTTTATCATTCTTTCTCTTCTTGCTTCATGTCTCGTTTCTCATTTTTTTAACTGTTCTTTTGTTGCCGGAATTCCGTCGTGACGGTGATGCTTCTCGACGTTCCAGCGAGATACCCCGACCCGTGTGGTTCCTTTGTTCGTCGTTTGGGTTCATTCCGTGAACCGTGCGACCGTCGCGAGTTTTCCTCGCAGACGGTTAACGTTCCGTTTTCCCGATTCGCGACCCATCGAGGCAAGTTAATCTTGCTACATGCTATATAATTCATTTTATACCTATTTAAATAAATACAATACCTATAGTTTAAATCTAGTGCCCCATGTTTAATTTTATAACGTTTCGATGTTCCGTTTGCATCCGTTTATATCATATTAAATCTAGATCATGAAAACTTATCTTGTGACATACTAGATTACATTATACTGCATCAACATCAATTAAAATATATATCATCGTAATATTTCTTATTATTATCTTTAATTAGTTTATAATCTGTATTTTATAATATTATATATTTGAAAATATTATAGTTTACACATGAAACGTCGTTGAAAAAGCGGATACGACAAATCTGAAATTTACTGTACACCTTACCTTATAAAATTCATTATAAATCATAGAAAAATCATTAGTATACGTTCTTTAGTTCGTTACGAAGATAACTCAGAATACTATAACTCTATGAAATATTTACTTGAAACATAAATTGTTTAAATAACGTAAAATGCAAATGAAAATATCTCCAAACTGCTGTCCAGGTAAATTCCAGCAGCAAACTTTCAAGTTCGAATGTTCATAACTTTTTGTAGGGACAACCAGAGATGCTTATACTTATAAAACTGAAAACCTTATTGAATTATCTTTGTTTTGGTATAAGACACGTCCCTTTTAGAGAATGTTTGTTATTTTTAAGCTATTTTACAAATCAGGGTGACGCTGAATTTCTGAACGGAACTTTCTTGTGCATGGTTAATCAATACCACTTTTATAGTTATTAATCGCTTTGAATATGCTATCTATATTAATATTATTATATCAATATTTATATCAAATATTGCTTATTTGTACATCCCACATTACCATTTTATAATTTTATAACTTTTCGGATACCCGTTTGTATCCATCGCATTTAAGATACATATAATTGCATTCATAGATCATATTACTACATAATAATATGATATTAACACTCCATGTTTAATAAATTGCATCCTAATTAATATTGGAACTATAAATGTAACCCTAATCGATAACTGTGCATCCATATCCTTGAAATTATATCTATTTGCATATCATATTACATGTTCCAGTTTATTGTTCTGATAGTACTCATGCTTGTTTATTTATACACATGCTTATGTTAGTTTGATTATGAGCACCCACATGACATCTTGTGCTTCCTGAGATGACCTGTTACACTTTCTACTTGACCCGACATGGTACCGTATACTGCTTGACTTGACATGATGTACCATGACCCGACCCGTTACCTGATCTTGTGTCTAATGCCAACAAACCTGACATGTAGTCCTCATGGACCGTTCCTGTTGTCTATCCAGACAAACCTGCTTTTACCTGATCCTGTGTTGGCATTAGTTCTTGATTACTGAATACCTGACTCGACATACATAACTTGGGGGTATGGGGAAATCAAAGGTGAAACCTGACTTGTAACTCAACAGTTCGATACCTGTTCTGATCAGTCTTACGGGCTAGGCCAGCCCCGGAGTGATGATGCTAACATCACTCGCCCATCCTGCTACCTGTTACTGCCTAGCGGCACGTCTCGGATTCAGCCCCGAGGGTCTTGACCGTGGTCCCGGGCATGCACGGGATACTATTGAGTTACATCGATGATTCATCAATTTGGTTTCAAAGACTTTAGAATAGAAAACCTGATAGAACAGTTTAGATACCCACTGCACACTAACCTGCACTGCTTGATTCACATTATTGCTACTCTCGTTTTAATCATGTTTATATTACATTGCCTGCTACACTGTTCATATGATATTACTTGATGACATGACGCGCTGACGTCTGGGTTTTGCATGGCCCAGATTCCGTACCGCTGTTGCAGTCCGAGCAGGAGTACTTCAGCCAGCAGGCTGAGCTGTGAGTTCAGCAGTAGTTAGTTTTATTTCCTGCATTTATTTCCTGATGTGAGCCCGCATTATGGGACACACTTTTCAGTTATTTGTATTGGATCGTTTGCTTCCGCATTTATTTATTATTGACTCCTGTTATTCTGGATTATGGACATGTTTTAGATAGTTTTATCTTGTTCTTGATATCTCTACAGCCGTAATGTGACTGTGGATGGATACTTCCTACCCACAGGTAGCATGGTTGGCTATGTCACGTGCCCAATCTAGCGTACTCTGGGAAGCGGGACGTGACAATCGCGGTGGAGTGCATGCTGTTTTTGACCATGGAAATGGGGTTGCTATTGACCATAGCAATGGGGTTGCTATTGACCGTGGCAGTGGATCTCGTGGAGGTCATGTTCATAGCGGGATTGAAGATGTTCGTAGGGGAGGTCGGGTAACGGGCACAGTGGTGGTGGGGGAGGCGGTTTTCTTAATGGTGGGTTTGTTCTCGGTGGTAGTAGTGGTGTCGATCATCATATTGGTGGGGATGGTCTCGGTGTAGGTGGAGAGGAGGGTGCTAACCGAGGCCGGGGTGGTCGAGATGGTCTTGGAGATGGACGTGGCGGCGGCGGCGTTCAAGCTCATACAAAGACTTGCGTGGATGTTAATGGGGGTTATCCATCGAGGGGGGATTCACCGCTAAATTCTAATGTGAACATCGTTCGCGACAGCTCAGGGGATCTTGATGACGGGCGGGTGATGTTTAGAGGACAATGGTATTCTAAGGAAGAGATTCTGCGATCTGTGGAGGAGGTGGAAACTCGGCGACGTGTTAGAGATAAGGATCCAGAAGCCTTTAAAAAGCTAATTTCCTCGGAAGATGTAAGGTTGGCAGTGTTAGTAAACTGGCGTACGAGTCGTGACACTCACGGACTCGCCGGAAGCGTCAATTTTAATATTTCTAGAGGTCAAACACCGGTTAACTCACCATGATCATGTCATGCACTACAATTTGCAAATTAGAATTTTTATGAGAGCAAAGTGAGGAGTTACAACCTTTGTAGTATCTTCATATACTCAATTGGATGAACTTGAACCCCGGTTAAGCTCTTACGCCATCTCGATCAAGCTTGCTCATCGATCTTCATGCCGAAGATGATCCACCTTGAGAAATTCCAACACAAACTTCCACTTCATTGACAAAAGTTGTAGTGAAGTAACTAGCTAAACTAATATGCTAAAAGAGTTTAAGTAGATCATGTAGGAATTTTCTTTAGCTCACAATTTTTCCTCCATATTCTTTTTCTTCTTGCATGAATAGAAACTTAAGAGAAAGAAGAAGGAGATTAGAATGGCTAAGGATAAAAAATGATAACATAAAGATATTGATTGGTGCAATTTATTGCATGTTTTTTTAACCCATTTATCATTTTATTGTCATATATTATACCGTTCTTGGTATCTTTTGTGAATTATTATAGATAACAGGGGTTAGATGCAAAAATACGGAAAATTGTCCTAAAATACGGATTACGTGCGTGCAATGTGGACTGCATGGAGCTATATCAAAATCAGGGAGATAATCAGAAAATAACAGAAGACCATGTGCAAGCGATGGAAATCAAATTGGAGATATATAGAAAATTTGAGAAAATTTTTGAAGATTTGAAACAAAGTTTGGAGATCTCGAGATTAAAACAAAAAGATTAAAAAAAGGCAAAATATCCCAGGAGTCAAAATTTTGGTTGAAATGCCATTTTTAGAAGATTCGGCCGGATTTTGGTGGAGATTTGAGTTAGGATTTTTAGGTTAGTTTTCTTATTCTCTGTTTATCTGTAGAGTTTGTTCTAAGTCTCACAAAAGACTATATAAACGCTTGTATAGTATTAAGATTTCATATCTCTCTCGGTAATAAACTTTAGGGTTTTCTTTTGAGAGATCAACTCTATTGTAAGTTTTTTTTTCTATGAATAATTTTTTGCTTTTTATTAATATGAAGCGTAACTAATTTCTATTCTAGGTTTTTGTATTTATTTACTCTATTTGGTTGGATGTATTATTGCTTTCTTTTCTTATGTTTAAATATTAATCTCTTATTATTTAAATTCTTCCCATTAAGTTTATCTTCTAAAAAACTAATATTTTTAATGATAGTTGACGCCTAGAAAGAAAATTACGGAAAAATGATAACACCAAGAAACTTATTAGGTTAAATGATAGGTTGACGCCATAGAGATCTAATAAGAGAAGGTAAGAGATGAGTTTAATTAAAAGAAATTAAAACTAGGTAGTTGTAACATTTTCAAAAATATAAAATATTAATTTTGGGAATTTTTATAATTTGATATTATTTTACTGATTATTTTAATATTAAATCTATAATTAAATGAAATTAAATAGGAAAAATGTTAGAAAAATTATGGAAAATTCTAAAATAGGGTAAATTAGTGAATTATGACATTTTTAAGTTTTTGTGATTAGTTTGACACTAATTTAGTGCTAATCGCGATTAAAAATCGCTAATCGGGTTTTTTTGGCAATTTTGTGCAAAACTTGCACATATCACTTTTTCTACACTTGTGCATCTTTCTTGCCATGATTTATCATTTAGGTTTACTATTCTTGTGAGAAGGTTTGGATTTAAAAGAAAAGGGAAAGAAAAGAGAAAAGAAAATGAAATGATGAGGGTAGGTGAGAGAGAGAGGTGGACCTTTGACTTAAACCCTTAGCCATTCTCCTTCATTCTCATTTCTCTTCCTCTCTCACTCTCCCTTGCTGCTGCTGCTGCCCTAGCCCCTTTCCCTCCCCTCTTCAACTCCTCACTTCATCTCAAAAATCACTCCAAAACCCCAACCTCCTTTCATTAAAATTGTGCAGAATGCCTAGATCTACACATGGAGCTAAAGAAGCAAGGATTTTGGCCACTAGGGGCAACTCAAGAATTTTCTTGAGTTGCTAATGGAGGTAATTACTGAACCATTAGCTTAGTTATAGCATTCTCTTTACCCCATGTTTAGTTTTTAATCGATATTGTGTGATATTATGGACTTGGTGAAAACCTAGTTAGGGTTTGAGGAAATTGGTGTCGTATTTTGAAATTGAGCTCAGTTAAGGTTATACCAACACCTTAGTGTATGATTTGGAACCCAAAACCTGAAGCTAAAACCAGAATACGGAATTTTGGAATCGATATCGGGGAAAACAGGGAATCTGGGACTGTTATATGGAATCTGCTATCACCCTGAGACCCTAAAAATAAAATTGAGTTGACAGTGAGATGTGCAGGCACCCATGGACCAACACCCCAAACCCTAGCCCCCAACTCATCCGTACGGCCGCCAATTCTCCCATTCTGGCCGCAATTTGCGGCCAGAGCAGGGTGGATTTGCCTCGAAATTCGTGCATGGACCCATTTCCTCTATTCTTGGCCCTGGGTACTTCTAGTTTTGACAGATTCTATCTAGGGTAAAATCTGGGACATATATCCTAAGTTGCTATTTTGGATTCGTGTTTCCGTATTCCGTATTTTTGATTCTGAAATGGTGGAATGTATTTTGCCTCGACTATTTGTCGTTTATACGACGGTATAGAGGATTTATTGATGGTTTTGAAAGCGTGCCATAGGTTCTCACCTATAGGCCCCCTTATCGTACCGTTTTGGATTTCATGCGCCGTTTTAGCTTGGATTTGGTTTTAATGCGCATATACGATATTTGATGTGTAGGTACCCACGAAGACTTCGGGGCGACAAGCAAATGCGTGGTGATGTCCGCAAATGATGATGTAAGGTGAGTAGATTATATCTACAGGGGGAAGTCGGGTGGATGGCGTATAGCACCCCCGCAGTCCGTAGATAGAATACTATGTAGTTTATTGTGATAATAGGTGTATTATGGATAGTGTAGGGTTAGAAGTGACTAGTGTAGTTCATAGCCGCGAACCCTAGGATAGAATTACACCTACACACACACACCCTTGCATATTACTTATACTTGCACTGTGTTTGATGATATGGGATGACTTTGGAGATGAGTCGATGATGTGGGCTCGGTGCCGTGAGATCGGTGATTGGATACGATTCATATGTGGGATATGACTTGTGATTTCTTGCGGGCTTGGGATATGCGTTTACCCCCGCATGCATACTTCATTGATGGTATCGTTTGGTGCTAGACATAGAGTAGTACCCCAGACTATATGATCTGATGATAGTGATACCTGTTATGTGACGAGATAGTGAGATGTTGACCTGTACCCAGCTATTGGGATGCCGTACGATGATTTACCGTACGAGCCGATATTGATGATAGATCCGCACTCAAAACTCGAGGATATCTTACGATATGACATTGAGGCGAGATCACCGACTATATATCTTTATATATACCGACTCAGATTTAGGTAGTTTCCACACCTACCCCTCCTGATCGACCTGTTACTTAGATATAGTTGCATAGTAGATACTTCACTGTGGTGTTGACTACTAGATTTCTGCATCTTCATGCTATTCGCATTGCTGGCATATATTCATTGCTATATTATTATCATGCTGTTAGGACACCAGCACCATTATCGATGATGCGTATGTTCCACGTACACTATTTGCCGGCTCACACACTTCATCATCGATAATTGCCATGTCACTACACTGTAGTACTACTGCATTCATGATACGATTCTTCCTTCGACATATGCACATTACTTCTATGTTGCATGATTTCCGATATGATTACTTTTCTTTACATGTCGCATACATCATGGATTGATTGCATAGCACATCGCATTGGATTTACTTCCTGATGTTGGATTTTCATGTGATTTCTGATTTTGAGGACCGTGGGATTATTTAAGAAAAGATGCTCCTTTATGAAAAACCCGGTACCTCGTGATATGATATTTCGGTGCGTCCACCACGCGTTTTCTCGGTGCTGAGACGTGTGCTTGAAACCCGATTCGAGGAGGTGATGATCCGTTTGCGGGTTCGTGGTGGGCCCGGTATGGTTCCCCTCGGCAAGATGATCGATGAGTTTGCCGATTGAGCCTGGAGGCGGGCGAGCACCTACCGGTGATTGTATTTGAGCTCGGCGGATATCTGGGGGATACCGACCGGAGACGAGAGATGGGCGTACTGCTGGGGCCGAGGGCCGATTCCGCAGACATAGCCCGCGGGCCGATCCGGACTGACGGAGCCCGTTAGATGAGGATTTACATGTCGATGCTAGGCACGGGTTTCATGATGTTTTTCCATGCTTTTGTTTATATCCTCACATTGCATACATGATGCTTATCGTCAGTGGGTGACGGGTGGACGGGTTCCACATATTTACAGATTGGGATCATATACAGACTGGATTTACACTTATCATACTTCATTTGTATATATAACAGGGTATGAGGGCGCTGTTATATATACCCTTACACCAATATTAGTGGTATGGGACGCTAATATATGTGTATTGATATCATTGATATTTCATCATATTTACTTCATGCAGACATACCTTATACTGATGACATGTTATTACCTGAGTACCTGGCACTACATACATGATTAGATGTTACCTTGCCACCTTATCACACTCAGATGTACTCTTGTGGATTGTATTACTGATCGTTGACTTAGGATTATGTCTTGCATTCGGTTTCTGCTTGTAGATGTTTCTATTCACGAGTTGGCAACTCACCCCCGTTGTGCCACAGTTCTTGCAGGTTCTGCCGTACAGGTTCCATTGCGGCATTTCTGGCACTCTACCTTCTTGCGGGTGATTTGCTTTGGTAGGTGGATTCTTTCGCATCAAGAACCACCATTGTATTTACTTTATTTATTTCATTGTATCTAGCATTTCCATCAACTAAAACTTGTATATTGTTTCAGACCTAGACTTTAGTGATGTATTATTCGACCATAGAGTCGCGCTTAGTAGTATTGCGGTTTTCTTGTTGCTTGAGCTTTCCTTTGGTTTTGATCCTCGCCACTTGGCGTTGTATATTATATCATTGCGTGGTTGTGACCGTCGATTGACGAAGAGCTAGCTCCCGCTTGGGGATGCCTTTATTATTGCATATATATTGTTATTCTTTGTTGTACCCCATTCGGGGCCAGTTTTACAAAAGAAACTCTGCCGAAATTTTTAGAAAAGACTGTACTGTTTTAAATTGCATATTCGGCTTAGTTATTTAAAAATCTTGATTTCCAACATGTTTTTCTTCACTCCTTTAAACAAATTTCTTTACTTATTCTTAAAATGGTTTTAGATTTCTGGGCTTTTGGCTTACTTGGATCAGATGGAGTCCTATAGACTTCATATGGTTCAAGGGCCAGTCACGTGCTCTTTCGGGTCGTGACAGTAGTTAAGGGTGAACTAGATTATTCGATAAGATGATAGAAGTAGATTAATCATCTATCACTATTAATCGAAGACTAAACATAAATTATTTTTAATTAACTAGAAAAGTGTTCTAATATTGCTATCTAAATGATATTTTTATAATTGATAGGTTAATTTTAATAATATTAAATTAACCCATGCTTTTATAGGATTAATAGAAAATATATTAAATATAGATCTAGAAAAGAAGTAAAATCTTTCAAACCAACCAATAGAGATAAATAAATACAAAACCCTAGATTCTTCTATATCCATAAAACCCCATTTTAATTTTTATTTTCATTATTTAAATTACTCTTTAATTTAGTTTAAAAGTAGTTAACACACCTTTTCGTTGGAATGATCCTTAAGTACTACTGCGATAAAATGTATACTCGCGGCTAAAATTGAAGACTAATAAAATCTCCATCAAGTTTTTGGCGCTGTTGCCGGGGAGGTGTAGTTTAATTATATTTAAATTTAAGTTTTAGATTTTAATTTAGATTAAATTAGATTTAGTTTATTTTATTTGATTCTGCGAATTCTCTGTTTTTTATTTCAGGTATCGAGACGAAATTACTGGAAGAGAAGATCGAGATGAACAAGAGGCAACTTGGAGATTTTGCCCATTAAAGAAATTTTCGGCCGAAACCCATAAAAAATCTAAATCGGCCAAAAAATTTCTGATTTTTCCAAAAATTCAAATTTCAGTTTGTTGCATTTTTCGAGCATATTCTGGAACTTTGTTTCAATTTTTGATAAAATGCTAAGATTGCATCAGAATTGGGGCCAATTAGATAAGATCTCGTTTTCCCAAAATCTCAATTTAATTCCAACTAACAGATTTTTGCAGAATTCTTTGCGCCATTTAAAACAAATAGTTTAGATTTTAGATTGTTTTAGATTACATTGCATATTTAAAAAGATTCTAAGAGGCAACAAACCAAATCCAGATTAGGTGGGTATTTCATCATCTTTTCTAGCCTTTATAAATTAGAACCGAGCATCCGCATTGAGCTACATTTGTAACATTTCAAAAAAATAAAATATTATTTTTGGGAATTTTTATAATTTAATATTATTTTAATGAATATTTTAATATTTCGGTAAAATTAAATACCGATAAAATTGGGAAATTTTTTGAAAATTATAGAAATTACTAAAAGAGCGTGTTTTATATGAATTATGCAAATTTTAAGTTTTTATGATTAGTTTGACACTAATTTAGTGCTAATCGCGATTAAAAATCGCTAATCGCGCTTTAAGCGTATTTTGTGCAAAACATGCACCATTTCTTTTTCTACACTTGTTACATATTCTTATGGCTTTCCTACATGTTTTATATCATGGTTATTGAATTATTAGAGAGGGGAAAGGAAAACAAAAGAAAAAGAAAAAGAATAAAATATATAGGTATGGGTGAGAGAGAGAAAGGTGAGGGTGCTTTGACTTGGCCATTCTTCTTCATTTCTTCCCCTCATTTTCCTCTGCCCTCCTTCTTGCTGCTGCTTCTGCCTCCCCCTCACTTCCTCCCCTCTTCAAACCTCTTAAACACCATGAATATCACTCCAAAACCCTATCTCCTTTTCACAAAAAAGATGCACAAGCTCAAGGGAAGCACATAGGACCAAGAAAGCAAGGATTTTGGCCACTTGGGGCAACTCAAGAATTTTCTTGAGTTGCCAAATAAGGTAATTTCTGAATCTTTAGCTTAGTATTTGCATTACTTTTACCCCATGTTATGATAGAACCGATATCGAGTGGTTTTGTGGACTTAGAAAAAACCTAGTTAGGGTTAATGGGAATTGAGAGTGGTGATGGGTAATTAAGCTCAGTAGAGGCCACACAAACCCCCTAATGCTAGAATTCTGACCTAAACCAGAGACTTGAAACCCGGAATACGGATTTATAAACCGATATCGGAAGAATTGTGGAATCTGTGAGTGTATTATGAAATCTGCTATCACCCCGAGACTCTGAAAATTATATTGCATACACAGAGATACATGCAAGCACCTAGGAAGCTACCACCAAAACCCCAGCCCCTGACTCCTTTTCTAGGCCGCAAATTTAATCTTTCTGGCCGCAAATTGCGGCCAGATCAGGGTAGATTTGGCTCGTGTTGGTTCTGTGGTCCCCTCATCTATAAATTAGACCCCTGACATATGCAAAATTGTCTAATTTGACCTAGGATGAAATCTGGGACCCTTTTCTATAGTTGCTGTTTTGATTCGTGTTTTCGTATTGCGTATTTTAAATTCTGGATTGGTATATTTGCGTTTTACCTCGATTACTTGGCGTCTATACGACGATATCGAGAATTGTTTGATGGTTTTGAAAGCGTAGCCTATAGGTTCTAACCTATAGGCCTTAGCGTGTCGTTTTGGTATTCCCGATGTGATTTTAATACGCATTCCGATTATGTTATCTATATAGGTACCATCATATGGATTCCATACGATGAAGAAGACGAAGGCGACATCGACACCGACACGCAGGATACAAGGTGAGTAGATTATATTTACGGGGGAAGTCGGGTGGATGGAGTATAGCACCCCCGCAGTTCGAGGTTTAGTATACTATATTTATACTATATATGTGTTTGATAGCATTAGGTGCGATATGGATAATTGAGATGAGATTAGGTGTACTATGGATAGAATAGGGTTTAGTTGTAAACTAGTATAGTTCCTAGTTGCGAACCCTAGAATAGGTTTACACCCACACGCACACACATGCGTAGTTGTTATATATATACCAAGATGACGAGGATAGTGGATGATATTTGGAGATGAGTCGATGAGATTGGGCACAGTACCGTGAGATCGGTGATATGATGTGGTTCGTATTTGGGATACGACATGTGATTTTAGCGGGCCTTTGGACGTGTGTTTCACACACGCATTCGTAATTACCTAGATGGTATCGATTTATACTAGACTTAGATCAGTACCCTAGATCATGAGATATGATGATAAGGATACCTGATAATTGATGAGAGGAATGTGATATTGACCCATACCCAGCTTTTGGGATGCCGTACGATGATTTACCGTACGAGCTTCATATTGATGATAGATCCGCACTCATGACTCGAGGATGTCATATGATATTGTATCGTACGCGGTACCTTTGAGGCGGGATCACTGACTATTATATTTATATTTATATATATATCGACTCAGATTTAAGTGGTTTCCATACCCTTCGATTGGCTTGTTAGTTAGGTCTGTAGATTACTTAGTAGACGTTAGACTAGACCCGAGTCATACCTATTTCAAAACTAACGAATCGGGAGTATTTTAAAGACAGGCAAGGGATTCTACGGATATTTTCAAAAGACGCATCTTTTCTTACAAACACCGTAGCCCTTATTTTACCAAAAACCCCGATTCGTCTTATTTCAAATGGCAAAACTGCATAACATTTACATATTGTCATAAATTCTTCACTGTTGCGTTGATTATTCGATTTCCGCATATTCATGCTATTCACATCGCATTGCATGTGTAAATGAGTTTATTGTATATTAAACCCATGCTGTTAGGACACCAGCACCATTATCGATGATGCGTATGTTCCACGTACACTTGCTTGCCGGCTCACACACTTCATCATCGATAATTGCCATGTCACTACACTGTAGTACTGTTGCATTCAGGATATGATCCCTTGCATGGCATACTTGTGTACATACCTATTGTACACCCATACGTGCATACATACGTATTCGCACATACATAGATGATTCTCGCTGGATTTGGAGATTTGGGAACTGCAAGATACTCTTTAAAACTGATTCATTTTAAAAGAGTGGTTTCCCTCAATATGTGCATATTACTACTTCATATTGCATGATATACTGATATGCTTACATTTCTTTTAAATGTCGCATACATCATGCTTTCTGATTATACGCATTGAGATATGTTGTTTCCATGATATTTCTGGATTTGGGAACCGTGGGTATTTTAAAAGAAAGTATATATTGTTTGAAAAACCTGGTTACCCTTGATATGATATTTCAGTGCGTCCACCATATGTTTTCTCGGTTCTGAGAGTGGCATGTGAAACCTGATTCGAGGAGCGGTAGGCACCGTCTGTGGGTACATGGTGGACCCGGTATGGTACCCCGAGGCAAGAAAGAGATGCTGTGTATACAGACGGTGAGCCTGGAAGAGGGACTACTACCTACCGGTGATTGTATTTGAGCACGGCGGATATCCGGAGGATACCGACCGGAGTTGAGAGATGATATGGGCCGATCCGGACTGCCGGGGCCCGATATATGAGGATTTTCGTGCCGATGCTAGGTACAGGTTTCATGATGTTTTCGAGTGTCGATGCTTGACACTCAGGTTCCATAATTTTGATATGTCGCGAACGACACATGTTGATTTACATCCTCATACTTCCATGCATATGTTTATGATATTTACATGCATGATGCTTATTGTCATTGGGTAACACGTGGACGATTTCCACATACATATATTGACATTGATGATATTGATCACATAGTTGGATGATATCCACATATTCATAGACTTCATGATATAGTCGGAATTGATCATACCTCATACTTATGATATGTTATTACCTGAGGCACTGGCACGAGCACTTGGCACTACACTCATGTATAAATGTTACATTGCCACCTTATCATGCTTCAGACTTATTCATATTGAGGATATATTTTTACTGATCGTGTTGACCTAGGATTATGTCATGCATATGATTTCTACTCTGCGATATTTTCTATTCACGAGTTGGCAACTCACCCCCGTTGTGCCACAGTTTCTTGCAGGTTTTACCATACAGGTTCATTGCGGCTTTTCTGGCACACTGCTTCATTTTTGGGTGATTGTATTGGTAGGTGGGTTCACTCGCATCGTGACCACCCTTGTATTTATTTTGTTCAGTTGTATCTAGTATTTCCATCAACCAAAACTTGTATATTGTTTCAGACTTAGAAAACCTGTTATGTATTATTTCGGCCTTAGAGTCGCGCGTTATAGTATTATAGTTTTCATATTGATTTTAAGTTCTTTTGAGTTTTGATCCTCGCCCTTTGGCGTTGTATATTAGATTGCTTGCGTGGTTGTGACCGTCGATTGACGAAGAGCTAGCTCCCGCTTGGGGATGCCTTTTATCATTGTATATATGCTTTTATCATATTGTACCCCATTCGGGGCCAGTATTTACAAAGGAAACTCTGCCGAAATTTTCAGAAAGGACATTGAGGATTTTACAAATGCATATTCGGATACTTTTTTAAAAAACCTGGTTCTTTAAACATGTTTTCTTACTTCTTAAAAAACTAGTTTTCCTTATTTACTTCTTAAAATGGTTTTAGATTTCTGGGCTTTTGGCTTACTTGAATTAGATGGGGTCCTATAGGCTTCATATGATTCAAGTGCCAGTCACGGGCTATTTCGGGTCGTGACAACATTAATTTAAAAAATATCTAAACTTTAGCCCCTTAAGGACATATCGCGCTCAATAGGATAAGAGGGGGTTGTAGGTAATCTAACGGTTATCCGATTCAATCTTGAGATGTCTAGTGACGTGTGACTAGTTGTAGTTATTTAATTAAGGCCTGCTATTTCGGTGATTCAGATAGCGGAACTCTCCCACTTAACTGGCACTGATCCGGCTTTAAGATTGTTAAAGAGCTGCCAGAGAATATATCCCGCAATTTTTCTCTTGGCAGTTACGAGTGGATCTAGTAACTTGACCTAGGTAACCCTAGATCTTGGTTGTTTGCGCATCTTTGATTGTGATTTTTAGAATCCCTAGTCATCTTAGTTTTAGGGTTTTAAAAAAAACTTTTGCATACGGTGTATACACATGTAAGGTCGAGACGAAATAAACCGTTTGACTCGTCTCGATTTAGAAGACCCAATGGCTGAGCTCGTTCTCGCTACACCTAGCCTACATGATAGATACTATCCAGTACGCACATCACTGCCATCTTGCATAGTCTTACCGTTAGCAGCCGGTGACTATGAAATAAAACCTGCTTTCATAAACTCACTTTCTAAATTTCATGGTTTAGAATCTGAAGACGCCTATGTCTTCATAAGGGAGTTTGAAGACTTATATCAAATGTTTAAACTTAAGCAGTTGAACCAAGATGTAATTAAGCTTAGACTTATCTCCTTTGCCCTCACTGATGAAGCTAAGTATTGGTTTTACAATGTGCCAGCCAATACTATCAGGACATGGGATGAGTTTACTAAAATATTTCTTAAAAAGTTCTCCCAACATTTTAAAACCGCCAAATTTCGAAATGAAATCAGGACTATTTCGCAAAAACCAGGAGAATCTTTTTGGAAGTATTTCGAACGTTCTAAGAACTTTCTCATAAAATGCCTCTATCATGGTATAGCTAACTGGGAGCTAAGTCAAATAGTCTATGACGGCATGGAATCTAAGTTTATGATTGAGTTCATGTGTCAAGGGGACTTTATGATGAAGAAAGAGGACGAGGCATGTGACTTTTTGAAGAAATGTCCGATAAGACCGTGTAGTGGGAGAGTTCTAATGAGGGGGGTCAACTAATTTTAGGGGTGGGATCCATGCGGTTGAAACCATAATTAGAATGCAAGCCCAGTTGACTGCCATTCAGAAATCAATAGAAAATCTATCAACTACCCCCTCCCCCGTTGCTCAAGTCAGTCAACCCTCTTCTTATCTTAACTGTCAAGACTCTTTCTACCTTTCGGAAGAATGTTCTCTTCTAAATGGTCCTCAAGGTCAAGAGACCACTAATCCTGTCTATCAACATAAAAATATTAATAATCCTTATTCTCAAATCTACAACCAAGGATGGAGCAACCAATCAAACTTACAATGGAATCATGGCAACACTGGCCAACAATTCCAAAACCAAAGACAAGGTCTCCACCCAACCCTGCCCAACCTAAGACGCAGCACACATAACAAGGGTATGCGAATGAGAATAATAGGCTTAATAACGCTGAAAAGCAGCTGAACACTTTGTTGCAAAATGATTTGGCCAACAAACAAATCATTGCAAATATTGAAAAGCAACTTGGTCAGTTAGCTGCAGCATTAGGAGGACGTGAACAGGAAACCCTATCTAGTCAACCTGTTACGAATCCTAAATATACATGTGCAAATCCCGCGCAAGCAAATGCTATAACCACCTTACGATTGGGCAAACAGGTTGATAATCAGGTTAGGATGCCAGAAAATTCAGAAGAGATCCCAGCTAATGAGGAGCAGCAGTCTCCTATCCTACTAACAAAGATGGCATCTATTGATGCACCCATATCTCCACCCCACCCATATTTTATAAATACCCCTCTTGAGCTTAGAGCACCATATCCAAAACATTTCAAGGCTAAGAAGTAAGCTGCTAAGGTAGAGAAGATAGTGGAGATATTTAAACAAGTGATAGCCAACGTCTCTCTTTCGGACATTATCGACCAAGTTCCTTCGTATGCAAAATATCTCGAAGATTTATGCACAAAGAAGAGACAAACTAAAGTGTCTAAGAAGGTCTTTTTAGCTGGTAATATTTGTGACGTCCTAAGTAATGCTATACCCATTAAGTATAAGGACCCCGGTAGTCCTACTATATTTTGCATTATAGGCAAAAAAGTCATAATAAAGCTTTATTAGACTTAGATGCTAGTGTTAATCTTTTGTCATATTCTGTATATGAGCAGTTAGGGCAAGGTGATCTTAAGCCCACCAAGACCACTTTGCAATTAGCTGACTGGTCCATCAAGACTCCTATGGGTGAGATCGATGATGTGTTGATTAAAATTGGGGAATTTATATTCCCTGTATATTTTATTATTCTAGAAATACAACCCGTCACTAAGCTCAGGAATTAAATTCTTGTCATACTAAATCGGTCCTTCCTAGCCACTTTGAATGCATTGATCAGTTGTCGTAATGGTTCTATGAAACTATCATTTAGGAACATGAAAATTGATTTTAATATTTTTAACCTAGAAAATCGGCCAAGTGATTCCTATAAGCCCTTCGAAGTCAACTCAATTAATGAAATTCCTACTGATGACGATGTTGACTTTGATAACTTATATAAAGGAGTGCATAGAAGAGAAACTATGCAATGAAAAGGAGGTTGATTTTGATGACTCACCACCGATAAAAAATGTGAGCCCACTTGAGCCAATTGCTCATCCCGTTGAAGTATTTTTCCTTGAAAATTTCGACGATGATGAGTCAAAATATTTGTTAAACCCTGATGATTTAGACGCCGAGGCTATATCTTTTGAGATGGAGTCCTTAGAAGAAAATAAAACTTCTGAGAACTCATATTTTGATTTCTTAACACACATAGCAGCTGAAATACGAAGTCCTTGAGATTCAGAACTGTTGGGGTCAAAAATTACACCCCAAGGTCGAGGTCATTAAGTCAAAGTTAAGGCCCGAAAAGTGGGTCCGGGCCCAAGCCCGAATCCAAGTCAAATAGGCCCAAGCTCGAACCCAAGTCCAAGTCCAGGTCAAGTGGGCCCATACCCAAGTCGAACCCGAACACGAAGAGGGACCGGCCAAAAGAGAAGAAGAAAAGAAAAAAATTAAATATAATTTTTGCTTTTTAAATTAAATAGGAAAAAATTCAATTTTGTATAAGCCATGGGACTAAATGTAAAAGATGTAAGTCTATAAAAGGCCTTCCATGGTGATTAAAAAAAATCTGAATCGATTCCCAAAAAAACAAAAATCTTGAGTTTTGAGCCATTTTTTATTGTGCAAGTCATTTTCTCCTTCCTCCTTTCTTTTCTTCAAAGTGCGCATGTCGGGAAGCTTCAATAAAGGGAAAAAGAGCTCCCTCTGATCTTCAAAAGTCAAAATCATGATGTTTTTAGACTGTTGCTTTATTAGATTTCAATTCTACTTGCACCATGCTAGTTACGCACCGTGCTAGGTACCTATTTGGTTAGGTGCGCACCCCGTTGGGTGCACATCTAGCCAAGTGCGCACCTGCTCAGGTGCGCACCTCGCTAGACCTTTTGGCCTATTCGGGACCTTTTGTCCCCCTTCACTCCCTCACACCTTGCTTGGCGCTCGCCTCGGCAGGGGCACACTTGTCATGTGCATCCCTTTGCCAAGTGCCAACCTTACTAGGTGAGCGTTTTGTAAAGTGCGCACCTTGCCACGTGCTCACTTTACTAAGTGTGCACTTGATGTATATACACTCATCACCTCTCCCGTTAGAAACAAAACATACGCACGTAAACCTTGCGAGGACCCCCGTAAACTTGGCGAGGCCCTAGATACATCTAAAACAAAACATACACACGCTGCACATTGAGTTCGCATTACTAGTTTGACCCGTCAATCGGAAGTTCTCTCGCTTCAAAGGCGATGGGTAATTAATGGCAGTTTAGTCAGCGGCTGCCAGAGATTCGGATCTTCACAATCAATAAATTTTGGCCTAACCTAGGCAGGTGGATCTGTATACGCCTGTAACGACTCTGAAATTTTTGTACAAAATTTTCTTGTTATTGTACAAAAGAGAGTATTATAGCTTGTGTAAGAGTTATAGGTTATTTTTGTTAAATAAAAGTAAGAAACAACTTGTAGCTCACCGGTAAAACCTATGCACTGCTGCGACATAGCCTAATGTGTTCGAATCCCATCGACTCAATTATTTTTAGATTTTTCTTCTTAAATTTTTCGGAAGCCTAAGAGTTGCACGTGCAATTCACGGAGAAACTAAAAGTTTCAGAAAAATCAAACATGTGCAAAAGGGAGTAAATCCTGACTAAACCACGTGGCACGAATATCGAGGCAAGACAGCGAGATCTGATCGCACGTTTCCTCAAAAGAGCTACCGCCGCCGGTCCCGATGCACCCAATCCCCTCCGTGCTTTGCACACTTGTCTTTTCAACTCCCCTCAATTCCCCTGCACTGTTTGATTTCCCTGCAATTAAACAGTGACCTTTCAATTCATCATTTAACACCATTTTAATTCATTTAATCCAAAATTTTAATTCCCAAATCTTAATTCTTCACTATAAACAACACCCTATCTTCTAGCTCTTCCCCATTCTGAAAATTCTATCAAAAATTCTCTCAAACTCTCTAAGGACCAAGTGGAGTTAGGTACCCAAGTGGAGTAGCAAGCCAAACTCGACGACCGAATGCTTTCCGACGACACCATGGCACCCGAAGGCTTCCCCTCATCCTTGTTAACGCTTTAAACTAGTAAGTCCCTCTTCTTTCTTTTTTTTCCACCTCAAATCATCTTCTAACAACATATCGGTAAAGTGGAGTTAGCTCCGATATGAAGTTCTTTTTAACATTTGTACTCCCCTTTTAAGCAAATAAGTCAAACTAACTTCCTCACACCCGCTCGTAATCTTATTTACAATCATTAAATTTTAGTTTAACCAAAATTTTCATGAGAAACAATCAAATAACGAAATTTTTCATTAAAATACCATGAACTTTAGTATAACTCTCATTTCAATAATTGTTAAAAATACCTTTAAGAAAACTTCACGGGGTAACGACCTACCCCACAGGCACACTATTGTTACATAGCACGATATTCTAAACATATGCTAATTTAAAGAATATGTTTTAGATTAAAATACCACACCTTTTCAAAACGGGTTTTTTTAATCGGTATTTTTATAATCCTTGACAATTACGGCTTTACAACTCTTGTTAGGGGACCCGGTAATGGATGGTGCAGATTATCGCACATCCTTGGGACAGTAGAGCGAGATGCAGAACTTCTCGCGGAGTATTCGGTCTCGAAAGAAAATAAAAATACGGTTTTTAAGAAATATGACTTTTCTAAACAAAAACTAAATTTTAGAAAATTATATAAAACTATGAATTCGTATTTTGAATAAAAACATATTATGAATCCATATTTTTAAATAAAAGATTAGACTTTTAATAAAATACCATCAAATTTCCAAAAGAGCTAGTTTGCATATAAATAACATAAACTTTTAAAAGCTAGGTTTTATCACCAAAACACCACAACAATTAAAATACATGTTCATGAAAAGCCTAAATATTATAAGTCACCCTTGAGGTTATTTTTAAACAATATTAATATATATTTTTCATAAAACCCCCTCGGGGAATAAAACAATAAAAACAAATAATAATATGGACTCTAGAATAATATAGGCTTAAGCGGTATCATTTCTCTCGAGCTTTGGGAAGCCGGAGAAAGTGAGTGCTTGACTATTTAGGTTAGAAAACTTAACGGAGTTATCAATGACAATTGTCTTGGAAAAAAACACAAATCCTGTCGTCCATGTGTAGCAGTTGTCGATTTTTTCCGAACATAAGATTTTTTACAGTTTAAATCAATTCCTATGAAAAAGACATGAACTCGAATCTAAACTTGAACTCGAACTTGAACACAAACTCGAACTCTAACCTAACACGAATCTAAACTTGAACCCAAACTACTCGAACAAACTTGACTTGAACCAAAATTGCAATTGTCATGACTCGTATATTACTCGACTCACTCGACTACATTCTACACCTTTTGCAATCTATGGTTTCGATCAAGACATGTTAATCAATCAATCAAATTAATTAAGTATATTAACCAATTATAATATATTATACTCAGGGTGTTTGGGATAGTTTCTTGTGTGAATCCAACGGAGGTTCAGGAGTGCCGTATTAACCTCTTTTTTATTTTACTTGAATATTAGTCGAGTTGACTCACCCACAAGCTAGAGCCCCGATGCTAACACATGAATGGGCCCATGTTTCCTTGCTCTTGGGGCCCCACTCCTGAGCTCGTGAATATTTCTACGGCTGCGTTGACATTCACACTTAGAACTTAACGTTAACATAGTGATCATATAGAGACCTATAGTGTTGGGATTCCTTAGCACCCTACTGGGTTTTCACAGCAACTACCATACCAAATTAAAAAAATCTAAGGTGCTAATCAATCCTAAGCTAGGATCAAGCTAGAGTAAATAAACAATATAACATGTAATCTACCATTACATTAAGTAAATAAGGAATACAACCTTTGTAGATCGGTCCTTCACTTCTAAAGCTCCGTGTAGTAGTCCCTTCGCCACTAGTATCGATCTCCGAACTCTAGTATGGGTTCTTCCGGAGAAATGAACAAGCTTACTCGAAGTCTTCGAGGCCGAAGATGATCTACGTCGAGGAGACTCAAGCTCATGCTATCTCTTCACTAATTGTGAAATTAGTGAAGCAAACACCCTAAACTAAATGACAAGTAGTAGAGGATGATGAAGTAGGAAGTGGACTCTATTTAGATTTATTTTTCTCACAATATTTTCTCACTTTGAGAAAATCTAGTGAGCTTTTCTCATGAGGAAGAAGAAGCTCAAGTGAAGAGATGAGAGAATGAACTCATTAAGTTAGAATAGCAACTATGGGTGAGTTAGTGTCATACACTAACCCATGTAGAGAATAAACCATTGCTAGTTATTAATGGTTAGGTTAATAAATATTTACAAGTAAAACAAAACTAGTGGACTTGGTTAATGGTTCCACAAGCTTCTATAAGCTTCAACCATGTGACTTAATCCCACTAATTTTGATTAACTTAGATAAATATTAACCCATCACATTATTAAGCATGGTACAAGTCTCAAACACCCATGTCACATGTGGCATCTAGCATGACACAAAAGTTGTACATTAATATATATCACATATACATTAATGCACACAAGTGAGAAAAGAAATCATAAGTGAGATAATATTAGTTAATGTAATCTAGTATATCTAATATACAATTATACATTAAATTATTAAATCAACACATGATTTAATAATCCGGCTATATCACATATAACCGACTAATATCAAATGCAACAACTTATCGAATCAACACTTGATCCGATAATCCGGTTATATATCATACAACCGACCGATGTCACAAATCGCGAGAATAGAATACGGTATCACATACGCGCATCAATCTCGGTCCCGCACATATCTCATATGTGCTCCTACTCCGTTTTGCATGAACCAGGAAACCTCTGTGTAGGACTAAAGACTCGTCAATACGCCGGCAGTAGGTGATGATCATATCAAACATCCACAAGCCGTAAGCGGTCTGCTAAACGTAACGGCCACCCGGGTATTGAGCGATCAGAAAATCAACAAGCAAGCCTGCTCATACTCCAGCAAATCCAATCAGTAACACTACCGTACAGTCCGGTCTTTTCATCTGATATGTCGCATATCTCGTCTAGGGGTGGTAAACGTCAGACCCCAGTAACTCGATAAGTCGTGCCAATATGAGGCTCATAACGGGTCGAGAAACTACCAGTAACACTTACCAGTAAATATCTGAAACAGCCCTGGCCAGGGACTTCCTGTTATAGCCAATCGAGCACAGCGCAACATCAACTCCCAATACTGGGAGAGACGAATTCTCTCCTATCGCTCATTGCCTCCATGTGACTCGGGACTGTACCCAAAAACCACCGTTTTGCACGTCCTCTTGAACGTGGTAAGGTGGAAATCAAAGCACAGTGGGAATCACACAAGACTCTATGACGATCTCGGGTCGACAGACTAACCTGTACCAGTGTCACCAGAGAACTGCCATCTGACGTGAGGTATAATACCATCTGAGAGTTCTCGGCGAGTCCGTCCAGTGTACCCAGTCTTCACTGAGCACCCGTATATCATCTCTGATGTCAAACACCAATGGATATGGGATCATCCATCGCCCATCTATATGGGTCGAGAAGCTATACGCTAGTCTACTCTGGTATATCGATGCCCCGTCTCAATACACCCACGACTAGGGACATTAAAGGATGTACCCACAGACTACCTTTGTCCCACTAGTATGATCTGCATCAAAATCCAGGTAGTCAAGTACACATCTTAAGGGATTTACCAACATGTAACAGAGAGAAAATTAGTGTACATGTTAAGATAAAGAATAACCAGATAGCATACTATCATGTCGAGCAAGAAAGTCCTCCCTATATATATCCAAGCATCCACTACAATATACATCTCATATACAGAGTAATGGCCTCTAGGGCATACATATAACTAACATATAGTATATATTTACCCATGATCATATACCTTTATTCGTCATATAAATATTCTACAATTGTCATTTTCTTTATTCTTACCTATCCTTGGGACTTATCGAACGTTAGTTCGCTGACGGGCATTCCACCCACTTTTCTTCTCTTGGAATGTTCATGAGAAACGGTCGAGACGGAGGAAGTCGAAGCCACAGAGGAGGACTACAACCAGATCGCTACTCAGGGCTAGCTCAGCATCACTTTTCTTCAGTTTATGCATGCCACTTGTTTAGGTATTTTCCTTATTGTATTTACTTTCCAGCATAAACTCATGTATTTGTAAATATTGGAAGTTGAATGTAAATAAACATGTTTGTTGAAAATTTTACAGTCTCCATTTATTCTTGTATTGTGTATTATTGTTTCAATACACTTAGTATATTTATTTAGAGAATGATCTTCTCTGGATAAATATGTCGCGGGCTTGTCACGTCACCGTTTCCGTCTACTGGGAAGTGGGGCGTGACAACGCCTAACAAGCGCGCGTATTTTTATCTCAATAGGGTAACGAAAAAAATAATACAAGAACAAGAACAACCTAATTCTGAATCTTTCGTCTATTTCGATGAGACTGATTTTTACATTGATACAGATTCTGAGAACGATTCCTATCTTTCCGATGAGCTGCTAAACTCAAGGGACATGGATTTCTATACTGAAAGATACGACGAAATTCTCGATGATGAACTCATATTTCTCGAAGAATTAGAGGCAATGATAAATCTGTAAGTGGACGGGGGTTAGGATTGTGACAATCATGGTCGCAGTGGAATTTGAAAAACAACAATTTTACAAAGCATAACCCCAATCCATCACCAAGATAATCAAATACACTACAATGTGCAAACTAGAAAAGAGTAGAGAGATGCTACAACTTTTGTAGCATTTCTGGCTAATCCCGGAGACCCTGTCTAGACTTTGTGAGCTCCCGGACCCGTCTGAACGCCAACCGCCTCTCCGTAGATGATCCGCGTTGAAAGTGGGCTGCTCGAGCTCCAACTTAGTCACCGGGAGGAGAAACTTCTTCTAGAGGATAGCTAGACGTAAAGGAAGACGATGCGAACGATGGGTACTCTCTCTTTTTGTCACTCCCTCACCATGCCTATACTTGCTATTAACTTAGAGAGCAAAAGCTCTAGTGAAGAGGAAGAAGATGAAGTATTTTTGATGGATAGGAAAAATAGTGAATTGTCATTCCTTATTTTTTCCTCCTATGTCATATATTAATATGACACTTATACTCTGCCATCCTTTTTCTCATGTGTGTTGTCAAACACACACAAGAGAGAGGGTGGGCCCCACCATTTATTAAGTATAATAAATTATATAATACACACATATAATATAAAATGGTGGGAATATATTTATATATAATAAGTATTAGTACATGTGTCCCCCATACACGTACATATCATGTATCACATACACGAAATGTCATCAATATCTTCTCAGTATCATATACACTTTACTAGAAACAACATCATCAAGACGGTTATCAAGTCAACACTTAACTTGATATTCCGTCTTTTAAAACGGCTAGTGTAACACTCTACGCCCAAGTACAGATGGTATTGTCCGCTCTGCACGAAACCGCACGGTTTTTCCCTTTAGAGCGAACCGGACCCGATCAGGGCCTGCTTCCCAAGAGGTCACCCTTCCCAAGACTTCCCTGTATACGTACACATCATGTATCACATACACGAAATGCCATCAATAATCTTCTCAGTATCATATCCACTATACTAGAAACGACATCATCAATACGGTTATCAAGTCAACACTTAACTTGATATTCTGGCTTTTAAATTGGCTAGTGTAACGCCCTATGTCCAAGTACAGATGGTATTGCCCGCTCTGCGCGAAACCGCACGGTTTTGACCTTTACAGCGAATTGGACTCGACCAGAGGTCACTTCCCAGGAGATCACCTATCCCAAGACTTCCCTGGCCCGAGCACGCTTAACTACGGAGTTTTCAAGCTTATGTAGTGCCGATTCACTTAAAAGACGCCTCTGCAATTGAGAGTGACATCATTACATTTATAATGCAGTTCGGTCCTCTTTCGGAATGTGTTCCGAAAATTCCCTATTGTTCTACAGTGGGTCCCACGGACTTAAGAGGTGGTTCCCACGGATTCAAGAGCCGGCCCCATCCCCTTGGCATGACAATTGGTGTGACATTTTGTTTTGTGTGGCACTCTATTCCGTGAGCAAGAACTAGGTCCTGACATCCTCCCCACTTTTGAAAAATGTTTCATCATCGAACTACACACCTACTACCGAGGAACCTGCATAGGACAACATAAATGTAATGCCCCATGTCCCAGTATAGATGGTATTGTCCGCTCTGTCCAAAACCGCACGGTTTTACCCTTTAGAGCGAACCGGACCCAAGGGCCACTTCCCAATCCTAAGACTTCTCGGGCCCGAGCACGCTTAACTACGGAGTTCTCAAGCTCCTGTAGTGCCGATTCACTTAAAAGGCGCCTCTGTAATTGAGAGTGGCATCATTACATTTATAATGCAGTTTGGTTCTCTTTCGGAATGTGTTCCAAAAATTCCCCATTATTCTACAGTGGGTCCCACGGACTCAAGAGGTGGCCCCTACGGATTCAAGAGGTGGCCCCTGTCCCCTTGGCATGAAAATTAGCATGACACTTTGTTCCATGAGCAAGAACCAAGTCCCGACAACTAGTATAACGGTCGTCCGATTAAATGCATATATCCAATATACATGTTTAATCGAACTCATGCATGTATCCTTATACACACGTCACATTGCTTTTTGCCCAGTTAAGCACTTTCGTTGCGGGATTCTAAAGACCTGTCAATACGCTGGTAGTAGGTTATTGTTGGGTTCTGCCAGCGCCCTGGCCATCTACCGTGACCGTTTGCGGAACAAAAATTTTCAAAACTGGCGCTAGAATAACCCTATAACCCGGATCTACCATAAATCTAAAGCTAGCAAGTTAAAGAGGAGCTTAGAATGGTTATACCGAATGATCCGAGTCTTTCGGTCTTCTACCATCTTCCTAAGCTCCTAGAGGCCACCATGATCAAGCTTGATCGCCGATCTCCCTCCATCGAAGATGATGCCCTTGAGGATTTGTAGTTTGAGCTCCAACCTCATAGCCGAGATAACTAGGGTACCTAGTTCGCTAAAATAGATAGCCTAGAGGATGTATAGTCTAATGATGGATTAATTTGTCTCCAAACACTCTAGGTTTCTCAACACATGAGATTTTTAGGGTGGAGGCAGAAGAAGATGTTTGATGAGATGAAAGTGTAGTAACCATGAAGCAACGATGGAAAAATGGCTAAGTGTTGTGAACAAGAACCAAGCCTCACAAAATATCTCACAACACCAAATAAATATCAAGCATGCCACAATAGTGAACCATGAGTCACCACAAAGCTATGCTTGATATAAAGCCAAAGAACACCTCATCCCTCCACCTCATTAACCCTTTAATCAAAATGGTTATAAACAAAAATGAGATGGCATCTTCTAGAAGAATCTTGTAATAAATTATAAGAATACACCTCATCCGTATATACATACTCGTATCCATATTCCGAAAAATATGAATACAAAGAGACGAAAATAATCCAATAATATAATACTAGGATCCGGCTTAAACCAAAGCCCACTAGTATTATCCGTCCGAATCATGATACGTGCATAAGTGCACGTATATGATCGAACCTTGCCCTAATACCATACGGCCTCTACATCGTTTCGCCCGAAGTAGGAAAACTCTCTGTGTATGACTCTAAAGACTCGTTAATACGCTCGCAGTGGGTTTAACCACAAGCACGTCAGCGGCACTAACTGTACGTAACGGCTACCCAGGTATTGAGCGAAAGGAGGATGACGAGCAAACTCATCCGAACCCCTACTGAGCCTGTCCGTGACAATCTCCGTACAGTCCGGTCCGTTCATCTAAGAGTATCGCATATCGAGTCTAGGAGGGTGGATAATCTCAGACCCCTAATAACGCGACATTTCGTGTTGGTAAGAAGCCCATCACCAACTGAGAAACTACTGATCCAAATCAGTAATTCTCGACTATCTTGGCCAAGGATTTCTAGTGATGGTCACCCGTGCACCTCGCGACATCAACCCCCAATACCGGGAGAGACGAATCTCCGACGATCCGCTCACTGCCTCCATGTGGCTCAGGACTGTACCCAACTAAAACCTGTTTGCACGACTTCTTTAAGCTGTGGTAGGGTAGTAATCAAAGCACAGTGGGAACTCACATGAGACAAATGACAATCTCAGGTCAACAGATTAACTTGTACACATGTCATCTGGGAACTTCTATCTGACAATAGGTATAATACCATCTAGCATGTTCCCGGCGAGTCCGTCCAGTGTACTCATAACCCAATGAGCACCCGTATACTATCTTAGGTGACTAACTGACACCGATGGCTTATGAGACCGGCCACCGCCTCTCGTCGGGGTCTCGATAAGTACACACTAGTCTACTATGGAGTATTGATGCCCAGTCTCGATACTCCCACGACTAGGGACATTTAAGGATGTGCTTATAGACCACCCAGCTCTCACGTATATGGTCGCCATCATAATGCCGGTAGTCAAGTAAGAATCCTATGGGCTCTATCAATATGTAATAGTGATCTGTAATACCACATAATACATGCACATGATGATAAAGGCAAACCAGATAGCATATTATCATTTTGAGTAAGTTTGTTTTATCCATATAGGTCCTCCCTCAATCTTCATAATCACCTGCCTGCGATTACAAAAATTGCCTTGAGGGCACTATAGCTAACAATCTCCCACTTGCACTTAAGGCTAATAATTGAGGTGTCGCATACTCACAGCCCGCGTGATACTGAACACCTAACCTCTTTACTAATCAGTCTCACAAAGCACGTTTGTGAAACTATTGCGTTCGAGAAATAGCCTCAGTGAGTGGATCCAGTGTTTCTATCTTTGTCTCTCTATATCTCAACTTCGCGGGGAAAGACTATCTCCCGAAATGAGCAATACCTGTCTTAGAATTTGCCTGGATATCTGATGGGACTTAGTTCACAAATGAACTCCAAGTCCAGCAAACTTCTTAGACTGTATTATCCACTGAATTTAATCAGTATCCTGCGCCATGCCTTCCACAGTATCCACTTGGATCACCTATCCAACATACTGTCCCTCAAAAGAGGGAAAACTATAACTCTGACAGCCAGGTTACCTTGGAAGCCTGAAATGATAACCGCCTCCTGAAGGAGGTTGCCGTTACCATATACCAAGAACATCCACTTATGTTCATAACTGCTTCCTAACGTTTCTCCAGGATTAGATTAATATATACTTATTGCAGCCTGTGCAAAATCAATATCTGGTGTTGTACTTGACATCTCATGATTGACTCAATTGCCTAAGCAAGTGATATGCCAATCATGCAAATCTCTCTCCTCATTAGTCTAAAAGACATCTTTTTAGAGAGGGTGACTCCATCGCCTGCGGGTACACCACCACGCCAGGTGTCGTCCATTCTAAAACACTTTAGAATAGTGTCAAGTACCTGAATTGGGACACTTCCTAAATCTAGATCTAAAACCATAGATCTAGTCACCAGAATCCCTGATATTTTATCCATATCCTATGTGGAGAAACCACTTATAACAACCACAGTATAACCGATCGTAGTATAGGAAGATATCTTCCTATTAAGTGCATGTCATCCAAACACCAGGACATCACTCCCTACTACCTTCTTATCAGGTCCATCTGTTATTCTGATGAAGTCAAACTCTATGACTGTCATATCAAAAATAGATGATCTATCTCCGCTATACCTGCTTTAGTCTATAAATAGACATAAGCTACTTGCCCATTATACTTTCGTTGCTCCCACTGACTACAACAACCTTCTGGCAGAGTCATATACACGTGCACTTCTAAAGCTAATTTAGAACGACATTATATTCATCCTCCTGCCCGATCTCATAGTTTAGAACAGAAGTGGTGGCAAGTTTGGGTAATCAAAAACCTCTCTGTCACCGTCTCTGAGGAGACCAAAGTATATCTCGGGTGCCTGAGGTTACCCACCAAATCTGCGGAGTGGCTAATGGATCGTCGAATCCAATTGAATTTTTAGGTTCTAATAAATTTTCAGTAATCGTTTATGGTTCTGGAATCACTTCCAGTTTTACTATACCCCCACTAATGTTTTCTGAAAATAATCCATTTTACTAAAACTGGTGGCGAGTCAAGAACAATATAACTATTGATCTTCCAGATGGTAGAAAGTTAACCCTCGTCAAAATTCGGGATAACCCACAAACCACCATTACTGAAACGTGCATAGAGTTTATCCGGATTCTGGTTTTAAGCATCAGCCGGACAACTCCATATATCTTAACATCGTTAAAATATGAATCTATTCTATATATCCAATATAGAAACAGAGGCACTAATTTAATTGGAACCAGATTCAAAAATCATGCAGCTATTTCAAGTGCATATCAACCAAATGGAAGAAAGCCATACAACATTACTCATCCAGGAATACATCCACGTATGAGTATCCTGAAAGAGAAGCAAGTTCTCAAAACTATTACTTACAATGGAATACCAAACACAAGTATCTACATTTTCGATCACCTTGAAGAATTCTGATACTTGCAACATACGGTTCTCTACCTTATTCTTATACCTTTAATTTCTCAAAATTTGGACCTTGTATTTCAATGAAATACTTGTCTAAAACTAGAGAAGTCATGAGTAAACAGAATATAGTACGGGTACAAACTCCTTTGTCCTAATGGACATCGGACAACATACAATACTTTGTATAAGTCCACCGAGTTTAACAACTCAAACTCTGTGCGTCGAAAGTTGAAAACTGTGCTATGGTTAAGAAGAATTACACCGTTGTTGAATGCACCTTACCTTTTATATGTCTTTATTTATTACCTTCTGTACACCACACTTAGGCTAATTGATTTTCTTCCTTCCCTACCCTTCGGCACCAACCTAAGATTTGGAAGAAGACTATCCAATAAGCGTAATAGGTGTACCCTCCTAATATTAGGAGCTCTCGCAATCTGAGAGAAGGTAAAGGGAAAAGACAACTGAATAATCCTTATTCTATTTCTCCAGAACCTGAAACCATCCTCGAACTGGAACAAGTTCCTTCGAGTTCGTATGTAACTATACGATGGAATATCCAAGAAATGTGGATCTTCGTAGTGATACGGAGTGTTCTGGAGAAATGCAAAGGTAATATAGAAGTGGCAGGGGTATATGCTATTTCGTCGTAAATGATAGTAGTCGTAATTTCCTTTACCCTTATTCTAATCCCTTTATATGTCTTTACTTATTACCTTCCGTACACCACACTTAGGCTAATTGGTTTTCTTCCTTCCCTACCTTTCGGCACTTGCCTATGGTTTGGAAGAAGACTATTCAATAAGCGCAATAGGTGTACTCTCCTAACACCAGGAGCCCTTGCAATCTGAGAGAAGGTAAAGATAAAAGACAACCGAATAATCTTATTCAATTTCTTCAGAATCAGAAACCATCCTCGAACTGGAACAAGTTCCTTCGAGTTCGTATATAACTATACGATGGTATATCCAAGAAATATGGATCTTCGTAGTGATACGGAGTGTTCTGGAGAAATGCAAGGGGGATGTAGGAGCGGCAATGATATATGCGACTTAATGACAATTCAAAAGCCAAAGTGTTTTAAGAAGGTTCGGTTAACCTGGTTCATGAGTTTTAGTCTAGGGTCAGGTCATGGTCGCTGCCAAAGAGAGAGAGAGAAAATAAACACTTAACGTGCACTCTAACCTAGATCAGATTAGTTAATCACTTTATCTAATCAGGATGGCTCTCACTGTTTCCTCGAATTCTCCTTCAAACCCTTAAAGGAGAATTAGTCGGGATCATCTGAAAATCACCCGAGGAGTAACACCTGCTCATCAGTGGGAATCGGGATCCAACATATTATCGCATGATAACTTGATGGAAGCCACTCAAGTCACCACACTCTAGAAGGTATGCGCATGTCTGACAAGTTTCCTGTATATTTGAAACTCCCGATGTGGTTTTTACCCCTAGGACCCAAGTGACCTTGACACAGTCAACAAATCAAAGAGTCCTAGTCAAGTTCAACCTTTCATTATCTATATTGCATTAAACCCACCCGCACGAGCCCTTGACATAGTCAATAAGGCCGCACGACTGTCCTAACCAATTGCATTGCATGCAACAAATAAGTACTATTTAGCTACCGCACACCACGCCTTGACACAATCAACAAATATAGCACAAATACTAAGCAGTACTTATAGGAAATGATGGAGGGCTACGGCTGGTTTTTGGCGCAAAACCTTTAATGTAATGAACTTGATATCGTTGAAGGAACCGAGTGGTTTTACAAATATATAGTGGCGCAAACTTTTGCTAAAGAGGTCACTCCCTATGAAGGGATCTCGGCTTTTCCCTCATCGAATGAGGTGCAGGATATTCCAAACTGAATACCACGATGCAAAGCAAAAGAATCGACTATAGTGAAGTTATTACACTGACGTAAACTTTTGCCCAAGAGGTCACTCCCTATGAAAGGATCTCGGCTCTTGCCTCGTCGAATGAGGTGCAGGATATTCCAAACTGAATACCACGATGCAAAGCAAAAGAATCGACTATAGTGAAGTTATTACACTGACGTAAACTTTTGCCCAAGAGGTCACTCCCTATGAAAGGATCTCGGCTCTTGCCTCGTCGAATGAGGTGCTGGATATTCAGAACCGAATAGCGCTGTGCAAAGCAAAAGGAAACGTCTATAATGTCAATTTTCAAAAACTTGGTTTCAACAACATCATATAGGTTTGTTTTTCCTTGCATTAATCAGAATTAATGCAGTCCCATCAATTAATCTATATCACACAAAAAAGAACGAAAATACAATATACATATATGCCATCCACATTCGGCACGGGGTCCCGTCATGCATCGTTAGGTTACTTAACTAACGGCTGAGCGGGGGCTGGACTAGCGTGGATGCAAAACATATACAATATCTATTAGTATATATATAAATATATATATAACATTCATCCAAGTCATATATAAGCAACATCACAGAATCTCAGCAAGCAATATAGAATGGTGGATAATCTTGGAGCTTCGGGTTTCATTTGAGCCGCAAATGAGACCCGACGTTCCATGTCGTGTAGATAGTCTGTGCAATGAAAACCTGGACCCCTACGAGTGTAGCAAATTATCCGCCAATCCCAGAAGTGAGGCAATTCCAATCAATAAAGTGAATGGGCCATCCAGCACTTCATGGAATTCGGTAACTTGAGCACCCCTCCGTGGGTCAACTTATACCCCCTACGAATGCGTCGAATAGCCTACCAATTCTAGAGTGAGGCCCTCTCTATCTCAACGCCATGAGATGCGGGCCCGTTGCCCTCTAGAATCTGGCTATTCAAGCACTCCACCGCGGGGTAATCCTAGTACAGAAAATGAAAATATATGTACAAGGGTGACATCGACCTCAACCCGGTCGTGCCCCAAACAAATAATATACAAACTTGCAGAGACAGCAGTCCACATGTCGGACGCTCGCCCCGTAATATCAAATGTACAAATGAATCTCAAATGTACTACTACTATTGCACCATAAGCTATCCACCACAAAAATCCAACCACAATATCAGCACAATCATAAAACATCAACGTGAATATCATGTTCGCAAACCCGTCTAATTGAACATATAGCAACTAGTTGGGTTGTACCGCTCAATGATATTCACGGTCGCAGATAGTAATATATGCACTGATAAACACATACTTAAAATTTTGATCGACTAAACTTTCCTAAATTGGCCCCCAAATGCAAACTAGCACTCAAACAAATCTGGGCCAAAACTAAATATCCCAAAATCACAATTCCATGTAATAGAGTGCCAGGAAAAATTATGTGCACATTCACCACTAAACGACCGCGGAACCACTGCAAATAGGCACCTAATGCCGCGGTTCCACGGCGGTAACTGAAGATCATGTGCTCAAAATTTTTCTGTGCTTCTAAATATGCCTGCACGTATTTTTAAAACTCTTTGAAATATTTTTTGAACAAGTTTGAAAATCGGCAGAAAACACATTAAAATGGAATCGTGATTCAGAAAAATTGGTCGATCGATATTTTAACCTTGTACAAACTAGCTTGTATAGGTTTATGGCGTGGTTCTGATACCATGTTGGGTTCCGCCAGCATTCTGGCCATCTATCGTGACCGTTTGCGGAACAAAATTTTTCAAAACTGGCGTTAGAACAACCCTATAATCTGGATCTACCATTAACCTAAAACTAGCAAACTAAAGAGAAGTTTAGAATGGTTATACCGAATGATCCGAGTCCTTCGGTTTTCTACCATCTTCCTAAACTCCTAGAGACCACCATGATCAAGCTTGATCACTGGTCTCCTTCCATCGAAGATGATCCACCTGAGGATTTGTAGTTCGAGCTCCAACCTCATGTCCGATGTAACTAGGGTAGCTAGTTCGCTAAACTAGATAGCCTAGAGGATGTAAAGTCTAATGATGGATTAATTTATCTCCAAACACCCTAGGTTTCTCAACACATGAGACTTTTAGGGTGGAGGCAGAAGAAGAAACTTGATGAGATGAAAGTGTAGTAACCATGAAGTAACCATGGAAAAATGGCTAAGTGTTGTGAACAAGAATCAAGCCTCACAAAATATCTCACAACACCAAATAAATATCAAGCATGCCACAATATTGAACCATGAGTCACCCCATGAGTCACCACAAAGCCATGCTTGATATAAAGCCAAAAAACACCTCATCCCTCCACGTCATTAACCATTTAATCAAAATGGTTATAAACAAAAATAAGGTGGCATCTTCTAGAAGCACCTTGTAATAAATTATACGAATACCCCTCATCCGTATATACATACCCGTATCCGTATTCCGAAAAATACGAATACAAAGAGACGAAAATAATCCAATAATATAATACTAGGATCCGGCTTAAATCAAAGCCCACTAGTATTATCCGTCCGAAATATGATACGTGCACAAGTGCACGTATATGATCGAACCCTGCCGTAATACCATACGGCCTCTACATCGTTTCGCCCGAAGCAGGGAAACCCTCTGTGTGGAACTCTAAAGACTTGTCAATATGCTAGCAGTGGGTTTAACCATAAGCATGTCAGCGGCACTAGCTGTATGTAATGGCTACCTAGGTATTGAGCGAAAGAAAGGACGACGAGCAAACTCATCCGAACCCCTACTGAGCCTGTCCGTGACAATCTCCGTACAGTCCGGTCCGTTCGTCTAAGAGTATCGCATATCGAGTTTAGGGGGATGGATAAAGTCAGACCCTTAATAACGCGGCATTTCATGACGGTATGAAGCCTATCACCAACTGAGAAACTACTGATCCAAATCAGTAATTCTCGACTACTTTGGCCAAGTATATCTTGTGATGGCCACCCGTACACCTCGCGACATCAAACCCAATACCGGGAGAGACGAATCCCCGATGATCCGCTCACTGCCTCCATTTGACTCGGGACTGTACCCAACTAAAACCTGTTTGCACGACTCTTTTGAGCCGTGGTAGGGTAGTAATCAAAGCACAGTAAGAACTCACACAAGATAAATGACGATCTCAGGTCAACAGACTAACCTGTACACATGTCACCTGGGAACTGCTATCTAACAATAGGTCTAATACCATCTAGCATGTTCCTGGCGAGTCCGTCCAGTGTACTCATAACCCAATGAGCACCTATATACTATCTTAGGTGACTAACTGACACCGATGGCTTGTGAGACCGGCCACCGCCTCTTGTCGGGGTCTTGATAAGTACACACTAGTCTACTCTAGAGTATTGATGCCCAGTCTCGATACTCCCACGACTAGGGGCATTTAAGGATGTGCTTATAAACCATCCAGCTCTCACATATATTATCGCCATCATAATGCCGGTAGTCAAGCAAGAATCCTATGGGCTCTATCAACATGTAATAGTGATCTGTAATACCACATAATGCATGTATATGATGACCAAATAGCATACTAATATTTTGAGTAAGACTGTTCTATTCGTATAGGTCCTCCCTCAATCATCATAATCACCTACCTGCGATTACAATAATTGCCTTGAAGGCACTATAGCCAACAATTATACAGGATCACATCCGATTGAATTTGAAACACTTTCAGATTCAACCCCCTTTCGGATTAACCCACAAGCTTGTCAGTGGCACTATCTGTACGTAACGGCTACCCAGGTATGATCAAGATAAAGGCAGGCTGACGAGCGAACTCATCCGGACCCGACAAAGTTTATAAGTGATAGTTACCGTACAGTCTGGTCTCTTCGTCAAAGAGTATCGCATACTGGGTCTAGGGGGTGGAATCTGTCAGACCCCCAATAACCCGATAAATCGTGCTGACAAGAACTCATAACCAAAGAGATACAACTGGTAACACTTACCGGTTTATCTCTACTGCCGTGGCCATGGACTTCTGGTTATAGTCGTGTCCTGCACAGTGCGATATCGACTCCCATACCGAGAGTGACGAATTCCCTCGACTGCTTACTGCTCCATGTGCTTCGGGACTGTACTTAACTAAAACCTGTTTGCACGACTCAGTAGTGCCGTGGTAGGGTAGTAATTTAAGTACAATAGGAACACACACAAGACACTGTGGCGATTTCAGGTCTAGGGACTACCTTGTACTCATGTCACCAGAGAACTGCTATCTAACATTGGTATAATACCATCCAGGAGTTCTCGGCGAGTTCGTCTAGTGTAACTCATCTAATGAGCACTTGTATACAATCATTAGTGTCAAACACTAATGGTTATGGGATCAGCCATCGTCTCGTACAGGGTCATGAAACGTATATACTGTTCTAAACTGGAGTACTGATGCCCAGTCTCGATACTCCTACGACTAGGGACATTTAAGGATGTGCTTATAAACTACCAGGCCTTGCTAGTATGATCCGTATCATAATCCTGGTAGTCAAGCAAAGATCCTATAGGCTTTATCTCATATATTAGCGATACGTGATAACTTGTAACACGTATACACATGACAGATAAAGACAAACTAGATAGCATACTATCATCTCGAGTAAGATTGCTCTCTGTATAGGTCCTCATGAATTCACTAATTGTATTCCTACAATTACGATAATTGTCTTGAGGGCACATATATCCAATAATCTTCCACTTGCATTCAAGGCCAATTATTGCGGTATCGCATACACACATCTCATGTGCTACTGCATACCCAACTTTTGTACTAACAGTTTCGCAAATCGTGTTCGAGAAATAGCCTCAGTAAGTGGATCCGCTATAATATTTCTAACTGCATCTCTCTGGATCTCAACTTCGCAGATATCAACTATCTCCCAAAATGAGCGATACCTACCTTTGAATACTATTTGGATAGTTGATGAGACCTTGTTCACAAATGAACATATTTATCCAAACAAATACGTAGGATGTATCCTTTGCCGATTCACAATCAGTATCTAGCGCCTTGACTACCTCAGTATCCTGCTTGGAACTCTTCCTATATACCGCTCCTCATAAGAGGGTAAACTAATAACTCGCGACAGATACTCTGAATCCTTGTCACTTCAAAAGATGGAATCTTTAATCGCCTCCCGAAGGAGATAGCCATTACCATATACCAAGAACATGCCATATGTTCTTCACTTTTTCCAATGCCTCTCTAAGATTAGACTAATATCTGCTTACCACACCAAGTGTAAAAGTATCATCTGGTTTAGTATATAATATCACATGATTGACCTCACCGGCGAAGCATATCGAATGTCATTCATGCGAGTCTCTCTCTTCATCAGTCCCGAAATACATCATTTTAGAGAGAGTGACCCAGTTACCTGCGGGTACAATACCCCACTAGGAGTCTTCTATTCAAACCACTTTAGAATGGTGTCATTAAACCTGAATTGAGATAATCTCAAAACCCTTACTAGGTCTAACTCTATAGACCCAGTCACCTGAATTTTATATATATATATATATATATATATATATATATATATATATATATATATATATAGTCTACAAAAGAGAAACAAATGTGACAACCATTGTTTGACCAAATCGTAGTGTAGGAATATCACTTCCTACCAGAAGAATGTCATCCACATCAGTATGAGGAACCTAACGTTACTCCCTACTGCTTTCTTACAAATACCTTGTTAATCTCTAATTTTGATGAAGTCAAATACTTTGACCGTAACATCAAAACAAATGATCCGCCTCCGCTATACCTGCTTTAGTCTATAAATAGATTTAAGCAAATTTTTACACTATCCACTGCTCCCATTGACTAAGACAACCCTCTGGTAGAATCATTTACACGTACACTTCTAAATCCAATTTATAAAGATATTATAATTATACTTTTACTAGATATCATAGTCATGAAAACAGCAGTGTCAAATTTTATTCGTATGGACTTCAGCACAGAGTTTGAAGTAACAGTATCATCGCAATCCACATCGGGTATTTGATGAATACCTATATACTACAAGTCAATCCTTATTAGCTTAATACCTTTCCATTTGCACTAATCTCGAAAGATCTGCTTGCTCCTTATGGGGTTTTACCCTTTTCGGGAGCATACAACAAAGTCTATAATTTGTTGTAGTGCATAGAGTCCAACTTGGATAAATTGGCATCCGGCCATCAGTCGGAAGTCACCACTTTGTATGGCCTGCTGATAACTAGTAGGGTCATCATCACATGATGCAAGCCTCCTATTCACCGTTTATAAGAAAACCGAAGCCTCTCTCGGATGGCTGAGGTCACCTACTAAATCTTCAGAGTAGCTATGGTCTGTCAGGGTCAATTGGATCATCAGGTTCTTCTAAACTTTCATTAACCATTTGTGGTTCTGGAATCACTTCCAATTCTACCATACTCCCACTAATTTCTATTGTAAGAAATTCCTTTACCAAGGAGGTGGCGAGTAAAGAACAAAACATTTTTGATCTTGAAAAATGGTAGAAGCTATCTCTCGCGAAAGTTTGGTATAACTTACAAACTGCTGTTACCAAAACGTGTCTCGAGTTTGTCCGGATTATGATTGTAAGCATAAATCGGATAACCCAACATCTTAACTTTAAGATGAACACCATTCTATATCACATATAGAAACAGAGGAACTTATTTAGGTGAAACCAATATGCATTGATATGTATCTATTTCTAGTGCATCCCCAAAATTGAAGAAGGCAATTCAGCATTACTCTTCATGGAGTGCACCCGCGGATGTGCAATCTGTGAGAATCAAATTCTTATTATGGAATACCTGGTACCAACCCTATGTCCGTATGGACATAGGATGACTTACATCAATATGTATAATTCTCTAGAGTTCACTAACTCATTTTCCGTGTGCTGTTAATTGAAAAACATTCTTTTGGTTAAAAGAAACCAAAAGTTTGCTGTTTAGGTAAAATCTGATGATTTTTCTCAATAGAAACAATTGCTCCGAAAACCGACAGTGAGAATAAAATCATCCATTCTCAATTTTCTACTCCTTCTCAGCATCTGTAATGCCATGCAGATGTAAGATTCTAATCCGGTATCTACATACCCAGGAGTTAGAGTTTATTGAGAATGGTTTTTCAAAATACAGACACACAGAAGATTCGAAACATTAAAAATGTTTCAGTGGGGTTAGTCGGATATTCATTGTATTACCATTTTCATTGCCCAGGCTTATGACAGTAATCATAATTTTCTTTTCTTGTACTTCAACAGCTTTTGATGCCTCTCCATTTTACCTCCATGGTTTTCTTCTTATCATTCCTTTAGCACCAGCTTCGGGATTGGAAGAAGACCATCCAATGAGTATAACTGGTATACACTCCTTACATGTAAGGAGCTCTCAAACTTGAGATAAGGTAGGAGGAAGAGACAAGCGAATAATCCATTTAATCCAGAACCAGTGGCCATCCTTGGACTGAAACAATTTCATCAAGTTCGTATCTAACCATACGATGGACTTCCAAGCAATATGGATCTATGTACCGAATACAGAGGGTTCTGGATTTCACAGAAGGGGAAGTAGGATAGGTAAGGACATATGTGACTATGTCATAGATTAGGGCAATCCAGACATTCCAAAGCCGTCGATTGTAAAATGGTCGGTCAATATGGTTAACAAGTCTTGGTTTAAGGCGAGTCATTGGTCACTGCCAGAGAGAGAGACAAAAGAAACATTCAGCGTGCATTCTAACCTAAATTAGATTGGTATATATATCTAATCAGGATGGCTCCCACTGTTCCGTCGAATTCTCCTTCAAACCTTAAAAGAAGAACTAGCCGTGATTTCGTATAGAAAATCTCCCGAGAGTAGCTATTGTTGGCTATAGTGCCCTCAAGTCAATTATTGTAATCGCAGGCACGCGATTATGATGATTGAGGGAGGACCTAACAGAGTAGAATAGTCTTACTCAAAATGATAGTATGCTATCTGGTTTGTCTTTATCATCATATACATGCTTTATATGGTATTATAGATCACTATTACATGTTGATAGAGCCCATAGGATTTTTGCTTGACTACTAGCATTATGACGGCGATCATATACATAGGAACTGGGTGGTCTATAAGCACATCCTTAAATGTCCCTAGTCGAGGAAGTATCGAGACTGGGCATCGATACTCCGGAATAGACTAGTGTATACTTATCGAGATCCCGACGAGGAGCGGTGGCCGGTCTCACAAGCCATTGGTGTGAGTCAGTCACCTAAGATAGTATACAGGTGCTCATTGGCTTATGAGTACACTGGACGGACTCACCGGGAACATGCTAGTTGGTATTATACCTATTGTCAGATAGGAGTTCCCAGGTAACATGTGTACAGGTTAGTCTGTCATCCTGAGATCGTCATTTGTCTCGTGTGAGTTCCCACTGTACTTTGATTACTACCCTACCACGGCTCAAAGGAGTCGTGCAAACAGGTTTTAGTTGGGTATAGTCCCGAACCACATGGAGGCAGTGAGCGGATCGTCCGGGATTCGTCTCTCCCTGTATTGGGGGTTGATGTCGCGCGGTGCATAGGTAGACATCACCAGAAATCCTTGCCCAAGGTAGACGAGAATTAGTGATTTGGATCAGTAGTTTCTCAGTGGGTGACGGGCTTAATACCGACACGAAATATCGCGTTATTAGGGGTCTGACTTTATCTACCCCTAGACTCGATATGCGATACTCTTAGACGAATAGACTGGACTGTATGGTGATTGTCACGGACAGGCTCAGTAGGGGTTCAGATGAGTTTGCTCGTCGACCTTCCTTTCGCTCAATACCTAGGTAGCCGTTACGTACAGCTAGTGCCTCTGACGTGATTATGGTTAAACCCACTGCCAGCGTATTGACGAGTCTTTAGAGTCCCACACAGAGGGTTTCTCTGGTTTTGGCGAAAAGATGTAGTAGTCGTATTGGATACGTACAGGGTTCCGATCGATTGATTGTACTATATACCCGGACTTTCGACGGTTGATAATACTAGCCGGCTCAGGTTTGAGCCGGATTATTAAATCAGGTATTGATTTAATAATTTACGTATATGTATTTCGATATGTATATTCTAGTATTATATTCTTTATGTTATTCTGTCTCTTCGGGTATTCGTATTTCGGTACGAGTACATGTATGTATATAGAGTAGAGTGTAATCCGTATTTATACAGATAACATTCTAAAAGGTGGACAGCTCATTTTGGATTTGACCATTTATTTAAATGGATAATGAGGTAGATAATTGAGAGAGGGGAGTATGGTGAGAACCATGCTTGCATAGTGTGCACAAATGAATTATTAATTCATTTGTGCAAACTATTCAAGCATGGGCTTGATTTTAAATTGGAAAGAAATGTTTTACAAAACCATGCTATGAGATTTTCTCTCTCCATGGATGGCTTATTATTTTTGAAAGATGAGTTTTCTTCTCACCATCATGTTCCACTCTCCTCTCTTGAGTTTTTTGAGTTCCTCCACCTTCATGCTCAACCCCCTCTCTACAATCTCATGAGTTGAGAATCAAGAGAGGAGATGAGATTGATAAACACTTAGAACACTCACTACAGCCTATGCATTCTAGATTAGCAACCTAGAATCCCTACTTGCTTTACTTGCTTTTGATGTGGAGTTAGAGCCATGAGCTACATCCCTCGGGTGGATCATCTTCGACGAAGGAAGACCGACGGTCAAGTTCAATTAAGCACGCCACAAGGAGCTAAAGAAGATGATGGAAGACCGAAGGACTTGGTTCGTTCGGTATAACATTTCTAACCTTGTAGTTTAGTTCTTTGTAGTTTGCTAGTATAGATTTATGGTTCGATCTAGTTGGGTTTGCTAGCGCCAAGTTTTTAAACGCTAATTTTGTTCCACACCAGCCACGGTAGATGGCCAGAGAGCTAGTGTACCCCAAAATAGTATCAGAGCCAGCCCATAAACCTTAAACTAGCAGTTTAAACGATGTTTAATATAACGAAACCGAAACAACTTCGAAACAAACCAAACAATATTCAAGTTTCTGTTGATTTTAAAAAGTCTTCAAATTTTTTTAAAAAATTGCAGAAGGCTACTCATGTTGTATCTACAACACCCTTAAAAAATGAGTCGTAAATTCCAAAAATGGGCCAGCGAGATCGCTTATTTTACCGGCCTCGCCGGGTTTACATGGGAATCGGGTCTTGATTTTTTGGTGGGGTTCTGGAATCTTGAATATTGGTTTTTAGGTATTGTTTTTTTGCCCAGATTATATATTCTGTTATCGTTGGTATTGGGGCAATACAGAGTATTTCGAAATTGCTATTTTAACACCATTTATAAGTTTCAGTGCATACATTACTATTTGCGATCGTGAATGTCATTTGAGCAGTACAACCCGTCTAATTGCTATATATTCTTTTAGACGGGTTTGCGAACATGACATTCATGTTGATGTTCTGTGTTGTGCAGATATTGTGGTTGAATTATCGTGGTGGATAGTCGGTGGTGCAATGGTAGTAGTACAGTTAAGATCCATTTGCATATTTGTTATTGTGGGGCGAGCGTCCGACATGTGGATAGCCATCTCTGCCAGATTGTATATTCTTTTATTGGAGCATGACTGGGTTGAGGTCGGTGTCGCCATTGTATATATACTTTTCTTTTCTGTATTAGGTTTACCCTGCAGTGGAGTGCACAAATAGCCGCGTTCTAGAGGGCAACAGGCCCGCATCTCATGCCGCTGAGATGGAGGGGGCCTTACGCTAGAATTGGCGGGCTATTCGCCACACTCGTAGGGGGTATAGGATGATCCACGGAGGGGCGCTCAAGTTACCGGATCCCATGAAGTGCTGGGTGACCCATTCACTTTGTTGATTGGGGTTGCCTCACTTCTGGGATTAGCGTATAACTTGCCACGCTCGTAGGGGTCCAGGTTTTCATTTCACGGGCCATCCACACGACCGGGAACGTCGGGTCTCATTTGTGGATCAAATGAAACCCGAGGCTCCAAAATTATCCACCATTTTGTATTGGTTATTGATATTCTGTGATGTTGCTTATATCATGCCTGGGATGAATATTATATATATATATATATTTATATACTAGTAGATGTTGTATATGTTTTGCATCTGCGCTAGTCCAGCCCTCGCTCTGCCGTTTGTTAAGTAACCTAACGGTGAATGACGGGGCCCTGTGGTGAATGCGGATGGCATATACGTACATTGTATTTTCGTTCTTTTTCTGGTGTGATATGGATTAATTGATGGGAATGCGTTAACTTTGATTAATGCAAGGAAAAACAAACTTAAATGTTGTTGTTGGAACCAATTTTTGAAAACTTTTATTACAGACATTTCGTTTTGCTTTGCACAGTGGTATTCGGTTATGAATATCCAACACCTCATTCGACAAGGCAAGAGCCGAGATCCCTTCATAGGGAGTGACCTTTTGGGCAAAAGTTTGCGTTAGTGTAATAACTTTACTATAGTCGATTCTTTTGCTTTGCATCGTGGTATTCAGTTAGGAATATCCTGCACCTCATTCGATGAGAAAAGAGCCGAGATCCCTTCACAGGGAGTGATCTCTTTAGCAAAAGTTTACGCCATTATATATTTTTAAAACTGCTCGGGTTCCTTCAACGATATCAAGTTCATTATATTAAAGGTTTTTCGCTAAAAACCGACCGTAACCATCCGTCATTTCAGATTAGTATTGCTTAGTATTCGTGCTACGTTTGTCGTTGCTATTCGCCGAGATGTAGTGTGCAGTAGCTCTGTAATGCTTTTCTGTCACATGGATATATGGATTGGTTAGGACAGTCGTACGACTTTGTTGATCATTCATCAAGGGTCGTGCGGGTGGGTTTAACGCAATCAAGATAATGACGGGTTGAACTTGACTAGGACCCTTGATTTGTTGATTATTCGTCAAGGTCCTTGGTTCATAGGGGCAAAAACCACATCGGGAGTTTCAAACATATAGGAAACTTGCCAAGCATGCGCATACCATCTGGAGTGTGGTGACTTGAGTGGCTTCCATCAAGTCATCATGCGATGATAGTTGGATCCCGAGTCCCACTGATTAGTAGGTGTAACTCCTTGGGTGATTTTCAGATGATCCTGACTATTTCTCTTTTTAGGATTTGAAGGAGAATTCGAGAAAACAGTGGGAGCCATCCTAATTAGATAAAGTGATTAACCAATCTAATTTAGGTTAAAGTGCACGCAGAGTGTTTCTTTTCTTTCTCTCTTTGGCAGCGACCATGGCCCGACCTTAAAAACTCATGAACCAACCAAATTAACCGAACCTTCTTAAAACACTTTGGTTATTGGATTGCCATTTAGTCGCATATATCATTGCCACTCCTATTTTCCCTTTGCATTTTCCTAGAACACTCCGTATCACTACGAAGATCCATATTTCTTGGATATTCTATCATATAGTTACATACGAACTCGAAGGAACTTGTTCCAGTTCGAGGATGGATTCCGGTTCTGGAGAAATTGAATAGGATTATACGGTTGTCTTGTCCCTTTAACTTCTCTCAGGTTGCGAGGGCTCCTCGTATTAGAAGAGTACACCTATTGCGCTTATTGGATAGTCTTCTTCCAAACCATAGGCAGGTGCCGAAAGGTAGGGAAGGAAGAAAACCATTAGCCTAAGTGTGGTGTATAGAAGGTAATAAGTAAAGACATATAAAGGGATTGCAGTGATAGGAAAGAAGTATACGGTTACTGTCATGAATCTGGATAGTGGAAGAGGCATTACTAGGAATACCCGGCCACCCTTTCGAAACATTTTCATGTTTCAGTTTTTCTGAACGGTGTTAAGTGAAAACTATTTTCCCAATTAGATTCTAACTCCAGGGTAAGTATTTACCAGATTTGATTCTCACATCTGTATGGCGTTACGGATGCTGAGTGGGAGTAAGATATTGGAAATTGGGTGATTAGATCCTCTATATATCAGAATTCTTTGTAATTGGTGATATTTGAGGAAATCATCTGGGTTTTGCCTGACGGTAAATATTTGGTTTTGAATATCCGTTGTTATGCACCAATTTCAAACGGGTATATCTGTACATTTATTTAATAAAGTGAGATAACTTTTTGAAATTATGTCTATAATATTTACCCATATCAGTTGATGGTTAGGTAATGAGCATTCAACAGCGGCGTAATTCTTCTTAACCATAGCACAATTTTCAACCTACGTTGTACAGAATTTGAGTTGTTAAACTCAGTGGACTTATACAGAGTATTGTATGTCGTCCGGTGTCCGTTAGGACAAAGGGGTTGGTACTCGTACTATATTCTGTTTACTCATGACTTCTCTAGTTTTAGACAAGTATTTCGTTGAAATACAAGGTCCAGATTTTGAGAAGATATAGGTATAAGAATAAAGTAGAGAACCATATATTGCAAGTATCAGGATTCTTCAAGGTGATCGAAGATATAGATACTTGTGTTTAATATACCGTTGTAAGTAATAGTTTTGAGAACTTGCTTCTTTCTCAGGTTACTCATGCGTGGGTGCGCTCTTTGATGAGTAATGTTGCTTGGCCTCCTTCCATCTAGTTGAAATGCGCCGGAAACGGCTGCATGTTTTTTTTGAATCTGGTTCAAATTAAATTTGTGGCTTTGTTTCTATATTGGATATATAGAATGGAGTCATATCTTAACGGTGTTAAGGTATATGGAGTTTTCCGGCTTATGCTTAAAACCAGAATCCGGATAAACTCTAGGTGCGTTTCAGTAATGGCAGTTTGTGGGTTATCCCGGGTTTTGTCGAGGGTTAACATTCTACCGTCTGGAAGATCAATAGTTATATTATTCTTGACGTGTCACAGTTTTAGTAAAATGAATTCTTTTCAGAAAACATTAGTGGGAGTATGCTAGAACTGGAAGTTATTCCAGAACCACAAACGATTACTGAAAATTTAGTAGAACCTAAGGATTCAATTGGTTTCGATGATCTATTAGCCACTCCGCAGATTTGGTGGGTAACCTCAGGTACCCGAAAGATCCTTCGGTCTCCTCAAAGATGGTGACACGGAGGTTTTTGATGACCCAAAATTGCCACTGCCACTGTTATAGACTATGAGATCTGATAGGAGGATGAGTATAACGTCGTTCTAAATTAGCTTTAGAAGTGTACGTGTATATGACTCTGCCAGAGGGTTGTTGTAGTCAGTGGGAGCAGCGGAAGCATAGTGGGCAAGTAGCTTATGTCTATTTATAGACTAAAGAAGGTATAGCAGAGATTGATCGTCTAGTTTTAATATGACAGTCATAGAGTTTGATTTCATCAGAACAATAGATGGACCTGATAAGAAGATGGTAGGGAGTGATGTCCTGGTTTTTAGATGACATGCTTTTTATAGGAAGTGATTTTCCTATACTACGATCAGTTATACTGCGGTTGTCACAAGGTGTTTCTCCACATAGGATTAGGATAAAATATCCGGGATTCTGGTAACTAGATCTATGGTTTTAGATCTAGATTTGGGAAGTGTCCCAATTTGGGTACTTGAAACTATTCTAAAGTGTTTTAGAATGGATGACTCCTGGCGTAGTGGTGTACCCGCAGGTGATGGAGTCACCCTCTCTAAAGAGATGTTTTCTAAACTGATGAGGAGAAGGATTTGCATGATTAGCATATCTATTGCTTAGGCAATTGAGTCAATCATGAGATATCAAGTACCATACCAGATATTGCTTTTGCACTAGCTGCAATAAGCATATATATTAATCCAATCCTGGAGAAACGTTGGGAAGCAGTTATGAACATAAGTGGATGTTCTTGGTATATGGTAACGGCAACCTTTTTAAGGAGGCGGTTATCATTTCTGGCTTCCAAGATGACCTGGATGATAGAGTGGCCATCAAAGTTATAGTTTTCCCTCTTTTGAGGGGCAGCATGTTAGACAGGTGGTCCAAGCGGATACTGAGGAAGGCATGGCACAGGATACCGATTGTATTCAGTAGATGATACAGTTTAAGATGTTTGTTAGATTTAGAGTTCATTTGTGAACTGAGTCCCATTAGATATCCAGAAAATTCTAAGACAGGTATTGCTCATTTCGGGAGAAAGTCTTTCTCCGTGAAGTTGAGATATAGTGAGATTAAGATAGAAATATTGGAGTGGATCCACTCACTGAGGCTATTTCTCGAACGCAATAGTTTCGCAAACGGACTTTGCAAGACTGATTAGTAGAGAAGTTGGCTGTTCGGTATCACACGGGCTATAAGTATGCGACACCGCAATAATTAGCCTTAAGTGCAAGTGGGAGATTGTTGGCTATAGTGCCCTCAAGTCAATTATTGTAATCGCAGGCACGCGATTATGATGATTGAGAGAGGACCTATACGGGTAGAACAGTCTTACTCAAAATGATAGTATGCTATCTGGTTTGTCTTTATCATCATGTACATACTTTATGTGGTATTACAGATCACTATTACATGTTGATAGAGTCTATAGAATTCTTGCTTGACTACCAGCATTATGATGGTGATCATATACGTGGGAGCTGGGTGGTCTATAAGCACATCCTTAAATGTCCCTAGTCAAGAGAGTATCGAGACTGGGCATCGATACTATGGAGTAGACTAGAGTATACTTATCAAGACCCTGACGAGAGATGGTGGCCAGTCTCATAAGATATTGGTGTCAGTCAGTCACCTAAGATAGTATACAGGTGCTCATTGGGTTATGAGTACACTGAACGGACTCGCCGGGAACATGCTAGTTGGTATTATACCTATTGTCAGATAGCAGTTCCCAGGTGACATGTGTACAGGTTAGTCTGTTGATCTGAGATCGTCATTTGTCTCGTGTGAGTTCCCACCGTGCTTTGATTACTACCCTACCATAGCTCAAAGGAGTCGTGCAAACAGGTTTTAATTGGGTACAGTCCCGAGCCACATGGAGGCAGTAAGCAGATTGTTGGGGATTTGTCTCTCCCGGTATTGGTGGTTGATATCGCGCGGTGCATGGGTGGCCATCACCAAAAATCCTTGGCCATGGTAGACGAGAATTAGTGATTTGGATCAATAGTTTCTCAATGGGTGATGAGCTTCATACCGACACGAAATATTGTGTTATTAGGGGTCTGACTTTATCCACTCTCTAGACTCGATATGCGATACTCTTAGACTACCAGACCGGACTGTACGGAGATTGTCACGGACAGGCTCAGTAGGGGTTCGTATGAGTTTGCTAGTCGGCCTTCCTTTCGCTCAATACCTAGGTAGCCGTTACGTACAGCTAGTGCCGCTGACGTGCTTGTGGTTAAACCCATTGCCAGCATACTGACGAGTCTTTAGAGTTCTACACAGAGGGTTCCCCTGGTTCCGGCGAAACGATGTAGTAGCCATATTGGATACGTGCAAGGTTCCGATCGATTGATATACTATGTACTCGGACTTTCGATCGGACGGTTTATAATACTAGCCAGCTCGGGTTTGAGTCGTATTATTAAATCAGGTATTGATTTAATAATTTATGTATATGTATTTCGATATGTATATTCTAGTATTATGTTCTTTGTGTTATTCTATCTTTTCGGGTATTCGTATTTCGGTACAAGTACAGGTATATATATACAGTAGAGTGTAATCCGTATTTATACAGATAACATTTTAGAAGGTGGACACATCATTTTTGATTTGACCATTTATTTTAAATGGATAATGAGATGGATAATTGAGAGAGGGGAGTATGGCGAGAACCATGCTTGCATAGTGTGTAAAAATGAATTATTAATTCATTTGTGCAAACTATTCAAGCATGGGCTTGATTTTAAATTGGAAAGAAATGTTTTACAAAACTATGCTGTGAGATTTTCTCTCTCCATAGATGGATCATTATTTTTGAGAGATGAGTTTTCTTCTCACCATCATGCTTCACTCTCCTCTCTTGAGTTTCTTGAGTTCCTCCATCTTCATGCTCAACCTCCCCTCTACAATCTCATGAGTTGAGAATTAAGAGAGGAGGTGAGATGGATAAACACTTGGAACACTCACTATATCCTAGGCATTCTAACCTAGAATCCCTAGTTGCTTCACTTGCTTTTGATGTGGAGCTAGAGCCATGAGCTACATCTCTCAGGTGGATCATTTTCGACGAAGGAAGACTGACGACCAAGTTCAATCGAGCACGCCTCAAGGAGCTAAGAAAGATGATGGAAGACCGAAGGACTTGGTTCGTTCGGTATAACATTTCTAACCTTGTAGTTTAGCTCTTTGTAGTTTGCTAGTATAAGTTTATAGTTCGATCTAGTCGGGTTCGTTAGCGCCAAGTATTTAAACGCAAATTTTGTTCCGCACCGGCCACGGTAGATGGACAGGGCGCTGGCGTACCCCAAAATATATTCACAGTAGGAATTGGGACCCAAACTATCATGGCGTGGTAACTTTGACAATGGTCAACAAGTCACCCTACTCCATAGAAGGTATACAATCTCATTGCAAGTTTCAACACTTGAAACTCCCGATATCGGTCTTTACCCCTAACAGCTTATGACCTTGATAAATGTCAAAAAATCATAAGCCACTAGTCAAGTTCTATCCGTCATTTCGTGATTAATTTATTTCCAACCGCATGAGCCCTTGACGAAGGTCAACTAGGCTATACGACTGTCCTAGATAATCGCATCACATGCTAGCAGGAAGACATCACTTAGCTACCGTACACTACGTCTTGACGAAGGTCAACAAATGCAGTCCGAATGCTAAGTGCTCTACTTTCTGAAATGACAGAGGGCTACGAATGGTTTTGTAGAAAACTATTAACATAATGAACTTGATCTCATTGATGGAACCGGGTGATTTTGAAAGTTTATAGTCGTGTAGACCTTTGCTTAAAGTGTGAACTCCCTGTAAAGGGATCTAGACTCTTTTCTCATCAAATGAGGTGCAGGATATTCCTAACCGAATACCCCAACGTAAAGCAAAAGAATACGGCTACAAAAACAATTTTAGTAACACAAACTTTTACCCAAGAGTGAACTCGCAGTGATGGGATCAAGGCTCTTTTCTCATCGAATGAGGTGCAGGATATTCCTAACTGAATGCCGCGATGCAAAGCAAAAGAATCGACTAAAATCTCCCCTTTACAAAAGTTGGTTCGTACAACGTATAACTTTATATTTCTTTGTATTAATGCAATTAATACAATCCCATCATTTAGATAATCACATTATCTAACATTATCTTTCTCACACAAATATTATAGAGAAAGCGGTATAAAACGGAAAAATAAATGCACATATACGCCATCCGCATTCGCCACGAAACCCCGTCATGCACCATTAGGTTACTTAACTAATGACAGAGCAAGGGCAGGGCTAGCGCGGGTACAAAATGTATATAGCATTTATTATATATACTATATATCACATATATAAATATCTCATCACACGCAAATAATCACATTACAGCATGTGGAAAAACAACATCACAGAGTTGGAATGGTCGGATCATCTAGGAATCCCGCGTTTCGTTCGAGTCACAAACTATACACAAAGTTCCCCGGTCGCGTGAATAGTCCGTGCATAGCTAAAAGCAGACCCCTACGAGTGCGGCAAGTCATCCTCCAATCCGAGAAACGAGGCAACCCAATATCATCACCATGATGGGGCCACCCAGCACTTTCTCGAATCCGATGACTTGAGCACCCTACCGCTGGTCTATCCTAACCCTCTACAAGCGCGGCAAGCAGCCCGCTAATCCTAGAATCGAGTGACTCGGTCTCAACTCCTTGAGAAGGTCACCTGCTGCAATGTAAAATCTGGCTGCTCATGCGCTTCTCCGCGGGGTAATTCTAATACCTGTATTAATACAACGGTAACATCGATCGCAACCTGATTGAGTCCCGACAAATAATACAATAGACGGAAACGACGACCACATGTCGACCGCTCGTCCCGAATAAAAGAATATAAATTTGGCCACAACATAAATGAAATGAAAAACACATCATCACAACACGCACGGGGCTATTCATTTTGCGACAATCCAATCCACACCAAATAAACTTTAACATAGAATATATCAGACTTACATGTGCAACCCCGTCGAATTGATCACATCAATTCGGCGACGTTAAACACTGCATATCATATATGCCATCACATTAACAAGGTTAAACACTTTAAACGCGTCAATATGGAACCTATGGCCAACGAATTCTAAAACCCGTGAAGCCGAAATCGAATTTCCAAAACTAAAATTCAAGATCAGCCCCGGCCCCAAAACACCACCATTTCTTACATGAATCGAAACCCAAACGACCCAAAAACTGCCCGAGACACTGGGGAATACCTCGGGCATGACCCATGAGGCCCCGGAGGGCATTGGTTGGGGGCTCCAACCCATGGCCACAAAATTGTGGCCATGGGCTGGCTGCTGGGGCAGCAAGCACGCAGCTGCGCGCTTGCTTTCCTAGCGCCACATCCGAGACCATTGCGTGATGGTCTCGGGTGTAGGATCCCACCCAAGCCCCGGGGACATCCTTGGGGTCGCTTACGTGCTACCACGGGGCTCTCGGTCCCAACCGAGAGCCCCAGGACATAAGCTATTTGCAAAAATAGTTACCGGTTTAGGACAGTTTTTCAAACAGAAACTGTTTTGTTTTGTAAAAAGGTTATGGAAATTCAAAGGACCACAAAACCAATTGCATTTATTTGATTTGGCTCTGATACCATGTAAGTGGATGGGGGTTAGGGTCATGACAATCACGGTCGCGGTGAAATTTGAAAAACAACAATTTTACAAAGCATAACCCCAATCCATCACCAAGATAATCAAATACACCAATGTGCAAACTAGAAAAGAGTAGAGATGTGCTACAACCTTTGTAGCATGTCCGGATAATCCGAAAGAACCCGTCTAGACTTTGTGAGCTTCCGGTCCGGTCAAAACGCCGATCGCTCACCGTAAATGATCCATGTTGAAAGCGGGCTGCCCGAGCTCCAACTCTGTCACCGGGCGGAGAAACTGCCTCCAGAGGCTAGCTAGGCGTAGAGAAAGATGATGTGAACGATGGTTACTCTCTCTTTTTTCACTCTCTCACCATGGCTATACTTGCCATTAGCTTAGAGAGCAAAAGCTCTAGTGAAGAAGAAGAAAATGAAGTATTTTTTTTGGATAGGAAAAATAATGAATTGTCATTCCTAAATTTTTCCATTGATGTCATTTATTAATATGACACCTATACTATCCCATCATCTCTCCCATGTGTGTTGTCACACACACAAGAGAGAGGGTGGGCCCCACCATTTATTAAGTATAATAAATTATATAATACACACACACACATTAACACACACACACACACTAATACACACAAACACACACATAAATGTATATTAATTTACACATAATATAAAATGGTGGGAATTAATATATATATATATAAGTATTAGTACATGTGTCCTATACACGTACACATCATGTATTCAGTATCATATACTGTAGAGAGTACGTGTATCATATACACTATACTAGAAACAACATCATCAATACGGTTGTCAAGTCAATACTTAACTTGATATTCCGGCTTTCAAACCGGCTAGTATAACAGTCATCCGATTTAACGTGTATATCCAATATACATTTTTAATCGAACTCATGCACGTATCTCTATACGCACGTCATATCGCCTTTTGCCCAGGCAGGCACTTTCGTTGCGGGACTCTAAAGACCTGTCAATACGCTGGTAGTAGATTATACAGGATTGCATCCGATCGAATCTGAAACACTTTCAGATTCCACCACTTTCGGGTTAACCCACAAGCTCGTCAGTGGCACTAACTGTACGTAACGGCTACCCAGGTATGAGCAAGATAAAGACAGGCTGAGGAGCGAACTCATCCAGACCCGATAAAGTCTATAAGTGACAGTCACCGTACAGTCTAGTCTCTTCATCAAAGAGTATCGCATACCGGGTCTAGGGGGTGGAATCTATCAGACCCCCAATAACCCGATAAGTCATGCTGATAGAGGACTCATAAACAAAGAGATACAACTGATAGCACTTACCAGTTTATCTCTACTTCCGTGGACACGGACTTCTGGTTATAGTCGTGTCCTATACAGTGCGATATCGACTCCAAATACCAGGAGTGACGAATTCCCTCGACCGCTCACTATCTCCATGTGCTTCGGGACTGTACCCAACTAAAACCTGTTTGCACGACTCAGTAATGCCGCAATAGGATAGAAATCTAAGTACAGCGGGAACACACACAAGACACTATGGCGATTTCAGGTCTAGGTACTACCCTGTCTCATGTCACCAGAGAACTGCTATTTGACATTGGTATAATACCATCTAGGAGTTCTCGGCGAGTCCGTCCTGTGTAACTCATCCAATGAGCACTTGTATACAATCATTAGTGTCAAAAACTAATGGTTATGGGATCAGCCATCGCCTCGTACAGGGTCATGAAACGTCTAGTCTAAACCGGAGTACTGATACCCAGTCTCGATACTCCTACGACTAGGGACATTTAACGACGTGCTTATAAACTACCAAACACCACTAGTATGATCTGTATCATAATTCTGGTAGTCAAGCAAACATCCTGTGGGTTTTATCTCATATATTAGCGATACGTGATAATTAGTAACACGTATACTCATGACAAATAAAGACAAACTAGATAGTATACTATCATCTCGAGTAATATTGTTCTCTATATAGGTTCTCATGAATTCAGTAATTGATTTCTACACTTACAATAATTGTCTTGAAGGAACCTATATCCAACAAAATCAAGCACCGCCGATAAATCAAGCGCCACCGATATTTGAAACGCTTCCCTTTCCGGCTGAATAGGCACAAAATACACCATTTTTTCCTCATATCATAATTCTTCCTTCCATTTCATCGCTTACTCGCTCTCGTTTTCATTCCTATAATTTCTTCCACCTACACTAACCTCAACGGAAACCATTTGGCATCTTTCTTTCTTATCATATGATGCTTATGACAATGCCAAGATTTTCAAAGAGAAAACGAAAATTTTCCATGATAAAAATATTTTACGAAAAGATTTTCAAACCGGTCAAAAAGTTTTAATATATGATTCGTGATTGCATCTACTTCCTGGAAAATTAAAATCGTGATGGACCGGCCCTTTTATTGTCAAAAAGGTATTTTCACAAGGAGCTATTGAGATTGAAAATTCTAAAAATGGTGAGGTTTTCAAAGTTATTGGTTAGAGATTGTAACCGTTTTTAGAAATTTCCGCGGATCATGAGACGGAGCTCATGGATCTCCATGAGCCGGAATACAGTTGAAAATATTTTAAAACCCCTCATTTGTAACATATGTATACCATTAGTTTATTAGTAAGGGAGTTTTTGCAAAATTCCATTTGTTAGGGTTTTTTGTGCAAAACAATAAACATCCCCCTTTATAACCCAAATCGAGCCCCATCTTATAAAAAGGAACAAACTCTCAAAAAACCAGCAAGGAGATGCAGCTATCACAGAAGCCTCGTCCCCTGAAGCTTCACATTTTCGGCCGAAACATCAGAAAATGAAATTTCGGCCGAAGTTTTGAGGAAATGTGCCCTCGAGCTCTTGGGGGTAGTAAGTCTCTCTGATCTCTTCTCCAAACTTTCTCTCAATTTTTATTTTCAGATCTGAAATCATCGGTACACCTGAATTGATTATGAAGAGGAATTTCTGTAGAATTTTAAGTCAACCCCTCTATGGTAATTATTTTCATGATGAAATTAAATCTAGGGGATGGGGATTTTGATTTATGATCATGCTTTTACGACCATACCATCGCTAGTACAAGAATTTTATCAAAGTATTATTAATTTTATCGAGGAAGATGGTTTCATTTACGTTGAGTGGCGTGAAGAGCAAAAGATTGTCGATGTGGGTACGATTAGGGATATCACCCATATTCAATCATCCGTGGGTAGGAATGATTTGTTAAGAATCGAGGATTATATTTCATGGATGGGTGAACATTGTCAAAAAAGTGGTGATGGTGGTATTGTTGCAACTTTGGTCTATAAAAATGTGTTTGCCACAAGCAAATTTTTCACATTCAATGTGCTAGGAAATACATAATCAAAGCACACTTCACTGCCCATTTTTGCATCTTAGTTACGTGCTTATGAGAAAAGACTATAATTTTTTGCATGTGTTGACAACTTTTAAAATCAATTGCGAATGCGGTTGCACATGAAAAGAAATATTACCCATTTTCCGTTCTTGTAACTCACATTTGTCGTATTTTGATGGGAGAGCATGATTTCATGGTTTATGCTAGCACCACAATCCAAATTCTTATAAAACACGAATGATACATATAAGGGTATAAGAAGTGTGAGGGTGTATATATGTATTTATAATTGAACACGAACAAGGATTATGCGCCGAGTCATCCACAGATGATGATGAGGGCGGTGAGGGTACCTCTGCATGTATTCAACACAATCTTTTATGGGATAAGCCCGCACCTAGATCACAATGTTCCTTGTTCAAGAGGGTTTTGAAAGCACTCACAACGATAGACTGTGTGCAAAAGTAACATGCTGAATGGTTAGCTCGCCTTGAGTGAAACCAAGAGCAATTACTTAGTCGTGTTCGTGGTCATGGGAGGGGTCACTGTGGACAACGAGGGCACGGTTAAGTTTAAGTGTGGGGGTGGTTTTGTACGTAGTTTTTCATTTTCTTTTTAATCTCTTAAAAAATAATAATAATTAGAAAATTTTGAAAATGGAAATGAAAACGTGAAAAATGTATATAAAAGAGAGGGAGAGAGAGATTTTAAGAAAAATAAGAAAAAGAAATGGTTAAATGGATCTTGTAATAAGTTGTTATGATCCCGTTCCCAAAAAGATAGTATCATGAAGAAGTTAATAGGTTTGAGAAGATGTATGTGGAGCCTAATTTTGTGTCCAAACATTTGAAGATCGATACCTTACTTAGGACAGTAGAAGAGACTTGTCATGCTCTTGTCTGTAATGCCCTAGTACGGAATTTTTTTTTTGAACAATGTCTTGCAATTATCAAGGTAGCATAAAAAAATTTCAGCGAGGGTACTTCATCACCTAGTTACTTAGACCAACTGGTTTGGGATTATTTGTTGTGCCTTAGGTGTTGCAAAATTAGGATACTGTTATTTACACCTAATAAGTGATTACATTCGGTAATCGGTTGGTTAGTGCCTCACAAAGCATTAACGGTCGCATGAAAAATATGGGAATAAATTCATCAATTTGATCCGCCGATTAAAAAGTAATAGGGAGTTAAGGACAAGAGTACGTGAGTTTGAATTGAATTCTCCGAGTGTAGGGATGATTTTACACACACGTAGGGGTATATGATCATGTTTGGAAGCAAGATAGGTTGGAAAGATTGGAAGAATGATAAGAAAGTAATTTTCGGCATAGATCAAAATCTATTAAGGCATAGTTCACGACAACTGAAAATATAGTGAAGTTTAAACTCTTATTTTTCGTATTTTTCTTATCTATTCCTATCTTTATATATAGTTTATTTTTGTTTCTTCTATTTTCTTTAGTTTTTATGGATTTTGTGGGTATTGTCCGCTGGAAACCCTCAGGAGACAACACTCCTCCTACTAGGACCGCTTAGAGGTTTAAAAGCATGTTACATGTGCTCGATGCAATCACACGGCCGCGAAAGGTGCATAGGAATAGGAGTAGAATTTAATTAGATAGTAGTTTAGTTTAGTTTAGAGTTTGAAACCCTATATTTGCTCGAGAGCTAGCAAAAGATTAGTGTGGGGGTATTTGATTGGTGCAATTAATTGCGTATTTTTCTAACTCATTTATCATTTTATTGTCATATATTATGCAATTCTTGGTATCTTTTGTGAATTATTACAGATAACAGTGTTTGGATGCAAAAAGACGAAAAATTGTCCTAAAAGACGGATTACGTGCATGCAATATGGACTACATGGAGCTATATCAAAATCAGGAAGATAATCACAAAATAACAAAAGATCATGTGCATGCGATGGAAATCAAATTAGAGATATATAGAAAATTCGAGAACAAATTTGAAAATTTGAAACAAAGTTTGGCGATCTTGAGATTAAAACAAAAAGATTGAAAAAGCCAAAATATCCCAGGTGTCAAAATTTCGGCTGAAATGTCATTTCAAGAAGATTCGGCCGGTTTTTTGTGGTGATTTGAGTTGGGATTTTTAGGGTAGTTTTCTTATACTCTGTTTATCTGTAGAGTTTGTTCTAAGTCTCTCAAAAGACTATATAAACGCTTGTATAACATTAGAGTTTTATCTCTCTCTCTCTCTCTCGGCAATAAATTTTAGGGTTTTCTTTTGAGAGATTAACTCCATTGTAAGTTTTTTCTATGAATAAATTTTTGCTTTTTATTAATATGATGCGTAACTAATTTCTTTTCTAGGTTTTTGTATTTATTTACTTGATCGCACGCTTTTGGCGTGTCGTGTTTTGATGTTCTAAAATCTTACCGCGATCAGGACGGTGTTGCTTTGCAGCTAGCCGCGATGGGCACGGGTCGTCTGCAGGGAGACGGAGCATTTTAAGTTCTTGTTTTGACGAGTTAATGCGTGTGGGCGGAAAGTTAGTATCTACCTTATGTGTATATATGCAAAGTAACCGTTTGTTTGGATTAGATAGGATAGTGTAAGTTAAGGAAATCCGTATTCAAGTCCTTTGAGCCGAATTCAACCAATGAAGCTAGATCAATCGGCAACAACGTGGATTAGGGTGCTTAAGCATGGTATTCGTGGAATCCGGCTTATTGACCCTTGTCCGTCCGTTCTTGTCTCTTGCTTTTGCCTCCGGCCAATTCGAACGCAACCGGTCGCGGTTAGGAATCACCGATTCCTTGATAGGGTAGGGTGCCTAACGGAGTGCTTGCGTAAGGTTTGGGCGGAGTTTCAAATTGAAAATACGGGAAAAGAAAATGGGAAACGAAAAAACCCTAACTACAATATCATATTTTTTTCCTAACAACACATATTCACAACCATTCGTAACAATAAACAAAAAGAGTAAAGAAAAGATAAATAAAGAAAAGATAAGAGCATTACAAGTAAGTAAATAAATTGCATGGAATGAAAATGAACAAGTAAGTAAATGCAAGTAAATAAAGAGCAAGTAAGTAAAAGTGCAAGAAAGTAATACTAAGAACCAAAGAACACATAACAAGCCATGGGTTCAATAACCAAATCTTAAACTTGCAAGCTCAATGAAGAGATTGCAAGATCAAGAAGAGGCAAAGAACTCATGTGACATGAAGACAAAGAGGAAGCTTTATTAATCTTGAGTAATGATACAACCCCTTGAGATCAATAACCAAAACTTAAACTTGCAAGCTCAATGAAGAGCTTGCAAGATCAAGTTAAGGTCGAGAGCTCAAAGGGGACCTAAGCTATATATAAGAACAAAATAAAAACAAAAGAGTATGAAGTGTAAAGAATGACAAAAGAATGGCCCTTGATCACTTGCCCAGTGGTCTGCTTTTATAGGCACCAAAGCAAAACAGACAAACAATAAAACTAAGACCACGTGGCAGCAGGGGGGCCCACTGAAAACTGGGACCCAATGGAGCAAGGGGGGACCGGCCACACCGGATTTTAGAGGCATGTGCTCGGGTCAATTCCGAGGTCTTGGGCTCGTGCTTGGTGTGTGGTCTTGTGTGCTCCCATATATCACTCTGGTGCTATTTGTTTTCTCAGTAAAGGGTTTGGATGCACTCAGGATTTTTGGAGGGAACTTGTAGCTTCAAATCACATCAACACTTTATCATTTAATGCACATTTAATGCACATCACTTCTCATGCCCACTTTCCTTGATTCTTGGCTGCCCCATCCATGGTCCAAACATCCAAGAGTTGTGTTCACACATGCCAAAAAGTCTTGTGTACACACTTGTATTGTGTTGGTCCATTTAGATAAAAAAGTGTGTACACAAGTATGTTGCACAAAGAAACTATTGGAATATCGATCGGTTTCCAGTTCCGGTTGTAGTGTCGGCTTACAAATGATATATCCATGATTTTAAATATGTTTCCAGTATTTTGTCACGGATACCTGTAATCTGTAATTACTGAGCAGACACTGGTTAATAGTACCGATATATACAAAAAATAGATAATGAATAAGCGGTATTAAAATGCAATATTATGGTATGAACTTTACTCTATTTGGTTGGATGCATTATTGCTTTCTTTTCTTGTGCTTAAATATTAATATCTTATTATTTAAATTCTTCTCATTAAGTTTATCATCTAAAAATCTAATCTTTTTAATGATAGTTGACGTCTAGAAAGAAGATTAGGGGAAGATGATAACTCCAAGGAACTTATTAGGTTAAATGATATGTTGATGCCCTAGAGATCTAATGAGGGAAGATAAGGGACGAGTTTATTTAAAAGAAATTAGAACTAGGCAGTTAAGGGTGAACTGGGTTATTCGATAGGATGGTAGAAATAGATTGATCATCTACCGCTATTAATCGAAGACTAAACATAGATTATTTTTAATTAACTAGAAAAAGTGTTCTAATATTGCTATCTAAATGATATTTTTATAATTGATAGGTTAAATTTAATAACAGTAAATTATCATATGCTTATATAGGATTAATAGAAAATATATTAAATATATATCCAGAAAAGAAGTAATATCTTTTAAACCAACCAATAGAAATAAATAAATATAAAACCCTAGATTCTTCTATATCCATGTTCACCGCCGGAAGACGGACCGAGATGTTGGGATCTCTGGCCTGAATTTTGGGGGCAGATACTATTTGGATTTATCCCTCCACCTCTCCGAAAATACCAAATTGATTTATGACACCATATATCGGAGGTTTGGACAGATGCGACCGTTATAGCAGATTTTATCAGATTACCCCTCATTTTATGAGGGTTTTTTTGATTGTAGGGACGCTCTTCCTTGCAGGCGCAAGCCCTTTCAGTTAATTACGTTACTGCATTGCGATAACCACTTTCTCCTTCTCCGGACGATGCATCGATCTAGGGATGGTCGGAGTTTAGGCGGTAGGGACAGTGATTGGGAAAGCGGCTCGATTAAGGAGGGTCGTAATCCACGCAACAGGACTCGATCTCCCCGTCATGTCGCCGGTCGCCAACGAGACTTGAGGTCGTCGATAGTCAGTCACACTGATATGGACATGGGGGACTTGCAGCATACGGCGAGCGCCGAGCTCAGGTGTGGAAGGAGGTGCTATCCAGGGGAAGGTCCTCTTCGAGATCGCAGCCAGTGGTGACTGCGCATGGGGTTGGCAAAGCACGGTCATCTTCATCGAGGGGTAGGTCCCTGGTGAGACGAGTGTCGACGGTACAAGGCTTGGGAGATCGGGAGAGTCATGGGCACTACTGTAGTCACAGCGATGAGGCTCAGAGCAGTAATTGTTCATCACGGAAAGCTGCATTTCAATACCGCTCATTCATTATCATTTTTATGATATATCGATACTATTAACCCGTGTCTGCTTAATAAATACAGATTACAGGTGCTCGTGACAAAACACTGGAAACACACTCAAATACGCGGATATGACATTTGTGAGTCGACACTGCAACTAGAACAGAAAACCGATCAATATTCAAAGAGTTTCTTTTTGAAACAAACAAGTGTACACATTTTTTATCAAGCATAATGCAACAATACAAGTATGAACACAAACCTCTTTTGATGCATGAACCTTGGTGGGACAGCCTAGTATAAGTGGACACACAAGAATCATGACTTGTGCAAGTGGATGAGGCAAGTGGGCTTGTGATGAGTGGAAATAAAAATATGTTGTGATTTAAATTTACAATTTCCCTCCAAATTTACAGATTATAACTCAAGTTTATATAGAAGAATCAAACAATACAAGCGAGATCATGGAGAGGATATATGGTCACCATAAGAAAATGGGCCCCACCACACTACAGTAAACCGGCAGAAACCCTAAAACAACCGCTACCACCGGTCCAATCTTATCATTTTGGATCCATTTTTCTTCTGGTCATTTCTAGTTGTCACATCATCTCAATTATATTGTTTATTTTTGTTGATGAAGTGCCTATAAATATCAGAACAGAGAGCAAGCTCAAGGAGATACTTGGCCATATTTTGACACTCGATTCCATTTCAATTTTGTAATTTTTGTTTAAAACTTTGTATATAGTAGTTGGTTAATCTTGAGTTCTTTGTTTTTATCTCATCTTGCAACCTCTTAACTGAGCTTGCAAGGTTAGATTTTAGTATTTGAATTCATAGCTTGTATCATCATTTTGAACTTGAATAAAGTTTTTATTTTTTCAATATGGTTCTTAGTGTTTTCTTACTTTTTACTTTCTTGCACTTTACTTTCTTGCCAATTACTTACTTGCAATGTGTTTTCCTTTGATCTCTTCTCTTTTATATCTTGTTTTAATCTTGGTTATGAATTGTGAATAGTTTATCTTGTTAGGGAAAGAAAATGGTTATTTAAGTGATGTTGTTCTTTTACTCATTTCTTTTGCCCGAGAATTTCTAATCGAACTCCGCCCAAACCTCATACAAGCGCTCCGTTAGGCAACCTACCCTACCACGGTAGCAGGAATCCCTAACCATGACTGGCTGCATTTGGTTTGACCGGAGGCGTTGGATAAGAGACAAGAACGGAATGACAAGGGTCAATAAGCTGGATTTCTCGAAATACCGTGTTTAAGCACCCTAATCCACATTGTTACCGATTACCACAGCTTCGATAAGTCAAGTAAGGCACAAAAGGACGAGTATGGATTTTCCTAACTTAAACAAACCTATCTTTATTCTTAACAAACGTTTCGTTGCATATATACATTACACTTAGGTTAGAATCGAACTCGTTCCGACCTTCGGCTTAACTAGTGAGAACAAGAACTTAAAACACACCATCTCCCTGCGGACGACCCGTACTCATCACGGCTAGCTACACGCGACGCCGTCTTGATTGCGGTTAACTTTAAACTTAGATACGGCACGTAAAATCTAATTCGATCAGTAGTCATGGTGGGTAAACGCATCAAGTCCAAGATTTAGGATCTGGCAGAAAACTAGAAAGAACTATAAGATTTCAAATATCAGGAAATAACCCTTAAGCCAGCACCAGAATACCCTGAAGATTTGATGCAGTGATCTCTTTAAACGGCCGCGGATCCATGACCGAGTCAAGCTGATGCGCCGCGGATCCGCGGCCGATTCAACTCGTCGGCGGTTGGAACTTTTTGCAGGGCTTCTCTTTTAACGGCCAAACTTCTTTAAGACGCTTCAAAGTCCCTATAAATCTCCAAAAGCTTCTCTACAACAGCCAATCTTCTAGTGTAAGCTTGGTACCTACCTACTTTCTTATGCAAGCCTCATAACAATCAAGCTTCTAGGAGAAGATAAAGGAAAACTATAAAAGAAGACCTAGGGCTTCATTGAAAAGGTTGTTCATTAGTTGAGTTGTTGAATATTGAGCCAAATTTGCACAAGTTGAGTGACACAACATGTGATCCAAAACCCTAACCCAATCCAAATCCAAAGCCAAATCAAGATTCATCGAGAAGCGTCTCAAGCAAGCCATCAACGATCCTTTGAAGCAACACCGCTCTTCATCCGAGCAAGATATCCACGACGATTCGCGACTCAAGAAGATCGATGTGAAGCTAATTTCGGCGGATCTAGTTACCTCCTCAAATCTTGTAATTTTTGAGTGAATTGTACCTAATCGTCGATTAATAAAGGTGAAAATTATAAATCTTGCTTTTCTTTACATTCTTGCATTATGAAAAGTTACCGATTCTTGATTCTTTCCTTTTTCATGATGTTTGAGTCAATCTCCGCTTGTAGCGGAATCGAGAGAATAGGTAGATGATGATGATGAAATTCTTGAACGATTCTTAAGTCTTATGAGTTTTGTAAACTTTAGGAAATTGAATCATCGAAGACCTAATTTGAGCGAGATCACTTTCTTGAATGTTTTCGCTCCAAATTAGAGATCAACGATCGGTGATTTAATTTACTAGAGGCTAGAATTTGAATGATAATTAATGAAAGGACAAGGGATGGTGAAAGAGAAACCCTAGTTTCTTCAATAGATCCCTAAATCTCGTTGATCTTCATTGATCTAGCAACAAATTCTCAATAGATAAGAATTTGTAATCATTAATATTCATCATCACTATCAATTTGATCGATTCCTACAAGCTACTTTACAAATTTTGATAACTAAATTGATTTGGATATCTCCTTGATTCTTGATTCTTGATCTATTTTCTTTTTATTTCTTGAAACGAAATCTCACAAATCTTGAATCATTTTCTTTACTATTTTCATTTCAATTCATCTAAAACAAAATCGATCAAAACACACATCTCAGTGGACGATCCGTATTCATTAACACCCTACATCGACACTGTTAATTGATTGCGGTATAAATTTCTTTGGTTGTGATTAAAACTTTTCCAAATACACACGAAGAATGATCAATCAAATGGCGCCGTTGCTGGGGATGTGTGCTATTTTGTTCGTTTTTGTTATTTGAGTTGAAAAATTATTATTCTATCAGAATTTTTTAGATCAAATTCGCATCAAGTGCTTAACGATTGGTTGTGAATTTTTGCGAGAGAATCTGGAATCATTGTATCAGTGCGATCAAGATTCAGAGAAGTTCTGCAAGTTCCAGAGGAGTCAAAAAAGCTATAGAAAAATTTTGAAACCCTAATCCCTCCTTCCCAACGCGGATCCGCGGCCAATGAGGCGTTTTTGCGGCGGTTCCGCCGCTGTTTAGGAGCATCACTTCTTCAGATTTCTGTGGTATACTCTCTGTTCTCTCCTTTTCTCTCCGATCTTCTCCAATTACCATTTTATGCAGGATTCTTTGCAAAATTCGCAGCGCCGCTAAAAGAAAAAAATTTGTTGCCTGTTTTGATCTTGGTTGTTTGTATATTTTAATACGGAAATTAAGGGGCAAAGACCAAATTCAGATTAGGTGGGGATTTCATTACCCTTCCTAAGCCCCAAAAATCACAAACTTGCATCCGCATCACCCTCATTAACTAAAAAAAATCTAGACAAGACTCTAAGGACCGTCACGCTCAATTAGGACAGAAGAAGTTTGTGGGTAATCTACTGTTTATCCTCATTTCTTTTATGGTGTCTAAGGCAAGTGGTTACTTAATTAGGCCCACTACTTACATAGTGGAGAATCTCCCACTTACCTGGTCACAGAAGGGGTAAAGAGGCAGAGGAGGATTTATCCTGCAATTTGTCTTCTGGAAGTCTAGGAGCGGTCTGGTGACTTGATCTAGGTGACCATTAGATCTAGGGTGGTGTGTGCATTTTTTGTGATTTGATTTTTCAAAACCCGTATTTTTTCAAAACAAACACCTACCAACTTTTCTCTAATTATCACCAATGCTGCCACTTGTGCTACAACCGTTTAGCACATGTTAGGCTGGACACGGGATTCTATTTCCCGCCTTGTCCGCGTTTCTTTTATCGACCCCAGAGTCGGTAATTCTTCGTCTTCTTTCCCACCACCCACCACGACCGCGATGGACGTATTTCCATCAAACTTTAACACCATTCTGCCACCACCAGCATGTGCGCAGAATCCTCCACGTATTTCTCTCCAAGAGAGATACTATCCTACACGTGTTCTCTTTCCCATATGTCTTTCTATACCACCAGCCAATGGGGACAATTTCGAAATTAAACCTCATTTCATCAAAGTTTTACCCAAATTTCATGGGCTCGAGTCTGAAGACGCATACGTTTTTATCACCAAATTCGAAAACGTATGTGCTTTGATGGGTAATTCAAAACTGTCTGTGGATACTATGCGTTTACGTCTTCTCCCATTCACTTTGTGCGATTTAGCCAAGAAGTGGCTTTACAACACAACTGCACATTCTATTTCAACATGGGATGAATTCGTTGTAGCATTCCTTAAGAAATTTTATCCCCATCATAAGACCGCCCGTATTCGGAGCGAAATTTTCAAATTTACCCAACTTCCCAATGAACCATTTTAGAAATACTTTGAACGGTTCAAGGATCTTCTTATCCAATGTCCTCATCACGGAATCCCTAGATGGGATCTGTGTCGAGTTATCTATGAGGGTATTGATTTCATGACAAAACAGAAGCTTGAAACCATGTGTCAATGTCAATTCATATCTAAAGATGATGGTGAAGCTTGGAAATATTTAGAAGATTTAGCTCAAAACACATTGCAATGGGAAAATGTTAGACCACCATCATCTGGGGGAGGTATCAATTAGCTCGATGTTTCCGTCACAATGAGAGCCGAAATGGCCGCAATACAAAGGAAGCTCGACGCTATAGAAAACAAAATCTCTTCAGCCTCCCTAAACCAATACACACTTCCCAAAACCATGTGTGGTTGCTGTTCAAATCCATTACATTTGACGGAAGAATGTCCTTTTAATTCTCCGTTCCAAGGTCACACTAATGCTGCATTTCAGCAACAACCTAGAAACGATCCTTCTTCTTCCACATATAATCAAGGTTGGAGGAAACACCCTGATTTTGCTTGGAACCAACACCAAACTCAAAACACAGTTCCAAATCAAAATAATTTTCAAATGGACCCTCCACAACAGCAACCGCCACAACCGGGTCAACACCCCTTTCAACCACAAAATTTTCAAAACCCGGCCAATAACTTTGATCCTTCTTCTGCCGGTACTGCTACACACTCTGCACTCGACATGTTCATTGCACAGTCCATGCAAACGAATGACATTTTAACATCTTCTATCCAGACGTTAGTGCAAAACACTGTCTCCCATGGTGAGAGTATCAAATTGATAGAGGCACAAATTGCACAACTGACTGCAGCAATGAGTGCTAGAGAGAAAAGGAATCTTCCAGCTCAACCCCTACCTGATCCTGGACCCTCGTATTATAATGATGTGAATGCACTTACCACGTTGAGATATGGAAGAATGCTGAACAATCATGTGGGTGAACAAATTGATAATGATGAATTGATCATTAACACCCCGGCTTCCACTATTTTCTTGAAATGAAATCTCACAAATCTTGAATCATTTTCTTTACTATTTTCATTTCAATTCATCTAAAACAAAATTGATCAAAACACACATCTCAGTGGACTATCCGTATTCATTAATGCCCTACATCGACACTGTTAATTGATTGCAGTATAAATTTTTTTGGTTGTGATTAAAACTTTTCCAAATACACACGAAGACTGATCAATCAGGTCTCATGGAGACGGGTCTCGGGGTGGCAATCGTGATGATGGGTTCCGTGATGGCGATGGTCGTAAGGCTGTTATTGATCTTAGGGTTGGTGGTGGTATTAGCGGCGAGGGTTTGGTGTTGGGCATAGAGGCGAGGTAGGACGCCGTGAGTCTTGTGGCAATGGGGATCGCGGTGGAGTGCATGCTGTTTTTGACCGTGGAAATAGGGTTGCTATTGACCATGGCAATGGGGTTGCTATTGACCATGGCAGTGGATCTCGTGGAGGTCGTGTTCATAGTGGGATTGAAGATGTTCGTAGGGGAGGTCGGGGTAACGGGCACAATGGTGGTGGGGGAGGCGGTTTTCTTAATGGTGGGTTTGTTCTCCGTGGTAGTAGTGGTGCCGATCATCCTATTGGTGGGGATGGTCTCGGTGTTGGTGGAGAGGAGGGTGCTAACCGAGGCTGGGGTGGCCGAGATGGTCTTGGAGATGAACGTGGCGGCGGCGGCATTCAACCTCATACAAAGACTTGCGTGGATGTTAACGGGGGTTATCCATCGAGGGGGAATTCACCGCTAAATTCTAATGTGAACATCATTCGCGATAGCTCAGGGGATCTCGATGACGGGTAGGTGATGTTTAGAGGACAGTGGTATTCTAAGGAAGAGATTCTGTGAACTGTGGAGGAGGCAGAAACTCGGCAACGTGTTAGAGATAAGGATCCAGAAGCCTTTAAAAAGATTATTTCCTCGGAAGGTATAAGGTTGGCAGTGTTAGTAAACTGGTGTACGAGTCATGACACTCACGGACTCGGCGGAAGCGTCAATTTTAATATTTCTAGAGTTCAAACACCGTTTAACCCACCATGATCATGTCACGCACTACAATTTGCAAATTAGAATTTTTATGAGAGCAAAGTGAGGGGTTACAATCTTTGTAGCATCTTCATATGCTCAATTGGATGAACTTGAACCCCGGTTAAGCTTTTACGCCATCTCGATCAAGCTTGCTCATCGATCTTCAGGCCGAAAATGATCCACCTTGAGAAATTCCAACACAAACTTCCACTTCATTGACAAAAGTTGTAGTGAAGTAACTAGCTAAACTAATTTGCTAAAAGAGTTTAAATAGATCATGTAGGAATTTTCTTTAGCTCACAATTTTTCCTCCATATTCTTTTTCTTCTTCTTACATGAATAGAAACTTAAGAGAAAGAAGAAGGAGATTAGAATGGCTAAGGATAAAAAATGATAACATAAAGATATTGATTGGTGCAATTTATTGCATGTTTGTTTAACCCATTTATCATTTTATTGTCATATATTATACCGTTCTTGGTATCTTTTGTGAATTATTACAGATAACAGGGATTGGATGCAAAAATACGGAAAATTGTCCTAAAATACGGATTACGTGCGTGCAATGTGGACTGCATGGAGCTATATCAAAATCAGGGAGATAATCAGAAAATAACAGAAGATCACGTGCAAGCGATGGAAATCAAATTGGAGATATACAGAAAATTTGAGAAATAATTTGAAGATTTGAAACGAAGTTTGGAGATCTCGAGATTAAAACAAAAAGATTAAAAAAGGCAAAATATCCCAGGAGTCAAAATTTTGTTTGAAATGCCATTTTCAGAAGATTCGGCTGGATTTTGGTGGAGATTTGAGTTGGGATTTTTAGGTTAGTTTTCTTATTCTCTGTTTATCTGTAGAGTTTGTTCTAAGTCTCACAAAAGATTATATAAACGCTTGTATAGTATTAAGATTTCATATCTCTCTCGGCAATAAACTTTAGGGTTTTCTTTTGAGAGATCAACTCTATTGTAAGTTTTTTTTTTCTATGAATAATTTTTTGCTTTTTATTAATATGAAGCGTAACTAATTTCTTTTCTCGGTTTTTATATTTATTTACTCTATTTGGTTGGATGTATTATTGCTTTCTTTTCTTATGTTTAAATATTAATCTCTTATTATTTAAATTCTTCTCATTAAGTTTATCTTCTAAACAACTAATATTTTTAATGATAGTTGACGCCTAAAAAGAAAATTAGAGGAAAATGATAACACCAAGAAACTTATTAGGTTAAATGATAGGTTGACGCCCTAGAGATCTAATAAGAGAAGGTAAGAGACGAGTTTAATTAAAAGAAATTAAAACTAGGTAGTTAAGGGTGAACTAGATTATTCGATAAGATGATAGAAGTAGATTAATCATCTATCACTATTAATCGAAGACTAAACATAAATTATTTTTAATTAACTAGAAAAGTGTTCTAATATTGCTATCTAAATGATATTTTTATAATTGATAGGTTAATTTTAATAATATTAAATTAACCCATGCTTTTATAGGATTAATAGAAAATATATTAAATATAGATCTAGAAAAGAAGTAAAATCTTTTAAACCAACCAATAGAAATAAATAAATACAAAACCCTAGATTCTTCTATATCCATAAAAAGACCATTTTAATTTTAATTTTCATTATTTAAATTAGTCTTTAATTTAGTTTAAAAGTAGTTAACACACTTTTTCGTTGGAATGATCCTTAAGTACTACTACGATAAAGTGTATACTTGCGGCTAAAATTGAAGACTAATAAAATCTCCATCACGTTTTTGGCGCCGTTGCCTGGGAGGTGTAGTTTAATTACATTTAAATTTAAGTTTTAGATTTTAATTTAGATTAAATTAGATTTAGTTTACTTTATTTGATTCTGCGAATTCTCTGTTTTTTATTTCAGGTATCGAGACAAAGTTACTGGAAGAGAAGATTGAGACGAACAAGAGGCAATTTGGAGATTTTGCCCATTAAAGAAATTTTCGGCCGAAACCCATAAAAAATCTAAATCGGCCAAAAATTTTCTGATTTTTCCAAAAATTCAAATTACAGTTTGTTGCATTTTTCAAGCATATTCTGGAACTTTGTTTCAATTTTTGATAAAATGCTAAGATTGCAACAGAATTGGGGCAAATTTAGATAAGATCTCGTTTTCGCAAAATCTCTATTTAATTCTAACTAACAGATTTTTGCAGAATTCTTTGCGCCATTTAAAAAAAATAGTTTAGATTTTAGATTGTTTTAGATTGCATTGCATATTTAAAAAGATTCTAAGAGGCAACAAACCAAATCCAGATTAGGTGGGTATTTCATCATCCTTTCTAGGCCTTATAAATCGGAACCGAGCATCCGCATTAAGCTACATTAATTTGAAAAATATCTAAACTTTAGCCCCTTAAGGACATATCGCGCTCAATAGGATAAGAGGGGGTTGTAGGTAATCTAACGGTTATCCGATTCAATCTTGAGATATCTAGTGACGTGTGACTAGTTGTAGTTATTTAATTAAGGCCCGCTATTTCGGTGATTCATATAGCGGAACTCTCCCACTTAACTGGCACTGATCCGACCTCAGGATTGTTAAAGAGCTGCCAGAGAATATATCCCGCAATTTTTCTCTTGGCAGTTACGAGTGGGTCTAGTAACTTGACCTAGGTAACCCTAGATCTTGGTTGTTTGCGCATCTTTGATTGTGATTTTTAGAATCCCTAGTCATCTTAGTTTTAGGGTTTAAAAAAAACTTTTGCATACGGTGTATACACCTGTAAGGTCGAGACGAAACAAACCATTTGACTCGTCTCGATTTAGATGATCCAATGGCTGAGCTCGTTCTCGTTACACCTAGCCTAAATGATAGATACTATCCAGTACGCACATCACTGCCATCTTGCATAGTCTTACCGTTAGCAGCCGGTGACTATGAAATAAAACCTGCTTTCATAAACTCACTTTCTAAATTTCATGGTTTAGAATCTGAAGACGCCTATGTCTTCATAAGGGAGTTTGAAGACTTATATCAAATGTTTAAACTTAAGCAGTTGAACCAAGATGCAATTAAGCTTAGACTTATCTCCTTTGCCCTCACTGATGAAGCTAAGTATTGGCTTGACAATGTGCCAGCCAATACTATCAGGACATGGGATGAGTTTACTAAAATATTTCTTAAAAAGTTCTCCCCACATTTTAAAACTGCCAAATTTCGAAATGAAATCAGGACTATTTCGCAAAAACCAGGAGAATCTTTTCGGAAGTATTTCGAACTTTTTATAGACTTTCTCATAAAATGCCCCCATCATGGTATAGCTAACTGGGAGCTAAGTCAAATAGTCTATGAAGGCATGGAATCTAAGTTTATGATTGAGTTCATGTGTCAAGGGGACTTTATGATGAAGAAAGAGGACGAGGCATGTGACTTTTTGAAGAAATGTCCGATAAGACCGTGAGGTGGGAGAGTTCTAGTGAGGGGGGTCAACTAATTTTATGGGTGGGATCTATGCAGTTGAAACCATAATTAGAATGCAAGCCCAGTTGACTGCCATTCAGAAATCAAAAGCTATCAACTACCCCCGCCCCCGTTGCTCAAGTCAGTCAACCCTCTTCTTATCTTAACTGTCAAGACTCTTTCCACCTTTCGGAAGAATGTTCTCTTCTAAATGGTCCTCAAGGTCAAGAGACCACTAATCCTGTCTATCAACATAACAATATTAATAATCCTTATTCTCAAATCTACAACCAAGGATGGAGGAACCAACCAAACTTATAATGGAATCATGGCAACACTGGCCAACAATTCAAAAACCAAAGACAAGGTCCTCCAGCCAACCCTGCCCAACCTAACACGCAGCACACATAACAAGGGTATGAGAATGAGAATAATAGGCTTAATAACGTTGAAAAGCAGCTGAACACTTTGTTGCAAAATGATTTGGCCAACAAACAAATCATTGCAAATATTGAAAAGCAACTTGGTCAGTTAGCTGCAGCATTAGGAGGACGTGAACAAGAAACCCTATCTAGTCAACCTGTTACGAATCCTAAATATACATGTACAAATCCTGCGCAAGCAAATGCTATAACCATTTTTCAATTGGGCAAACATGTTGATAATCAGGTTAGGATGCCCGAAAATTCAGAAGAGATCCTAGCTAATGAGGAGCAGCAGTCTCCTATCCTACTAACAAAGCCGGCATCTATTGATGCACCCATATCTCCACCCCACCCATATTTTATAAATACCCCTCTTGAGCTTAGAGCACCATATCCAAAACATTTCAAGGCTAAGAAGCAAGCTGCTAAGGTTGAGAACATGGTGGAGATATTTAAACAAGTGAAAGCCAACGTCCCTTTATCGGACATTATCGACCAAGTTCCTTCAGATGCAAAATATCTCGAAGATTTATGCACAAAGAAGAGACAAACTAATGTGTCTAAGAAGGTCTTTTTAGCTGGCAATATTTGTGACGTCCTAAGTAATGCTATACCTATTAAGTATAAGGACCCCGGTAGTCCTACTATATTTTGCATTATAGGAAAAAAAGTCATAATAGAGCTTTATTAGACTTAGACGCTAGTGTTAATCTTTTGTCATATTCTGTATATGAGCAGTTAGGGCAAGGTGAGCTTAAGCCCACCAAGACCACTTTGCAATTAGCTGACTGGTCCATCAAGACTCCTATGGGTGAGATCGATGATGTGTTGATTAAAATTGGGGAATTTATATTCCCTGTATATTTTATTATTCTAGAAATACAACCCGTCACTAAGCTCAGGAATTAAATTCTTATCATACTAGATCGATCCTTCCTATCCACTTCGAATGCATTGATCAGTTGTCGTAATGGTTCTATGAAACTATCATTTGGGAACATGAAAATTGATCTTAATATTTTTAACCTAGAAAATCGGCCAAGTGATTCCTATAAGCCCTTCGAAGTCAACTCTATTAATGAAATTCCTACTGATGACGATGTTGACTTTGATAACTTATATAAAAGAGTGCATAGAAGAGAAACTATGCAAGGAAAAGGAAGTTGATTTTAATGTCTCACCGCCGATAAAAAATGTGAGCCCACTTCAGCCAATTGCTCATCTTGTTGAAGTATTTTTCCTTGAACGAGTCAAAATATTTGTTAAACCCTGATGATTTAGACGCCGAGGCTATATCTTTTGAGATGGAGTCCTTAGAAGAAAATAAAACTTCTGTGAACTCATATTTTGATTTCTTAACACTCGTAGCAGCTGAAGTACGAAGTCCTTAAGATTCAGAACTGTTGGGGTCAAAAATTACGCCCCAAGGTCGAGGTCAATAAGTCAAAGTTAAGGCCCGAAAAGTGGGTCCGGGCCCAAGACCGAATCCAAGTCAAGTGGGGCCAAGCTCGAACCCAAGTCCAAGTCTATGTCAAGTGGGCCCATGCCCAAGTCGAACCCGAACACGAAGAGGGGCCAACCAAAAGAGAAGAAGAAAAGAAAAAAATTAAATGTAATTTTTGTGTTTTAAATTAAATAGGAAAAAATTCAATTTTGTATAAGCCATGGGGCTAAATATAAAAGATGTAAGTTTATAAAAGGCCTTCCATGGTGATTAAAAAAAATCTGAATCGATTCCCAAAAACACAAAATTTTTGAGTTTTGAGCCATTTTTTATTGTGCAAGTCATTTTCTCCTTCCTCCTTTCTTTTTTTCAAAGTGCGCATGTCGGGAAGCTTCAAAAAAGGGAAAAAAAGCTCCCTCTGATCTTCAAAAGTCAAAATCATGGTGTTTTTAGACTGTTGCTTTATTAGATTTCAATTCTACTTGAACCGTGCTAGTTACGCACTGTTCTAGGTGCCTATTTAGCTAGGTGCGCACCCCGTTGGGTGCACATCTAGCCAAGTGCGCACCTGCCCAGGTGCGCACCTCGCTAGACCTTTTGGCCTATTCGGGACCTTTTGGCCCCCTTCACCCCCTCACACCTTGCTTGGTGCGTGCCTCGGCAGGGGCACATTTGTCATGTGCATCCCTTTGCTAAGTGCGCACCTTACTAGGTGAGCGTTTTGTAACGTGTGCACCTTGCCACGTGCTCACTTTACTAAGTGCGCACTTGACGTATATACACTCATCACCTCTCCCGTTAGAAACACAACATACGCACGTAAACCCTGCGAAGACCCCCGTAAACTCGGCGAGGCCCCAGATACATCTAAAACAAAACATACAAACGCCACACATTGAGTTCGCATTACTAGTTTGACCCGTCAATGGGAAGTTCTCTCGCTTCAAAGGCGATGGGTAATTAATGGCAGTTTAGTCCGCGGCTGCCAGAAATTCGGATCTTCACAATCAATAAATTCCGGCCTAACTTAGGCAGGGGGAATCTGTATACGCCCGTAACGACTCTGAAATTACTGTACAAAATTTTCTTGTTATTGTACAAAAGAGAGTATTATAGCCTGTGTAAGAGTTATAGGTTATTTTTGTTAAATAAAAGTAAGAAACAACTTATAGCTCACCGGTAAAACCTATGCACTGCTGCGACATAGCTTAATGTGTTCGAATCCCATTGACTCAATTATTTTTATGGTGAATTAAAATTGAGTTAAAATGCATTAAAATGGATGTAAATGGGATAGATGAAAGGTTTGTAGAGTTACTGGATTGATTGGAGAGTTTGCCATATGAAAAGACACTGTAGGGAAGCTAAGGGTCGCACGTGCACGGGCGGGGCTCATGCACCAACTTTCTGGCCACCCCAACCTTCTCTAGGTCAGCCCCAGGTCGGCTGTTGGGTCCAGGATTCGGGGTGTTGGCTTGGGTCGCATCAATTAGTGCAAATATATATATCTTTTCTTCTGAAACTTTTCTTATCTCCATGAACCGTTCATGAAAGTTTCAGAAACTCCAAAACGACAAAAAGAAAATAAATAAAAATAATTGAGATATAAGGATTCGAACATGTGGACTATGGAACAACAAAGAAAGGACTTAACCAATGAATTACATGGTGTTTTTTGCACTTATTTCATAAGAATTATTTATAACTCCAAATCAGAATAGAAATACACCCTATAAGGAGATACAAAGATATAGGAAATTTGGGGTCATTACATTGAGTATCTTTGGCAATATCCCCTAATATCTAACGCAGTCAGTTTTCCAATACTTTTGAGATGATCTCGCACGAACAATTTACCAAACCTATGGACCTATAATTCTTAAGGAACGTGGCTTCACTTTTCTTTTGGATAAGAACCAAAATAAAGCAATCTAGTCGCTTCAAATTGAGTGCATTTTCTTCTATCATCTTAAACGGCCTTAATAGATCACCTTTTACAATCTCCCAAAAGCCGTGGTAAAACAAAATGGGGAATCCGTCAGATCCAGACGCCTTATCAACTCCCAGCTTCGAAACTGCCATTTTAATTTCCTCCTCTAAAAAGCCCGCGCTCAGCTCTTTGCTCTGCTCCCGTGTCAACCTCTCGCAATCATTCCAAAACTCTTCCTTTAATTTCCACATGACCTCCTTAGTCGAACCTATTAAGTTTTTATGATAGCCCAGAATCACCTTCCTTATCATATCCCCATCAGTTATGACATCTCCGTCGTCTTCAACCATATAGATGATGTTTGACCTTCTTTTCATACTAGCCATCTTATGAAAATAATTTGTATTGTCATCCCCTTATTTCAACCAGTTTTTCTTAATTAGCCCTTATTCCCGCCAAATTTTTTTTGGGTCGAATCTATTTGTTCCCTTTATAAAAATAGAGGGTAGCCCCCACGTGTTAAACACGTGATTACTCACATGCAAAGCATGTGAGTAGCGGCTTCAGATAAATTTAATCCTATGACAGTCACCATGTGCAAAGCACGTGAGTACCTGCTGCAGTTAGGATTAAATCCTATAGCAGCGCACACATGCTAAACACGTGAGCACTCATATGCAAAGTATGTGAGTTCCGGCTTCAGATAGGATTAAATACTTTGATAGCCCTTGTGTGTTAAACACGTGAGCACCCACGTGTTTAACATGTGAGTTCTCTTACCGCATTCTTTTGGCAGTGCTCACATGCAAAACACGTGAGCGCCACTGTCATATATGTATATGGCAGCACTCACATGAGAGCACGTGAGCGTCCTAATTTAAAACACTCATATGATAGAATTAAATTCTATATGATAGAATTAAATTCTATTTGGGAAATATTTTTCCTGATCTTTCTAATATGGAAAGAACTTTCTCTAATAGAGAATTTTTGGATTTAAAATCTAACAGTGATAAAATATCACCAATTAAACCATATGATAGAATTAAATTCTATGTGAGAAATATTTCCCTGATGTTTCTAAAATAATAAAGATCTTCTTGTTAAACAGAATCAAATTCTATTGTTAGGAAAATAACTTCCTAACAAGATATTCATAATAAAATTTTATGTTAGAAAAATATTTTCCTAATCTTGTTAAAACAAACAAGAAATCTTCTTTATTAAATAGAGAGTTTTTGGATTAAAAATCCAATGGTGAATAAAATTCACTGGTTGATCTTTAAAACCATTTCGATTGATTATGAAATCAATCATTATCTCTTATTGAGAGATTTCCTCCAACAGATTGATTTTTCTCTTCTTCTATAAATAGAAGTAAGGAGATTAAATCTCAAGAAAGGAAACCCCCTATAAACTTCTGTGAAAAAATATACATAAGATTCTCCAAAAAGCTCCCAGAAAACAACAGAGAATTTAATTCTCAAAAGTAGAAAAAGATCTTCCTCCTCTCAAATCCTGAGTAAAGAAAAAAGCAGAGATTAAAATATCTTCTTTACCTATCATATCATATATAAGGATTTAACCCTTTTAAAGAACTTAGTTTTTTCTCTGGATCTAAAATCCACAAGACAAATCTCCCATAATTTGAGAATTTAATTCTTACCGGGAAGATCTTGTTCTTGATAATCAAGGATTTAGGGAAGAACAAGCTTGAAAAGGACATGAGAGAAGAACAAGAAGAAGATGGAGTCCATAATACTCCAGACACTTAGTTCCTTCATTATCAAGAACTTAGTTCTTGAAGAACCTGATCCCAGAACCTTAAAATAGTGGTCTTTAGTGATCGTTAATGGTCAAAATACCATTAACAGAGATTTAATTTCTCTAAAAATTTCAACAAAGATCAAATCTCCAAGAACTCAGCGCCTCACGTGATATCCACGTGAGCGCTTAAAAGAAGGGAGAGATAACCCTCACGTGAAACACATATGAACGCCTAAAAACTCAGCGTCTCACGTGAAACACACGTGAGCGCTCAAAAAACTCGGCGCCTCACGTGATAGCACGTGAGCACTAAGAAATATAGCATGTCACGTGAAACACATGTGAGCACCCAAGAACTCAGCGCCTCACGTGATAGCACGTGAGCGCCAAGAAACATAGTGCCTCATGTGATATTCACGTGAGCGCTACGTAATGAAGTGCTTAGCACTGCTGGGTGGTATAGAAACCTAATCTTAGCCCAAATTAGCTAAGTATGTGAGAAGTTTAAGCTTCTTATTTTATCTTAGTCGCATATATGACTAATGAACTTTCATCAATGATATCCAAGCTAATCTTAGTCACATATATGACTAATGATCTTCATCCCATATCTTTTAAGTTAATCTTAGTCTCATATAAGACTAACGATTATTTGATCCACCTTGATCTTTTCCCTCAAATACAGGATTTGGTTCAAGAGTACATCCTTCCACACCTTTGATATACGTCGTTGTAATTTCTCAACGTGTTCAGAAAGGCGGCGGGTCCCAACAACCAACAACTTATTCATCCCAAAAATGGGAATGCTGGACCAAAATGACCTTAAACTAATATTCATCCAAAAAACGGGAATGTTGAATCGAAATGTCCTTAAACTAATATACGTCCCAAAAACGGGAATGTTGGACCGAAATGTCATTAAACTAACATCCGTCCCAAAAACGGGAATGTTGGACCAAGACGTCCCTAAACTAATAGTGGACCGAAATATCCTTAAACTAATATATTTTGCCCTGCGGACTGTTTCCATACCGACTGCCGTATGATATCCATGGGCTATTCATATATGATCTAATGATCAGTGGAGCCCATATGCTTATTTATTCATAAGTCGATCTTAGTCTCATATATGACTAATGATTCTTGGATCAAACCCAAATTTCCTGTGAACGGATGGACATCACAAATGTGAGAAATGCGTCCTAAGTTTATCCCCGTTGGCAAACCAAACTACCAACACAGACCCTGTCAAGTAAATGCTTAACCCAAAACATCTAAGTTGATCTTAGTCTCAAATAAGACTAACGATTCTTAGATAAAGCCTAAGTTTCATATGAACTAATGGACCCCACAAATGTAAGAAATGCGTCCTAAGCTTATTCCCGTTGGCAAACCAAGCTATCAACGTGGACGCTGTCAAGCAAATGCTTAACCTAAATCATAAAAATATATGTACGGATTTGGACTAATCCGCGCCCTACGGGCGACGGCATAAACTAGTCTCCGTATGCAATACACGGGCAACCAAAATAAACAAAATACAACACGATACGAAGTGACCTATCAGAGTAGGAGAAAGTTGTTATCGCAACGTGAGAACGTAATTAACTGTAGGGTTTGCACCTGCAGGGAAGAGCATCCCCACAATCAAAAACCCCTCATAAATGAGGGGGAATCTGATGAACTCTGCTATATCGGTCGCATCTATCCAAACCTCCGATATACGGTACCATAAATCAACTTGGTATTTTCGGAGAGTTGGATGGATATGTTCCAAATAGCATTTGCCCCTAAACTCAGGCAAGACGATCCATCCCAATTTGTCTCTGTCTTCGGTGGTAAACAGATCCTGGCACGTCCGGTAGGACCTTTTCCTCTTTCCACTCCACACTTCGTGTGTCATGATTCGCCAACAAAATCGTGGTTCGCTATATTCATTGTAGCCCTTGGATGTGAGATACTAAAACTTGGTGCTTCGCTTCTGTGTAGAATCAATGACCTTTCATTGCACTTCCTGCAAAAGCAACTCCCACTCCGCCCTAAGGAGTGATGTACGGGCCCAATGCGGCTTCCAACTTCTTAATTCCGGTAGGATAGGTCACTCAGGCTACTACCGATCTATTATTTGGGACCATGTTCCTAACCATAAGCTTTGGCGCCACAACGCCTCGAGAAGAAGCTCCCCGAAGGTCGGTCTTTGATCAACTGGCTACTGAGACGGCTCCTATAAGCAAGCCGTCCAACTTTGAAGTTTCAGCCTTTAATAAGCGGAAGAGAAAATCAAATGGGCTCGTAAAGAAGCCCATGATTTCAAAAGGGGTTGCCCTAAAATGGCTAGCCCTCCCTGCTCCTGCTATATGTGAGACCGGAAAAAGTGCTTCATCTCCAAGACGGTCGGTCTTCAACAGATTGGCCAACTATGCTCCAGCTCCGCTGAAAACGTCTGTCTTCCATAAGCTGACACCAAGCGAAGCTCCCCAGCAATGCCAGGGGCACGATGAAGACGCCTCCAAAACTGAGGCAATTCCCACCACACAACATGCTCGACGTCACCATTGGCGTCGAGTGAGACAGGTTGGGGGCAACTCTCCCTCCGGGCTTACCCCACCAGCTTTTACGGTGGTTGTTGATGTTGTTGTTCCAACTGGGAACAGTTTTGATCAACTTAGAAGAGTGAGCAAAAACTCTCCGACGGCGGTGCTAAAAAGATCACCTCCGCCTGCAGAAACTGCAGTGCAAGCAAAACCGGAGCAGCATTATCAGTGGCTCTCCTGACAAATCTACAGAGTCTGGCGGAAAGTCCAAGACTCAGTGCTCGATAAAAGCTACTCTCATAAATCCAAAAAATCTAAAGTCCGACAAGAAAGGGATTGCTCCTTCACCATATAATGGTGGAATTCTCGTAAAGAGGTGCCTGTCATAATGGCTCATCGTGCTCCAACCTCTAATAAAAGAATGAGGCCAGAGAAAATTCCATCTCCAGCGACAAAATCCAAAGGCGAAGGCTCCAAACGGCCCAAGTCTAGGGGCATAACTATACATACGGTCTATTTGGCTAACGAAAAAGAAGAGGGCCGTGCTTCTGTGAGTCACAGACCGCATACTCGGTCACTAATGAAGCCTCAAGAGCAACAACAGAAACTCCAAGAGATATTGACCAAAATGGCAGCACCCACTGGACCTAAGAAAGTCCGGACAAAGAAACAAACAACGCCAGGAGTAAGAAACCGATACAGAATTCTTGCGACGGGTTCTCTGGATGATTACATCGCTCAGCAAATTAGAGCTCACTAGGCCAATGAGGCTGCTCACCAAATCGTCAAAACCGGACGACCATATCCGTCCTGGTACGACCAAATAAAGTTCTCGCCAGGATATACTATCCCGAAGTTCCATGTATATAAAGGAATGGGGAATCCCCATCAGCATGTCGCACAGTTCAGAGTTCTGTGTGGCAATACTGAATGCGATGACAAATTGTTGCTTCACCAATTTATCGGAAGCTTATCAGAAACAACTTTTGAATGGTGATCGAAACTCCCAAATGACTCCATGAAAACCTTCTCTGAAATGGAGCTGCTCTTCATGCAAAGGTTCGTCAGTGCGAGTGAAAGCACTCCAATCACGGCGCTGATCAATGCCAGGGTCAAGCCGGGGGAAATATGGGTCCAATATGCGACCCGATGGCGAAATCTCTGGTCTAAATGCGAGCAGCATATCGACGAAGTTCCAGCTGTGGGAATGTTCATACCATCCTTGACCCAAATTCAAAGATGTTCCCATTTATGGCCCTTTTCAAGCCAACGACCTTCGAAGTGCTCATAGATAAAATGGCTCGATTGGATCAGATGGGTTAAGACACATCCTTTTTCAGTAAAGATATATGAAAAGCAAAGGCAAGGCGACATTTGTCGGCAACACTCAACAAACAATGAGCGGTTCTGAAGCAGTCTATCGCTAAAATAGCGACAACATTGGTTTTACCCTTCGAAAGATTAGGATGAGAATACTCGCTCCCCCGAAATATACGCAGGGGGCATATTGCTCGCTGGCAGAAGAATCTCTATGTGAGGTGAGATGGTCCTTTCTTTAAATAACAAAAAAGGATATTAAGAGACCTACAAGCGGGTCCTGCAATCAAGTGGAATAGCCTACTTGAACCAAAAATCATGAAAGGGACGTAGAAGCCATGTCCCACTCCTAAAATGGATGATGTGGGGGAAAAAGCCCCCAAGTCAAGTTCATTCTACCAAGGAAGAAGAAGACTCAGCAGAAGGAGTGACGTGATATTGTTGGATATGTATTCCCTAGAGACTTGTATTGTACAGGATGCTAGGGATATGAATGTACAGGATAATCTTGCTCGGTTGTATATAGTATATTATTTGAGTTGTCTTTGTCTTAATATGTGTATTTCTTTCTCTTGTTGCTTTATATTGCTTACACATATTGATAAAGACTCGATATAGTAGTATACTATTATGGTTTGATTTTATCTTAACATGTGCATATGTTATACTCGATATCACATATGACAGATACATGTTTATAAAGCCTGTAGGATTTTGCTTGACTACCAACGTTATGATGGTGATCATACTTGTGGGAGTTGGGTAGTCCATAAGCACATCCTTAAAGATTCCAAGTCGGAGGAGTATCGAGACCAAGCATCGATATTCCAGAGTAGACTTGTGTATACGTTTCTAGATCCCGATGAGGGACAGTGGTTGATCCCACAACCATTGGTGTGATCACCTAAGATTGTATACAGGTGCTCATTGAGGGTGAGTACACTGGACGGACTTGCCGAGAACCTCTAGATGGTATTATACTTATCGTCAGATAGCGGTTCTCAGGTTACATGAGTACAGGATAGTCTTTAAACTTGAGATCACCATTTGTCTCATGTGAGTTCCCACTGTGCTTTGATCACTACCCTACCATAGTTCTACTGAGTCGTGCAAACTAGTTTTGGTTGAGTACAGTCTCGAGCCATATGGAGGCAGTGAGTGATTGTCAGGGATTCGTCTCTCCCAGTATTGGGAGTCGATATCGCACCGTTTCCGGTTGGTCAGAACCATAAGACCTTATCCAAGGCAGTTGAGATTTACTAATGGTTAGATCAGTAGTTTCTCTAATTGGTCCTGAGCCAAATTGATATGACTTATTGGGTCAGTAGGGGTCTGACGTTTACCACCCCCTAGACCTGGTATGCGATACTCTTAGATAAAGAGACCGAACTGTACGGAGATTGTCACGAATAGGCTCAGTAGGGGTCCGGATGAGCTTACTCGTCGGCCTACTTTTCGATAGGTTCATGGGTAGCCGTTACGTACAGCTAGTGCCGCTGACGTGCTTGTGGTTAAACCCACTGCCAGATTACTATCGAGTCTTTAGAGTCCCACACAGAGGGTTTCTTTGATTTAGGCGAAACGATGTGGTGGCCGTATGTTTATACGTGCATAGTTCCGATCGAGTGATAATACTAGCCAGCTCAGGATTAAGCCGGATTATTAAATCAGGTATTGATTTAATAATTTACATATATACATTTCGATATGTATATTGTAGTGTCATCCAGGTTTTCGATCGAGCAGGGTTCCGATCGATTGATAATACCAGCCGGCTTAGGATTAAGCCGGATTATTAAATCAAGTATTGATTTAATAATTTACTGTTAGTTATGTATATGCCCTAGAAGCCATTGTTGTATATATGATGTATATTATAGTAGATGCTTGGATATATATAGAGAGGACTTTCTTGCTCGATATGATAGTATGATATCTGGTTTTACTTTGTCTTAACATGTTGACTTGTATTGGTTTACTGTCTTCCTCTCACATGTTGATAAAGCCCTTATGATATGTACTCGACTACTAGGACTATGATGCAGATCATACTAGTGGGGCCAGGGTAGTCCAAGAGTACATCCTATAACTGTTCCTAGTCGAGGGAGTATCGAGACAGGGCATCGATACTCCAGAGTAGACTAGCGTATACGCTTCTCGACCCATATGATGGGCGATGGATGATCCCACATCCATTGGTGTTTGACATCAAAGAAGGTATACGGGTGCTCAGTGGAGACTGGGTACACTGAACGGACTCGCCGAGAACTCCTAGATGGTATTATGCCTATCGTCAGATGGCAGTTCTCTGGTGATACTGGTACAGGTTAGTCTGTAGACCCGAGATCGTCATAGAGTCTTCTGTGATTCCCACTGTGCTTTGATTTCCACCTTACCACGTTCATGAGAACGTGCAAAACAGTGGCTTTTTTGGGTACAGTCCCGAATCACATAGAGGGAATGAGCGATAGGAGGGGTTTCGTCTCTCCCGGTATTGGGGGTTGATGTTGCGTTGTGTTCGATTGGCTATAACTGGAAGTCCCTGGCCAGGGCTGATATGGAGACCTACTGGTAAGTGTTATCAGTAGTTTCTCGACCCGTTATGAGCCTCACATCGACACGAATTATCGGTTACTGGGGTCTGACGTTTACCACCCCAAGACTGGATATGCGACATATCAGACGAAGAGACCGGACTGTACGGGAGTGTTACTGATTGTATTCACATGAGTATGTACAGGCTTGCTTGTTGATCTTCTGATTGCTCAATACCCGGGTGGCTGTTAAGTTTAGCTGACCGCTTGCAACTTGTGGTTGTTTGATATGATCATCACCTACTGCCGGCGTATTGACGATTCTTTAGAGTCCTACACAGAGGTTTCCTGGCTCAGGCAAAATGGAGTAGGATCACATATGTGATATGTGCAGGATCGAGATTAATACGATATGAGATATTGTATTCTATTCTCGCGATATGGGATATCGGTCGGGTATATGTGATATAGCCGGATCATCGGATCAAGTGTTGATTCGATGAACTGATACATGTTATATTAGTCGGTTATATATAATATAGCCGGATTATCGGATCAAGAGTTGATTCGATAATTAAATATATAATTATATATGTGATATATTACATTACATTAACTAACATAAGCTCACTTAAAGATTCTTTTTCTCACATGATGATACATTGATATATATTTGATATATGTTAAATGTATTATTTTCTTTTGTTACAAAATATTGTATATGTGATATATAATATTGTAACATGTTAGGGTTACAAATGCAACTAGGGTTTTGAGATTAAACCATGCCAGGGTTTGGATTAGGGTTAATGTTTTGTTTTGGGTAAATTCTAAATTATGTGGATATTTTTGAGATATTTTCTTTTGTTGACTAAAGTTTACTCTTTAGATATTTACTTAATATTCTTAACCCTTGGTTACAATTCTAACCTCTACAATAATTCATTTTTATTCATCACAACTTCATCTTCTTCTTCCTTTCTCCAAAAGCTTTCTAGCTTTGATTTTGTGATGATTGTTTTGTGAGAAAAAGAAAACAAAAGAGAGCAAAATTCCTACTTCATCATTCTCATATATTCTAGCCACTTAGATTAGGGTGTTCACTTCACTAATACCTAATTAGTGAAAAGAGATCTTGGGTTTGTGATCTCTCAAGGTAGATCATCTTGGATTAGTGAAGACTTTAAGCAAGATGCATCATTCACTTCATGGAGCCTCTCAAGAGTCCGAGAACTTAATGATCGTAGCGAAGGGACCTCAACACGGAGCTTATGAAGCGAATGAATGAACTACAAAGGTTGTAATCCCAAGCTCTTAGATGTTAAGTTGTTAACATATTAGTTTTGTTTGATTCTCTAGTTATCGATTCTTGTTTAGGATTTTCTATAATGGAAAAAATTTAAACTTAGCATGGGAGATGCCACCCGAAACCTTGCTGCCGTTGTAGGTAACCCAACATTTGCACATATTTCGATATGTATATTCTGGTGTTATCTAGGTTTTCGATCGAACGGTTGATGATACTAGCGAGTTTAGGATTAAGCCGGTTTGTTAAATCAGATATTGATTTAATACTAGTATTATATTAGTGGTATTATTCTATCTTGGGTATTCATATTTTGGTACGAATACGGGTATGTATATACGGTAGAAAGTATTTTGTATTTATACAAAATACCTTTTAGAAGATGACACCTCATCATGCATTTTTCTATTTTGTTGAAAATAGAAAATGAGGTGGAAAAGGGTGATATGGCATGAAGCATGACTTTGGTATTTATTGCAAATACTATTGGAGTATGGTTGTGTTTTTTAAATAAAAGAAAAATACTTCATATCACAAAAGAAAAAGACTTAGCTATTCTTCTTGATATCACTCTTCACATGCATCTCTCTCTTTTTCTTGAGTTCATTCTCTAGTTCAATCCCTATCATTATCATGTGTTGAGAGCCATAGGGATTTGAGATAGAAAACTACTACTAAATATCACCACATCATCTAAGCAAACTAGATTGCAAACTAATTTGCTTCTTTTTGAAGTACGAGCTTGAATCAAGAAGCTTCTGGTGGATCATTTAGGACCGAGGAGGTTGGCCACCAAGATTGATCTAGGAGACCTCAAGGAGCTTAAGAAGAGAAGTCAAGACCCGAAGGACATGGATCTTAGGTATAACACCCTTTCATAGTAGCTCGACTCCTCTAGTTTGCTAGTTTCGATATTTGGTTAGATTCTAGCATGTGTTTTTTAGTGCAAGTATTTAAAAGTCAAAGATTTTCATTCCGCAACAGCCACGGTCAGTGGCCAGGGCGCTAGGAAACCCAACAGATATCCTTTTCCTTCGTATATGTAGAAGATGCTTCGTCAGCGTCAGAAAGCGACATTGATGAACAGGGAAAAGTACCGTGTAAAGTGCACGGAATTACCCGTAAACAACCCGATTAGTACGATCATAAAAGAAATAGTCCAAAAGGGTGGAGATAGCATAAGGAGTGAAATGTTCGTGCATACAAAGGGCATGCAGCAATGTCTCAGTAAGCAAGCGTCGGAAGGAATGAGTTATGCAACTCTCCGACCAAATGATAAATAATGGACCGGAACATCCCTAAACTGGCATTTCACCCTAAACAATGCGATAATGGACCGGAACGTTCCTAAACTGGCATTTCGCCCCAAACACGGCGATGATGGACCGGAACGTCCCTAAACTAGCATTTCGCCCTAAACACAGCGATGATGGACCGAAACGTCCCTAAACTAGCATTTCATGCCAAACATGACGATGATGGACCGAAACATCGTTGAACTAGCATGTCGCCCCAAACACGGTGATAATGGGCCATAATATCCTTAAACTAATATGCTCGCTTAAGATCTGTATTGTAATTGAAGTCCTACCGGCAAAAATTGCAACTCAAGTTCCCATTGGCTACATTGCCACTCCTGCAATGAGGCCACCCCCAAATCCCACCGGCAAATAAATGGGTCATTTGCGGCAAAGCCACTTTCGTGAGTTCTACCGCTCGCAAAAAAACGGTATGTCCACAAGTGAAATGGGCACGAATGAAAACCCGAAAGGGCGCCGTGAGTAAAAACAGCGGGACTGCCGGCGAGTTTGTGAAAACCCAAAAGGGCACAATCTCATAAAAATAAAATAAAATAAAATTTGTGTACACTTGTAGGATCCTCTCGACCTTGTTAAGAAGAAAATACCTGTGTGAGAGCCTTACGACTCACAAAGGAGCAACACACGTAGGAGTCCATAGAATTCCTAAGGAGAAAACACACTTATGAGATCCTTGTGACTCATAAGGAGAAGATACCCTCTATGAGACCCTCATGGCTCATAGTATTCAAAAGCCTTAGGTTACAAGATCTAAACATGTTCTTAAGCCATCATGTCCCCCAAGCCACCCTACAAGTAGTTCGATATCGACTCCTGTATACAATCTATGGACATAAACAAAATATGTTCCAGCCGAGTTCCACCAATGGAGAGAAATATCCTCATATGGTGAACGACACTTGCGAGTCCCCATGACTTGCAAGGAGAAAGTACTCTTGTAAGATTCTTACGACTTGTAAAGGCAAATATCACTTAGGAATCCCCACGAATCCTAAAGAAAAAATACACCTACGAGATCCTCTCGACTCGTAGGGAGAAATACCTTTATGAGACCTTTATGGTTCTTAAAGTCAAAAATCCTAAGTCGACAGGATCCTAACTCTGTTTGCTAAACCACCTTTGTTCAAACCAACAAAGGCAAATGATGATTCTCTCCTGGCAATATCCCAGTTGTAGCGATACTGATGCCTAAACAGGTATCAAACTTCAAGTTCTCTCACGGCAAATGATAATTCGCTCCTAGCAATATTCCAGTCGTAGCGATACTGATACCAAAATTGGTATCAGGACCCAAGTCTTCGACTCGCAACAAAGTCAACAAGCAAAAAATGTGCATATAAAATAGCCAAAATGATGGGGCAACCCGCAATAAAAATCAGCAAGCAAAAATATGCATATGAAACAGCCGAAATGTTTGGGCAACTCGCAAAAAAAAAGCGAGTAAAAATAAAAAATAACATAGCCGAAATGATTGAGCACCGCGAAAAAATAGCCGAAATGATTGGGCAATTGCGACTTTTGCGATATGAAAAGCTGAAAAAATAGAGCATCGCAGAAATATAAAAGAAATAATAAAATAAAATTCTTCTGCCCTACAAGCATATCAATACTGACTCTTATATACCATCCATGAGCACAAACAGATCAAAATGAGCAATATGCTCCACTGTATGCGACCAACCAAGGAACATTTCAGCAAATATTCGAATCTCAATGTTGCCATATAAGCCCAAAGACTACCGAGAGCTATTTCGTCTCCCGAAGGATTTAGCGGCAACTTCTCAAATAAATCAAAGTGGAGTAAAGGCATATTCCCAACTCCAAGTCTTGATGGCAATGTATGGGGCCTAAAGACCAATTCGACGTCCCTCTTACTCTAGCAGAGTACATACGTGGTATCAATAAAGCTCCAAAGAGCCAAAGCAAAGGTGGAACAATGGCAAAATCCTAGTTCCAGATCTTGATGGCAACATCTACAGCCTAGAGATCAGCTCGACGTGCCTTCTCGGTATGCAGACACAACGTCAACAAGGACCAAAGGGTCAAAGAAACAGTAGAGTTGTTAGGTCCACGTTACCTCTCCCAGTTCTTTCGGGGTTGCGGAAACGGTGAAAAACAATTTTTTGGGTTTTGGTAACATGGACAAGAAAACCCGGATCTTTGCTAAACAACACACTAGCAACAACTACGAGCTTTACCTACTCGGTTAGGGGGTTATACCTAGTCTTGAACTCCTTCTCTTCTTGTTGTTCTCCTGCTTGCTTGCTCCTTGTAATAGTTTGTACGGCTCCTCCTCGTCGTCTTCTCTTTGTCGAAGATAGATCCACCCGAGGGTTCGAACTTGAGCTCCTACCTCAACCTAGAGGTAACTGAGGTGCTTGGTTTGCTAAACCTAGAACCCTAGAAAGAGTAGAGAGTAGTCTTGGTGTTTTATCTCAAAGGAAAATGGTTCTCAACTCATGAGAGGGATTTTCCTTGAGCCAGAGGAAGAAGGAGAGCAATGGATGAGAGAGAAGATGCAAGTAAGAATGAATCAATTTTACAACCATGCTCTCATATTTTAGAAAATGATAATAATAATAATAATTAACAATTTGTGATGGTGAGTTGATGAATGACCATTATCATTTCATTCATTAAATGCTTTGTGCAAAAAATAAGAAGCATCTTTGAAAACAAATGATGATGGTCAACAAGTCTACTTTGGTCAACCGGTCAACTAAAGTCAACAAGTCAACAAAAGTCAAGAATTCAACTCAACCATGGCACAATAATTGTTAACTAATATTATTAATCATATTTCCTATTCTCATTAGGGTTTGGAAAAAGACAACAGTCAACTGTGCATACACACCCGTACCATAACCCTAATGAGAATCCTCTGCCTCTGTCTTAGTCAACTGTGCATACACATCCGCATCCGAGTTCCGAGGAACACGAATACAAAGAGATAAAACTAATCCCAAAAATATACTAGGATCTGGTTTAAACCAAAGACCACTAGTAATAACTGTCCGGACACCAAACGTGCACTAGTGCGCGGATGTGAACGAACCCTGTCGCAAAACCATGCGACCTCTACTCTGATTTGCCCAAAGGCGAATAACCCTCTGTGTGGGACTCTAAAGACTCGACACTACGCTGGCAGTGGGGTTAACCACAGACCGCAAGCGGCACTAGCTATACGTAACGGTCCCCAGGTAGATGCCGATAAGAAGACTGATGAGGTGAACCCATCCGAACTTCTACTGAGCCTGTATGTGACAATCTCCGTACAGTCCGGTCTGTTCGTCTAAGAGTATCGCATGGCGGGCCTAGGGGGTGGCAAACGTCAGTCCCTTAATAGCGGTACAAATCGTGTCGGAGTGTAGCCCAAAACACCCTGAGAAACTACTGGTAACACTACCAGCAAATCTCGCTTGCCCTGGCTAGGGACGACTATGTGTAATGGCTCTCCTAGACACAGTGCGATATCAACTCCTAATACCGGGAGAGACGAATCCTGTCTAACCGTCACTGCCTCCAAGTGGTTCGGGACTGCTCCCAACTACTACCTGTTTGCACGACTCAGTAGAGCCGTGGTAGGGTAGTAATCAAAGAACAATGGGAACACACTCGAGGCGAAGTGACAGTGTCAAGTCAGCGGACTAAGCTGTACTCATGTCACCTGGGAACTGATAACTGACGATAGGTATAATACCAACCAACAGTTCCCGACGAGTCCTGTCCAGTGTACTCGTAACCTAACGAGCACCTGCATACTATCTCCAGTACGATGTACTGATGGCTGTGGGATAGACCATCTCCCCTGCTGGGAAGAGAGGCGTATGCACCAGTCTACTCTGGAGTATCGATGCCCTGTCTCGATAATCCTACGACTAGGGACCAGAATAAGGATGTGCTTATAGACTACCCAGCCCTCACGAGTGTGATCGCCATCACAACGCCGGTAGTCAAGCAAAGATCCTAAGGGCTCTATCAATATGCTTTAGCGTATGTTAAAAGAAACATATACACATATTAAGATAGAAACAAACCAAGTAGCATACTACTATATCGAGCAAGACTGTCGTAAAACCGTATATATATCCCAAGCTTCCAAAATGCATTATACAAACCAGTACTATACAATAATGGCCTCTAGGGCATACATATCTAACAATCTCCCACTTGCACTAAAGGCCAGTAATTGGTGTACCGCATACCCAACGTCTGCACTAGGGCCAGCTGCTGGCGTACCGCATACCCAATAGCTCAAAAAGTCGCTCGAACTGTGTTTGAGGGAGGGCCTTTGTGAATGGATCTGCCGTGTTGTCTTTTGTGTCCACTCTCCGTACCTCGATCTCCTGGCGATCAATGATCTCCCTGATCAGGTGATACCGCCTTAAGATGTGTCTGGATTTCTGATAGGACCTTGGTTCCTTCGCTAAAGCTATAGCCCCATTGTTATCGCAATACAAAGGTATCGGGTCAATAATGGACGGAACCACCTGAAGTTCACTAATGAACTTCTTCATCCAGACCGCCTTTTTTGCGGCATCGCTTGCAGCAATGTATTCAGCCTCCATCGTCGAGTCTGCGACGGTATCCTGTTTGGAACTCCTCCAACATACCGCCCCTCCGTTGAGGGTAAACACAAAACCCGAGACAGACTTGCTGTCATCTTTGTCACTCTCGAAGCTTGAATCGGTAAAGGACTCGACCCTGAGGTCTCCATTACCGTAAACCAGGAACATATCCTTAGTCCTTCTCAAGTACTTGAGAATGTTCTTCACTGCCGTCCAGTGTTCCTCACCTAGGGCTGACTGATACCGGCTCACCACGCTCAGCGCGTAAGCTACATCTGGTCTTGTACATAGCATCGCATACATTGTAGATCCTACCGCCGAAGCGTAGGGTATAGTGCTCATGCGAACCCTTTCCGCGTCAGTCTTAGGAGATATCTTCTTGGAGAGGGTAATTCCGTGCAATGCGGGTATGTTACCGCACTTAGAATCCTCCATACTAAATCTCTTTAGTACGGTCTCTATGTACCTAGACTGCGAAAGTCCCAGTAGTCTCTTGGATCTATCTCTGTAGATCTTGATCCCCAGAATGTACGGGGCATCACCCAGGTCCTTCATGGATAACCGTTGTGACAAAAATAGCTTGACCGATTGTAGCATAGGAATGTCATTTCCTATCAAAAGAATGTCGTCCTCATACAAGACTAGGAACACGACAGTTCGTCCTACAATCTTCCTATAGACACAAGTTTCATCTTCGTTCTTGATGAAATCAAATTCCTTGATTGCCTCATCAAAACAGATGTTCTAGCTCCGCGATGCCTGCTTTAATCCATAAATGGATTTAAGCAACTTGCACACCTTCCCGCTGCTCCCACTGTCTACGAAACCTTCTGGCTGATCCTTGTAAATGCACTCTTCCAAACAGCCGTTTAGAAAATCCGTTTTAACGTCCATCTGCCAGATTTCATAGTCATGGAAGGTAGCAATGGCAAGTAGGATCCGAATGGATTTGAGCATAGCCACCGGAGAAAAAGTTTCGTCATAATCCACACCAGGTCTTTGATGAAAACCTTTTGCAATGAGTCTAGCCTTATAGGTTTCCACTTGCCCATCTACACCAAGTTTCCTTTTGTAGATCCATTTGCATCCAACGGGTTTTACCCCAGGTGGAGCAATATCCAAGGTCCACACTTTATTGGCGTACATGGACTCCATTTCGGATTTCATTGCTTCCAGCCATTTATCAGAGTCCCTACTGATAATGGCCTGCCTGAAACTGGTAGGGTCATCTTCTTCCAAGATGCAATCCTCCCGATCCCCGTCTAAGAGAAAACCGTAGTATCTCTCGGGCGGATGAGAAATCCTACCAGATCTGCGGAGTGGCTGAGGTTCGTCTGGGTTTATTGAATCCAGTGGTTCCTCCAAATTTTCAGTTATATTTTGTAGTCGCTGAATTTCTTCCAATTCTACCGAACTCCCACTAGTTTCTTTTGCAAGAAACTCCCTTTCTAAAAAGGTAGCGTGGCGAGATACAAACACCTTCTGTTCCTCAGTGTGGTAGAACAGATATCCTAGTGAGTCTTTAGGATATCCCACAAATTTACATAGAACTGACCGTGCCTCTAGCTTGTTCGGTTTCTGTGTTTTTACATAGGCCGGACAACCCCATATCTTAAATCGCTTAAGATACGGATTTCTTCCACTCCATATTTCATATGGAGTCTTAAGCACAGATTTGGATGGAGCGTAATTCAGCAGGTCTGCCGCTGTCTGAAGCGCATGTCCCCAAAATGAAAGAGGCAACTCAGCTCTACTCATCATGGAGCGAACCATATCCAATAGGGTACGATTCCTCCGCTCCGATACACCGTTTTGCTGTGGTGTATAGGGAGGAGTAAGCTGAGAGAGAATACCATTCTCTTTTAAGTAATCTAGGAATTCCGTGCTTAAGTACTCCCCTCCTCTATTAGATCGGAGGATCTTGATACTTTTGCTAGTCTGGTTCTCTACTTCGTTTCTGAATTCCTTGAATTTCTCAAAAGCTTCAGATTTGTGTTTCATAAGATACACATATCCGAATCTAGAGAGATCGTCAGTGAATGTGATGAAGTACGAGAACCCACCCCTTGCATGTATAGACATCGGACCACATACATCACTGTGTATGAGTCCCAAGAGCTCTGTTGCTCTTTCTCCATGTCCGGTGAACGGAGATTTGGTCATCTTCCCTTTGAGACAAGATTGACAAGTTTCATAAGTTGAAAACTCGAATGTATTCAAGAGTCCATCTTTATGCAACTTACTTAGTCTTTTCTCTCCGATATGACCAAGTCTACAATGCCACAAGTAGGATTCATTTGTATCTGAATTCTTCCTCTTGCGTGTGTTTTGTACATTGAGAACTGTATTCTGATTTAGAACGTAGATACCATTACACAGTGTACCTTCTGCAACCAGTACCTTATGAAGGTAAATGTTCATGATATTTCTATCAAGAACAAAGTTATATCCATCTTTATCGAGTAAAGAAACTGATATGATGTTGCAAACCATGGAAGGTATATAGTAGCAATCGTTCAAAATCATAGTATTGCCATTTGGCAACACTAGGTGATATTCACCGACGGCTGCAGCATTAACTTGTGCTCCGTTCGCTGCTCTGAGCGACATATCACCAGGTACAACTTTTCTACTTTTTCTCAGTCCCTGCAATAAATTACAGATATGAGATCCTGATCCGGTATCAAGTACCCAGGAGGTAGGGCTGACCGTAAAACATTTCTCAATTACAAGAACACCTGAAGTAGATGCAATACCATGCTTCTTCTTCAACTGGGTATCCTTGGAATCCATACAATTCTCTTTTTCTTGCTCATACTTATGACTATTGCCACAAGTTAGAGCCGAACCAACGTTCCCCAGCCCCGAATAAGAATTCGGATCGGTCAAGCGATACATTTTATTATCTTGATTAGGGCGTGAAATGGTTGCTACCTGGAGAGAGAAAAGAAACACTCAGCATGCGCTCTTGCAAGATTAGATTGGTTTATTAATTTATCTAACCAGGATGGCTCCCACTGTTTCCTCAAATTCTTCTTCAAACCTTTAAAAGAAGAACTAGTCAGGATTAATTGCACGTCACAATACTTGCTTAACCTTTCAGCCAGGCTAGTGTTGGTACTTCGAGGGAGGTTTTCCAACGCTTTCGCGAAGTTCCTTAATTAAGTAACCTCTTTTCCCTGGAGGCGTAGCCCCGCTAACACCGTTCTAGACACCTACTTGGTTTATAGCATTGATTGTTAAGTGAAATAATCTCCCGAGAGTAATCCAACTCATCAGCGGGATCGGGATCCAACTATCATTGTGTGATGACCTAGATGGAATCCACTCTAGTCACCACACTTCAGAAGGTATGCTGAATCTGCAAGTTTCAGTTTCTTTAGAAACTCCCGATGTGGATTTTTGCCCCTAGGACCCAAGTGACCTTGACGGAGTCAACAAATCAAAGAGTCCTAGTCAAGTTCAACCCGTCATTATCTGGATTGCATTAAACCCACCCGCATAACCCTTGACGGAGTCAACAAGGTCATACGACTGTCCTAACCAATCCCATATACTGCTACAAACAAGCAGCACTCAGCTACCGTACACTACGCCTTGACGGAGTCAACAAACGCAGCACGAATACTAAGTGTTACTTGTAAGAAATGATGGAGGGCTACGGCTGGGTCTTTAGCGAAAAACTCGTTAACGTAATGAACTTGATATCGTTGAAGGAACCTGATAGCCTTTTTGAAAATATAGTGGCGAAAACTTTTGCTAAAGAGGTCACTCCCTGTGAAGGGATCTCGGCTCTTTCCTCGTCGAATGAGGTGCATGTTATTTTAAGCTGAATACCTCGATGCAAAGCAAGAATAATCGACTATAGTGAAGTTATTACCCTGACGCAAACTTTTGTCCAAGGGGTCACTCCCGATGAAGGGATCTCGGCCCTTGCCTCGTCGAATGAGGTGCTGGGCATTCATAACCGAATACCTCTGTGCAAAACAAAAAGTGAACGTCCTTGCAATAACAGCTTTTTGAAAATTGTTCCAACAACGTCTTTTAGGTTTATTTTCTTGCATTAATTTAATGCGTCCCATCAATTAATCCTACCATTGCAGAAAACAACGAAAATATGACGTACGCTTATGCCATCCGCATTCGCCACGGGGTCCCGTCATCACCCGTTAGGTTACTTAACTAACGACAGAGCGGGGGATGGACTAGCGCGAATGCAAAACATAAGCAACGCCTAAATAGATATCATATATAGATATATAAATCCATTCGTCAGATGCAATGATAGCCATTCCAGATCACAGATGAACACTTTGGATATACTAGGAATCTGCATTTCGTTTGAGCCTGCAACGAAAGACAGATTACACGGTCGCGATGAATAGCCAAATACCCCACCCTAGACCCCTACGAGTGCGGCAAACTACCCGCCAAATACCCGAAGTGAAGCAACCTCCCTCAACAACGTGAGTAGGCCACTCGGCACTTCGAGGTACCCGGTAGTTTGTGCACCCCTCCTTGGGTTTATCCTAGGAGCAAAAACAGTAAAAAGAAATTATACAATGGCGGCTACAACCTCATCCCGGATGTGCGGCCATATAAATAATATTACATCAATTTACATATTACATGAATTGAAAGATAAAGAAAACTCTCATCTCACAATCCCCCGGCTATTCATCCGCGACAATCCAACGAATTCATATACACAAACCATCAACATAACAGATCACAGATATGTATAACCCCCACTAATCGACGTATAGCGATTAGCAGACGTTCAATACATATATCACATCACAGATATAACCCATTAGCCAAAGTCTACAGAAATTCGATCGAAATACGGATATGTAACCACCCCAAAAACAAATTTTGTTCTCTGGAAATTCTGGGCAGAAACAAACTATCCTAAAAATCCCAAAACACCATTATAAGAACACTGCAAGAAGTTTGACCCACGGCCGAGTCAACTCGGCCGCGGATCCGCGGCGAGTTAAGCGACTCACTGGATCAAATTTCTTCCTTGTTCTGTAAAAACCCTGAGCCGATTTTTAGTATGTGATTTATTATTTTTTGAACAGATCTAAAAATCGGCAGAAAGTTAGCTTTTTCGGCGTGTTTTGCGGTTTTTTATCCGATCGAAATTCTAGATACTTTGCTAATATGCTAGTGTGTGTTTAGATAGGCTCTGATACCACTGTTAGGTCCACGTTACCTCTCCCGGTTCTTTCGGGGTTGCGGAAATGGTGAAAAACAATTTTTTGGGTTTTGGTAACATGGACAAGAAAACCCGGATCTTTGCTAAACAACACACTAGCAACAACTACGAGCTTTTCCTACTCGGTTAGGGGGTTATACCTAGTCTTGAACTCCTTCTCTTCTTGTTGTTCTCCTGCTTGCTTGCTCCTTGTAATAGTTTGTACGGCTCCTCCTCGTCGTCTCCTCTTTGTCGAAGATAGATCCACCCGAGGGTTCGAACTTGAGCTCCTACCTCAACCTAGAGGTAACTGAGGTGCTTGGTTTGCTAAACCTAGAACCCTAGAAAGAGTAGAGAGTAGTCTTGGTGTTTTATCTCAAAGGAAAATGGTTCTCAACTCATGAGAGGGATTTTCCTTGAGCCAGAGGAAGAAGGAGAGCAATGGATGAGAGAGAAGATGCAAGTAAGAATGAATCAATTTTACAACCATGCTCTCATATTTTAGAAAATGATAATAATAATAATAATAATTAACAATTTGTGATGGTGAGTTGATGAATGACCATTATCATTTCATTCATTAAATGCTTTGTGCAAAAATTAAGAAGCATCTTTGAAAACAAATGATGATGGTCAACAAGTCTACTTTGGTCAACCGGTCAACTAAAGTCAACAAGTCAACAAAAGTCAAGAATTCAACTCAACCATGGCACAATAATTGTTAACTAATATTATTAATCATATTTCCTATTCTCATTAGGGTTTGGAAAAAGACAACAGTCAACTGTGCATACACACCCGTACCATAACCCTAATGAGAATCCTCTGCCTCTGTCTCAGTCAACTGTGCATACACACCTGCATCCGTGTTCCGAGGAATACGAATACAAAGAGATAAAACTAATCTCAAAACATATAGTAGGATCTGGCTTAAACCAAAGCCCGCTAGTAATAACTGTCCGGACACCAAACGTGCACTAGTGCGCGGATGTGAACGAACCCTGTCGCAAAACCATGCGACCTCTACTCTGTTTTGCCCAAAGGCGAATAACCCTCTGTGTGGGACTCTAAAGACTCGACACTACGCTGGCAGTGGGGTTAACCACAGACCGCAAGCGGCACTAGCTGTACGTAACGGTCCCCAGGTAGATGCCGTTAAGAAGACTGATGAGGTGAACCCATCCGAACTCCTATTGAGCCAGTATGTGACAATCTCCGTACAGTCCGGTCTGTTCGTCTAAGAGTATCGCATGGCAGGCCTAGGGGGGTGGGAAATGTCAGTCCCCTAATAGCGGTACAAGTCGTGCCGGAGTGTAGCCCAAAACACCCTGAGAAACTACTGGTAACACTACCAGCAAATCTCGCTTGCCCTGGCCAGGGACGACTATGTGTAATGGCTCTCCTAGACACAGCGCGATATCAACTCCCAATACCGGGAGAGTCGAATCCTGTCTAACCTTCACTGCCTCTAAGTGCTTCGGGACTGCTCCCAACTACTACCTGTTTGCACGACTCAGTAGAGCCGTGGTAGGGTAGTAATCAAAGAACAGTGGGAACACACTCGAGGCGAAGTGACAGTGTCAAGTCAGCGGACTAAGCTGTACTCATGTCACCTGGGAACTGATAACTGACGATAGGTATAATACCAACCAACAGTTCCCGACGAGTCCTGTCCAGTGTACTTGTAACCTAACGAGCACCTACATACTATCTCCAGTACGACGTACTGATGGCTGTGGGACAGACCATCTCCCCTGCTGGGAAGAGAGGCGTATGCACCAGTCTACTCTGGAGTATCGATGCCCTGTCTCGATAATCCTACGACTAGGGACCAGAATAAGGATATGCTTATAGACTACCCAGCCCCCATGAGTGTGATCGCCATCACAACGCCGGTAGTCAAGCAAAGATCCTAAGGGCTCTATCAATATGCTTTAGCGATATGTTAAAAGAAACATATACACATATTAAGATAGAAACAAACCAAGTAGCATACTACTATATCGAGCAAGACTGTCGTAAAACCGTATATATATCCTAAGCTTCCAAAATGCATTATACAAACTAGTACTATACAATAATGGTCTCTAGGGCATACATATCTAACAAGAGTGATGGTAAAATCCTAGCTCCAGATCTCGATAGCAATATCTACAGCCTAGAGATCATCTCGACGTTCCTCCTCATGCCAGTAGGGTGCGGACGCAACGTCATTAAAGGCCAAAGGGTCAAATAAAAAAGGAGTAATGGAAAAATCCTAGCTCCAGCTCGACGTTTCTTCTCATTATAAACGCGACGTCAATAAGGACCCAAGGGTCAAATAAAAGCGGAGTGACGGCATATTCCTAACTCCAGTTCTCATTGGCAACATCTATAGCCTAGAGATCATCTCCAAGTTATTCTCATTCCAGTAGGGTGCAGACGCAACGTCATCAAAGACCAAAGGGTCAAATAAAAAAAGAGTAATGAGAAAATCCTAGCTCTAGCTCGACGTGCCTTCTCAGTGTAAACGCGACGTCAACAAGGACCTAAGGGTCGAAAAAAAGTGGAGTGACGACATATTCCTAGCTCTAGATCCTGATGGCAATATCAATAGCCTAGAGATCATCTTGACGTTCCTTCTCATTCCAGCAGGGTGCGGACGCAACTGTTAAATGAAATTGGAGTAATGGTATATTCCTAACTCCAGATCTTGATTGCAATATATAGAGCATAGAGATCATACGGATGTTTACTCTACTTCAGCGAAGAATTGGCATGATATCATCAAAGCAAAAGACAAGTGATGGCATATTCCTAGCTTCAGGTCTTGATGACAAGCCTACAGACCATTTGATGTCATCCTACCCCAGAAGGGTGTGGTTATAACTAATCGGTGCTTCAAATTAAGCCTAACCTCAAGTAAAGCGCCACGGTAATACCTAACACTTGATCTTCCGATGGTAATATGGATATTCCAACCTAAGAAGATTACTTGAAGACGTCTTGTCCAGCCTCAGAAGGAATCAGAGACACGATAGACGCAGGGCTGCTCGAGCAGCAACCTAAGGGACTGCATGTCGAGAATATATCAACCAATACGACGGTACGATGGACTTAACCTAGTGCCACAAACCTAACAGACCCCTATCATAAAAGAAAGGGGTTATCTATATTTCGCGTTAGGATACCTCTGCGAGATCCTTTCGACTCGTAGGAAAAAACGTTCTCGAGACCCTTACGGCTCATGAAGGTGAAAAGCCTTAGGCGACGGGGATATCAACCTATTTTCTAAGACTTTTGCCCTACAAGAAGGTCAAGACTGACTCCTGTATACTATCTACAGACGACATTCTCCAAAGTTGTATACTAATGAGGAGAAGAAGCCGCTTACGGGTCCTCTCGACCCGTAAGGGGAAAATACTCTTGTGAGATCCTTACCACTCTCAAGAGAAAACACACTTAGGATTCCTCACGACTTCTAAGGAGAAAATACACTTACGAGATCCTCTCAACTCATAGGGAGAAACATATTTATGAGACCCTCACGGCTCATAAAGTTGAAAAGCCTCAGATGACAAATTTAAACCTGTTTCCCAAACCATCGCTGCCCTATAAGAAGGTCAATACTGACTCTTGTATTCTATCCACGGGCCACATTCGTCAAATTTGCATGATAATGAAATGAAGAAGCCACTTACGGGTCCTCACGACTCGTAAGGAAAAATACCCGAGTGAGATCCTTACGACTCACGGAGGAGATGGACACTTAGGAATCCTCACAATTTCTAGGGTAAATATGCACCTATGAGATCCTTACGACTCATAGGGTGAAAAATCTTCTTGAGACCCTTACGACTCATGAAAATAAACAAAACCTTAGGCGACAGAGATCTAAAACTGTCTCATGAGCCATCAATTCTATGGCGACGCATAACTTTGCACTACTTAACCCACGTACATACCTTCGTGAGCAAAGTAGGGGGGACTTTTTCCCGCCAAAATAAATTTGGCTCGAAGCTTACTGTTCCCTTTATAGAAATAGATGGCAGCCCTCTACGTGTTAAACATGTGATCACTTACATGCAAAGCATGTAAGTAGCGGCTTCAGATAGATTTAAATCCTATGACATCCCCCACGTGCAAAGCACATGAACATTCACGTGCAAAGCACATAAGTATCTGCTGCAGTTAGGATTAAATCCTATAGCAGCGCCCACGTGTTAAACATGTGAGCACTCACATGCTTTACATGTGAGTATCGGCTTCATATAAGATTAAATCCTATGATATCCTCAGCGTGTTAAACACGTGAGCACTCACGTATTAAACACGTGAGTTCGTTTGCTGTATTCTTTTGGCAGCGCTCACATGCAAAGTACGTAAGCGTCGCTACCATATATGTATATGGCAGCGCTCACGTGATAGCACGTGAGCACCTCAATTTAAAACACTCTCATCTGATAAAATTAAATTCTATGTGATGGAATTAAATTCTATTTGGAAAATATTTTTCCTGATCTTTCTAATATGAAAAGATATTTCTCTAACAGAGATCTTTAGATTTAAAATCTAATGGTGATAAAATATCACCAATTAAACTATCTGATAGAATTAAATTCTATATGGGAAATATTTCCTCGATTTTGCTAAAATAAGAAAGTTCATCTCTGTTAAACAGAATCAAATTCTATGGTTATGAAAATATCTTCCTAGTAAGATATTCATATGATAGAATAAAATTCTATATTAGGAAAATATTTTCCTAACTTTGTTAAAACAAACAAGAAATCTTCTATGTTAAACAGAGAGTTTTTGGATTAAAAATCTAACAGTTCACTGGTTAATTTTTAAGATCATTTTGATTGATTATGAATTCAATCATGATCTCTCAATGAGAGATTTTCTCCAACAGATTGATTTTTCTTTTCTCCTATAAATAGGAGTAAAGTGATTAAATCCCAAGAGAGAAAACCCCCTATAAATTTCTGTAAAAACAATATACAGAAGGTTCTCTCTCTGGATCTTTAGTGATCGCTAATGGTTTAACCCCCTATATCATATCTAAGGGTTTAACCCTTTAAAAGAACTTAGGTCTTTCTCTGGATCTGAGATCCACAAGACAAATCTCACACAAGTTGAGAATTTAATTTTTCTCGGGATGATCTTATTCTTGATAATCAAGAATTCAGGGAATAACAATATTGGAAAGGACATTAGAGAAGAACATGAACAAAATTGAGTTCATAATACTCCAGGAACTTAGTTTCTTAATTATCAAGAACTTAGTTTTTAAAGAACCTGATCTCAGATTCTCAAAATAGTGGTCTTTGGTGATCGCTAATGGTCAAAACACCATCAACAGAGATTTAATTTCTTTAAAAATATCAACAGAGATTAAATCTCCAAGAACTCAGCACCTCACATGATATCCACATGAGCGCTTAAAAGAAAGGGGAGATAGCGCCTCACGTGAAATACACGTGAGCGTCCAAGAACTCAGCGCCTCACGTGAAACACACGTGAGCACTCAAAAAACTCAGCGCCTTACGTGATGGCACATGAGCACTAAGAAATATAGCGTCTCACGTGAAACACACGTGAGCGCCCAAGAACTCAGCGCCTCATACGATAGCACATGAGCGCCAAAAAACATAGCGCCACACGTGATATTCACGTGAGCGCTACGTGACGGAGTGCTTATCATTGTTGGGTGGTATAGAAACCCAATCTTAGCCCAAATTGGCTAAGTCTTTAAGAAGTTTAAGCTTCTTCTTTGGTCTTAGTCCCATATATGACTAATGAACTTTCATCAATGATATCCAAGCTGATCTTAGTCTCATATACGACTAATGATTTTCATTCCATATCTTCTAAGTTAATCTTAGTCTCATATAAGACTAACGATTCTTAAATCCACCATGATTTTTTCTCTCAAATACGGGATTTGGTTTAAGGGTATATCCTTCCACATCTCTAATATACGTCGTTGTAATTACTCAACGTCTTCAGAGAGGTGGCAGGTTCCAGCAACCAACAACTTATTCGTCCCAAAAATAGGAATGTTGGAACAAAATGTCCTTAAACTAATATTCGTCCCAAAAATGAGAATGTTGGATCGAAATATCCTTAAACTAATATTCGTCCCCAAAACGGGAATGTAGGACTGAAATGTCCTTAAACTAATATTCGTCCCCAAAACGGGAATGTTGGACCGAAACGTCCTTAAATTAATAATGGACTGAAATGTCCTTAAAATAATATGTTTTGCCCTGCGGACAGTCTCCATACCGACTACCGTATACTATATATGGGCCATTCATATATGATCTAATGATCAGTTGAGACCATATGCTCATTTGTTCATAAGTCGATCTTAGTCTCATATATGACTAACGATCCTTAGATCAAACCCAAGTTTCACGTGAACGGATGGACTTCACAAATATGAGAAATGTGTCCTATGTTCATTTCCATTGACAAACCAAGCTACCAACGCAGACCCTGTCAAGTAAATGCTTGACCCAAAACATCTAAGTTAATCTTAGTCTCAAATAAGACTAACGACCTTTAGATAAATTCCAAGTTTCATATGAACTGATGGGCCTCACAAATGTGATAAATGCATCCTAAGTTCATTCCCGTTGACAAATTAAGTTACCAATGTGGACCTCGTCAAGCAAATGCTTGACCCAAATCATAAAAATATATGTATGAATTTGGACTAATCCGCACCTTACGTGCGACGACATAAATAGTCTCCGTATACAATCTACGGGAAACAAAAATAAACAAAATACAACACGACACGAAATGACCTACCGGAACAGGAGAAAATTGTTATCACAATGCGATAACGTAAATAACTGCAGAGGCTTGCGTCTGCAGGGAAGAGCGTCTCCACAATAAAAAAAACCCTCATAAATGAGGGGGAATCTGATAAAGTTTGCTATATCGGTCGCATCTATCCAAACCTTCGATATACGGTGTCATAAATCAACTTGTTATCTTCAGAGAGGTGGATGGATATGTTCTAAATATCATTTTCCCTCAAACTCAAACATGACGATCCATCCCATTTCGTCTCTATTTTCGGCGATAAACAGCCATTTGATTCTAATCCATCTCTTATTTCACATAAATTTCTCTTAACTCTACCCTCCATGAGCGAAGACATCTGTGCTCTCCTTGGGAATGATCTTGATTTCCTTTCACTTTTCCAGCTCTTCAATATAGCGGACAAGTTACAAACTACAAAGAGTTAGAATGAGGAGATACAACCTTTGTAGCATGTTGGCCACCTCTCCTTGGACTCCATCTAAGCTCCAAGTGCTCCGGATCGCGCATGGTCTCTGATCGGCTTCGTCGAAGATGATCCACACGAAAGCCTCCGATGCTAGCTCAATCTTCATATGAAACTCTTTCAAGTGAAAAAACTCTCATTCCAATGTGTTAAATATGAAGATGAGAGAAGATGTAGTTTTTTTTTATCTCTTTTGCTCTCAACTTCTCTCATTTTCTTTTTGGTCTAGGATGAGAGAAATTTATTTTCCAAATGAATATGGTTGGGTGAAGAGAGTAGAGAGCCTACTCATTTTCACCCTTCATTCTCTCTCATACAAGTGTTATGAGTAAGAGGATGAGTAAGCATAAAAGTTCCACCTCACCTCTTATCATGAAAAAAGAATAAAGGAGAGAAGAGAAAATCATTTATAAATATAATTACACATGGCATGAAACATGCACATGATATGTGACATAATATAAAAGAGAGAATGAGAATAACACAATAATACTAGTTTATATATGAATAATCATATATAAATAATATCATTAAATCAACACTTGATTTAATGGCACGGTTTAATCATAAACCGACTAACATTATTATCTGTCCGATTAATACACGTAGCATCACATACACATGTTTAATTGGACACCCGCACGTATCGCCATACATACACTACATCATTTCGCTAGAACCAGAAAACCCACTGTGTGGGGCTCTAAAGACTCGACAATACGCTGGTAGTAGGTCAGGATCATATCCAATTAATTTGAAACACTTTCATATCAACCCCTACTGGGTTAACCTACAAGCACGTCAGTGACACTAGCTGTGCATAACAGCTACCAAGGTATTGAAAGAAAAGCCGGTCGACAAACAAGCTCGTCCGTACCCTATTAAATCCTATCAGTGACATTCATCGTTGTTAGTGTGATATGCCCTAGAGGCCATTATTGTATAGTACTAGTTTGTATATTACATTTTGGAAGCTTGGGATGTATACACGGATTTATGACAGTCTTGCTCGATATAGTAGTATGCTACTTGGTTTGTATCTATCTTAATATGTGTATATGTTTCTTTTAACGTATCACTAATACATATTGATGGAGCCCTTAGGATCTTTGCTTGACTATCAGCGTTGTGATGACAGTCACGTTAGTGGGGGCTAGGTAGTCTACAAGCACATCCTTACACGGGTCCCTAGTCGCAGGATTATCAAGACAGGGTATCGATACTCCAGAGTAGACTAGTGTATACGTCTCTCTTCCCAGTAGGGGAGATGGTCTGTCCCACAGCCATCAGTATGTCGTACTGGAGATAGTATGCAGGTGCTCATTGGGTTATGAGTTACACTGGACGGACTCATAGGAAACTGCTGGTTGGTAATATACCTATCGTCAGGGAGCAGTTCCCAGGTGACATGAGTACAGCTTAGTCCGTCGACTTGACACTGCTACTTCGCCTCAAGTGTGTTCCCACTGTTCTTAGATTACTACCCTACCACAGATCTGCTAAGTCGTGCAAACAGGTAGTACTTGGGTGCAGTCCCGAAGCACTTGGAGGCAGTGGCGGTTAGATAGGATTCATCTCTCCCGGTATTGGGGGTTGATGTCGCGCTGTGTTCGAAAAGCCATTACACAAAGTCCCTGGCCAGGGCAAGCGGGATTTGTTGGTAGGGGTTCCAGTAGTTTCTCAGGGTGTTTTTGGCCGCACTCTGACACGACTTATTGCACTATTAGGGGTCTGACGCTTGCCGCCCCTAGGACCGATATGCGACACTCTTAGACGAACAGACTGGACTGTACGGAGATTGCCACAGACAGGCTCAGTAGGGGTACGGATGAGTTTTCTCGTTGGCCTTCTTGTCGACAGATACCTGGGTAGCCGTTACGTACTGCTAGTGCCACTGACGCGCTTGTGGTTAAACCCACTTCCAGAGTACTGTCGTGTCTTTAGAGTCCCACACAGAGGGTTTCTCGGCTTCGGGCGAAACGTGTAGAGGTCGTATGGTTTTACGACAGGGTTCGATCAAATACGTGCACTTGTACGTATATGATGTTCGGGTGGACAATACCAGTGGGCTTTGGTTTAAGCCGGATCATGGTATTTGATCAGTGGATTAGTTTCGTCTTATTATATTCATGTTTCTCGGGATACGGATGCGGGTATGTATATACAGATGAAAGGGGTATTCTTGTAATTTGAACAAGATGACAATATGGAGAATGCCACCTCAAATTAGGGTTTTTCTTAATGATTAATTCTTTAGTGAGGTGGAGGAAATGAGAGAAGAAATTTTGTGGTATTTTAGTGAAATGAATTAGGGTTTCACTTTGACTTTCTTGGATTCATTTGGCATTTGTTGACTTAGATATTTGTTAGATATTTTCTCTTGGTTTAAATGCCAAAACTCTAGCTAGAGGTTAAGCTCAATGTCGGATCTCTCGGGTGGATCTTCTACGATTTAGAGAAGACGACGAGGAGGTGCAATCCGTTCTCAGTTCAAGGAGCTCACGACTTGGAGAAGGACAACAAGGAGGTGAAGAACAGCGAGAACTTGAGGTATAACACTCACACATAGTAGTTAAACCTCTTTGCTATATTGTTAGTTCGGGTTTAGTATTGATCCTGGAGTTTAGTCGATGTTACGAAGCTAATAAAAATCGTTTTTTGCAAACTCCATCTCCCCGCAAACACGTGGAATGCGTGGCATCGGCTTACAGTGGTATCAGAGCCGACTAAACCATAACTAACAGATTAAACGATAACTAAAACTACGAAACCGAAATAACCCCAAAACATCGAAACATAGATCCTAGTTTCTGTTGATTTTTTCTGAGGCTCTAAAAATTATTTTAGCAACTGCAGAGTACTCCTTTAACTGTAAAATGAACGCTCACCAAAAACGAGACAATCCCCTCGAAAAATGGCAGGCCACATTGAGGGAATTTTCGAGCTCACCGGTTCAAATGCAGGGGATTGCTTCGTGTTTTGGTTTGTGGCTTTGTGACTTGGATCTAGTGTTTCAGGAATTGTTTATTTTTGCCAATTTTGAATATACTGTCAATTCTTCACTGTGGCATTACGGTGTGTTTCGAAGTCCCAGTTTAACGTCGTTTAATATTTCAAGTTGTGATAAATGTGTTCGTAAACTTCCGCTAATTGCTATATGTCGATTAGTTGGGGGTTGCATATTTCTGTGATGTTTGTTTATGTATATGGACTTATTGGATTGTCGTAAATGAATAGCGGGGATGTGAGGTGTTATATTCTTTCATTAAAATATAAATTGTAAATTGTTGTAATATTTTTTCGCGGGGCACATCCAAGTTGAGGTTGTAGCCACCGTTGTATTATTTCATTTACCGTTTATTGCTCTTAGGATAGACCCAAGGTGGGGTGCATAAACTACCGGGTACTTTGAAGTGTCGAGTGGTCTACTCACGTTGTTGAGGGAGGTTGCTTCTCTTCGGGTATTTGGCGGGTAGTTTGCCACACCCGTAGGGGTCTGGGGTGGGGTTTGGCTACTCATCGTGACCGTGGAATTCGTCTTTCGTTACAGGCTTAAACGAAACACGGAATTCCTAATATATCCAATGTGTTCATCTGTGATCTGGAATGCCTATTATTACGTCTGACGAATGGATATTATTATTATATATATATATTATATAATAGACGTTGCTTATGTTTTGCATCCGCGCTAGTCCAGCCCCCAGCTCTGGCGTTAGTTATCTAACCTAACGGTGTAAGACGGGGCCCCGTGGTGAATGCGGATGAGATAAGCGTACGTTGTATTTTCATTTTTTTCTGCAATGGTCGGTTAATTGATGGGACTGCATTACATTAATGCAAAGCAAACAAACCAAAGCTGAATCGTTGGAACAATTTTTAAACCACTCGATTTTTCAAAAAAGTAAAACTTTTAAAATGCGGAGCTTAAACCACTCCTTTTAAAAGCTATCAGGTTCCTTCGATTATATCAAGTTCACTACGTTCACGGTTTCGCCGAAACCATTCATAGCCCTCCGTCATTTCAGTTGGATATTTAGTAGTATTCAAGCTATGTATTTTGACCTTCGCCAAGGCATAGTGATTGGTAGCTGTTGAATATTCATCTGTAGTATAGATAGATGCGTTGGTTTGGGACAGTCGTACTGCTATTTTGGCCTTCATCAAAGGTATGTACGGATGGGTTCAAATTAACCTGGATAATGATGGGTAGAACTTGACATGTGATTTATGATATGTTGGCCTTTGTCAAGGTCATAAGAGTATGGGGCACAAATCCACATCGGGAGTTTCTAAAGAAACTTAAACTTACTAGTGTTGCATACCATTTAGAGTGTGATAATTTTGGTAGGATTCCTTTGATTTTATCACATGATGATATTGGGATCCCGATCCTACCGTGAGTATATACTACTCTTCGGGAGATTTTTTTCACTTAACGATCAATGCTATAAACCAAGTAGGTGTTTACAAAGGTGTTAGCGGTGCTACGCCTCCAGGGAAAAGTGGTTATTTAATTAAGGAACTTCGCGAAAGCGTCCTAAAACCTCCCTCGAAGTACCAACACTGGACTGGCTGAACGGTTAAGCAAGTATTGTACGGTAAGATTAATCCTGACTAATTTTTCTTTTGTGGTTTGAGGAAGGATTCGAGAAACAGTAGGAGCTATCCTGTTTAGATAAACTAAAAACCAATCTAAATTTGCAAGAGCATCATGCTAAAATGTTTCTTCTCTATCTCCTAATTGCAGCAACCAAAGATGACGGCCTTAAGTTACTATTAGATAAAAATATATTGGCGAGGCCAAACTACAAATATTGGTTCAGGAATGTCAAGTTAACAATAACTTATGATAAGTTGGGCTATATCCTCACTACTAAAGCCCCCGCCATCTCTGGTCCAGAATCCAGTATCACGGATAAGGAAATCCATAAGACCCGGGAGATTGAGTGCACGAAGGCCGAGTGCCTTGTGCTGGCCTCTATGGACAATGAGCACCAGAGGTGGCACGAGAATATGAATCTTGAATCCATATTCCTCCATACCAAGGAATTATATGGAGAGCAATCTCGTATCGCAAGATACGAGACCTCGAAGAAGCTTTTTCAGGCGAGGTTGGTCGTCGGGTCATCTGTAGGAGAACACGTCCTTAAGATGATTGGCTACATTGAAGAGCTCACGGATCTCGGGACCACGTTAGAGAATGAGCTGTATACAGACTTAATTCTGCAGTCCCTCCCTCCCACCTACGCCCAGTTTATCTTGAATTTTAATATTCAAGATAAAGAAATTGAACTTCCAGAACTCCTCAATATGTTGAGGAGTGCTGAGGGCACCCTGCAGAAAGTCAGGGAAACACTCGCTCTATTTGTTGGTGGAGATTCCTTTTCTAGATCCAAGGCGAAAGCCAAAGAAAAGAAGAAGAAGGCCCCCACCAAGCCGAGAGGCGGAGTTAGTTAAGTGGAAGCGAAGGTCAAGACAAGAGTAGCGGGGGCCGGCAGTAGGAAAGGAAGAATGCTTCTACTGTCATAAGAAAGGCCACTGGAAGAAAGATTGCAGGGCTTGAAAGGCCAAAAACCAGGACCCAAAGCAAGTTGTGGTTTCGGCTTCAGGTGTGTTTGTAATTGAAAACTGTTTGTCAATCAACTCTACTTCCTGGGTATTGGATACCGGATCAGGATCTCATATCTGTAATTCTTTGCAGGCACTGAGAAGTCGTAGGGTTCTGAAGACCGGTGATATGACCTCCAGGGTTGCTAACGGAGCGAGTGTGGATGCTGTGTCCGTAGGGGAATATCAGCTTGGATTGACGAATGGACATATTTTGGTTTTACGCAACTGTTTTTGTGTACCTAGTTTGACTTGTAATATCATTTCTGTATCTTTGTTATCAAAAGAAGGTTATGATTTTACATTTGTAAACGATGTCGTAAACATCCACCTTAATCATGGTCTGATTGGGTCAGGTACTCTAAACAACGGTATATATGTATTAAACCAACTAAAAATTTTCAATGTCCAGAACACACATAAAAGAAAGACTCCAGAAATAAATCATGCTTTCTTATGGCATTGTAGACCAGGTCACATCAACGAAATAAGGTTGACTAAGTTACATAAAGAAGGATATTTGGATCCGTTAGAATATCAATCTTATGCAACTTGTCAATCATATCTCAAAGGAAAGATGACAAAGACTCTGTTTACTGGACGCGGAGTAAGAGCGAGCTCGCTCTTGGGACTTATACACAGCGACGTGTATGGTCCAATGTCTACACATGTAAGAAGTGGTTATTCCTATTTCATTACTTTTATGGATGATTTCTCTAGGTATTGACATATTTTCTTGATGAAACAAAAATCCGAGGCCTTTGAGAAATTCAGGGAATATAAGAATGAAGTGTAAAACAAACCGGCAAAAGTATCATGACATTGAGATCTGATCGAGGTGGTGAATACTTGAGTGCCAAGTTCCTGGATTACCTAAAAGAGAATGGAATTCTCTCTTAGCCTACTCCTCCATATACACCACAACACAATGATATAGAGGAGAGACGGAACCGAACACTATTGGATATGGTACGTTCCATGATGAGTAACGCTGAGTTACCGCGATCATTCTGGGGCTATATACTAGAATCCGCTGCATATCTTTTGAACAAGGTTCCTACCAAGACTGTGCCTACCACACCATATCAGACGTGGAGTGGGAAGAAACATTATCTTCAATATATGAAGATATGGGGATGTCCAGCTTTTGTTAAAAAGCAGCATGCGGACAAACTCGAGATACGCTCAGTACTGTGTAAGTTTGTGGGATACCCAAAGAACTCCAGGGGGTATCTTTTCTATTACGCAGAGGAACAAAAGGTTTTTGTTTCTCGTTATGCTCACTTTTTGGAACATAAATTTTTAGAAAAAGAAATTAGTAGGAGCGCAATAGAACTGGAAGAAATTCCAGAACAACAAACTATTACTGAAACCTTGGTGGAACCAGAAGTTTCAAAAGAACATGACATTCCCGTGCCACTCCGCAGGAGTAGTAGGCTGTCTCATCCGCCTGAGAGATACTACGGTTTTCTCATAGATGGGGATAGAGAGGATTGCATCATTGATAATGATGAGCGAACTAACTTCCAGCAAGCCATTCAGAGCACTGACTCGGTAAAATGGTTGGATGCAATGCGGACCGAGATAGAGTCCATGTACACCAACAAAGTATGGACTTTGGACATTGCTCCAGAAGGGGTAAAACCCGTAGGCTGCAAATGGATCTTCAGAAAGAAGATTGGTGTAGATGGACAGGTTGAAACCTATAAGGCTAGACTTGTTGCAAAAGGATTTTGTCAAAGACCTGGTTTGGACTATGATGAAACCTTTTCTCCAGTGGCTATGCTCAAATCCATTCGGATCCTTCTTGCCATTGCTACCTTCCACGTTTATGAGATTTGGCAAATGGACGTAAAAACCGCTTTTCTAAATGGAAATTTGGAAGTATGCGTCTATATGGACCAGCCAGAGGGTTTCATTCGGAGTGGGAGCAGCGGGAAAGTATGTAAGTTGCTTAAGTCTATCTATGAACTATAGCCGGCATCGCAGAGTTGGAAAATCTGTTTTGATGAGACGGTCAAAGAATTTGACTTTATCAAAAATCCAGACGAGCCATGCATTTATAGTAAGATTGTAGCACGAACTATTGTATTCCTCGTCTTGTACGTGGATGACATTCTCTTGATAGGAAATGGCATTCCTATGCTACAATCTGTCAAAGGGTTCTTGTCACAAGGTTCTCCATGAAAGACCTGGATGATGCCTTTTATATTTTGGGGATCCAGATCTATCGTGATAGATCTAAAAGGATGTTAGGACTTTCACAGTCCAGGTACATCGACACCATACTGAAGATTGAAAGCGCGGTAATGTACCGACTTGTCACGGAATCACCCTCTCCAAAGAGATGTCTCCCAAGACTGATTTGGAAAGGGATCGCATGTCTATTATACCCTATGCTTCTTTGGTAGGCTCTATAATTTATGCGATATTATGTACCAGACCAGATGTAGCTTATGCACTAAGCATAGTAAGCCAGTATCAGTCAAACCCTGGGGAGAAGCACTGGATAGCAGTAAAGAACATTCTCAAGTACCTGAGAAGGACTAACAAAATGTTCTTGGTTTACGGCGGAAAAGACCTCCAGATCGAGGCCTTTGCTGACTCTAGCTTCTAGAGTGACAAGGATGACTCCAAATCCGTGTCAGATTATGTCTTTACCCTCAATGGAGGGGCGGTCTGTTGGAAGAGTTCCAAGCAGTACACTGTTGCTGACTCGATGATGGAAGCGGTGTATATCGTAGCTTCTGATGCCGCAAAAGAAGCAGTCTGGATGAGGAAGTTCTTAACAGAACTTCAGGTGGTTCCGTCCATTGTTGATCCAATACCTCTGTATTGTGACAACAACGGGGCTATAGCTTTAGCAAAGGAACCCATGTCCTATTAGAAGTCCAGACACATCTTGAGGCGGTATCACCTGATCAGGGAGATCATGGATCGCCAGGAGATCGAGGTTCAGAGAGTTGCAACTGAAGACAACACTGCAGATCCATTCACAATGTCCACCCCTCAGACGCAGTTCGAGAGGCTCTTCGTGATGATAGATCTGCGATATGCCAGCACATGGCTTTAGTGCAAGTGGGAGATTGTTAGTGTGATATGCCCTAGAGGCCATTATTGTATAGTACTAATTTGTATATTACATTTTGGAAGTTTGGGATATATACACGGATTTATGACAGTCTTGCTCGATATAGTAGTATGCTACTATCTATCTTAATATGTGTATATGTTTCTTTTAACGATCGCTAATACATATTGATGGAGCCCTTAGGATCTTTGCTTGACTACCAGCGTTGTGATGGCAGTCACACTAGTGGGGGCTGGGTAGTCTACAAGCACATCCATACACAGGTCCTTATTCCCAGGATTATCGAGACAGGGCATCGATACTGCTGAGTAGACTAGTGTATACGCCTCTCTTCCCAGCAGGGGAGATGGTCTGTCCCATAGCCATCAGTACGTCGTACTGGAGATAGTATGCAGGTGCTCATTGGGTTATGGGTTACACTAGACGGACACGTAAGGAACTGCTGGTTGGTAATATACCTATAGTCAGGTAGCAGTTCCCAGGTGACATGAGTACAGCTTAGTCCGTTGACTTGACACTGCTACTTTGCCTCAAGTGTGTTCCTACTGTTCTTAGATTACTACTCTACTATGGCTCTGCTGAGTCGTGCAAATAGGTAGTAGTTGGGTGCAGTCCCGAAGCACTTGGAGGCATTGGCGGTTAGATAGGATTCGTCTCTCCCGGTATTGGGGGTTGATGTCACGCTGTGTTCGGAAAGCCATTACACAAAATCCCTGGCCAGGGCAAGCGAGATTTGCTGGCAGGGATTCCAGTAGTTTCTCAGGGTGTTTTTGGCCGCACTCCGACACGACTTATTGCACTATTAGGGGTCTGATGCTTGCCGCCCCCCTAGGACCGATATGCGACACTTTTAGACGAACAGACCGGACTGTACGGAGATTTCCATAGACAGGCTCAGTAAGGGTACGAATGAGTTTTCTCGTCGACCTTCTTATCGACAGATACCTGGGTTGCTGTATGTACAGCTAGTGCTACTAACGTGCTTGTGGTTAAACCCACTGCCAGAGTACTGTCGAGCCTTTAGGGTCCCACACAGAGGGTTTCCCGGCTTCGGGCGAAACGTATAGAGGTCGTATGGTTTTACGACAGGGTTCGATCACATACGTGTACTTGTGCGCATATGATGTTCGGGAGGACAATACCAGTGGGCTTTGGTTTAAGCCGGATCTAGGTATTTGATTATTGGATTAGTTTTGTCTCATTGTATTCGTGTTTCTCGGGATACGGATGCGAGTATGTATTTACGGATGAGAGGGGTATTCTTGGAATTTGAACAAGATTACAATATGGAGAATGAAACTTCAAATTAGGGTTTTTCTTTATGATTAATTCTTTAGTGACGTGGAGGAAATGAGAGAGGAAACTTTGTGGTATTTTAGTGAAATGAATTAAGGTTTCACTTTGTCTTTCTTGGATTCATTTGGCATTTGTTGACTTAGATATTTTTTAGATATTTTCTCTTGGTTTAAATGCCAAAACTCTAGCTCATTTCACTAATTCTTTTCTCACAAAAAATTCTACAGATACTTTTCTTGCTCTCATTTCCTCAAGCTTTCTCTTTCTCATTCTAAACCCTAATCAGCTCATGAGTTGAGAATCCTAGGATTTGTGAGACTAGTAGATCCCTCATCACTCTCTACACATCCTAAGCTACTAAGTTTAGCACACCAAGTGACCTAGTTTCCTCAAGCTAGGGGTTAAGCTCAAAGTCGGATCTCTCGGGTGGATCTTCTACGATTTGGAGAAGACGACGAGGAGGTGCAATCCATTCTCAGTTCAAGAAGCTCACGACTTGGAGAAGGACAGCAAGGATGTTAAGGACAGTGAGAACTTGAGGTATAACACTCACACATAGTAGTTAAACCTCTTTGCTATATTGTTAGTTAGGGATTAGTATTGATCCTGGAGTTTAGTCGATGTTACGAAGCTAATAAAAATTGATTTTTGCAAACTCTGCCTCCCTGCGAACACGTGGAGTGCATGGCATCGACTTACAGTCGTATAGTCCGATCTCTTCGTCTAAGAATGTTGCATACCGGGTCTGGGAGATGGAAACCGTCAGACCCCCAGTAACTCGATAAGTCGTGCCGACATCAAGCTCATGACCACCATAGAAACTACTGATAACACTTATCAGTAAATCTCACGAGGTAATGACCTATCTCTCACAAACACACATCTTGACATAGTACGATTCGCTTGAAACCAATATCATGTGGCAAAATACGACTTTTCAAATAAATACCTTAAACTATTAAAAACCCGGATTTTTTAAAATTGTGTTAATTCATTACTTGCGATTATACCTCTACAACCCATTTTGGGGAACCCAATCAGGATGGTGCAGATTATCGCACGTCCTCGGGACTAGAGATATATACCTCCTCATGGAGCATACGATCTTGATGGAATTTTAATACAATTTTTAAGAAAAACGAGAATTTCTATTTAATAATAAAAATTTATTTTTAATAATTATATAAATATTATCAAATCACATATTTTCAATATATAATAAATTCTATATTTTCTAAACAAAATAAAAGAATTACAAGTTTAATGAAAATACCATCAAGAATCAATGCAAGTCTATCTTTACACTAAAATACTTTGAACTATTCAAGCTAGGTATATATTCATTAGAATGCCTCACTTTTTAAAAGCTACGTCCATGAAAACTTTAAATACGATAAATAAATACTTGAGGTATATTTTGAAAGTATATTTAAAATATTGTCATAAAACCCTCTCAAGTTATATAAAATTACATTAAGGACCCTAGTAAATATAGGTTTAAGCGGGACCAATTCTCTTGAGCCTCAGGGAGCCGGAGAAAGTGGGTGCTTGCCTATTTAAAGTAGAAAACTAAAACGGGGTTATCAATGGTAATTGTGGAAAAAGATACAAATCTTGTCATCCATGTGCAGCATTTACTGATAACTCCAAAACCTAATTCAGGAATCCAAATCTATTTAAATGTCTGACTCAATCTATGTCTCAGTCTAATCTGAATACAATCTAAACCTGAATACAATCCAAACATGACTCCAATTCAATATGAATCCAATATATCAAACATGACCACCCGAACTTGAACATGAATACCAGAACAATATCAATATGACTTGACTGGACCGAACCATGGCTATATCTTGACTTGACTACATGACAATTTGTTTATATCCTGATCCGTTTACATGAACAACTTATACCATGGTCTCGACAAGTCTGGTAACTACAAATCAATACAATCAATACAATATACATTACGGGGTTTTAACGGGGTAAACTGGTATGGAATGTATTAAAAGTGACACGATGATAGTCACTAAAAGACACCTACATGAACATCCTGTGCTGTTGTCCCGTAGGTTTTGACGGGGCCTTATACTATATGGGTTACCATTGTCCATTGGATAAGTTGGACTCCTCTCGTATATACTGGCACATTATATACCAAGCTACAAACAACTACACTAGCATAAAAAACACAAAAGTTACCTGTTATATTCTCTTTACCTAACTATTAAATTCTATCTCTTGGGACTTACCGAACGCTAGTTCACTGACGATACTCCTATCTCTACTTTCTTTGGAATGTTGTCAGGAGGATCTGACTCTCAGGAGATCGAGCCCAGCTAGGATGATTTGGAGCAGTTCACTGAGGAGCCAGAATTCTAGTTCCTACTTATACTTACTTTTCTTTCAGTTCATATTGCCATTGTTTAGGCATCGCTTTCCATCATTGTACTTTACTTTTCTGTTGTATGTAAAGAATGGTTATCAATAAAAAGTTGTTGTTTTATTACATCTCTTGTCATTCTTGTGCTTTACATTTATATTGCTTATTTACGCTTAACGTGTTTACTTCTGAGTAAATTCGTCGCGGCCTGCCACGTTTCCTTCCCCGTACACCGGGAAGCGAGGCGTGACAGGTTTTGTTGGCGGCCCATACATGTCAGTTCTGCATAGAACCCTACCATGCAGGTCAGTTCTGCATTGAAACCTAAGTAATATAACACAAGAATTATAAGAATCAGTAACTAAAAAAATTCTTTACATTTCAAATGCCTTGAATCTATCCTAACCCTACTTTTTCTTTCAAGGTTATTGATCCCCCTAACAATATGAGCATGAACGTTAATGGCAACACTCTACCACCACCACCATCTCTACCACTTACCCCTACCGTAGCAACTCCTATTAACGAGCAGACGGTATTGATTGTGGCAATCAAGAACCTCTTAGAGGGACAGCAGCAGCAGACTACTGTTCTATTGCACCGCACTGAAGCTAAGGTACCCGGAGTCAAACAATTCCGGGCACTGCACCCTAAACAATTCACTGGGAAAGAGAGCCCCTGGAAGCGAAAGAATGGGATCAGTCGATTGAGGACGATCTGGCAGCAGCACAAGTGCTAGAGATCGCTTGGGTAAGAGTTGCGAAGCTGCAACTCACTGATAACGCTAGAGTATGGTCGAAGGCTGAAGAAAGCCGTCTCTCCCAGCCAATCGAATGGAAGACATTTCGTGATATGTTCGACGCGAAATATTTTCCCGAGACTGCCCGTTTTGATATAGAGCAGCAATTCATCCACTTGCAACAAGGCTCTATGTGGAGCAAATCTGTGGATGAGTATGATACTGAGTTCACCATGCTTAGCAGGTTTGCGGCACATCTCATACCGACTGCTGAGATCAGAGCACAACGATTTCAGTATGGGTTGGACCCGGAGATCCAAGCTGCACTAGCTACAGGATTTTCCAACCTATGATCTCTGAAGGCTGCCCGAAGATATGAGACAGTAGTGAAGAAGAAGGGTAGACCTCAGTCTGCAGGTGTGAAGCGCCCTGCTACCCAGATAGCAGGAGAAGCCTTTTCCATGCCAACTTTTGCACCCAGGAGACCGAAAATAACATTTAACCGGACAAGTCCAGATTTTTGCTTCTACTGCAAGAGAAATGGACAAATAGGGAAGGACTGTAGGCATGCAAATGACCTGTGCTTAGTTTATGGTGCATCCACTCATGACATTGGAACATGTCCTCATAGATGCAACCCAGTTCCAGCACACATCACCTTTCTTCAGCGGCCAGCTATTCAGGCACCTGCACCTCGTCTTGCACTCCCAGCTCCACCTCCTCGTGGACCTCCTGCATAGCCTCCTCGTCTGTTCCACCAGGCAATGAGGAACATACTTCAAAGTCAGATAAACATGCCCCAAGGACAGAGAAACGTGCCTCCAGCGAGAAGGAATGTACCCCGGCGTCAGGCTTTCAGTTTAGCGGCCGTAGAAGCCAAAATAATAGGTCAGGGTAACACTGGCAATATTTTTGCTTTCAAAACCCTTGCATCCTTTCGTTCTTTCAAACATATTTTTTCATGCACTTTTAGTAGTTCTTTTCACCACCACTGTCATCAAATTTTTCTTGAATCTGTTACAACTTCCTTCTATAAATTTCAAAAACTAAATTTTTTGTAAGGATGGTAGAATGTAACGATTCTGTTTTATTGTACAAAAATTTTAAAGTTAATGTATAGAATGGTTTATTTGCAAGCCTGGTATACTTTAAATGTTGTTTTTATTTAAGAACAGCAAGAAGCACATGTAGCTCACTGGTAAAGGTTTGCACTGTTGTGACGTAGCCCCTGTATTCGAACCCCATCAGCCACATATATTTTTTTACTGATTTTTCTTCTAAACTTTTTGGAAGCCCAAAATTTTATACATGCAATACAAGTAAAATGAAAAGTCACAGAAAAACAAATATGTGCAAAATGCTATTAACTGCGAGAGAGACACGTGGCACCAATCTAGAGCCCAACCCCTTCTTGATAGCCGGCAAGATCATCAATATGGCTGGCACCACCGGTCCCCACCCTAGGTAATAGCCTCATTCTTTGTCCACTTGACCCTTGGCCTACCTCCACTACCCTAGTACTGTTAGATTTTCCTGCATTTATCCATTGAGTGTTAATTCACATTTGAATCCAAATTTTAATGCATTTAAATTCTTTCTTCATTCCCCAAAATCCTAATTTTACCCTATAAATACAACCCCATACCCTAGCTTCTCTTCATTCTGAAACCTCTTGTTAAAAGTTCTCAAAAATTTCCAAGACAAAGAAGAGTACAAGTGGAGTTGGATAAAGTTCACTTTCCAGTGAGGATTCGAGACGTTCTCGGCGACTCCATGACACCACGACGATCTCAATCCGTTCCTCCCTTTATTCTTAACCCATACAACTTGTAAGTCCTACCTCTCTTCTCCTCTTCTTACCTTAAAATGATCTCTTTTCAAACCACGCCGGTAAGTGAAGTTATACCGATTTTTAATTCTATACTCTTTAAAACTAAAACTTTTATTAAGAACCACTTATCCATATCATTATACCTTGCTTGTTAAACATTAATTAATATTTAGAAATAAGTTTCATTTTAAAACTCCAAGTAAAACAACTTTTATTAAGCTTTTACGTTTAAATACCTTGAAATTTACTTACGACATCTTTATATACTTTTGTTTAGCATACCTTTAGAAAATCTCACGAGATAATGACCTACCTCTCACAAACACACATCTTTACATAGCACGATTCGTTTGAAACCAATATCATGTGGCAAAATACGACTTTTCAAATAAATACATTAAACTATTAAAAGCCTGGATTTCTTTAAATTGTGTTAATTCATTCCTTACGATTATGCCTCTACAACCCATTTTGGGGAACCCGATCGGGATGGTGCGGATTATCGCACGTCCTCAGGATTAGTAGAGCGAGATACAGACCTCCTCACGGAGCATACGATCCTGATGGAATTTTAATACAATTTTTAAGAAAAACGAGAATTTCTATTTAATAATAAAAATTTATTTTTAATAATTATATAAATATTATCAAATCACAGATTTGCAATATATAATAAATTCCATGTTTTCTAAATAAAATAAAGGAATTACAAGTTTCAAGAAAATACCATCAAGAATTAATACAAGTCTAACTTTTCACTAAAATACCTTGAACTATTCAAGCTAGGTATATATTCACTAGAATACCTCACTTTTTAAAAGTTACATCCATGAAAACTTTAAATACGATAAATAAATACTTGAGGTTTATTTTGAAAGTATATTTAAATTATTTTTTATAAACCCCCCTCAAGTTATATAAAATTACATTAAGGACCCTAGTAAATATAGGTTTAAGCGGGACAAATTCTCTTGAGCCTCAGGGAGCCAGAGAAAATGGGTGCTTGCCTATTTAAGGTAGAAAACTAAAATGGGGTTATCAATGGTAATTGTCTTGGAAAAAAACACAAATCCTGCCGTCTTTGTGCAGCAGTTACCGATAACTCCAAAACCTAATTCAGGAATCCAAATCTGTTTAAGTGTCTGACTCAATCTGAGTCCCAGTCTAATCTGAATCCAATCTAAACCTAAATACAAAACAAACATAACTCCAATTCAACATGAATCCAATATATCAATTATAACCATTTGAACTTGAACATGAATACCAGAACAATATTAATATGACTTGACTGGACCGAACCATGGCTATATCTTGACTTGACTGCATGACTATCCGTTTACATCCTGATCCGTTTACATGAACAACTTATACCATGGTCTCGGCAAGTCTGGTAACTACAAATTAATTTAATCAATACAATATACATTACGGGGTTTAAACGGGGTAGACTTATACGTAATGTGTTAAAAGTGGCACGATGATGGTCACTAAAAGACATCTACATGAACATCCTATGCCGTTGTCCCGTGGGTTTTGACGGGGCCTTATACTATGGGTTACCATAGTCCACGGGATAAGTTGGACTCCTCTCGTACACACTGGCACATTTTTTACTAAGTTACAAACAACTACGCTAGCATAACAAATACAAAAGTTACCCATTATATTCTCTTTACCTATCTATGACATTCTATCTCTTAGGACTTACCGAGCGCTAGTTCGCTGACGATATTCCTATCTCTTCTTTCTTTGGAATGTTGTCAGGAGGACCCGACTCTCAGGAGATCTATCCGAGCCAGGACGATTTGGAGCAGTTCACTGAGGAGCCAGAGTTCTAAAAGTTACATCCATGAAAACTTTAAATACGATAAATAAATATTTGAGGTATATTTTGAAAGTATATTTAAAATATTTTCATAAAACCCTCTCAAGTTATATAAAATTACATTAAGGACCCTAGTAAATATAGGTTTAAGCGGGACCAATTCTCTTGAGTCTCAGCGAGCCGGAGAAAGTGGGTGCTTGCCTATTTAAAGTAGAAAACTAAAACGGGGTTATCAATGGTAATTGTCTTGGAAAAAGACACAAATCCTGCCATCCATGTGCAGCATTTACTGATAACTCCAAAACCTAATTCAGGAATCCAAATCTGTTTAAGTGTCTGACTCAATCTATGTCTCAGTTTAATCTGAATACAATCTAAACCTGAATACAATCCAAACATAACTCCAATTCAACATGAATCCAATATATCAAACATGACCACTCGAACTTGAACATGAATACCAGAACAATATCAATATGACTTGACTGGACCGAACCATGGCATATCTTGACTTGACTACATGACTATTCGTTTATATCCTGATCCATTTACATGAACAACTTATACTATGGTCTCGACAAGTCTGGTAAATACAAATCAATACAATTAATACAATATACATTATGGGGTTTTAACGGGGTAGATTGGTATGGAATATGTTAAAAGTGGCACGATGATAGTCACTAAAAGACACCTACATGAACATCCTGTGCTGTTGTCCCGTAGGTTTTGACGGGGCCTTATACTATGGGTTACCATAGTCCACGGGATAAGTTGGACTCCTCTCGTATACACTGGCATATTTTATACCAAGCTACAAACAACTACGCTAGCATAAAAAACATAAAAGTTACCTGTTATATTCTCTTTACCTAACTATTACATTCTATCTCTTGGGACTTACCGAGCGCTAGTTCACTGACGACACTCCTATCTGTTCTTTCTTTGGAATGTTGTCAGGAGGATCCGACTCTCAGGAGATCGAGCCCAGCCAGGATGATTTGGAGCAGTTCACTGAGGAGCCAGAGTTCTAGTTCCTACTTGTACTTACTTTTCTTTCAGTTCATATTGCCATTGTTTAGGCATCGCTTTCCATCATTATACTTTACTTTTCAGTTGTATATAAAGAATGGTTATCGATAAAAAGTTGTTGTTTTATTACATCTCTTGTCATTCTTGTGCTTTACATTTATATTGCTTATTTACGCTTAACGTGTTTACTTCTGAGTAAATACTTTGCGGCACGCCACGTCTCCTTCCCCGTACACCGGGAAGCGGGGCGTGACAACGTCACCTCTTATCATGCAAAAAGAATAAAGGAGAAAAGAGAAAATCATATATAAATATAATTACATATGACATGAAACATACACATGATATGTAACATAATATAAAAGAGAAAATGCGAATAACATAATAATACCGGTTTATATATGAATCATCATATATAAATAATATCATTAAATTAACACTTGATTTAATGAATCGGTTCAATCATAAACCGGCTAGCATTATTATCCGTCCGATTAATATGCGTAGTATTGCATACACATGTTTAATTGGACTCCCACACGTATCACCATACGTGCACTACATCATTTCGCTAGAACCGGGAAACCCTCTGTGTGAGACTCTAAAAACTCAACAATACGCTGGCAGTAGGTCATGATTATATCCGATTGGTCTAAAACACTTTCAGATCAACCCCCTACCGGATTAACTTAAAAGCACGTCAGCGGCATTAGCTGTACGTAACGGCTATCCAGGTATTGTACAAAAATCCGTTCAACAAGCAAGCTCGTCCGTATCCTGTTAGAGCATATCAGTGACATTCACCGTACAGTCCGGTCTCTTTATCTAAGAATGTCGCATACCAGGTCTGGGAAGTGAAAACCGTCAGACCTCCAATAACTTGATAATTTGTGCCGACATCAATCTCATGACCACCAGAGAAACTACTGATAACACTTATCAGTAAATCTCGTCTGCCTTAGCTAAGGACTTATGGTCATAGCCATCTATGCACTGTACGACATCAACTCCTTATATCGGCAGAGATGGATTCTCTTGACCGCTTACTGCCTTCATGTGCTTCAGGACTGTACCCAACTAAAATCCATTTGCACATCTTTTTAAAGCCGTGGTAGGGTAGTAGTCAAAATACAGTTGGAACACACACAATACGTTATGGCGATTTTGGGTCTCGGGACTACCCTGTACTCATGTTACCAGAGAACTTCTATCTAACGATTGGTATAATACCATCTAGAAGTTCTCGGCGAGTCCGTCCGGTGGAACTCATCCAATGAGCACATGTATACAATCTTTGGTGTCAAACACCAATAGCTATGGGATCAACCATCGCTCCTTACGGGGTCAAGAAATGTATACACTAGTCTAAATTGGAATACCGATGCCTGGTCGATATTCTTATGACTAGGGACTTTTAAGGATGTGCTTATAGATTGCCTATGCCCCACCAGTATGATCCCTATTATAATGCTGGTAGTCAAGAAAAGATCCTACGGGTTTTTATCATCATGCATTCGTGACATGTTATAAACGAGTAAAACGTATAATCACAAATGATAAATACAAACCATAAAGCATAATATCATCTCGAGAAAGACTGTTCTTGGTATAGGTCTTCTTTAAATTCAATAATTGCATTTTTGCAACTACAATAATTTCCTCGAGAACACCTATAACTAACAATAACCACCCACGGGAGTTTTTACCACCGAAAATCGGTTAGATGAAGTGAGATAGATCATCTTCCCTGAATTTGGGGGCATATACTATTTGGACATATCCATCCACCATTCCGAAGATACCAAGGGATTATGGCACCGTATATCGGAGGTTTTGGATATATGCGACCATTGTAGCCGACTTCAGACTCCCCCTCACGGATGAAAGGTTTATTGATTGTGGGGACGCATTTGTCCTGCAGGCGCAAGCCCCTGCAGTTAATTACGTTATCACGAATGATAACAACTTTCTACTCCTCCAAGGTTTGTTCCATATGTCCGTGTGTTTAACTATTGATATGGCCAATAACTTTATTTGCTTTTGTACTTTTCACGCCCATAGATTTTATACGGTTGGTTTTATAATCTAGACCGTAGGGCATGATAAGCCTTGCTTTCATTATTGTTGGTTTTTGGGAGAAGCATTTGCTTCATGATTTTGTTTTGTGAAAATATTGTTCCATGGGGATTGGCTCAGCGCAAATTGTTGCTTATTGATGAGTGGGAGCTTAGCAAAGCATTGCTTGTCTCTTGGAGTTTCGATATAGGAAGATAGGAAGAGGACATAGTCGCTGTTATCTATCTTTGTCCCAGATCCCAACTCATAAGAGACTTGCAGATGTTTTGTTTACAAGGGCCCACGTTGGTAACTGGGTTTGCCAACGTGGTTGAACTTATTTTCATTCTCACGATGTGAGATCCATAAGCTTTTCTGACCTTTATAGGAAGGTAACTTTGATTTTGGGTAGCCCATGGATTGTATACGTCGGTCAATTTGGAGACCAGCCGTAGGACATGATACCAGTTTAGAGACATGGCGGTCCATCAGAACCCTGAAAGCACACTTTTGCTGTGGGTAGCCCATGGATATTATACGGTAGTCAATTTGGTGACAGGCCGCAGACCAGAATGCCAGTTTAAGGACATAGTGGTCCACGTTGGTAGCTGGATTGCCAATGTAGGTGAACTTATTTTCATTCTCATAGTATGAGGTCCATAAGTTCTTTTCATGTTTGTGTCTTAGTTATCCAATTCATGTTTTGATCAAACATAGCTTGTTTATGCCCACATTTGTATTTTGGTTTGCCAATGCGAATGAACCTAGGTTGCATTTCTCACATTCATGAGGTTCATCGGTTCAAATAAGAGCGTAAGCTTTAATTAAAGATCGTTATTCTTATTTGAGAACTAAGATCAACTTAAATATGATGGTCATATTTTGAGAACATAATCTCTTTTGATCCATGGATTGCATATGAAGTATAAGCTTTCATACTTAGTTTTTTTACTAAGTCTTCAGGCTATAGCTTGATATCATGTGCGCTTGCGCGCTATGGATGCGCATGACATCAATGCACGTGTATAGTTTGGGGTGCATATGCCTTTGCATAGTTTTCAATAGGACATGACTTTATTTGAAGTCAGTGCGTGCGCACGTATTTTGCACGTGTACGTGGAGCATTCTATTAATCATTCGATCATCGACGAAGCCTAAGCTTCCATACCTAGAAGTATTGCTAAGTCTTCAAGCTTTAGCTTGGACTTCATGTGCGCATGCACACTGTCACGCCCCGCTTCCCAGTAGATGAAAAAAGTGATGTGGTAAGCTCGCAACGTATTTACTAAGAGAAGTCACTTCACTTAATAAATACATTAAGCATATGTAAGTATTATAACAATGTGCAAGAATAACAAGAGTAATATAATTAAACAACAACTTTATTTACATTCAAATTTTAAATACAACTGTCGGAAATAAAAAGATACAATGATTTAAACAAATGCCTAAACATTGGCATATAGAAAATAAATGCAGAAAGGAGCTAGCAGTCAGGCTGGGTTGTGAACTGGTCCAAGTTCTCCTGGCTCGGCTCTATCTCCTCAGAGTCCGGTCTCCCTGATGAACATTCCAAGAAAAAGAAATAGAGAGGATGTCGTCAGCGAACTAGCGCTCGGTAAGTCCCCAAAAGATGTAAATAAAGATGACTGAAAGGATGTATAAAGTGAATAGAAACCAAGTAAAAGTGAACAAGTAAAGTTGTATATTAGAGTATCTAAAGATGATCATTTATAAGTATAAGATAGCTATTCTAATGTGGTTGTTTATAGTTTAATAAAGAAGGTATTCATATATACAAGAGGAGTCCAACTTACCCCATCGACTAAGGTAACATGTAGTATAAGGTCTCGTCATAACCCACGGGACAACGGCACGTGAATTCATATAAGTGTCTTTTAAAATGACCTCTCGTGCAACGATATACGTTCCGTACTAATCTACCCCTTATCCCCGCGTATTATAGTGTATACTTCAAATTTACAGGTCTTGGCCAAATCCATGAATATAAAGATGTACCAGTTCAGGTTCAAATTGTAATCATGTATTCAGGTATTCATGTCAAGTTCATAGCAAGTTATATTCATGGTTCGATCAAGTCAAGTCAATTATTCAAGTTCAAGTTGGATATTCAAGTTTAATTTCAGATATTCAAGTTCAAGATCAAGTGTTCAAGTTTGGGTTTGAATTGGATTTGAGTTTGAGTTTACAATAAGTTTTAGTGTGTATTCAATTTATAGTCAATATCTTTTGAATGGATTTATCTTTTGAAATTCGTAAGTTCGGGAATAATCAGACAACCGCTGCATATGGACGGCAGGATTTGTGTCTTTTTCCAAGACAATTGACATTGATAACTCCGTTAATATGCAGTGTTGTCTAACCTGTATAGATAAGCACTCATTTTTTCCGACTCCCTGAGACTCAAGAGAAATGGTACCGCTTAAACCTATATTAATGTAGGGTCCTTAAAGATTTATTCAAATTGTTTACATTGGATTTACATTGTTCGCATTTCTCGAAAGGGCTTTATGAAAAATGTTATAATATTGTTTTAAAAATAAACCTCAAGAGTGATTTATAATATTAAGAGTTTTTATAAAAATGTATTTTAGTTTTAATGGTATTTTAGTGATGAAACCTAACTTTTAAAAGTTTATGGTATTTTTTTGAAAACTATACTTTTGGAACTTGGTGGTATTTTATTAAAATTTTAATGTTTCATTTTAAATATAGTTTTTACAATTTGTTTTCACTGAAAATACAGTTCATAATTTTATATAATTTTCCAAAGTTTATTTTATTGAAGAAAAATATCGTATTCTTTTAAATCGTATTTTTATTTCCTTTCGAGACCGAATTCTTCGTGAGGAGTTCTGTATCCTGCTGTACTATCCCAAGGACGTGCGATAACTCGCACCATCTATAAATGGGTTCCCCAAAAAGGGTTGTAGGGGCGCAATTGTAAAGGTTTTTAAAAATATCGATAAAAAGTATTTTGTAAAAGTAATGGTATTTTAATGTAAATCGTATTGTTCAAATTAAACATGTATCCAAATATCGTGCTATGAATCCATAATGTATGTGATGGGGTAGGTCATTACCCCGTGATTTCTTATATGTATATATTTCTAGGTCGATAAAAATGTTACTTTTAAAGTTTATGGTATTTATATGAAAAGTTTGTTTTACGTTTATTTTGCATGAAATTGTGACACATTAAAAATAATTGAGATGAATATTCTTTAGAAGTATAGAGTGAATTATTTAATATAGCAAGGGTGATAAAAATTGTTTATAAGAAATGACTAAAAGTTTACTGCACTTTTGTCGATATAGTTTTAGAAGGCGGTTTGAGACGAAACAAAAGAGAGAAAGAGGGACTTACGGGTTTTTGAGCGTTGAGAAAAGAGAAAAAGAGAGGGGGGGTCTTCGCGAATCTTGGTAGTGTCGAGGAAGGCTACGGTCTTCACAAACGAATTTAGCTCAAGCTAACTCCACTTGACTAGGCTTAACCTTTTCTTGAACTTAGGAATTTAGAGAATTTTTGCTAGATTTTCAGAATGGGGGAGACTTGGGGAATAAGGTGGTATTTATAGGGAAAAATTTGAGAGTATAGGAATTAAATATAATTAAAAATGGTGTTAATGGAGGAATTGAAGGATCTCTGGTGGAAATTAGATAAAACAAACAATAAAATGGAGTAGAGGGGAGTCAAAGAGACACACGAGCAAAGATTAGAAGCATTTGGGGTAGATCAAACCGCCGATAGCGGTTTTGTGCTTGTTTCTGGTGGTTGGATCTCGGCCACGTGTCTCGAGACTCGTGCTAAATCGGTCTTAACTCCTCATTTATCCCGTTAGATTTCTCTGAAACTTTTCGATTCTCCGTATATCGCACGTGCAACTCTTAGGCTTCCGGAAAGTAAAAACAAAAAATTATAAAAATAATTGGGACTGATTAGATTCGAACACGCATGCTATGGCACAGCAGTAGAGAGTATTAACCCGATGAGCTACAACTTGTTTCTTATTTTTATCAAACAATATTAACTTATAACTTCTAAACAGGCTGAAATACCTTTTTTATATATTGAACAAGTTATATTTGTACATCGATTTCAGAGTCATTACATTCTACCCTCCTTATAAACATTTCGTCCTTGAAATTTACATAAAGACTAATTTTCAAAAAGGTGAGGGTATCGTGCACGCATATCTTCTTCTTGTTCCCAGGTTGATTCTCCAGGGAAATCCCTTCTCCACATCACTCGGACCAAGTTCACCTCCTTGTTCCATAAAGTCTTCACCTTTCGATCCAAGATCTCAACTGGTTGCCGCTCGCAAGTTAGATCGATCTGTACAGTGAGCTCTGAGTGATCAAGTATGTGGCTGGGGTCGTCCACATATCGTCATAGCCGGGATATGTAGAATACATTGTATACTCCTTCCAATGAGAGTGGTAGTGCCAAGCGATATGCCACTTCTCCAACTCTTTCAAGTATGTCGAACGGTCCGATATATCTTGCATTAAGTTTACCCCGTTTTCCAAAACTCATCACTCCTCTGTTTGGAGAGATCTTCAAAAACACATGCTTTCCGGATTGGAACTCCAGATGTCGATACTTTGCACCTGCTCTGTCACGCACCGCTTCCCGGTGTACGGCGAAGAGGACGCGATAAGGCCGCTACGTATTTACTCAGAAGTAAACAGGCTAAGCGTAACTAAGCAATATAAAAGGAATATACACAAGAGACAAATGTAATGAACAACAACTTTATTTATTAACATTTTTTTACAGTACATGGAAAAGTAAATACATCTGAATGAAAATAATGCCTAAACAGTGGCATATCAGAAATGGACAGTACATAATGAAATGTGTACAATGAATCTAAAGCCCTGGGTCATTGGCTAGCTGATCTAAGTCCTCGCTGGTAGGCTCGACCTCCTGAAGGTCCGAAACACCTGACAACATTCCAAAGAAGAAAGAGAAGGAATGTCGTCAGCGAACAATCGCTCGGTAAGTCCCAAAGATGGGGGAGAAATATAATAGACAGAGAGAGTGTAACTTTTAAAGTTGTATTATATTGTTAACGCTGTTGTTTGTAGCTTGGTACAGAAGATGCCTGTGTATACGAGAGGAGTCTCAATAGACCAGAGACTAAGGTGAACGGAAATTATAAGGAACCGTTTATGCCACGGTACAACAGCAATGGAATACAGGTTAGGTGTCTTAATTCTTGCAGTCTCGTGCTACTTCTAACACATTCCGTACCAATCTACCCCTTAAACCCCGCGATATCTTAATTGTATTGATTGTATTGTATTGTCTTGTAATTTGAATTGTATAGATGGATAACTTGCCGAAACCATGATATCAGTAAATGGATGTAACTGGAGAATCATGTAGATGGAAGTATATCCATGGTTCGGTTCAGTCAATACAGATTGAATAAATTGAACAAAATGATTATATGGATTCATGGATTCATAATGAATTGTAGTTGAATCATATTTAAATCAGATTATTTATAATGAGACTCAGTCTGAGTCAGACAATTAGAAAATAAATTGAAATCCTGAATTAAGTTTTGGTGTTATCGGTAACCGCTGCACATGGACGGCAGGATTCGTCTCTTTTCAAAGACGATTACCGTGTTGATAACACCGTTTATTAAGTTGTCTACCTTAAATAGGCAAGCACCCATATCTCCGGCTCCCAGAGGCTCAAGAGACTGGTCCCGCTTAAACCTATATTTACTAGGGTCTTTATTGCAATTTATAAAACTTGAGGGGGTTTTATGTAAAAATAATTTTGTATAATTTTCAAAATACACCTCAAGTATTTAATTATCATCTTTCCAGTTTTCATAGATATAGATTTTATATATGTGACCTTTCTAGTGAATAAAACCTAATTTCATAATATATGGTATTTAATTGTAAATTATTGAACTTGTATGGAATTGCATGGTATTTTCATGTAAAGTGATTCTTTTGATTTGGAAAAGTTGGAATATTTATATTATATCAAAAATTAGATATTTTGATGATATATATATATATATTTATATAAAATAATTTTAATTTATTATTTTCTAGAAATCTCATTTTCTTAAGATATTTGTATTTTTAAATCTTTCGAGACCGTATTGCGGATGTCTGCATCTCGCACTACTAATCCCGAGGATGTGCGATAATCCGCACCATTCCTAACGGGTTCTCCAAATGGGTTATAGCGGCGCTTTGCAAAGATTTGTTTAAAATACATAATCTTATAGAAAAAGGTTTTTATAGTTTATGGTATTTATTTGTAAGAATCGTATTTCCGTATTCTAGTTTCCCAAGAGATATCGTGCTATATTACATATGAGTATTGTGAGGAGGTAGGTCATTACTTCATGAACTATCTAAAGGTATAGTAAGGAAATATGATGTTTAATGTCAAAACTAAACTATATGGTATTTTTCTGAAAAAGTGCGATAAAAATTACAATATGAATTCTTTTGCTATGAAACTAGTTCAATATGTTTCGTTAATGTTTAATGGTCATAATATGCAAGTTTGGTATTGTAGTATTTAAGAAAATTGGAACTTTTAAAGAAAACCGAATCGGAAGTCGGATTAACTCCGCTTCCGTCGGGTTTTAAAAATACGAGTTTTAATATTAGAAAAGAGAAGAGGGAGGAGGGAATTACTGGATTTTAGATTAGAGAAGAGGAATAGGGAGTGGTAGGAGGTGCCGGTGCGTCGTTTCGTTGCCGGGAGCTCCTAGGGTTGTCGTCGGAATTTCGTCGGAACTTCGTCCTTCGCTAACTCCACTTGTACACAAAAGCTCTGGAGAATTTTCTTGAGAGTTTGGACAGAGTTTGTGAGTGAGGGGGGTATGAATTGGAGTGGTATTTATAGGAAAAGATTAAGGTTAGGGTTTAATAAAAAAATTGCATTTAAGTTGCTTTAAAATGGAGATTAAAGGGATTTTATGGTCTCTGGAATAATGCATGGAAATTAAACATGACAAGGGTTATGGGGAGGCCAAAAGACATAGGTTTCATGAAGAGAAGAATCGGATTTGACCGAGTCAACCCGGCGCCGAAGGCCTGAGTCGGCCGAGTTGGGCCGGGGCTCTTCGCCACGGTGTCCCCCGTCGATTTGTCTACCCCCCGGACTCGTTTGTTTTTAGTGTGACCTTTAGGTTTACGGGTTATGCATGTGTAGACCCTTGGGCTTCTAAAAATTTAAAAGAAAACTAATTATAAATTAATGTGGCTAATAGGATTTGAACTCTGGTGCTTTGGTTCAGCAGTGCAAGGTCTTACTAGTGAGCTATAAGCTCTTTCTTGCTGTTCAAAAGGAAATCAAATACTTATAGTACTCACAGGAAATGTAAATACACCAAGTATACATTAATTTTAAATCAATTTTATGTACACTAAAATTGGAGTTGTTACAGTCTACCCTCCTTATAAAAATTTCGTCCTCGAAATTTACAATTTTATTTTAAGGACTAGTTTACAAATATGTGAGGATATCTTGCACGCATCTCATCTTCCCTTTCCCATGTCGATTCTCCTAGAGTATCTTTTCTCCACATTACTCGAACCAAGTGGAATTCCTTGTTCTGATGTGACTTCACTTTCCTGTCCAGGATCTCCACAAGTTATTGCTCACAAGATAAGTCGGGCTGTACAGTGAGCTCGGAATGATCGAGAATATGACATGGGTCACTCACATACCTTATGAGTTGAGATATGTGGAACACATTGTGCACTCCTTTCAATGAAGGTGGAAGTGCCAAACGGTATGCCACTTCACCGACTCGTTTGAGTATGTCGAACGGTCCAATGTATCTTGGACTTAGCTTACTCCGTCTTCCAAATTGGATCACTCCACGGTTCAGAGATATGTTTAAGAATACGTGATCTCTTGGTTGGAATTCCAAATGACGTCGCTTTTCATCAGCCCAGTGCTACTGTCGATTTTGGGCTATGCGCATTCTTTCCCTGACAGTACAAACCATATCAACAGTTGCTACTATCATCTCAGGTCCAAGAAGTTCCCTATCTCCGATGTCGTCCCAACTTAATAGCGATCGACACTTCCTTCCATAAAGCGCTGCACAAGGTGTCATTCCAGTGCTTGCTTGGTAGCTGTTGTTGTATGAAAACTCCACAAGATGTAAGTGATCTTCCCACGATCCTCCGAAGTCTAACACACACGCTTTGAGCATATCCTCCAAGATCTGAATAGTTCGTTCAGACTGACTATCTGTTTGTGGATGATAAGCCGTGTTGAAGTTCAGACTTGTTCCTAAACTTGCTTGCAGACTCTGCCAAAATTGCGATCGGAACCTGGTGTCACGATCGGAGACAATGCAGACCGGTACTCCATGAAGTCTCACGATTTCCTGCATGAGTTTATGGGTATCAGAGATAGTACATATTTAAAGAGTTTAAATCTTAAGTAAATTCTTATCTCCATATACTTCTTTGCTAATATCTCAGTTGATTGGCCAACCCGAAATGGGATGAAGTGAGCCGACTTTGTGAGTCGATCTACAATGACCCATACTGCATCGTTACCCTTTGTGCTGTGAGGAAGTGCAGTCATAAAATCCATTGTGATGTGTTGCCACTTCCATTCCGGGATAGGTAACGGTTGAAGTAATCCAGCAGTCCTGTGATGTTCAGCCTTTACTTGCTGACACACCAAGCATTTAGCGATGCTTCTGGCTACTTCATGCTTCATTCCATGCCACCAGTAATTCTAATGTATATCTTTGTACTTCTTTGTACCTCCAGGGTGTACTGATTAGGGAGAGCTGTGAGCTTCTTTCATTAACTCTTCCCGAACAGAACCTTTTGGTACACATAATCTTCTGTCGTACTTCAAAGATCCGTCTTCATACAAGATGAAGTCTGTTCTGAGTCCATTCTCCACTTGTTCTCTGATGTTTTGCAACTTAGCATCACTTGCTTGAGCTGCTTTGATCTGATTGACAATAGTAGATTGAACTTGTAAATTCATCAAACTTGAAGCGTTACCTGGCATGACTACTTCAATCTCTAGCTGATGTAAGTCTTGTTGAAGTTTCCACTGAGCGGTAAGATACATTGCTAAAGGTTGGCGACTAAGAGCATCAGGTACCACATTCATCTTCCCTGGGTGATATTACAAGTTGATGTCAAAGTCCTCCATGAGTTCTAACCATCGTCTCTGCCGCATATTAAGCTCCTTCTGAGTAAACACATATTTCAGACTCTTGTGATCTGTGTATATGTTCACTCGCTCACGAAGAAGATAATGACGCCAAATCTTAAGAGCAAAGATAACAACTGCCAACTCTAAATCATGCGTCGGATAATTGTGCTCATGAATCTTCAGCTGTCTTGAAGTATAAGCCACAACCTTACCGTGCTGATCTAGAACACATCCTAATCCCTTACCGGATGCATCGCAATGCACTTCGAAACCTCCAGATTGGTCCGGTATAACGAGAATAGGCGCTGATGTCAACCTTGACTTGAGTTCTACGAAAGCTTGTTCACATGCTTCTGACCACACGAATTCTTCTTCTTTACGTGTGAGCTTGGTCAGGGGTGTTGCTATCTTAGAAAAGCCTTCAACGAACATTCTGTAATATCCAGCTATACCCAAGAAACTTCGAATGTCCTTCACTTACTTTGGTGTCGGCCATTCGCTTACTGCTGAAAATTTCACTAGATCCACAGAGATTCCTTCGCCTGATACAATATGTCCGAGGAAACCAACTTGATTTAGCCAAAACTCGCACTTGCTGTACTTGGCATATAGTTGATGTTGTCGTAGAGTTTCCAGGACAATTCGTAGGTGCTCGGCATGCTCTTTCCGACTCTTAGAATACACCAGGATGTCATCGATGAAGATGACAACGAACCTGTCTAAATACTCCCGGAAAACTTGATTCATTAGGTTCATGAATATTGCTGGTGCGTTGGTCACTCCAAATGGCATAACAAGAAATGCGTAATGTCCATAACGAGTTCTGAAAACCGTTTTAAGAATATCAGCTTTCTTGACCTTCACCTGATGATAACCTGAACGGATATCTAGCTTAGAGAAAACACAAGAACCACTTAGATGATCGAATAAATCGTCGATGCGCGGTAGCGGATACTTGTTCTTTATCGTTACTTCGTTCAAGGCTCTATAATCAATGCACATTCTGTATGAACCTTCCTTCTTCTTCATGAGTAGGGCTGGAGATCCCTAACTTTAAGTGCTGGGATGAATCCATCCTTTCGCCAATAATTCGTCCAACTGAGTTCGTACCTCTTTCAAACCTTCCGGACTTAATCGATAAGGTGTTTTGATCACCGGTTGTGCTCCTGGTACTAAATCAATGCTGAATTCAAGAGCTCGATTGGGAGGCAAACCTGATATATCGTTAGGAAACACATCGTCGAACTCTCGAACCACTTCTGGCTTTGATTCTTCCTCCGCTTGAATTGCGTCAATCAATGCCTTCTTCGGCTTTGCCTTGTAAGTACTTGGCTCTAGGGTACGGTCTCCACTTTTGAAATAAAAGATCGGATGGTCTGGAATCTCAAATACTACCCTCCTTTGACGACAGTTAATGGTAGCATAAAATGTTCCGAGCCAATCCATACCTAGAATCACATCGAAGTTCGGTATGTCCAGCACCTTAAAGTCAGCATAAAATTCTCTGCTGCAGACGACTACTGGACACAAGCTGTATCCCATTGTTGCCTTTAGAACGACATTTCCTGAACTGACATTCCAGCTGGATACAAGCAATATGACTGGAATCGCATGATTTCAGACGAACCGTTGCAACATAAAGCAGTGAGATACTCCAGTATCGAAGAGTGCTAGTGCAGGGAGTGAGGCTACTAAGATTGTACCTAAGATATATGTGGGATATGTTTTAGGTATAGTAAAATATGTGGATATGTATTAAGACTGAAGGAAAAGATTGAGGAAAAGGGTTACCAGTGATAACTTGGCCAGTGGCCTCAGCTTCTTCCACGGTCATCGTGAAAGCCTGTCGCCGTGGTACATTCCTCCTGGCCGGAGGAGCATTCCTCGGAACGTTCCATTGAGCCTGATAGAACTGACGAGGAGGAGGTGCAGTCGGTGGTCCTCTAGGTGGTGGAGCAGGTAGTGTAAGTCTCGGAGCAGGTGCTTGGATGGCTGAGCGCTGCGGGTAAGTGATTGCTGGCCTGGGTGCAGCATATGAGTTTTGTCTGTTAGTGTATATTCCCTAGAGGCCATTACTGTATCATACTAGTTTGTATATTACTTGAAGGAAGCTTGGGATATTCACAGTTGTATAGACAATGTTGCTCGAAATGGTAGTATGCTACTTGGTTCGTTTCTACTTTAATGTGTACATGTGTTTCTTCTAGCATATCGCCTATACACATTAGTGGAGCCCTTAGGATCTTTGCTTGATTACCAGCGTTGTGATGGCAGTCACACTAGTGGGGGTTGGGTAATCTACAAGCACATCCTTATATAGGTCCCTAGTCGTAGGACTATTGAGACAAGGCATCGATACTCCGGAGTAGACTAGCGTATGCGCTTTTCATCCCAGCAGGGGAGACGGTCTGTCCCACAGCCGTCAGTACGTCATACTTGAGATAGTATGCGGGTACTCGTTAGGTTACGAGTACACTGGACAGGACTCGTCGGGAACTGTTGGTTGGTACTATACCTATCGTCAGTTATCAGTTCCCAGGTGACATGAGTACAGCTTAGTCCCCTGACTTGATACTGTCACTTCACCTCGAGTGTGTTCCCACTGTTCTTAGATTGCTACCCTACCACGGCTCAAATGAGTCATGCAAACAGGTAGCAGTTGGGTGCAGTCCCGAAGCACTTGGAGGCAGTGACGGTTAGACAGGACTCGTCTCTCCCGGTATCGGGAGTTGATATCGCGCTGTGTCAAGGAGAGCCATTAAACATAGTCGTCCCTGGCCAGGGCAAGCGAGATATGCTGGTAGCGTTTCCAGTGTTATCTCAGGGTGTTCTGGGCTACACTCCGACACGACTTGTACCGCTATTAGGGGACTGACGTTTACCGCCCCTTAGGCCCGCCATGCGATATTCTCAGACGAACAGACCGGACTGTACGGAGACTGTCATATTCAGGCTCAGTAGGAGTTCGGATGGGTTCACCTCATCAGTCTTCTTATCGGCATCTACCTGGGGACCGTTACGTACAGGTAGTACCGCTTGCGGCCTGTGGTTAAACCCACTGCCAGCGTAGTGTCGAGTCTTTAGAGTCCCACACAGAGAGCTATTCGCCTTTGGGCAAAACAGAGTAGAGGTCGCATGGTTTTTCGACAGGGTTCGTTCACATCCGCGCACTTGTGCACGTTTGGTGTCCGGACAGTTATTACTAGCGGGCTTTGGTTTAAGCCAGATCCTAGTATGCGTTTTGGGATTGGTTTTATCTCTTTGTATTCGTGTTCCTCGGAACACGGATGCGGGTGTGTATGCACAGTTGACAGAGGCAGAGGCAGAGGATTCTCATTAGGGTTGTTGACTGTTGACTTTTTCTAAACCCTAATGAGAGTAAGAAATATGATTAATAATAATATTAATTAAGTATTATTGTGTCATGGTTGAGTTGAAAGTTTGACTTTTGTTGACTTGTTGACTTTGTTGACCGGTTGACTATTTTGGACTTGTTGACCATCATCATTTCATGGCTATGACTTTTGCTTGCTTGCTGTTCTTTACAAAATGCATTAAATGCATGAAATGATAATGGCCAATGATATGAACCATCACATATACTTAATTATTATTATTATCATGATTATTTTCTTTTTTGAGAGTATGGTTGTAAAAAGTCATTCTCATTCTATCATTCTCACTCTCTCTCATCCAAGCTCTCCCTCTTCCTCTTGCTCATGGCTCTCATGTCTCATGAGTTGAGAAACATGAGCCATTGAGATTAAACCCTAAAAACACTTCTCTACTCATTCTAAAGTTCAAGGTCTAGCAAGCCAAGGACTTTAGTTTCCTCTCGGTTGAGGTAGGAGCCCAAGGTAGAAGCTTTCGGGTGGATCCATCTTCGGCAAGAGGAGACGATGAGGTGAGGCCGATCCAACCACTCCAAGGAGCAAGAAGAGAAGGAGTTCAAGACCTAGGTATAACCCCTAACATAGTAGTTAAAATTGTAGTTAGGTTGCTAGATGTTTGTTTAGCAAAGATCCTATTCTAGAGTCCATGTTACCTTCACCGAAAAAATCGTTTTTTACCGTTTCCGCATCCCCGAAAGAACCGGGAAGGGTAACGTGGACTTACATTGTCTACGAGGACAAGACCCAATATCGTAAGTAGCTGAGCCACATATTAAGAAAAGGCGATTTGCACACCGGCAGTCTTTTATCAGATACCCATATTTCTTGCAGTAGTTACAAAAGGCTGGGTTGGGCCTGTTGTTCGGTACTCCCAGTCTCCTTGGCATAAATGGTGGTCTTGATGTGGCTCCTCCTGCCATCTGGGTGGCAGGGTGCTTAACTCCGGCAAAATGAGGTATGCCCCTCATCTTTACTACCGCCTCATAACGGCGAGCAGCTTTCAGAGCCGATTCATGAGTCGGAAAATCTCCTGTGGCTAGTGCAGCCTGGATCTCCGAATCTAAACCTTGTTGAAATCGACGGGCTCTGATCTCATCCGTCAGTATCAGGTGTGCCGCAAATCTGTTAAAGTATTGTGTTAGCTGTGTAGTATGTGATATATTGAAAAATCGAATTATTGAGACATATCTTACCGACTGAGCATGGTGAACTCAGCGTCATATTCATCTACTGACTTGGTCCATATCGAACTTTGTTGCAGATGGATGAACTGCTGTTCCATGTCGAACTTGGCTGTCTCAGGGAAGTGCTTTGCGTCGAACATGCCGCGAAAAGTCATCCATTCAATGGGTTGATCAAGACGGCTTTCTTCCGCCTTCCACCAAACCCGTGCGTTGTCCGTGAGCTGCAGTTTCGCAACACGGACCCAAGCTATCTCTAGCACTCGAGTCGCTGCCAGATCGTCTTCGATGCTTTGAGCCCATTCCTCCGCTTCTAGAGGGCTCTCTTTTCCTGCAAACTGTTTGGGGTGCAAAGCACTGAATTGCTTTACCCCAGATGCTTCTGCCTCGGGACGGTTCATTAGAAGAGCAGTCTGCTGCTGCTGTCTTTCTAGGAGGCTGCGGATTGCCTCAAGCAGAACTGTCTGCTCGTTGATCGGAGTAGGGACGGCAGGTGTGAGTGGTAGTGGTGGAGGTGCATTGTTGACATTGGTGATGGTGTTGTTCGGGGAATCCATAACCTTGAATGAAAAAATTAGGTTAGGACAGATTCAAAGTATATGAAATGATAAGATTCAAGGAATTGTAAAGAATGTTTTAGTTGCTGGTTCTTGTGTTATGTTCCTTAGGTTGTCCACGCAGAACTGAACTGCATGGTAGGGTTCCATACAGCTCTGACCTGTATGGGCCACCAACAAAACCTGTCACGCCCTGCAACCTGGTGTACGGCGAAGGGGACACGACAAGGCCGCTATGTATTTACTTAGAAGTAAATACGCTAAGCGTAACTAAGCAATATAAAAGGAATATACACAAGAAACAAATGTAATGAGTAACAACTTTATTTATTAACATTCTTTTACAGTACATGAAAAAATAAATACATCTGAATGAAAGCAAATCCTAAACAGTGGCATAACAGAAATGGACAGTACAGAATGAAATGTGTACAATGAATCTAAAGCTTCGGGTCATAGGCTAGCTGATCCAAGTCCTCGCTGGTGGGCTCGATCTCCTGAAGGTCCGAAACACCTGACAACATTCCAAAGAAGAAAGAGAAGGAATGTCGTCAGTGAACAATCGCTTCGTAAGTCTCAAAGATGAGGGAGAAATAGAATAGACAGAGAGAGTGTAACTTTTAAAGTTGTATTATATTGTTAACGCTGTTGTTTGTAGCTTGGTACAGAATATGCCAGTGTATACGAGAGGAGTCTCAGTAGACCAGAGACTAGGGTGAATGGAAAGTAAAAAAGAACCATTTATGCCATGGTACAACAACAATGGAATACAGGTTAGGCAGTCTCGTGCCACTTCTAACACCTTCCGTACTAATCTACCCTTAAACCCTGTGATATCTTGATTGTATTGTTTGTATTATATTGTCTTGTAATTTGAATTGTATAGATGGATGACTTGCCAAAACCATGATATCCGTAAATAGATGTAACTGGAGAACCATGTAGATGGAGGTATATCCATGGTTCGGTTCAATCAATACAGATTGAATAGATTGAACAGAATGATTATATGGATTCATGGATTTATATTGAATTGTAGTTTGTACTTGAATCATATTCAAGTCAGATTATTTATAATGAGACTCATTCTGAGTCAGACAATTAGAAAATAAATTGAAATCCTGAATTATCTTTTGGTGTTATCGGTAACCGCTGCACATGGACGGCAGGATTTGTGTCTTTTTCAAAGACGATTACCGTGTTGATAACACCGTTTGTTAAGTTGTCTACCTTAAATAGGCAAGCACCCATATCTCCGGCTCCCTGAGGCTCAAGAGACTGGTCCCGCTTAAACCTATATTTACTAGAGTCCTTATTGTAATTTATAAAACTTGAGGGAGTTTTATCTAAAAATAATTTTGTATAATTTTCAAAATACACCTCAAGTATTTAATTATCATCTTTACAGTTTTCATAGATGTAGATTTTATATATGTGACATTTCTAGTGAATAAAACCAAATTTCATAATAAATGGTATTTAATTGTAAAGTATTGAACTTGTATGGAATTGCATGGTATTTTCATGTAAAGTGATTCTTTTGATTTAGAAAAGTTGGAATATTTATATTATATCAAAAATTAGATATTTTCATGATACATATATATATATATATTTATATAAAATAATTTTAATTTATTATTTTTCTTGAAATCTCATTTTCTTAAGATATTTGTATTTTTAAAGCTTTCGAGACTGTATGCTCCTTGCGGAGGTCTGCATCTCGCACTACTAAGCCCGAGATTGTGCGATAATACGTACCATCCCGAACGGGTTCCCCAAATGGTTTGTAGCGGCGTTTTGCAAAGATTTGATTAGAATACATAATCTTGTAGAAAAATGTTTTTATAGTTTATGGTATTTATTTGTAAGAATCGTATTTCCGTATTCTAGTTTTCCAAGAGATATCGTGCTATATTACATATGAGTGTTGTGAGGAGGTAGATCATTACCTCGTGAACTATTTAAAGGTATCGCAAGGAAATATGATGTTTAATATCAAAACTAAACTATATGGTATTTTTCTGAAAAAGTGCGATAAAAATTACAATATGAATTCTTTTGCTATGAAACTTGTTCAATATGTTTTGTTAATGTTTAATGGTCATGATATGCAAGTTTCGTATTGTAGTATTTAAGAAAATTGCAACTTTTAAAGAAAACTGAATCGGAAGTCGGATTAACTCCGCTTCCGTCGGGTTTTAGAAATACGAGTTTTAATGTTAGAAAAGAGAAGAGAGATGAGGGAATTACTGGATATTAGATTAGAGTAGAGGAAGAAGGAGTGGTAGGAGGTGCCGGTGTATCATTTTGTTGCCGAGAGCTCCTAGGGTCGTCGTCAGAAGTTTGTCGGAGCTTCGCCCTTCGCTAACTCCACTTGTACGCAAAAGTTCTAGAGAATTTTCTTGAGAGTTTGGACAGAGTTTGTGAGTGAGAGGGGTGTGAATTGGAGTGGTATTTATAGGAAAAGATTAGGGTTAGGGTTTAATAAAAAAATTGCATTTAAATTGCAATAAAATGAAGATTAAAGGTATTTTATGGTCTCTGGAATAATGCAGAGAAATTAAACATGACAGGGGTTATGGGGAGGAAAAAAGACACAGGTTTCATGAAGAGAAGAATCGGATCCGACCGAGTCAACTCGGCGCCGCCGTCCAAGTCGCCGGCCCGAGTCGGCCAAGTCGGGCCGGGGCTCATCGCTACGTGTCCCCCGTCGATTTGTCTACCCCCTGAACTCGTTTGTTTTTAGCGTGACCTTTGGGTTTACGGGTTATGCACGAGTAGACCCTTGGGCTTCTAAAAATTTAAAAGAAAACTAATTAAAAAATAATGTGGCTAGTGGGATTTGAACTTTGGTGCTTTGGTTCAGCAGTGCAAGGTCTTTACCAGTGAGCTGCAAGCTCCTTTTTGCTGTTCAAAAGGAAATCAAATACTTATAGTACTCACAGGAAATGTAAATATCCCAAGTATACATTAATTTTAAATCAATTTTATGTACACTAAAATTGGAGTTGTTACATGCTCAATGCTTCTGTCTGTCCTGGGCGATGCACATCTTCTACCTGATCGTGCGAACTACATCTACAGTTGCCACAATCATCTCTGGTCCAAGGAGTTCACGATCTCCAATGTCATCCCAACTCAGGGGAGAACGACACTTACATCCAAAGAGTGCTGCAAATGGTGCCATCCCAAGGCTTGCCTGGTAGCTGTTGTTATAGGAAAACTCCACAAGGTGTAGGTGATCTTCCCACGAACCTCCAAAGTCTAGCATACAAGCTCTCAGCATATCTTCTAGGATCTGAATTGTTCATTCAGACTGTCCATCTGTTTAGGGATGATACGCCATGCTGAAATTCAAACTCATTCCCAGTCTGGCTTGAAGACTCTGCCAAAACTGAGATCGGAATCTAGTATCTCTGTCAGAGACGATGCAAATAGGTATCCTATGTAATCTCACGATCTCCTCCATATACTTTCTTACCAACGTCTCGGTTGATTGGCCAACTCTGAATGGAATAAAGTGAGCCGACTTGGTGAGTCGATCCACGATAACCCAAACTGTGTCGCTACCCTTTGTTCTGCGAGGGAGTGCAGTTACGAAGTCCATGGTAATGTGCTGCCATTTCCATTCTGGAATTGGTAACGGCTGAAGTAGACCTGCGATTCTGTGATGTTCAGCCTTCACTTGCTGACATACGAAACACTTTACTACGCTCCTTTCTATTTCTCGCTTCATTCCATACCACCAGAAATGTTTCCGTAGATCTTTGTATATCTACGTGCCGTCGGGGTGTAAAGAATACAGAAAGCTGTGAGCTTTTTTCATCAACTTTTCTCGAACAAGGCCGACCGGTTGCATAAACGGCTCCCAAACCACAAGGATCCAATCTCGTGGATGATGAAGTCTGTTCGAAGACCATTTTCTTCTTGTTCTTGGATCTTTTGTAGCTTGGCATCATTTGCTTGAGCTACATTGATCTGATTGACAAGAGTGGACTGGACTTGTAAGTTCATCAAGGATGATGTATTACCTGGCACAACTACTTCAATTTCCAATCCTTGCAGTTCTTGCTGTAGTCTCCCCTGAGTAGTGAGGTTCACTGCTAAAAGCTTGCGACTAAGTGCATCGGGAATCACGTTCACCTTTCCAGGATGATATTGTAGGTTGATGTCGAAATCTGCCATGAGCTCTAGCCATCTTCTCTGCCGCATGTTGAGTTCCTTCTGAGTAAATACATATTTCAGACTCTTATAGTCGGTGTATATATCCACTCGCTCTCCCAAAATATAATGATGCCAAATCTCGAGTGCAAAGATGACAGCTGCCAATTCCAGATCATGTGTTGGATAGTTGCGCTCATGGACTTTTAACTACCTTTATGCAAAAGCCGCAACTTTTCCATGCTGATATAGAACACATCCTAATCCTTTACCGGGCGCATCACAATGTACATAAAATCCGCCAGATCGATCCGGTATTACATGAATAGGTGCAGAGGTTAACCTCGACTTGAGTTCTACGAAAGATTTTTCATATGCTTCTGATCACACGAATGCTTCGTCTTTACGTGTCAACTTGGTCAGGGGTGCTGCTATCTTTGAAAATCCTTCGATGAAGCATCTGTAGTATCCTGCTAAGCCTAGAAAACTTCTTATATTTTTGACGGATTTTGGTGTAGGACACTCACTGACAGCGAACAACTTAGCTAGATCCACAGAGATTCCTTTGCCTGAAACGATATGTCCGAGAAATCTGACCTGGTCTAGCCAAAATTCACACTTGCTGTATTTGGCGTAGAGTCGGTGTTGTCATAGTGTCTCTAAGACAATGCGTAAGTGCTCGGCGTGTTCTTTCCGATTCTTTCAATACACCAGAATGTTGTCGATGAAGATAACAACAAACATGTCAAAGTACTCTTGGAAAACTTGGTTCATCACGTTCATAAAAATGGCTAGTGCATTGCTCACTCCAAATGGTATTACGAGATATTCATAATGGCTATAACGAGTCCTAAACGTTGTCTTCAGAATGTTGGACTCCTCGACCTTCACCTGATGATAGCCTGAGTGAAGATCTAACTTTTAGAAGATACAAGATCCACTTAGCTGATCGAAAAGGTTATCGATGCGAGGTAGTCGATACTTGTTCTTAATTATTACTTCATTCAATGCTCGATAATCCACGCACATCCGGTAGGTACCTTTCTTCTTCTTTACTAGTAACACCAGTGATCCCCAACTTGAGGTATTGGGTCTAATCCAACCTTTATTCAGGAGTTCGTTTAACTGGACACGAATTTCTTTCAATCCTTCTGGACTTAGTCGATATGGGGCTTTTATTACAGGTTGTGCATCAGGTTGTAAATCAATACTGAATTCAAGAGCTCAATCAGGAGGCAAACCTGATATGATTTCAGGGAAAACATTCTCGAACTCTCGAACTACTTCGGGCTTTTCTCTTTCAGCTTGTAGGGAGGACACTTATGCCGTCTTCGGCTTGGCATGATAGCTTCATGGCTTTAAGGTTCTGTCTCTACTTTTGAAATGGAAGACTGGGTAATCTGGTATCTCAAAAACTACCCTTTTTTGACGGCAGTCAATGGTAGCATAAAATACTCCCAACCAACTCATTCCCAACATCACATAGAAACTTTGTATGTCCAACACTTTGAAATTTGCGTAGAATTCCTGGCCGCAAACTATAACTGGGCACTGATCATACCCTAAAATTGCCTTCAAAACTCCATTCCCGGAACTGAAGTTCCAGCTTGAAACGAGTAGCTTAACGGGAATCATGTGCGTACTCACAAACCGTTGTGACATGAAGCAATGCGAAGCTCTAGTGTCAAAAAGTGCAAGTGCAGGGAGGGTGGCTACTAGTATCGTACCTAAATTGTGAGATTGCATTTAGGTATAGGAAAAGATAACGATGTACTAGTATCGAAAGGTTGAAAGGATGGGAAGAATTTACCGGTGATGACTTATCCTGTAGCTTCGGCCTCTTCGACCGTCATTATGAAAGCCTAACGTCTCTGCACATTCCTCCTCGTCGAAGGCACATTCCTCTTCCCTTGAAGTACGTTTCTTTGTGCCTGATGGAATTGATGTTGAGGTTGTGCTGGTGGTCTACATTGAGCTGGTGTAGGAAGAGCTAGGCGGGGTGTAAATGCCTGAATAGCTGGCCTCTGCGGAGCTGGCATTGTGGGTCAGGGTGCTGGTGATGTGTTACTTCGATGTGGGCATGTTCCTATAGCATGAGTAGATGCTCCACAAATCAAACATAGGCTATTTGCACCCCTGCAGTCCTTCGCCAAGTGTGCAGTTCTCTTGCAGTAGAAACAAAAATCTTTACTGGATCGGTTAAACGATACTCCTGGCCTCTTGGGTGCAAAAGTTGGCCTGGAAAAGGCACCTCATGTAATCTGGATAGCAGGACATTTGATTCCGTCTGATTGCGGTTTACCCATCTGGATAGCAGGACATTTGATTCCGTCTTCTTCACCAAAGCTTCATAATGGCATGCTGCCTTCAGAGCAAGTTCATGTGTCGGATAGTCGCCTATTTCTAAGGCCATTTGAATCTATGGGTCTAAGCCTTGTTGGAATCGTCTAGCCCGAATCTCATATATAGGGATCAGGTATGCTACGAACCTAATATGATGGTGATGTCAGGATAGTTACGTGCATTATGGAACAAAATTTGAGATGAATTCTTTATCTACTAAGTATGATGAATTCGGCATCATATTCATCCACTGATTTTACCCACATAGAGCCTTGTTATAGGTGGATGAACTGTTGTTCCATCTCAAAACGGGCAGTCTCGAGGAAAAACTTCGCATCGAATAGGTCGCGGAACATCTTCCACTCTATTGGTTGTGCAAGACGGCTTTTCTCAGCTTTCCACCAAACTCTTGTGTTGTCCGTGAGCTGAAACTTTACCACACGAACCCAAGCTATGTCTGGTACTTGTGCTGCTGCAAGGTCATCCTCGATTCTTTGGGCCCACTCTTCAGCCTCAAGAGGACTCTCTTTCCTTGAAATGTTCTTTGGACGCAACGCTCGGAATTGCTTTCCTCCATGTGTTTCGGCTTCACGGCGGTTTATAAGGTAGCTGTCTACTGCTACTGGTCCTCCAGAAGGCTTTTGATGGCTTCAAGAACCACCATATGTTCGTTGATTGGTGCTGCAACGGTCGGTGGATGAGGTAGGGTAGACGGTGGTGTGTTACTATTGACGTTGGTGCTAGCAGCCCATTGAGATGGGAATACGCACGCGCTTGTCAGGCGCTGTAACAACCCTAATTTTCTTATACACTTTTTCCTATACAATTTTTTTCAAATATTTTTTTTAAAAATCCATAAAGGAGTATTTATTGCCTGAGCACAAGACTTAAGTAATTGATTAGCAATTTAATTACAAGGAGCTTGTAGCTCATTGGTAATATCTTGCACTGCTGAACCAAGCCACTAGAGTTCAAATCCCATGCCCCACATTATTTTTAATATTTATTTTGTTTTAAATTTTATGGAAGCCCAACAGTCCACACAAGATAACTCCATATTTTCCTACTACACTTTAAAAACTAAATATACTAGATGCTACACTAGACGACCCTCCACCTCCCTATGCCCTGACTCGGCTCGACTCGGGCCGACGCCGACGGCCGGACTCGTCCGGACGGCCGAGTTCCCTTCTTCAATGTTGTGACTCTTCATCTTCCAAAACCCCCTATACACTTCAAATTCCTAGATCGGTTTCAGAGACCTTTGAAATCCCCATTTACGCCATTTTAATGATTTTTTAATACATTTTTACATTAAAACCTTTCATATACCCTATTTACTCCAATTTTTAATGATTTTATACATTTTTACATTTTTTTTTATTATTTAAAAACCCTTCACCTACCCTACCCCTAGCCTACCCTATAAATACACCCCCTCCCATCTACCCTCTCATCCCAAAATCCTAAGCTCACTCTCTCAAAATTTTCCAAGAGTTGTGTAATTTGAAAACAAGTGCGCGGCGAAGCTCCGACGAAATTCCGGCGGAAATTCCGGCGACGTTTTTAGGAACAACCGGCGACGAAGCAACGCCTCGGTAACCTCTCTAGTCCCCTTTCACTCCTTTGCCTAATCGAACCCGTAAGTCCTATTCTATCCCTCTTTCTATTTCTCTAAAATACGAAATTACGAAACCCGACGGAATCGGAACAAATCCGATTTCCGATTCGGTTTTCTATAAAACTTCACTTCTCACCAATACATTCATGTTTAAACATGTTTATGTTGACTATTAAACTTTTAAAAATCAATTTGAACAAGTTTCATCACATGAAATGATAACCTTTTCAATTTAACGTATTTTTTCACTTTAATATCATCATGTTTCAATTTCACATTTAACCCTTTAACATTACTATACCTTAAAATAGATCACGAAGTAATGACCTACCTCCTCAAACACACATATGCAACCATATTACGCTATCTTGAAAACTCTTAATACGATAAAACAAGATTTTACATTAAAATACCATTTCCTTAATAAAACCTTTTATAAAAGTTTAGGTTTGATACATTTGTTTAAACAATATCTTTAATAGGAAAAATATGATAAGTTGTGGACATCGATCGTTTATCTAAATCTGACTTTGTGGTGTCTAGGCAAGTGTGTCTAAGACAAGTGGTTACTTAATTAGGGCTACTACTTGTAGTGGAGAGCCTCCCACTTACCTGGCACTTACCTGGCCGCAATTGGCGGTGAAGAGGCGATTTGAGGCTTCTAACGACTTGTCGTTTAGACCTTTTAGAAATAAGCTAGTTGGCTTAGGAAACCCTAGAATCTAAAATACGGAAAATTACACTTTGCAAATAAATACCTTTTACTTTATAAAACCGTTAGCTAAAGGATTAGTATTTTACAATTTTTGCAAAGCGCCGCTACAACCCATCTTTGGGGAACCCGTTCGGGATCGTGCGGTTTATCGCGTACCCTCGGCCTAGTAGTGCGAGATTCAGACCTCCGCAAGGAGCATTCGGTCTCGAAAGGTTTAAAATACGATATCTTAAGAAAATGAGATTTTTGGTATATAAAATATATATTAAAACTATTTTTATATAAATATATGTATATTTATCATTTAAATATCTATTTTATTATAATATAAATATTCCACCCTTTTCTAAAAATTACAAGAATAAATTTTACACTAAAACACCATGAACTTCAAATAAATCAATATTACAGATAAATACCCTTATTTATAAAACTAGGATATTTTCACTAGAAATGTCACAACATAAAAATCCACCCTCATTACAACTCTAAAGACGAACAATAAATACTTGAGGTGTATTTTGAAAAGTATATAAAAGTATTTTTATATAAAACCCCCTCAAGTTTATAAATTACCCTAAGGACCCTAGCAATTATAAGACTTCGATTCACATTTCTGATTGTCTGACTCGGGTTTGAGTCTGATTAATCTGACTTGAATATGATTCAAGTCAATTTATAATCTACAAGTTTCCAATTCAAAATGAACACATGAATCCATGAATACAATTATCAATTTATACAATTTGACCGAACCGAACCATGGATATATATATTCCTTTTACATGATTCTCAATATTCCATTTACATGACTCTACGGTTATAACCATTTCCTGATATCATGGTTTCGGTCAGTCAGTCAATCACTCATGCAATCAATACAATTTTACAAGATAACAATACAAACAAGACATCGCGGGGTTTAAGGCGTAGACTGGTACGGAATATGTTAAAGGTGGCACGAGGTGGTCACTTAAGACGTAATTACATCCATACCGTTGTTCCATGGTATTATCGACGGAGCCTTGTACTACAGGTTACCAAGGTCTCCGGTGTAAGTGGGACTCCCCTCGTATACGCTGGCATTTTCTGTACCAGGCTACAAACAACAGCGTTAATACAACATTACAATATTATAATACAATATTAAAAGCTACTCTCTCTCTCTCTCTTGCTCTCGGTCTATTTCTCCCTTATTTTTGGGGCTTACCGAGCGACCTGTTCGCTGACGACATTCTATTTATTTCTTCTTTGAATGTCGTCAGGTGGTTTGGACCCGGCGGAGATCGAGCCATCTCAAGAAGAGTTGGAACAGTTTGCCGAAGACCCTGCACTTTAGTTTCATTGTACACTTTTCCTTTCAGTACTTTTCATTTCCTGTTATGCCACTGTTTAGGCATCATTTTATTTCAGTTGTATTCCCTTTTCATGTATTGTACAAAAGAATGTTAATAAATAAAAGTTGCTGTTCCTTTTATATCTTATCTCTTGTGTATTTATTTTATATTGCTTAGATACGCTTAGCGTATGTACTTCTGAGTATATACGTAGCGGGCCTCGTCGTGTCCCCTTCGCCGTATATTGGGAAGCGGGGCGTGACATGCGCATTACAGATTCCTCCTGCCTAGGGTAGGCAGGGGTTTATTGATCGTAGGGATCCGAATCTCCGGCAGCCACGGACTAAGCTGCCGTTAATTACCCCTCGCCTTTGAAGCGAGGGAACCTCCGATTAACGGGTTAAACTGGTCACACGAACTCAATGTGCAGTCTTGTGTTTTGAAAGGGTTTTAGATATATCGGGGGCCCCGCAGAGTTTTTTACGGGGGTCCCGCAACCCGGATAGCGGGCTGGGGGTTAAAGGAGCTAGCAGCCCCCTTGCAGGGTGCGGGGCAGTGTCCCGTTAGAAATTTTTTTCTAACGGGGGAGGTATTTCAGGTGTGGAGTGTGTGTAAAATAGGGGGAAAATGGCGTCCAAAGGAAGCGTGAGCGCCAGCGCTAGGCGCTCATGTGGGCGCTCGAGCGCCAGCGCTATGGGCGCTCGAGCGCCAGCGCTTTGGGCGCTGGCGCCTCACGTGCCCGTCACGTGGGAGCTCGAGCGCTAGCGCAATGGGCGCTCGAGCGCCAGCGCTTTGGGAGCGAGCGCCTCACATGCCAAGCACGGGGGCGCTCGGGCGCTAGCGCATTGGGCGCTAGCGCTTCACATGCCCGGCACGAGGGCGCTCGAGCGCTAGCGCTTTGGGCGCTAGTGCTTCGGGCGCTAGCGCCTCATGTGCCCGGCACGTGGACGGTCGGGCGCTAGCGCTTTAGGCGCTCAGGCGCTAGCGCCTCATGCGCCCGGCACGTGGGTGCTCAGGCGCTCGTGCTCTGGGCGCTCGGGTGCTAGCGCTCTGGGCGCTCGGGCGCCAGCGAAAGGTGGGGATTTTACCCCAGAAACAGGGGTTAAACTCTAAAACGAGGAGGAGCTAAACTCCAAAAGATTTAGATTTGGAGTCAAACTCCTAAGGATGTGGATTAGGAGTTAAACTCCATTGAGGATTTGGGCCTTGGAATTGAACTCCCTAAAAAATCTTCAGAGGTTCTTCTCTCTTAAGTCTTGGATCTTCTCCTGACTGGGGTTTTGTCCAAAGTTGGATTTTTGGAGATGGGTCTCCTTCTTCCTCCTCTTGATCAGCTAGATCTTAGAGAAAAGGGGGTGAGACTTAAAAGTCTCCCCCCTTTTGAGATCTAATGGGAGATCTGAGCTCCCCTTTGTGGATTTTGTGGTGAATAACTATTTAGTTTTTGAAAAGGAAGAGTAAAACTCTTGATTTAATTCAAAAGAAAGGAGAATGTTTGAAACCTTGAGGAAAGAGAAGAAGGAGGCACAAACTCTAGAGTTTTTTAGAAAATGAAAAGTCCTAGATATTTTCATTATGTTGCCTCTTATAGGCTTACACATTTACACATAGCCCCTTGGGTTTTACAAAATGGCATTTTGCCCATCCCATGGCTCATGTGCCATTTCTTTTTGCGCATAAGCCATGGTCTTTACAAAAATTTGGATTTATGCCCATTTTGCTTACATTCATGCACAAAAAACTACATCAAAATTATTTTTTACATGATTTTTATTTTGGCATGGGGAGGCCGGCCGCGGGGCTCGACTTAGGCATGGGCCCACTTGATCTGGGCTTGGGCCCACCTGGCTTGGGGTTGACCCTGACTTTGACCCGGTCAGCTGGGGTGCAAATTTTGACCCCAACAAAGTGCCCCCATCAATAAATGCACACCGCACATTTGAGTTGTATGCATGAAATTGATGGATCTTGAAGCTGGATATTGAGGTGGAACATCATTCCGGGGGCGGAGCATCCCTCGGGGAGCATGATTCCCAGGAATCGGAGCATCATTCCGATTTGCGGAGAATAATTCCAGAGTCGGAGTATCATTCCGAAGAGTCAGAGCATAATTCCGAGGGTTGGAGCATAATTCCGGGATCGGAGCATCATTCCGATTTGCGGAGCATAATTCCAGAGTTGGAGTATCATTCCAAAGAGTCGGAGCATAATTCTGAGGGTTGGAGCATAATTCCGGGATCGGAGTATCATTCTTGAAGAGCGGAGCATGATTCCAGGGATCGGAGCATAATTCCGAAGAGCGGAGCATGATTCCAGGGATAGAAGCATAATTCCGAAAAGCGGAGCATGATTCCAGGGATCAGAGCATCATTCCAAAGAGCGGAGCATGATTCCAGGGATCAGAGCATTATTCCGAAGAGCGGCAGACATTCTGATCGAAGCATAATCTTGATGCAGGGGTTAATTCCCAGGCGAAGCATAATTCCGACAGGGAAGGCAGATACACCGAGGCGAAGTATGATTTCGACACGGGGTACACTCTGAGATGAAGCATGATTCCGATGCAGAGCTTGTTGGCTGACTTAATTCTGAGACGAAGCATAATTTCGACAGGAAGGCAGATACGCCGAGGCGAAGCATGATATCGACACGGGGTACACTCTGAGACGAAGCATGATTCTGGCGCAGAGCTTGTTGGTCGACATGATTCCGAGGCGGAGCTTAATTCCGACGAGGAGGTCGCTGGTTGATTCTGAGCCGAAGCATAATTCCGACATGGAAGGCAGATACACTGAGGCGAAGCTTGATTTCGACGTGGGGTACACTCTGAGACAAAGCATGATTCCGGCGTAGAGCTTGTTGGTTGACATCGGCATCGCTACACTGGAATATGGTACCAGAAGAGAATCATCATTTGCCATGAGTGGATTTGGGGATTTTGGTTTTTGTTTGGCATCTGCATTGCTGCACTGGAATAATGCCTGGAGCAACTCATTATTTGCCCTGAGAGGATTTGGGAATTGATGGCTTAGGAGGCAGGTTTAGATCCCTATCACCTAAGGTTCAATTTTATGGGCCGTAAGGGTCCCATAAAAGCATTTTCTCTCTATGAGTCGAAAGGATCTCGTAGGTGTATTTTCTCCTTAGGAATCATGGGGACTCCTAAGTGTATTTCTCCTTTATGAGTCGTAAGGATCTCACGCGGGAATTTTCTCCTCATAAAGTCGAGAGGACTTTGCGAGTGCATTTCATCTTTTTTCACGAGTTTGCGCCCTTTCGGGTTTTCACAAACTCGCCGGCAGTCCTGCTGTTTTTACTCACGGAGCCCTTTCGGGTTTTCATCCGTGCCTATTTTGCTTGTGGACATACCTATTTTTTTCAGAATCTTCATCGCCGGTGGGATTTTGAATGTGGTCCCGCCGGTAGGACTTGGGAGAGATTGGGATCATTTTACGCCCGTGGATTGTATACGGTTTTGTAGGATGTATGATCCAGACCGTAGGGCCGGAAGAATTTCGGGACTTTGTTGGCGTCTGAAGCGTTGTACTAGAATATGGTACCAGGAGCGACTCATCATTCGCCGTTGGTAAAACTTGGGATTTGGGTTTTTGGTCGGCATCTGCATTGCTGCACTGGAATAATGTCAGGAGCAACTCATCATTTGCCTTTTCCTGTTGGGAAGCGATGGCTTAGGAGACAGGTTTAGATCCCTATCACCTAAGACTTTTCAATTTTATGGGCCGTAAGGGTCCCATAAAAGCATTTTCTCCCTACGAATCGTAAGGATCCCGTAGGTGCATTTTCTCCTTAGGAGTCATGGGGACTCCCAAGTGTGTTTTTCCTTTGTGAGTCGTAAGGATCTCACGAAGGTGTTTTCTTACGAGTCGAGAGGATCTCGTAAGTTTGTTCTTCTCATGTATCATGAGGACACATGAGTGGGTTTTCCTAAATGGAGCATAATTCTAAGGGCGGAGGCCAGCCGCGTAACTGATGACTGTGGTGGGGTATGGGGGTGATGAGAATTATTTAAGCTCGTGGATTGTATACGGTAGTCAACTTGGGGACCAACCGTAGGACCGGGAGAATTTTGGGAAATTGGATTTTGGTTGGCGTCTGCATCGCTGCACTGGAATATGGTACCAGGAGCGACTCATCATTCGCCGTTGGAGGTTTGGAATTTGGTTGGCATCTGCATCGCTGCACTGGAATATAGTACCAGGAGCGACTCATCATTCGCCATTTGGAGGGTTTTTTTACCGCGATTGCTCTATCATTTTAGCTTTTCTTATTACGAAGGTCGCGATTGCCCTATCAATTCGGCTTTTATTCGTAGTTGCCCTATCATTTCGGCTTTATTTTTCATCTTTATTTTACTCGCTGATTTTTACTGCGAGTTGCCCCATCATTTCGGCTTTTCTTTTTTATTTATTTATTTATACATTCCTTTTTTTTATTTAAACATTTTTTTTACATTCCCATTTAAACGATTTAGAGGTCGACTGTTCCCAGTTTAATGACGTGGTGGTCGGCCGTTTTCAGAGAAAGGCAGATGGCTAAGAGAATCAGTTTCACGAAGAACTTCGGTCTCCGTTTGTATGAAATTGGCGGTCACGGCTTGATTATTTGTTAACACGCCTTTGGACAGTTCTATCTCTCTTGCCTTGTATTGCTTTTTGACCCACTCTTTGAAGACGAAGCAGTCCTCAATGGCATGACCTATCACTCTGTGATAGGGGAAGTATTTGGGGTCGTCGGTCATATTCGCTTCCTGCGGTCTTATTGACTCTGACAGTTGTAGACCGTTCCTCAGGGCGTTTTTGAATATTTTACGGACTTTGTACCTACTGAAGGAATAGACCTTATCTGGCTTCTCTTTCAGTGGAGATTCTCCTCCCTCTCCGAACACCGGCTTCCGAGGCTGGTTGGCATTAGGCCCGCTCATCCCTTGCTTATTTCGGTTAGCTGAAGCGTTAAAAGATTCAGAATCGTTGGAATTTCCGTCTTTGCGATTATCATCCTTTCGGTTTCTCCAGGACTTATCGTTGTTTTAGGAATCCTTTGAGCGCTCCAACATCTGGGCTTTTCTGGTCAGCTCTTAGAATGTTTTGAGACCCGCGGTACATAGGAACGGGGCCATCCAATTGTTGAGATTTCCGACGAGGAGACTGACAGATTGGTCATGCTCTATCGGCGGTTCGCATTTGACGGAGAGATTGAGCCATCGGGTTATAAAATCCGTGCTACTTTCGTTGTTCTTTGGCTTGGTCCTTACGAGGTCGGCGATGGTGATCTTATCGTTGACGCTCATGAACCTCTGCCGAAACAGAGACTCCATTTGGACGAAAGTTGTGATGGAGCTATCCGGTATGCTCGCGTACCAGTCGAAAGCAATATCGGCCAAGCTATTAACGAACTGGTGGAGGAAAAGTACATCGTTGCCCCCAGTATTCCCGCATGAGGCTTTAAAGTGGGCGATGTGCTGATTCACATTTCCCGTCCCATCAAATCTTCCGAATTTGGGGATGACATAGCCGCTAAGAAATTCTACCAGATCATACTGAGCAGAATATGGTCTCCTACTACTGCTGATATCTTTTTGCGCTTCGGCTTCGGCTACCAATGTTTTGACTTTGTTGGCAACCAAATCTATGATTTGATCTTGAGTTAGTGGGCTACCGTCATCGGTAGCCAAGACATTTACTTAGATAGGATGCGACTGGCTTTCGTGCGGTCCGCCCACCTTTGGATTTGGGGGAATAGGTGTCGGCTGTCTCGGGACACCGTTTCCCGATTCATGAGCAGAGCCCTACGCTTGATTGGGCGGCTGAGAGGCAAGCTGGGCCGTGAGCTGTAAGATGACGTTTGTCAAGTCATCAATTTTTGAGTAGATCTTGGTCATCTCCTTGTCTTTGTTTCTAAGCTGCTTTCGGAACTCGTGGAAAAGTTGCTGCTCTGCGGTCTAAGGATGGAAAGTCGGCTCATCTTCGCTTTCTAAGCCCGACTCCTCGTGAACTGAGGGCTCTCTCTGCCTATCAGCCTCACTGGGAGGATTTTCATCACCCTCCGGAGGATGCTGGTCTTGAGAAGTGACAACTTTATTCACACCAGGTTGGATTTGAGATGTGGTGGCCCCATCCTTGCTTTTGCTGCGAAGATTGTCGCTGGGACGCGTGTCCACCATGTAGACCGTGTGGATAACACATTCAGCCATCCTTTCATCATTGGCAGCTGGTTTCACGGAACGGTCCGGGCTTTGGAAATTCACAAATTTTAACATGGCCGGAGCCCTAGTCCTTTTGTTGGCTCTGTATCTGAGCCGCTTCTGCCTCAGCTTCTCTGCCTTGAGCGCTTAGCAGGCTTCTGCTCTTTAGGAAGCCGCCATAGGCCGAGTGATGGGGAGGCTTGAGAAGACATCCGCTCGCGTGTCCGTCGAAGGCATCGCCTGGGCTTGACCGTGACGTCTGGCAAGCTCTTTTGTTCTGACGGTTTTGCCCCCAGCTGGGCTATAGAAAGCCGTTCAGACACCGATTTGCGTTTGGCTTGGGGCGCCTTCGAGACCACCACATTTGGCCTCTTGCCTTTCAAGGCCGGTTTGTCGGTCACCGGAGCATGAGGTGCAGGGATGGCATTAGCCGAGACAAACAGAATAGACCCAAATTGTAGCAGCGGTTCTTCCCACTGTCGTCCGAGACTTGCCGGGAGGACCGTCCTGGCGTCTATCTTCATCGTGTAGGAGACGAGAGCTAAGTTCATCTTTGGAGACATTGTTGAAAATTGATTGCTTGAAAACCTGCATGAAAAAGCATTATTTTAGTATAAATATAGATATATATTGATTGAGTTCGCATGGATATTTAACCCGAAATATGGGAGGAGAGATAAAGTCCCACCGGGCGTGCCAGAATCTTTAGGGTGTTTTTCGTCACCCCATTGAGATGGGAATATGCGCGCGCTTGTCAGGAGGATTACAAATCCCCCTACCTAGGGTAGGTGGGGGTTTAATGATCATGGAGATCCGAATCTCCGGCAGCCGCGGACTAAGCTGCTGTTAATTACCCCTCGCCTTTGGAGCGAGAGAACCTCCGATTAACGGGTTAAACTGGCCATGCGAACTCAATGTGCAGTGTTGTGTTTTGAAGGGGTTTTGGATATATCGGGGGCCCCACAGAGTTTTTTACAGAGGTCCCGCTACCCGGATAGCGGGCTGGGATTCAAGGGGCTAGCAGCCCCCTTATGGATACGGGGCAGCACCCCGTTAGAAATTTTTTCTAACGGGGGAGGTATTTCTAGTGTGGAGTGTGTGTAAAATGGGGGGAAAATGGCGTCCAAAGGACGCATGAGCGCATTAGGCGCTTGGGCGCTGGCGCCTCACGTGCCCGGCACGTGGGCGCTCGAGCACCAGCTCTATGGGCGCTCTGGCGCTAGCGCTTCGGGCGCTAGCGCCTCACGTGCCCGGCGCGTGGGCGCTCGGGCGCTAGCGCTTCGGGCGCTAGCGCCTCACGTGCCCGGCGCGTGGGCGCTCGGGCACTAGCGCTTCGGGCGCTAGCGCCTCACGTGCCCGGCGCGTGGGCGCTCGGGAGCTAGCGCTTCGGGCGCTAGCGCCTCACTTTCCCGGCACGTGGGCGCTTGGGCGCTAGTGCTCTGGGCGCTCGGGTGCTAGCGCTCTGGGCGCTAGCGAAAGGAGGGGATTTTATCCCAGAAACAGGAGTTAAACTCCAAAACGAGGAGGAGTTAAACTCCAAAAGATTTAGATTTGGAGTCAAACTCCTAAGAATCTGGATTAGGAGTTAAACTCCTTTGAGGATTTGGGCCTTGGAGTTGAACTCCCTAAAAAATCTTCAAAGGTTCTTCTCTCTTGAGTCTTGGATCTTCTCCTGACTGGGATTTTGTCCAAAGTTGGATTTTTGGAGATGGGTCTCCTTCTTCCTCCTCTTGATTGGCTGGATCTTGGAGAAAAGGCGGTGAGACTTAAAAGTCTCCCCCTTTTTGAGATCTAATGGGAGATCTGAGCTCCTCTTTGGGGGTTTTGTGGTGAAAAACTATTTAGTTTTTGAAAAGGAAGATTAAAACTCTTGATTTAATTTAAAGGAAAAGGGAAGGTTTGGAACCTTGACGAAGGAGAAGAAGGAGGCACAAACCCTAGAGTTTTTTAGGAAATGAAAAGTCCTAGATATTTTCATCATGTTGCTTCTTATAGGCTTATACATTTACACATAACCCTTTGGGCTTTACAAAATGGCATTTTGCTCATCCCATGGCTCATGTACCATTTCTTTTTGCACATAAGACATGGGCTTTACAAAAATTTGGCTTTATGCCTATTTTGCTTACATTCATGCATAAAATATTACATCAAAATTATTTGTTACATGATTTTTATTTTGGTATGGGGAGACCGGCCGCGAGGCTCGACTTGGGTATGGGCCCACTTGATCTGGGCTTGGGCCCACCTGGCTTGGGGTTGATCCTGACTTTGACACGGTCAACTGGGGTGCAAATTTTGACCCCTATACCATCACCTTGACAGAAAAGACATGTTAGGATAGATTCAAGAAATTTGAAATGTAAAGAATATATAGTACCTAATTCTTATAATTCTTGTGATATATTGCTTAAGACTTCATGCAGAACTGACCCGCATAGACCACCAATAAAACCTATCATGCCTCGCTTCCTAGGAGATGAAAACGGTAACGTGGTAAGCCCGCAACGTATTTACTAAGAAAAGTCACTTTTCTTAATAAATACATTAAGAGTATGTAAGCAATATAATAATGTGCAAGAATAATAAGAGTAATAAAATTAAACAACGACTTTATTTACATTCAAATTTCAAATACAACCGTTGGAAATAAAAAGATACAATAATTTAAACAAATTCTTAAACATTAGCATACAGAAAGTAAATGCAGAAAAGAGCTAGTTGTCAGGCTGGGTCGCGAACTGGTCCAAGTCCTCCTGGCTCGGCTCTATCTCCTTGGAGTCCGGTCCCCCTGACGAACATTTCAAGGAAAAGAAACAGAGGGGAATGTCGTTAGTGAACTAGCGCTTGGTATGTCCCCAAAAGAAATAAATAAAGATGAATGAAAGGTGTATAAAGTGAATAGAAATCAAGTAAAAATGAACAGGTAAAGTTGTATATGATAGTGTTTAAGCATGTCCATTTACAGGTATAAAATAAATATTCTAACGTGGTTGTTTGTAGTTTAATAAAGAAGATATTCATGTATACGAGAGGAGTCCAACTTATCCCGTGGACTAAGGTAACATGTAGTATAAGGCCCCGTCATAACCCATGGGACAACGGCACGTGAATTCATGTAGGTGTCTTTTAAAGTGACCTCTCGTACTACGATATACGTTCCATACCAATCTATCTCTTATCTCTGCATATGGTAGTATATAGTTCAAGTTTACAGGTTTTGGCCGAATTCATGAATATAAAGATGTACCGGTTCAAGTTCAAGTTGTAATCATGTTGTCATGTCCCGCTTCCCAATAGACGGAAACAGTGACATGGCAAACCCGTGACGTATTTATTTTGAGAAGATCATTTTCCGGAATAAATACGCTAAGCGTAAAATAAGCAATATAAAATAACAAGAAACAAACATGAGATTTAATCTTCAACAACTTTATTTACATTCAACTTGAAATATTTACAATACATGAGTTCAACTGAAAGGAAATACAATACAAGAAGAGAAATGCTTAAACAGTTAGCATAAATAAACTGAAAAGATAGCTAGTCTAGTCCTGAGTCGTCATCTGATTGTGCTCTTCCTCGGTGGTGCCCACCTTCTCAGTCTCTACAGTATCTGACGAACATTCCAAGAAACAAAGATGGGTGGAATGCCCATCAGCGTACTTTCGCTCGGTAAGTCCCCAAGAAATATGTGTGAAGTACAAATTATAATGATAAAAATGTATATCAGGAATTAATGGACTAGGAGATATGTTGTTTAACATGGCCATTCTATTTAACATGCAGTTCTATATATATCATGGCAACATAATATGAGCATAGTATAACATGGCCGTGTAGTGTAGGTATAGTGAACATGAAGTGAATGTATGTGTCCTAAATGGTCTTTACATGGGTAAACTAATTTAACGTAAATTCAAGAGTGAATGTCAACCAATCTCAAGAGTGTTCTCGAACCCAACAGGCTGTAATCCAGGGGTAAGGAACCACGGGCCCGAATCAAGTGTTAGTAACAGGACTTCAACCCAGTGTTGAAGTATTCCAAACTCAACAGGCTATAATTCAAGAGTACGGAAATACGGGCCCTCATGATAGCTTGCTTGTGTTAGTAGATATGGATTCATGATCTAGGGGGACTCCTGAGATTTCATTGGATTCTCACATGAACTCCCCAACACCCCGTGTATTCTAAGTTACAGTTAAAATTTCCAGCCTTGCTCGAATCCATGAATACATCAAGTTGCAAGATTGAGTTCATGTCAATATCATGTATTCATGTTAAGTATTCATGTATTCATGTTAAGTTATATTCATGGTTAAAGTCAAGTTAGTTTCAATAACAACCATTGTGTTATGATATTCATGTTAAGTTCATGTCTAATTATGACCAGGGTTTGGTCAAGTCAAGTCAACTATACATGTTTGAGTTTGTGTAACAACCGAGTTCATTTATACCAATTCCAGTTCCCGTATTTCCTTATCTGTGGAATTTTTTTTGATTTAACGGGTTTTGGGTGCGAATGGTATTCCACATTTTACATTGCATTCGACCCGACCCGATTGCTTAAACCTGTTCATTTATATTTATAGACTACCCTGGCTTGTTAAATAGACACGTGCATCTTATGTATACTGCATACTGGCATTTTTACCTGGCATTGCATCTTTTACCATATAACATTTTAAGTCATATAAAATAATTCAAAATTTCATAACATGGCCTACATGATGCCCCTAACCCCGTGGTAGCATCCGCGCATTTTGTTCTCGTCCCGTTCAGTGAAACGGACGTGTTTGGAGGGCTACGCGAACGTATGTGCATCCGTTCTTGGGGGTATGCATTTTCGTTACCTGAGCATTTGTTTTGAATTTTGGAAGTCGCATATATTTTTCATATTTAAAATCTGAATTTTTAGACCCGACCCGGGCGTGTTTTGGAGTAAGTTTGTATTTGCCAAAATCTCAAAACGGACTAATATTATATTCTAAAAGATTATAACTGTCACTATAACATATAAATATCCTATTTATATTTTTAATAACTAAAAATATATTTTAAAAACTAATTAGTATCCTAACTCTCTCTCTCTCTATAGCATAATATATTACAGGTATTAATTAATTAATTAATTAATTAATTAATTTTTTAGAAAAACCCCATACCCATACACGTCTCTCTCTCTCCTCTCACATTTCTTTTTGTCTCCAATTGTTTTGTTTTCCCGCCTTCGCTCGAACCCAGAACCCAATCCCGTGCTCGCTCGCGCCATCGCCGCCACCGTCTCCACCGTCACCTCCATCTCCTCGACCTCACTTTCTCTCCTTCCCTGCAAACCCACGACACCTATAACCTAACGAACCCACCAAGAACCCATCTCCCCCTTCATCTGCACCCTCCACCGCCGGCGACCCTACTTTGTCATCGCCTCCGACCTCGGCATCGACGTGGGGCCCACTAACCACGGCCCCGAGGAGCCGCACGCCGCGGAGGATCTCGTTCTCGGGCCCCAACTGGGGCCGACGGCGGCGATGGAGCAGTCCAATAGCGGGATCATCGACGTGGGGCCCATCCGTTCTTGTGGACAAGTTGTTGACTGTCGTGTTTGTGGTGACCCAAACTCCATTCTTCGTTTTGCATTTATTGAGGTTACTGATGAGGAAGGTGCAATGGAAGCTTTAAATCTGTCAGGAACGATGCTTGAATTCTATCCTGTGGAAGTTCTTCCTTCAATAATTGCAATTGCTTCCGTTGACTCAAAGTACTTACCAAGGTTCGCCGGAGCCGTGACGACGCCGACGATCCAGACGACCTAGCGAACGTGCTTTGGCTGCATAATCACCTTCGTGCGTTATTTTGGACTCGTTCCGTGTACCGTGCGCGCGTCGCGACATTTCGCCGACGTAGGACGTTCCGTACACTTCTGTTCTCGTTCCGTCTAGGCAAGTAAAACTTGCTACATGCTATTCATATTATTTTACACTTGTTTAATTACATGTTAAACCTGTAGATTTAATCTAATGTCACATGTTCCTTTTTAACATTTGATGTTCCATTATATCATTTTAGATTCAGAACTTGAAACATACCATGTTGCATTTTATTTTACCATACGTGGTACCCACGTCCATGTTTAAATCACATAATAATTATTTGCATAGCCCATAGTACTCTTTTAATAGTTTATACCCTATCGAACACCCGTTTGCATACATCTAGCCTAATATATATATATTCAAAGTGCATCCCTAGATCATTTAATACATATTAATATGATTTTAACATTCCATATTTGATAAACCGTATTTAATTAATGTTGGAACTATCCCCTTAACCCAAATCGATAACCGGGCATCCATATGCTTTAATCTGTATCTATTTGCATACTACATTACAATGTTCCATTTTATTGTTCCATTAGTACCCCATGCTTGTTTTGTATACCCATACTTATGTTAGTTTTATTATGAACACCCACGTGATATGTTGTGCACCCCTGACATGACTTGATACACCTATTACTTGACACGACATGATACCGTGCACTTCTTGACATGACATGATACCTATATACCACCTGACTTGACCTGATGTACCATGGCTTTACCTGTTATCTGATCTTGTTACTAATACCAACAAACCTGACCTGTTGTCCCTACGGACATTTCCTGTTGTCTATCCCGATAAACCTGTACCTGCCTGATCCTGTGTTGGCATTAGCTCCAGATTATTCAATACCTGACGTGAACATACATAACTTAGGGGTATGGGGCTTACTTATACTAATCAGTTTTAGAAGCTAGGCCAGCCTTGGGATGCTGCTGCTGACATCATTCATCTATACATATTTCCTATTTTAGAGGCTAGGCCAGCCTTGGGGTGATGCTGCTGACAACACTCATCGTTACATGCTATCTTTTAGTGCCTAGCGGCATGTCTCGGCTTCAGCCCGAGAACCTTCACCGTGGTCCCGGGCACGCACGGGATACTATTGAGTTACATCGATGATTCATCAAATTGATTTCAAAGACTTGAGAGTAGATAACCCAGTAGACCAGTTTAGAGTACTCACTGCACATCACCTGTGCCTTACCCTCACTGTCCTCATTTATATTACTGTTATACCTGTTTTACTGTTCATACACATACATGTATGTCTTGCTACCCCTGTTTATAGTATTGCTTGATATTATGACGCACTGACGTCTGGGTTTTTCACGGCCCAGATCCTCTACCTTTGTTATAGACTGATCAGGAGTACTGCCGCTGTTAGACCGAGCGGTGAGGACCCTGTTGGTATCCAGATTTACTATTCCAGGTGTTTTATTTATTGGAACTTTTGCTTCCGCATATTATATTATTTCTTGACTCATTTACTCTGGCTTATAGAAATGTACTAGATAGTTTAGTTTACTTTCCTGTTCTTGATATTTCTACAGCCGTAATGTGACTGTGGAAGGATTTTTCCTATCCACAGGTAGCATGGTTGGCTATGTCACGTGCCTATCTTAGCGTACTCTGGGAAGCGGAGCGTGACATGGTTCTTTTGGTGTCAGAGCCATAGGATTTAGGTTAATAGGGTTTGATTCTTTTGTAGTTGGGTACTGGACCCAATACACGAATCAGAAAATCCGTAATTAGGAGCATGTCCTGCCACCTTGTTATCGTGATTCTCGAATCATATCTTTCTCTTGATCGTTGTCTTGACGATATGCAAACGACTTTGCATCTTGGCTTGAAACCTTTTGGTTTCCTATTGTTTCTCTCTGTTCTTTGATTCTGATACTACGATTTGGGTGACTTGAGTGGAGTTATGTAATTGTACCCATGAACTGCAGCATGGTTACAATGCGGTACTCTATTTAAGTAACTTGGAGTCCTGGTCTTGTTTCATTTCCTAGTTTCATGGTTGTTATATTACCTTACTTCTCTTGCTTTCCAGTTCATGTTTATCGCAAGCTTGAATTCGGTTTACCGTGCTTAACTTCTTCAGCATTTGGCTTCAGATGAAATCGTTTCAGGAATCCTACTTGATCATGTCTTTCCCGCATTAGAATTATTCAATTCTGGTGCATTCCTTGTCTATTGTTGTCTTGGGAATGGATTTTCTCGGCACTTTCCACGCTCACATTGATTGTAGGGCAAAGAAAGTGATTTTCCAGATTCCCGGACATCCAGAGTTTATCTTTGCTAGAGGAAGCAGTTCTGTCGGGCCAGTCGAGTTTAGGGCTAGGCCAACAAATAATGTTCTTTCATCAATGGAAGTTGATAAGGAGGAAGCATCGGCTATATTTCGAGAGTTCATGGACATATTCGAAGACATCTTAGGTTTACCGCAAAACGAGATGTGAAGTTCGTGATTGATCTTGTTCCTGGTGCTGCGCCAATCTCAAAGGCGTATTATCCGATGGCACCAGTGGAGTTGTAAGAAGCCAAGAAGCAGAACACTGAATTACTTGAGAAAGGTTGAATTCGCAGCAGTAATTCACTTTAGGGATCTCCAGTTCTTCTAATAAAGAAGAAAGATGGCAAAAGGAGGATGTACATCGATTATCGAGAATTAAACCGGGTGACTGTTAAGAACAAATACCCGATCCCTCGCATTGGTGAATTATTTGAGCAGCTTAGTGGCGCGAAGGTATTCTCGAAGCTGGAATTGCGATCCGGATATCATCAGGTCCGAGTTAAATCAGAAGATATCTGCAAGACTGCGTTCCGAACTCGGTATGGACATTACGGGTATTTAGTGATGCCCTTCGGAGTAACGAATGCACCAGCGATATTTATGGACTTGATGAACCGAATCTTTTCACCATTCTTGGACCAGTTTATAGTGGTGTTCATTGATGATATTCTGGTGTACTCGAGGAGTATTGAAGAGCATGCAGAACACTTGAAGATCGCACTGCAGACATTGAGGCAAGAAAGATTGTATGCAAAGATGAGCAAGTGCGAGTTTTGGCTTGAAGAAGTGAAGTTTTTGGAGCATGTCGTATCCGGAGATGGAATCACCGTTGATCTCGAGAAGATTGCAACAGTTCGAGATTGGTCAATTCCGAAGAACGTAGCAGAGATCAGAAGCTTTCTTGGATTTGCCGAGTATTATAGAAGGTTCGTGGAGGATTTCGCTCGTATAGCGGAGCCTTGACCAAGTTTACGCGGAAAGAAGTACCGTTCGTTTGGATGGATAGTTGTGCATCAGCTTCCGAGGCGTCAAAACAGAGATTGAAAACCGCTCCTATTTTGACCGTGCCAGACATTTTCGGAAGATTGGTGTTTCACAGCAACGCATCTGGGAAAGGATTAGGATGTGTTTTGATGCAGCATGGGGAGGTTATAGCGTATGCATCGAGACAGTTGAAGACCCATGAGAAGAATTACCCAACTCATGACTTGGAGCTAGCAGCTGTGATTTTCGCTTTGAAGATTTGGAGACACTACTTATTGGGCGAAAGAGTCGAGGTATTCACCGATCACAGAAGCTTGAAGTATGTGTTCACGCGGAAGGAGCTTAATATGCGGCAGCGTAGATGGTTGGAGTTGATGGCTGACTATGACCTTGATCTTAAATACCGTCCGGGGAAAGTTAATGTTGTGCCGGATGCGCTTAGTCGGTTACCAGCAATTCAGATATTGACTACACAGAAGGGACTTATTGAATACTTTCGAAGATTCGATTTGGAGGTTGTGCTACCGCATGCTTCGGGACAGTTGATGCAGTTGCAGGTACAGTGGTCGTTGATCGAGAATATTAAAGCAGCGCAATTGCAGGACCCTACATTGCAAAAGTTTCGAGAACAGGTTGAAGCTGGACTTCGAACAGACTTACTAATCCATGAAGATGGTTCGTTGCGATATGGTAGCCGTTGTGTGTTCCAAAAGGAGATATTCGCGAAGAACTTATGAAGGAGGCGCATAGTTCAGCATATTCCGTACATCCAGGAGGAACGAAGATGTACCGAGTTCTACGATAGCATTTCTGGTGGGAAGGCATGAAACGGAAGATTGCACGCTTTGTAGAGAAGTGCTTGGTGTGTCAGCAAGTTAAGGCTGAACATCAAAGGGTTGCTGGTTTATTACAACTACTTCCGATTCCTCAATGGAAGTGGGAACATATAACCATAGATTTCGTGACGGCTTTACCGCGGAGTCCAAAGGGCAACAATGCAGTTTGGGTGATTATTGATCGATTGACCAAGGCAGCTCATTTCATACCATTTCGAGTTGGTCAATCAACGGATGTTTTGGCAGAACGGTACATGCAGGAGATTGTAAGATTGCATGGAGTGCCGGTGAGTATCGTGTCCGACCGTGACACCCGTTTCTTATCACACTTTTGGAGGAGCTTACAGGAAAGTTTGGGGACTCGTTTGAAGTTTAGCACAGCTTATCATCCTCAGACAGATGGGCAGTCGGAGAGAACGATCCAAACTCTTGAAGACATGTTGAGAGCTTGCATGTTAGACTTCAAGAGTTCATGGGAGGATCATCTACACTTGGTAGAGTTTTTGTACAACAACAGTTTTCAGGCGACTATTCAGATGGCTCCATTTGAAGCATTGTATGGTCACAAGTGTCATTCACCTGTTTGTTGGGATGATATTGGATAACGAAGATTGTTGGGACCGGATTTGATCATGCAGACAATTGAGGAGGTTAACACTATCCGAAATCCTATGATAGCAGCAAGACCGACAAAAGAGTTGGGCAGATACATCGAGAAGACCTTTAGAGTTTGCTGTTGGTGATTTGGTGTTCTTGAAGATATCACCGACTAGAGGGGTAATTCATTTTGGAAGTCGAGGCAAGCTTAGTCCTCGATTCGTTGGGCCTTTCGAGATTTTAGAGTGTGTTGGAGAAGTGGCGTATCGATTGGTTTTACCGCAATCCTTGGCGAATGTTCATAACGTGTTTCACGTATGTCAACTCCGTAAGTATGTTCGAGATGAAACACATGTGTTGGATCATTCGGAGCTGACTGTACGGGAAGATTTGACTTTTGAGGAGCGACCGATGTCGATTGTGGATCGAAGAGAAAAGGTTCTTAAGAACAAGATTACCCCTCTTATACTTGTTTCTTTGGGGGAATCGCTCACATGGAGAGTCAACTTGGGAACGAGAAGATGAAACCCGACAGAAGTTACCACATCTATTCTTGTAGTGTGTTGATTGTTTATCCTTTCTTGTTCTTGGAATTTCGAGGACGAAATTCTTTTTCTAGTTGGGTATAATGTAACAACCGAGTTCATTTATACCAATTCCACTTCCCGTATTTACTTATCTGTGGTATTTTTTTTATTTAACGGGTTTTGGGTGCGAATGGTATTCCACATTTTACATTGCATTCGACCCGACCCGCTTGCTTGAACCTGTTGATTCATATTTATAGACTACCCTGGCTTGTTAAATAGATACGTGCATCTCATGTATACTGCATACTGGCATTTTTACCTGGCATTGCATCTTTTACCATATAACATTTTAAGCCATATAAAATAATTTAAAATTTCATAACATGGCCTGCATGATGCCCCTAACCCCGTGGTAGCATCCGCGCATTTTGTTCTCGTCCCTTTCAGTGAAACGGACGTGTTTGGAGGGCTACGCGCACGTACGTACATCCGTTCTTGGAGGTATGCATTTTCGTTACCTGAGTATTTGTTTTGAATTTTGGAAGTCGCATATATTTTTCATATTTAAAATCTGAATTTTTAGACCCGACCCGGGCGTGTTTTGGAGTAAGTTTGTATTTGCCAAAATCTCAAAACGGACTAATATTATATTCTAAAAGATTATAACTGTTACTATAACATATAAATATCCTATTTATATTTTTAATAACTAAAAATATATTTTAAAAACTAATCAGTATCCTAACTCTCTCTCTCTAGCATAATATATTATAGGTATTAATTAATTATTTATTTAATTTTTTTTTAGAAAACCCCCATACCCAAGCATGTCTCTCTCTCTCTCCTCACATTTTTTCTTCTCTCCAATTGTTTTGTTTTCCCGCCTTCGCTCGAACCCAGAACCCAATCCCGTGCTCGCTCGCGCCGTCGCCGCCACCGTCTCCACCGTCACCTCTATCTCCTCGACCTCACTTTCTCTCCTTCCCCGCAAACCCACGATACCTATAACCTGACGAACCCACCAAGAACCCATCTCCCCCTTCATCTGCACCCTCCACCGCCGGCGACCCCACTTTGTCATCGCCTCCGACCTCGGCATCGACGTGGGGCTCACCAACCACGGCTCCGAGGAGCCGCACGCCGCGGAGGATCTCGCTCTCGGGCCCCAACTGGGGCCGACGGTGGCGACGGAGCAGTCCAATGGTGGGATCAACGAGGAGAAGAGCGACGCGGCTGCGGCGGAGGAGGCGGTCAAGCGAGGGGTGAAGTAGCTGCAGGAGCTGCTATCTAATCTGAACCCCATGGCCGAGGAATTCGTGCCGCCGTCTCTTGCTGCTATCGGCGTTAGCGGCGAATTCTGTTTGAATGGATTTCACGGTGGTGGGATCGGTAGGAATGGCGGTAAGCGGAGGAGGAATGGATTTGGTCAGTGGAAACGACGAATAAGCAGCAGGAAAAGTGTGGCGCAACGTGAGGAAGTGATTAGGAGGACAATTTATGTGCCTTCCATTGATCAACAGGTCACTGAAGAAGTGCTAGCAGTGCTTTTCATCGGTTGTGGACAAGTTGTTGACTGTCGTGTTTGTGGTGACCCAAACTCCATTCTTCGTTTTGCATTTATTGAGGTTACTGATGAGGAAGGTGCAATGGCAGCTTTAAATCTGTCAGGAACGATGCTTGGCTTCTATCCTGTGGAAGTTCGTCCTTCAATAACTGCAATTGCTCCCGTTGACTCAAAGTACTTATCAAGGTTCGCTGGAGCCGTGACGACGCCGACGATCCAGACGACCTAGCGAACGTGCCTTGGCTGCGTGATCACCTTCGTGCGTTATTTTGGACCCGTTCCGTGTACCGTGCGCGCGTCGCGACATTTCGCCGACGTAAGACGTTCCGTACACTTCTGTTCTCGTTCCGTCTAGGCAAGTAAAACTTGCTACATGCTATTGATATTATTTTACACTTGTTTAATTACATGTTAAACCTGTAGATTTAATCTAATGTCACATGTTCCTTTTTAACATTTGATGTTCCATTATATCATTTTAGATTCAGAACTTGAAACATACCATGTTGCATTTTAGTTTACCATACGTGGTACCCACGTCCATGTTTAAATCACATAATAATTATTTGCATAGCCCATAGTACTCTATTAATAGTTTATACCCTATCGGACACCCGTTTGCATACATCTAGCCTAATATATATATATATATATATATATATATATATATATATATATATTCAAAGTGCATCCCTAGATCATTTAATACATATTAATGTGATTTTAACATTCCATATTTGATAAACCGTATTTAATTAATGTTGGAACTATCCCCTTAACCCAAATCGATAACCGTGCATCCGTATGCTTTAATCTGTATCTATTTGCATACTACATTACAATGTTCCATTTTATTGTTCCATTAGTACCCCATGCTTGTTTTGTATACCCATACTTATGTTAGTTTGATTATGAACACCCACGTGACATGTTGTGCACCCCTGACATGACTTGATACACCTATTACTTGACACGACATGATACCGTGCACTTCTTGACATGACATGATACCTATATACCACCTGACTTGACCTGATGTACCATGGCTTTACCTGTTACCTGATCTTGTTACTAATGCCAACAAATCTGACCTGTTGTCCCTACGGACATTTCCTGTTGTCTCTCTAGACAAACATGTACCTGCCTGATCCTGTGTTGGTATTAGCTCCAGATTATTCAATACCTGACGCGAACATACATAACTTGGGGGTATGGGGAAATCAATGATGAAACCTGACTTGTAACTCGACAGTTCGCTTACTTATACTGATCAGTTTTAGAGGTTAGGCCAGCCTTGGGATGATACTGCTGACATCATTCATCTATACATATTTCCTATTTTAGAGGCTAGGCCAGCCTTGGGGTGATGCTGCTGACATCACTCATCGTTACATGCTACCTTTTAGTGCCTAGCGGCATGTCTCGGCTTCAGCCCGAGAATTTTCACCGTGGTTCCGGGCACGCACGGGATACTATTGAGTTACATCGATGATTCATCAAATTAATTTCAAAGACTTGAGAGTAGATAACCCAGTAGACTAGTTTAGAATACTCACTGCACATCACCTATGCCTTACCCTCACTGTCCTCATTTATATTACTGTTATACCTGTTTTATTGTTCATACACCTACCTGTATGTCTTACTACCCCTGTTTATAGTATTGCTTGATATTATGACGCACTGACGTCTGGGTTTTGCATGGCCCAGATCCTCTACCTTTGTTGCAGACTGATCAGAAGTACTGCCACTGTTAGACCGAACGGTGAGGACCCTGTTGGTATCCAGATTTACTATTCCAGGTGTTTTATTTATTGGATCTTTTGCTTCCGCATATTATATTATTTCTTGACTCATTTACTTTGGCTTATGGACATGTACTAGATAGTTTAGTTTACTTTCCTGTTCTTGATATCTCTACAGCCGTAATGTAACTGTGGAAGGATTTTTCCTATCCACAGGTAGCATGGTTAGCAATGTCACGTGCCTATCTTAGCGTACTTTGGGAAGCGCGGCATGACAGTTTGTTATTGATTTTGAGTGTTTAAGTTCATGATTAGGTATTCGTGTTTGATTCTGGATTCAGGTTTGAGGTTGGGCTCAGACTGAGTTTGATACTTGTACTGATTTAACTCTGAAATTCTTAAGTTTGGGAGTCATCGGTAACTGCTGCACATGGATGACAGGATTTGTGTATTTTTCCAAGATAATTGCCATTGATAACTCCGGTTAAGTTTTCTAACCTGAATAGGCAAGCACTCACTTTCTTCGGCTCTCTGAGGCTCGAGAGAATTGATCCTGCTTAAACCTATATATACTAAAGTCCTTAAAATATTGTTTTTATATAACTCGAGGGGGTTTTATGAAAAAATATTTTTAATATAGTTACAAAATAAAACCTCGAGGGTGATTAGTATTACTTAGGGTTTTCATGAGCATGGATTTTAAATATTGTGATATTTTAGTGATAATTACTTAGCTTGGAAAGTTCATTGTATTTTATTGAAAAACTTGTCCTTTTTGGTATCTTGATGGTATTTTATTGTCATTTATTAATCTTTCAGTTTTGGAAAAACATAGGTTTATTATCTTTAAAAATATGAATTTATAATTTTATATAATTTTCTAAAAATTAATTTTATTTTATTTAGAAAATTTCTTTAAAACGTATTTAAATTCTTTCAAGGTCGAATGCTCCGTGAGAAGGTCTGCATCTCGCTTTACTAGCCCAAGGATGTGCAATGATCTATACCATCCAATAGCGGATCCCCAAAAGAGGGTTGTAGATGCATAATCGTAAAAGAAATGAAATACCGCTTTAAAAGAAATCCGGTTTTAGATTTATGTGGTATTTTATTGTAAAGTTTTCTTCATAACAAATATTCATACAAAAGAGGAATCGTGCTATGGAACCAAGTGTGCGTGTGGGGTAGGTCGTTACCCTGTGAAGTTTTCCTAAAAGTATTGTTTTAACGAATACTAAAAGTGGTGTTTTTAATGTTTAGGGTATTTTAATGAAAACTTCTACTATGATTGTTTTACATGAGAATTTTGATGAATTTTGATTCTAAATATTAGGGTTTAAGGTTACAAGCGATGTAGTAAAATTAGATTGATTAAATTGTAAAGGAAAAGGGAGTTATATGTTTTTAGAAAAGAAGATGTCGGTAAAAAATCCACTTTTACCGATATAAAATTTGAAGAGTAATTTCAATAGAAAGAAAATGATTTGGGAGGGACTTACCGTTTGAATATATCAAGAAGGGGTTAAGGAAGATGAGGGATGCTTCAGGGCATCGCGGGATCTCCGGAATTGGCTTCGATCTTCGCCGGAACCAACTTGCTCGCAAACTCCACTTTACCCCACTTGCACTTAGAAACTTTTTATAGGGTTTTGGCTATAATTTTCAGAATGGTGCTGAGCCAAAGTGTGGGGTGGTATTTATAGTGGAGTTTTAGGGTTTGGGAATTAAAATTATGGATTAAAAAGTATTAAAATGGTGTTAAATTGTGAAATGAAAGGTCTCTGTTTGATTGCAGGGAAATTAAATAGTGCAGAGGAATTACGGGTAGCTAAAGAGGGGTGTGTACAAAGCACGGAGTATAATAGCCACCATCCAATCGTCCCTGCCGGCCCCAAGCCTATTTCCACCGATCGATTTAGGGTGATGGGCCTCGAGATTTGTGCTAAGTGGATTATTCTGTGTTTACACCCTTTTGCACATTTGATTTTTCTGAACTTTTCATTTCCCTGTGTATTGCACGTGCAATCTTTTGGGCTTCCAAAAAGTTAAAAAGAAAAATCAGAAAAATAATTGTGTCTGATGGGAATCAGACACAGGGGCCATGTCACAGCCATGCAAGGGCTTTACCAGTGAGCTGCAAGTTGTTTCCTGTTTTTATTTAGCAAAAGTGACTTATAACTCTTACACAGGCTGTCAAACTCATTTCTTGTATATTAACAGAAAATTTCTGTACAGAGATTTCAGAGTCATTACACATGTATTCAGGTATTCATGTCAAGTTCATGGCAAGTTATATTCATGGTTCGGTCAAGTCAAGTCAATTATTCAAGTTCAACTTTGGATATTCAAGTTCAAGTTCAGATATTTAAGTTCAAGATTAAGTGTTCAAGTTTGGGTTTGAGTTGGCATCCCGTTTGATTTTTCTGAAACTTTTTTATTCTCCATGTATTGCACGTGCAACTCTTGGGCTTCCGAAAAGTTAAAAAGAAAATATTATAAAAATAATTGGGACTGATGGGATTCGAACACGCAGGCAATGGTACAGCAGTAGAGAGTATTAACCAGTGAGCTACAAATTGTTTCTTACTTTCATTGAACAATATTAATTTATAACGTCTAAACAGGCTGAAATAGCCTTTCTATAGATTGTACAAGTTATATTTGTAAAGGGATTTCAGAGTCATTACACACACTATGGATGCACATGGCATCAGCGTAAGTGCATAGCATGGGGTGCGCATGTATTTGTACGATTCTTGATAGGACTTGACTTCATCAGTGCGTGCGCACATGTTTTGCATGTGTGCACATCGCAGCCTCATCAATGCGTACGTACATGTTTGGCACGTGCGCATCGCATCTCTTTCATGAGAAAGCGTCTCTAGCTTGGACACACGTGTGAGCGTATCGCATCGCCTTCATGAGAAAGCGTCTTTGGCTTGAACGCATATATTATTCATGTGAGCGCAGTGCATGGTGCGCACTCATTTTATGATTCTGTTGTTGGGTAAATCTTGGGGAGCGCTTGAGCTTTGATGGTGCGCGCTTGTATGCGATATGCACAATTTGTGAAAGTTATCTTTTAAGAAAGCTTTCACTTTAACGAAGCCTTTGCTTCGATTCTTGGAGATAAAAGATTGTTGGTTGTCGGGATCCAACCACCTCTCTGACGACGCTGAGAGATTACAGCGCCATATATCAAAGGTGTGGAGGAATGTACCCTAAACCATGCTCCGTTTGGAAGAGGATTTAGATTCATCTAGAGATCTTTTATCTTGTTTTAAGAGCTTTAGCACTTATGAAGCAGAGGCTTCCTGCTTCAGGAAGAAGAAGAAGAGATATCTTTCTCTTCTCTTTTGAGGTCGTCGCCTCTCTTTAAGGGAATTAATCCTACCCTTTCTCATTTCCTCCTGCTCTTATTTAAAGAAAATGAAAGATTAAGGTAAATCTCTTATTTGAGAGATTTAAGTGATTTAAATCAATCAGGGTGCATCGGCACCGTTGGATATTTGATTCTAGGATTTTTCTGTTTAGAAAGATCCTAACAAGGATTGAGAAATATTTTCTACCCAAATAGAGTCATGGCTGTGAGGGCGCACTTGCGCCACATGCATCGCGCGTGCCTTGCACACGTATGCTACACGTGCGCACTTGAAGAGCACTATTAACGCTTGCGCATTTGTGCACTTGCAAAGGGTGTGCCCTAATTGAGGAAAGCTTAACCTTTTAAGTGAAGCATATGCTTCTGTTTGGTGAAGCCTAGGCTTCAAAGGGAAGATGAATGAAGGATTGTTGGTCATTGGGACCCACCACCTTTCCGAAGACAGTGAGAGATTACAGCGTCATATGTCGAGGTTGTGGAGGAATATACCCTTAAACCAGTCCCATTCATCAGGAAAGAGAACATGTTGGAGCAGTACACTCTGAGATGCTGGAAATGCTTGCGTGCACTAGGTACATGTATTGCGCATGGCACCGACGCACATGCGCTACATTAGGGGAACGTATGTCTGGGAATGGCTTTCAAGGAAGCACTAGCTTCTGTGAGGATGAATCCACTTTTTTTTTTAGAGATCTCTTCTCTTATTTATAGGAGAGTGCTAGAGAAGGGATCTTTCTTTTTCCCGGTGTGAGACTAAAGATACATCCCCCATATGGTATAGCACTACTCAAACTATACGTGCATCACACGTTTACTCATAACTTTTGATTCCAGAAGAGTTATGAGGCCCGTAACATATCAAATAGAATCACTTTTCGAGACGCTTTTGATTCCATCAGAATTTGTCTGATTCTCATTCGGAAGTTTGGCAAAATACAGCCCAGAAAAAATTGTTTTGCTTTTTCTTAAACGTATTGCCGCCATTTGACGCTTTAGGCCTTTTTACGCCTAAATTTTAGGCAGGAACAGGGAGTCCCCACTTTCCCATTATCTAACTTAATTCTTCCCAAAACTCCTCTCCCAATTCTCTCCTGCTCGGACCATATACCACCGACATCATCTACTGCCATCCATCCTGCCTCCGTCTAATCACAGCTGTTATCAAAAAAGACCTGATAAAAGTATCTACGATCTCCAGGATATCCTTCCTAATACCAAGAAAAATCTCTCCACGAGCACCTTCCGTCTTCTTAACAACCCACGTGACGTCTGTCCCTCCCACCAGGCTATTCAACACTCTAGTTGAAGGGTTACCAAGCTTGGTTTCCGACAGACCTATAATTAGGAACGCCTCTTTCCTAAAGACACCTCTTATCATACGCCGCTTAGAAGACATATCTATCCCACGCACATTACAAAAGAGGTAACTCATAACAAAAATAATAACAAAGAGTCCCTACCCAAACACTCAAACCTTAAGACGGAGCTAACTCTGACGATTACCCTCTTCCCTGTCCATATGGAGCTCACCATCCTCCTTTTGAGGAGGAACGTCGACGACACCTCTACCCTCCTCTAAACTCCTAGCAACCACCAGATTTCTATCTATGTACTCTCTTGGCTGACCTATGTCTACACCAATGACTTCAAAGAATTCTACTAGTTTTGCATCTGGTATATTGCCAGAAATTGTAAATGAATTTAAATGTATACCTGATGTCGTTGCTTTATTTTTCTTGCCGTCAGTTGTTTTTGAAGTGCCCAATGCCTTTGTCCTGACCTTAAAGCCCTTTTTCTCCTCAAGCCTTATACTCTTACTCCCCACCATGATGTTATGCTCTTGAGCTGAATTCACCTCTGCTACTCCCATAGCCACAACAGCCTTTACTTTGTCAGGTCGAGGCACCTTCGATGTATCTCCCAGCTGCCCAATAACCATATTCGTTCCATGCTCCTCTAAAGCATCCCCTCTCCCTACCACTTTAGAAATCGCCACTTCTACCCCATGCCTGATAAAAGTATCCAAGCCTGAAAAGAATATATCTTCCAACTGCCGGGTCACTATATCTTTGATTCTATCATCCGTGCCCTTTACTTCAATATCATCAGCATCTTTATTGGATCTAGGCGCGGCCCTAAAAGTATCATCCACCATGAACTTGTCTCCCTTATCGTCCTGTTCATACCGGAATATTGCTTTTACTACCGCCCATTCTTACGCTCGTTTGTTTATAGGTAGGTGCTTTTAATCTGTGTTTGCTACATATTTACAGACTACAGGTTCCTAGTCCAAAATAACGCGAATGATACAAAATCTCCACAGTTACGCCAAAATACAGAACATCTGTTGACAGCAGATAAAAGCCGGGTTCCGGTCATCCGTATCCGTCCAGTGCCGAGTACCAGTTCCAGAGACAAGACATATGACAGTGGTCATTCGTGTCTCGGACAAGCACAGAGCACGAGGGGGGCAGCACAAGAATCAATGGGTGCGCGGAGCTCGAGGGAGATAGAAGTCAAAAGTGAAGAAAATAATGCAATCTTGGACTAAGAAATCTGAAGATATTCTGGAAGACTTTGTGCAGTTTAAAGTTTTCAAACACGAGGAAAAATGTAAACAGGGAAACACACAAAACCCCATGACCCAACTCCTCTATAGGGCTGCGGATCTGCGGCCAATAGGGGGTATAGGCCGCGGTTCCGCGGCCGTATAGGCTCCTCTCTTTGTCGTTTTTCAGGGGCATGTTGGTCTTTTCCTGTAGGGGCAGATTATTGCCCTAGGTTTCCAGTTCCCTTCCTATAAATACCCTAGTCCTGAGCCATATCAAGGAGTCCATGCTTAAGCCTCTTTTTTGTTAGTTTTTAGTCTTCTTCTTCTTCTTCTTCATTCTTTCCTCTATGAAAATGTAATGAGAGCATTGAGTGGATGTTAAATGAAGATGAGGGTTTTTTGTATCATTTTTTTTGCTTAGCTTCCCCCTTGAGCTCTCTACCTTAACTTGATCTTGCAACCTCTTAAGTGAGCTTGCAAGTTTAAGCTTTGGTCATTGATCTCAAGGGGTTGTATCATTTTGTTCTCTCTTTTGTGCTTCATTTCACATGAGTTCTTTACCCTTCTCTTGATCTTGCAACCTCTTGATTGAGCTTGCAAGTTTAAGGGTTGGCTATTGATCCCATGGCTTGTCTTGAGTTCTATGGTTCTTAGTGTTACTTTCTTGCTTATCTCTTTCTTGCATTTTTCATTCTTATCTTTTATTACTTGCAATTTATTACCATGCACTTTAACTACTTGCTTGTAATCTTTTCTTTTCTTTGTTTATCTTTTCTTTTGCTCTTTTTTGTTCGTATTGTGAATGGTTGTAATTATTGTTGTTAAGAATAAATACGATATTGTAAGTTAATGTTTCTTTGCTCATTTCCTTTTCCCGTTATTTTCCTTTGAACTCCGTCCAAACGTTACGCAAGCGCTCCGTTAGGCACTCTACCCTACCAAGGTAACGGTGATTCCTAAACGCGACCGGTTGCGTTCGGTTTGGCCGGAGGCGAAAGCAAGAGACAAGAACGGAAGGACAAGGGTAAATAAGCCGGATTCCATGAATACCGTGCTTAAATTCCCTAATCCACGTTGTTGCCGATTGCTCTAGCTTCAATTGGTTAAGACTCGGCTCAAAGGTTTTGAGGGCGGATTTCCTTAGCTTACACTTTCGTATCTTTTTCTTAACAACTTTATACTTGCATATAAAACACATAGGTTAGAATTGAACAAACATATACAAATTCTTCACTGACTCGTCTAAGACAAGAACGGACATACAACCATCTCCCTGTGGATCGACCCGTGCTCAACCGGCTAGCTGCATAGCGACACCGTCCTGATCGCGGTTATACTTTAGAACTTTGAACATCCGACACGCCAAAACCGTGCGATCACGTCCCTAATCAAGAAACCTTCACTTACCCCTTTCTAGTATCAGACTTTTGCAAATCGTCCTCCGAACTATAGCTACACCATTTAATCGATTTTTAATCCTTCTTTAGAGCCCTCCTTTAGATAATGTTCAACCTGATTCCAATTCGAATTCTCATTTCATTTTAGTTCCCCTTGAGGACCATCAACTACCATGGCTTCGTTCTCGATTCCCATAATAACCGAAGCAGGCCTTCCCTTGCTCGTCACCTGACCCTCTTGAGTTTACAAACTTTTGCCATCATCACCCTAGGGACGCAATTCGTCACCCTTCCGAAGGCCGTCCCCCTCCATACTACCATACAAATCTCCTTTTAGTGCATCACCAGAACTCAGGTTTGCTTCATCAAAGCCTAAGTTTTTTGAGATATCATCATCCCTTCCAGTAACCTTATTCTCCTTAAAGTTCACCGCCACAACCTTCGTAATAGACTCTCTTCCCTATACCGACAAGAAAACCCTTAGAATCCTCCCTGCAATACACACCATGACCTCTTTCGGGATATACATGTTGTCCTCACAACCAACATGAATTCGCGCAATGTTGTTAAGACAAAGTGACTCCGTCCCCTCGTCCAGTTCTAAAAGCACCCCAAAACTCTTTACTAACCCCTTAAATGTACTCCATGTCCACACATGGCAGGGAAGGTTCTCTACTCTCAGCCAAAATTTAAAGTAGGGTCGATATGGATGCGTGCCTTCATACCCTGTCCACCTAATAATTTTAAAACAGAAGCAATCGGTATCATCATAAATGTTGGGGCATTTAGTCCATAGAGTAAGCCCGACCTCTTAAGGGAAATAGGTTGTATACCCAAGCGCATGCGAGACCAATTTGCAATTATGAGTGTTGAAAGGGCCTGATAACCTCGCAGATTCCCTATAATGACCCAAGCAGGCGGCATTCTATCGGTCTCTGCTATTTTCTTCCACCTCGTTTCCATCTCATCCGAATAAGGAATAATAGTCAACTCATCTTCTTTTCTTGCACGCCTATCTTCCACCTTTTTCGGTTTTGAGCATTGCCTAGTGATGTGACTCGTCTCCTGATAGTTGCAACAAAGAGGCCCAGATTCGAACTGTTTAGCGGTATGCTCCTACTCATCACACGTATAGCAACTTCCACGAAATGGCGACCCATGACTCGGGAGTTTCGTTATTAAAGTGAGGGAGAAAAAGAAAAAAACCTAAGTAGCACACTTTCGTAGGCAACACGATTGTACTGAGCACGTGCAACAAGTCGTTAAACCTCTAGGTGTCCCTAATAGGAGGAGTGTTGTCTTCTGAGTGTTTTCAGCGGATTACACCTACAAAATCCTATAATAAAAGAAAAAAGATGAAAGTTACATACAAAGATAAGAACATATAAAAGAAAAAACTTGAAAACAAGAGTTTCCAACTACACCAGTTTTTCAGTTGCCATGAGCCCTATCTTAATGGTCGTGAAAAAATGTTAGAAATCACACCATCCCTCAATAAAACATCGCCTTTAGTTTTCCTCCCTATATTTCTTCCAAACATCAATCATATACCCCTACGTGTGTGTAAAAGACATCTCTACACTTAGAGAATTCAATTCAAGTTATCATACTCTTGTCTATCTTCCTTATTACTTTTTAGTCGGTGAATATTTTAGATGGAATTGCTCATACATTTTTTATGCGACCGTTAATATTTCTTGAGATACTAACCGACCGATTACTAAATGTGCTCACTTATTTAGGCGTAATTCCTTGTCTTGCAACACCTAAGACTTAACAGTGGCTCCCAAACCGGTTGGTCTAAGGCACTAGGTGATAAAGCACCATCGCTATATTTTTTTTTATGCTGCCTTAAGTAATTAAAAAACTAGTGTTCATTTTTTTCTTCACCACTTATACCTTTTTTTAAATTTATTTTTCATACTAAGGATTTTAGACAAGAGCATTTCAAGGTATCCTCTACTATCCCAAGTTTTAAGATGTGTTCAAGTGCGTATAGTAGGGTGTCAACGTTCAAATGTTTGGTCTCAAGACTAGCGACTATTTTTCAAACTTATTTTTATCCTTAGATTAGTAATTTCCTTCATCTTATTAACCCTTGGGAGAACGGCTCATAACTACTGATTACTAGGTTCGTTTAAGAAAACATCTAAGTTTCTTGTTTTTCTCAAACTATTTCTATCTTTCATATGTAATTTGTCACTATCAAACTTTCATTATCAAAAAACAAAATTGTGCTTATATTTATGATAATGCAAAATAATACGTGAATAACCATAAACCTCCCCCAAATCTGTTTGTAGCAGTGTCCTCATCGATGTCATCTGTTAAGCTTAAATAATCTGTAGACTTAGAAGGAAAAGTTAGTAACGGGGACATAAAATAATGACAGTGAAATTCTCCCCCAAACTTATTTTTGGCTCATAATTTTGTAAAAAAAAAATTCATTTAAGAGCCAAAATATATTTTTATCCTCCCCAAACTTGAGTGAAACCGTATTAAGCATTTAAAATTAGTAAGAGGGGGGTAAAATTATTGGTCAAAATAAAGCCTTACAAAGACCAAAATTCAACACTAACCATTCAAATATTTTATCAATGTAGCACCAAAGTTGGTAGAAGAACATGTCACCTATAGACGTGAAGAAGTGAGGAGGGGATAAGAGGTAGAATAGAACGGGTTTACATCTCAGTTTGTAGAGCCGAAACAATGATGGTGGATTACTCGCATTCTCGTTATTGATAAGAAGCAGGGATGGCGGTTCAACTTCTTTGGGTTGGGGTTGATTCATCACAACTCTATATTTTCTAAGAATGTGAGTTCTTCAGCAAAGGTTTCTTCAAACCTTTCATCGATACCTCGAATAATAATCTCATCGGAAAGAATGGGATGATACGCGGACTACATAAAAGGTTCATATTTAACGTTAGATGTTGACCCGGACAGCTCGATAGATGGGTCCGTATGTGTATAATGAATAGTAGGGTCAAACAATAGTGTACTAGCAGAATCAAGATCAGTATCGCTGTTCAAATTCACTGTTGTCGTAATCCATCCTTTCGAAAGAACATACTTGAGCATAGGGTTCAGAGGGTTCACTTCCCAACTTGTAAATGTTAAGCTCAATTGATATCTTCCCGAAGGATAGGGTCATAGAGCCGTTTCGACAATTGATAATTGCGTTGGAAGTCGCAAGAAAATGTCGACCTAGAATCACCAGAATTCGGTTTCGTGGGTTCGCCACAGGCTGTGTATCTATACGATAAAATCCACAGGGAATATGAATTCTCCGACTTTGATTAACACATCCTCTAGCTCACCCCTAGGTTGGGTGATAGATCGATCTGCCATCTGGAGAGTGCAATGCGCTGGTTTTCATTATCCGATCCCTAATTGCTCATAGACAGAATATAGAAGCAAGCTAACACTAGCACCTAAATCGAGTAGAGCACGATTGATAGTTTTTACCCCCAATAGAAATAGATATGGTAGGACTTCCGGGGTCTGTTCGTTTCGTGGGTATTTGTTGTGTAAAAGCAGTGCTTACATTACTCGCAAGGAAAACTTTTTTAGGCACTTGAATTTTTCTCTTCCTAGTGCACAAGTCCTTTAGGATTTTTGCGTAAGAAGGAACTTGTTGAATAGTATCTAAGAGAGGAATATTTATGTTAACTTGCTTAAAAATTTCCACAATCTTCTCCATTTTTGGACTTGGTCTGTTGCCTTTTAACTTGTGTGGATAAGGAGCTTTATCAATAAGGGTTGGGTCCAATATTGGAGAAGATTGTGGGGATGAAATGGATCCCAGAATTGGAGTTGGGATCGTTTTAGGTTGACTCAAGGGAGTGGGCGGAGGGTTCGAGCCTATGTAAAACGGAGAATAGGGTCGGAAGAAGGTGGTGGACTAGACGAAATAGGGTTAGAAGTAGAAGCCGGGGTCTCAATTGATTCCTCATCATCAACCTGTTCACTGACTTGATTGTTCAACACTCTTTCTGATCACAACGTGGTAACGACACTCATATTATAACTTTATGAGTGGCTAGGATTCGGTAGGGGTTGAGATGTAAGTTTTCCTTTCTCTCTTGCACTCATCGCGGCATTTAACTGTGCAAGTTGTGCTTCTATCGATTTGATGCTTTCACCCTAGGAGGCGGTGTTCTGTATTAACGTTTGGATAGAAGACTTTAAATCAGCCGTCGTTTGCGTGGAATATTTAATAAACGTATCTAAGCTTCGTTTGAGTGCAGAGGAGTTTTCGATACCGGCCGTTTGGAAAAAATATTATAAGGTGTAGAATTGTTGGCCGGATTTTGAAAAGGTTGCGATTGAAAGGGGTGCTGATTTTGTTATGGTGGTTGCTATTGCTATGGATGAGGTCTTTCATAATTTCTTAAGAACTGGTTTTGATTTTGAATTTGGTTTTGGTTCCAAGCCAAATTAGCATGATTCCTCCATCCCTGATTGTATGTGGAAGAATAAGGTTCGTTTTTAGGTCTTTGCTGAAAAGTAGCATTAATTTGTTCTTGACCTTGAAACGGTGGACTCAAAGGACATTCTTCCATCAAATGTGATGGGTTGGAACAGCAACCACACACAGTTTTGGGGTGCGTAACTTGGTTTAGGGAGGCTGAAAAGACTTTGTTTTCTATTGCCTCGAGTTTCTTTTGAATCGCGACCATTTCGGCTTTCACTGCGATAAAAACATCGATCTGATGGATACCTCCCCTAGACGATGTTGGTCTAACGCTTTCCCATTGCAAAGTTTATTCAGGGAGATTTTCCAGGAATTGCCAAGCTTCTCCATCATCTTTAGACATGAAATGGTATTGACAAATGGTTTCAAGTATTTGCTTTGTCGCTGGAGTAACACCCTCATATATAATTCGGCATAGATCCCATCACGTTCGATGTGGTGGTGGAGGGAAAAAAGAAGATGAAGAAGTACCAACTTCGGAGTCGATAGCAGAAACGCAGACAAGACGGGCACTAAAATCCCGTGTCCAGCTAAGCATGTACTAAGCGGGTTTCACGCAAGTGGCAGCGTGTGTGTGATTTAAAATTGGTTTGTTTTGAAAAATGTCAGACGTGAGACAAATCACACAAAAATGCACAATCAACCTTAGAAATAAGGTTACCTAGGTCAAGTCTCTAGACCGCTCCTAGACTTCCAAGGACAAGCCGCAGGATCAATCTTCTACCATCTCTTTATTGCTCTTGTGGCCTAGTAAGTGCCAGGTAAGTGGGAGGTATCCGCTATACGAATCACCGAAAATAGAGGGCCTAATTAAGAAACCACTTTCCTAGACACACTTCCCTAGACACCACAAAAGAAATGCGGATAAGCGATAGATTACCCACGACCTTCTTCTGTCCTATTTGAGCGCGATGGTCTTTAGAGTCTTAGTCTAGATATTTTTTAATTAATATAGGGTTATGCGGATGCTCGTTTTGTGATTTGTAGGGCCTAACAAGGGTGATGAAATCCCCACCTAATCTGAATTTTGGTCTTGCCCCTTAAAGTCCATTTTTAAAATATGCACAAACAAACCAATTACAAAACACGCAAAAAGATTTTAGAGCGGCGATATTTTGCAAAGAATCCTGCAGAAAAATATATTATTGAATTTCCAGAGGAGAGAGAAAGAGTTGAGGAAGTTACCAGAAAATTTTGGCTAGGCAAGTCCACCAAGTGGCTGCGGTTCCGCAGCTAAATGAACGATATTGCGGTAGTTCTGCCGCACTATGGTGCTTTCTTCTGATAATTTTTCTTCAGTAGCCTTCTAAGTTTCTCTCGGTCTTGATGAATGTTTCTAAATCTCAATTTCTTCATTCCAGTAACTCAAGATTCTCTCGCAAAAATCGCACACTAATCGTTAAATAAGCAAGTTGCGGTTTTGTTTTATTTTTATAATATGGATCAAATAAGAATTCAACCCGAACAGCAAGAAAAAAATTACGCACGTATCCCCGGCAATGGCGCCATTTGATTGATCTTGATAGAGTGTTTGTATAGTAACCGCAATCAATAACGGTGTCGCGTGTAGCTAGCCGAGATGGGTATGGGTCGTCCTCAGGGATGCGTGGAACTTCTAATCTTGTTTTAGATGAGTTGAATAGAATACAAGAAGAATGGAGAATAGATTCTAGATTTATGTTAAACACGGATGCAGAATATATATATATATATATATATATATATATATATATATATATATATATATATATATATATATATAAAGATGGCTTGTAGGGTTCGTTAGGATTTAATAGTCATGAATGACTAATAAAGATGACTCTTTTTATCTTTTAATAGATTTAAAACTAGATTGATATTGATGAATGAGGATTAGGGCTCTTGGAAAAAACTAGGGTTTCCCCACTATTGACCCTTGTCCCTTTATTGATCTATATTCATGTCTAGCCTTTAACAACAACTGTAAATCTAATCTCAAATCGCAGACAAGACTATCAATAAATTGATAGGGTGCCCGATTAGGATGTTAACGATTCTTTTGCTAAAGTTTTTAAACTTCATAAGACGTAAAGGAAGTTAAAATATTTTCTCATCCATTGTTCTACCCTAATCCTACGAACCCTATCAAGCGGAGAATTACTTGTGCATGATGGAGATAGAAAAAGAAAGGATAGAGAAGGAAATCATAATGCAGAAATTAAATGCGAAATAATTAATCTAATGATCTACCTTTATTAATCAGCTTTACAAGTACAATTCCTTCGAATTTAGATTACAAGAAGAAGAAGTTGCTTTCGATCTCTGCCTCGTAGAAAGTAGATGTTCCGTCGATATTCACGTCGCTTTATCACGTTGAATCGTGGACCTGTCGTGGATCACTTGTTCTTTGACGGTGATTTACTTCGTGTAAAAGGTGATGATTCTTAACTTTAGCCCTTGGTCCTTTATATAGCCCCTAAATCAGAAACCCTAAATCTCATAGGTTAAGATATGTTGATACGATTACCCCTAGAAAATCTCAGATCCAACGGCCATCAGAGGGCCGCGGATCCGCCGCAAATTGGAGATATTGGCCGTGGAAGCGCCGCATCTTGGAGGAGTTAAGGTTTCAATCTTCTGGGGCTTCTACATGTTGACACCTGGAGATCTTCTAAATATCTGGATTTTATAAATATTTCCTGAGTCTCTGCCAGTATTGATTCTATGATTTTATTTAACTTTATCGGCATATTTTTGATTCTGGCACCTCGATATCCCGATCTCCTGACCTGAGCTAAATCTTGCACAATATCTCCATGAATAATATTAGTATTATTTGTTATAGAGATATAATCTTAATCAATTTATATGGTAATAAATTTTTAAGCAATTTGATTAAGATTATTTGATATGATATGCATAATAAAAATATTACATAAATATTATATGCATATATTTTCCTTCATAATTTTAATTATAATATATAAACATATGGAAAATAGTATTTTGCAGAAAAACCCAAATATGTTCTATATTTATAATAAACACCTTTAAATAATTAAGAAAAGTAAGAAAAATGTGATATCAAATGTGCGATATTTTCGACTGAACACTAGTTAGGTCTATGGTAGATCCGGTACATATGTTATTCTAGCGCCAGTTTTAAATCGTAGAAAAATTTTGTTTCTCAAACAGCCACGGATGATAGCCAGGGCGTTAGTGTAACCCAACATCGTATCAGAGCTACTAGGAAGGGATACTGACCCATGGGGGGTTCTCACTGTGGTGATAGTGATGGCGAAGCACGGGCTCTTACCCCCAGGGTGCCCCGTGCGGTTATATGGTTCGGCGGGTTGTAGTCTGTAGCGAGGTGATTATGTAAAAAGTAGCTGCTGAGATACCTATTGTAAAAGCTCCAATTTTAGTGTACAAAAATTTGTTTAAAAGTTAATGTATACTTGGAGTATTTGCATTTCCTGTGAGTAATATAAGTATTTGTTTTGCTTTTAATTGCAAGAAGGAGCTTATAGCTCATTGGTAAGACCTTGCACTGCTGAACCAAAGCACCAGAGTTCAAATCCCAATATCCACATTATTTTTTATATTGTTTTCTTTTAAATTTTTAGAAGCCCAAGGGTCTACACGTGCATAACTCGTAAAAAACCAAAAGTCACATATAAAACAAACTGGACCAGGGGGTAGACGAAGAGACAAGGGGCATGCGACGAAGAAACCCAGCCCGACTCGACCTGAATCGGCCGGTGCCGCCAGCCGATTCATCGAAAAATCAGAGTTGGCCTTCTTGAAAATTGTTTCCCTTGGCCTCCTTATAACCTCTGTACACTTTAAATCCCCTGCACATTAACACAACCTAATAAAATCAATTTAAACCATTTTAATGCAATCTTTTAATTCATTTTTTCTATCAAACCCTAACCCTAGTGTTTCCCTATAAATACCACACCTAAACACGCACCCCTCACTCACAAACTCTGCCCAAATTCTCAAGAAAACTCTCAAGAAATTTTGTATCCAAGTGGAGTTAGCGAAAGGCGAAACTCCAGCGAACTTCCGATGACGACCCTAGGAGCCCCCGGCGATGAAACGATGCACCGGCACCTCTACCACTCCTTCTTCCTCTTCTCTTAACTCTAATCCGATAATTCCCTCCTCCCTCTTCTCCTTTCTATTCATAAAACTCGTATTTCTAAAACCCGACGGAAGCGGAGTTAATCCGGCTTCCGATTCAGTTTTCTTTAAAAAATTCCAATTTTCTTAAATACAATATACCAAACCCTCACATCTTGACTATTAAACATTAACAAAATATCATGAATAAGTTTCATAACAAAATGTTTCATATTGTAAATTTTATCGTACTTTATCAGTAAAATACCATGTAGTTTAGTTTCGACATTAAAACATCATATTTCCTTGCTATACCTTTAAATACATCACGAGGTAATGATCTACCTCCTCACAACACTCATATGTAACATAGCACGTTGCCTTCCGGTAACATAGAATACGGGAATACGAATTTACAATTAAATAACTTTAACTTATAAAAACCATTTTCTACAAGATTACATACTTTTAAATAAATCTTTGCAAAGTGTCGCTACAACCTATTTTGGGGAACCCGTTCGGGATGGTGTGGATTATCGCACATCCTCGGGCTTAGTAGTGTGAGATGCAGACATCTGCAAGGAGCATTCGGTCTCAAAAGATTTAAAATACAAATATCTTAAGAAAATATGATTTTTAGATAAATAATAAATTTAATTATTTTATAAATATTTATATATGTATTATCAATATATCTATTTTTGATATATTATAAATATTCCAACTTTTCTAAATCAAAAAGAATCATTTTACATGAAAATACCAGGCAATTCCATACAAGTTCAATACATTACAAATAAATACCATGTATTATGAAAAATAGGTTATTCACTAGAAATGTCATATATATAAAATCTACATCTATGAAAACAATAAAGACGACAAATAAATACTTGGGGTGTATTTTGAAAAACTATACAAAATTATTTTTACATAAAACCCCCTCAAGTTCTATAAATTATAATAAGGACCCTAGTAAATATAGGTTTAAACTGGACCAGTCTCTTGAGCCTTAGGGAGCTGGAGATATGGTGCTTGCCTATTTAAGGTAGACAACTCAACAAATGGTGTTATCAACACGGTAATCGTCTTTGAAAAAGACACAAATCCTGCCGCCCATGTGCAGAGATTGCCGATAACACCAAAACCTAATTCAGGACTTCAATTTCTTTTCTAATTGTTCTGACTCGGACTGAGTCTCATTATAAATAATCTGACTTGAATACGATTCAAGTACAAATTACAATTCAATATGAATCCGTGAATCCATATATTCAATCTATTCAATCTGTATTGACTAAACCGAACCATGGATATACTTCCATTTACATGATTCTCCAGTTATATCCATTTACTGATATCATGGTTTCGGCAAATCATCCATCTATACAATTCAAATTACAAGACAATACAATTTATAATATAATACAACAACACAATCAAGACATCACGGGGTTTTAAGCGGTAGATTGGTACGGAAGGTGTTAGAAGTGGCACGAGACTGCAAGATTTAAGACACCTAACCTGAATTCATTTGCTGTTGTACCGTGGCATAAACGGTTCCTTGTACTCCATTTGCCTTTAGTATCTGGCATATAAAGACTCCTCTCGTATACACTGGCATCTTCTATACCAAGCTACAAATAACAACATTAACCATATAATACAACTTTAAAAGATACATTCTCTCTCTGTCTATTCTACTTCTCCCTTATCTTTGGGACTTACCGAGCGCTTGTTCGCTGACGACATTCCTTCTCTTTCTTCTTTGGAATGTTGTCAGGTGATTTGGACCTTCAGGAGATCGAGCCTACCAGCGAGGACTTGGATCAGTTAGCCTATGACCCAGAGCTTTAAATTCATTGTACACTTTTCATTTTAGTACTTTCCATTTCTATTATGCCACTATTTAGGCATTGCCTTCATTCAGATGTATTTACTTTTCCATGCATTGTACAAAAGAATGTTAATAAATAAAGTTGATGTTCATTACATTTGTCTCTTGTATATATTTCTTTTATATTGCTTAGTTACGCTTAGCATATTTACTTCTGAGTAAATACATAGCGGCCAGTCGCGTCCTCTGCCCGTATACTGGGAAGCGGTGCGTGACAGGTTTTGTTGGTGGCCTATGCAGGTCTGAGCTGTATGGAACCCTATCATGCAGTTCAGTTCTGCATGGACAACCAAAGCATTATAACACAAGAACCAGCAACTAAAAAATTCTTTACAATTCATATTCCTTAAATCTTATCATTTCATAAACTTTGAATCTGTCATAACCCAAATTTTCTTTCAATGTTATGGATTCCCCGAACAACACCAGCACCAATGTCAACAACACACCTCCACTACTACTACTCACACCTGTCGTCCCTGTTCCGATCAACGAACAGACGGTTCCGCTTGAGGTGATCCGCAACCTCCTAGAAGGACAGCAGCAGCAGACTGCTCCTTTAATGAACCGTCCCGAGGCAGAAGCACCTGGGGTGAAGCAATTCAAGGCTTTGCACGCCAAACAGGCCCAGCCCATCCTTTTGTAACTACTGCAAGAGAGATGGACATCTGTTGAAAGACTGCCGGCGTGTAAACCGCCTTTGCTTAGTCTGCGGCTCAGCTACTCACGATATTGTGTCTTTTCCTCGAAGACAAAACTCATATGCTGTACCCAGGCTAGCAATCACTTGCCCTCAACGCCCAGCCATCCAAGCACATGCTCCAAGGCTTGTACTACCTGCTCCACCCCCTAGAGGACCACCGACTGCATCTCTTCCTCGTCAGTTCCATTAAGCTCAACGGAAAATTATGAGGAATGCTCCTCAGGCCAGGAGGAATGTACCACGGCGATAAGTTTTCACGATGACCGTGGATGAAGCTGAGGCCACTGGCCAAGTCATAACTGGTAACCCTTTCTTCTCAAACTTTTCTTTCAGTCATAATGCCTACCCACATGATTTTTCTATACCTAAAACATATCCCACATACCTTAGGTACAATCCTAGTAGCCTCACTCCCTGCACTAGCACTCTTCGATACTGGAGCATCTCACTACTTTATGTCGCAACGGTTCGTCCGAACTCATGCGATTCCAGTCATACCGCTTGTAGTTCAAGAAACGGCGTTCTGAAGGCAACAATAGGATACATCTTGTGTCCAGTAGTCGTCTGCAGCAGAGAATTCTATGCTGACTTCAAGGTACTGGACATACTGAACTTCTATGTGGTTCTAAGTATGGATTGGCTCGGAACCTTCTACGCTACCATCGACTATCGTGAAAGGAGGGTAGTGTTCGAGATTCCAGACCATTCGGTCTTTTATTTCAAAAGTGGAGACCGTACCCTGGAGCCAAGTACTTACAAGGCGAAACCAAAGAAGGCAGTGATTGCAGCAACTCAAGCAGAGGAAGAATCAAAGCCAGAAGTGCTTCGAAAGTTCGACGATGTGTTTCCTGACGACATATCAGGTTTGCCTCCCGATCGAGCTCTAGAATTCAGCATTGATTTAGTACCAGGAGCACAACCAGTGATCAAAGCACCTTATCGATTAAGCCCAAAAGGTTTGAAGGAAGTCCTAACTCAGTTGGATGAATTATTGGCGAAAGGATGGATTTGTCCCAGCACTTCAAGTTGGGGATCACCAGTTCTACTTGTGAAGAAGAAAGAAGGTTCATACAGAATGTGTATTGATTATAGAGTCTTGAACGAAGTAACTATAAAGAACAAGTATCCGCTACAGCGTATCGACGATTTATTCGATCAACTAAGTGGATCTTGTGTTTTCTCCAAATTAGATTTTCGTTCAGATTATCATCGGGTGAAGGTCGAGGAAGCTGATATTCACAAAACAGCTTTCAGAACTCGTTATGCTCATTACGAATTTCTTGTGATTCCCTTTGGAGTGACCAACGCACCAGCAATATTCATGAACCTGATGAATCAAGTTTTCCGAGAGTACTTAGATAGGTTCGTTGTCATCTTCATCGACGACATCCTGGTGTATTCTAAGAGTCGGAAAGAGCATGCTGAGCACCTACGAATTGTCTTGGAAACTTTACGACAATATCAACTCTATGCCAAGTACAGCAAGTGCAAGTTTTGGCTAGATCAAGTTGGTTTTCTTGGACATATCGTATCAGGCGAAGGAATCTCTGTGGATCCAGCGTAAGTTTCAGCAGTAAGCGAATGGCCGACACCAAAGTCAATGAAGGACATTCGGAGTTTCTTGGGTCTACCTGGATATTACAGAAGGTTCATTAAAGGCTTTTCAAAGATAGCAACACCCCTGACCAAGCTCACACGTAAAGATGAAGAATTCGTGTGGTCAGAAGCATGCGAACAGCTTTCGTAGAACTCAAGTCAAGGTTGACATTAACGCCTATTCTCGTTATACCGGACCAATCTGGAGGTTTCGAAGTTCATTGTCATGCATCCAGTAAGGGATTAGGATGCGTTCTATATCGGCACGGTAAGGTTGTGGCTTAAGCTTCAAGACAGCTAATCACTCATGAGCGCAATTATCTGACGCATGATTTGGAATTGGCAGCTGTTATCTTTGCTTTTAAGATTTGGCGCTATTATCTTCTTGGTGAACGAGTAAACATATACACAGATCATAAGAGTCTGAAATATGTGTTTACTCAGAAGGAACTTAATATGCGGCAGAGACGATGGTTAGAACTCATGGTAGACTTTGACATCAACCTGCAATATCACCCAGGGAAGGTGAATGTAGTACCTGAAGCCTTTAGTCGCCAACCATTATTGATGAATCTTACCGCTCAGTGGAAGCTTCAACAAGATTTACATCAAATCGAGATTGAAGTAGTCATGCCAGGTAACGCTTCAAGTTTGATGAATTTACAAGTTCAATATATGATTGTCAATCAGATCAAAACAGCTCAAGCAAGTGATACTAAGTTGCAAAAGATCAGAGAACAAGTAGAGAATGGACTCAGAACAAACTTTATCATCCATGAAGACGGATCTTTGAGATATGGCAGCAGATTATGTGTACAAAAAGGTTCTGTTCGGGAAGAGTTAATGAAAGAAGCTCACAGCTCTCCTTACTCAGTACATCCTGGAGGTACAGAGATGTACAATGATCTACGTCAAAATTACTGGTGGTATGGAATGAAGTGTGAAGTAGCCAGAAGCGTCGCTAAATATTTGGTGTGTCAGTAAGTAAAGGCTGAACATCACAGGACTGCTGGATTACTTCAACCGTTTCCAATACCAGAATGGAAGTGGCAACACATCACAATGGATTTTGTGACTGCACTTCCTCGCAGCACAAAAGGTAACGATGCGGCATGGACCATTGTGGATCGAATCACAAAGTCGGCTCACTTCATCCCATTTTAGGTTGGCCAATCAACCGAGACATTAGCAACGAAGTACATAGAGGTAAGAATCTAAGTAAGATTTACGCTCTTCAAATATGTACTATCTCTGATACCGATGAACTCATACAAGAAATTGTACGACTTCATAGAGTACCGGTCTGCATTGTCTCCGATCGTGACACCAGGTTCCGATCGCAGTTTTGGCAGAGTCTGCAGGCAAGCTTGGGAACAAGTCTGAACTTCAGCACAGCTTATCATCCACAAACAGATGGTCAGTCTGAGCGAACTACTCAGATCTTGGAGGATATGCTCAGAGCGTGTATGTTAGACTTCGGAGGATCGTGGGAAGATCACTTACATCTTATGGAGTTTTCATACAACAACAGCTACCAAGCAAGCATAGGAATGTCACCTTTTGCAGCGCTTTATGGAAGGAAGTGTTGATCGCCATTAAGTTGGGACGGCATCGGAGATAGAGAACTTCTTGGACCTGAGATAATAGTAGCAACTGTTTTTGTGGTTCGTACTATCAAAGAAAAGATGCGGATAGCCCAAGATCGACAGAAGTACTGAGCTGATGCAAAGCGCTGTCATTTGGAGTTCCAGCCAGGAGATCATGTATTTCCGAAGATATCTCCAAACCGCGGAGTGAATCGATTTGGAAGACGGGGTAAGCTAAGTCCAAGATATATTGGACCGTTCGACATACTCGAATAAATCGGTGAAGTGGCATACCGCTTGGCACTTCCACCTTTATTGGAAGGAGTGCATAATGTGTTCCACATATCCTAACTCAGAAGGTATGCGAGTGACCCCATCCACATTCTCGATCATTCCGAGCATACTGTACAGACCGACTTATCTTGTGAGCAACAATCTGTGGAGATCCTGGACAGGAAAGTGAAGTCATTTTGGAACAAGGAAATCAACTTGGTTCGAGTAATGTGGAGAAAAGACACTCCAGGAGAATTGACATAGGAAAGGGAAGATGAGATGCGTGCAAGATACCCCTACCTAATTGTAAACTAGTCCATATCACGACATTGTAAATTTCGAGGACGAAATTTTTGTAAGAAGGGTAAATTGTAACAACTCCAATTTTAGTGTACAAAAATTTGTTTAAAAGTAAATGTATACTTGGGGTATTTGCATTTCCTGTGAGTACTATAAGTATTTGTTTTGCTTTTTAATAGCAAGAAGGAGCTTGTGGCTCATTGGTAAGACCTTACACTGCTGAACCAAAACACCAGAGTTCAAATCCCATCAGCCACATTATTTTTTATATTGTTTTCTTCTAAATTTTTGGAAGCCCAAGGGTCTACACGTGCATAACTCGTAAAAAACCAAAAGTCACATATAAAACAAACTGGACCAGGGGTAGACCAAGAGACAAGGGGCATGTGACGAAGAAACCCAGCCCAACTGGGCGCCGGCCGATTCATCAAAAAATCAGAGTTGGCCTTCTTGAAAATTGTGTCCCTTGGCCTCCTTTTAACCCCTGTACACTTTAAATCTCCTGCACATTAACAGAACCGAATAAAATCAATTAAAACCATTTTAATGCAATCTTTTAATTCATTTTTTCTATCAAACCCTAACCCTAGAATTTCCCTATAAATACCATACCTAAACACACACCCCTCACTCACAAACTCTGCCCAAATTCTCAAGAAAACTCTCAAGAAATTTTGTATGCAAGTGGAGTTAGCGAAAGGCGAAACTCCGGCGAACTTCCGACGACGACCCTAGGAGCTCCCGGCGAAGAAACGACGCACCGGCACCTCCTCCCACTCCCTTTTCCTCTTCTTTTAACTCTAATCCGGTAAGTCTCTCCTCCCTTTTCTCCTTTCTATTCATAAAACTCGTATTTCTAAAACCCGACGGAAGTGAAGTTAATCCGGCTTCCGATTCGGTTTTCTTTAAAAAGTTCCAATTTTCTTAAATACAACATACCAAGCCCTCACATCTTGACTATTAAACATTAACAAAACATCATGAACAAGTTTCATAACAAAATGTTTCATATTGTAGATTTTATCGTACTTTTTCAGTAAAATACCATGTAGTTTAGTTTCGACATTAAAACATCATATTTCCTTGCTGTACTTTTAAATAGATCACGAGATAATGCGCTACCTCCTCACAACACTCATATGCAACATAGCACGATGCCTTCCGGTAACATAGAATACCGGAATACGAATTTACAATTAAATACCTTTAACTTATAAAAACCATTTTCTACAAGATTACGTACTTTTAAACAAATCTTTGTAAAGCGCCGCTACAACCCATTTTGTGGAACCTGTTAGGGATGGTGCGGATTATCGCACATTCTCGGGCTTAGTAGTGCGAGATGCAGACCCCCGCAAGGAGCATTCGGTCTCGAAAGATTTAAAATACAAATATCTTAAGAAAATGTGATTTTTAGATAAATAATAAATTTGATTATTTTATAAATATTTATATATGTATTATCAAAATATCTATTTTTGATATATTATAAATATTTCAACTTTTCTAAATCAAAAAAAATCATTTTACATGAAAATACCAGGCAATTCCATACAAGTTCAATACATTACAAATAAATACCATGTATTATGAAAAATAGGGTTATTCACTAGAAATATCATATATATAAAATCTACATCTATGAAAACAATAAAGACGATAAATAAATACTTGGGGTGTATATTGAAAAACTGTACAAAATTATTTTTACATAAAACCCCCTCAAATTCTATAAATTATAATAAGGACCCTAGTAAATATATGTTTAACCGGGACCAGTCTCTTTGGCCTTAGGGAGCTGGAGATATGGGTGCTTGCCTATTTAAGGTAGACAACTCAACAAATGGTGTTATTAACACAGTAATCGTCTTTGAAAAAGACACAAATTCTACCGCCCATGTGCAGCGGTTGCCGATAACACGAAAACCTGATTTTGGACTTCAATTTCTTTTCTAATTATTCTGACTCAGACTGAGTCTCATTATAAATAATCTGACTTGAATATGATTCAAGTACAAACTATAATTCAATATGAATCCGTGAATCCATATATTCAATCAATTCAATCTGTATTAACTAAACCGAACCATGGATATACTTCCATTTACATGATTCTCCAGCTATAATCATTTTCTGATATCATGGTTTCGGCAAGTTATCCATCTATATAATTCAAATTACAAGACAATACAATTTATAATATAATACAACAATACAATCAAGACATCGCGGGGTTTTAAGCGGTAGATTGGTACAGAAGGTGTTAGAAGTGGCACGAAACTGCAAGATTTAAGACACCTAACCTGAATTCATTTGCTGTTGTACCGTGGCATAAACGGTTCCTTGTACTCCATTTGCCTTTAGTCTTCAGCATATAGAGACTCCTCTCGTATACACTGGCCTCTTCTGTACCAAGCTACAAACAACAACGTTAACCATATAATACAACTTTAAAAGCTACATTCTCTCTCTATCTATTCTACTTCTCCCTTATCTTTGGGACTTACCGAGCGATTGTTCGCTGACGACATTCCTTCTCTTTCTTCTTTGGAATGTTATCAGGTGATTCGGAGCTTCAGGAGATCGACCCTACCAGCGAAAACTTGGACCGGCTAGCCTACGACCCAGAGCTTTAGATTCATTGTACACATTTCATTTCAGTACTTTCTATTTCTGTTATACTACTGTTTAGGCATTGCTTTCATTCAGATGTATTTACTTTTCCATGTATTGTACAAAAGAATGTTAATAAATAAAGTTGTTGTTCATTACATTTGTCTCTTGTGTATATTTCTTTTATATTGCTTAGTTACGTTTAGCGTATTTACTTCTGAGTAAATACGTAGCGGCCAGTCGCGTCCTCTTCCCGTATACTGGGAAGCGGGGCGTGACACCTATGGGCGCTACAGCCAGTTTTCGCTGTGCTGACTGACCCAACATGGTATCAGAGCCAGCCCATAAACCCTTAACTAGCCGTTTAAACGATGTTTAAAATAACGAAACCGAAACAACTCTGAAATACAAAATCAAAATCCATGCTTCTGTTAATTTTTGCAGAGCCTCTGAAAAAATTTTAAACAACTGCAGAATGCTATTTTTGCTGCAACTAGAACACTAGTGAAAAACGAGCCCATATTTTTAAAAATTGGCCGGCGAAAACATGATTTAGACGGCCTGGCCGGTTCTACTGTAGCAGATGATGCTCGTTTTTGTTTGGTATTCTATAACACTTCGATTTAGGGTTTCAGGATATGTTTGTTTTTTCCCAGGTTGGATATTCTGTTATCTTTGGTATTGGGGCAATACAGAGTATTTTAAAGTCGCTATTTTAACGTTGTTTATAAGTTCCAGTGCATACATTACTATCTGCAACCGTGAATGTCATTTGAGCAGTATAACCCGTCTAACTGCTATATGTACTATTAGATGGGTTTATGAACATAACATTCACGTTGATATTCTGTGTCTGTGCTGAGGTTGTGGTTGGATTTTCGTGTGGGACAGCCGATGTTGCAATGATAGCAGTACAGTTCAGATTCATTTGTATATTCATATTGCGGGGCGAGCGTCCGACATGTGAACTACCGTCTTTGCTGGATTGTATATTATTTGATTGGGGCACGACCGGCTTGAGGTTGATATCACCATTGTACATATATTTTCTTTTTCTGTACTAGGATTACCCCGTAGTGGAGTGCTCGAATAGCCGGGTTCTAGAGGGCAACAAGCCCACATCTCATGGAATTGAGACGGAGGGGGCTTCACTTTAGAATTGGCAGGCTATTCGCCGCACTCATAGGGGATATAGGGTGACCTATGGAGGGATGCTCAAGTTACCGGATCCCGTGAAGTGCTGGGTGGCCCATTCACTTTGTTGATTAGGGTTGTCTCACTTCTGGGATTGGCGGGTAACTTGCCGCGCTCGTAAGGGTCTAGGTTTTCATTGCACGGGCTGTCCACACGATCATGAACGTCGGGTTTTATTTGCGGCTGAAATGAAACCCGAAACTCCAAGATTATCCACCATTCTCTATTGTTTGCTGAGATTCTGTGATGTTGCTTATATCATGCCTAGGACGAATGTTATATATATTTATATCTATACTAGTAGCTGTTGTATATGTTTTGCACGCGCGCTAGTCCATCCCCCGCTCTACCGTTAGTTAAGTAACCTAACGGTGCATGACGGGGCCCCATGGCGAATGCGGATGGTATATACGTACATTGTATTTTCGTTCTTTTCTGGTGTGATAGGGTTAATTGATGGGACCGCATTAATTTTGATTAATGCAAGAAAAGAAACCTAAAAAGATGTTGTTGGAACAGATTTCGAGAAACTATAGTTATATTCTTTCGCTTTGCATAGTGGTATTTAGTTGTGAATATCCAGCACCTCATTCTAGGGGGCAAGAGCCGAGATCCCATTGCGGGAAGTGACTTCTTGAGAAAAAGTCTATATTATAGATTACTCAGTTTTTCCAAAACCACTAGATTTCAAAAGCGGAGCCTAAACCACTCCTTTTCAAAACTGCTCAGATTCCTTCAACGATATCAAGTTCATTACGTTAAAGTGTTTTTCACCAAAAACCCAGCCATAGCCCTTCGCTATTTCTTATGAGTGTTACTTAGTATTCGTGCTATGTGTTTTGACCTAGTCAAGACGTAGTGTTCGGTAGCTGAGTGGTGCTTGTTTGTTGCTGGTATTGCGATTATTTAGGACAGCCGTATAACCATTTTGACCTAGTCAAGGGTATATACGAGTGGGTCTAAATTAATCCAGAATAATGACGGGTTGAACTTGACTAGCGGTTTATGATATGTTGACCTAGTCAACATGTTAAGATAAAGAGTAACCAGATAGCAAACTATCATGTCCAAAAAGAAAGTCCTCTATATATATGTCCAAGCATCCACTATAATATACATCATATGTACAATAATGGCTTCTAGGGCATACATATTCCTAACACATATTGTATCAGGCGATGGTTATCTCTGTAGATCTAGCTAAGGTATCAGCAGTAAGAGAATGGCAGACACCGAATTCAGTAAAGGGCATTCGAAGTTTCTTAGGATTAGCAGGATATTACAGAAGGTTTATTGAAGGATTTTCGAAGATTACAACACCCCTGACCAAGCTCATACGTAAAGATAAAGAATTCATGTGCTCAGAAGCATGCGAACAAGCTTTTGTAGAACTCAAATCAAGATTGACATCGGCACTTATCCTTGTCATACCGGACAAATCTAGAGGTTTTGAAGTGCATTGCGATGTATCCGGTAAGAGATTAAGATGTGTTCTACATCAGCACGGTAAAGTCGTAGCTTACGCATCAAGACAGCTGAAGATTCATGAGCGCAACTATCCGACGCATGATTTGGAGTTGGCGGTCGTAATCTTTGCACTCAAGATTTGGCGCCATTATCTTCTTGGTGAACGAGTGGACATATACACAGATCAAAAGAGTCTGAAATATGTGTTTACTCAGAAAGAGTTGAATATGCGGCAGAGAAGATGGCTAGAACTTATGGCAGACTTCGACATCAACCTACAATATCATCCAAGGAAGGTGAATGTAGTACCTGATGCACTTAGTCTCCAACCATTAGCATTGAATTTCACCGCACAGTAGAAGCTTCAACAAGATTTACATCAGATGGAGATTGAAGTGGTCATGCCAGATAACACTTCAAGTTTGATGAACTTACAAGTTCAATCTACCATTGTCAATCAGATCAAAGCGGCTCAAGTAAGTGATGCTAAGTTGCAAAAGATCAGAGAACAAGTAAAAAGTGGACTTAGAACAGACTTCATCATCTATGAAGACGGATCTTTGAGATACGGCGGTAGATTATGTTTACCAAAAGGTTCTGTGCGGGAAGAGTTGATGAAAGAAGCTCATAGCTCTCCATATTCAGTACACCCTGGAGACACAAAGATGTACAAGGATCTGCGTCAAAATTACTGGTGGCATGGAATAAAGCGTGAAGTAGCCAGAAGCATCGCTAAATGCTTGGTGTGACAGCAAGTAAATGTTGAATATCACAGGACAGCTGGTTTACTTCAACCGTTACCTATCCCAGAATGGAAGTGGCAACACATCACTATGGATTTCATGACTGTACTTCCTCGCAGCACGAAAGGTAATAATGTGGTATGGGTTATTGTGGATTGACTCACAAAGTCGGCTCACTTCATCCCATTTTGAGTTGGCCAATCTACCGAGACGTTAGCAAAGAAGTAAATGGACGTAAGAATCTAAGTAAAATTTAAACTCTTCAATGTGTACTATCTCTGATACCCATGAACTCATGCAGGAAATCGTGAGATTACATGGACTACCGGTTTGCATTGTCTCCGATCATGACACCAGATTCCGATCGCAATTTTGGCAGAGTCTGCAAGCTAGCTTGGGAATAAGTCTGAACTTCAGCACGGCTTGCCATCCACAAATAGATGGACGGTCTGAGCAAACTATTCAGATACTTGAAGATATGCCAAGAGCATGTATGCTAGACTTCGGAGGATCGTAGGAATATCACCTACATCTTGTGGAGCTTTCATACAACAACAACTACCAAGCAAGTATTGGAATGACACCATTTACAGCTCTATATGGAAGGAAGTGTCGAGTGCCATTAAGTTGGGACGACATCAGAGATAGAGAACTTCTTGGACCTGAGATAATAGTAGTAACAGTCAATGTAGTTCGCACTATCAGGGAAAGAATGTGTATAGACCTAGATCGACAGAAGCACTGGGCTGATGCAAAGCGCCGTCACTTGGAGTTCCAACCAGGAGATCATGTCTTGTTGAAGATATCTCCAAACCGTGGACCGATTCGTTTTGGAAGACGGGGTATGCTCAGTCCAAAATATATTAGATCGTTCGACATACTCGAATGAGTCGGAGGAGTGGCATATCGCTTAGCACTTCCACCTTCATTAGAAGGAGTGCACAATGTATTCCACATATCCCAACTCAGAAAGTATGCGAGTGACCCCGGCCATATTCTTGATCACTCCGAGCTTACTGTACAGCCAGATGTATCCTGTGAGTAACAACCTGTTGAAATCCTGGATAGAAAGGTGAAGTCACTTCGGAACAAGGAATAAAATTGGTTCGAGTGATGTGGAGAAAAAACTCACCAGGAGAATCAACATGGGAACATGAGGACGACATGCATGCATGATACCCTCTATTGTTTGTAAACTAGTCCTTAAAATAATTGTAAATTTTGAGGACGAAATTTTTGTAAGGATGGTAGAATGTAACAACTCTGTTTCAAGGTACAGAAAATTTGATTAAATTTTATTGTACAAATGGAGTATTTGCAATCCTGTGTATACTATAAGTATTTGAATTGCTTTTAAACAGCAAGAAAGCAATTGTATTGGTAAAGCCTTGCACTGCTGTGACGTAGCCCCTATGATCGAATCCCTCCACCCACATATATTTTTAATTGATTTTTCTTTTAAACTTTTAGAAGCTTAAAAGTTTGCACGTGCACTGCACGTAAAATGAAAAGTCACAAAGAAGAAAAACATATGCACTAAGATAAACCAAGCGACAGAGACAAGTGGCACAAATCCAAGCCAAGGACGACGGTATTGGACCGGCCAGATTGCTTATAGGGCCGGCGCCGCCGGGCCCCCCGTAAGTAATGCTCTAAAATTTTTACCCCTAAACCCCTTCGCCTACCCCACTACCCCCATGTTGTTTGTTTACTCTGAAAACATCCACAGAGTGATAATTCCTCTCTTTAATTCATTTTTAATGCACATTTTAATTCTATTCTTCATTACCCTAAACCCTAATTTTCCCTATAAATACCACACTACTTTTCACCCCTCCTCATTCAGAATTCTATTACAAAAACTCTCTAAAAATTTTCAAGTTTCAAGTTGTGCAAGTGGAGTTAGCAAAGGGCAAGGTTCCGGCGAAGTTTCGGCAAGAATCCGGCGACGAAACGATGCCCCGACGGTTCCAATAGCTTCCCCTCTCTCCTCTTATTTTACAATTAGTAAGTCCTCTCTCCCATCCTCTTTTGCTATTCTAAAACTTCTCCTTTTCAAAACTCGTCGGAAGCGGAGTTATTTCGGCTTCCGATTCTCTTTTCTTTAAAAATATATTTTTTTCTTAATAACAAACCTATAAATTTTTAATATATTGTTTAGTAATCATTAACAAATATATTAGAACAAGTTTCATCTCAAAATAATCTATTATGCAACTTTTATCGCATTTTTACGGTTAAATACCATATACTTTAATTTCAACATAATTCAACATATTCCCTTATATTACCTTTAGAAAACTCACGAGGTAATGACCTACCTCATCACAACACACATTTTTGACATAGCACAATAACTCTTGGGACATTAGTTTATGGGAAAATACTAGTTTACGATTAAATATCTTAAACATTCAAAAACCGTTTTCTTTAAAAAGTGTGTTATTTAATTTCGTGCAATTGCGTCTCTACAACCCATTTTGGGGACCCCGATCGGGATGGTGCGGGTTATCGCACATCCTCAGGCCTAGTAGAGAGAGATGTAGACCTCCACAAGGAGCATTCGATCTCGATAGAATTTTTAATGCAATTTTAAAGAAAAATGTGATTTCTATTTAATAAGTAAATTCTATATTTTTTTAAATATTATACATACATACATATATATATATATATATATATATATATATATATACTATCAAAATATCTACTTTAAGTATACAATATATATATTCCATGTTTTTAAAATCAAAGAAATCACAAATTTCATAAAACTACCTTTACAATTCAATACCATTCCAAGATTTCACTAAAATACAATATACAATGAAAACTAGGTTATATCCACTAGAATATTTCACATTATAAAAATTACAATTATGAAAACCCTAAAGATGATAATTTTATACTTGAGGTGTATTTTGAAAATATATCAAAACTATTTTTCATAAAACCCTCTCAAGTTATATTAATTTACAATAAGGACCCTGGTAAACATACGTTTAAGCGGGACCAGTTCTCTTGAGTCTAAGAGAGCCGGAGAATATGAGTGCTTGTCTATCTAAGGTAGATAACCTAACAATGGTGTTATCAACACGGTAATTGTCTTGGAAAAAACACAAATCCTGCCATCCATGTGCAGCAGTTACCGATAATATCAAAACTAATTCAGGACTTCAATTTCTTTTCAAAGTTTCTGACTCAGACAGAGTCTCCATCTAATATGAAATCAGTCTGACTTGAATCTAATTCAAGTAAAACTACAATACAAAATGAATCCGTTTATACCAGAATTCCATCTATATTAACAGGACTCGACTGAACCGAACCATGAATATACTCTGATTACATGACTATCCATTTATATCCATTCCGTTTACATGATATCATGGTTTTGGCAAGTCATCTATCTATATAACAAAACAATACAATCGATACAAATTACATTACGGGGTTTTTAAAAGGGGTAGACTGGTACGGAATGTGTTAGAAGTGGCATGAGACGGTCACTTTAATACACCTAATCTGAATATCCATTGCTGTTGTACCGTGGCTTAACGATTCCTTGTGCTCCGTATACCTTAGTCTCCGGAATAGTGTGACTCCTCTCATATACACTGGCATATTCTGTACCAAGTTACAAACAACCGCGTTAACAGAACAAAAGATAATATTATACAGTTATATTCTCTTTTCTGTCTATTCTACTTCTCTCTTTCTTTTGAACTTACCGAGCGATTGTTCGTTGACGACATTCCTTTTCTTCTTTCTTTGGAATGTTGTCAGGTGGATCCAATTCACTAGAGATCGAGCCCAGTACTGAGGATTTAGAACTGTTTGCCATCGACCCAGAGCTGTAGGCATTTGTATATACTTTTCATTTCAGTTATGCCACTATTTAGGCATTGCTTTTTATTCCTATATTTACATATCCAGTTGTACTTGTAAAGAATTGTTAAACAAATAAAAGTTTCTGTTCATTTATACTCATGTCTCTTGTGTAAATTTTACTTTATATTTCTTAGATACGCTTAGTGTGTTTACTTCTGAGTAAATACGTCGCGTGACCCGTCGCGTCTCCTGGAAGCAGGGCGTGACAGGTTTTGTTGGCGGCCCATGCAGGTCAGTTCTGCATGGACATGCAGATCAATTCTGTATGAAGTCCTAAGCAATATAACACAAGAATCGGCAACTAAGAATATTCTTTACATTTCATATTCCTTAAAATCTTACAATTTCATATACTTTGAATCTATCCTAGCCCTATTTTTATTTCAAGGTTATGGACTCTCTAAACAATACCAGCACCAACATCAACAACACACCACCACCTCTACTGCTTACGCCTACCATTGCTGCTCCGATCAATGAGAAAACGGTACTGCTTGAGGCAATCCGAAGCCTCCTGGAAGGACAGCAGCGACAGACTGCTATATTACTGAACTGTCCAGAAGCGGAAGCGTCCGGAGTAAAGCAATTCCGGGCATTGCATCCAAAGCAATTTTCAGGGAAAGAGAACCCTCTGGAAGCGAAAGAATAGGATCAGAGTATTGAGGATGATCTGGCAGCAGCACAAGTGCCAAAGATCGCTTGGGTACTAGTTGCAAAGCTGCAACTCACCGACAACACCCGAGTTTGGTGGAAGGCAGAAAAAAGCCGTCTTGATCAGCTAATCGAATGGAAAACCTTTCGAGAAATGTTCGACGCGAAGTACTTTCCAGAGACTGCCCGATTTGACATAGAGAAGCAATTCATTTATCTACAACAGGGTTCGATGTGGACCAAATCTATGAATGAGTATGATGCTCGGTTTACCATGCTCAGTAGGTAAGATATATATCAATATTAGATTTTCTAATATCACATACTACACAGCTAACACAAGACCTTAACAGGTTCACAGCACACTTGATACCGACTGCTGAGATCAGGTCCAGACGATTTCAGCAAGGGTTAGATCCGGAGATCCAAGCTGCCTTAGCTACAAGGGATTTCCCAACCCATGAACTGGCCCTGAAAGCTACCCGTCGATATAAGGCAGTGGTGATGATGAAAAGTAGACCCCAATCTGCCGGAGTGAAGCGCCCTGCCATCCAGATGGCAGGAGGAGCCTCTTCAAGGACACTTTTTGTGCCCAGGAGACTGGGAGTACCATTCAACCGGCCTAGCACAACCTTTTGCACTTACTGCAGGAGGGATGGACACCTAGTGAAGGACTGCCGGCATGCAAATCGTCTTTGCTTAGTCTGCGGCTCAGCCACACATGATATTGGGTCTTGTCCTCAAAGACTCAATCCAAATGCTGCACCCAGACCAGTAATCACTTATCAGCAGCGACCAGCCATCCAGGCACCTGCTCCACGACTAGCTCTCCCAGCTCCACCATCTTGTGGACCGACTGCACTTTCTCCTCGTCAGTTCCATCAAGCTCAAAGGAACATACCTCAAGGACCAAGGAACGGACAGAGAAACGCTCCTCCAGCAAGGAGGAATGTACCGAGGGGACAGGCTTTCACAATGACTGTGGAAAAAGCTGAAGCCACTGGCTAAGTCATTACTGGTAACCTTTCAATTTTCAAAGCTATTCAATACTTGTTATATCCATATATTTTTCTATACCTAAATCTATCCCACATAACTTATGTACGATCATAGTAGCCTCACTTTTTGCACCAGCACTCTTTGATACTGGAGCATCTCATTGCTTTATGTCGCAACGGTTCGTCCGAACTCATACAATTCCAGTCAAAGCTCTTGTAGCCAGCTGGAATGTCAGTTCAGAAAACGACATTCTATAGGCAATAATAGGATACGACCTGTGTCCAGTGTTCGTCTGTAGCAGAGAATTCTATGCTGACTTCAAGATACTGGACATACCAAATTTTGATGTCGTTTTGAGTATGGATTAGCTCGGAATTTTTTACGCTACCATCAACTATCGTCAAAGGAGGGTAGTGTTCAAGATTCCAGACCATCTGGTCTTTTATTTCAAAAGTGGAGACCGTACCTTGGAGCCAAGCACATACAAGGCAAAACCGAAGAAGACAGTGATTACAGCACTTCAAGCGGAGGAAGGATCGAAGCCAGAGATAATTTGAGAGTTCGACGATGTATTTCCTGAAGACATATCAGGTTTGCCTCCTGATCAAGCTCTTGAATTCAGCATTGATTTAGTACCTGGAGCATGAATGGTGATCAAAGTACCGTATCGGTTAAGCCCTGAAGGTTTGAAGGATGTACGTACTCAGTTGGACGAATTATTGACAAAATGATGGATTCGTCCCAACACTTCAAGTTGGGGATCACCAGTTCTACTTGTGAAGAAGAAGGAAGGTTCATATCGAATGTGCATCAATTATAGAGCTCTTGAAGAAGTAAGTATAAAGAAAAAGTATCCACTTCCATGCATCGACGACCTGTTCGATCAACTACGAGGGTCTTACGTTTTCTCCAAGTTAGATATTCGTTCGGGTTATCATCAGGTGAAGGTCAAAGAATCTGATATCCATAAAACGGCATTCAGAACTCGCTATGGACATTACGAATTTCTTGTGATACCATTTAGAGTGACCAACGCAGCCGCTATATTCATGTACCTAATGAATCAAGTTTTCTAAGAGTACCTAGACAGCTTTGTTTTCATCTTCATCGACGACATCCTGGTGTATTCTAAGGGCCAGAAAGAACATGCTGAGCACCTATGAATTGTTCTAGAGACTTTACGACGGTATCAACTCTATGCCAAGTACAGCAAGTGCGAGTTTTGGCTAGATCAAGTCGGTTTCCTCGGACATATTGAAAGTGTACGTTACCACCACCACTTAGTTTTAGTAGCATCAAACATGCCATTTTGAAATCTTTAGGGTGGTAACTAACACTTAACAAGATCTTTAGCTAGATGATTAGGGTTTTATAGTTTGATATTGTAACACCTTAGAATGTGATTAGTATTAATTAAACGATAATGCGGGTTTTTAATTAAAAGATTACCAAAATAGTTTTCTCACATTTTATAAAGATTAATGAATATTTTATTATTATTTTTTTGGGTTTGCACACTCTTGTGCATGTTAATGTGGGGGTTAGTTAGTGTTAATCTTGTTAAGTAGCTATGGCACCCTAAGCTAATTCTTGCCATATTAACCTTGTACTTAGCATTGTTGTGAAGAGTTATCTTCTTGTTTTGGATTGAGGAGAGGTGGCTAGGTGAGTCATGGAGGGCATTAATGCTAGCATTTATGAGGAGAGGGAGAGAGTAAGTGTAAGGCTAAAACTCATCCTACACTTACCCTCTCATACTTATCTTAATTCATCTCTCATTCTCTTCTCACTCTCTCATTCTCAATCATTTCTTCATCCCCTCTACTCTCAACTGAAACCCTCACTACTTTATCACTTAAACCTTGCAAAATTTTATTAAACACCATGAAAACACGTCTTAAGTCTTGATTTAGCCACTAAGTTGACTTGGAGCTTGGAAAGATTGGATTTTTGAGCAAAAATGGCTAGGTAATGACCTCTAACTGATAATTAGGTGTTTATATTATTATGTTGCCTTGTAGTTGTGGTTTAGAACACTAAAGGTATAGTTTTGTGCACATATCGTATTTTTAGTGTCATATTGGAGTCTCTGTGATCTGCTGTGACCCCGAGTGTATACTGGAAAATCTAGCAATATAGTAGTGATTTACTAGTGACCCTAAGTGTACACCTGAAGCACGAACCCCACCTGGACGGTTTTGGCCGGCGACAATAGGGAGAAATCCGGCGAGCTCGGTCTTTTGGGGGAGTTGGGGCTTGGGTTTTGTAGGGCAGCCGTCTTCAGTTGTTTAGAAGTGTTTGGTACTTCTTGATTTTTATGTTTTGACAGTATACAAAACCTGGGATCACTTTACTATAATCTAGTGTTACAACTACGCGTGTTACGTAATTCTAAGACTTTCTTACTTAGCTCGTTTATCCGACACGGTTCGTGATCTTGTGTAGCTGCTGCACTTGGGTTGGTTTTAGGATGTCGCTACACACGTTAGCCACTAGACAGACACTTGAGAGTTGGATTGGAGTTGGTGCGTCGGTCAAACGTAGTTTGTACATGATATTGGTCGATTTCTGAGATTTGCACTTGTTATGTTTTGTGTTAATAGGATCGCAGGTGGGGACTTTGAACGCTGCGAAGAAAGGGAAGCAGGTGATTGGATTTACCTAACTCAAGATTGTCGGTGAGTAGATTTAACATCTACAGAGAAATCGCCCCTATGGCGTTAAGCGTCAGGGCTAGATATGATATGATATTAGCCGCATGTTTATATGCGCATATAGAGATGGTGTATGAACTTCATCGCATATTTTACTTGTTGTTCCTGGACTTGTACCCATTAAACACTACACTATTATTGACGGTTCATGTTGCATGAGCACTAATTGTATACTACACACACACCGTCGGTAATTGCCATGGCACGCACAACACATATACATATGTGATATTGTATTGATTAGTGATATTGAGACATTGATTCTTGTGCGATTACGCATATGAAGTACAACATACATGCATACCTACATGCTTACACATATACCTTGCTATAGCTACATGTTCACCTTTATATGATGTTGCGTTGGATTTTGGAGAAATTGGGAACCGCATGATATATTTAATAACGTGATGGATTTAAATAGCGATTTTCCCTTGATATGCTCATATTACTGTTCTATGTTGCATACATAATATTACATGGATTTACGCATTGAGATATGGATTTCATGTGATTTTCTGGTTTTGAGAACCGTGGGGATATTTCAAGAAATGTGTATTGTTTTGAAAACCTGGTTTCTCTTATTATGATATTTCGATGCGTCCACCATGAGGGTTCTCGGTTCTGAGACTTGTGTTAGAAACCTGATGCGAGGAGAGGACGAGGCCGTTTGCGGGTTCATGGTGGACCCGGTATGGTACCCCGGGGCAAGAAAGATATGTCAATGGATTAGCCGATGAGCCTGGCAGAGGGACTACTATCTACCGGTGATAGTTTTGGGACTCGGCGATTATCCGGAGGATATCGACCGAAGTCATGAGATGGATATGGGCCGATTCGTACTGCCGGAGCCCGCGGGCCGATCCGGGCAGACGGAGCCCATGATTTGTGGATTTGCGTGTCGATACTGGACACGAGTATTTCATGATGTTACGAGTGTCGATGTTGGACACTCAGGTTCCATGAGATGTACGGATATGAGGGCCGATCCGAGTGATGGCGCCTGAAGATTTTGGGATTTGGGGCGTCGTTGATGGACACCGGGGTTTTTCCATGCTGATGATTTGTGCATGAGATTTATTATTTATCCCACACTCAGGATTTTACTTGATATGCATTTGATTCATGTAGATGTAGTACCCTGGTGGTGTATCTTGATCATGATTGCTGCATATCCATATTGCCATACTTATGATATCAGATTGCATGTGATAAATTATCGTTGTTCGTGCATACTTACGATTACAGTATGATGTAATTTACTATTCGTGAGTTGGCAACTCACCCCCGTTGTGCTACAGTGTTTTGCAGGTTTGACCCTCAGAGTAGTCGCGGCAGGACGTCTTTTGTACCTATTTCAGCGGATACCGCCACGGTTGGCTGTGAGGCCTTGTGCTATAGGTGGGTTTGCGGTTATTCGATGATTTCATTGTATATCTTTTGTATCTAGTACTCTCCATCAACCACCTTCATGTATTGACTTAGAGACGAGTTGTGGGGATCGATATTGTATATTCTTGTAACTCTGGGTGTCGTGCTCGTGTGAACCGACCTTTACTATGTTGCTTATCACTAGTATGTTGTTTCATTTATATTGCCTATATCTTCGCTACGGTGTCGTATATCTGCTTGTGGTGGTTGTTTCCGCCTTTAGGCGAGATTTGCTCCCGTTTGGGGATGCTATACTTAAATCTTATGTTTGTACCCATTTCGGGGCTAGTTTTTACAAAGGAGGTGCTGCCAAAATTTTTAAGAAAACAAACTTAAGCCTTAAAAGTTCTGCTTCAGATTCCAAATGTTTCTATCTTTTACTTCTTGTAATGGTTTAAATTGTTGTGTTTTCGGCTTACTTAAATTGTGATACGCTTGTTGACGTTACGTGGTCTAAGTGCCGGTCATGTGCCTAACTTGGGTCGTAACAGATATAAACTTTACTAAAGAGAAGTAAAGGAGGTTATACCCTCGTAGAACGAGTCCCTCTCTTCTTTAGCTCCGAGTTGTAGTCCACGCGACTCCACTAGGATCCTTTTAGAGTTGAGCGGGCCTCCTTTGTGATCTTCGCGCCAAAGACGATCCACCTGAACTCCACTAGCTCAAGCTAACTCTTCACTAATCTCATTAGTGAAGGCAACATACCACATCAAATTGCTAATCTAATGTGAGATAGTGAAGTAGGGGTTTAATTTGCTCACTAGGGTTCTCATAAGTTCAATAATTCACATCACATGTGAGGGTTTGAACTTGGAGGTGAGGTGAAAAAAATTGTAGAGAGCAACTCAAAAAAGGAAAAATTGGCTAAGGCATGAAGAGCTCAACCTTTTCTCAAGTGAAGAATGGCTCATCCAAATTATCTAGCACTCCTTGAAGCATGAACTAAAATCTATAGAAATAATGCACCATGCTTCAATAGTGCATACAAATGAATAAACAAATGAAAAACCCATGCCTTGCCCGTTCCATAAATATCTCTACAATTTACACCTCATTTTCTATTTTCTAGAAATAGAAAATAGATGCCATGCTTCATTTAACATACATACATACATACATACATATATACATATATACATATATATATATACATATATATACATACATACATATTAAGAAACATAATTGGTGAGCTAATAATATTAGTTAAGATATAATTATATCATATATAATATATATCACATTATTAAATCAACACTTGATTTAATAATCCGGCTATATCACATATAACCGACTAATATCATATATCTGAATATCACAATATCAAATCAACACTTGATTCAATAATCTGGTTATATCACATATAACCTGATCGATATCAGATGGCTGCCAGACTACAATACGGTATCACATACACGTATTTAATCAGACCCCGCACATATCAACATATGTGGCCTACTTCGTTTCGCTTGAACCAGGAAACTTCTGTGTGGGACTCTAAAGACTCGTCAATACGCAGGCAGTAGGTGATGATCACATCAGTCACCCACAAGCCGTCAGCGGTATTAGCTGGACGTAACGGCTACCCAGGTATTGAGCGATATGAAGATCAACAAACAAGATCGTCAATACTCTCCATGAAGCCTATCAGTAACACTACCGTACAGTCCGGTCTCTTCGTCTGATATGTCGCATATGAAGTTTAGGGGTGGTAAACGTCAGACCCCAGTAACTTGATAAGTCATGCCGATGTGTGGCTCATAACAGTTTGAGAAACTACTGATAACTCTTATCAGTAAATCTCAGCAACCCTGGCCAGGGATTTTAAGTTATGGCCAATCGAGCATAGCGCAACATCAACTCCCTATACCGGGAGAGACGAAACCCCTTCAATCGCTCACCGCCTCCATGTGATTCGGGACTATACCCAAAATCCACCTGTTTGCACGACACTTCTGAGTCATGGTAGGGAGGAAATCAAAGCACAGTGGGGATCACATAAGACACTATGACGATCTCGGGTCTACAGACTAACCTGTACCAGTGCCACCAGAGAACATCTATCTGACGTTAGGTATATAACCATCTAGGAGTTCTCAGTGAGTCATGTTCGGTGTACCCATTCTCTAATGAGCACCGGTGTACAATCTTTGGTGTCACACACCAATGGTTATGGGATCAACCATCGCCCTCTAAGGGACAAGAAACGTACACACTAGTCTACTCTGGAACATCGATGCCCTAGTCTCGATATTCCTTCGACTAGGAACTGATTAAAGGATGTACTTTTGGACCACCCTGGCCCCACTAGTATGATCTCATCATAATCCTAGTAGTCAAGTACATATCTTAAGGGTTTTATCAACATGTGAGAGCAAGACAGTAAAGAATACCAGTCAACATGTTAAGATAAAAGGTAACCAGACAGCATACTATCATGTCGAGCAAGAAAGTCCTCTATATATATGTCCAAGCATCCACTATAATATACATCATATGTACAATAATGGCCTCTAGGGCATACATATTCCTAACAATCATCACTTGCACTAAAGCCATGTGTTGTAGTATCTCATACCCAACATCCCAAAAAGTCTCTCAAACTGCATCTGGGGGAGGGCCTTCGTTAGTGGATCCGCTACGTTGTCCTTCGTGTCAACTCTCCTGACCTCGATCTCCCGGCGATATACTATCTCCCTGATCAGGTGATACCGCCTAAGAATATGTCTGGATCTTTGATAGGACCTGGGTTTCTTGGCCAAAGCCACAGCTCCATTTTTATCACAATACACTGATATTGGATGCTCAATGGATAGAACCGCACCAAGCTCGGTAATGAACTTCTTCATCCAGACAGCCTCTATGGCAGCATCATTGGCAGCGATGTATTCAGCCTCCATCGCCGAGTCTGCTACGGTATCTTGCTTGGAACACTTCCAACACACCGCCCTTTTGTTGAGGGTAAAGACAAAATCCGAGACCGACATACTGTCGTCCTTATCACTGTGGAAGCTCGAATCAGTAAAGGACTCCACCCGGAGCTCACCGTTACCATACACCAAGAACATTTCTTTAGTCCTTCTCAAGTACTTAAGAATGTTCTTCACAGCCATCCAGCGTATCTCCCCAGGATCTGATTGATACCTGCTCACTACACCTAGTGAGTAAGCTACATCCGGTCTGGTACATAACATCGCATATATGATAGAGCCTACTACCGAAGTATAGGGTATCCCTTGCATGCGAGACCTCTCCAAATCAGTCTTGAGAGACATCTCTTTGGTGAGAATGATTCCTGAACAAGCGGGTAAATTACCTCGCTTGGAATCTTCCATACTAAATCTCTTTAGTATGGTATCAATGTACCTAGATTGGGACAATCCTAAAATCCGTTTAGATCTATCTCTATAGATCCTTATCCCTAAGATGTAGGAGGTATCACCAAGATCTTTCATGGAGAACTTGTGTGATAAGAAGAGCTTGACCGGATGTAGCATAGGAACATCGTTTCCTATCAAGAGTATGTCATCCACGTACAATACGAGGAAGACCGCCTTGCTCTCTACAGCCTTCTTATATATACAATGTTCATCTACATTTTTGATGAAGTCAAACTATTTGATAGCTTTATCAAAACAGATGTTCCAACTCCGCGACACCTGTTTTAATCCGTAGATGGATTTAAGTAGCTTGAACACATTTCCGCTGCTCCCACTGTCTATGAAGCACTCTGGCTGTGTCATGTACACGCTCTCTTCTAAATCACCATTTAGAAAAGCGGTCTTGACGTCCATCTGCCAGATTTCGTAGTCATGGTATGCAGCAATGGCAAGTAGGATCCTGATGGACTTAAGCATAGCGACAGGAGAAAAGGTTTCATCATAGTCGACGCCAGGTCGTTGACGAAAACCTTTTGCTACAAGTCTAGCTTTGAAAGTCTCAACTTTTCCATCTACACCAATCTTCTTTTTGAAGATCCCTTTGCTCCCAATGGGTTTTACCCCTTCCGGAGCAACATCCAAAGTCCATACTTTGTTGGTGTACATGGATTCCATCTCGGATCGCATAGCATCCATCCATTTCACAGAGTCTCCACTTGTGATGGCCTGCTCGAAACTAGTAGGGTTATCATCTTCCATGATGCAAACCTCGCTCCCAACGTCTACGAGAAAACCGTAGTATCTCTTAGGTGGGTGAGGAACCCTACTGGATCTGTGGAATAGCTGGGGTTTGCTGGGTACTATTGGATCCTCCGGTTCCACCAAATCGTCATTTGTAGTCTGTGCAGCTAGAACTTCTTCCAGTTCTACCTCATTACCACTGATTTCTTTAACAATAAATCCATTTTCTATAAAGGTGGCATGTCGAGAAACAAACACCTTTTGTTCCTCGGAGTGGTAGAAGATATACTCTCGCAAATGTTTGGGATATCCTATAAATTTGCACAGAACTGACCTTGCCTCAAGCTTGTCCGGATTTTGTGTTTTCATATAGGCCGGCCAACCCCATATCTGAATAAAATTAAGACATGGCCTCTTCCCATTCCATATCTCATATGGAGTGGTAGGCACTGATTTCGTCGGAACTCTATTCAATAGGTATGCAGCTGTCTCAAGCGCATAACACCAAAAAGAGATAGGCAATTCAGTAGTACTCATCATAGAGTGCACCGTATCTAATAGGGTGCGATTCCTCCGCTCCGATACACCGTTGTGAGTAGTGAGCCAAGAGAGAATCCCATTCTCTTTTAAATATTCTCGGAATTCCCCGCTCAAGTATTCTCCTCCCCGATCAGATCGTAGGACTTTAATACTTTTGCCCATCTGGTTTTCAACTTCACACTTATATTCCTTGAATTTCTCAAAAGCTTCAGACTTGTGTTTAACACATGTCCGAACCTTGAGAGATCATCGGGGAATGTAATAAAGTACAAAAAACCATTCCTTGCATGTGTAGACATAGGACCGTTTACATCACTATGTATTGGTCCCAAGAGTTCAGTAGCTCTTTCTCCGTGTTCAGTAAACGGAGTTTTGGTCATCTTGCCTTTGAGACAGGACTGGCAAATTTCATAGGATGAAAATTCGAGCGGATTCAAATATCTATCTTTATGCAACTTAGCTAGCCTTGTCGCATTGATATGACCTAGTCTATAATACCACAAGAAGGCTTCATTCATTTCTGAACTTTTCCTCTTGTTTGTGTTTTGTACGTTAAGAACTGTACTTTGATCAAGAACTTATATACCGTTATATAACGTATCAAATCCAATCAACACTTGATTTTGGAAAATGTTCATAACATTACCCTCTAATGTGAGATTATATCCTTCTTTAGTTAGCAAAGAAACCGATATAATATTGCACATCATTTTTGGTACGTAGTAACAGTCGTTCAGAATCAATGTATTACCAGTTGGTAATACAAGGTGATATTCGCCAACTGTCTTGGCTGCAACAATTGCACCATTCCCTACTGTTAGAGATTTATCACCTTTTCGCAGTTCTCTGCCTTTCTTTAGCCCATGTAAGAAATTATATACGTAGGATCCTGATCCGGTATCCAATACCCAGGATGTAGAACAAACTGAGAAATTGTTCTCAGTAACGAACACTCCCGAAGAAGATGCATCAACATGTTTATTCTTCGCACGGGCTTAGCGTTAGCGTGCGCTCTTTGCAAGATTAGATTGTTTATTATCTTATCTAATCAGGATGGCTCCCACTGTTTTTTATCAAATCTTCCTTCAAACCATAAAAGGTAATATTAGCCGGGATTAATTACACCCTACATGTTCGCCAATCGTTCGGACAGGCAGGTATCAGCACTCCGAGGGAGGTTCCACGTGCTTTCGCACGGAAATAATTAAAATAAACCTCGTTTCCCTAGAGGCATAACCCCATTGATACTTTTCTAGACACCTACTAGATTAGCTAATTGTAAAGTGCAAAATTATCTCAGGAGTAACTCTTACTCGCAGTGGGTATCGGGATCCAACTATCACATAGAAGGTATGCAATCTCATTGCAAATTCCAACACTTGCAATTCCCGATAATAGTTTTTACCCTTAACATCCCATGACCTTGACGGAGGCCAAAGAACTCATACGCCGCTAGTCAAGTTCAACCCGTTCATTTCTTAATTGAATTAGACCCACCCGCACGACCCGTGACGGAGGCCAAACAACGCCGTACGACTACCCTAATCCAATCGCATCACATGCTACAGATAAGTACTAATTAGCTACCATACACTACGCCTTTACGGAGGCCAAACAACCGTAGCATGAATACTAAATTAGTACTTATCTGAAATGACGGAGGGCTACGCAGGTTTTTAAGAAAACCATGAGCATAATGAACTTGAAATCGTTGTAGAATCAAGTGATTTTGAAAAGGAATGTTTTTTGAGGCTTTTGCTAGTTTTGCTAAAGAGGTCACTCCCGATTAAAGGATCTCAGCTCTTTCCTCATCGAATGAGGTGCAGGATATTCAGGAATACTACTATGCAAAGCAAGAACTAGAGAACCTTTAAAAAACAAAACCGAGTGGGTTGTAGCATTTGCTAGTTTCACTAAAGAGATCACTGCCGGTAAAGAGATCTCGTCTCTTTCCTCATTGAATGAGGTGTTGGATATTCATCAAGGAATACCACTATGCAAAGCAAGAACTAGAGCTACCCTTTTTGAAAAATTGATTCAACAACATATTTTGGTTTCTTTCTTTTCATTAATCTCATTAATGAAATCCCATCATTTAATGTTTCCTAAACATCACAGAAAAATGAAACAAAAATAGAACGTACACTTATGCCATCCGCATTCGCCACGGGACCCCGTCATGCACCATTTGGTTACTTAACTAACGGCAGAGCGGGGGCTGGACTAGCGCGGGTAGAAAACATAAGCAACGTTTATTAAATATCATATATATAATATTACATTCGTCTTACGAAGTTATATGATCACATCACAGAACCAAGCAGCAGAAACAACATATGAAATATTGGATATACTAGGATATCCGTGTTTTAAATTTAGCCAGTAATGTAAAACACGGATTCTACGGTCATGATGAATAGCCAAACCCACATCCCTAGACCCCTACGAGAGTAGCAAGTAACCCTACCAATTCTAGAATTAGGAGACCCGGTCTCAACACCTTGAGATGGTCTTCCACTGGACTCTAGAACCCAGCTACTTATGCTCCCCACCTTGGGTTTATCCTAATATGAAAAAGAAAATAATATACAACAGTAGTGACATCATCCTCAACCCGGAAGTGTCCCAATAAAATAATATTACATTGAATTTTACAAGAATGAAAATATAAAAACTCACATCTCACATAAAACCCCCGGATATTCAATCACGACGATCCAATAAACCATATCACCAGCAACATATGATATCACATATCATCAACGTAAACAAATATGCGTATCCCAAATTCTGTTGACATATAGCAACGAGATTTAGAATACCCCATATATTACACTTACGGTCGCAGAAAAGAAATGAAAAACTACAATAATTAGAATCTGCATATTCTTAGACATCATAAACCTGGAATATCTCATATTCCGAATTTCATGCCTAACCTAATAAATCTTGTATTTTAGTCTCAAATTGAAAACTCTTTTCAATTACTTAGTCGGGGATTCAACAAGATTCCCGACTACCTTATCGAATACTTGTCGGAAACTTTAGTAGATGGCCGCACCCCCAATGCCGACAACGAAGTACACTAAGGCGGAACACCGAGGCCGCAAGCACCCGAGTGGGCGCTTTTGGCAACGGGGTTCTCCTATAGTCACTTGGTTGGGTCTATGGGGGCGTGGCTACCTAGCAAAGTTATTCGGCAAGTATTCGCGTACTATACGCAATTGCGACGGAGTTTTGATCCGAATCAAAACTCCATGGCAACCGATTATCCAAGACTAAAACACTAGATTTACAATTAACAGCTAGTTTTCACAAAACTAATTGAATGTGGATTCCAACTACTGTATCACATATCAAAATTAAACCCAAAACGACGTTAAATTACGACTCCGAAACACTCCGAATTGCCCCTTAATAAAATTAACATCACATGCAATTTTGGGCTAATCAAACAAGACCTGAAACCCTAAAACCAAGCCATAAGAACACCAAAAAATTTTGAGACCAATCCGGGAATATTGGACCGGCCAGGCCGGTTTTTTGTGTTTTTAGCCGGGTGAAAACCGGTGAAACGGTCTCGAATATTTCCGGTGTTCTGATTGTATCTCATACAACACTCTACAGTTGTTTAAATAATTTTATGAGATTATTTTAAAATCGACAGAGAACAGGTTTTTGAGGTTTCGGTTTCGGAGTTGTTTCGTTTCCGTGATTCTATTAACATCATCTAATCTTCTAGCTTTGGCTCTGATACTATGAAAGTGTACGTTACCACCACCACTTGGTTTTAGTAGCATCAAACATGCCATTTTAAAATCTTTAGGGTGGTAACTAACACTTAACAAGATCTTTAGCTAGATGATTAAAGTTTTATAGTTTGATATAGACTTTACTAAAAAGAAGGAAAGGAGATTATACCCTCATAGATCGAGTCCTTCTCTTCTTTAGCTCCGGGTTATAGTCCACGCGACTCCACTAGGCACCTCTTAGAGTTGAATGGGCCTCTTTCGTGATCTTCGCGCAAAAAACGATCCACCTGAAGTCCACTAGCCCAAGCTAACTCTTCACTAATCTAATTAGTGAAGGTAACACACCATATCAAATTGCTAATCTAATGTGAGATGGTGAAGTAAGGGTTTAATTTGCTTACTAGGGTTCTCACAAGTTCAATGATTCACATCACATGTGGGGGTTTGAACTTAGAGGTGAGGTGAAGAAAATTGTAGAGAGCAACTCAAGAAAAGAAAAATTGGCTAAGACATGAAGAGCTCAACCTTTTTTCAAGTGAAGAATGGCTCATCCAAATTATCTAGAACTCCTTGAAGCATGAATTAAAGTCCATAGAAATAATGCACCATGCTTCAATAGTGCATACAAATGAATAAACAAATGAAAAACCCATGCCTTGCCCATTCCATAAACATCTCCACAACTTACACCTCGTTTTCTATATTCTAGAAATAGAAAATAGATGCCATGCTTCATTTAATACACACACACACACACACACACACACACACACATACACATACATACATACATCAAATATATATATATATATATATATATATATATATATATATATATATATTAATACATATTAAGAAACATAATTAGTGAGCTAATAATATTAGTTAAGATATAATTATATCATATATAATATACATCACGTTATTAAATCAACATTTGATTTAATAATCTGGCTATATAACATATAACCGACTAATATCATATATCTGAATATCACATTATCAAATCAACACTTGATTCGATAATCTGGTTATATCACATATAATTTGACCGACATCAGATGACTGCCAGATTACAATACGGTATCACATACACGTATTTAATCAGGCCCCCGCACATATAAACATATGTGGTCTATTTCGTTTCGCCTGAACCAGGAAACTTCTGTGTGGGACTCTAAAGACTCATACATACGCCGGCAGTAGGTGATGATGATCACATCAGTCACCCAAAAGCCATCAGCAGTACTAGCTGGACGTAACGGCTACCCACGTATTGAGCGATATGAATATCAACAAGCAAGCTCGTCAATACTCTCCATGAAGCCTATCAGTAACACTACCATACAGTCCGGTCTCTTCGTCTGATATGTCGCATATAAAGTCCAGGGGTGGTAAACGTCAGACCCCAGTAACTTGATAAGTCATGCCGATATGTGGCTCATAACAGTTTGAGAAACCACTGATAACTCTTATCAGTAAATCTCAGCAACCCTGGCCAGGGATTTTCAGTTATGGCCAATCGAGCATAGCGCAACATCAACTCCCTATACCGGGAGAGAAGAAACCCCTCCTATCGCTCACCGCCTCCATATGATTCGGGATTGTACCCAAAATCCACCTGTTTGCACGACTCCTTTGAGCTTGGTAGGGAGGAAATCAAAGCACAGTGGGGATCACACAAGACACCATGACGATCTCGGGTATACAGACTAACCTGTATCAGTGTCACCAGAGAACTGCTATCTGACGTTAGGTATATAACCATCTAGGAGTTCTCGGCCAGTCCTGTTCGGTGTACCCATTCTCCAATGAGCACTTGTATACAATCTTTGATATCACACACCAATGGTTGTGGGATCAACCATCGCCCTCTAAGGGACAAGAAACTACACACTAGTCTACTTTGGAACATCGATGCCCTAGTCTCGATATTTCCTCGACTAGGAACTGATTAAAAGATGTGCTTTTGGACCACCTTGGCCCCACTGGTATGATCTCATCATAATCCTGGCAGTCAAGTATATATCCTAAAGGCTTTATCAACATGTGAGAGCAAGACAGTAAAGAATACCAGTTAACATATTAAGATAAAGAGTAACCAGATAGCATATTATCATGTCGAGCAAAAAAGTACTCTATATATATGTCCAAGCATCCACTATAATATACATCATATGTACAATAATGGCCTTTAGGGCATACATATTCCTAACATATATTGTATCAGGCGATGAAATCTCTGTAGATCCAGTTAAGGTATCGGCAGTAAGCGAATGGCCGACACCGAATTCAGTAAAGGACATTCGAAGTTTCTTGGGATTAACAGGATATTACAGAATTTATTGAATGATTTTCGAAGATTGCAACACCCCTGAGCAAGTTCACACATAAAGATGAAGAATTCATGTCGTCAGAAGCATGCGAATGAGCTTTCGTAGAACTCAAGTCAAGATTGACATCAGCACTTATCCTTGTCTTACCGGACCAATCTGGAGTTTTTGAAGTGCATTGCAATGCATCCGGTAAGAGATTAGGATGTGTTCTACATTAGCACGGTAAATTCGTAGCTTATGTATCAAGACAGCTGAAGATTCATGAGTGCAACTATCCGACGCATGATTTAGTGTTGGCGGCCATAATCTTTGCACTCATGATTTGGCGCCATTATTTTCTTGGTGAACGAGTGGACATATACCCAGATCACAATAGTCTGAAATATGTGTTTACGCAGAAAGAGTTGAATATGCGGCAGAGAAGATGGTTAGAACTTATGGCAGATTTCGACATCAACCTACAATATCATCCAGGGAAGGTTAATGTAGTATCTGATGCACTTAGTCGTCAACCATTAGCATTGAATCTCACCGCACAATGGAAGGTTCAGCAAGATTTACATCATATGGAGATTGAAGTGGTCATGCTAGATAACACTTCAAGTTTGATGAACTTACAAGTTCAATCTACCATTGTCAATCAGATCAAAACAGCTCAAGCAAGTGATGCTAAGTTGCAAAAGATCAAAGAACAAGTAGAAAGTGGACTTAGAACAGACTTCATCATCCATGAAGTTGGATCTTTGAGATATGGCGGTAGATTGCGTGTACCAAAAGGTTCTGTACGGGAAGAGTTGATGAAAGAAGCTCACAGCTCTCCATATTCAGTACACCCTGGAGGCACAAAGATGTACACGGATCTGCGTCAAAATTACTAGTGGCATGGAATGAAGCGTGAAGTAGCCAGAAGCGTCGCTAAATACTTGGTGTGTCAGCAAGTAAATGCTGAACATCTGTAACAACCCTAAACTTTCTGTACGAATTTTTTTTCAAAATACAGAAAGGGACACCTAAGCCTGAACCTGAGTTATAAGTTTGTTTTGATTTAGAACACAAGAAGGAGCTTGTAGCTCACTGGTAAGACCTTGTACTGCTGAACCAAAGCACCAGAGTTCAAATCCCATTAGCCACATTATCTTTTTATTTTAAGTTCTTTTAATATTTTAGAAGCCCATGAGTCTACACGTGCAACACACGTAATAGGGTAAGTTACAGAATAATCAAACATGTGAACTGTAAAATACCAAACGACCCCGACCCAATACCCCAACACCAACCACAACCGTCGGCATTGGGCCGGCGACAAGCCCATAAAATCCGGCGAGGACAGTCATATCCGTCCCAAATACTCTCAAACTTCATCTCCTGCGCCTCTTCAGCTACCCCACTACTCCCTTATTGCTTGTTTACTCTGAATTAATCCAGAGAGCAATAAAATGGCCATTTAACCTCATTTTATTGCATATTTTAAATGCATTTTCATCACCCCTAAACCCTAATTTTCCCTTATAAATACCACCTTGAATTCACCCCTCCTCACTCACAATTCCCTGCCAAAACTCTCAAGAAAATTCCCAAGTCTTTTGTGTGCAAGTGGAGTTAGTAAAGGGCGAAACTCCGACAAATTTCCGGAGACGTTCCAAGGAGTTTCCGACGACGAAACGATGCGCCGGCACCTCCCACCTTATCCTCCTTCTCTCCTCTAGTCCAACAAAACAGTGAGTTTCCCTTCTCTCTCTCTTTAGCTATTTCTAAACTCTTCATTCTTAAAATGTGTCGGAAGCGGAGTTATCCGACTTCCGATTCTCTTTTCTTTTAAAAAATACAACTTTTTCTTAATAACAAATCTACAACTTTTGATATATTGTTTAGTACTCATTAACAAAGACAATAAAACAAGTTTGACATCAAAATGATAACCATAGCAAGTTGCATTTCAATTTTACATTAAAATACTTTTATGTTTCATATCGACATGTTTATACCTTTTAACCGTGCTATCTATAGAAAACTCACGATGTAATGACCTACCTCCTCACAACATACATATCTAACATAGCACGATGGAATTTGGGAACATAGATTCGGGAAAATACGACTTTACATATAACTACCTTCAATTTATAAAACCTTTTTTCTATAAGAAGTGTATTTAACAAATCTTTGCAATTGCACCTCTGCAACCCACTATTGGGGACCCCGTTCGGTATGGTGCAGATTATCGCAGATCCTCGGGCCAAGTAGAGCGAGATGCAGACCTCTTCACGGAGCATACGATCTCGAACGATTTTTAATACATTTTTCTTTAGAAAATGTGATTTCTATTATAAATAAACTTACATTTTTAATAAATAAATATATGTGTAATTAATATCAAAATATCTATTTTTAATATTTATAATATTCCACATTTCCAAAATTCAAGAAAAATATCTCATTTACATGAAAATACCATCCAAATACAACACAAGTACAACATTTCAAGAAAATACTACATACTATGAAAACTAGGCTCTATTTACTAGGAATCGCACAATTATAAAATACACGTCTATGAAAATCCTAAAGACGATAATTAAATGCTTGAGGTATATTTTGAAATTATGCTAAAATTATTTTTACATAACACCCTCTCAAGTTATACTAAATTACAATAAAGACCCTAGTAAACATAGGTTTAAGCGGGACCAGTCTCTTGAACCTCAAGGAGCCGAAGATATGGGTGCTTGCCTATTTAAGGTAGACAACTTAACAAACGGTGTTATTAATACGGTAATTGTCTTTGAAAAAGACACAAATCCTGCCGTCCATGTGCAGCAGTTACCGATAACATCAAAACGATCAGAATTTCAAGTTCTTTTTTAAAGTGTCTGACTCAGACTGAGTCTCAATCTAATCAATCTGACTTGAATGTGATTTAAGTACAAACTACAATACAATATGATTCAATATGAATCTTTCTATTCAATTTATTCAATCTGTATTGACTGAACGGAACCATGGATATACTCCATTTACCAGTTCATCCAATATATCCGTTCCATTTACTGATATCATGGTCTCGGCAAGTCATCCATCTATATAATTTATAATACAAGCCAAGACAATACAATCCATACAATCAATACAATTAATACATAAACACTACAGGGATATAAAGGGGTAGACCGGTACGGAATATGTTAAAGATGGCACGAGGTGGTCACTTAGGACGTAATTACATCCATGTCGTTGTTCCGTGGTATTATCGACGGAGCCTTGTACTACGGGTTACCAAAGTCTCCGGTGTAAGTGGGACTCCTCTCGTATACACTGGAATTTTCTGTACCAAACTACAAACAACTGCGCTAACATTATAATAAAATATTATAAAACTATACTCTCTCTGTCTATTCTATTTCTCTCTCATCTTTGGGACTTACCGAGCGATTGTTCGCTGACGACATTCATATTTCTCTTCTTCTTTGGAATGTTATCAGGAGGACCCGACGCTGAGGAGTACGAGACCAGTCAGGAGCATTTGGAGCAGGCCGCTGGGCAGTACACCGAAGACCCAGAGCTGTAGCCACTTGTACTTATTCCATTTTCATTATGCCACTGTTTAGGCATTGCTTTCCATTCCATGTATTTACTCTTCAGATGTATTGTAAAAAGAATGTTAATAAATAAAGTTGTTGTTTTATTTACATCTTGTCTCTTGTGTATATTTCATTTTATATTGCTTAGATACGCTTAGTATGTTTACTTCTGAGTAAATACGTAGCGGCCCGTTGTGTCCTCTGCCCGTACATTGGGAAGCGGGGCGTGACAAGTTTTGTTAGTAGCCCATGCAGGTCCGTTCTGTGTGGACATACAGGTCAGCTCTGTATGGACATGCAGGTCAGCACTGTATGGACAACCTAAGCAATATAACACAAGTACCAGCAACTGAAAATATTCTTTACAATTCATATTCCTTGAATCTTAAAATTTCATATATTTTGAATCTGTCCTAACCCAAATTTTTCTTTAAAGGTTATGGATTCCCCAAACAACACCAGCATGAATGTCAACAACACTCCCCCACCACTACCACTCACACTTGCCGTAGCTGTTCCGATCAACGAGCAGACGATTTTGCTTAAGGCGATCCGCAGCCTCCTGGAGGGACAGCAGCAGTAGACTGCTATCCTGATGAACTAACCAGAGGTAGAAACACCTGGGGTGAAACAATTACGGGCACTGCACCTTAAGAAATTTTCGGGAAAAGAGAGCCCTCTGGAAGCGGAGGAATGGGCTCAAAGCGTTGAAGATGTTCAGGAAGCGGCACAAGTACCAGAGATCACTTGGGTTCGAGTTGCAAAGCTGCAGCTCACTGATAATGCACGGGTTTGGTGGAAGGCGGAAGAAAGCCGTCTTCATCAGCCTATCGAATGGAAGACTTTCCGTGACATGTTCGATGCAAAGTACTTCCCTGAGACTGCCTGCTTTGATATGGAGCAGCAGTTCATCCATCTGCAACAAGGTTCAATGTGGACCAAATCAGTAAATGAGTATGATGCTGAGTTTACCATGCTCAGCAAGTTTGCGGCCCATCTCATACTGAATGCTAAGATCAGGGCTAGAAGATTTCAGCTAGGGTTGAACCAGGAAATCTAGGCTGCATTAGCTACAGGGGATTTCCCAACCATGATATGGACTTGAAGAATGCCTGAAGATACGAGGCAGTGGTGAAGAGGAAGGGCAGACCTCAATCTGCCGGAGTGAAGCGTTCTGCCACCCAGATGGTAGAGAAGCCTCTTCAAGGCCAATTGTTGAACCCAGGAGACCGGATGAAACCTATAACCAGCCGAGTCCCGATTTTTGCTTCTATTGCAAGAGGGAAGGACACTTGTGGAAGGACTGAAGGCGGGCAAAAGGCCCATGCTTAGTTTGTAGCGCATCTAATCACGGAATTGGAAATTGTCCTTATAGACGCAACCCAGCTCACACACCCACTAACTATCCGCAGCGGCCAGCTAACCAGGTTCCTGCACCTCATCTAGCACTCCCAGCTCCAGCCCGCGCACAGCCTAATTGCCAATTCCATCTGGCTCTGAGGAACATGCCTCAAGAGCAGAGAAACATGCCCCAAGGACAGAGAAATGTGCCCCTAGCTAGGAGGAATGAACTACGGCGTTAGGCTTTCCTTTTAACTACCAAAGAAGCAGAGGCTGTAGACCAGGGTAACACTAGTAATTCTCTTCAACATTTTCAAACCCTTGTACCACTTTGTTATTTTTCATACACTATCAGTATTTCTATCACCAAACTTTCCTTAAATCTGTTACACTTTCCTTTTACAAATTTTGAGGACGAAATTTGTTAGTGTATATACCCTAGAGGCCATTACTGTATCATACTAGTTTGTATATTATTTAATGGAAACTTGGGATATTCACAGTTGTATAGACAATCTTGCTCGAAATAGTAGTATGCTACTTGGTTTGTTTCTATTTTAATGTGTGCATGTGTTTCTTTTAGCATATTGCCTATACACATTAGTGGAGCCCTTAGGATCTTTGCTTGATTACCAGCGTTGTGATGGCAGTCACACTAGTGGAGGCTGGGTAATCTACAAGCACATCCTTATACAGGTCCCTAGTCGTAGGATTATCGATACAGGGTATCGATACTCCAGAGTAGACTAGTGTATACGCTTTTCATCCCAGGAGGGGAGATGGTCTGTCCCACAGCCATCAGTACGTCGTACTGGAGATAGTATGCAGGTGCTCGTTAGGTTACGAGTACACTGGATAGGACTCACTGGGAGCTATTGGTTTGGTAGTATACCTATCGTCGGTTATCAGTTCCCAGGTGACATGAGTACAGCATAGTCCGTTGACTTGACACTGTCACTTCGCCTCGAGTGTGTTCCCACTGTTCTTAGATTACTACCCTACCAAGGCTCAAATGAGTCGTGCAAACAGGTAGTAGTTGGGTGCAGTCCCGAAGCACTTGGAGCCAGTGACGGTTAGACAGGATTCGTCTCTCCCGGTATTGGGGGTTGATATCGCGCTGTGTCTAGGAGAGCCATTACACAAAGTCCCTGGCCAGGGCAAGCGAGATATACTGGTAGCATTTTCAGTGTTATCTCAGGGTGTTCTGGGCTACACTCCGACACGACTTGTACTGCTGTTAGGGGACTGACGTTTACCGCCCCCTAGGCCTGACATGCGATACTCTCAGATGAACAGACCGGACTGTACGGAGATTGTCACATTCAGGCTCAGTAGGAGTTCGGATGGGTTCACCTCATCAGTCTTCTTATCGGCATATACCTGGGGACCGTTACGTACAGCTAGTACCGCTTGCGGCCTGTGGTTAAACCCACTGCCAGCGTAGTGTCGAGTCTTTAGAGTCCCACACAGAGAGCTATTCGCCTTTGGGCAAAACAGAGTAGAGGTCGCATGGTTTTGCGACAGGGTTCGTTCATATCCGCGCACTTGTGCACGTTTGGTGTCCGGGCAGTTATTACTAGCGGGCTTTGGTTTAAGCCAGATCCTAGTATATGTTTTGGGATTGATTTTATCTCATTGTATTCGTGTTCCTCGGAACACGGATGCGGGTGTGTATGCACAGTTGACAGAGGCAGAGGCAAGGGATTCTCGTTAGGGTTGTTGACCGTTGACTTTTTTTCTAAACCCTAATGAGAATAAGAAATATGATTAATAATATTAATTAAGTATTATTATTCCATGGTTGAGTTGAACATTCTTTTGTTGACTTGTTGACTTTGTTGACCGGTTGACCATTGTGGACTTGTTGACCATCGTCATTTCATTTCTATGACTTTTGTTTACTTGTTGTTCTTTACAAAATGCATTAAATGCATGAAATGATAATGGTCATTGAAACTAACCATCACAATTCTTAATTATTATTATTATCATCATTATTCTTTCTTTTGTGAGCATGGTTGTAAAAAGTCAAGCTCATTCTCACTTTCTCATTCTCTCTCATCCAAAGCTCACCCTCTTCCTCTCTCTCAAAGCTCTCATGTCTCATGTGTTGAGAAGCATGAGCTATTAAGATAAAACCCTCAAAACTGTTCTCTACTCACTCTAGAGTTCTAGGTCTAGCAAGCCAAGCACTTTAGTTGCCTCTCGGTTGAGGTAGGAGCTCAAGGTAGAGGCTTTCGGGTGGATCCTTCTTCGACAACAAGGAGACTACGAGGTGGAGCCGTTCCAACCACTCTAACGAGCAAGAAGAGAAGGAGTTCAAGACCTAGGTATAACCCTCTAACATAGTAGTTAAACTTCTAGTTAGTTTGCTAGTTTTTGTTTAGCAAAGATCATGTTTTCTAGTCCATGTTACCTTGCCATAAAAAATCGTTTTTTACCGTTTCCGCATCCCCGTAAGAACCGGGACGGGTAACGCGGACTTACAAAATTATTATAAGGAGGGTAGAATGTAACAACCCTAAATTTTCTGTACGAATTTTTTTCAAAATACAGAAAGGGACACCTAAGCCTGAACCTGAGTTATAAGTTTGTTTTGATTTAGAACAGCAAGAAGGAGCTTGTAGCTCACTTGTAAGACCTTGCACTGCTAAACCAAAGCACCAGAGTTCAAATCCCATCAGCCACATTATCTATTTATTTTAATTTCTTTTAATCTTTTAGAAACCCAAGAGTCTACACGTGCAACACACGTAATAGGGTAAATTACAGAATAATCAAACATATGAACTGTAGAATACCAAACAACCCCGACCTAATACCCCAACACCAACCACATCCATCGGCATTGGACTGGCGACAAGCCCATAAAATCCGGCGAGGTCGGTCATATCCGTCCCAAATGCTCTCAAACTTCATCCCCTACACCTCTTCAGCTACCCCACTACTCCCTTATTGCTTGTTTACTCTGAATTAATCCATAGAGCAATAAAATGCCCATTTAACCTCATTTTAATGCATATTTTAAATTCATTTTCATCACCCCTAAACCTTAATTTTTCCGTATAAATACCACCTTCAATGCACCTCTCTTCACTCACAATTCCCTGCCAAAACTCTCAAGAAAATTCCTAAGTCTTTTGTGTGCAAGTGGAGTTAACAAAGGGCGAATCTCCAACGAACTTCCGGCGACGATCCAAGGAGTTTTCGGCGATGAAACGACGCACTGGCACCTCCCACCTCATCCTCTTTCTTTCCTCTAGTCCAACAAAACAGTAAGACCCCCTTCTCTCTCTCTTTTGATATTCCCAAACTCTTCATTCTTAAAATGTGTCGGAAGCGGAGTTATCCAACTTACGATTCTCTTTTCTTTTAAAAAATACAACTTTTTCTTAATAAAAAATCTACAACTTTTAATATATTGTTTAGTACTCAGTAACAAAAACAATAAAATAAGTTTGACATCAAAATGATAACCATAGCAAATTGTATTTCAATTTTACATTAAAATACCTTTATATTTCATATCGACATGTTTATACCTTTTAACCGTGTTATCTTTAGAAAACTCATGATGTAATGACCTACATCCTCACAACACATATATCTAATATAGCATGATAGAATTTGGGAACATAGATTCGGGAAAATACGACTTTACATATAACTATCTTCAACTTATAAAACTTTTTTCTATAAGAAGTGTATTTAACAAATCTTTGCAATTGCGTCTGTATAACCCACTATTGGGGACCCCGTTCGGCATAGTATGGATTATCGCACATCTTCTGGCCTAGTAGAGCGAGCTGCAGACCTCCTCACGGAGGATACGATCTCGAAAAGATTTTTAATACATTTTTTCTTTAGAAAATGTGATTTCTATTATAAATAAAACTTATATTTTTAATAAATAAATATATATGTAATTAATATCAAAATATCTATTTTTAATATTTATAATATTCCACATTTCCAAAATTCAAGAAAAATATCTCATTTACATGAAAATACCATCCAAATACAACATAAGTACAACATTTCAAAAAAATACCATATACTATGAAAACTAGGCTCTATTTATTAGGAATTGCACAATTGTAAAATACACATCTATGAAAACCCTAAAGACGATAATTAAATGCTTGAGGTGTATTTTGAAATTATGCCAAAATTATTTTTACATAACACCCCCTCAAGTTATACTAAATTACAATAAGGACCCTAGTAAATATAGGTTAAAGCGGGACCAATCCCTTGAGCTTCAGGGAGCCGAAGATATGGGTGCTTGCCTATTTAAGGTAGAAAACTTAACAAACGGTATTATCAATACAGTAATTGTCTTTGAAAAAGACACAAATCCTGTCGTCCATTTGGAGAAGTTACCGAAAACATCAAAACGATCAGGATTTCAAGTTCTTTTATTAAGTGTCTGACTCAGACTGAGTCTCAATCTAATCAATCTGACTTGAATGTGATTCAAGTACAAAGTACAATACAATATGATTCAATATGAATCTATCTATTTGCAGGGTTACCTAGCACGGCATCAAGGTTTCGGGAGGAATCGTCCATGCCAAATTAAAATTTTGCTGTTCTAGCTAACCCTAACCCTAGAATCGTAAACTAGAAATCGACGGAAAAGTAAATGCAAACACTTTTCAAGTCTAGTGAGCAAGGAATACAACATTTGTAGACCGGTCCTTCACTTTAATAGCTCCGTGTAGTAGTCCCTTCGCTGCGATCAAGAAGTCCCGGACTCTAGAGAGGCTCCGATGAAGAAACGAACATGCTTGCTTCGAAGTCTTCGAGGCCGAAGAAGATCTACGTCGACGAGACACTAACCCAAGCTATCTCTTCACTAATCATGGAATTAGTGAAGCAAACACCCTATACTAAATGGCAAGTAGTAGAGGATGATGAAGTAGGAATTTTGCTCACATTAGAAATCATTTTCTCACTCAAAATCATCACCATTGAAAAAGATATAAAACTTTTTTCAAGAAGAAGAAGAAGAACAGGTGATGAAAATGAATTATACTGTGAGGTTAGAAATGCAACCAAGGGTAACATGCTTAACCCTTGTAGAGAGTTAACCATGAGCTAGGGTTAAAGGTTAGGTCAAAAAATATCTTAAGCTAGACAAATAAAATGGACAAAGTCAAACATGCTTTCAAGCTTCAACAAGCTTTCAACAAATATCAACCATGACAAATATCCAAAATATTTGAATTACTTAATGATAAATTTAAACCCTAATCTTAACCCTAGCATGGTTTAACTCTCATCAACCCTAGTTGCATTTGTAACCTAGCATGATACATTTAACATATATCACATATACATCAATGTATCCAAAGTGAGAAAAGAAATCTTAAGTTAGCTAATATTAGTTAATGTAATGTAATATATCAAATATATAATTATACATTAGATTATCAAATCAACTCTTGATTTAATAATCCGGCTATATCATATATAACCGAATAATATCATATGTAACAACTTATTGAATCAACGCTTGATCCGATAACCTGGCTATATCGCATACAACCGTCCAATGTCACAAATCGCGAGAATAGAATACGGTATCTCATATCGTATCAATCTTGGTCCTGCACATATCACATATGTGCTTCTACTCCGTTTCGCTTGAGCTAGAAAACTTCTGTGTAGGACTCTAAAGACTCGTCAATACGCCGGCAGTAGGTGATGATCATATCAAACACCCACAAGCCGCAAGCGTTCTGCTAAACGTAATGGCCACCCGGGTATTGAGCGATCAGAAGATCAACAAGAAAGCCTGCTCACACTCCTGCGAATCTAATTAGTAACACCACGGTACAGTCCGGTCTCTTCGTCTGATATGTCGCATATCTCGTCTAGGGTGGTAAACGTCAGACCCAGTAACTCAATAAGTCGTGTCGATATGAGGATCATAACGAGTCGAGAAACTACTGATAACACTTACTAGTATATCTCTAAAGCAACCATGGCCAGGGACTTCCTGTTATAGCTAGTCGAGCACGGCGCAACATCAACTCCCAATACCGGGAGAGAAAAAACGCCTCCTATCGCTCATTGCCTCCATGTGATTCGGGACTGTACCCAAAAGCCACCGTTTTACACGTTCTCTTGAACGTGATAAGGTGGAAATCAAAGCACAGTGGGAATCACACAAGACTCTATGACAATCTCTGGTCTACAGACTAACCTGTACCAGTGTCACCAGAGAATTGCCATCTGACGTTAGGTATAACACCATCTGGGAGTTCTCGGCGAGTCCGTTCAGTGTACCCAGTCTCCACTGAGCACCCGTATACTGTCTCTGATGTCAAACACTAATGGATATGGGATCATCCATTGCCCATCTACATGGGTCGAGAAGCTATACGCTAGTCTACTCTGGTATATCGATGCCCTGTCTCGATACACTCTCAACTAGGAACATTTGAAGATATACTTAGCGACTACTCTATCCCCACTAGTATGATCTGCATCATAGTCCTGGTAGTCAAGTACTCATCCTAAGGTCTTTATCAACATGTAATATAGAGACAATCATTGTACATGTTAAGATAAAGGGCAACCAGATAGCATACTATCATGTCGAGCAAGAAAGTCCTCCCTATATTTGTCCAAGCATCCACTACAATATAGATCGTATGTACAGTAATGGCCTCTAGGGCATACATATAACTAACACTATTCAATCTATATCAATCTGTATTGACTGAACCGAACCATTGATATACTCCATTTACCAGTTCATCCAATATATCTGTTCCATTTACTGATATCATGGTCTCGGCAAGTCATCTATCTATACAATTTATAATACAAGCCAAGACAATACAATCCATACAATCAATACAATTAATACATAAACACAACGGGGATATAATGGGGTAGACTGATACGGAACATGTTAAAGGTGGCACGAGGTAGTCACTTAAGACGTAATTATATCCATGCCGTTGTTCCGTGGTATTATCGACGGAGCCTTGTACTACGGATTACCAAAGTCTCCGGTGTAAGTGGGACTCCTCTCATATACACTGGTATTTTCTGTACCAAGCTACAAACAACTGCGCTAACATTATAAAACTATACTCTCTCTGTCTATTCTATTTCTCTCTCATTTTTGGGACTTACCGAGCGATTGATCGCTGACGACATTCATATTTCTCTTCTTCTTTGGAACGTTGTCAGGAAGACCCGACGCTGAGGAGTACGAGACCAGTCAGGAGCATTTGGAGCAGGCCCCTGAGCAGTACACCGAAGACCCAGAGCTGTTGCCACTTGTACTTATTCCTTTTTCATTATGCCATTGTTCAGGCATTGCTTTCCATTCCATGTATTTACTTTTCAGATGTATTGTAAAAAGAATGTTAATAAATAAAGTTGCTGTTTTATTTACATCTTGTCTCTTGTGTCTATTTCATTTTATAATGCTTATTTCATTTTATATTGCTTAGATATGCTCAGCGTGTTTACTTTTGAGTAAATACGTAGCGGCCCGTCGCGTCCTCTGCCCATACATTGGGAAGCGGGACATGACAACATCACAGGACAGCTGGTTTACTTCAACTGTTACCTATCCCAAAATGGAAGTGGCAACACACCACTATGGATTTCGTGACTGCACTTCGTCACAGCACGAAAGGTAACAATGCGGTATGGGTTATTGTGGATCGACTCACAAAGTCGGCTCACTTCATCTCATTTCGAGTTGACCAATCTACCGAGACATTAGCAAAGAAGTATATGGAGATAAGAATCTGAGTAAGATTTAAACTCTTCAATGTGTACTATCTCTGATACCCATGAACTTATGCAGGAAATTGTGAGATTATATGGAGTACCGGTTTGCATTGTCTCCGATCGTGACACCATATTCCGATCGAAATTTTGGCAGAATCTGCAAGCTAGCTTGAGAACAAGTCTGAACTTCAGCACAGCTTACCATCCACAAACAGATGGACAGTCTGAGCGAACTATTCAGATACTTGAAGATATACTAAGAGCGTGTATGCTAGACTTCGGAGGATCGTAGGAAGATCACCTATATCTTGTGGAGCTTTCATACAACAACAGCTACCAAGCAAGTATTGGAATGACACCATTTACAGCTCTATATGGAAGGAAGTGTCGATCACCATTAAGTTGGGACGATATCGGAGATAGAGAACTCTTTAGACCTGAGATAATAGTAGCAACAGTCAATGTAGTTCGCACTATCAGGGAAAGAATGTGCATAGCCCAAGATCGACAGAAACACTGGACTGATGCAAAGCGCCGTCACTTGGAGTTCCAACCAGGAGATCATGTCTTTTTGAAGATATCTCCAAACCGTGGACCGATTCGTCTTGGAAGTCGGGGTAACCTCAGTCCAAAATATATTAGACCGTTCGACATACTCTAACGAGTCGGAGAAGTGGCTTATCGCTTAGCACTTCCACCTTCATTGGAAGGAGTGCATAATGTATTCCACATATCCCAACTCAGAAGATATGTGGGTGACCCCAGCCATATTCTTGATCACTCCGAGCTCACTGTACAGCCAGATTTATCCTGTGAGCAACAACCTGTTGAAATCCTGGATAGAAAGGTGAAGTTACTTCGGAAAAAGGAATAAAAATGGTTCGAGTGATGTGGAGAAAAAACTCACCAGGAGAATCAACATAGGAACGTGAGGACGACATGCGTGCAAGATACCCTCAATTGTTTGTAAACTAGTCCTTAAAATAATTGTAAATTTCGAGGACGAAATTTTTGTAAGAATGGTAGAATGTAACAACTCTGTTTCAGGGTACAGAAAATTTGATTAAATTTTAATGTACAAATGGAGTATTTGCAATCCTGTATACACTATAAGTATTTGAATTGCTTTTAAACAACAAGAAAGCACTTATAGCTCATTGGTAAAGTCTTGCACTGCTGTGACGTAGCCCCTGTGATCGAATCCCCCCAGCCACATATATTTTTAATTGATTTTTATTTTAAACTTTTAGAAGCTCAAAAGTTTGCACGTGCACTGCACGTAAACTGAAAAGTCATGAAGAAAACAAATATGTGCACTGAGATATACCAAGCGACATAGACACGTGGCACAAATCCAAGCTAAGGCCGACGGTATTGGACCGGCGAGATTGCCTATGGGGCCGGCGCCGCCAGGCCCCCCCGTAGGTAATGCTCTGAAATTTTTACCCCTGAACCCCTTCGCTTACCCCACTATCCCATGTTGTTTGTTTACTCTGAAAACATCCACAAAGTGATAATTGCTCTCTTTAATTCATTTTTAATGCACATTTTAATTCCATTCTTCATTACCCTAAACCCTAATTTTCCCTATAAATACAACACTACTTTTCACCCCTCCTCATTCAGAATTCTATTACAAAAACTCTCTAAAAATTTCCAAGTCCCAAGTTGTGCGGAGTTAGCAAAGGGCAAAGTTCCGGCGAAGTTTCGGGAAGAATACGGCGATGAAACGACGCCCCGACGGTTCCAATAGCTTCCCCTCTCTCCTCTTGTTTTACAATCAGTAAGTCCCCTCTCCCCTCCTCTTTTGCTATTCTAAAACTTCTCCTTTTCAAAACACGTCGGAGCGGAGTTATTCCGGCTTCCGATTCTCTTTTCTTTAAAAATCAAAATCTAATTTTTTCTTAATAACAAATCTACAAATTTTTAATAGATTGTTTAGTAATCATTAACAAACATATTAGAACAAGTTTCATCTCAAAAGAATCTATTATACAACTTTTATCGTATTTTTACGGTTAAATACTATATACTTTACTCTCAACATAATTCAATATATTCCCTTGTATTACCTTTAGAAAACTCATGAGGTAATGACCTAACTCATCACAACATACATTTTTTACATAGCATGATAACTCTTGGGACATTAGTTTATGGGAAAATACTAGTTTACGATTAAATACCTTAAACATTCAAAAACCGTTTTCTTTAAAAAGTGTGTTATTTAATTCCGTGCAATTGCGCCTCTACAACCCAATTTGGGGACCTCGATCGGGATGGTGCGGGTTATCGCACATCCTCGGACCTAGTAGAGCGAGATGCATACCTCCACAAGGAGCATTCGATCTCGATGGAATTTTTAATGCAATTTTTAAGAAAAATGTGATTTCTATATATAAATAAATTCTATATTTTTTAAATATTATATATATATATACTATCAAAATATCAACTTTAAGTATGCAATATATATATTCCATGTTTTCTAAATCAAACGAATCACAAATTTCATAAAATTATCTTTACAATTTAATACCATTCTAAGATTTCACTGAAATACCATATACAATGAAAACTAAGTTATATCCACTAGAATATTTCACTTTATAAAAATTACAATTATGAAAACCCTAAAGACGATAATTAAATACTTGAGGTGTATTTTGAAAATATATCAAAACTATTTTCAAAAAACCCCTCAAGTTTTATTAATTTACAATAAGGACCCTAGTAAACATAGGTTTAAGCGGGAGCAGTTCTCTTGAGCTTCAGGGAGCCGGAGAATATGGGTTCTTGTCTATCTAAGGTAGACAACCTAACAACGGTGTTATCAACACGGTAATTATTTTGGAAAAAACACAAATCCTGCCGTCCATGTACAACAGTTACCGATAACATCAAAACTACTTCAGGACTTCAATTTCTTTTCAATGTGTCTGACTCAGACAGAGTCTCCATCTAATATGAAATCAATCTGACTTGAATCCAATTCAAGTATAAATACAATACAACATGAATCCGTTTATACAAGAATTCCATCTATATCATCAGGACTCGACTGAACCGAACCATGGATATACTCTTATTACATGACAATCCATTTATATCCATTCCGTTTATATGATATCATGGTTTCGGAAAGTCATCCATCTATATAACAAAAAAATACAATCGATACAAATTATATTACGGGGTTTTAAAAGGGGTAGACTGGTATGGAATGTGTTAGAAGTGGCACGAGACGATCACTTTAATACACCTAACCTGAATATCCATTGCTGTTGTACCGTGGCTTAATGGTTCCTTGTGCTCCGTATACCTTAGTCTCCGGAATAGTAGGACTCCTCTCGTATACACTAGCATATTCTGTACCAAGGTACAAACAACTGCATTAACAGAAAAAAAAGATAGCATTATACAGTTATATTCTCTTTTCTGTCTATTCTACTTCTCTCTTTCTTTTGGACTTACCAAGCGATTGTTCGCTGACGACATTCATTTTCTTCTTTCTATGGAATTTTGTCAAGTGGATCCGACTCACTAGAGATCGAGCACAGTACTGAGGACTTGGAGCTGTTTTCCATCAACCCAGAGTTGTGGGCACTTGTATGTACTTTTCATTTCAGTTATGCTATTGTTTAGGCATTACTTTCTATTCCTGTATTTACATTTCCAGTTGTACTTGTAAAGAATTATTAAATAAATATAAATTGTTGTTCATTTATACTCATGTCTTTTGTGTACATTTTACTTTATATTGCTTAGATACGCTTAGTGTGTTTACTTCTGAGTAAATGCGTCGCGTGACCGATCGCGTCTCCTTACCGTACATCGGGAAGCGGGGCGTGACAATATCCAAAGAATGGTTTTGGATATCTGTTCTACCATACCGAGGAACAGAAGGTATTTGTTTCTCAGCACGCTACCTTTTTAGACTGGCAATTTCTTGCAAGAGAAATAAATGGGAGCACGGTAGAACTGGAAGAAATTCACGGACCATAAACAAAACTGGAGATTGGTGGAACTTCAAGATTCAATTACCCTGGGCGAGCCTCAGCCACTTCGCAGATCTTATAGAATTTCTCATCCGCCCGAAAGATACTACGGTTTTCTCATAAACGGGAATCGAGAGGATTGCATCTTGGAAGAAGATGATCCTACTAGTTTCATGCAGGCCATTATCAGTAGGGACTCTGATAAGTGGCTGGATGCTATGCAATCCGAAATGGAGTCCATATACGTCAATAAAGTGTGGACCTTGGATATTGCTCCACCTAGGGTAAAACCCGTTGGATGCAAATAAATCTACAAAAAGAAGATTGGTGTAGATCGACAGGTGGAAACCTATAAGGCTAGACTTATTGCAAAAGGTTATTGTCAAAGACCAGGAGTGGATATGACGAAATATTTTCTCCAGTGGCTATGCTCAAATCCATTCAGATCCTACTTGCTATTGATGCCTTTCATGACTATGAAATCTGGCAGATGGACGTAAAAACGGCTTTTCTAAACGGATGTTTGGAAGAGTGCGTTTATATGGATCAGCCAGAAGGTTTTGTAGACAGTGGGAGTAGTGGGAAAGTGTGCAAGTTGCTTAAATCCATTTATGGATTAAAGCAGGCATCACAGAGCTGGAACATCTTTTTTGATGAAACGGTCAAGGAATTTGACTTCATCAAGAACGAGAATGAGCCTTGTATATATAAGAAGATTGTAGGACGAACTGTCGTATTCTTAGTCTTGTACGTGGACGACATTCTTCTGATAGAAAATGATATTCCTATGCTACAATCGGTCAAGTTGTTCTTGTCCCAAAGGTTCTCCATGAAGGACCTGGGTAATGCATCGCACATTCTAGGGATCAAGATCTGCAGAGATAGATCCAAGAGATTATTGGGACTTTTGCAGTCCAGGTACATAGAGACCGTACTAAAGAGATTTAGTATGGAAGATTCCAAGCGTGGTAATATACCCAAATTGTACAAAATCAACCTCTCCAAAGAGATGTCTCCCAAGACTGATGAGGAGAGGGTTCGCATGAGCACTATACCCTACGCTTCGGCGGTAGGATTTATAATGTATGTGATGCTATGTATCAGGGTTAGATGTAGCTTACGCGCATGGTGAGCCGGTATCAGTCAAACCCAGATGAGAACCACTGGACAGCAGTGAAGAACGTTCTCAAGTACCCGAGAAGGACTAAGAAGATATTTTGGTTTACGGTAATGGAGACTTTAAGGTCGAGTCCTTTACCGATTCAAGCTTCCAGGGTGATAAGGATGACAGCAAGTCTGTCGGGTTTTTTGTTTACCCTCATTGGAGGGGCGGTGTGTTGGAAGAGCTCCAAACAGGACACCGTCACAGATTCAACGATAGAGGCTGAATACATTGCTGCGAACGATACCACAAAAGAAGCGGTCTGGATGAAGAAATTCATTACTGAACTTCAGGTAGTTTCTTCCATTGTTGATCCAATACCTCTATATTGTGATAACAATGGGGCTATAGCTTTAGCGATGGAACCACGACCCTATTAGAAATCCAGACACATCTTGAGGCGGTATCACATGATCAGGGAGATCATTGATCGTCAGGAGATCGAAGTGCGGAGAGTGGACACAACAGACAACACGGCGGATCCATTAACGAAAGCCCTCCCTCAAGCGCAGTTCGAGCGACTTTTTAAGATGTTGGATATGCGATACGCCAACAGCTGGCCTTAAAGTAGATGTTGGGTACTCGGTAAGCCAATATATGGTCTTATTGCAAGTGTGAGATTGTTGGATATGTATGCCCTAGAGGCTATTATTGTATATGTATACATATGGATGCTAAGGATATGTATGTACAGGACAATCTTGCTCAGTTTTATAGTATATTATTTGAGTTGTCTTTATCTTGATATGTGTGTTTGTTTCTTCTGATGCTTTATCCTGATTGCATATATTGATAAAGATTTGATATAGTAGTATACTACTATTATGGTTTAACTTTATCTTAACATGTGCATATATGATACTCGTTATTACATATGGCAGTTACATGTTGATAAAGCCCGTAGTGTCTTGCTTGACTACCTGCATTGTGATGGTGATCATGCTTATGGGAGCAGGGTAGTCGATAAGCACATCCTTAAAAGGTCTCTAGCCGTGTGAGTATCGAGACCGGGCATCGATATTCCGGAGTAGACTGGTGTATACGTTTCCAGACCCCGACGAAGGGCGATGGTTAGTCCCGCAGCCATTAGTCTGATGCGCCTAAGATTGTATACTTGTGCTCACTAGGTGTGAGGACACTAGACGGACTCGCCGAGAACCTCTAGATGGTGTTATACCTATCGTTAGATAGCGGTTCTCAGGTGACATGTGTATAGGTTAGTCTTAGGACGTAAGGTCGTCATTTGTCTCATGTAAGTTCCCACTGTGCTTTGATCACTACCCTACCATGGCTCTACTAAGTCGTGCAAACGGGTTTTGGTTGGGTGCAGTCCTGAGCCACATAAAGGCAGTGAGTGATTGTTGGGGATTCGTCGCTCCCAGTATTAGGAGTCGATATCGCATTGTGTTCGATTGGTCGGGACCATAAGACCTTGGCGAAGGCAGTTGAGATTTACTGATAGGTTGATCAGTAGTTTTCCGGATTGGTCCTGAGCTGCATCTGCACGAATTACCGGGTTATTAGGGTCTGACGTTTACCACCCCCTAGATCCGGTATCTGATACTCTTAGATGAAGAGACCGGACTGTATGAAGATTGTCACGGATAGGCTCAGTAGGAGTTCGGACGAGTTTGCTCTTCGGCCTTCTTTTCGACAGGTACCTAGGTAGCCGTTATATGCAGCTAGTACCGCTGACGTGCTTGTGGTTAAACCCAATGCCAGCATACCGTCGAGTCTTTAGAGTCCCACTCATACGGTTTCCCTGCTTTGGACAAAACGATGTAGAGGTCATATGGTTTTACGGCAGGGTTCGATCATATACGTGTACTAGCTACACGGATCATGTTTTGGGCGGAAAATACTAGTGGGCTTTGGTTTAAGCCGGATCCTAGTATTATATTCTTGGATTATTTTTGTCTCTTTGTATTCGTATTTTTTGGAATACGGATATGGGTATGTATATACGGTGAGGGGTATTCTTCTAATTGTGCAAAGATATTTCTAAAAGAAGACACCTCATTTGTTATATAATCATTTTGATTAAATGATTAATGAGGTGGAGGTATGAGGTGTTATGTTACAATAAATGAAGCATGGCTACTTGGAGACTCACTTAGTAACTCATGGATTACTATTGAGGCAAGGTGGCTTCAAGATATTTTGTGGAATTAATGTTATGCTTCATAGTTATCAAAGTGGGCCATTCTTCATTCATGCTATCACTACACTCTCATCTCCTCCAAGCTTTCTTCTTTTTCCTCAACTCTAAATGTCTCATGTGTTGAGAAACCTAGGGTATACTGAGACAAATCAATCAATCATCACTCTCTATATCCTTTAGGCTACTTAGATTAGCATACTAAGTACCCTAATTACCTCGGTTTAAAGGTAGGAGCTCAAAGTACACACTCTCGAGTGGATCATTTTTGACGAGAGGAGGCCGACGATCAAGCATGATCCGTACACTCTTCGAGGAGCTAAAGGAGAGGAGTGAAGACCCGAAGGACTTGAGCCTTTAGGTATAAACTTCTATCATAGTAGATAGAACTTTTATGGTTGCTAGTTAGGTTTATGGTAGATTCGGTATATAGGTTATTCTAGCGCCAGTTTTAAATCGTAGGAATTTTTTTTTTCGCAAACGGCCACGGATGATGGTCAGGGCATTAGTGTAACCCAACACTTATGCAATTTACTTAGTCTTGTCTCACCGATATGACCAAGTCTACAATGCCATAAGTAGGTTTTGTCGTATCCGAACTCTTTTTCTTGCGTGTGTTTTGTATATTGAAAACTGTGTTTTGATTAAGAACATGTATACCGTTACACAGTGTACCTTCTGCAACCAATACCTGATTAAGCTAAATGTTTATGATATTTCTATCTAGAACAAAGGTATATCCATCTTTATCATGTAAAGAAACTGATATGATGTTGCAAAGCATGGAAGGTACATAGTAGCAGTTGTTCAAAATCATAGTATTGTTGCTTAACAATACAAGGTGATATTCACCGATGGAAGCAGCATCAACTTGTGCTCCGTTCCCTACTCTGAGGCACAAACCACCCGGTCCAACCATTCTACTTTTTCTCAGTTCTTGTAATAAATTATAGATATGAGATCCTGATCCGGTATCTAGTAATCAGGAGGTAGGGTTAACCGAAAAACAGTTTCAATAACAAATACACTCGAAGAAGATGCATTAGAATACTTCTCCTTCATTAGAGTCATTTGGAATTCCTTACAGTCCTCTTTCCCTTGCTCATACTCATGACAGTTGTCACGAGTTTGAGCCGAACCGACGTTCCCCAGCCCAGTGTAATAAACTGGTTCAATAAAGTCACACATTTTATTATCTTGATTAGGGCGTGAATTGATTGCTACCTGGAGAGAGAGAAAAGAAACACTCAGAGTGCGCTTTTGAAATATTAGATTAGTTATTAGTTTATCTAATCAGGATGGTTCCCACTGTTTCCTCAAATTTTTCTTCAAACCTTAAAAGGAAAACTAGTCGGGATCATTCACACCTTACAAGTTTGCTAACCGTTCAACCAGGTGAGTGTTGCTACTCCGAGGGAGGTTTTCCGTGCTCTCACACGGACCTAATTAAAATAAACCTCATTTTCGCAGAGAGGTGGCCCCGCTAACACTTTTCTAAACATCTAATGGATTAGCTAATTGTGAAGTGAAAAATATCTCCCAAGAGTAATCCTACTCATCAGTGGGATCGGGATCCAACTATCATCGCGTGATAACCTAGATGGAAGCCACTCTAGTCACCACACTCCAGAAGGTATGCAACACTAGCAAGTTTCCTGTATATTTGAAACCCCTGATGTGGTTTTTGCCCCAACCAATTTATGACCTTGATAAAGGCCAACAAACCATAAACCACTAGTCAAGTTCAACATGTCATTATCCTAGTTTAATTTAGACCCACCCGTATAAACTCTTGACAATGGCCAACAAGGCTATACGACTATCCTAAATAATCGCATCTCTATGCAACAGACATGCAATATCTAGCAACCGTACACTACGTCTTGACAAAGGCCAATAAATGCAACACGAATACTAGGTACTATTCATCCAAAATGACGGAGGGCTACGGCTGGGTTTTTAGGAAAAAACCTTTTAATTTAATGAACTTAATATAGTTAAGGGAACCGAGTAGTTTTGAAAAGGAGTGGTTTAGGCTCCGCTTTTGAAAACTAGTGGTTTTGAGGAAAACCGAGTAATCTATAACAAACTAAATTTTTGCTCAAGAGGTCACTCCCCGTGAAGGGATCTAGGCCCTTGCCTCCTCGAATGAGGTGTTGAATACTCATGACCGAATACCACTATGCAAAGCGAAAGAATATGACTATAGTTTTTCAAATTTGTTCCAACAACATCTTTTTAGGTTTCTTTTTCCTTGCATTAATCAAAATTAATGCGGTCCTATCAATTAATTCCTATCACACGAGAAAAGAACGAAAATACAATGTACGTATATGCCATCCGCATTCGCCATGGGGCCCCGTCATGCACCGTTAGGTTACTTAACTAACGGCAGAGCGGGGCTGGACTAGCACGGATGCAAAATATATACAATATCTACTAGTATATATAAATATATATAATCATTCGTCCCAGGCATGATATAAGCAACATCACATAACAGCAATAAGCAAAATGGAATAGCGGATAATCTAGGAGCCCCGGAGTTCATTTGAGCTGCAAATGAAACTCGACGTTCCCAGGTCGTGTGGATAGCCTGTGCAAAGTAGAACTAAGACCCCTACGAGTGAGGAAAATTACCCGCCAATCCCGGAAGTGAGGCAACCCCAATCAACAAAGTGAATGGGCCACCCAGCATTTTACGGAATTCGGTAACTTGAGCACCCCTCCGTGGGTCATCCTATACCCCCTACGAGTGCGGTGAGTAGCCCGCCAATTCCAGAGTAAGGCACCCCGATCTCAACACCATGAGATGGGGCCCCATTGCCCTCTAGAACCCGGCTACTCGAGCACTCTTCCGTGGGGTAATCCTAGTTAAAGAAAAAAAGAAAAAAAATATATACAATGGTGACATTGACCTCAACCCGGCTGTGCCACAATAAAAGAATATACAAACTGGCGGAAACGGCAGTCAACATGTCGGACGGTCACCCCACAATAATGAATATACAAATGAATCAAAACTGTACAACTACCATTGCAATAGGGGCTATCCAACACGACAATCCAAATAAACCATCACAAATATAAATATCACAGTAACAGAAGCAAGTATGTGCAACCCCGTCTAAATAACATGTAGCAATTAGACAACGTTTGAAAATACATACACAACATCACAGATATCAATGATGCATAATTTCAAGTCTTGAAACATTCTAAGTTGCCCCAATGCAAAGATAAGATTAAGTGAAATCTGGGGTAAATCAAACAAGACCAAAAATCCCAATTCTTAAAACCCAAGACACTAAATGAAAACGAGGACCAGAAAAGATCAAAAAACCGCCAGTAGGGGGTGTTTTGGGGATTTGGACGGTTTTTGAACGGCCAAATTTCCTCGTTTTCATTGTATGTCACTAACATATCAAGAGTAAGCCCCTTCACTTGTTTAAAAAAATTTCAGAGACCAAAAATATTTTGGACAGAGAATGGGTTTTCGAAAATCAGAATTTTTTGGTTTTAAAACTAAACCATCGTCTACTACTAGTTTCTAATGTTTGGGTGGTTTTGATACTATGTTGGGGTTTCTAGCGCTATGGCCACCAACCGCGGCTGTTGCGGAACGAAAACTTTAACTTTTAAAAAACTTGGCACTAGAAACGACTCTAGAATCTAACCAAATATTAAACTAGTAAACTAAAGGAGTTTAGCTACTGTGATTGAGAGTTATATCGAAAGATTTGTGTCTTTCGGTTTTTCTACCATCTTTCTTAGCTCCATGGGGTCTCCGTGATCGAGCTTCATCTCTGGTCTTCCTTCATTGAAGATGATTCACCCGAGAGATGTGGTTCATAGTTCTAGCTCCACTAAAAAAACCCAATGGAGCAACTAAAGGCTTTAAGTTAGTAATCTAGAGTGTCTAGTGATGTAGTGTATGATTCTAATATTTTTTATATATCTCTTCATCTTTGATTCTCAATTCATGAGAGTGTAGGGTGAAGAGGAAGAAGGAGCTCAAGAATGGAGAGAGAAAGAGAATGGTGTAATGAAAATCTCATCACAAAATAATAATGCAAGCATGATTTTATCAAATCATTTTTTGCATATATAAAATCCAGCCATACTTAAATAGTGTAGACAAATTCATTTGTCTACCCTATTGAACCATGCTTCACACCATTCTCATGCTACCTCACCCCTCCACATCATTTCAATTTTCTAGAAAGAAAAAACCATTGAAATGAGGTGTTCTCCTTCTAGAATGTTTTCCGTATAAATACGGAATACACTCCATCGTATATACATGCCCGTATTCATATCAAAATACGAATACCCAAAGATGTAGAATAATATAAAGAACATAATACTAGAATATACATATCGAAATGTGTATATGTAAATTATTAAATCAATATCTGATTTAATAATCCAGCTTAATCCTAAGCCGGTTAGTATTATCAACCGTCCGATCTAAAGCCCAGATAACACTAAAATATATATATCAAAATATGTATACGTAAATTATTAAATCAATACCTGATTTAATAATCCGACTTAATCCTAAACTGGTTAGTATTATCATTTGATCGGAACCCTGCACGTATCAAAATACGGCTACTACATTATTTCTCCTGAATCAGGAAAACCCTCTGTGTGGGACTCTAAAAACTCGACAGTACGCTGGCAGTGGATTTAACCATAAGCACGTCAGCGACACTTGCTGTACGTAATGGCTACCCAGGTACCTGTCGAAAGAAAGGCCGACGAGCAAGCTCATCCAAACCCCTACTGAGCCTATCCGTGACAATCTCCGTACAATCTGGTCTCTTCGTCTAAGAGTATCGCATACCAGGTCTAGGGGATGGTAAACGTCAAACCCTTAATAACCTGATAAGTCATTTCGATATGGCTCAGGACCGATCCGAGAAACTACTGATCTAACCATCAGTAAATCTCAACTTCCTTGGCCAAGATCTTATGCTTCTGGCCAAACGGACACAGTGCGATAATTACCCCCAACACCGGGAGAGACGAATCCCTAACAATCACTCACTGCCTCCATGTGGCTCGGGACTGTATCCAACAAAAACCTGTTTGCACGACTCATTAGAGCCGTGGTAGGGTAGTGATCAAAGCACAGTGGGAACTCACACGAGACAAATGATGATCTCAGGTCTAAAGACTATCTTGTACTCATGTCACCTGAGAACCGCTATCTGACGATAGGTATAATACCATCTAGAGGTTCTCGGCGAGTCCGTCCAGTGTACTCACCCCTAGTGAGTACCTGCATACAATCTTAGGTGATCACAACAATGGCTGTGGGACCAACCACCACCCCTCGTCGGGGTCTAAAAACGTATACACAAGTCTACTCTGGAATATCGATACCCGGTCTTGATACTCCTGTTACTTGGGACTTTTAAGGATGTGCTTATGCACTATCCAGCTCCCACAAGTATGATCGCCATCATAACGCTGGTAGTCAAGCAAAATCCTATGGGCTTTATCAACATGTATCAGTCATATGTGATATCGAGTATAACATATACACATGTTAAGATAAAGACAAACTAAAATAATATACTACTGTAACGAGTATTTATCAACAAGTATAAGCAATACAAAGCAGTAAGTAAAATAAATACACATGTTCAGATAAAGAAAACTCAAATAGTATACTTTATAACCGAGCAAGATTATCATGTACATACATATCCCTAGCATCCTATACGATACAGGCCTCTAGAGCATACATATCTGATTGATCGTTAAAAAAGTGTCTTCGAAATAACCTCAATCAAGACGGTGTCGCTAGTAGCTAGCCGCGATGAGTATGGGTCATCCACAGGGAAACGTGAACTCTTTTCTTGCTTTAGTCGAGTTGATCAAAGAACGGTGATTGTTTGTCGTTATGAATATAAAATTTATAATGGAAAGGCTTGTAGGGTTCATAGGAGTTAGTAGTAATGGATGAATAATTAAAAATGACTCCTTGATCTTTTAATAGTTTAAAACTAGATCGATAATGATGAATGTAGATTAGGGTTCTTGGAAGAACTAGGGTTTCCCCACTACTAACCCTTATCCTTGTATTGATCTCTATTCATATCTAGCCCTTCACAAAACAAGTGTTAAATCAATCTCAATTCGTGGTTGTGACTATCAATAAATTGGTAGCGCGCCCAATAAGGAGGTTAACATTTATTTTGCTAAAGTTTATAAATTTTAAAATGTATAAAAGAAATTAAAAGATTTTCTCATCTATTATTCTACCCTATCCTACGAACCCTTGGAAGTTAGAAGTTACTCACTCATAGTTAGAAGAGAGGATGAAGAAGAATGAAAACATGATTAAGATACAGAAATGTAAGTGCAGAAAGTATGTGCGGAAATTAAATGCAAAAAGAATTAAAACTAAAAACTACCTTTATTAATCAACTATTGCATACAACTTTTCTCCTTAGAAAGTATAATACAACAACCTTATTTTGCTCTAGATCTCTCTCTTGTTGGAGATAGATGAATAGATGATGATCACTCGGATACCTGGATCTCTTTGATCTCTTGATCTCTTCGGTGATGATTTTGAATGTACAGCTCTCGGTCCCTTATATAGTATTTAAAACCAGAAACCCTAGGTTCTATCGGATAATATATGCTGTTACGATCCAAACCACAAAATATCACATCCTACAGCCATCAAAGAGCCGCAGATCCGCCTTATATGCCCCACTTTGGCCGCACTTCCGCCGCAACGTGGTGGAATCAGGATTTGGGATTTCTTCTGGTCTCTTGTGTTTCCATGTGGAGATCCTTTTGATGTTTATATTATAAAAATAATGCTCTGAATATCTGCCGTTGCTAGATCTCTCGATTTGCTTCTAAATTTTAGCAAATTCGGTTTTGATATCCCGATTTGACTCGGATCTCTTACTTGGATTCCAGACCTGAGCTAATATCTGCACAATATCTCAAGTCATAGTGTTAGTGGCATTTAGTATTTTTGAGATATTATCCTAACCATTTAAATGATATAATATCTTAAGAATATTGATTAGAAATATTTGATATGATATACATATTTTAATTACAAAGATTTCATTTAAATATTATATGCATATATTTTCCCTCATTATGTTAATTATAATGTAAAAACATATGATAATAATCTTTTACAAATAAATCATCATATGTTCTATATTTACAATAAACACCTTTTAGTACTTAACAATAGTAGGGAAAATATTCATTCAAATCTGCAATATTTTAGACTAATCAAATACCCCCAAACTTAACTTTGGTCGTCCCGAGCAAACTAGTTATAAAAGAGAAAAAGAAAAGAAAAACCTAGCATACTTTCGTAGGCAACAGGATTGCACTTAGCTCGTGCAACAAGCCTTTAAACCTCTAGACATCCCTAGTAGGAGGAGTGTTGTCTTCTGAGAGTTTTCAGCGGATTACATCCACAAAATCCCATAATAAAAGAAAGAAGATGAAAGTTACATACAAAGATAAGGAACATATAAAATAAAGAACTTGAAAACAAGAGTTTCAAACTATACTAGCTTTTTAGTAGAAATGACTCATGAGCCCTATCTTAATAGTCGTGAAAAGATGTCAGAAATTACATCATCTCTCAATAAAACATCGCCATTAGTCTTCCTCCCTACTTTTCTTCCAAATATCTATCATATACTCCTACGTGCGTATAAAAAAAATCCCTACACTTAGAGAATTCAATTCAAGCTATCATACTCTTCTCCATCTTCTTTAGTACTTTTTAGTTGGTGAATGTTTTTAGATAGAATTGTTTACACATTCTTCATGCGACTGTTAATACTTCTTGATGTACTAACTAACCAATTACCAAATGTTCTCAATCTTTTAGGCGTAATTAGCAATATCCTAGTCTTACAACACCTAAGGCTTAGCAGTGGCTCCGAAACCAGTTGGTCTAAAGCACTAGGTGATAATGCACTCTCGCTATATTTTTTTTATGCTACCTTAAGTAATTACAAAACCAATGTTCATTTTTCTTAACCATTTTTTTCTGTGTCATTTATTTTTGTTTATATATAAAATTTTTCCTTCATACTAAGGTTTTTAGACAAAAGCATTTCAAGGTATTCTCTACTATCCCAAGTTTCAAGATATGTGCAAGTGCATATAGTAGGGTATCAATGTTCAGATGTTTGAACTCAAGAACATGGACAATTTTTCAGACTTATTTCTATCCTCAGATTAGTGATTCCCTTCATCTTACCAACCCTTGGGACAACAGCTCATAACTACCTATTATTAGCTTTGTTTTAAAAATATCTAATTTTCTTACATTTCTTAAATCTCTTCCTATATTTTATATGTATTTTTCACTTCCTAACTTTTATTATCAAAAAATTTTAGTGTTATTATTTAGTATAATGCAAAATAATGAGTCAATAAGTACAAACCTCCCCCAAACCTATTTGCAGCAATGTCCTTACTGATTTTATCTTTTAATATCAAGACCTGTAGATTTGGGAGGAAAGTTCTCAATTATTAGCAAAAGGGGACAAAAGTCAACGACAGTGAAATCCTCCCCCAAACTTATTTTTGGCTCACAATTGTACAAAAAATTTCATTTCTTTCAAGAGACAAAATATTTTTCTCCCCCCCCCCAAACTTGAGTGACACGGTATTAAGCATTTAAAATTATAAGAGAGGGGTAAAATTATTAATCTATGCAAAGCTTTACAAAGACCAAAAGTCAACACCAACCATTCAAATATTTTATCAATGTAACACCATGGTTGGTAGATGATTATGTCTATGATAGACGTGAAGAAATAGGGAAGAGATAAGAGGTGTGATCGAAAGGATTTACGTCTCAGTTAGTAGACACGAAAAGATTAGTATGAACGAAAACAAGAATGTGAATCATTAGGAATGGGTGGAATAGTTGCATTCTCATATGGAATAGGAAGAAGGGGTGGTGGTTCAACTTCTCTGGCCTCAAATAGAGGCGCAAAAATTTCCAATGGAGGTTGATTCATCACAACATCCAAGTCTTTAAGAAACGCGAGTTTTTCGGAGAAAATATTTTTGAAACTTTCATTGATGATGATCCCATCGAAAAGAAAAGAATTAGTGGAATAAGCAGATTCTCTAGGAAGACTAAAAGTTTCGAGGTCAATTTTTTTCGCGCCAGAATTCAACACACTTGATTTGTCATAAATTATGGAGGTAGGAGCCTCGAAAAGCTCAGCTACCTTATTTTTAAAAGAGTCTAAATCAACTGGTCTTTCAAGAATCATATAACTCGAAATATTGAAGTGTAATTTATCAAAACTCGGTGGAGTTGAAAGAAGATTAAAAGAACCAAAGAAAGTGGGTGATGAAATGCGTAAACAAACTTATGTGTCGAGCATTGTTGAACCAGATGTAGGAAATGAAGGCCGAATATCATTTTGCATATCGGATAGGTCGGTGGTAAGAATATGATCGGTTAAATACATAGGAAGATGTTCACTTTCATGATTGGTGGGAGAATCCAACTCATCCAACATAACGGGTTCATTTTCAACGATATTCTCATCATCGCTCTCACTGACACCTTCGGTCAAATCAAACGAATAAGTATTTAAAAATTTATCAATTATACTATTCTCAATTGATAAATCACTCGGTTCACTTGATGGAGTTAGAAGGTTTGAAATATCAAGTGTAGTCAAATAAGGATCGATTTGATTTGAAATGGTGTAAAGCTCTCTTTCACACTCACTATTAGAAAAGTCAAACATGTTATTCTCGGGCACCTCATCACTTAAACTATGAAACGGTTGAACATCGAATATATTCGGTTGGAGTGCAGGATGGAAGGTGTCGAAATCAAAAGAATCGGTTTTGTTTTGACTTTGATGGATCTCTTGTTCTTTTTCACTACTCAATTCCAACTCTACTTCAAGACTAGACATGGGTTGTGAAGAAGTTCCAATGAAGGATTCTCTTTGAACCATGGAACTTCCTAATTGATTTTCAGAAGCACTGTCCAGATAAGGTGAGGAAGTTGAGTATGATTGGAATATGTTTAATTGTTGGCTACGGGCAAGTTCAATGTGTTCCGCAATTGACATGCGTTTATGATTTGCCGTATTAGCCTGAAGAGAAATGTTAAGAAGAGATGCCTTTAATTGTTGGTTATGGGCAAGTTCAATGTGTTCCGCAATCGACATGCGTTTATGACTTGTCTTATTAGCCTCAAGAGAAGTGTCAACATGAGAGCGTGTGAAAGTTTGATACCGTGGATAAGAATTAGAAGGGTGTACCCAAGTTTCATAAATAGGATTAGGATCAACATTGTGATATGAAAAAATTGACATTGGTTGGTTAGTTGGCGACTGGCAATTTCTATTTGTTCAGCAATGGTCATGGTGTAAAAGATATCATATTCGCCTCAAAACGAGTATCAATATTTTCATATAGAAATGATGGTGTTTGTTGTCCTAACAGTTTTGCATTAGTGAAAGGATTAAAACTTTGGCTATTAGCCTTCGCAATAAACTCAGCGATGAGCATGCGTTTAGAAGTTCACTCACTAGCCTTAGACGGATTATCAATATAAAAAGATGTTGAATTTTGATGCAGTTGATAGGACCTTGAGTGAGGTATCCAACTGTTCTTTTCCGCATGCACTATCATATCTCTTAAAGACATGGTAGAGTCGGAATTTGTATCGAAGCAATTACAAAAAGAAGAGATATCTGGTTCTGGATAGCAAAGCTCGGCAAGAGTTCGTCTGTTTGGGTTACTCATTATAAGAAAGTGAAAAGAAAAGAGGGTGAAATGGTAATGATTTAAGCTCTTTTTGGATTTTGGAAATTTTTTTGCTTTGAAAGAGAGACTCGACAAACGTGCACAAACAATACCTAGAACTAGGGTTACCTAGGTCAATTTACTAGACCGCTCCTAGACTTCTAAAGGACAAGCCGTAGGATCAATTCTCACCTACTTCCTTATCAATCTTGTGGCCTGGTAAGTTCTAGGTAAGTGGGAGTTATCCGCTATATGAATCACCGAAATAGCGGGCTTAATTAAGTAACCAATTTCCTTAGTCACACTTGCTTTAGACACCACAAGAAAAATGCGGATAAGTAATAGATTACCTACGACCTTCATCTATCCTAATTGAGCGCGAATGTCCTTAGGGGATAGGTCTAAATATTTTTTATTAATGTAGGGTTATGTGTATGCACGTTTGTGATTTGTAGGGTTTAGGAAGGATGATGAAATCCTCATCTAATCTGAATTTGGGTTTATTGCTCCTTAATGTCCGTTTTAGATATGCAAAACAAACCAAAACCTAAAATATGCAAAAAGATTTTTAGCGGCGATATTTGCAAAGAATTCTGCAGGTAAAATCAATTTATTAGAGCTTTAAAGGAGAGAGAAAGATAGTAGGAAATTACCACAGAAGTTTGGGGGCACAACTCCACCAATGTGCCGCGGTTCCGCTGTCAAACCTACCAAAATGCTGCGGTTCCGCCGCCTACTTGGAGGATCTTCTGCTATTTTTTCTTAAGAACCCTCCTATACTTCTCTGGTCCAAGTTGAAATCTCTGAATCTCTATTTCCTTGCTCCAGTTACTCCAGATTCCCTTGCAAAGCTCGCACAATAATCGTTAAAAGCGCAAGATGCGGTTTTGTTTATTTTATATTTGCCGGATTTTATAAGAAATCAATCTGAATAACAAGAAAAAAATTACGACCGTTTTCCCGGCAACGGCACCATTTAATCGATCATTAAAAAAGTGTGTTCGAAATAACCGCAATCAAAACTGTGTCGCTAGTAGCTAGCTACGATGGGTATGGGTCGTCCGCAGGGAAATGTGAACTCTTTTCTTGCTTTAGACGAATTGATCAAAGAAAGGTGATTGTTTGTCGTTACGGATATAAAATTTATAATGGAAAGGCTTGTAGGGTTCATAGGAGTTAGTAGTAATGGATAAATAATTAAAAATGACTCCTTTATGTTTTAATAGTTTAAAACTAGATCGATGATAATGAATGTAGATTAGGCTTTTTGGAAGAAACTAGGGTTTCTCCACTACTAACCCTTGTCCTTACATCAATCTCTATTCATGTCTAGCCCTTAACAAAACAAGTGTTAAACCAAACTCAAATCGTGGTCATGACTATCAATAAATTGGTAGCGCGCCCGATAAGGAGGTTAACATTTATTTGGCTAATGTTTATAAACTTTAAAATGTATAAAAGAAGTTAAAAGATTTTCTCATCCATTATTGTACCCTATCCTATGAACCCTAGTAAGTTAGAAAGTACTCGCTCATGGTTCGAAGGGAGGATGAATAAGAATGAAAACATGATTAAGATGCAGAAATGTAAGTGCAGAAAGTAAGTGCAGAAATTAAATGCAAAATGAATTAAAACTAAAAACTACATTTATTAATCAACTATTGCATACAACTTTTGTTCTTAGAAAGTAGAATACAAGAACCCTAGTTTTCTCTACATCTCTCTCTTGTTGGAGGTAGATGAATAGATGATGATCACTCGGATACGTGGATCTCTTGGATCTCTTCAGTGATGATTTTGAATGTACAGCTCTCGGTCCCTTATATAGTATTTAAAACCAAAAACCCTAGATTCCATCTGAGAATATATGCTGTTAAGATCCAAACCACAAAATATCACATCCTACGGCCATCAAAGAGCCGTGGATCCGACGCAAATACCCCACTTTGGCCGCCGTTCCACCGCAACTTGGTGGAATCAGGATTTGGGATTTCCTCTGATCTCTTGTGTTGCCATGTGGAGATCATTTTGATGTCTAGATTCTGAAAATAATACTCTTGGTCTCTGCCATTGCTAGATCTCTCGATTTGCTTCTAAATTTTAGCAAATTCAGTTTCGATATCCCGATTTGACTCGGAGCTCTTAATTAGATTTCAGACCTGAGCTAGTAACTGCATAATATTTCAAGTCATAGTGTCAGTAGTATTTTTTAAGATATTATCCTAACCATTTAAATGATATAATATTTTAAGAATATTGATTAGAAATATTTGATATAATATGCATATTTTAATTACAAAGATTTCATTTAAATATTATATGTATATATTTTTCCTCATTATATTAATTATAATGTAGAAACTTATGATAATAAACTTTTACAAATAAACCCTCATATGTTCTATATTTACAATAAACACTGTTTAGTACTTAACAATAGTTGGGAAAATATTCATTCAAATGTGCAATATTTTAGATTAATCAATATCCAATACATACATATCGCTAGCATCATATACAATACAGGCTTCTAAGGCATACATATCCAACAAAAGTAAGCATAGAGAAGAAAGGATCATATTTTTTGATGTTACGATCAAAGTGTTTGAATTCATCAAAATGATAGATGAACCTAGTATTTGTAAGAAGAATGTGTGGAGTACTGTCATGTTCCTCATATGGTATGTGGATGACAAACTCCTGATAGGAAGTGATGTTCCTATACTACGGTTCGGTCAAATTATGATTGTCACAAATGTTTCTCCGTATAAGATTTGAATAATATATCAACAGATTCTGGTGACTAGGTCTATAGAGATAGATCTAGTATGAGTTTTTGGGACTGTCCTAACTCAGGTAAGATGACACCATTTTAAAGTGGTTTAAAATGGATGACTCGTAGCGTGGTTGTGTACCCTCATGTGGAAGAGTTACTCTCTCTAAAGAGTTGTCATGTACCAGACCAGATGTTGCTTTTGCACTTGATATAATAAGTAGATATTAGTCCAATTCTAGAGAAACAAAAGGAACCAATGAAGAACATAAGAGGATGTTCTTGGTATATGGTAATGGAAGCCTTCATCATGAGGTGGTTACTGATTCCGGCTTCCAATATGACATGATTGACAGAGTGTCTATCATGAGTTATGAGTTTGCTCTCTTTAGTAGGAGCAGTATATTGGAAAGAGTTCCAAGAAGGATACTAGGGTAGTCATGGCGCTGGGTGCTAATTATGAATCAGCTGTGAATACAGCCCAACAAGTTGCTGGATAAAATTGTTCATTTGTGAACATGGTCCCATCGTCTATCCAAGCAAATTCTAAGGCAGTTATCGCTCAGTTCGGAAGATGGTAAATCTTTGCGAAGTTGAGATATAGAGAGATAAAGATAGATTCATTATAGTGGATCCACTCACTGCAGTTGTTTCTCAAATACGGTTTATGAAACTGTTACTAGAGAAGTTAGGTATGTGATTCCGCAATAATTGGCCTTAAGTGCAAGTAGGAGATTGTTGGTAATAGGTGCCCTCGGGGCAAATATTGTAATTGAAGGAGGATCTATACAGAGAGAAATCTTACTTGAGATGATAATATGCTATCTGGTTTGTATTTATCATTCATGTATATACATTTTACTCATTATCACGTATCGCTAATATATAATGATAAAGCCCACAGGATATTTGCTTGACTATCTGGATTATGCTAGGGATCATACTAGTGGGGCCTGGGTAGTCTATAAGCACATTCTTAATTGTCCCTATTTGCAGGAATATCAAGACTAAGTATTGGTTCTCCAGATTAGACTAGTGAATACGTTTCTTGATCCCAACCGGGACGATGGTTGATCCTATAGCCATTGGTGTTTGATAACAAAGATTGTATATAGGTGCTCATTTAGAGAATGAGTTTCACTGGACAGACTCACCTGAGAACTCCTAGGTAGGATTATACCTATCGTCATATAGCAGTTCTCTTGTAACATGAGTACAGGGTAGTCTGTAGACCTGAGATCGTCATAGTGTCTTGTGTGTGTTCCCAGTGTACTTTGATTACTACCCTACCAAGAATTTAAAGAGTCGTGCAAACAGATTTTAGTTGGGTACAATCCTGAAACACATGGAGGCACTGAGTGGTCGAGGGGTTTCGTCTCTCCAGATATAAGGAGTTGATGTTGCGCTATCCGCGATTGGTTATAACCATAATTCTTTGGTCAAGACAGATGAGAATTACTGATGAGTGTTATCAATAGTTTCTCAAGTGGTTATGAGTTTCATATCTGAACGACTTATCAGGTTATTGGGAGTCTGATGGTTTTCCACCTCCTAAACATGTATGCAACACTCTCAGACGAAGAGACCGAAATGTACAGAGATTGTCACTGATAGGATCAGTTGGTTTTGATGAGCTTGCTCGTTGACCTCCTTTCGCTCAATATCTGGGTAGCCGTTACGTGCAGCTAGTTCCGCTGACGTGCTTATGGATTTTGATATGATAATTACCTACTGCCAACGTATTGTCGAGTATTTAGAGTTCCACAAAAAGATTTTCCAGCACAGGCGAAACGATATAGAGCATGTATAGGGATATATGAAGGAGCTCGATTAAATACGAGTATGCGATACCATATTTTAGTCGGGTGTTTAATGATATTAGCCCGATTATATATGATATAATCAGATTATTAAATCAAGTGTTGATTTAATAATTATATATATATATATATAACTAATATCATGCTCACTTTATTTCTTCTTCTCTTTAATAATATTTATATTCGATATAAATATTATTATTACACTTTGTCATGTATGTTTACATATACAAGTTGTATGTATAAGAATTATATAGGAGTAGGATGAACAAATGATTTAGTATTTACTTTTTTGGCTAAAAGAAATGAGTCATTTCTTTTGAAGTGTGTAGATATAAATGACTCATTTTATATTTTATCTTTAAAAATAAGTATGCATATCTGATAGGTATTTTATTAGTCTCCAATTTTAACAGTAAGTATACAACTTATCACAGTAATACTTAAGAATCGTTCCCACGAAGAGGTATGTTAACTACTTTTTATGGATTGTTCCCGCCAAAAATTTTTGGCTCAGAACTTGCTGTTCCCTTATTAAAATAAAGGGAAAGCTCCACGTGTTAAATATATGCACCCGCATGCGAAGCATGTAACTATCACCTTAGGTAGTGCTGCACGTGAAGTTCACGTGGGAGGCAATGTGCAAAGCACAGAAGTGCATGTTCCCCTAATATTTAGACTTAATAAAACAGCTAAACTCTGTTAAAAAAAATTGAGGCAGCGCCTCATGTGCCCCTCACGAGAGCGCCAGCGCCAATCTTGTAGGTTTAATCCAACGGTGGCGCCGCACGTGCTCCTCACGTGGGCGCCAATGTGCAAAGCACAAGAGCGCCTATCATTAATAAGAATTAAATTCTTAAGTGGCGTCCACGTGCACAACACGTGAGTGCCGGCACCCAAATTAAAAACAAGTAGAATTGAATTCTACATGGGGATACTTCCTTAAAAACTGGGATATTCTCTATTAAACAGAGTCGTTGGATTAAAGATCCAATGGTGGTAATAAATCATCAATGATAAATTCTATTTGGGAAATATTTTCCTTCTAATATGGAAAGATCTTCTCTAACAGAGAATCTTGGATTTAAAATCCAACTGTGATTAAAATATCACTAATTAAACTATCTAATATAATTAATTTTATAAGAGAGATCTTCTCTGTTAAACAGAATTAAATTATATGATTAGGAAAATATTTCCTAATCTTATTAAACTAACAAAATATTCATATGATAGAATAAAATTCTATCTTAAGAAAATATTTTCTATTCTTGATAAACAAATAAGAAGAATCTTGTCTATTAGATAGAATAAAATTCTATATTAGGAATATATCTTTCTAATATTATGATAGAATAAAATTCTATGTTAGGAAAATATTTTCCTAATTTTGTTAAAACTAACAAGATGTGCATATGATAGAATAAAATTCTAATCTTGTTAAACTAACAAGATGTTCATATGATAGAATAAAATTCAATCTTAGGAAAATATTTCCTAATCTTGATAAGCAAATAAGAAATCTTCCCTGTTAATTAGAGAGCCCTTGAATTAAAAATCTAATGGTGAATAAAATTCACCAATTGATCTAAAAGATCATTTTTGATTGATTAATCATGATCTCTGAATAAGTGATTTTCTCACCAAATTGATTTTTTCTCTTCTCCTATAAATAGGAGCAAAGAAATTAATCAAAGGAGAGGAGGAAAAAAAGAGACCCCCATAAACTTCTGTAAAAATACAGAAGGCTCTCAAAATAATAGAGAATTTAATTCTCTCAAAAAAGATAATTTCCCTCCTAAAAAACTCTAGGTAAAGAAAAAAGAAGAGATCAAAAAATATCTCCTTTACCTATTAAAATGGTTTAACCCTTCTCAAAGAACTTAGTTCTTTCTCTGGATCTGAAATCCACAAGACAAGTCTCCCACAAGTTAAGAATTTAATTCTCATCGGGAAGATCTTGTTCTTGGGATCAAAGATTCAGGGAAGAACACATTTAAAAAGAAAAGAAGATGGAGTTCATAATACACCAGGAACTTAGTTCCTTCAAATCAAGAACTTAGTTCTTAAAGAACCCGATCCAAAGTCCTCAAAATAGTGATCTTGGTAATCGTTAATAGTAAAAATACCATTAACAGAGATTTAAGTTCTCTAAAAACATCAATAGAGATTAAATCTCCAAAGAACAAAGCGCCTCACGTGAAACACACGTGAGCGCCAGAGAAAAACTAGTGCTTAGCGCTATTGGAAAGCCTCACGTGAAACATACGTGAGCACCACAAAATATCAGTGTTTAGCACTATTATAGTGCCTCACGTGAAACACACATGGGTGCAATATACAACTAAGTGCTTAGCACTGCTGAAACCCAATTTTAGCCCAAATTGGCTAAGCATATATTTATGATATTCAAATTGATATCCAAACTGATCTTAGTCTCAAACATGACTAATGATCTCTCATCGATGATATCCAAAATGATATTCATCCCATATCTCCTAAGTTAATCTTAGACTTAAATATGACTAACGATTCTTAGGCCCATCACCATCTTTTCCCTCAAATACGGGATTTGGTTTAAGATTACATCTCTTCACATCTCTGATATATGTCGTTGTAATTTCTCAACGTCTTCAAAGAGGTGACGGGTCCCGACAACCAACAATTCCTTTCTCGTCCTAACTTGATATAAATTTCATCAAGATAGAGAATAATACATCCCATACCGATGCACTTCCAAATTGACGTGCACACCTCAAATCGAATCGCACTCCAAATTGTGTGCATCCCATGTCACTATCGTTCACTCCGCTACGTAACAAATACACGTGCACGCAAGTTTAATGTTGGATCGAAATGTCCTTAAACTAATCTTCGCCCCAAACACGGCGATAATGGACCGAAATGTCCTTAAACTAATTTTCGCCCCAAACACGGCGATAATGGACCGAAATGTCCTTAAACTAATTTTCGCCCCAAACACGGCGATAATGGACCGAAATGCCCTTAAACTAATCTTCGCCCCCAAATACGGCGATATTAGACCAAATCTATGTCTTAATGGCTTTGGCGCTAGGAGAGCCTCTCGTCACTGAGATTCCCCTCGCGAGCCTTTTTCGCACGCCACCGACTCTCACTCATTCTACGAGAGAGATGCTACCAAAAGAATGTCCTTAAACTAATCTTTGCCCCAAACACGACGATAATGGACCGAAATTTTCTTAAACTAACATTCGACCCAAACAGGGAATGTTGGACCGCGACGTCCTTAAACTAATATGTTTTGCCCTGCAGACTGTCTCCATAATAACTACCGTATACTATCCATGGGCTATTCATATATGATATAATAATTAGTTGAGCCTCTATACTCACTGCTCATAAGTCGATCTTAGTCTCAAATATGGCTAATAATCCTTAGATCAAACCCAATTATCCCATAAACCTATAGACTCACAAATGTGAGATCGGCGTCCTAAGTTCATTCCTGTTGGAAAACCAAGCTACCAACATGGGCCCCGTCGAGCAAAATTCTTGATCTAAACCCAAATCTCAAACATACGGATTTGGACTAATCCGCGTCCTACGGGCGACGACAAAAACTAGTCTCCGTATACAATCCATGGGCAACCAAACAAACAAAAACACACATGACATAAAGTGAACTTCCGGAACATAAGAAAGTGGTTATAGTAATGCGGTAACGTAATTAATCGCAGGGGCTTGCGCCTGCAGGAAAGAGCATCCCCACAATCAAAAAACCCCTCATAAAATGAGGGGGAATCTGATAAAGTCTGCTACAACGGTCGCATCTGTCGAAACCTCCGATATATGGTGCCATAAATCAACTTGGTATCTTCGGAGAGGTGGACAGATAAATCCAAATAGCATCTGCCCCCAGAATTCAGGCAGACGTCCCAACGTCTCGGTTCGTCTTCCAGCAGTGAACAGATTCTGGTACACCAAGTGGGACCTTTTCCTCTTTTCACTCCACACTTTGTGTGTCATGTTTCGTGAGCGAAATCGGGGTTCGCAATGGATGCCGTTGGATTTAAGGTACTAAAATTTGGTGTCTTGCTCCTATGCAGAAGAAATAAATCAATGGCTTCCCACTGCATCTATTACAACAACAAATCTCGCTCCACCCCAACTGGAAGAGTGTCCTACAGGCCTAACACGGCCTCCATCTTTTCAATGCCGGTGGAGCAACTAATGCAAGCCACTACTGGGTTGTTCTTTGGGACTATGCTCCCACCAGTAGGTGTCGGTGCCTTAGCGCCGCAGGAAGAAGCTCCCATGAGGTCAGTCTTTGATCGACTAGCGACAACAATGGCCCCTCTCAACGGGCGGTCCAAAGCTGACGTCTCAGTCTTCAACAGGCTGGGCAAGAACCAAAACGGGCCTGCAAAGAGGCTCGTGACACCTGAATGGGCTACCCCAAAATGGATAGCCCTCCCAACTCCTGCTACGGGCGAAGTCGTCAAAGGTGCTTCCCCTACCAGAAAGTAGGTTTCTGAAAGATTGGTCGGCCGTCCTTAAACTCTGCCAAGGATATCGGTCTTCAACAGGTTGACGCCAACAGCAGCCCCTCAGCAAAGCCGGGGGTACGAAGAAGCCGCTTCCAAAACTGAGGCGGTCCCGTTTGCAAGACATGCTCGACGTCGCCACTGGCGCCGAGTGAGAAAAGCTGGAAGAAATTCTCTCTCTGGACTTACCCGACCAGTTTCAATGATGGAAGTTGACGCTACTGTTCCAACCAGGAACGGCTTTGATCTGCTCAGGAGGGTACGCAAGAAATCTCCATCGGCGGTGCTAAAGGAATCACCCCCGCCTGCATAAGACACAGTGCAGGATAAGCCGGAGCGCCCCCATCAATGGCTCTCCTTCCAAATTCATAGGGTCTGGCGAAAAGTCCAGGACTCTGTGATTGATCAAAACTACTCTCGTCGATCGAAGAAATCGAAGGCTCGGCAAGAGAAAGACTGTCCCTCCGTCATACAACAAGGGACTTCTTCTACACAGGTACCTGTTACAACGGCTCCTTCAACTCTGACCTCCCACAAAAGGATGAGGCCAGAGAAAATCCCACCGCCGGCGGCCAATTCCAAAGGCGATGGACCCAAACGCCCCAAGTCTGGGGGCATGATCGTACATACAGTCTATATGGCTTTCGGGAAAGAAGAAAGTCGTGCTTCCATAGGTCATCGGTCACAAACTCGGTCGCTGACAAAAGCTCAGGAGCAACAACAAAAGCTCCAGAAGATGTTGACATAAATGGCAGCACTTACTGGGCAGAAAGAAACTCTGGATACAATAGCCGAATAGTTCCAGGAGCAGGAAGCCGATACAGAGTTCCTGCGATGGGTGCTTGAAAGAAAGGACAAGGAAGCTGCTGAGTAGGCTGCTAATATAAAGCAGATAGCTCTCTTATTCCAGGATATGGTTAGAATGATGATCCAGCCAGAACCCCCAGCCGAGGATCTGCCGATAATCATCGAGGATGACAGAGGGGAAACATCGAACCCTCTTCCGGCTTTATCGGCAGCCAAAGAGGAAACAATCTCCAAGGCTGCTCTTGATGGTTATATCGCTCAACAAATACGAGCTCATCAAGTTAATGAAGCCGCAGGCCAAATCGTCAAAACTGGGCGACCGTATCCAGGCTGGTATGACCAAATTAAATACCCGCCGGGATATATGATCCCCAAGTTCCATGTGTACAAGGGGACAGGAAACCCACATTAGCATGTCGCGCAGTTCAGAGATCTATGCGGCAACACTGGAAGCGACGACAAACTGTTGCTTCGCCAGTTCGTTGGCAGCCTGTCAGAGACGGCCTTTGAATGGTATTCAGAGCTCCCAAATAACTCCATAAGAATATTCACAGAGATGGAACTGCTGTTCACACAACAGTTCGCCAGCACAAGCGAGCGCACCCCGATCACGACATTAATCAATGCCAAGGTAAAGGCAGGAGAAATATGGGTCCAATATGCGATCCGGTAGCGGAACCTATGGTCAAGTGCGAACAGCGAATTGAAGAATCCCCCGCCGTGGGCATGTTTATCGGGACTCTTGATCCTCAAACAAATGTGTCCCAATTCAAGACATTCTTCAAGCCGACGACCTTCCAAGAGCTCATGGATAAAATGACTCGATTGGATATGATGGGTCAAGACCCTTCGTCATCCGATGAAGATGGATGAAAAGCTTAGGAAAGGTGGCATTTGTCGCCAACACTCAACAAAAATTGAGCGGCTCTGAGGCAACCTGTCGCCAAAAAAGTGATGGCGTGGGTACTCTCTCCCCCGAGATATACACAGGGGGCATATTTCTCACTGGCGGAAGAATATTTACGTGGGATGGTCCTTTCTTCTCAAAGAACATAAAGGATATCAAGGGACCGACAAGAAGGTCATGTAATCAAGTAGAATATCCCACTTGGACCAAAAAACCATAGGAGAGATAAATCCATGTCCCACTCCAAATCAGACGATGAATGGAAAACCTCCATGTCAAGTCCATTCTTCCAAGGAAGAGGAAGACGCTGCAGAAGGAATAACATGATATCTCATTCTTTCATATATGAAGAAGATGCTCCATCAGTATCGGAAAGAGACATTGATGAGCAGGGGGTAGATGCCGTTTAAAATACCCGGTATTTCCCTCAAAACAACCCGATTGCTGTGATGGTAAAATAAGCAGTCCAAGAGGGTGAAGACAGCCTAAGGCGTGAAGTGTCTATGCATACAAAATACATGCAGCAACGCATCGGTAAGCAAGCGTTAGAAGGAATGAGTTATGTAACTCCCCGACCAAACTGCAATAATGGACCGAGAAGTCTCTAAACTAGTGTGTCGCCCCAAACACGGCGATGTTGGACCGAGATGTCCCTAAACTAGCATTTCGTCCCGAACATGGGAATAATGGACCGAAACGTCCCTAAACTAGTGCGTCGCCTCAAACACGACGCGTCGCTTCAAACACGACGCGTCGCTTCAAACACGGCGATAATGGACCGAAACGTCGCTAAATCAGTGCGTCGCCTCAAACATGACGATAATGGACCGAAACGTCCCTAAACTAGTGCGCCGCCTCAAACACAGCGCGTCGTCCCAAACATGGCGATAGTGGAACGAGAAGCCCCTAAACTAACAATCCACCTCAAATATGGCAATAATGGACCGAATTATTCTTAAACTAACGTTCGTCCCCAATATGGGACTATTGGACCGAAAAGTCCTTAAACTAGAAATTCGCCTTAAACATGGCGATAATAGACCGAAACGTCCCTAAACTAGTGTGTCGCCTCAAACATGGCGCATCACCCCAAATACGGTGATATACTCCTTTGAGATCTATATTGAAATCGAAATCTTAACGGTGAGGGTTACAACTCAAGTCCTACCGGTTACACAGCTACTCCAGCGATGAAGCCACCCCTAAGTCCGACCGGCAAACAAATGGGTCACCTGCGACGAAACTACTTTCTAGAGTTCCATCATTCGAAGAAAAAACGGTATGTTCATAAGAAAAATGGGCACGGATGAAAACCCGAAAGGATGCCGTGAGTAAAAACAGCAGGACTGTCGGCGAGTTTTTTAAAACCCAAAAGGGAGCAATCTCGTTTTTAAAAAATTTAAAAAAAGAGAGAGAAAAAGAAAAAAAAGAAAAAACGGTATTTCACAAGCAAAATGGGTACGGATGAAAATCTGAAAGGGCGTCATGAGTAAAAACAGCAGAACTGCTGGCGAGTTTGTAAAAACCCGAAAAGGGCGCAAACTCGTAAAATAAAAAAATTCATGTGCACTTGCAAGGTCCTCTCAACCTTGTGAGGAGAAAAAACCCTGCGTGAAATCCGTACGACTCACAAAAGGGCAACACACATAGGAATCCCCGTGATTCCTTAGGAGAAAATACACCTAAGAGATCCTCACGACTCGTAGGGAGAAATACCTTTATGAGACCCTTACGGCTCATAAAGTCAAAAAACCTTAGTCGACAGGATCCTAACCCTGTATGCTAAGCCACCTTTATTCAAATCAACAAAGGCAAATGATGAGTCACTCCTGGTAATATTTCAGTCGTAGCGATAATGATGCCTAAAAGGGTATCAAACTTCAAGTCCACTCAAGGCAAATGATGATTCGCTCCTGGAAATATCCCAGTTGCAGTGATGCTGATGCCTAAACAGGTGTCAAACTCCAAGTCCCTTCACGGCAAATGATAATTCGCTCCTGGCAATATTCCAGTCGTAATGATGCCGATGACAAGGTTGGTATCAGATTCCAAACTCGCAATAAAAATAGCAGCGGGTAGAAAAAAATATGCATATGAAACAGCCGAAATGTTTGGGCAACTCGCAATAAAAAATAGTGAGTAAAAATAAAAAATGAAATAGCTGAAATGATTGGGCACCGCGAAAAATAGCCGAAATGATTGGGCAATTGCGACTTTCACGATATAAAAAGATGAAATGATAGAACATCGCAGAAAAATAAAAAATATATATAATAAAAAATGAAAATGAAACTTTTCTGCCCTGGAAGTATGTCCATATTGACTCTTATATACGATCCATGAGAACAAATGAAAAAAGTACCATATTTTTCCACCAGGCTCCGTCAAAGGTAGAGCCAAGTCTTGACGGTTCATATACAACCAAGAGACTATCTCGGAGTTCCTTCTCATTCTAGCAGGGTGTAGATGCAACGTCATCAAAGGCCAAAGGGTCAAACAAAAACGGAGTAATGGAAAAATTCTAGCTCCAACTCGGCGTTCCTTCTCATTCCAGCAGGATGCAGACGCAACGTCAACAAAAAACCCAAGGGCCAAAACAAAAAAAAGAGTGATGGCAAAATCTTAACTCCAGCTCGACGTGCTTCTCATGCCAGCAGGATGCAGACGCAATGTCAACAAAAAACCCAAGGGCCAAAACAAAAAAAGGGAGTGATGGCAAAATCCTAACTCCAGCTCGACGTGCTTCTCATGCCAGCAGGATATAGACGCAACGTCAACAAAGACTCCAAGGAGCCAAATCAAAAAGAAGTGACGGTAAAATCCTAACTCCAGCTCAACGTGCTTTTCAACCAGCAGGATGTAGACGCAACGTCAACAAAAGAACCAAAGGCCAAAACAAAAAAGGAGTGATGGAAAAATCCTAACTCCAGCTCGACGTGCTTCTCATGCCAACAGGATGCAAACACAATGTCAACAAAGGCTCCAAGGAGCCAAATCAAAAAAGAGTGACGGCAAAATCCTAACTCTAGCTCGACGTGCTTCTCATGCTAGCAGGATACAGACGCAACATCAACAAAATACCCAAGGGCCAAAACAAAAAAGGGAGTGATGGCAAAATCCTAACTCCAGCTCGACATGCTTCTCATGCCAGCAGGATGCAGACGCAACGTGAACAAAGACTTCAACGAGCTAAATCAAAAAGGAGTGACGGAAAAATCATAACTCCAGCTCGACGTGCTTCTCATGCCAACAGGATGCAGACGCAACGTCAACAAAAGACCCAAGGGCTAAAAAAAAGATGAGTGATGGAAAAATACTAACTCCAGCTCGACGTGCTTCTCATGCCAGCGGGATGCAGACGCAACGTCAACAAAGGTTCCAAGGAGCCAAATCAAAAAGGAGTGACGGCAAAATCCTAATTCCAGTTCGACGTACTTCTCATGCCAATAGGATGTAGACGCAACGTCATCAAAGATCCAAGGGTCAAACAAAAAAGGAGTAATGAGAAAACCCCAGCTCCAGCTCGACGTTCCTTCTCAGTGCAAACACAACGTCAACAAAAGACCCAAGGGACAAAACAAAAAAAGAAGTGATGGCAAAATCCTAACTCCGGCTAGACGTGCTTCTCATGCCAGCAGGATGCAGACGCAACTTCAACAAAGGCTCCAAGGAGCCAAATCAAAAAGGAATGACGGCAAAATCCTAACTCCAGCTTGATGTGCTTCTCATTCCAACAGGATGTAGACGCAACGACATCAAAAACCCAAGGGTCAAACAAAAAGGAGTAATGGAAAAATCCCAGCTCCAGCTCGACGTTCCTTCTTGGTGCAGATGCGACGTCAACAAAGGCTCTAAGGAGCCAAATCAAAAAGGAGTGACGGCGAAATCCTAACTCCGGCTCGACGTGCTTCTCATGCCAGCAGGATGTAGACGCAGCGTCATCAAAAACCCAAAGGTCAAACAAAAAATGAGTTATGGCAAAATCCCAGCTCCAACTCGACGTTCCTTCTCGGTGCAGATGCGACATCAACAGAGGCTCAAAGGAGCCAAATCAAAAAGGAGTTATGGCAAAATCCTAACTCCAGCTTGACGTGCTTCTCATGCCATCAGGATGCAGATGCAACGTCAACAAAAGACCCAAGGGTCAAAGCAATAATAGAGTCACGACAAAATCCTAACTCCAAGTCTTAATGGTTCATATACACAGAGACTATCTCAACGTTCCCCCCTCATTTCAGCAGGATGCGGACACAACTATCAAATGAAATTGGAGCAATGTCATATTCCTAGCTCCGGACTTCAATTGCAATACATACAGTATAGAGGTCCTACAGATGTCTACCCTACTTCAGCAAAGAAATGGCACGACATCATCAAAACAAAAATGAAGCGTTATCATATTCCCAGCTTCGGGTCTCGACAGCAACTCAAATAAAGCCTAAAAGACTATCGGAGATCATCCCATACCAGAAAGGTGCGGTTATGACTCATTGGGGCTCCAAATTGAGCCTAACCTCAAGTAAAAAGTGTCATGACAAATTCCTAATGCTTGCTCTTCTAACAATAATATAACCCAAGGAGATTACTTGAAGACGTCTTTTCCATCCTCCGAAAGGATCAGAGACATGACAGTCATAGGGCAATGGCATATTCCTTACTCCGGACTTCAATTGCAATACATACAGCATAGAGGTCCTACAGATATCTACCCTATTTCAGCAAAGAAACGGCACGGCATCGTCAAAACAAAAATGAAGTGACGGCATATTCCCAGCTTCGGGTCTCGACGGCAACTCATATAAAGCCTAAAAGACTATCGGAGATCATCCCACACCAGAGCGGAGTGGTTATGACTCATCGGAGCTCCAAACTGAGCCTAACCTCAAGTAAAAAGCGTCATAGCAAATTCCTAACGTTTGCTCTTCCGACGATAATATGACCTAAGGAGATTATTTGAAGAGGTCTTGCCCAGCCCCCGAAGGGATCAGAGACACGACAGTCATGAGGCTACTCGAACGGCAGCTTAAAGACTGCATATCGAGGAATACATCAGTCAATGCGATGATAACACGGACTAAAACCCTAGTACTACAAGCCTAACGGACCCCTGTCGTAAATAATAGGGGTTATCTATATTTCATGTTAGGATACACCTGCGAGATCCTCTCGACTCATCTCGACTCATAGGGAAAAACATTTTTAAGAAACTCTCATGGCTCATGATGGTGAAAAGCCTTAGGCAATGAGGATATCAACCTGTTTCCTAAGCACTGTGGCCCTACAAGTAGTTCCAAACTGACTCTTGTATACTATCCACGGGCCACATTCTCCAAAGTCGCATACCGACAAGGAGGAGAAACCACTTACGAGTCCTCTCGACTCGTAAATGGAAAATTATCTTATGAGATCCTTACGACTCTCAAGAAAAAACGCACTTAGGAGTCTTCACGGCTTCTAAGGAGAAAATACACCTACGAGATCCTCTCGACTCGTAGGGAGAAACATTTTTATGAGACCCTCATGGCTTATAAAGTTGAAAAGTCTTAGACAGCAGATCTAAACATATTTTCTAAGCCATCGCTACCCTCCAAGAAAGTCTAAACTGACTCTTGTATACTATCCATGGGCCAGATTCGCCAATAAAGTGAAGAAGCTACTTATGGGTCCTCACGACTCATAAGAAAAAATACCCGAGTGAGATCGTTACGACTCACGGAGGCGATGAACACTTAGGAATCCTCATGATTTCTAGAGAGAATATGCACCTATGAGATCCTCACGACTCATAGGGAGAAAAAGCCTTCTTGAGATCCTTACGGCTCATGAAGATAAAAAAAAAGCCTTAGGTTACAAAGACCCTAAACTTGTCTCCTAAATCATCAATTTTATGGACATTCATAACTTTGCACTACTTCACCCACGGGCATACTTACGTGGGCAAAATAGTGGGGGGTATTTGTTCCTGCCAAAATTTTTTGGCTCGGAGCTTGCTGTTCCTCTATAAAAATAAAGAGAAAACTCCACGTGTTAAATACATGCACCCACATGCAAAGCATGTAACTATCACCTCAAGTAGCGTCGCACATAAAGTTCACGTTGGCGCCAATGTGCAAAGTACAGGAGCACATATTCTCCTAATATTTAAACATAATAAAACAGCTAAGCTCTGTTAAAATTTTGTTAAGGCAGCGCCTCACACGCCCCTCATGAGAGCGCCAGTGCCAATCTTGTAGGATTAATCCTATGGTTGCGTCGCACGTGCTCCTCACATGGGCACCAATGTGCAAAGCACAAAAGCGCTTATCATAAATAAGAATTAAATTCTTAAGTGGCGCCCACATGCACAACACGTGAGCGCCGGCGCCCAAATTAAAAGCAAGTAAAATTAAAATTCTGCTTGGGGATACTTCCCTAAAAACTAGGATATTCACTGTTAAACAGAGGCGTTAGATTAAAGATCCAATGGTAACAATAAATCATCAGATGATAAATTCTATTTGGGAAATATTTTTCTTCTAATATTGAAAGATCTTCTCTAATAGAGAATCTTGGATTTAAAATCCAACTGTGATAAAAAATATCACCAATTAAACCATCCGATTGAATTAAATTCTATTTTAGAGATTTTCTCTGTTAAACAGAATTAAATTTTATGGTTAGGAAAATATTTCCTAATCTTGTTAAACTAACAAGATATTCATATGATAGAATAAAATTCTATATTAGAAAAATATTTTCTAATATTGATAAATAAATAAGAAGGATCTTCTCTATTAGATAGAATAAAATTCTATATTAGGAAAATATCTTCCTAATCTTATGATAGAATAAAATTCTATATTAGAAAAATATCTTCCAGATCTTGTTAAAACTAACAAGATGTTCATATGATAGAATAAAATTCTAATCTTGTAAAACCAACAAGAAATTCATATGATAGAATAAAATTCTATCTCAGGAAAATATTTCCTAATCTTGATAAGCAAACAAGAAATCTTCTCTTTTAAACAGAGAGCCTTTGGATTAAAAATCCAATGGTGAAAAAATTCACCAATTGATCTAAACGATCATTTTTGATTGATCAATCATGATCTCTCAATAAAAGATTTTCTCAACAAATTGATTTTTTCTATTCTCCTATAAATAGGAGCAAAGAGATTAATCAAAGGAGAGGAGAAAAAAAGGAGACCCGCTATAAGCTTCTGTAAAAATACAGATGGCTCTCAAAAAAACAGAGAATTTAATTCTCTCAAAGAAGAAGATTTCCCTCCTAAAAACTCTAGGTAAAGAAAAAAGAAGAGATCAAAAAACAACTTCTTTACCTATTAAAAGGGTTTAACCCTTCTCAAATAACTTAGTTCTTTCTTTAGATCTGAGATCCACAAGTCAAGTCTCCCACAAGTTGAGAATTTAATTCTCATCGGGAAGATCTTGTTCTTAGAAATCAAAGATTCAGAGAAGAACAAATTCAAAAAGAAAAGAAGATGGAGTTCATAATACTCTAAGAACTTAGTTCCTTCAAATCAATAACTTAGTTCTTAAAGAACCCGATCCAAGATCCTCAAAATAGTGATCTTGGTGATCGTTAATGGTAAAAATACCATTAACAGAGATTTAAGTTCTCTAAAAATATCAACAGAGATTAAATCTCCAAAGAACATGGTGCCTCACGTGAAACACACGTGGGCGCCAGAGAAAAACTAGTGCTTAGCGCTATTGGAGCGCCTCACGTGAAACACACGTGAGCGTCAGAGAAAAATTTAGTTCTTAGCACTATTGGAGCGCCTCACGTGAAACACACGTGAGCACCATAAAATATCAATGATTAGCACAATTATAGCGCCTCACGTGAAACACGCGTGAGTGTTATATACAACTAAGTGCTTAGCATTGCTGAAACCCAATCTTAGCCCAAATTGGCTAAGAATATATTAATGATATCTAAATTGATATTCAAACTGATCTTAGTCTCAAATGTGACTAATGATTTCTCATCGATGATATCCAAAATGATATTCATCCCATATATCCTAAGTTAATTTTAGTCTTAAATATGACTAACGATTTTTAGGTCCATCACCATCTTTTCCCTCAAATACGGGATTGGTTTAAAGATACGTCTCTTCACACTTCTGATATATGTCGTTGTAATTCCTTAATGTCTTCAGAAAGGTGACGGGTCCCGACAACCAACAACTCCTTTCTCATCCCAACTTAATATAAAATTTAATCAAGATAGGGAATGATACATCCCACACCGATGCACTTCCAAATTGACGTGCACACCTCAAATCAGATCGCACTCCAAATTGGGTGCATCCCATGTCACCATCGTTCACTCCACCATGGAACAAATACACGTGCGTGCAAGTTAAATGTTGGACCGAAATGTCCTTAGACTAATCTTCGCCCCCAAACACGACGATAATGGACCGAAATGTCCTTAAACTAATATTCGTCCCAAACACGGCGATAATGGATCGAAATGTCCTTAAACTAATATTCGTCCCAAACACGACGATAATGGATCGAAATGTTCTTAAACTAATCTTCGTCCCAAACACGGTGATAATGGACTGAAATGTCCTTAAACTAATATTCGTCCTAAACAGGGAATGTTGGACCGCAACGTCCTTAAACTAATCTGTTTTGCCCTGCGGACTGTCTCCATAATAAATATCGTATACTATCTATGGGCTATTCATATATGATCTAATGATCAGTTGAGCCCATATGCTCACTGCTCATAAGTCGATCTTAGTCTCAAATATGGTTAATGATCCTTAGATCAAACCCAAATATCCTATAAACCGATGGACCTCACAAATGTGAGATCTGCGTCCTAAGTTCATTCCCGTTGGCAAACCAAGCTACCAACGTGGGCCCTGTTAAGCAAAATTCTTGACCTAAACCTAAATCTCAAATATACGGATTTGGACTAATCCACGCCCTACAGGCGACGACACAAACTAGTCTCCGTATATAATCCATGAGCAACCAAAACAAACAAAAACACACACGACACGAAGTGAACTTCCGGAGCAGGAGAAAGTGGTTATCGCAATGCAGTAACATAATTAACTGAAGGGGCTTGCGCCTGCAGGGAAGAGCGTCCCTACAATCAAAAAACCCCTCATAAAATGAAGGGGAATCTGATAAAATCTGCTATAACGGTCGCATCTGTCCAAACCCCCGATATATGGTGTCATAAATCAATTTGGTATTTTCGGAGAGGTGGGCGGATAAATCTAAATAGTATCTGCCCCCAAAATTCAGGCCAGACATCCCAACATCTCGGTCCGTCTTCCGGCGGTGAACATGGATATAGAAGAATCTAGGGTTTTATATTTATTTATTTCTATTGGTTGGTTTAAAAGATATTACTTCTTTTCTGGATATATATTTAATTTATTTTCTATTAATCCTATATAAGCATATGATAATTTAATGTTATTAAAGTTAACCTATCAATTATAAAAATATCATTTAGATAGCAATATTAGAACACTTTTTTCTAGTTAATTAAAAATAATCTATGTTTAGTCTTCGATTAATAGCGGTAGATGATCAATCTATTTCTAGCATCCTATCGAATAACCCAGTTCACCTTTAACTACCTAGTTTTAATTTCTTTTAATTAAACTCATCCCTTATCTTCTCTCATTAGATCTTTAGGGCGTCAACCTATCATTTAACCTAATAAGTTCCTTGTAGTTATCATCTTCCCCTAATCTTCTTTTTAGACGTCAACTATCATTAAAAAGATTAGATTTTTAGATGATAAACTTAATGAGAAGAATTTAAATAATAAGATATGAATATTTAAGCACAAAAAAAGAAAGCAATAATGCATCCAACCAAATAGAGTAAAGTTCATACCAGAATATTGTATTTTAATACCGCTTATTCATTATCTATTTTTTGTATATATCGGTACTATTAACCAGTGTATGCTCAGTAATTACAGATTACAGGTATCCGTGACAAAATACTGGAAATACATTTAAAATCACGGATATATCATTTGTAAGCCGACGCTGCAACCGGAACTGGAAACTGATTGATATTCCAAGAGTTTCTTTGTGCAACATACTTGTGTACACATTTTTTATCTAAATGGACCAACACAATACAAGTGTGTATACAAGACTTTTTGGCATGTGTGAACACAACTCTTGGATGCTTGGACCATGGATGGGGAAGCCATGAATCAAGGCAAGTGGGTATGAGAAGTGATGTGCATTAAATGTGCATTAAATGATAAAGTGTTGATATGATTTGAAGCTACAAGTTCTCTCCAAAAATCCTAAGTGCATCCAAAGCCTTCACTGAGAAAACAAGTAGCACCAGAGTGATATATGGGAGCACACAAGAGCACACACCAAGCACGAGCCCAAGACCTCGGAATTGACCCGAGCACATGCCTCCAAAATCCGGTGTGGCCGGCCCCTCTTGCTCCATTGGGTCCCAGTTTTCGGTGGGCCCCCCTGCTGCCACGTGGTCTTAGTTTTATTGTTTGTTTATTTTGCTTTGGTACCTATAAAAGCAGACCAGTGGGTAAGTGATCAAGGGCCATTCTTTTGTCATTCTTTGCACTTCATACTCTTTTGTTTTTATTTTGTTCTTGTATATAGCTTAGGTCCCCTTTGAGCTCTCTACCTTAACTTGATCTTGCAATCTCTTCATTGAGCTTGCAAGTTTAAACTTTGGTTATTGATCTCAAGGGGTTGTATCATTACTCAAGATTAATAAAAGCTTTCCTCTTTGTCTTCATGTCACATGAGTTCTTTGCCTCTTCTTGATCTTGCAAGCTCTTCATTGATCTTGCAAGTTTAAAGTTTGGTTATTGAACCCATGGCTTGTTATGTGTTCTTTGGTTCTTAGTATTACTTTCTTGCACTTTTACTTACTTGCTCTTTATTTACTTGCATTTACTTACTTGCTCATTTTCATTCCATGCAATTTATTTACTTGCTTGTAATGCTCTTTTCTTTTCTTTGTTTATCTTTTCTTTACTCCTTTTGTTTGTTGTTACGAATGGTTGTGAATATGTGTTGTTACGAAAAAAATACAATATTGTAAGTTAGGGTTTTTTCGTTTCCCATTTCCTTTTCCCGTATTTTCCATTTGAAACTCCGCCCAAACCTTACGCAAGCGCTCCGTTAGACACCCTACCCTATCAAGATATCGGTGATTCCTAACCGCTACCGGTTGCGTTCGATTTGGCTTAACCACCCTAATCCACGTTGTTGCCGATTGATCTAGCTTCATTGGTTGAGTTTGGCTCAAAGGACTTGAATACAGATTTTCTTAACTTACACCATCCTATCTAATCCTAACAAACGGTTACTTTGCATATATACACATAAGGTAGATACGAACTTTCCGCCCAAGCGCATTAACTCATCAAAACAAGAACTTAAAATGCTTCGTCTCCCTGCGGACGAGTCGTGCTCATCGCGGCTAGCTGCAAAGCAACACCGTCCTGATCGCAGTTAGATTTTAGAACATCAAAACACGACACGTCAAAAGCATGCGATCAAGTAAATAAATACAAAAACCTAGAAAAGAAATTAGTTACGCATCATATTAATAAAAAGCAAAAATTTATTCTTAGAAAAAACTTACAATGGATTTGATCTCTCAAAAGAAAACCCTAAAATTTATTGCCGAGAGAGAGATATAAAACTCTAATGCTATACAAGCGTTTATATAGTCTTTTGAGAGACTTAGAACAAATTCTACAGATAAACAGAGTATAAGAAAACTACCCTAAAAATCCCAACTCAAATCACCATAAAAAACCGGCCGAATCTTCTTGAAATGACATTTCGGCCGAAATTTTGACACCTGGGATATTTTGGCTTTTTTCAATCTTTATGTTTTAATCTCGAGATCACCAAACATTGTTTCAAATTTTCAAATTTTTTCTCGAATTTTCTATGTATCTCTAATTTGATTTCCATCGCATGCACATGATCTTCTGTTATTTTATGATTATCTTCCTGATTTTTATATAGTTCCATGTAGTCCATATTGCATGCACGTAATCCATCTTTTAGGACAATTTTTCATCTTTTTGCATCCAAACACTGTTATCTGTAATAATTCACAAAAGATACCAAGAACAGCATAATATATGACAATAAAATGATAAATGAGTTAGAAAAATACGCAATTAATTGCACCAATCAAATACCCCCACACTAATCTTTTGCTAGCCCTTGAGCAAATATAGGAATTCAAACTCTAAACTAAACTAAACTACTATCTAATTAAATTCTACTCCTATTCCTATGCACCTTTCGCGGCTGTGTGATTGCATCGAGCACATGCAACATGCTTTTAAACCTCTAAGTGGTCCTAGTAGGAGGAGTATTGTCTCCTGAGGGTTTCCAGCGGACAATACCCACAAAATCCATAAAAACTAAAGAAAATAGAAGAAACAAAAATAATAAAATGAAAACTATATATAAAGATAGGAATAGATAAGAAAAATACGAAAAACAAGAGTTTAAACTTCATTATATTTTCAGTTGTCATGAACCATGCCTTAATAGTTTTTTATCTATGCCGAAAATTACTTTCTTATCATTCTTCCAATCTTTCCAACCTATCTTGCTTCCAAACATGATCATATACCCCTACGTGTGTGTAAAATCATCCCTACACTCGGAGAATTCAATTCAAACTCACGTACTCTTGCCCTTAGCTCCCTATTACTTTTTAATCGGCGGATCAAATCGATGAATTTATTCCCATATTTTTCATGCGATCGTTAATGCTTTGTGAGGCACTAACCAACCGATTACCGAATGTAATCACTTATTAGGTGTAAATAACATTATCCTAATTTTGCAACACTTAAGGCACAACAAATGATCCCAAACCAGTTGGTCTAAGCAACTAGGTGATGAAGTACCCTCGCTGAAATTTTTTTATGCTACCTTGATAATTGCAAGACATTGTTCAAAATTTTTTTCCGTACTAGGGCATTACAGACAAGAGCATGACAAGTCTCTTCTATTATCTCAAGTTTCAAGATGTGTGCATGTGCGTATAGTAGGGTATCGATGTTCAAATGATTGGACACAAAATTAGGCTACACTTACATCTTCTCAAACCTATTAACTTCTTCATGATACTATCTTTTTGGGAACGGGATCATGACAACTTATTACTAGATCCATTTAACCATTTCTTTTTCTTATTTTTCTTAAAATCTCTCTCTCTCTCTCTCTCTCTCTCTCTCTTTTATATACATTTTTCACCTTTTCATTTCCATTTTCAAAATTTTCTAATTATTATTATTTTTTAAGAGATTAAAAAGAAAATGAAAAACTACGTACAGAACCACCCCACACTTAAACTTAATCGCGCCCTCGTTGTCCACAGTGACCCCTCCCATGACCACGAACACGACTAAGTAATTGCTCTTGGTTTCACTCAAGACGAGCTAACCGTTCAGCATGTTGCTTTTGCACACAATCTATCATTGTGAGTGCTTTCAAAACCCTCTTGAAAAAGGAACATTGTGATCTAGGTGCGGGCTTATCCCACAAAAGATTGTGTTGAATACATGCAGAGGTACCCTCACCGCTATCATCATCATCTGTGGATGACTCGGCGCGTAACCCTTGTTCGTGTTCAATTATAAATACATATATACACCTGATCAGTCGAAAATATTGTATTTTTAACACAGCAATTTCCTTACTATTTGAATCATCTAAAGGTGTTCGGTATAAATATAGCACATATTAGCAATTTGTCTGCAAAAATACCAAATAACATGTGTTATACATTATAACCAGCATTATGAGGCAAATTATGTGTTTATTATTGCATACCTGGTCTTTTGTATATCAAACACTTATCTCGAGATTGTGTGCAGGAAATTCTCCAGCTAAAAGAGCCGGAACTGCTAAAAATGCTGATAAAATACGTCAAGTCCAAGACTTGAAATCTGGCAGTGAACAAGAAAGTATAAAATATTCCAGACATCAAAAAAGTACCATAAAGCCAATACAAATAAACACTAGAAGTTTCATGCAGCAAATCCACCAAACGGCCGCGGATCCGCGGCCGCGCTGACTCATCGGTGGTTGGTCATGTTTGCAGAGGTCTCCTTTCGATAGCAAAACTTCTTCAAGAAACTTCAGTCCCTAGAGATCTCCAGAAGCTTCCCTTCTAACAGCCAAGCTTCTTGTGCAAGCTTAATACCTACCAAGCTTCTTGCGCAAGCTAGCTAACTATTTTAATCTAGAAACTTCTACATAACTACTTAGCTTCCTATGCAAGCTTCATAACAACCAAGCTTCTAAGGGAAGCTAGACCTAGCTTCTAGGGGAAGCTAAAGGGAAAGCTATAAAAAGGGACCCAGGGCTTCATTACAAAGGTTGTTCGTTGTTGACTATTGAACCAAAATTCCGCAAGTTGAGTGACACAACTTGCAGCTCAAAACCCTAGCCCCAAACCAGATCCAAAGCCAAATCAAGATCCATCGAGAAGCGAATCAAGCAAGCAAATGAAGATCCTTTGAAGCAACGCCGACCTTCCTCCGAGAAAGAGATCCACGACGATCCACGACTCAAGAAGATCGATACGAAGCTAATTTCGGCGGATCTAGTTACTTCCTCAAATCTTGTAACCTCGAGTTAAGTGAATTGTACCTAATCGTCGATTAATAAAGGTGAATATTGTAAATCTTGCTTTTTTTACATTCTTGTATTATGAAAATTTATCGATTCTTGATTCTTTCCTTTTTCATGATGTGTGAGTGAAATCTCCGCTTGTAGCGGAATCGAGAAAATGGGTAGATGATGATGATTAAATTCTTGAACGATTCTTAAATCTTATAAGTTTTATAAACTTTAGGAAATTGAATCATCGAAAACCTAATTTGAGCGAGATCGCTTTCTTGAATGTTTTCGCTCCAAATTAGAGATCAACGATCGGTGATTTAATTTACTAGAGGCTAGAATTTGAATGATAATCAATGAAAGGACAAGGGATGATGATGAAGAAACTCTAGTTTCTCCAATAGAACCCTAATTCTCGTTGATCGCCATCGATCTAGCAACAAATCTTCAATAGATAAGAATTTGTAATCATTAGTATTCATCATCACTATCAATTGGATCGATTCCGACAAGCCTCTTTACAACTCTTGATAATTCAAACAATTTGGGAACATTTCTTGATTCTTGATTTTAGATCTTTACTTTCTTTAAGTTTCTTGAAGATGAAAACTCACAAATCTTGAATCAATTTTATTGCAATTTCTTTTATCTTTTAATTTTCGACTCAACTAAAACAATAACGAGTAAATCACACTTTCTCAGTGGACGATCCGCATTCACCGACGAAACTACAATAGACACCGTTAATTGATTGCGGTATAAATTTCTTTGGTTGTGAAACATTTTATATACGACACGAAGGAAACGATCAATCAACACCCTCACGCTTCTTATACCCTTATATGTATCATTCGTGTTTTATAAGAATTTGGATTGTGGTGCTAGCATAAACCTTGAAATCATGCTCTCCCATCAAAATACGACAAATGTGAGTTACAAGAATGGGAAATGGGTAATATTTCTTTTCATGCGCAACCGCATTCGCAATTGATTTTAAAAGTTGTCGACACATGCAAAAATTATAGTCTTTACTCATAAGCATGTAACTAAGATGCAAAAGTGGGCGGTGAAGTGTGCTTTGATGTTGTGTATTTCCTAGCACATTGAATGTGAAAAATTTGCTTGTGGCAAACACATTTTTATAGACCAAAGTTGCAACAATACCACCATCACCACTTTTTTGACAATGTTCACCCATCCATGAAATATAATCCTCGATTCTTAACAAATCATTCCTACCCACGGATGATTGAATATGGGTGATAGACCTAATCGTACCCACATCGACAATATTTTGCTTTTCACACCACTCAACGTAAATGAAACCATCTTCCTCGGTAAAATTAATAATACTTTGATAAAATTCTTGTACTAGCGATGGTATGGTCGTAAATTCATGATCATAAATCAAAATCCCCATCCCCTAGATTTAATTTCATCATGAAAATAATTACCATAGAGGGATTGACTAAAAATTCTACAGAAATTCCTCTTCATAATCAATTCAGGTGTACCGATGATTTCAGATCTGAAAATAAAAATTGAGACAAAGTTTGGAGAAGAGATCAAAGAGACTTACTACCCCCAAGAGCTCGGGGGCCCATTTCCTCAAAACATCGACCAAAATTTCATTTTCTGATGTTTCGGCCGAAAATGTGAAGCTTAAGGGGACGAAGCTTCTGTGATGGCTGCATCTCCTTGCTGGTTTTTTGAGAGTTTGTTCCTTTTTATAAGATAGGGCTCGATTTGGGTTATAAAGGGGGATGTTTATTGTTTTGCACAAAAAACCCTAACAAATGGAATTTTGCAAAAACTCCCTTACTAATAAACTAATGGTATACATATGTTACAAATGAGGGGTTTTAAAATATTTTCAACTGTATTCCGGCTCATGGAGATCCATGAGCTCCGTCTCATGATCCGCGGAAATTTCTAAAAACGGTTACAATCTCTGACCAATAACTTTGAAAACCTCACCATTTTTAGAATTTTCTATCTCAATAACTCCATGTGAAAATACCTTTTTGACAATAAAAGGCCCAGTCCATCACGATTTTAATTTTCTAGGAAATAGATGCAATCACGAATCATATACTAAAACTTTTTGGCATGTTTGAAAATCTTTTCGTAAAATATTTTTATCATGGAAAATTCGTTTTTTCTTTGAAAATCTTGGCATTGTCATAAACATCATATGATAAGAAAGAAAGATGCCAAATGGTTTATGTTGAGGTTGGTGTAGGCGGAAGAAATTATAGGGATGAAAACGAGAGCGAGTAAGCGATGAGATGGAAGGAAGAATTGTGATATGAGGACAAAATGGTGTATTTTGTGCCTATTCAACCGGAAAGGGAAGTGTTTCAAATATCAGTGGCGCATGATTTATCAGCGGTGCTTGATTTTGTTGGATATAGGTGCCCTCAAGACAATTATTGTAAGTGTAGAAATGCAATTACTGAATTCATGAGAACCTATATAGAGAACAATCTTACTCGAGATGATAGTATACTATCTAGTTTGTCTTTATTTGTCATGAGTATATGTGTTACTAGTTATCACGTATCGCTAATATATGAGATAAAACCCACAGGATCTTTGCTTGACTACCAGGATTATGATACAGATCATACTAGTGGGGTCTGGTAGTTTATAAGCACGTCCTTAAATGTCCCTAGTCGTAGGAGTATCGAGACTGGGTATCAGTACTCCAGTTTAGACTAGTATATACGTTTCATGACCCTGTACGAGGCGATGGCTGATCCCATAACCATCAGTGTTTGACACTAATGATTGTATACAAGTGCTCATTGGATGAGTTACACAGGACGGACTCGCCGAGAACTCCTAGATGGTATTATACCAATGTCAGATAGCAGTTCTCTGGTGACATGAATACAGGGTAGTCCCTAGACCTGAAATCGTCATAGTGTCTTGTGTGTGTTCCCATTGTACTTAGATTTCTATCTTATTGCGGTACTTCTGAGTCGTGCAAACAGGTTTTAGTTGGGTACAGTCCTGAAGCACATGGAGACAGTGATCGGTCGAGGGAATTCGTTACTCCCGGTATTGGGAGTCGATATCGCACTGTATAGGACACGACTATAACCATAAGTCAGTGGCCACGGAAGTAGAGATAAACTGGTAAGTGTTATCGGTTATATCTCTTTGGTTATGAGTCATCTGTCGGCACGACTTATCGGGTTATTGGGGGTCTGATAGATTCCACCCCCTAGACCCGGTATGCGATACTCTTTGATGAAGAGACTAGACTGTACAGTGACTGTCACTTATAGACTTTGTCGGGTCCGGATGAGTTCGCTCATCGGCCCGTCTTTATCTTGCTCATACCTGGGTAGCCGTTACGTACAGTTAGTGCCACTGTCGAGCTTGTGGGTTAACCCAAAAGGGGGTGGAATCCAGATTCAATCGGATGCAATCCTGTATAATCTACTGCCGGCGTATTGATAGGTCTTTAGAGTCCCGCAAGAAAGTGCCTGTCTGGGTAAAAATTGATGTGACGTGCGTATAGAGATACGTGCATGAGTTCGATTAAAAATGTATATTGGATATACACGTTTAATCGGACGACTGTTATACTAGTCGGTTTAAAAGCCGGAATATCAAGTTAAGTGTTGACTTGACAACCGTATTGATGATGTTGTTTCTAGTATAGTGTATATGATACACGTACTCTCTACAGTATATGATACTGAGAAGGGATTAATGGCATTTCGTGTATGCAATACATGATGTGTACGTGTATAGGACACATATACTAATACTTATATATATATATATATATATATATATATATTCCTACCATTTTATATTATGTGTAAATTAATATACATTTATATATGTACGTGTATGTGTATTAGTGTGTGTGTGTGTGTTAATGTGTGTGTGTGTGTTATATAATTTATTATACTTAATAAATGGTGGGGCTCACCCTCTCTCTTGTGTGTGTGACAACACACATGGGAGAGATGATGGGATAGCATAGGTGTCATATTAATATATGACATGGATGGAAAAATTAAGGAATGACAATTCATTATTTTTCCTATCCATAAAAAATACTTCATTTTCTTCTTCTTCACTAGAGCTTTTGCTCTCTAGGTTAATGGCAAGTATAGCCATGGTGAGGGAGTGAAAAAAGAGAGAGTAACCATCGTTCACATCGTCTTTCCCTACGCCTAGCTAGCTTCTGGAGGCAGTTTCTCCGTCCGGTGACGGGGTTGGAGCTCGGGCAGCCCGCTTTCAACGCGGATCATCTACAGTGAGGCGGTCGGCGTTCTGACCGGACCGGAAGTTCACAAAGTCTAGACGGGTTCTTTCGGGATTAGCCAGACATGCTACAAAGGTTGTAGCACCTCTCTACTCTTTTCTAGTTTGCACATTAGTGTATTTGATTATCTTGGTGATGGATTGGGGTTATGCTTTGTAAAATTGTTGTTTTTCAAATTTCACCGCGACCGTGGTTGTCACGACCCTAACCCCCGTCCACTTACATGGTATCAGAGCCAAATCAAATACATGCAATTGGTTTTGTGGTCATTTGAATTTCTAAAACCTTTTTACAAAATAAAACAGTTTCTGTTTGAAAAACTGTCCTAAACCAGTAACTATTTTTGCAAATAGCTCACATCCTGGGGCTCTCGGTTCGGACCGAGATCCCCGTAGTAGCACGCAAGCGACCCTAAGGATGTCCCCGGGGCTTGGGTGGGATCCTACACCCAAGACCATCACGCAATGGTCTCGGGTGTGGCGCTAGGAATGCAAGCGCGCAGCTGCGTGCTTGCTTCCCCAGCAGCCAGCCCATGGCCACAATTTTGGGGCCATGGGTTGGAGCCCCCAGCTAATGCCCTCTGGGGCCTCATAGGTCGTGCCCGAGGTATTCCCCGGTGTCTCGGGCAGTTTTTGGGTCGTTTGGGTTTCGATTCATGCAAGAAATGGTGGTGTTTTGGGGCCGGGGCTGATCTTGAATTTTAGTTTTTGGAAATTCAATTTCGGCTTCACGGGTTTTGGAATTCGTTGGCCATGGGTTCCGTATTGACGCGGTTAAAGTGTTTAACTTTGTTATTGTGATGGCATATATGATATGCGGTGTTTAACGTCGCCGAATTGATGTGATCAATTCGACGGGGTTGCACATGTGAGTCTGATATATTCTATGTTAAAGTTTATTTGGTGTGGATTGGATTGTCGCAAAATGAATAGCCCCGTGCGTGTTGTGATGATGTGTTTTTCATTTCATTTATGTTGTGGCCAAATTTATATTCTTTTATTCGGGGCGAGCGGTCGACATGTGGTCATCGTTTCCGCCTATTGTATTATTTGTTGAGACTCAATCAGGTTGCGATCGATATTACCGTTGTATTAATACAGGTATTAGAATTACTCCGCAGAGAAGCGCATGAGCAGCCGGATTTTACATTGCAGCAGGTGGCCTTCTCAAGGAGTTGAGACCGGGTCACTCGATTCTAGGATTGGCGGGATGCTTGCCGCGCTTGTAGAGGGTTAGGATAGACCAGCGGTGGGGTGCTCAAGTCATCGGATTCGAGAAAGTGCTGGGTTGCCCCATCATGGTGATGATGTTGGGTTGCCTCGTTTCTCGGATTGGCGGATGACTTGCCGCACTTGTAGGGGTCTGCTTTTGGCTACGCACGGGCTATTCACGCGACCGGAGAACTTTGTGTATAGTTTGTGGCACGAACGAAACGCGGGATTCCTAGATGATCCGACCATTCCAACTCTGTGATGTTATTTTTCCACATGCTATAATGTGATTATTTGCGTGTGATGAGATATTCATATATGTGATATATAGTATATATAATAAATTCTATATACGTTTTGCACCCGCGCTAGCCCTGCCCCCGCTCTGCCGTTAGTTAAGTAACCTAACGGTGCATGACGGGGTTCCGTGGCGAATGCGGATGGCGTATATGTGCATTCTATTTTTCCGTTTTATACTGCTTTCTCTATAATATTTGTGTGAGAAAGATAATGTTAGATAATGTGATTATCTAAATGATGGGATTGTATTAATTGCATTAATACAAAGTAATATAAAGTTATACGTTGTACGAACCAACTTTTTATAAAGCGGAGATTTTAGTCGATTCTTTTGCTTTGCATCGCGGCATTCAGTTAGGAATGTCCTGCACCTCATTCGATGAGAAAAGAGCCTTGATCCTATCACTGGGAGTTCGCTCTTGGGTAAAAGTTTGTGTTACTAAAATTGTTTTTGCCGTATTCTTTTGCTTTGCGTTGGGGTATTCGGTTAGGAATATCCTGCACCTCATTCGATGAGGAAAGAGTCTAGATCCCTTTACGGGGAGTTCACTCTTAAGAAAAGGTCTACACGAATATAAACTTTCAAAATCACCCGGTTCCATCAATGAGATCAAGTTCATTATGTTAATAGTTTTCTCCAAAACCATTCGTAGCCCTCTGTCATTTCAGAAAGTAGAGCACTTAGTATTCGGACTGCATTTGTTGATCTTCGTCAAGACGTAGTGTACGGTAGCTAAGTCATGTCTTCCTGCTAGCATGTGATGCGATTATCTAGGACAGTCACATAGCCTCGTTGACCTTCGTCAAGGGCTCGTGCGGTTGGAAATAAATTAATCATGAAATGACGGGTAGAACTTGACTAGCGGCTTATGATTTATTGACATTTATCAAGGTCATAAGCTGTTAGGGGTGAAAACCGATATCGGGAGTTTCAAGTGTTGAAACTTGCAATGAGATTGTATACCTTCTATGGAGTAAGGTGACTTGTTGACCATCGTCAAAGTTACCACGTCATGATAGTTTGGGTCCCGATTCCTACTGTGAATATATTTTTGGGTACGCCAGCGTCCTGTCCATCTACCGTGGCCGGTGTGGAACAAAATTTGCGTTTAAATACTTGGCGCTAACGAACCCGACTAGATCGAACCATAAACCTATACTGGCAAACTACAAAGAGCTAAACTACAAGGTTAGAAATGTTATACCAAAACGAACCAAGTCCTTGGGTCTTCCATCATCTTCCTTAGCTCCTTGAGGCGTGCTCGATTGAACTTGGTCGTCAGTCTTCCTTCGTCGAAAATGATCCACCTGAGAGATATAGCTCATGGCTCTAGCTCCACATCAAAAGCAAGTGAAGCAACTAGGAATTCTAGGTTGCTAATTTAGAATGCCTAGGATGTAGTGAGTGTTCTAAGTGTTTATCCATCTCACCTCCTCTCTTGATTCTCAACTCATGAGATTATAGAGAGGAGGTTGAGTATGAAGGTGGAGGAACTCAAGAAACTCAAGAGAGGAGAGTGAAGCATGATGGTGAGAAGAAAACTCATCTCTCAAAAATAATGAGCCATCCATGGAGAGAGAAAATCTCACAGCATGGTTTTGTAAAACATTTCTTTCCAATTTAAAATCAAGCCCATGCTTGAATAGTTTGCACAAATGAATTAATAATTCATTTTTGTACACTATGCAAACATGGTTCTCACCATACTCCCCTCTCTCAAGTATCCATCTAATTATCCATTTAAAATAAATGGTCAAATCAAAAATGAGGTGTCCACCTTCTAAAATGTTATCTGTATAAATACGGATTACACTCTACTGTATATATATACCTGTACTTGTACCGAAATACGAATACCCGAAAAGATAGAATAACACAAAGAACATAATACTAGAATATACATATCGATATATATATACATAAATTATTAAATCAATACCTGATTTAATAATCCGACTCAAACCCGAACCAGCTAGTATTATAAACCGTTCGATCGAAAGTCCGAGTACATAGTATAATCAATCGATCGGAACACTGCACGTATCCAATATGGCTACTACATCGTTTCGCCGGAATCAGAAAAACCCTCTGTGTAGAACTCTAAAGACTCGTCAATACGCTGGCAGTGGGTTTAACCACAAGCACGCCAGCGGCACTAGCTGTATGTAACGGCTACCTACGTATTGAGCGAAAGAAAGGCCGATGAGCAAACTCATACGAACCCCTACTGAGCCTGTCCATGACAATCTCCGTACAGTCCGGTCTGTTCGTCTAAGAGTATCGCATATCGAGTCTAGAGGGTGGATAAAGTCAGACCCCTAATAACGCGATATTTCGTGTCGGTATGAAGCCCATCACCTATTGAGAAACTACTTATCCAAATCACTAATTCTCGTCTACCTTGGCCAAGAATTTTTTGTGATGGCCACCCATGCACCCCGCAACATCAACCACCAATACCGGGAGAGACAAATCCCCGACAATCCGCTCACTGCCTCCATGTGGCTCGGGATTGTACCCAACTAAAACCTGTTTACACAACTCCTTTGAGCCATGGTAGGGTAGTAATCAAAGCACAGTGGGAACTCACACGAGACAAATAACGATCTCAGGTCGACAGACTAACCTGTACACATGTTACCTGGGAACTGCTATCTGACAATAGGTATAATACCAACTAGCATGTTCCCGGTGAGTCCGTTCAGTGTACTCATAACCCAATGAGCACCTGTATACTATCTTAGGTGACTGACTGACACCAATGGCTTATGAGACCGGCCACCGCCCCTCGTCGGGGTCTCGATAAGTATACTCTAGTCTACTCCATAGTATCGATTCCCAGTCTCGATACTCCCTCGACTAGGGACATTTAAGGATGTGCTTATAGACTACCCAGCTCCCACATATATGATCACCATCATAATGCTGGTAGTCAATTAAGAATCCTATGGGCACTATCAACATGTAATAATGATCTGTAATACCACATAAAGTATGTACATGATGATAAAGAAAAACCAGATAGCATACTATCATTTTGAGTAAGACTATTCTACCCGTATAAGTCCTCTCTCAATCATCATAATCGCGTACCTGCGATTACAATAATTGACTTAAGGGCACTATAGCCAACAATCTCCCACTTGCACTTAAGGCTAATTATTGCGGTGTCGCATACTCATAGCCCGTGTGATACCGAACACCCAACTTCTCTACTAATCAGTCTCTCAAAGTCCGTTTGCAAAACTATTGCGTTCGAGAAACAGCCTTAGTGAGTAGATTCACTCCAATATTTCTATCTTTATCTCTCTATATCTCAACTTCACGGAGAAAGAATTTCTTCCGAAATGAGCAATACCTGTCTTAGAATTTGTCTGGATATCTGATGGGACCCAATTCACAAATAAACTCCAAATCTAATAAACAACTTAAACTGTATCATCTACTGAATATAGTCAGTATCCTACGCCATGCCTTCCTCAGTATCCGCTTAGACCACCTGTCCAACATACTGCTCCTCAAAAGAGGGAAAACTATAACTTTGATAGCCACTCTATCATCCAGGTCACCTTGAAAGCCAGAAATGATAACCGCCTCCTTAAGGAGGTTGTTGTTACCATATACCAAGAACATCCACTTATGTTCATAACTGCTTCCTAAAGTTTCTCCAGGATTGGATTAATATATATACTTATTGCAGCTAGTGCAAAAGCAATATCTAGTGTGGAACTTGACATCTCATGATTGAATCAATTGCCTAAGCAAGAGATATGCTAATCATGCAAATCCCTCTCCTCGTCGGTTTAGAAAACATCTCTTTAGAGAGGGTGACTCCATCACCTGCGGGTACACCACTACGCCAGGAGTCATCCATTCTAAAACACTTTAGAATAGTTTCAAGTACCCAAATTGGGACACTTCCCAAATCTAGATCTAAAACCATAGATCTAGTTACCAGAATCCCGGATATTTTATCCTAATCCTATGTGGAGAAACACCTTGTGACAACCGCAGTATAACCGATCGTAGTATAGGAAAATCACTTCCTATAAAGAGCATGTCATCCAAAAACCAGGACATCACTCCCTACCATCTTCTTATCAGGTCCATCTTTTGTTCTGATGAAATCAAACTCTATGACTGTCATATTAAAGTTAGACGATCAATCTCCGCTATAACTGCTTTAGTCTATAAAAATACATAAGCTACTTGCCCACTATACTTCCGCTGCTCCCACTGACTACAACAACCCTCTGGCAGAGTCATATACACGTGCACTTCTAAAGCAAATTTAAAACGACGTTATACTCATCCTCCTGCTAGATCTCATAGTCTATAATAGCGGCAGTGGCAAGTTTGGGTCATCAAAAACCTCCGTGTCACCGTCTTTGAGGAGACCGAAGTATCTTTCGAGTGCCTGAGGTTACCCACCAAATATGCGGAGTGGCTAATGGATCGTCAAAACCAATTGAATGCTTAGGTTCTACTAAATTTTCAGTAATCGTTTGTGGTTCTGGAATAACTTCCAGTTCTACCATACTCCCACTAATGTTTTCTGAAAAGAATTCATTTTACTAAAACTGTGACGCGTCAAGAACAATATAACTATTGATCTTCCAGACGGTAGAATGTTAACCCTCGACAAAACCCGGGATAACCCACAAACTGTCATTACTGAAATGTGCCTAGAGTTTATCCGGATTCTGGTTTTAAGCATAAACCGGACAACTCCATATACCTTAACACCGTTAAGATATGAATACATTCTATATATCCAATATAGAAACAAAGGCACTAATTTAATTTGAACCAGATTCAAAAAAAAAACATGCAGCCGTTTCCAGCGCATTTCAACTAGATGGAAGGAGGCCAAGCAGCATTACTCATCAAGGAGCGCACCCACGCATAGGTAACCTGAGAGAGAAGCAAGTTCTCAAAACCATTACTTACAACGGAATACCAAACACAAGTATCTATATCTTCGATCACCTTGAAGAATCCTGATACTTGCAATATATGGTTCTCTACTTTATTCTTATACCTATATCTTCTCAAAATCTGGACCTTGTATTTCAACGAAATACTTGTCTAAAACTAGAAAAGTCATGAGTAAACAGAATATAGTACGAGTATCAACCCCTTTGTCCTAACGGACACCGGACGACATACAATACTCTGTATAAGTCCACTGAGTTTAATAACTCAAATTCCGTGTGTCGCAGTTTGAAAATTGTGCTATGGTTAAGAAGAATTACGTCGCTGTTGAATGCTCCTTATCTAACCATCAACTGATATGGGTAAATGTTATATACATAATTTCAAAAAGTTATCTAACTTTATTAAATAAACATACAGATATACTAGTTTGAAATTGGTGCATAACAACGAATATTCAAAACCAAATATTTGCCGTCAGGCAAAACCCAGATGATTTCCTCAAATATCACCAATTACAAAGAATTCAGATATATAGAGGATCTAATCACCCAATTTCCAATATCTTACTCCCACTCAGCATCCGTAACGCCATACAGATGTGAGAATCAAATCCGGTAAATACATACCCTAGAGTTAAAATCTAATTGGGAAAATAGTTTTCACTTAACACCGTTCAGAAAAATTGAAATATGAAAATGTTTCGAAAGGGTGGCCGGGTATTCCTAGTAATGCCTCTTCCACTATCCAGATTCATTACAGTAACCGTATACTTCCTTCCTCTCACTGCAATCCCTTTATATATCTTTACTTATTACCTTCTGTACACCACACTTAGGCTAATGGTTTTCTTCCTTCCCTACCTTTCGGCACCTGCCTATGGTTTGGAAGAAGACTATCCAATAAGCGCAATAGGTGTACTCTTCTAATACGAGGAGCCCTTGCAACCTGAGAGAAGTTAAAGGGACAAGACAACCGTATAATCCTATTCAATTTCTCCAGAACCGGAATCCATCCTCGAACTGGAACAAGTTCCTTCTAGTTCGTATGTAACTATACGATGGAATATCCAAGAAATATGGATCTTCGTAGTGATACGGAGTGTTCTGAAAAAATGTAAAGGGAAATAGGAGTGGCAATGATATATGCGACTAAATGACAATCCAATAGCCAAAGTGTTTTAAGAAGGTTCGGTTAACTTGGTTCATGAGTTTTTAAGGTCAGGCCATGGTCGTTGCCAAAGAGAGAAAGAAAAAGAACACTCAGCGTGCACTTTAACCTAAATTAGATTGGTTAATCACTTTATCTAATCAGGATGGCTCCCACTGTTTTCTCGAATTCTCCTTCAAACCCTAAAAAGAGAAATAGTCAGGATCATCTGAAAATCACCCGAAGAGTTACACCTACTCATCAGTGGGAATCGGGATCCAACTATCATCGCATGATAACTTGATGGAAGCCACTCAAGTCATCACACTCCAAAAGGTATGCGCAAGCCTGGCAAGTTTCCTATATGTTTGAAACTCCCGATGTAGTTTTTGCCCCTATGACCCAAGGACCTTGACAAATAATCAACAAATCAAAGGTCCTACTCAAGTTCAACCCGTCATTATCTTGATTGCGTTAAACCCACCCGCACGACCCTTGATGAATGATCAACAAAATTGTACGACTGTCCTAATCAATCCACATATCTATGTGACAGAAAAGCATTACAGAGCTACCGCACACTACATCTCGGCGAATAACAACGACAAACGTAGCACAAATACTAAGCAATACTAATCTGAAATGACGGATAGCTACGGCTGGTTTTTGGCGAAAAACCTTTAATATAATGAACTTGATATCGTTGAAGGAACCCGAGCAGTTTTACAAATATATAGTGACATAAATTTTGCTAAAGAGCTCACTCCCTGTGAAGGGATCTCGGCTCTTTCCTCATCGAATGAGGTGCAGGATATTCCTAACTGAATACCACGATGCAAAGCAAAAGAATCGACTATAGTGAAGTTATTACACTAACGCAAACTTTTGCCCAAAAGGTCACTCCCTATAAAGGTATCTCGGCTCTTGCCTCGTCGAATGAGGTGTTGGATATTCATAACCGAATACCACTGTGCAAAGCAAAACAAAACGTCTGTAATAAAAGTTTTCAAAAATTGGTTCCAACAACATCTTTTAAGTTTATTTTTCCTTACATTAATCAAAGTTAACGCATTCTCATCAATTAATCCATATCACTCCAGAAAAAGAACAAAAATACAATGTACGTATATGCCATCCGCATTCACCACAAAGCCCCGTCATGCATCGTTAGGTTACTTAACTAACGGCAGAGCGAGGGCTGGACTAGCGCGGATGCAAAACATATACAACATCTACTAGTATATAAATATATATATATATAACATTTGTCCCAGGCATGATATAAGCAACATCACAGAACAAGCAACACAGAATGGTGGATAATCTTGGAGCCTCGGGTTTCATTTGAGCCACAAATGAGACCCGACGTTCCCGGTCGTGTGGATATCCCGTGAAATGAAAACCTGGACCCCTACGAGCGTGGCAAGTTACACGTCAATCCCAGAAGTGATGCAACCCCAATCAATAAAGTGAATGGGTCACCCAGCACTTCATGGGATCCGGTAACTTGAGCGCCCCTCCGTGGATCATCCTATACACCCTACGAGTGCGGCGAATAGCCCGCCAATTCTAGAGTAAGGCCCCCTCCATCTCAACGCCATGAGATGCGGGCCTGTTGCCCTCTAGAACGCGGCTATTTGTGCACTCCACTGTGGGGTAAACCTAATACAGAAAAGAAAAGTATATATACAATGGCGACACCGACCTCAACCCAGTCATGCTCCAATAGAAGAATATACAATATGGCAGAGATGGCTATCCACATGTCGGACGCTCGCCCCACAATAACAAATATACAAATGAATCTTAACTGTACTACTACCATTGCACCACCGGATATCCACTACGATAATCCAACCACAATATCAGCATAACACAGAATATCAACGTGAATGTCATGTTCGCAAACCCGTCTAAAAGAACATATAGCAATTAGACGGGTTGTACTGCTCAAATGACATTCACGGTCGCAAATAGTAATGTATGCACTGAAACTTATAAATGGTGTTAAAATAGCAATTTCGAAATACTCCGTATTGCTCCAATACCAATGATAACCGAATATGTAATCTGAGCAAAAAAAACAATACCTAAAAACCAATATTCAAGATTCCAGAACCCCACCAAAAAATCAAGACCCAATTCCCATGTAAAACTGGCGAGGCCGGTAAAATAAGCGATCTCGCTGGCCCGTTTTTGGAATTTGGGGCTCATTTTTTAAGGGTGTTCTAGATACAACATGAGTAGCCTTCTGCAATTGTTTAAAAAAAATTTGAAGACTTTTTAAAATCGACAGAAACTTGAATATTGTTTGGTTTGTTTCGGAGTTGTTTCGGTTTCGTTACATTAAACATCGTTTAAACTACTAGTTTAGGGTTTATGGGCTGACTCTGATACTATTTTGGGGTACACCAGCTCCCTGGCCATCTACCGTAGCCGGTGCGGAACAAAATTACTGTTTAAAAACTTGGCGCTAGCAAACCCAACTAGATCGAACCATAAATCTATACTAGCAAACTATAAAGAGCTAAACTACAAGGTTAGAAATGTTATACCGAATGAACCAAGTCCTTCGGTCTTCCATCATCTTCTTTAGCACCTTGTGGCATGCTCGATTGAACTTGGCCGTCGGTTCCTTCGTCGAAGATGATCCACCCGAGGGATGTAGCTCATGGCTCTAGCTCCACATCAAAAGCATGTAAAGCAACTAGGGATTCTAGGTTGCTAATCTAGAATGCATAGGTTATAGTGGGTGTTCTAAGTGTTTATCCATCTCATCTCCTCTCTTAATTCTCAACTCATGAGATTGTAGAGAGGAGGTTGAGCATGAAGGTGGAGGAACTCAAAAAAATCAAGAGAGGAGAGTGGAACATGATAGTGAGAAGAAAACTCATCTCTCAAAAATAATGAGCCATCCATGGAGAGAGAAAATCTCATAGCATGGTTTTGTAAAACATTTCTTTCCAATTTAAAATCAAGCCCATGCTTGAATAGTTTGCACAAATGAATTAATAATTCATTTGTGCATACTATGCAAGCATGGTTCTTACCATACTCCCCTCTCTCAATTATCCACCTCATTATCCATTTAAAATAAATGTTCAAATCCAAAATGAGGTGTCCACCTTTTAGAATGTTATCTGTATAAATACGGATTACACTCTACTGTATATACATACATGTACTCGTACGGAAATACGAATACCCGAAGAGATAGAACATAAAGAACATAATACTAGAATATACATATCGAAATACATATACGTAAATTATTAAATCAATACCTGATTTAATAATCCGGCTCAAACCTGAGCCGGCTAGTATTATCAACCGTCCAATCGAAAGTCCGGGTATATAGTACAATCAATCGATCGGAACCCTGCACGTATCCAATAAGACTACTACATCGTTTCGCTAAAACCAGGGAAACCCTCTGTGTGGGACTCTAAAGACTCGTCAATACGCTGGCAGTGGGTTTAACCACAATCACGTCAGAGGCACTAGCTGTACGTAACGGCTACCTAGGTATTGAGCGAAAGGAAGGCCGACAAGCAAACACATCCGAACCCCTACTGAGCCTTTCAGTGACAATCACCGTACAGTCCGGTCTGTTCGTCTAAGAGTATCGCATATCGAGTCTAGGGGGTGGATAAAGTCAGACCCCTAATAACGCGATATTTCATGTCGGTATTAAGCCCATCACCCACTGAGAAATTACTGATCCAGATCACTAATTCTCGTCTACCTTGGCCAAGGATTTCTGGTGATGTCTACCTATGCACCGCGCGACATCAACTCCCAATACAGGGAGAGACGAATCCCTGACGATCCGCTCACTGCCTCCATGTGGCTCGGGACTGTACTCAACTAAAACCTGTTTGCACGACTCCTTTGAGCCATGGTAGGGTAGTAATCAAAGTACAGCGGGAACTCACACGAGACAAATGACGATCCCAGATCGAAAGACTAACCTGTACACATGTTACCTGGGAACTCCTATCTGACAATAGGTATAATACCAACTAGCATGTTCCCGGCGAGTCCGTCCAGTGTACTCATAACCCAATGAGCACCTGTATTCTATTTTAGGTGACTGATTCACACCAATGGCTTGTGAGACCGGCCACCGCCCCTCATCGGGGTCTCGATAAGTATACACTAGTCTATTCTGGAGTATCGATGCCCAGTCTCGACACTCCCTCGACTAGGGACATTTAAGGATGTGCTTATAGACCACCCAGTTTCCACGTATATGATCACCATCATAATGCCGGTAGTCAAGCAAAAATCTTATGGGCTCTATCAACATGTAATAGTGATCTGTAATACCACATAAAGCATGTATATGATGATAAAGACAAACCAGATAGCATACAATCATTTTGAGTAAGACTGTTCTACCCTTTTAGGTCATCCCTCAATCATCATAATCGTGCGATTACAATAATTGACTTAAGGGCACAATAGCCAGCAATAGTTACTCTCGGGAGATTTTCTATATGAAATCACGGCTAGTTCTTCTTTTAAGGTTTGAAGGAGAATTCGACGGAACAATGGGAATCATCCTGATTAGATATATATACCAATCTAATTTAGGTTAGAATGCACGCTGAGTATTTCTTTTGTCTCTCTCTCTCTCTGGCAGTGACCATTGACTCACCTTAAACCAAGACTTGTTAACCATATTGACCGACCATTTTACAATCGACGGCTTTGGAATGTCTGGATTGCCCTAATCTATGACATAGTCACATATGTCCTTACCTATCGTACTTCCCCTTCTGCGAAATCCAGAACCCTCTGTATTCGGTACATAGATCCATATTGCTTGGAAGTCCATTGTATGGTTAGATACGAACTCGATGAAATTATTTCAGTCCAAGGATGGCCACCGGTTCTGGATTAAATGGATTGTTCGCTTGTCTCTTCCTCTTGCCTTATCTCAAGTTTGAGAGCTCCTTACATGTAAGGAGTGTATACCAGTTATACTCATTGGATGGTCTTCTTCCAATCCCGAAGCTGGTGCTAAAGGAATGGTAAGAAGAAAACCATGGAGGTAAAATGGAGAGACATCAAAAGCTGTTGAAGTACAAGAAAAGAAAATTTTGATTACTGTCATAAGCCTGGGCAATGAAAAAGGTAATACAATGAATATCCGACTAACCCCACTGAAACATTTTTAATGTTTTGAATCTTTTGTGTGTCTGTATTTTGAAAAACCGTTCTCAATAATCTCTAACTCCTGGGTATGTAAATACCAAATTAGAATCCCACATCTGCATGGCATTACAGATGCTGAGAAGGAGCAAGAATGGATGATTTTATTCTCACTGTCGGTTTTCGGATCAATTGTTGCTATTGAGAAAAATCATCAGATTTTGCCTAAACAGCAAACTTTTGGTTTCTTTTAACCAAAAGAATGTTTTTCAATTAACAGCACACGGAAAATGAGTTGGTGAACTCTAGGGAATTATACAGATTGATGTAAGTCATCCGATGTCCATACGGACATGGGGTTGGTTCCTGGTATTCCATAATGAGAATGTGATTCTCTCAGATTGCACATCCGCGGGTGCACTCCATGAAGAGTAATGCTGAATTGCATTCTTCAATTTTGGGGATGCACTAGAAATGGATACATATCAATGGATATTGGTTTCACCTAAATAAGTGCCTCTGTTTCTATATGTGATATAAAATGGTGTTCATCTTAAAGTTAAGATGTTGGGTTATCCGATTTATGCTTACAATCATAATCCAGACAAACTCGAGACACGTTTTGGTAACAGCAGTTTGTAAGTTATCCCAAGCTTTCGTGAAGGATAGCTTCTACCATTTTTCAAGATCAAAAATGTTTTGTTCTTTACTCGCCACCTCCTTGGTAAAGGAATTTCTTACAATAGAAATTAGTGGGAGTATGGAAGAATTGGAAGTGATTCCAGAACCACAAATGGTTAATGAAAGTTTAGAGGAACCTGATGATCCAATTGACCCTGACAGACCATAGCTACTCTGAAGATTTAGTAGGTGATCTCAGCCATCCGAGAGAGGCTTCGGTTTTCTCAAAGATGGTGAATAGGAGGCTTGCATCATGTGATGATGACCCTACTAATTATCAGCAGGCCATACAAAGTGGTGACTTCCGACTGATGGTCGGATGCCAATTTATCCAAGTTGGACTCCATGCACTACAACAAATTATAGATTTTGTTGTATGCTCCCAAAAAGGGTAAAAACCCATAAGGAGCAAGCAGATCTTTCGAGATCAGTGCAAATGGAAAGGTATTAAGCTAATAAGGCTTGACTTGTAATATATAGGTATTTATCAAATACCCGATGTGGATTGTGATGATACTGTTACTTCAAAGTCTGTGCTGAAGTCCATACGGATAAAATTTGACACTGGTGTTTTCATGACTATGATATCTAGTAAAAGTATAATTATAACATCTTTATAAATTGGATTTAGAAGTGTACGTGTAAATGATTCTACTAGAGGGTTGTCTTAGTCAATGGGAGTAGTGGATAGTGTAAAAATTTGCTTAAATCTATTTATAGACTAAAGCAGGCATAACGGAGGCGGATCATTTGTTTTGATGTTACGGTCAAAGTATTTGACTTCATCAAAATTAGAGATTAACAAGGTATTTGTAAGAAGGCAGTAGGGAGTAACGTTATGTTCCTCATACTGATATGGATGACATTCTTCTGATAGAAAGTGATATTCCTACACTACGATTTGGTCAAACAATGGTTGTCACATTTGTTTCTCTTTTGTAGACTATATATATATATATATATAATTCCGGTGACTGGGTCTATAGAGTTAGACCTGGTAAGGGTTTTGGGATTATCCCAATTCAGGTTTAATGACACCATTCTAAAGTGGTTTACAATAGAAGACTCCTAGTGAGGTATTGTACCCGCAGGTAACAGGGTCACTCTCTCTAAAATGATGTATTTCGGGACCGATGAAGAGAGAGACTCACATGAATGACATTCGATATGTTTCGCCAGTGAGGTCAATCATGCGATATTATATACCAAACCAGATGATACTTTTACACTTGGTGTGGTAAGCAGATATTAGTCTAATCTTAGAGAGGCATTGGAAGAAGTGGAGAACATATGGCATGTTCTTGGTATATGGTAATGGCTATCTCCTTCGGGAGGCGATTAAAGATTCCATCTTTCGAAGTGACAAGGATTCAGAGTATCTGTCGCGAGTTATTAGTTTACTCTCTTATGAGGAGCGGTATATTGAAAGAGTTCCAAGCAGGATACTGAGGTAGTCAAGGCGCTAGATACTGATTGTGAATCGGCAGAGGATACATCCTACGTATTTGTTTGGATAAATATGTTCATTTGTGAACAAGGTCCCATCAGCTATCCAAATAGTATTCAAAGGTAGGTATCGCTCATTTCGGGAGATAGTTGATCTCCGCGAAGTTAAGATCCAGAGAGATGCAGTTAGAAATATTATAGCGGATCCGCTTACTGAGGCTATTTCTTGAACACGATTTGCGAAACTGTTAGTACAGAAGTTGGGTATGCAGCAGCACATGAGATGTATGTATGCGATACCGCAATAATTGGCCTTGAATGCAAGTGGAAGATTATTGGATATATGTGCCCTCAAGACAATTATCGTAATAGGAATGCAATTAGTGAATTCATGAGGACCTATACAGAGAGCAATCTTACTCGAGATGATAGTATGCTATCTAGTTTGTCTTTATCTGTCATGTGTATACGTGTTACAAGTTATCACGTATCGCTAATACATGAGATAAAGCCCATAGGATCTTTGCTTGACTACCAGGATTATGATACGGATCATACTAGCAGGGCCTGGTAGTTTATAAGCACATCCTTAAATTTCCCTAGTCGTAGGAGTATCGAGACTGGGCATTAGTACTCCAGTTTAGACTAGTATATACGTTTCATGACCCTGTACGAGGCAATGGATGATCCCATAACCATTAGTGTTTTACACTAATGATTGTATACAAGTGCTCATTGGATGAGTTACACTAAACGGACTCGCCGAGAACTCCTAGATGGTATTATACCAATATTAGATAGCAGTTTTCTGGTGACATAAGTACAGGGTAGTCCCTAGACCTGAAATCGCCACAGTGTCTTGTGTGTGTTTCCATTATACTTAAATTACTACCCTACCACGGCACTACTGAGTCATGCAAACAGGTTTTAGTTAGGTACAGTCCCGAAGCACATGGAGCAGTGAGCGGTCGAGGGAATTCGTCACTCCCGGTATTGGGAGTCGATATCGCACTGTGCAGGACACGACTATAACCAAAAGTCCGTGGCCACGGCAGTAAAGATAAACCGGTAAGTGTTACCAGTTGTATCTCTTTGGTTATGAGTTCTTGTCAGCACGATTTATCGGGTTATTGGGGGTCTGACAGATTCCACCCCCCAGACCCAGTATGCGATTCTCTTTGAGGAAGAGACCAGACTGTACAGTAACTATCACTTATAAACTTTGTCGGGTCCGGATGAGTTCACTCGTCGGCCTGCCTTTATCTTAATCATACCTGGGTAGCCGTAACGTACAGCTAGTGCCACTGACAAGCTTGTGGGTTAATCCGAAAGGGGGTTGAATCTGAAAGTGTTTCAAATTCAATCGGATGCGATCCTATATAACTGTTGGTTATAGTGCCTTCAAGGCAATTATTTTAATCCCAGGCAGGTGATTATGATGATTGAGGGAGGACCTATACGAATAGAACAGTCTTACTCAAAATGTTAGTATGCTATTTGGTTTGCCTTTATCATCATATACATGCATTATGTGGTATTACAGATCACTATTACATGTTGATAGAGCCCATAGGATTCTTGCTTGACTACCGGCATTATGATGGCGATAATATATGTGAGAGCTGGATGGTTTATAAGCACATCCTTAAATGCCCCTAGTCGTGGGAGTATCGAGACTGGACATCAATACTCCAGAGTAGACTAGTGTGTACTTATCAAGACCCCGACAAGAGGCGGTGGCCGGTCTCACAAGCCATCGGTGTCAGTTAGTCACCTAATATAGTATATAGGAGCTCATTGGGTTATGAGTACACTGGACGGACTCGTCGGGAACATACTAGATGGTATTAAACCTATTGTTAGATAGCAGTTCCCAGGTGACATGTGTACAGGTTAGTCTGTCGACCTGAGATCATCATTTGTCTCGTGTGAGTTCCTATATGCTTTGATTACTACCCTACCACGGCTCAAAAGAGTCATGCAAACAGGTTTTAGTTGGGTACAGTCCCGAGCCACATGAAGGCAGTCAGCAGATTGTCGGGGATTCGTCTCTCCCGGTATTGGGTTTGATGTCGCGAGGTGCACGGGTGGCCATCACAAGAAATCCTTGGCCAAGCTAGTCGAGAATTACTGATTTGGATCAGCAGTTTCTCAGTTGGTGATGGGCTTCATACCGTCACGAAATGTCACATTATTAAGGGTCTGAGACTCGATATGCGATACTCTTAGACGAACGGACCGGACTGTATGGAGATTGTCACAGACAGGCTCAGTAGGGGTTCGGATGAGTTTGCTCGTCATCCTTCCTTTCGCTCAATATCTAGGTAGCCATTACGTACAGCTAGTGCCGCTGACGTGCTTGTGGTTAAACCCACTGCGAGCGTATTGACGAATTTTTAGAGTCCCACACAGAGGGTTTTCTTGCTTCGGGCAAAACGATGTAGAGGTCGTATGGTATTACGGCAGGGTTCGATCATATACGTGCACTTGTGCACGTATCATGATTCGGACGGATAATATTGGTGGGCTTTAGTTTAAGCCGGATCCTAGTATTATATTATTGGATTATTTTCGTCTCTTTGTATTCGTATTTTTCGGAATACGGATATGGGTATGTATATACAGATGAGGGGTATTCTTGTAATTTATTATAAGGTGCTTCTAGAAGATGCCACCTCATTTTTGTTTATAACCATTTTGATTAAATGGTTAATGAGGTGGAGGGATGAGGTGTTTTTTGGCTTTATATCAAGAATGGCTTTGTGGTGACTCATAGGGTGACTCATGGTTCACTATTGTGGCATACTTGATATTTATTTGGTGTTGTGAGATATTTTGTGAGGCTTGATTCTTGTTCACAACACTTAGCCATTTTTCCATGGTTACTTCATGGTTACTACACTTTCATCTCATCAAGCTTCTTCTTCTTCCTCCACCCTAAAAATCTCATGTGTTGAGAAACTGTCACATCCCGCTTTCCAGTATACGGCGAAGGGGATGCGACTGGTTCGCTACATATTTACTGTGAAGTAAATACGCTAAGCGTATCTAAGCAATATAAAAGTAAAGCATAAGAAACAAGATATAATAAAATAGTAATTTTATTTATTCACATTCTTTCTGTACAATACATGGAAAGTAAATACAACTGAAATAAAGTAATGCCTAAACAATGGCATAACAGAAATGAAAAGTACTGAAAGAAAATGTGTACAATGAAACTAAAGCTCTGGGTCTTCAGCAAACTGATCCAAGTCTTCAGCAGTAGGCTCGATCTCTGACGTGTCCAAATCACCTGACGACATTCAAAGAAGAAAGAAAGAGAATGTCGTCAGCGAACAGATCGCTCGGTAAGTCCCAAGGATAAGGAAGAATAGAATAGATAGAATGAGAAGGTAGCTTTTAAAGTTGTATTATATTTTTATAATATTGTGTTAACGCTGTTGTTTATAGCTTGATACAGAAGATACCAGTGTATACGAGAAGAGTCCCACTTACACCGGGGATTTTGGTAACCCGTAGTATAAGGCTCCATCGATAATACCACGGAACAACGGTATGGATATCATTACGTCTTAAGTGACCACCTCATGCCACCTTTAACATATTCCGTACCAGTCTACCTCATAAACCCCGTAGTGTTATTTTGATTGTATTGTTTTATTGTATTGTCTTGTATTGTAAACTGTATAGATTGTATAATTGGATGACTAACCGTAACCATGATATCAGTAAACGGATGTAATTGTAGAATCATGTATGTAACTGGAGAATCATGTAAACTGGATGATCATGTAAATGGAATGTATATCCATGGTTCGGTTTAGTCAAGTTGATAGATTGAATATATGGAATAATGGATTCATGTTGAATTGTAATATTATAAATTGTAGATTGTAGATTGTACTTAAATCATATTCAAGTCAGATTATAATAAGACTCAAATTGAGTCAGACAATTAGAAAAGTAAATTGAAGTCCTGTTTGTTTTGATGTTATTGATAAGCGTTGCACATGGGCGGCAGAATTTGTGTCTTTTTCAAAGACGATTATCGTATTGATAACACCGTTGTTAAGTTGTCTACCTTAGATAGGCAAGAACCCACTTCTCCGGCTCCATGAGGCTCAAGAGATCGGTCCCGCTTAAGCCTATATTTGCTAGGGTCCTTAGGGTAATTTATAGAACTTGAGGGGCTTTATATAAAAATACTTTTATATGCTTTTCAAAGTACACTCCAAGTATTCATTAATCGTCTCTAGAGTTGTAATGAATGTAGATTTTATATTGTGATTTCTATTGAAAATATCCTATTTTCATAATAAGTGGTATTTATTTGTAATATTGGTTTTGTATGGAATTCATGGTGTTTTAGTGTAAAATTGATTCTTGTGAATTTTTAGAAAAAGTGGAATATTTGTAATAATTCAAAATAGATATTTTTATGTTACATATACATATATTTATATGAAAATAATTTTAGTATATATATAATATTCAAAAAAATCTCGTTTTCTTAAGATGTCGTATTTTAAATCTTTCGAGACCGAATGCTCCTTGCGGAGGTCTGCATCTCTCACTACTAAGCCCGAGGATGTGCGATAATCCGTACCATCCCGAACGGGTTCCCCAAATGGGTTGTAGCGGCGCTTTACAAAGATTTGTATAAATACTAATCATTAAGGAAAAACGGTTTTATTAATTTGGTATTTATTTGTAAAGATATCGTTTTCCCATATTCTATGTTCTAGGGTCTCCTAAGTCAACTAGACTGCTCCTAACTGGTCCAAAGCGATAGATTGTGAGATATCCCTTAAATCGCCTCTTCACCGCCAATTGTGGCCAGGTAAGTACAAGTGAAGAAAGGAGGGATCCGCTCACGAATCACCGTGAGACGGGCTTTTTAAAGTTACCTTTCTCACTTGTCTAGTCTAGACACCACAAAGTCAGGTTTAGATAAACGACTGAATGGCCACAACCTTCCTCTATCCTAATAAGTGCGGCAGTCCTTAATTGGCTGAGTCTAGATATTTTTTATTAGCTCAAAGGTTATTTATTTGTAAAAATGTATCAATACTAAATCTTTTAGAAATGGTTTTATTAAGTAAAGGGTATTTAAATGAAAATGTTTGTTTTCCCGTATTCTAAGTTCTCAAGGGTATCGTGTTATGTTGTATATGAGTGTGTGAGGAGGTAGGTCATTACCTCGTGGTCTACTTAGAGATATAGCAAGTTTAATGAAGTTAAATGTATAATTGAAACAATATGGTATTTAAATGAAAAATACGATAAAGTGAAATAGCCATCATTTTATGAAATGAAACTTGATCAATTTGGTTGATTAGTGTTTAATAGTCAACATGAGGGAGTTTAAGTATAATTGTATTAACGAGAAGTGAAGTTTTATAAAGAAAACCGAATCGGAAATCGGATTTATTCCGATTCCGTCGGGTTTTGTAAATCCGTATTTTTAGAAAAGAAAATAGAGGTATAATTTGGAGACTTACGGGTTTAGGAAAACAAGAAGAGGGAGATTGATCGGAAGGAGTCGCCGGTGTGTCGCTTCGTCGCCGGGAGCTCCTAGAATGATCGTCGGAAGTTCGCCGGGAAATTCATCGTAGTTTCGCTTCGTGCTCGTTTTCAAAGTACACAAGATTTCTTGAGAATTTAAGAGAGTTGGCTCAGAGTTTTGGGATGAGAGAGTAAAGGGTAGGGGTGTATTTATAGGGTTTAGGCTAGGGTTAGGGTAGATGTAAGGTTTTAAATTAAAAAATATTAAAATATATTAAAATTCATTAAAATATGGAGTAAATGGGGATTTCAAAGGTCTCTGGAACTGATCTTGCAAAATAAAGCATGCAGGGGGGTAAGGGAATAGAAGAGCCCCAACTTTCCAGTTGGGGACTCGGCCGAGTCGGGGGTCAAGGAGATGGGGGATCTCGAGGTGTAGGCTCTGGTGCATTTACATTTGTGGGTATAGTGGAAAATTGGGAGTTATCTTATGTGGACTGTTGGGCTTCTATAAAATTTTAAAACAATTAAATATTAAAAATAATGTGGGGCATGGGATTTGAACTCTGGTGGCTTGGTTCAGCAATACAAGGTATTACCAATGAGCTACAAGCTCCTTCTTGTAATTAAATTGCTAATTAATTACTTAAATCTTGTGCTAAGGCAATAAATACACCTTTATGGATTTTTGATAATTTTTTGTAAAAACTAGTATAGGAAAATTAGGGTTGTTACAGAAACCTAGGGTGTTTAGAGACAAATTAATCCATCATTAGACTCTACATCCTCTAGGCTATCTAATTTAGCGAACTAGGTACCCTAGTTACCTTGGATATGAGGTTGGAGCTCGAATTATAAATTCTCAGGTGGATCATCTTCGATGGAGGGAGACCAGTGATCAAGCTTGATCATGGTGGCCTCTAGGAGCTTAGGAAGATGGTAGAAGACCGAAAGACTCAGATCATTCAGTATAACCATCCTAAACTTCTCTTTAGTTTTCTAGCTTTAGGTTTATGGTAGATCCGGGCTATAGGGTTGTTCTAACGCCAGTTTTGAAAATTTTTGTTCCGCAAACGGTCACGGTAGATGGCCAGAATGCTGGCGGAACCCAACATGGTATCAGAGCCACGCCATAAACCTATACTAGCTAGTTTGCACATGGTTAAAATATCGATCGACTAATTTTTCCGAATCACGATTCCATTTTAATGTGTTTGCTGCCGATTTTCAAACATGTTCAAAAAATATTTCAAAGAGTTTTAAAAATACGTGCAGGCATATTTAGAAGCACGGAAAAATTTTGAGCACATGATCTTCAGTTACCGCCGTGGAACCGCAGCATTAGGTGCTTATTTGCGGTGGTTCCGCGGTCGTTTAGTGGTGAATGTGCACATAATTTTTCCTGGCACTCTATTACATGGAATTGTGATTTTGGGATATTTGGTTTTGGCCCAGATTTGTTTGAGTGCTAGTTTGCATTTGGGGGCCAATTTAGGAAAGTTTAGTCGATCGAAATTTTAAGTATGTGTTTATCGGTGCATATATTACTATCTGCGACCGTGAATATCATTGAGCGGTACAACCCAACTAGTTGCTATATGTTCAATTAGACGGGTTTGCGAACGTGATATTGACGTTGATGTTCTATGATTGTGCTGATATTGTGGTTGGATTGTTGTGGTGGATAGCTTATGGTGCAATGGTAGTAGTACATTTAAGATTCATTTATACATTTGATATTGCGGGGCGAGCGTCCGACATGTGGACTGTCGTCTTTGCAAGTTTGTATATTATTTGTTTGGGGCACGACCGGATTGAGGTCGATGTCACCCTTGTATATATATTTTCATTTTCTATACTAGAATTACCCCGCGGTGGGGTGCTCGAATAGCCAGATTTTATAGGGCAACGGGCCCACATCTCATGGCGTTGAGACGGAGGGGCTCACTCTAGAATTAGTGGGCTATTCGACGCATTCGTAGGGGGTATAGGACGGAGGGGTGCTCAAGTTACCGGATTCCGTGAAGTGCTGGGTGGCCCATTCACTTTGTTGATTGGGGTTGCCTCAATTCTGGGATTGGCGGGTAACTTGCCGTGCTCGTAGGGGTCCAGGTTTTCATTGCACAGGCTATCTACACGAAATGGAACGTCGGGTCTCGTTTGCGGCTCAAATGAAACCCGATGCTCCAAGATTATCCACCATTCTGTGTTGCTTGCTGAGATTCTGTGATGTTGCTTATATATGACTTGGACGAATGTTATATATATATTTATATATATACTAATAGATGTTGTATATATTTTGCATCCGCACTAGTCCAGCCCCCGCTCAGCCGTTAGTTTAGTAACCTAACGATGCATGACGGGACCCCGTGGCGAATGCGGATGGCATATATGTATATTGTATTTTCATTCTTTTTTGGTGTGATATGGATTAATTGATGGGACTGCATTAATTCTGATTAATGCAAGAAAAACAAACTTATATGATATTGTTGAAACTAAGTTTTTGAAAATTGACATTATAAACGTTTCCTTTTGCTTTGCACAGCGCTATTCGGTTCTGAATATCCAGCACCTCATTCGACGAGGCAAGAGCCGAAATTCTTTCATAGGGAGTGACCTCTTGGCAAAAGTTTACGTCAGTGTAATAACTTCACTATAGTCGATTCTTTTGCTTTACATCGTGGTATTCAGTTTGGAATATCCTGCACCTCATTCGATGAGGAAAGAGCCGAGATCCCTTCATAGGGAGTGATCTCTTTAGCAAAAGTTTGCACCACTATATATTTGTAAAACCACTCGGTTCCTTCAACGATATCAAGTTCATTACATTAAAAGTTTTTCGCCAAAAACCAGTCGTAGCCCTCCGTCATTTCCTACAAGTGCTACTTAGTATTTGTGCTACATTTGTTGACTGTGTCAAAGCGTAGTGTGCGGTAGCTAAATAGTACTTGTTTGTTGCATGCAATGCTATTGGTTAGGACAGTTGTGCGGCCTTATTGACTGTGTCAAGGGCTCATGCGGGTGGGTTTAATGCAATCCAGATAATGAAGGGTTGAACTTAACTAGGACTCTTTGATTTGTTGACTGTGTCAAGATCACTTGGGTCCTAGGGGTAAAAACCACATCGGGAGTTTCAAATATACATGAAACTTGTCAGACATGCACATACCTTCTAGAGTGTGGTGACTTGAGTGGCTTCCATCAAGTTATCATGCGATGATATGTTGGATCCCGATTCCCACTGATGAGTAGGTGTTACTCCTCGGGTGATTTTCAAATGATCCCGACCAATTCACCTTTTAGGGTTTGAAAGAGAATTCGAGGAAACAGTGGGAGCCATCCTGATTAGATAAAGTGATTAACTAATCTAATCTAGGTTAGAGTGCACGTTAAGTGTTTCTTTTCTCTCTCTCTCTCTTTGGCAGCAACCATAGCCTGTCCCTAGACTGAAACTCATGAACCAGGTTAACCGAACCTTCTTAAAACACTTTGGCTTTTGAATTGTCATTAAGTCGCATATATCATTGCCGCTCCTACATCCCCCTTGCATTTCTTCAGAACACTCCATATCACTACGAAGATCCATATTTCTTGGATATGCCATCGTATAGTTACATACGAATTCGAAGGAACTTGTTCCAGTTCGAGAATATTCTGGTTCTGAAGAAATTGAATAGGATTATTCGGTTGTCTTTTATCTTTACCTTCTCTCAGGTTGCAAGGTCTCCTGGTGTTAGGAGAGTACACCTATTACGCTTATTGAATAGTATTCTTCCAAACCATAAGCGGGTGCCGAAAAGTAGGGAAGGAAGAAAACCAATTAGCCTAAGTGTGGTGTACGGAAGGTAATAAGTAAAGACATATAAAGGGATTAGAATAAAGGCAAAGGAAATTGAGACTATTATCATTTACGACGAAACAGCATATACCCCTGCCACTCCTATATTACCTTTGCATTTCTCCAGAACACTCCGAATCACTACGAAGATCCACATTTCTTGGATATTCCATCGTATAGTTACATACAAACTCGAAGGAACTTGTTCCAGTTCGAGAATGGTTTCAGGTTATAGAATAAGGATATTCAGTTTTCTTTTCCCTTTACCTTCTCTCAGGTTGCGAGAGCTCCTAAGATTAGGAGGGTACACATATTACGCTTATTGGATAGTCTTCTTCCAAACCTTAGGTTGGTGCCGAAGGGTAGGGAAGGAAGAAAATCAATTAGCCTAAGTGTGGTGTATAGAAGGTAATAAATAATGACATATAAAAGGATTGGAGTGTGGGCAAAAAAGTATACGGTTACTATCATGAATCTGGATAGTGGAAGAGGCATTACTAGGAATATCCGGCTACCCCTTCGAAACATTTTCATATTTCAATTTTACTGTGCGGTGTTAATTGAAAATCGTTTTCCCAAATAGATTCTGACTCCAAGGTATATATTTACCAGATTTGATTCACATCTGTATGGCGTTACAGATAGTGAGTGGGAGTAAGATATTTGGAATTGGGTGATTAGATTCTCAATATATATTAGAATTCTTTGTAATTGGTGATATTTGAGGAAATCACCTGGGTTTTGCCTGACGACAAATATTTGGTTTTGAATATCCGTTATTATGCACCAATTTCAAACTGATATATCTGTACGTTTATTTTATAAAGTGAGATATAACTTTTTAAAATTATGTCTATGACAATTACCTATATCAGTTGATAGTTAGGTAAGGTGCATTCAACAACGGTGTAATTCTTCTTAACCATAGCACAGTTTTCAACTTTCGACGCACAGAGTTTGAGTTATTAAATTCGGTGGACTTATACAAAGTATTGTATGTTGTCGGATGTCCGTTAGGACAAAGGGATTAGTACGCGTACTGTATTCTGTTTACTCATGATTTCTCTAGTTTTAGACAAGTATTTCATTGAAATACAAGGTCCAAATTTTGAGAAATTATAGGTATAAGAATAAGGTAGAGAACCATATGTTGCAAGTATCAGAATTCTTTAAAATGATCGAAAATGTAGATACTTGTGTTTAGTATTCCGTTGTAAGTAATAGTTTTGAGAACTTGCTTCTCTTTCAGGATACTCATACGTGGATATATTCCTGGATGAGTAATGGTGTATGACCTTATTCCATTTGGTTGATATGCACTGGAAACAGCTGCATGATTTTTGAATCTAGTTCCAATTAAATTAGTGTCTCTGTTTTTATATTGGATATATAGAATGGATTCATATCTTAACGATGTTAAGGTATATGGAGTTGTCCGGCTGATACTTAAAACCAGAATCTGGATAAATTCTATGCATATTTCAGTAATGGCAGTTTGTGGGTTATCCCGGGTTTTGACGAGGGTTAACTTTTTACCATCTGGAAGATCAATAGTTATATTGTTCTTGACTCACCACCAGTTTTAGTAAAATGGGTTATTTTCAGAAAACATTAGTGTGGGTATGGTAAAACTGGAAGTGATTCCAGAACCGCAAACGATTACTGAAAATTTATTAGAACCTAAAAATTCAATTGGATTCGACGATCCATTAGCCACTCCGCAGATTTGGTGGGTAACCTCAGAAACCCGAGAGGTACTTCGGTCTCCTCAGAGACGGTGACAGGGAGGTTTTTGATTACCCAAACTTGCCACTACTTCTATTCTAAGCTATGAGATCTGGCAGGAGGATGAATATAATGTCGTTCTAAATTAGCTTTAGAAGTGCACGTGTATATGACTCTGCCAGAAGGTTGTTGTAGTCAGTGGGAGCAGCGGAAGCATAGTGGGCAAGTAACTTTTGTCTATTTATAGACTAAAGCAGATATAGCAGAGATAGATCATTTATTTTTGATGTAACAGTCATAGAGTTTGACTTCATCAGAATAACAGATGGACCTGATAAGAAGGTAGTAGGGAGTGATGTCCTGGTATTTGGATGACATGCACTTAATAGGAAGAGATCTTCCTATACTACGATCGGTTATACTGTTGTTGTCACAAGTGGTTTCTCCACATAGGATATGGATAAAATATCAGAGATTCTGGTGGCTAGATCTATGGTTTTAGATCTAGATTTAGTAAGTGTCCCAATTCAGGTACTTGACACTATTCTAAAGTGTTTTAGAATGGACGACACCTGGCGTGGTGGTGTACCCGCAGGTGATGGAGTCACTTTCTCTAAAGAGATGTCTTTTAGACTAATGAGGAGAGAGATTTGCATGATTGGCATATCACTTGCTTAGGCAATTGAGTCATTCATGAGATGTCAAGTACAACACCAGATATTGATTTTGCACAGGCTGCAATAAGTATATATTAATCTAATCCTGGAGAAACGTTAGGAAGCAGTCATGAACATAAGTGGATGTTCTTGGTATATGGTAACGGCAACCTCCTTCAGGAGGCGGTTATCATTTCAGACTTCCAAGGTGACCTGGCTGTCAGAGTTATAGTTTTCCCTCTTTTGAGGGGCAGTATGTTGGATAGGTGGTCCAAGCGGATACTGTGGAAGGCATAGTGCAGAATACTGATTAAATTCAGTGGATAATACAGTCTAAGAAGTTTGCTGGATTTGGAGTTCATTTGTGAACTAGGTCCCATCAAATATCCAGACAAATTCTAAGATAGGTATTGCTCATTTCGGGAGATAGTCTTTCTCCGCGAATTTTAGATATAGAGAGATAAAGATAGAAACACTGGATCCACTCACTGAGGCTATTTCTCGAACGCAATAGTTTCACAAACGTGCTTTGTGAGACTGATTAGTAGAGAGGTTAGGTGTTCAGTATCACACGGGCTGTGAGTATGCGACACCTCAATTATTAGCCGTAAGTGCAAGTGGGAAATTGTTGGCTATAGTGCCCTCAAGGCAATTTTTGTAATCACAGGCGATTATGAAGATTGAGGGAAGACTTATACGGATAGAACAGACTTACTCAAAATGATAGTATGCTATCTGGTTTACCTTTATCATCATGTGCATGCATTATGTGGTATTACAGATCACTATTACATGTTGATAGAGCCCATAGGATTCTTACTTGACTACCGGCATTATGATGGCGATCATATACGTGAGAGCTGGGTGGTCTATAAGCACATCCTTAAATGTCCCTAGTCGTGGGAGTATCAAGACTGGGCATCAATACTCCATAGTAAACTAGTGTATACTTATCGAGACCCCGACGAGGGGCGGTGGCCGGTCTCACAAGCCATCGGTGTCAGTTAGTCACCTAAGATAGTATACGGGTGCTCATTGGGTTATGAGTACACTGGACGGACTCGCCGGGAACATGCCAGATGGTATTATACCTATTGTCAGATAGAAGTTCCCAGATGACATGTGTACAAGTTAGTCTGTTGACCTGAGATCGTCATTTGTCTCATGTGAGTTCCCACTGTGCTTTGATTACTACCCTACCACGGCTCAAAGGAGTCGTGCAAACAGCTTTTAGTTGGGTACAGTCCTGAGCCACATGGAGGTAGTGAGAGGATCGTCGGAGATTCGTCTCTCCCGGTATTGGGGGTTGATGTCGCGAGGTGCACGGGTGACCATCACTAGAATCCTTGGCCAAGATAGTCGAAAATTACTGATTTGGATCAGTAGTTTCTCAGTTAGTGATGAGCTTCATACCAACACGAAATGTCGTGTTATTAGGGTTCTGATATTATCCATCCCCCTAGACTCGATATGCGATACTCTTAGATGAACGGACAGAACTGTACGGAGATTGTCACGGACAGGCTCAGTAGGGGTTCGGATGAGTTTGCTCATCGTTCTTCCTTTCGCTCAATACCTGGGTAGCCGTTACGTACAGCTAGTGCAGCTGACGTGCTTGTGGTTAAATCCACTGCGAGCGTATTGACGAGTCTTTAGAGTCCTACACAGAGGGCTTCCCTGCTTCGGGCAAAACGATATAGAGGCCGTATGGTATTACGGCAGGGTTTGATCATATACGTGCACTTGTGCACGTATCATGAATCGGACGGATAATACTAGTGGGCTTTGGTTTAAGCCGGATCCTAGTATTATATTATTGGATTATTTTCGTCTCTTTGTATTCGTATTTTTCGGAATATGGATACGGGTATGTATATGCAGATGAAGGGTATTCTTGTAATTTATTACAAGGTTCTTCTAGAAGATACCATCTCATTTTTGTTTATAACCATTTTGATTAAATGGTTAATGAGGTGGAGGGATGAGGTGTTCTTTGGCTTTATATCAAGCATAGCTTTGTGGTGACTCATGGTTCACTATTGTGGCATGCTTGATATTTATTTGGTGTTGTGAGATATTTTGTGAGGCTTGATTATTGTTCACAACACTTAGCCATTTTTCCATGGTTGCTTCATGGTTACTACACTTTCATCTCATCAAGCTTCTTCTTCTGCCTCCACCCTAAAATTCTCATGTGTTGAGAAATCTAGCGTGTTTGGAGACAAATTAATCCATCATTAAACTCTACATCCTCTAAGCTATCTATTTTAGCGAACAAGGTACCCTAGTTACCTCGGCTATTAGGTTGGAGCTCGAACTACAAATGCTCAGGTGGATCATCTTCGATGGAGGGAGATCGGCGATCAAGCTTGATCATGGTGGCCTCTAGGAGCTTAGGAAGATGGTAGAAGACCGAAGGACTAGGATCATTCGGTATAACCATTCTAAACTCCTCTTTAACTTGCTAGTTTTAGATTTATGGTAGATCCGGGTTATAGGGTTATTCTAGCACCAGTTTTGAAAATTTTTGTTCCGCAAACGGTCACGGTAGATGGCCATGGTGCTGGCGGAACCCAACAATAACCTACTGCCAGCGTATTGACAGGTCTTTAGAATCCCGCAATGAAAGTGCTTAACTGGGCAAAAAGCGATGTGACGTGTGTATAGGGATGCGTGCATAAGTTCGATTAAACATATATATTAGATATATGCGTTTAATCGGACGACTGTTATACTAGCTGTCGGGACTCGGTTCTTGCTCACGGAACAAAGTGTCATGCCAATTGTCATGCCAAGGGGGCGGGGGCCACCTTTTGAATCCGTAGGGCCACCTCTTGAGTCCGTGGAACCCACTGTAGAATAATGGGGAATTTTCGGAACACATTCCGAAAGAGAACCAAACTGCATTATAAATGTAATGATATCACTCTCAATTACAGAGGCGCCTTTTAAGTGAATCGGCACTACAGGAGCTTGAGAACTCCGAAGTTAAGCATGCTCGGGCTCGAGAAGTCTTAGGATGGGTGACCTCCTGGGAAGTGGCCCTTGGGTCCGGTTCGCTCTAAAGGTTAAAACCGTGTGGTTTTGGACATAGCGTACAATACCATCTATACTGGGGCGTGGGGCATTACATTTATGGTGGCCTATGCAGGTCTCTCGCTAGTAGGTGTGTAGTTCGATGACGAACCATTGTTCAAAGGTGGGGAGGATGTCAGGACCTGGTTCTTGCTCACGGAACAGAGTGCCACACGAAACAAAATGTCACACCAATTGTCATGCCAAAGGGGCGGGGCCACCTCTTGAATCCGTGGGAACCACCTCTTGAGTCCGTGGGACCAACCCTAAAACAATAGGGAATCTTCGGAATACATTCCGAAAGAGGACCGAACTGCATTATAAATGTAATGATGTCACTCTCAATTACAGAGACGTCTTTTAAGTGAATCGTCACTATATGAGCTTGAAAACTCCGTAGTTAAGCGTGCTCGAGCCAGGGAAATCTTGGGATGGGTGACCTCCCGGGAAGTGACCTCTGGTCGGGTCCGATTCGCTCTAAAGGTCAAAACCGTGCGGTTTCGCGCAGAGCGGACAATACCATCTGTACTTGGATGTGGGGCATCATGGAGTCTTGTGTGATTCCCACTGTGCTTTGATTTCCACCTTACCACGTTCAAGAGGACGTGCAAAACTGTGGTTTTTGGGTACAGTCCCGAGTCACATGGAGGCAATGAGCGATAGGAGGGGATTCGTCTCTCTCGGTATTGTGGGTTGATGTTGCGCTGTACTCGATTGGCTATAACAGAAAGTCCCTGGTCAGGGCTGTTTCAGAGACTTACTGGTAAGTTTTACCGGTAGTTTCTTGACCCGTTATGAGCCTCATATCGGCACGACTTATCGAGTTACTGGGGTCTAACGTTTATCACCCCTAGACAAAATATGCGACATATCAGACGAAGAGACCGGACTGTACGGTAGTGTTACTGATTGGATTCGCGGGAGTATGAGCAGGCTTACTTGTTGATCTTCTGATTGCTCAATATCCGGGTGGCCGTTACGTTTAACAGACCGCTGGCGGCTTGTGGGTGTTTGATATGATCATTGCCTACTGCCGGCGTATTGACGAGTCTTTAGAGTCCTACACAGAGGTTTCCTGGTTCATGCGAAACGGAGTAGGAGCACATATGAGATATGTGCGAGACCGAGATTGATGTGCGTATGTGATACCGCATTCTATTCTCGCGATTTGTGACATCAGTCGGTTGTATGAGATATAGCCGGATTATCGGATCAAGTGTTGATTCGATAAGTTGTTGCATTTGATATTAGTCGGTTATATGTGATATAACCGGATTATTAAATTAAGTGTTGATTTAATAATTTAATGTATAATTGTATATTAGATATACTAGATTACATTAACTAATATTAGCTCACTTATGATTTCTTTTCTCACTTGTGTGCATTAGTGTATATGTGATATATATATTAATATACAACTTTTGTATCATACTAGATGCCACATGTGACATAGGTGTGTTCCCCTCCGAAAGCCGAGACGCGACTGCGCGGGTCCGTCTTGCCTGAATTCGGGGCAGATGCTAATTGGTGCTATCCGTTCACCTCTCCGAAGATGCCAAGTTGATTTATGACACCATATATCAAAGGTTTAAACGAATGCGGCCGATATAGCAGACTTCGTCAAATTCCCCCTCATTGAGGGGTTTTTGATTGTGGGGACGCTCTTCCCTGCAGGCGCAAGCCCCTGCAGTTAATTACGCTACCGCATCGCGGTAATCACTTTCTCCTTCTCCAGATGGTCACTTCGTGTCGTATGTATTTGTTTTGTTTTTGGTTACCCGTGGATTGTATACGGAGACTAATTTATGTTGTCGCCCATAGGGCGTGGATTAGTCTAAATCCGTATTTTCTTAGATTTGGGTTTCGGGGTTAGGTTTAAAGATACATTAGTCTCATTTGAGACTAAGATCAACTTAAACGTTAGTGAAGGATACGTTAGTCTAATTTTAGACTAAGATCAACTTAACAGGATCATTTAGATCCAACAAAAGAGAATTTGGGCTCTATTGTTTAGTTTAAGGACATTGCGGTCGATTAGTTTAAGGACATTACGGTCCATTGTTAGTTTAAGGACATTATGGTCCAAGGTTAAGGACATCATAGTCCATGGGTTTAAGGACCCCACAGTCTGAAGTTAAGGACATCATAGTCCATGGGTTTAAGGACCCCACAGTCCAGTTTAAAGACGTCATAGTCTATGACATGTATGGTTGTGGGGGCCCGTAGCCCCTCTGAAGACGTTGAAGGATTACAACGACATATATCAAAAGGGTTCAGAGATGTACCTTTGAACCAATTTTGGTTGGGATCTGTAGTCCAATTGGGACTAAGATTTGAGATTTATGAGCATATGGGATCAGTTACTCTGAATGAGGGTTCTGTGGCCACTTTGGGCTCGGCCCATTCAGTTAAAATGTTAAACATTTGACAATGCTGAGCATTGATTTGGGTTTTGACAATATTTTTGTCTTTTATTGAATGTTGATCATTCATCATAGCCTTTGGCTTATTAAAGAACAATTTATGTTCTATCAGCGCAACACGTGAAGCGTTTGGCGCTTTGCGCCAATCAAAGAGCACAGTGTGCTTCTGCCGAGTAGGGCACACGTGAGGGACACGTATCGCGCTTGGTGCTAAGCGCCAGATGATGGGCACATTGCGCCAGTTTTATGAGCGCATTGCGCTATTAGCTCAGTAGCACACACGCGAGTAACACGTGGTGCATCTGGCGCTGATCGCCAGCCCATGAGCGCAGTGTGCTATTTCAAGAGCGCAAAGCGCTAACTGTTAAGTGGCGCATACGTGAGTGACACGTGTCGCGCTTAGCGCTGAGCGTCAGCCCAAGAGTGCAGAAGCGCAATTCAAAAGCGCAATTCAAAAGCGCAAAGCGCATCTGATCAATTTTGTGATCTGAGAAATAAATTCTCGTTTATAAGAGACTTTGTCTCAAGAACAAAAGTTCTTACTTTGTAGGAAACGTTTTAATCTCTTATTTTAGTGAAAGGCTTTGCCTTTATGGATCTTTGATCTTAAGAGAATTGAATTATTCTCCCCTTTTATGAAAAGATCATCTCTGAAAGACAATTTGTCTTATAAATATATGATCTGTGAGAAGAATCATGTACTTCTTTTTATGATGAGATCTTTTGATCTCTTTGTGAAAGACCTTGGTCTTATATATCTATGATCTTTTAAAGAAGAGAATTCTTCTCTCTTTTTTTATTATGAGATGATTTCATCTCTCTGTTCATTATCATTCTTTTTACCTTGAAGAAAAATCTTCTTTCTCTGAGAGCTTGGCTCTTCTCTCTCAAATTTCTCAAAGTTTTATGTGGAGGTTCCTCTGTATGCTTCCCTTTTTGAGACTTGAAGTTTTGGGGCCTTTTTATAGGGCAAGCCGATCAGTTCAATCAGTTATGGGGATCTTTTCTCCAATTGATTTGGGGAATTTCCCATCGTTGGATCTTTAATCCAAGGGCTTATGATTTACAAAAGACAATCTTCTTGTTTTTAACAAGATTGGGAAATCTTTCCATACAGAATTTATTTTGTACTTTTGGTGATTTTTAATCACCATTGGATCATTGACCCAACGGTGCTCTGATTTACAGAGCACAATTTTGTTATTTGGAAAGATTTTGAGAAATCTTTCCTTAAATGAATTTAATTCTTGTTAATTAATGATTCATCATTATTATTAGATCTTAGATCTGACGGTGGGGAGCTTTTAGTTCCAGCGGTAGTGCACCCGTGCTTTGCACGTGGTGCACTGCTTAGGGTGCAGCGCACCTAGCGCTAGCGCATCCGTGCTTTGCACGTGATGCGCTGCTTAGAGCGCAGCGCACCTAGCGCTAGCGCACACGTGCTTTGCACGTGGTGCGCTGCTTAGGGCGCAGCGCACTTGGTGCTGCTTCTGAAGCATTGTTTCATTTCAAAATTTGAATTTTAAACAGAGCTTTGCTCTAATCGGGGAAACAAATGCCCCCCACCGTTGCGCTCACGTGGCTCACACATGAGTGCAGCGGTGGCAACATCTCCACCATTAGATCAACTTAGAAGTTGAAAAGGCATCTCAGTGCCTATAAATAGGACCCTTGGCCCTTAGGATGATTTCTGTTCATCTTTATTTTTGTCTTCTGAGAATTTTTTATTCACTTTCAGAGCATAGCTCTTTATTTTAAGAACCTTGTTTACCCCAATCAGAGCAAAGCTCTGTTCAAATTCCAAGGCGGGAAACGAAGCAACGCTTCTGTTTCTCCCAATCAGAGCAAAGCTCTGCTTTGAAATTAAACTAAAAATTAAAGTTAAAATAAATGAAGCAACGCTTCAGCTGACCTGCGCTCTGCGCTGCGTGACACGTGGCAGCGCAGTTGCACTGCGCTCTGCGCTGGGCGACACGTGGCAGCGCAGTTGCGCTGCGCTCTGCGACACGTGTCAAGCGCAGATGCATTTGCGCCAATGCCAGCACCAAAACAGAATTAAAATTCTGAAAAGATCTTTCTGATCTTATTAAAACAAGAAGATTGTCTTCTGTAAAACAGAAGCCCTTGGATCAAAGATCCAACGGTAGGGAAAAATCTCTAAATCACTCAGAGAAAGATCTCTTCAACTGATTTAACAAATCAAATGGCACTATAAAAAGGCCTCTAGACTCCAAGTCTAAAACACATCAACACAGAGAAAAAAACAGAGAATTCCTCTAAAGAATTTTAAGAAGAATTCAAGAAAGAAAGAAAAAAGTAAAAACCTTTAAATAAAAGAAGAGTTTCTTCTAAAAAGATCATTGATCTAAGAACAAGATCAAAGATCTTCAATAAAAAATAAAATATATATAATAATAACAAAGGCATTGCCTTTTGATGAACCACTGGTTCTGGAATCTTAAAAGATTCTTTTCTTGAATCCAAAATTGGATCAAGATATTAAAACAGTGCCTTACACTTGTAAATCTGCACTATTGCGCTCTTGGGTTGGCGCAAGCCACCAGAGAGCGCCACGTGTCAGCTCCAGAACAACTTGCGTTATGCGCTTTTAAAATAGAGCACTGCTTTCTTAAATTGGCACACTGCACCAGAGCGCGCCACGTGTCAGCAGCGCAATAGCGCAGCGCACTGGCGCAGCGCACTGTGCTTGCGCTCACCAGAGCGTGACACGTGTCACCTCCACATGCGCTTGCGCTCATTAATTGGCGCAAAGCGCCTGACAGACCACATGGCCAGTGTCAGATAATTAATGCACTGCATTATTGAAAAGAAGGGCCAAGCCCAATTAAAAAAGGGCCTAACAGGCCTAATAAAATGCTATGCAATGTTTTAAAAAGGGCAGAGCCCAAACAAAGGTCTGTCAGACCAAAACAGATGCTGTGCATCATTTAAAAAGGGGGCAGAACCCAAACAAAGGCCTAGCAGGCCAAATGCAAATAAATTGTTGAACATTCTCAACTGGACTTAACCCAATCATGGCCGTAAGTCCTTAAATTAAATTGACTGAGCATGACTGCTCCCTTAAATCAATTTACATCCGGTTCAAGGGTACATCTCTGAACTCCTCTGACATTTGTCGTTGTAATCCTTCAACATCGTCAGAGAGGTGATGGGTCCCGATGACCATACATTCCATGGACCACCACGTCCTTAAACTGGCAATGGACCACTATGTCCCTATACTAGAACAATAGAGCCAATTGCTCTCTTGTCGGATCCAAACGATCCCGTTAAGTTGATCTTAGTCTGGAGTTAGGCTAACATATCCTTAACAAACGTTTAAGTTGATCTTAGCCTCAAACATGGCTAACGTGTCCTTAAACTAATATCCGTCCCCAAAAATGGGAATGTTGGACCACTATGTCCCTAAACTGGAACAATAGAGCCCCCAAATGCTCTTTTGTCGGATCTAAACAATCCCGTTTAAGTTGATCTTAGCCTCAAATATGGCTAACGCATCCTTAAACCTTCAAACAGACTTTAGTCCCAAATTGGACTGTTCCCCTCCGAAAGACGGCGACGACGTGAAGACGTCTTGCCTATGATTCGGGGCAGATGCTATTTGGTTTTATCCATCTGCCTCTCCGAAGATGCCAAGTTGATTTATGGCACCATGTATCGGAGGTTTAGACGAATGCAGCCGATATAGCAGACTTCGTCAGATTCCCCCTCGCTTGAGGGGTTTTTGATTGTGGGGACGCTCTTCTCTGTAGGCGCAAGCCCCTGCAGTTAATTACGCTACCGCATAGCGGTAACAACTTTCTCCTTCTCCAGAAATTTCACTTCGTGTCGTGTTTGTTTGTTTTGTTAGTGGATGCCCGTGGATTGTATACGGAGACTAAGTTATGCCGTCGCCCGTAGGACGTGGATTAGTCCAAATCCGTATTTACTTAGATTTGGGTTTGGTGTTTTAGCTTAAGGATACGTTAGCCGTATTGAGACTAAGATCAACTTAAACGTTCGTTAAGGATACGTTAGTCCTGTTTGAGACTAAAATCAACTTAACATGATGATCCATTTAATATATGGCCGTCGGGACCCGTCACCTCTCTAACGTCGTTGAAGGATTACAACGATAGAAGTCAGCGGAGTTCAAAGATGTACCCTTAGACCGAAGTTGATTAGGGGATATGAAGTCTATTTGAATGTTTAAGGATACGTTAGCCGTGTTTGAGGCTAAGATCAACTTAAATGGGATCGTTTGGATCCGACAGAAGAGCGTTTAGAGGGGGCTCTACTGTTCCAGTTTAGGGACATGGTGGTCCATTGGTAGTTTAAGGACATTGCGGTCCATTGCCAGTTTAGGGACATGGTGGTCCATTGGTAGTTTAAGGACATTGCGATCCATAGGTAGTTTAAGGACGCTTAAGTCCGTGGGCTTAAGGACCCCACAGTCCATATTTTAGTTTAAGGACGCTTAAGTCCGCGGGTTTAAGGACCCCACAGTCCGTGCTCGGGTTTAAGGATGCTTAAGTCCGCGGGTTTAAGGACCCCACAGTCCATATTTTAGTTTAAGGACGCTTAAGTCCGCGGTTTAAGAACCCCACGGTTCATGCTTTAGTTTAAGGACGCTTAAGTCCGTGGGTTTAAGGACCCCACAGTCCGTGTTGATGTGTGGTTGTCGGGACCCGTCACCTCTCTGACATCGTTGAAGGATTACAACGATAGGGGTCAGAGGAGTTCGGAGATGTACCCTCGAACCGAATGTAAATTGATTTAGGAGAGCTGTCTTGCTCAGTCAATTTAGTTTGAGGACTTACGACCATGATTGGGCTAAGTCCAGTTGAGAATATTCAACGTTATTTCTTATTTTTGGCCTATTAAACCTGTGCTAGGGCTTTACCCCTTTTTAAATAATGCGTTGCATTTTTTATTCTGTTTGGGCTCTGCCCATTTATAAATGATGCAGAGCATCAATTTTGTTTGGGCTCTGCATTTTATTTTGTTTGGGCTCTGCCCTTTTATAAATGATGCAGAGCATCAATTTTGTTTGGGCTCTGCCCTTTTTATTGCATTGCAATATATTTTGGCCTACTAGGCCTTTTTGATTTGGGCTTGGCCCTTCAGTAAACGATGCAATGCATCTGTCAGGTGCTTTGCGCCAATCACTGAGCGCAAGCGCTTATGGTGATGACACGTGTCGCGCAAGCGCAGTGCGCTGCGCTAGTGCGCTGCGCTTGCGCTGCTGACACGTGGCGCGTTCTGGTGAGTTGCGCCAATTTCAGAGAGCAAGGCTCTATCTTAAAAGCGCACAGCGCAAGTGGTTTAGGTGCTGACACGTGGCGCTCTCTGGTGGCTTGCGCCAACCCAAGAGCGCAACAGTGCAAATTTTACAAGTGCAAGGCACTGTTTTATATTTTGATCAATTTTAGATCAGAGAAACAAGTTTTTCTTGTTTTCAAAGAACCAGTGGTTCATAAAAAGTGCAAGGCACTATTATCATTTTAAGATCATTGATCTTGTTCTTAAATCAATGATCTATTAGAAGAAGTTCTTCTATTTTGTGAAGGTTTTTACCTTTTCTTGAAATTTCTTCAGAGTTCTCTCTGTTTTGAGATTCTTAATCTCTCACAATGTTGATGATCTTTTGAGTTGGGGTCTACGGGTCTTTATATAGTGCCCATAGGTTTGTTAAGTTTGTTAAAGAGATCCTTCTCTGAGTGATTCGGGGAATTTTCCCCACCGTTGGATTTTTGATCCAAGGGCTTCTGTTTTACAGAAGACAATCTTCTTGTTTTAACAAGAACAGAAAGATCTCACTGGAATTTTAATTCTGTTTGGCGCAAACGCATCTGTGCTTGACACGTGTTGCGCAGCGCAGAGTGCAGCGCAACTGTGCTGACACGTGTCGCGCAGCGCAGAGTGCGCTGACACGTGTCGCGCAGCGCAGAGCGCAGCGCAACTGCGCTGACACGTGTCGCGCAGCGCAGAGCGCAAGTCAGCTGAAGCGTTGCTTCTTTATTTTAAGATTTGACTTTTATTATCTTTTAAAACAGAGCTTTGCTCTGACTGGGGGAAATAGAAGCATTGCTTCATTTCCCGCCTTGGGATTTGAACAGAGTTTTTCTCTGAAAGGGAGATTTTCTCCTTTATTATTATTATTTATTTATTTATTTATTGTTATTTTATTGGAACGGGTTTTGAGCCAAAATTTTGGCGGGAACAAACGCCCCTCACTACTTTGCCCACGTAAGTATGTACGTGGGTGAAGTAGTGCAGAGTTATGCATAGCCATGGAATCGAGGACTTAGGAGACAAGTTTAGGGTCCTTGTAGCCTAAGACTTTTCAACTTTATGAGCCGTGAGGGTCTCACAAAGAATTTTCTCCCTACGGATCGAGAGGATCTCGTAGGTGTATTTTCTCCTTAGGGATCGTGAGGATTCCTAAGTGCGTTTTCTCTTATAAGTCGTAAGGATCTCATAAGAGAATTTTCCCTCTTATGAGTCGAGAGGACTCGTAAACGGTTGTTTCCCTCCTTGTCGAGATTCGACTTTGGAGAGTGAGACCCGTGGATAGTATGCAAGAGATCATTTTGGATCGACTTGCAGGGCCCCAGTGCTTAGGAAACAGTTTTTTTTTTAATCCCCACTGCCTAAGGCTTTTTCTCACGAGTCGAGCCGCATCGAGAAGTTCTCACAAAGACATCAATTTCTTCACAAGTCGAGACGAATCGAGCATTTCTCGCAAGAATATCCTAACGTCACAGTTAACCTCTGCTCTTTACGACAGAAGTCCGTTAGGGTCTGTGGTACTTAGGATTTTGGCCGTCGTACCGTCGCATAAGCTGATATATTCCTCGATAGGCAATCGTGCTGTTCGAGTAGCCCTGCGACTGCCGTGTCTCTGATCCCTTCGGGGGCTGGACAAGACGTCTTCAAGCAATCCTCCTTGGCAGTTTGACCGTCGGAAGAGCAAGCGTTAGGTATTTTGCCATGCCGCTTTTTACTTGAGGTTAGGCTCATTTTGAAGAGCTCCGATAAGTCATAACCACTCCGCGCTGGTGTGGGATGATCTCCGATAGTCTTTCAGGTTTTATATGAGTTGCCGTCAAGACCCTGAAGCTAGAAATTTGGCCTTTGCTTCGTTTGCTGGCATCGCGTCTGCTGTATCGAGACGAACGTCACGGTTGTCTCTAGGTTGCTGGTGAACCGTCGAGGTTTGGAACTAGGGATTTTGCCGTGGCTCCGTTTGTTTAATTGTCGCGTCTGAACCCTGCTGGAGGAAGAACGCTGGGGTGACAACTCGTCTGCTGTATCGAGACGAACGTCACGGTTGTCTCTAGGTTGCTGGTGAACCGTCGAGATTTGGAACTAGGGATTTTTCCGTGGTTCCGTTTGTTTGATTGTCGCGTCTGAACCCTGCTGGAGGAAGAACGCTGGGGTGACAACTCGTCTGCTGTATCAAGATGAACGTCGCGGTTGTCTCTAGGTTGTTGGTGAACCGTCGAGATTTGGAACTAAGGATTTTGCCATGGCTCCGTTTGTTTGATTGTCGCGTCTGAACCCTGCTGGAGGAAGAACGCTGGGGTGACAACTCGTCTGCTGTATCGAGACGAACGTCGCGGTTGTCTCTAGGTTGCTGGTGAACCATCGAGATTTGGAACTAGGGATTTTGTCGTGGTTCTGTTTGTTTGATTGTCGCGTCTGAACCCTGCTGGAGGAAAAACGCTGGGGTGATAACTCGTCTGCTGTATCGAGACGAACGTCGCGGTTGTCTCTAGGTTGTTAGTGAACCGTCAAGATTTGGAACTAGGGATTTTGCCGTGGCTCCGTTTGTTTGATTGTCGCATCTGAACCCTGCTGGAGGGAGAACACTGGGGTGACATCTCGTCTGCTGTATCGAGACGAACGTCGCGGTTGCCTCTAGGTTGCTGGTGAACCGTCGAGATTTGGAACTAGGGATTTTGCCGTGGCTCCGTTTGTTTGATTGTCGTGTCTGAACCCTACTGGAGGAAGAACGCTGGGGTGACAACTCGTCAGCTGTATCGAGACGAACGTCGCGGTTGTCTCTAGGTTGTTTGTGAACCGTCGAGATTTGGAACTAGGGATTTTGCCGTGGCTCCGTTTGTTTGATTGTCGCGTCTGAACCCTGCTGGAGGGAGAACGCTGGGGTGACATCTCGTCTTCTGTATCGAGACGAACGTTGCGGTTGTCTCTAGGTTGTTGGTGAACCGTCGAGATTTGGAACTAGGGATTTTGCCGTGGCTCCGTTTGATGGTGTAACCTCTGTGTCATGCTAGAATGAGGAGGCCCACCTTTGTTGGTCTCCAGGCCGTAGATGTGGCCATTGAGATTTGGAACTAGGGACTTTGCCATGGTTCCATTTCGTTGCTACTCTGAGGTCGATTGTTGACGTCACGTCTGCATCTGGTTGGAGTGCGGAGAAACGCCGTTGGTGATCTCTAAGTTGTCGATATCGACGTCGAGACCCTGAAGCTAGGGATCTTCCTTTGCTTCATTTGTTGACGTTGTGTCTGCAATATTGCGACAAATGTCAAGATTGCCTCTAGGTTGTCTATGAACCGTTGAGATTTGGCTTCTCTTTCTGATGGAGCCTGTTGGGAAGGTATGGTTCCCTCTTTGTTTGTGCCCCTGGATTGTATACAGGGATCAATATGATCTCACCTGTAGGGCAAAAGTTTCATTCATTTTTTATTATTACTTTTTTTTCTTTCCGCGATGCTCTATCATTTCAGCTTTTATATCGCGAAAGTCGCGATTGCCCAATCATTCCGGCTATTTTTCGCGGTGCCCAATCATTTCGGCTATTTATTTTGTTTTTACTCGCTGCTTTTTATTGCGAGTTGCCCAATCCTTTCGGCTATTTTTTTTTACTCGCAGCTTTTTATTGCGAGTTGCCCAATCATTTCGGCTATTTTTGTATGCATGCATTTTTACTTGCTGATTTCGTTGCAAGTTGCCCCATCATTTCGGCTATTTTATATGCATTTTTTACTTGCTGATTTTTTTATCAGGAGTGTGGAACTTGGAGTCTGATGCCAATCTCAGCATCAGCATCGCTACAACTGGAATATTACCAGGAGCGAATCATCATTTGCCATGAAAGGACTTGGAATTTGATACCAGTTTAGGCATCAGCATCGCTACAACTGGAATATTGCCAAGAGCGAATCATCATTTGCCTCTGTCGATAGCCAACAAAGGTGGCTTAGTAAACAGGGTTAGGATCCTGTCGACTAAGGCTTTTGACTTTATGAGCCGTAAGGGTCTCACAAAGGTATTTCTCCCTACAAGTCGTGAGGATCTTGTAGGTGTGTTTTCTCCTTGGGAATCGTGAGGATTCCTAAGTGTATGTTCCCCTGTAAATCGTAAGGATCTTACAAAAGGGTTTTCTCCTTATAAGTCGAGAGGAATTAAAAGGGTTGTTCACCGTATAGACATATCCCCAGTCACGGGTGGGACTTGGTTAGGGAAATGTTTATTCGCGCCCGTGGATTGTATACAAGGGTCGGTATTGAGCCGCTTGTAGGGCAGTATCGAAGGTTGTGGGGTTGGTTAAGAACAGGTTCAGGTCTCTGTAACTTAAGACTTTCAAATCTTATGATCCGTGAGGGTCCCATAAGAGAGTTCTCCTTACGAGTCGTGAGGATCTCGCAAGTGTATTTTCTCCTTAGGAATCGTGAGGATCCCTAAGTGTGTTACTCCCTTGTGAGTCGTAAGGATCTCACGCAGGTGTTTTCTACTTACAAGGTCAAGAGGACCCTGTAAGTGTCTTTTAACGAGGTTACGCCCTTTTGGGTTTTCACAAACACTCGCCGGTAGCCCTGCTGTTTTTACTCACAGAGCCCTTTCGGGTTTTCATACGTGCCCATTTTGCTTATGGACATACCGTTTTTTTTATCCTTTTTTTTATTCTTTTTATTCTTTTTTCTAACGAGGCCGCGCCCTTTCAGGTTTTCACGAACACTCGCCGGTAGCCCTGCTGTTTTTACTCACGGATCCCTTTCGGGTTTTCATCCGTGCCCATTTCGCTTATGGACATACAGTCTTCTTCTTTTTTTTTGTTCTTTTTTTTGTTTTATGAGGTCAGCCTGAGGATGCTGCGGTAGTAGTTTAAAGACGTTTCGGTCGTTTGCAAGTTTTAGGACATTGCGGTCCAATGCCAGTTTTAGGACATAGCGGTCCATTATTAGTTTAAAGACGTTTCGGTCCATCGTCGCCGTATTTGAGGCGAATCTCTAGTTTACTGACTTTTCGGTCTATGGGGCTTTCTCTATGACTGAGCATGATGCCCCCGGCGTGTCCATCTTTCTCGGAGCATGTAGTTATGGTGGGCTCACCTTCCAGTTTTCGGACAACGCGAACTTGCCCTGTTGGTATTGGTCTTCAACCCAGTTTTTGAAGACGTAGCAATCCTCGATCGGATGGCCCAATACTTGGTGGTAAGGGCAATAATTAGGATTGTCGACATCATTCAGTTCTAGCTGGTGTTTCGGCTCCGGTAGAGTGATAAACCTGTTGTGCACTGCCACTTTGAACAGCCTCCTTGTTTCATCCTGGGGAAACGAGTAAGGACGTTTCAACTTTTCATGGAGGGGTTGCCGCTTGTTGTTTCGGCAAATAACCAGTCTAGGGCCACTCGATTGCTGTTGAGTGTTGGCGAAGAAGGTCGTTTTTTCCTTTCCTTTATCCTTTTTATTCGCTCCGTTGTTGGTGGATCCGAGATTCTCTCCGGATATCGTGCAATTGAGCGACTGAATATTCTCGCAGCTCCTCAATCTTTCAGAGATGGACTCTTTGAAGAGAGGGCCAAGGGCTACTTTTTCGTCAGAATCGCTCCGGAAAGTGAGAACTCGCGATCCCCCGGGCTCAACCTTACGACAATCGCCGGCAACTCTTTAATGCTCATCCGTCGTATTCTTCCGCTGTTTACGAGCTTCACGCTTTGTTCTGTTGACGTATTGCCTGTGGGCGACATACCCTTGCCACCAACACTTAAAGGAGTCACAGTCTTCAGTAGGATGTGTGATCTTCTGATGATATAAGCAGAAGTTAGGATGCGTCTCTACTCCACCAAGAGTATTTTCTTCAGAGGGTGGTAGCTTCATTCCCACTGATAGGGTTTTAGCGAACCTTTTCCTCGTCTTGAATTTGTTTTTATCCGCAGTGGATGACTTTTGATTTAACGGAAGTGTCTCGACTGTTTGGTCTAGTAGTCGGTGTTTGGCTCCTTCCAGTATGTCCATCTCACGCTCTTGATTGGCTTTAACTTTCAGAAGAATCTCATTCAGGAAAGCATCGATTAACTCGTCTGACGGCCGCAGAATTTCTGGTTCAGGGTCCGCCCTCGGTTTCTCGGCGCAAGGAGCCTCTTTATCATCCGCCAATGAGTGAGAGATCACATGACAAGTTGCCCCCGGTGCGTCCGTCTTCTTTAGAGTGTGCGGCTGTGGTGGGTTTACCTTCCACTTCTCAGACAGCGCAAACTTGCCTTGTAGGTACTGATCCTCGATCCATCCCTTAAAGATGAAGCAATCCTCAATCGGGTGACTTACCGTTTGGTGGTAAGGGCAATAATTGAGATTATTGAGATCGCCTGGCCGCGACAGACGTTTTGGACTCGGCAGACTGATGAGTCTGTTGCGCACTGCCAGCTCAAACAGTCTTCTTGTTTTATCCTGAGAAAACGAGTAAAGACGTCCTAGCCTCTCCTCGAAGGATGGGCGTAGACGCACGTCGTTTTGGCAAACGACCGGTTTTGAGTTGCTCGGCTGCTATTGAGCATTGGCGACGACGATCGCTTTCCCTTTTCCTTTCTCATTTTGAGAGTCTGGTTTTGGAGGAGACGGTCCATGGCCCATCTGGTCCATTTGGGCTAATTTGTCGATCAAGACCTGGAAGGTGGTCAGCCTGAAGAACATCATGAATTGCGAGATGGTCGCTTGCGGATCAAGAGTGCCCACGAACATACCTACCGTAGGTGCCCCTTCTATGCGTTGTTCGCATTTCGACCATAGGTTTCGCCGCCGTGTTGCGTATTGGACCCAGGTTTCGCCGGGCCTTATCCTGGCGTTAATCAGTGCTATTATCGGGGTGCGTCCACTAGCACTCGCGAATCTTTGTGTAAACAGCAGCTCCATTTCCGCAAATGTTTTAACAGAGTCGTTAGGTAGCTCTGAATACCATTCAAAGGCTGTTTCCGCTAAACTGCCGACAAACTGGCGAAGAAGCAGTTTATCGTCACCTCCGGTGTTGCCACAAAGCGCCCTGAACTGGGCAACATGCTGGTGGGGATTGCCAGTCCTCTTGTAGACATGGAATTTCGGTATTGTATAGCCCGGCGGGTACTTGATTTGATCATACCAGCTCGGATATGGTCTCCCCGTCTTGACAACCTGACCGGCTGCCTCAGTTGCCTGGTGAACCCGTATCTGTTGAGCTATATATTCGTCTAGGTCAACTTTGAAAATCGTCTCCTCCTTGGCTGTTGACAAAGCCGGTGGAGGATTCGACGTTTCTCCCCTGCCATCTTCAAGGACGATCGGAGGATCTTCAGCAGGAGGATCTTGTTGGATCATCATACCTACCATGTCCTGGAACAGGAGGGCCATTCGCTTTATGTTGGCTGCTTGTTCCGCAGCCTCTTTGTCCTTCTTCTCCAATATCCTGCGAAGGAATTCAGCGTCAGTTTTTTGCTCCTGGCGTTGATCCGAGGACGCTTCGGGGCTTTCTTTTGGCCCAGTGAGTGCGCCCATCGCATTCATCATTTCTTAGAGCTTCTGCTGTTGCTCCTGAGCTTTGGTCACTGACCGTGTAAGCGGTCTATGACCTGTAGATGTACGGCTGTCCTCTTTACCAGACGGTATGGACTACAATGCCCCCGGACTTAGGGCGTTTGGTTCGCCGCCTTTGGCATTTGCCGCAAGCGTAGGGACCTTCTACGGCCCTCTTCTCTTGTGGGCCGTTGAGGTTGAAGGAGCCGTTGCAGCGGGCACCCTGGCGGTTGTCATCCTTTGCTGTTTGTCAGGACGGTTCTTTTCTTCCTACACTTTCGCCCTTTTCTGCCGGCGAGAGTGATCTTGGTCGATTACTGAGTCTTGAACTCTCCGCCAGACCTTGTAAATTTTGGAGGACAGCCGTTGAGGGGGCTGCTCCAGCTTAGTTTCTATAACTCTCTCCACAGGTGGAGATCTTTTCAGTGTGGCAGTCGGAGAGTTCTTGCGTACCCTCCTTAGCGGCTCAAAGCTGTTCCCAGTTGGAACAGCAGCATTAACTTCCACCACTGGAGCAGGTGGAGTTAGCCCTGAGGGGGAGTTGCCCCGAGCCTTCCTTACTCGGCGCCAGTGGCGACGTCGAGCGTGACGAGCTGTTGGGGCTGGCTCTGCGATAGGGATAGTTTCATCTTTCCCCCTGTCCGGATGATGCGCCGCTGGTGCCAGCCTCTTAAAGACCGATGTTGTCTTTTCAGTAGCGGTATCCAATCTGTCAAAGACAGACCTTCGAGCAGGAACGGGAGCCGGAACGGTCAGCCTTGAAAAGACCGACTCTCTAGTAGGAGAAGCCGTCTTGACGACTTCAGGAATGGAGATGGCTTTCTTCTTTGCGATGGCCACGTCAGGGGTCATGGGCTTCTTGGCAGGCCCATCAGAGTTCAGGTTCAGCCTGGTAAAGACCAAGGCTGCCGGCTTGATATTAGACGACCCGTTGAGAGGGGTCATGGTAGTAGTGAGCCGGTCGAAGACCGACTTCTTTTGCGCTTCCGGTACGGGCACTGGGATGTTAACGTTCACCGGCGGGAGCATGGTCCTGAAGAACAGACCGGTGGTAGCCTGAGTTACTTGTTCCACCGGCATAGCAAAGATGGAAGCTGCTCGAGGCCCGTAAGCCACACCTCCAGGTGAAGCGGAGCGCTGGTTGCAGTTGCACTTGGAGCAGTTTGAGCAGTTGGATGCCATTGATGCTTGATTTCTGCGCCAGGCAAAAGACCAAATCTTAGTAACTTGAAACCCAAAGGCAACCATTAACAAACCGCGATTCGTCCGCGAAGACGACACACGAAGTGTGGAGTGGAAAGTGGAAAAGGTCCCACCGGGCGTGCCAGAATCTGTTCCCCTCCGAAAGACAGTGACGACGTGAAGACGTCTTGCCTGTGATTCAGGGCAGATGCTATTTGGTTTTATCCATCTACCTCTACGAAGATACCAAGTTGATTTATGGCACCATGTATCGGAGGTTTAGACGGATGCGGCCGATGTAGCAGACTTCGTCAGATTCCCCCTCGCTTAAGGGGTTTTTGATTGTGGGGACGTTCTTCCCTGCAGGCGCAAGCCCCTGCAGTTAATTACGCTACCGCATAGCGGTAACAACTTTCTCCTTCTCCAGAAATTCACTTCGTGTCGTGTGTGATTGTTTTGTTTGTGGATGCCCATGGATTGTATACGGAGACTAAGTTATGCCGTCGCCCGTAGGACGTGAATTAGTCCAAATCCGTATTTACTTAGATTTGGGTTTGGTGTTTTAGCTTAAGGATACGTGTCACGCCCCGCTTTCCAGAGTACGCTAGATTGGGCACGTGACATAGCCAACCATGCTACCTGTGGGTAGGAAGTATCCATCCACAGTCACATTACGGCTGTAGAGATATCAAGAACAAGATAAAACTATCTAAAACATGTCCATAATCCAGAATAACAGGAGTCAATAGTAAATAAATGCGGAAGCAAATGATCCAATACAAATAACTGAAAAGTGTGTCCCATAATGCGGGCTCACATCAGGAAATAAATGCAGGAAATAAAACTAACTACTACTGAACTCACAGCTCAGCCTGCTGGCTGAAGTACTCCTGCTCGGACTGCAACAGCGGTATGGAATATGGGCCATGCAAAACCCAGACGTCAGCGCGTCATGTCATCAAGTAATATAATATGAACATGGTAGCAGGAAATGTATTACAAACATGAATACAGCAAGAATAACAGTAATATGAATCATACCAGTACGGGGTAGCGTGCAGTGGGTAAATTAAACTGTTCTATCAGGTTTTCTATTCTAAGGTCTTTGAAATCAATTGATGAATCGTCGATGTAACTCAATAGTATCCCGTGCGTGCCAGGGACCACGGTCAAGATTCTCGGGGCTGAATCCGAGACGTGCCGCTAGGCAGTAACAGGTAGCAGGATGGGCGAGTGATGTCAGCATCATCACTCCGGGGCTGGCCTAGCCCGTAAGACTGATCAGAACAGGTATCGAACTGTTGAGTTACAAGTCGGTTTCACCTTTGATTTCCCCATACCCCCAAGTTATGTATGTCAAGTCAGGTATTCAGTAATCAAGAACTAATGCCAACACAGGATCAGGTAAAAGCAGGTTTGTCTGGATAAACAACAGGAACGGTCCATGAGGACTACATGTCAGGTTTGTTGGCATTAGACACAAGATTAGGTAACGGGTCAGGTCATGGTACATCAGGTCAAGTCAACAGTATACGGTACCATGTCAGGGATATCAATATATATATATATATATATATATATATATATATGTAGCAATGTCAGGTCAAGATGTAAACAATATCGTGGGTGTGCTCACAATCAGATATGTAATCAAACATAGGTATTAACAACATGAGATAAGCAATAAATTAAATAATAAGCAGTTTCATTCAAATTACAAGAGTGCAGTAAGACGATATAGCCGTTTAGTCATGTGAACAGGTTTAAGCACCCTTAGCGGTGCAATAATTTATGTAACGGTTCAATACAGTTATTTCATGTTAAATGCATGCGAGTGTCTGAATGTAACAGAACTACAAGGATAAATGCTACCAGTTGTTTTAACAGTAAAATGTGATTGAACAGGTAGATATGATTATTAGGTTCAATTTGCAAACTGTAAGTTCCCTGTTTAACAGTAAAATGATATAATGCAATTTTGTAACCGAAATGGAAAACGATTGTACCAAGCTAATTTTACAGGTTTAGGGTGTCAATACATATATAAATATATTGTATAGCATGTAGCAAGGGGTACTTGCCTCGACGGGTCGCGAACCGGGAAAATCGGGACGTAACGTCGGCGGGGAAACTCGCAACGGACGCACAGTTCACGGATTGAACCCAAACAATGAACAAAGGAACCACGCGGGTCGGGGTATCACGCTGGATCGTCGGGACACGTCACCGGCACGGCCGGATTTCGGCGAACAGCGAACTACAAATTCAAGAATTCGATGAACGACCAAAATGGAGACTCAAGAAGAGGGAAGAGAAGAAGGATAGAGACGAGGGGGCTCACGAGGGTCTGTGGAGGGATGGTGACTGCCGACCATGTCGACGGAGCTCCGGTGCTGTGCCTGCGATGAACTACGGCCATCAAGAATCGAACTTGAACAGAAAAGGGAGAAGGAGGGAAGAAGGAGAGGAGGAGAGAAGAGGAAGACTCACAGAGGCGATCACCGGTGGTCTGGTGATCGTCGGCGACGACCCGGGGCGGCGTAGGTGGTCGCGGGTGGCGAGCAGGTGGCTGCAGCGGCGAGGGCGAGGCCGCTGTGAGGATGCAGGCGCACGGGAAGGAGGACGAGGGCTATGGTTGAGACGAGGAGGATGAGGCGAAGGTGCTGGTGTCGTCGGCGTTGGGGTTGCGACGGCGAGGAAGGAGACGGCGGCGGTAGGGCAGCGCTGCGATGGGTTCCCTGGTTTTCTTTGTAAGGAAAAATAAAAAAAGAGAGGAGGGAAACAGGGTTTAAAAATATAAGGGAGATAGAGAGAGATTTGAGGGGGAGAGAGAGAGAGAATTGGAATTGGGGAGAGAGAGAGAGAGAAAGAGAATGGAAAAGGGGCCCACGGGAATTAATCCCTCGCTGATTGGCTGAGTGATGATTTAAAGGTTTAAGAAATATCAAAAGATTTAATAGATTACGTAATCAGTGAAAAATATATATATAAGCATCGAAATATACTATGGTTTAAATATTATTAAAATTTGGGATTTTGGCGCTAAGTAAAACATTTCCAAATTGCGTCCGGGTCGGGTCCAAAAATTTGAAATTGAAATAATAGGATTTTAAGCGGGTTCCAAATTTTAAAATTAAGTGTTTTATGATTAAAAAGCATACCCCCAAAACGGACACCTGTACGCGCGCGTAGCCGTCCAAACTCGCCCGTTTCACTGAACGGGACGAAAACACAATACACGGACGCTACCACAAGGCTAGGGGTGTCGAGTAGGCCAAGATGGATATTTTTAATTTTATTTTAGATGCTAAAATTTATTATGTGCAGAAATGACTTTTCCGGGTAAAATTTTACAGTAAACCACAAATAAGCAAGATAAATGAAATGAGTACCACCTAACGCTCAAACAGTAACAGAAATTAGTAGTATTGGGCTCGGATGTTAGATTATACCCAACTACAAAAGAATTTCGTCCTCGAAATTCCAAGAATACAAAGAAAACTACAAGAAGAGGTGAGGAAACTTCTGTCGGATTTCATCTTCTCGTTCCCAAGTGGACTTTCCATGCGATCGATTACCCCAAGAAACAAGCACAAGGGGATAACCTTGTTCTTAAGAACCTTTTCCCTTCGATCCACAATTTTAACCGGTCGCTCCTCAAAAGTCAGGTCTTCTCGTACTGTTAACTCCGAATGATCCAAAACGTGTGTTTCATCTCGAACATACTTACGGAGTTGAGATACGTGAAACACATCGTGCACACTTGCCAAGGACTGTGGTAACGCCAAACGGTACGCTACCTCACCAACACGCTCCAAGATCCCAAAGGGTCCAACGAATCGAGGACTAAGCTTTCCTCGACTCCCAAAACGAATCACCCCTCTAATCGGTGATATCTTCAAGAACACCAAATCACCCACGGCGAGCTCTAGAGGTCTTCTTGACGTATCAGCCCAACTCTTCTGTCGGTCTTGTGCTGCCTTCATATAATTCCTGATAGTGTTAACCTTTTCAACTGTCTACACCACCAAATCTGGTCCCGACAATCTTCGTTCACCGACATCATCCCAACAAACAGGTGAACGGCATTTACGACCATACAAAGCTTCAAACGGAGCCATCTGGATAGTTGCTTGAAAACTGTTGTTGTAAGAAAACTCCACCAAGTGTGGATGATCCTCCCACGAATGCTTGAAGTCCAACATGCATGCTCTCAACATATCTTCAAGGGTTTGGATCGTTCTCTCCGACTGACCGTCAGTTTGAGGATGATAAGATGTGCTAAACTTCAATCGAGTCCCTAAACTTTCCTGTAAACTCCTCCAGAAGTGTGATAAGAACCGAGTGTCCCAATCGGACACGATGCTCACCGGTACTCCATGCAATCTTACAATCTCCTGCATGTACCGCTCTTCCAAAGTCTCTGTTGATTGACCAACTCGGAAATAAATAAAGTGAGCAGCCTTGGTCAACCGATCAACAATCACCCATACTGCATTGTTGCCCTTTGGACTCCGCAGTAAAGCCGTCACGAAATCCATGGTTATATGTTCCCACTTCCACTGAGGAATCGGAAGTGGTTGCAATAAACCAGCAACCCTTTGATGTTCATCTTTAACTTGCTGACACACCAAGCACTTAACCACAAAGCGAGCAATCTCCCGTTTCATGCCTTCCCACCAGAAATGTTGTCGAATATCTCGGTACATCTTGGTGCCTCCTGGATGTACAGAATAAGCTGAACTGTGTGCCTCCTTCATAAGCTCTTCACGAACATCACCCTTTGGCACACACACAAACGGCTACCATACCTCAACGAACCATCTTCGTGGATCAATAAATCTGTTCGTAATCCGGCCTCAACCTGCTCTCGAAACTTTTGCAGTCTAGGATCCTGCGATTGTGCTGCTTTAATATTCTCGATTAACGACGAATGTACTTGCAGCTGCATCAACTGTCCCGCAGAACTCGGTAGCACAACCTCCAAATCAAATCTTCGAAAAATCTGCAACGATCTCCTTCTGCGCAGTTAACACCTGAATTGCTGGTAACCGACTAAGCACATCCGGCACAACATTGACCTTCCCCGGATGGTACTTAAGATCAAGATCGTAATCAGCCATCAGCTCCAACCATCTACGCTGCCTCATGTTAAGCTCCTTCTGTGTGAACACGTACTTCAAGCTCTTATGATCTGTAAAAACTTCGACCCTTTCGCCCAAAAGGTAGTGTCTCCAAATCTTCAAAGCGAAAATCACAGCCACAAGCTCCAAGTCATGAGTTGGATAATTCTTCTCATGGGTCTTCAATTGTCTCGATGCGTACGCTACAACTTTCCCATGCTGCATCAAAACACATCCCAATCCTTTCCCTGATGCGTCACTGTGAATCACCAATCCTCCGGAATTGTCTGGCACAGTCAGAATAGGGGCGGTTATCAACTTCTGCTTCAAAGTCTCAAAAGCGAACGCACATTTATCCGTCCATACAAAAGGTACCTCCTTATGCGTAAGCTTGGTCAACGGCTCTGCCAGACGATCAAAGTTCTCCACAAATCTCCTGTAGTATCCGGCTAATCCAAGGAAACTTCTTATCTCAGCAACATTCTTTAGAATCGGTCAATCTCGAACTGCTGCAATCTTTTCTGGATCGATGGCGATTCCATCACCCGACACAACATGCCCCAAAAACTTCACTTCCTCTAGCCAAAACTTATTAGTTATATGTATGCCCTAGAGGCCATTACTGTACATAGGATGTATATTGTAGTGGATGCTGGGAGATATATAGGGAGGACTTTCTTGCTCGACATGATAGTATGCTATCTGGTTACTCTTTACCTTAACGTGTATACTGTTTGTCTCTCTGTTACATGTTGGTAAAGCCCTTAGGATGTGTACTTGACTACCTGGACTATGATGCGGATCATACTAGTGGGGACATGGTAGTCCATAAGTACATCCTTCAAGGTCCCTAGTCGTGGGTGTATCGAGACGGGGCATCGATATACCAGAGTAGACTAGCGTATACCTTCTCGACCCATACAGATGGGCGATGGATGATCCCATATCCATTGGTGTTTGACATCAGAGATGATATACGGGTGCTCAGTAGAGACTGGGTACACTGGACGGACTCGCCGAGAACTCCCAGATGGTATTATACCTTACGTCAGATGGCAGTTCTCTGGTGACACTGGTACAGAGTAGTCTGATGACCCGAGATCGTCATAGAGTCTTGTGTGGTTCCCACTGTGCTTTGATTTCCACCTTACCACGTCCAAGAGGGCGTGCAAAACGGTGGTTTTTGGGTACAGTCCCGAATCACATGGAGGCAATGAGCGATAGGAGAGGATTCGTCTCTCCCGGTATAGGGAGTTGATGTTGCGCTGTGTTCGTTTGGCTAAAACCGGAAATCCCTGGCCAGGGTTGCTGAGATTTACTGGTAAGTGTTACCTATAGTTTCTCGAACTGTTATAGACCTCATATCGACACGACTTATCGAGCTATTGGGGTCTGACGTTTACCACCCCAGGCGAGATATGCGACATATCAGACGACGAGACCGGACTGTACGGTAAGTGTTACTGGTTGGATTCACAGGAGTATGAGCGGGCTTGCTCGTCGATCTTCTGATCGCTCAATACCCGGGTGGCCGTTACGTTTAGCAGACCGCTTGCGGCTTGTGGATGTTTGATATGATCATCATCTGCTGCCGGCGTATTGACGAGTCTTTAGAGTCCTACACAGAGGTTTCCTGGCTCAAGCGAAACGAAATAGGAGCGCATATGAGATATGTGCGGGACCGAGAATAATGCGTGTATGTGATACCGTATTCTATTCTCGCAATGAATGTATCGATTGGTTGTATGCGATATAACCTAGTTATCGAATCAAGGATTGATTTGATAAGACAATACGTTGAATATTAGTCGGTCATATGCGATATGACCGGATCGTTAAATCAAGTGTTGATTTAATGATTTAATGCATAATTATATATTTGATATATTACTTTGCATTAACTAGTATTGGTTCACTTTGAATGGATTTTCTCACTTGATGTACACAAGTTGTATATGTGATATACTTTTGTGCACTTGTTTGTATCATGTTTGATGATACATGCTCACTTGGGTTTGTGTAAAGATTAAACCATGGTTGTGAGAGTGGTTAGGGTTTTGTTTATTCACTTATTATCTATTTATTTATTTATCATTCTTTTGGAAATGATTGAGAGAAAATGGTGGCTTTCTTTATTCTTTGCTTGAAGCTTCTTGAAGCTTCAAAGCATCTTTGACTAAGTGACCATTTTGTCTTCATGCTTAACCCTAACCCTTTAACTAACCTTAGTTTATTCTCTACACTTGACCATGGTTTCCATATGATAAGTATTCACATTATTTTCTATTTTTAAAAAGACTTATGAAAAATCATCTTCATCTTCTTCTTCTTAAAAAGATGAAGAAAGCTTGCTTCATCAATGGCAACTTGAGCAATTGAGTGAGAAATCCAATTCTAAAGTGAACCCACATCCTATTTCTTCATCCTCTACCTCTTGCCAAGTAGTATAGGGTGTTTTCTTCACAAGTTTCATGACTTGGTGAAGTGGGAGCTTGATCTAGTGATGCCTCGACGTAGATCATCTTCGGCACGAAGCCGACGATCTTGCCCGCGCATTTCTCCGATGAAGCCGACGCTAGAGCCCGGGTTTCCATTTGGACAGCGAGGAGACTTCATTGCGGAGCTATGGAGGTGGAGGACCGGATTTACAAAGGTTGTATTTCCGTTCTTTTAGTTAAATTGTTAACTAGTTGCATGTGTTCGCCTAATATATCTAGTTAACGATTCGTATTAGGGTTTCTCGGCACCCCTAAAATTTGAAATTGGCATGGTTGATACCTTATGAGACCTCCTTAGTGTGTCTAGGAACCTTACAGTGGTATCAGAGCCTAGCTAGAGCCTTAGGCGAAGTCTAGACGACGTTTGAAATCCGAACGAACCCGAAACCCATTTCCAAAATGCTCTCTGTCCAATTTTTAAAAATCTGGATTTTTCCATATTAAAAATATGCAAAAAATTAAGCAGGGTTTTTTATGAATTACTGTGCAAAACGGAGCCCTAACTCCGTCAACCCGCCGCGGAACCGCAGCCTTTCCCTACGTGGCACGGCGGTTCCGCGGACGTTATGTTGAATCTTTGACTTTTGTTTGCACAGTAATTGTTATATTTGACTCCTGTGTTTTCTGGATAATTTTAATATTTTATTCAAGAGTTGAATTTTCTGAGGTTGTTTTAGGGATTCGGTGTTTCGATCGGAGTATCAGATTTTGTCTATGTGTTTTCCGGATATTTTGAATATGTTAAAAAGTTCGACCGGACATAAATACCCAATTTTTCCCTTGTCGGGAAATTTCCAAGTGTTGGATCTTTCCGTGGTTTAAAGACGTTCTAAGTAGTGCAAGTAACACGATGGTCCCTCTAGAAGACAACAATCCTTAACTCGATTATGTGACCGTCTTGAACTGCCCTTTGAACCTTCGGGTTTGGGGCAGTACGGCGTGCCACATGTGAGGCGTTGGCTTGACCTTTCTACGGCTGGACCGTTGGTACTGAGGCATGAAGTGAATGTTTTTGAACTTGTTTCATGTGTTGAGCAGTTTCGGGAAAACTTGGGTGTTTGGATGTTCGATCGGAAAGTTTATCATTTTCTATTTATCTGGAATGGGATACAATAATTGGAATTCACAAACAGTTATGAGATAACTGAATGAATGTTATAAATCTAGCGGTTTAGTCTCACTTGATCGGTTGCCACGGAATTTTGATGTGATCAAAAGTCCGTCGCAATCACGTAGCATACGCGGATGCTCGCCGGGTAAACTTAATAGACAGCCTCGCTCCATAGCCCCGACCAAGTGACTGTAGGAGAACCTCGTCGCCGAAAGCATCCGTCAGGGTGCTTGCGGTAGCGGTGTTCCGCCTTGGTGCACTTCGTCGACGGCGTCGGGGGTGCGGCCGTCTACTAAAGTTTGCGACGAGTATTCGATCAGGATGTCGGGAATCTTGTTGAATTGCCCGACTTGATATTGAAAAGTGTTTTCGATAATGAGACTAAAATGCGGGGTTTATAATTGTTAGGCATGCGATGTCTAAGGAATTCATTTGATTAGGCATGTGATGTCTAAAGAGGTTGCGGATTCCAACTGTTGTAGTTTTACACTTTCTTTTCTGTGATCGTAAGTGTAATATGTGATATCGCCGGTTTCGTTGCTATATGCCAACGACAATTGGGATGCGCATATCTACTTACGTTGATGACATGTGATGTTATGTGTTGCTGGATATGTTATATTGGATCGTCGTGTTTGAATAGCCGGGGGTTTTTATGTGAGATGAGTATTTTTCATTTTCATTCATGTAAAAACTTGTATGTAATATTCTTTTATCGGGGCACTTCCAGGTTGCGGAAGATGTCACCGTTTGTATATTATTTACTTTTCCGCACTAGGATAGACCCAAGGAGGGGAGCACAAGTAACCGGGTTCTGGAGTCCAGTGGGAGACCAACTCGAGGAGTCGAGTCCGGGTCTCCTAACTCCAGAATTGGTAGGGTTGCTTGCCGCTCTCGTAGGGGTCTAGGGGTGTGGGTTTGGCTATTCATCGCGACCGTGGAATCCGTGTTTTATACTGGCTCGTATTGAAAATACGGACGTCCTAGTATATCCAATATTTCATATGTTTCTTCTGCTGCTATATCTGTGATGTGATCATGTGATATGTTCTGTGATGGATACTGTATATAGTATATATGATATATTATATAGATGTTACTTATGTTTTACACCCGCGCTAGCCCTGCCCCGCTCTGACGTTAGTTACCTAACCTAACGGTGCACGAGGGGACATCGAGGCGAATGCGGATGGCATAAGTGTACGTCGTATTTATCTGTGATGTTTAGGTACTTAAATGATGGGACTTCATTAATGTGATTAATGAAATAAAAGAAACCTAAGATGTTGTAGAATCGAATTTCAAAATAAAAAAAAGGGGTAGCTACAGTTCTTGCTTTGCATAGCGGTATATGTGATATATCCTGCACCTTATTCGATAAGGAAAGGACCGAGATCCCTTCACCGAGAGTGACTCCTTTAGCAATAACTGGTTGATGCTACACACTCGGTTTGTCTTTTGATTGCTTTTAAGAGTTTTTTGCTTTGCACAGTGATATATATATATATCCCGCACCTCATTCGAAAAGGAAAGGACCGACGATCCCTTCACCGGGAGTGACTCCTTTAGCAAAACTAGAAAAGCCTCAAAAGCACTCCATTTTAAAATCATTTGATTCTACAACGATATCAAGTTCATTACGCAATAGGTTTTCAGAAAAACCTGTCGTAGCCCTCCGTCATTTCAGATATGTACTAGTTAGTATTCGTGCTGCGGTAGTTTGGCATTCGTCAAGGCGTGGTGTACGGTAGCTAACTAGTATTTATCTGCTTGAGCATATGATGCGATTGGATTAGGGTATTCGTACGGCGTTGTTTGGCATTAGTCAAGGGTCGTGCGGGTGGGTTTAATTCAATCAAGAAATGTACGGGTTGAACTTGACTAGTGGACTATGGGTTGTTTGGCATTCGTCAAGGTCATAGAACACTGGGGGCAAAATATTATCGGGAATTTCAAGTGTTGAAATTTGCAATGAGATTGCATACCTTCTATGAGATAGTTGGATCCCGATACCCACTGCGAGTAAGAGTTACTCCTGGGAGAGTTTTACACATTACAATTAGCCGATCAAGTAGGTGTCTAGAAAGGTGTTAACGAGGTTATGCCTCTGGGAAAACGAGGTTTACATTAATTAGGTTCGTGCGAAAGCACGGGGGACCTCCCTCAAAGTACCGACACTGGCCTGGCTGAAAGATTGGCGAACTTGTAGTGTGTAATTAATCCTGGCTAGTCTTTCCTTTTAGGGTTTGAAGGAAGATTTGATAAAAACAGTGGGAGCCATCCTGATTAGATAAGATAATAACCAATCTGATCTTATACGAGCTTACGCTAAAGTGTTTTCTTCTCTCTCTCTCCAGGTAGCGACCATTTCATGCCCTAATAAAGATAATAATATGGATGTATTGACCGAACCCGCATGTTATACTGTGCTGGGGAACGTTGGTTCCGTTCTTTCCTATAAGAGTTATAGGAATGAACAGGATATAGGGGAATACCAGGATTCCCATGCCACCCGAATGAAGAAAGTACATGATGATGCATTTTCTTCGGGTGTGTTCGTTACAGAGAACTGTTTCTCCATTTGCTCTACGTCTTGGGTATTAGATACCGGGTCAGGATCCCATATATGTAATCAGTTACATGGGCTTAGAAAAGGTAGAGAACTTGGAGAAGGTGATAAAGACATAAGAGTTGGAAATGGTGCAATTGTTGCAGCTAAGACTGTCGGGGAATATCACCTTGTGTTACCAACTGGTAATACATTGGTTCTGAACGAATGCTATTACATGCCGAACCTGATATGCAACATTATATCAGTTTCTTTATTAAGTAAAGAGGGATATAATTTTGTATTACAGGACAATGTTATGAACATTTTCCGTAACCAAAAGTTGGTTGGATCAGGCACGTTGTGCAATGGCATTTATGTTCTAAATCAATCAACAGTTCTGAGCATAACAAACACACACAAAAGGAAGAGTTCTGAACTGAACGAATCTTTCTTATGGCATTGTAGACTGGGTCACATCAATGCGACACGACTAGCTAAGTTGCATAAAGATAGATATTTAAATCCGTTTGAATTTTCATCTTATGACACTTGCCAATCATGTCTCAAAGGCAAGATGACCAAAACTCCGTTTACGGGACACGGAGAAAGAGTTACCGAACTCTTGGGACTGATACATAGTGATGTATGCGGTCCCATGTCTACACATGCCAGGGATGGTTCTTCGTACTTCATTATATTCACTGACGATCTCTCTAGATTCGGATATGTGTTCCTGATGAAACACAAATCAGAAGCTTTTGAGAAATTTAGAGAATATAAACAAGAAGTCGAGAACCAAACCGGAAAAAGTATTAAAATCCTTCGATCTGATCGAGGAGGAGAATACTTAAGCAATGAATTCCTGGACTTCCTAAAAGAGAATGGGATTCTCTCTCAGCTGACTCCTCCATATACACCACAGCACAACGGTGTATCAGAACGGAGGAACCGCACCCTATTGGATATGGTGCGCTCTATGATGAGCACAGCTGAGTTACCTATTTCCTTCTGGGGATATGCACTGGAAACAGCTGCAGATCTATTGAATATGGTTCCCACCAAAACCGTGCCAACCACTCCATATGAGATATGGAAAGGAAAGAGACCATGTCTTAATTATGTTAAGATATGGGGTTGTCCGGCATATGTAAAAACGCAAAATCCGGACAAACTCGCGGCAAGGTCCATTCTGTGTAAGTTTATTGGATATCCCAAACATTCGCGCGGGTATATCTTCTACCACACCGAGGAACAAAAGGTGTTTGTTTCTCGACATGCCACCTTTTTAGAAAAGGAATTTCTTGAGAGAGTGCATGCTGATGCATCATCTTCGGGTGTGTTCATTACAAAGAACTGTTTCTCAGTATCCTCCGCATCCTGGGTATATGATACCGGATCAGGATCCCAGATATGTAATCTGTTACATAGGGCTACAGCTAGGTAGAGAACTGAGAACGGGTGATAAGTTTCATGAGGCAGAAAACGGGGCAAGTGTTGCAGCCAAGTCTGTTGGTCACTGTCACCCTGTATTCCAAATACATTGATTCTGAACGAATGTTATTAGATACCGAACCTGATATACAAAATCATATCAGTCTCTTTATAAGTAAAGAAATGATAAAATTTTGTATTGTTGGATAATGTTTTGAACATTTCCTATATCAAAAGTTGATCGGTTCAGGCACGTTATCTAAAAAGCATTGATGTTCTAAATCAAACTACAGTTCTTAGTATACGGAACACACACAAGAGGAAGAGTTCAGAAATGAACGAATCCTACTTGAGGCATTGTAGACTAGGTCATATCAATATGACCCGACTAGTTGAAGTTACATGTAGATGCATATTTAAATCAGTTTGAATTTACATCTTGTGAAATTTGCCAGTCATGTCACAAAGATAAGATGACCATAGCTCTGTTTACTGGAAGCAGAGAAAGAGTTAATGAACTCTTGGGATGATACATGTTGATGTATGTAAGTCCCCTGTCTACATATGCCAGGACCGGTTCTTTATACTTCATTAAATTCTCTGATGATCTCTTTTGATTCAGACATATGTTCCTGTTGAAACACAAGTCAGAACCTTTTGAGATATTCACAGAATATAAGTTAGAAGTAGAGAACCAATACGGGTATAAGTATTATGTCCTTTGATGAGATCAAGGAGGAGAATACTTGAGCACGGAATTCCTGGACTATTCTAAAGGAGAATGAGATTCTCTCTCAGCATTACTCCTCCGTATACACCATAGCACGATGGTATATCAGGGCGGAGCAATCACACCCTATATGATAAGGTGTGCTCTATGATGAGTACTACTGAGTTACCTATTTCCTTTTGGGAGTTATGCACTTGAGAAGCTGCATACCTATTGAATAGGGTTCAAATCAAATCAGATCGCAGCCTACCACTCCATATGAGATATGGTATGGGAAGAGCCCATGTCTTAAGCAAGTTAAGATTTAGGGTTGTCTGGCCTATGTCTAAAGGCGAAATCCGGACAAGCTCGAGGCAAGGTCTGTTATGTACAACTGGAAAGGTTCCAGCTATACAAACTGCAGATGATGGTTTGATAGAACCAAAAGATTCAATGGTAACCAACGAACATCAGCCTCTCCGCCGATCTAGTAGGGTTCCTCACCCACCTGAGAGATACTTCGATTCCTCTATGACAGTGGGAGCGAGGATTGCATCATGAGATGATGACCCAACTAGTTTCGAGCTGGCCATCAGGAGTGGAACTCTGTAAGAATGGCTGGATGCTTAGTGATCTGAGATGGAATCCTTATACACCAACAAAGTATGGACTTTGGTTGCTATATCTGAAGGGTTAAATCCCCATCAGGAGCAAGTATATCTTGAGAAGATTACTTGGTGTACATGGAAAAGTTGAGACTTTCAAAACTAGACTTATTAAAGGTTTGCATCATTGACCAGGTCTGGATCATGATGAAACCTTTTCTAAGGATCTATACTTAAGTCCATCCAGATCCTACTTGCTACGGCTACATACCATGACTACGATATCTGGTGGTTGGGTGTCATGACTGCTTTTCTAAATGATGTTTTGGAAGAGAGCATCTATAAGTACACAGCCAAAGGGCTTCGTAGACAGTGGGAGTAGCGGAAACGTGTGCAAGATGCTTTATAGGATAAAGCAGGCATCGCGGAGTTGGAACATCTGTTTTGATGTTGTAGTCAAAAAGTTTGACTTCATCATAATGGTAGATGAACCTTGTATATACAAGATGGTAGTAGGAAGTATGGTATTGATCCTCGTAGAGTACGTGGATGACATACTCTTGATAGGGAAGGAGTTTCCTATGCTACGCTCGGTCAATCTCCGCTTATCACAATGATTCTCCATATAGGATCAAAGTGATACCTCCTAAATCCTGGGTTTTAGATCTATGAGATAGATCTAATTGGATGTTAGGATTCTCACTAGTTGTAGTGAGATGGTATCAATCGATCCTGGGGAGAATCACTGGAAGGGTTCCAGGGAGATAAGGACGACTGAATGTCAGTCACAGGCATTGTCTTTACCCTCAGTAAAGGGATGGTATGTTGGAAGAGTTCCAAGCTAGATACCGTGGCATACTAGACGATAAAGGCAGGATACATCGCTACTTAAGATGCTACAAAAGAGGCAGTCTGGATGTATATTAGTTCATGAGATGAACTTCGTTCCTCCCATTGTGTGACAATGGAGTTGTGGCTTATGCCAGGAATGTCCGTCCCATCAGTGATCCAGACATGTTCTAAGGCAAGTGTCACCTGATCATGGAGATGGTTGATCTCCAGGGTGATCGAGGTTAGGAGAGTAGACTCAGAGGACAACACGGCGGATCCACTCACGAAGGCCTATTCCCAGAGAGAGACTTTTATGGGATGGTTGAGTATGAGATACTACAACCACTGCTACAGATGGCCCTAGTGCAAGTGGGAGATTGTTAGTTATATGTATGCCCTAGAGGCCATTACTGTACATAGGATGTATATTGTAGTGGATGCTGGGACATATATAGGGAGGACTTTCTTGCTCGATATGATAGTATGCTATCCGGTTACTCTTTACCTTAACGTGTATACTGTTTGTCTCTCTGTTACATGTTGGTAAAGCCCTTAGGATGTGTACTTGACTACCTGGACTATGATGCGGATCATACTAGTGGGGACATAGTAGTCCATAAGTACATCCTTCAAGGTCCCTAGTCGTGGGTGTATCGAGACGGGGCATCGATATACCAGAGTAGACTAGCGTATACCTTCTCGACCCATACAGATGGGCGATGGATGATCCCATATCCATTGGTGTTTGACATCAGAGATGATATACGGGTGCTCAGTAGAGACTGGGTACACTGGACGGACTCGCCGAGAACTCCCAGATGGTATTATACCTTACGTCAGATGGCAGTTCTCTGGTGACACTGGTACAGAGTAGTCTGATGACCCGAGATCGTCATAGAGTCTTGTGTGGTTCCCACTGTGCTTTGATTTCCACCTTACCACGTCCAAGAGGGCGTGCAAAACGGTGGTTTTTGGGTACAGTCCCGAATCACATGGAGGCAATGAGCGATAGGAGGGGATTCGTCTCTCCCGGTATAGGGAGTTGATGTTGCGCTGTGTTCGATTGGCTATAACCGGAAATCCCTGGCCAGGGTTGCTGAGATTTACTGGTAAGTGTTACCTGTAGTTTCTCGAACTGTTATAGACCTCATATCGACACGACTTATCGAGCTATTGGGATCTGACGTTTACCACCCCTAGGCGAGATATGCGACATATCAGACGACGAGACCGGACTGTACGGTAAGTGTTACTGGTTGGATTCACAGGAGTATGAGCGGGCTTACTCGTCGATCTTCTGATCGCTCAATACCCGGGTGGCGTATTGACGAGTCTTTAGAGTCCTACACAGAGGTTTCCTGGCTCAAGCGAAACGAAATAGGAGCGCATATGAGATATGTGCGGGACCGAGAATAATGCGTGTATGTGATACCGTATTCTATTCTCGCGATGAATGTATCGATTGGTTGTATGCGATATAACCTAGTTATCGAATCAAGGATTGATTTGATAAGACGATACGTTGAATATTAGTCGGTCATATGCGATATGACCGGATCGTTAAATCAAGTGTTGATTTAATGATTTAATGCATAATTATATATTTGATATATTACTTTGCATTAACTAGTATTGGTTCACTTTGAATGGATTTTCTCACTTGATGTACACAAGTTGTATATGTGATATACTTTTGTGCACTTGTTTGTATCATGTTTGATGATACATGCTCACTTGGGTTTGTGTAAAGATTAAACCATGGTTGTGAGAGTGGTTAGGGTTTTGTTTATTCACTATTATCTATTTATTTATTTATCATTCTTTTGGAAATGATTAAGAGAAAATGGTGGCTTTCTTTATTCTTTGCTTGAAGCTTCTTGAAGCTTCAAAGCATCTTTGACTAAGTGACCATTTTGTCTTCATGCTTAACCCTAACCCTTTAACTAACCTTAGTTTATTCTCTACACTTGACCATGGTTGCCATATGATAAGTATTCACATTATTTTCTATTTTTAAAAAGACTTATGAAAAATCATCTTCATCTTCTTCTTCTTAAAAAGATGAAGAAAGCTTGCTTC